>OY728159.1:1644744165-1647244165 GCA_963277665.1 Viscum album
ATTTTATCTTGACCTAAAATTATCCCATATTTTAAATAAATTACTTTGGTCTCATTTTTAATATAAAATTAATTTATTTTAATTTAATACTTTGAATAATTCCAAGAGTTCTCCTCCCATCTCTTATAAAAGGGCACCCCTTCTTATATATTTATCACATATAAAACCTTTTTTTATTAATAAAATATCTACCCTAATACCTTTCTATAATCCCAACCCAAATTCTAGAGCTCTTAGGATAGTAATAACATCATCATTAGTGGTCTTATGTCGTTATGTAATGGAGGTGGTCTGAGGAAGAGGTATTATTTTTAATCAAGTGTTATTGATTTATTTTTTATTATACTTGATTAAGATATTATTAAACCATGATGAAATAATAACTCTATTATCCCCAATATAATGATATGTTACTATGTCAATATAGTCACCTTAATTTATCTCCACTTCCATCAATTTGGAAAAAAATTATCAATCGTGCGTACATCGAACTACCATATCGTGAACTGCTATAATTTGTTTTCCATCACCTTCTTTAAAGAATAGTTATAATGATGAAATTGAAGTTTATGTATAATATTAATTATGTATTTATCATTATTAAATAATAATATATCATTTACAAACATACCTTTACATTCACTTAAAAATGATAATGTCATTTGTGTGTACATGTGCACTTTCACCTCCACAAAACAATGTGATTCATTTTTCATCATTACATTACATGAATGATATATATAAGTATAATTAATTCATTAGTATAATATTAGTGACCCTGTTATAATTATATAAATATAAATAATACTTACTTCATTTTCATAATTATCATCGAAAATTTAATGCATTACTCAAGTATGTGTACGACTTACCATCTCCATGATTGTAACATAGTTTATTATTCATATACATATGTTATAGATGGATTTAAAAGTATAATTAATGTATAATAGTTATTATAATGTCATAAATATTATTTTTTATATGATTAAATCTTGTTCACTTTGACTATTGACATCATACCAAAGTCATTTTTGTACCCATGTATTGAATATCATCAAAACATCCAACATGAACATAAATAATTAATTAATTGTTATAACAGAAATATATGTGATATAAAAGGAATAATAAACTTGAAAAATTTTATAAATCAATTAAATTATTAATATAAGTTTATTATTCATGAATATAAAGGGAATATGTGACGAATCAGACTCAAAGTAAGCAACTTCTTCACAATCGCCTTTTATTGAGGTATATTTTGATGTTATACACCCACCTTATTTTATGCGGTGTGTATACAAACCCTTTAAAATATAATATCATGAATATATTTATTCTAATGTCATTTTGTTTTTTTAAAATTTTATTTTTTCATTGAGTTTGTTCTTTAAATGTTCAAAGTGTCATGTGACACTTTGAATGATTAAATATTTTAATTATCTAATACTTTTCTCCATGTCAATATTATTGATTTTATCTTACATATATGGATATAGAAATATTATAATGGAAATTTTATGTATATTATTAATTTCATTCAATTTTTTTCAAAATTAATATTTCTATATGTTTTTTAGGGAATATTTTGACAAATGAAAAAGGGAATGTTCTATTCTTAACGTACACGATGACAAAAAAAAATTCACCTCCATGGCCATTATTTTTTTTTAGATTAATTTAAAATATTTAATGTTATATTAAATGAAAAAAACTCTTTATATTTTGGTATTTTGGTATTCAAATTTTTTTTCAAAAGAAAGATGTATTTTGGGTTGAAAATGTGCTTTGGGAAGATAATCGTATTTTAGTATCAGTAAGTGATTTGCATACGAATTTAAAAGATTTTTTCAAATAATAAAATGTTTTATTATATATTTTGGTTCTTGGAAGTTATAAATTATGGGTATTTCTAGATAGTATTGGGTGATTTTGTTATAACTTAAATGATGGGTTCACCTAGATATCACCAAGTGAGCCTATTATAGCTTAAACGATGGGTGTGCCCAAATAGATCTTTAATGAATTGGGTACCATAGAGATGGAAGTCAGCGGTATGGTTACTCTATTTGTAAGGGTTCTATAAGAGTTCTATGTGATGATGTACCAATGTAACTAAATGAATTTCCTATTATTTCTAATGAGTTTTTATGGGAATCATTTGTTTTGAAAGGTAAAATAAATGATCTTTCTAAAGTAATGATATTTATATTTATGGGTAAAATGTTATGTTTCAAAGTAAAGTGTTTTTAAGGGTTTTCAAGTTTTTACTGAACTAATGATTTAATTTCTTTTTATGTCCCTTATTGATATTTTGTGCACATCCCATGTTTTGAAATGTTTTCCATAGGGTTTAAGAAACAATAGGGACATAGATTTTTTCATGAATAAAATTGTAAAGATATTTCATGAAAATATAATATGTTTTATGTTAAAAGGGTTTCCCTTGGTAGAAAAAAGTGAAAACTAATTATAATTGTCCACTTTTAAAGTATGGGTTTATTATGTAATATTTTTCCTTAATTAGCTAAAAACTATAGACCTAAAATATCTTTTAGGAAATAAAGTGATTTATAGTTTTAAATAAAAATAATATGTAATGTTTAAGGGTGTTTCCTTACCTAATGTAAGGAATAAATTTTTTTAAGAGATTAAAATAAAGTTTTTTTGTATTTAGAATTTATATATAAAATTATGACTAATATCTTGAAGGTGATTTGAATTATTTTTCCTAAATTATTATATGAATTTATCTAAAAATTAGGCCAAGACTAGGAAGGGATTCATCTAGCTAAACACACTACTTAGCCAACTCAAGAGATCCAACCAGACATGTAGCCCATACGGAGGTACCAATAGAGCTAGTAGAGGCACACAGGGGGGGGTTCAAATCTCATAAAGGTGTCACATGGGAGGTAAACCCTATAGGAAAGATAGTGAGCCCAAGGGGATCATACAGGAAGTGTGTATGTGGACCACATGTTCATGAAAGCAAGTGAAGCTGGGAGCCCATTCTTGGTATGGGATTTTAATTGATGGAAATCACACTCAGCCTTATAAATGTTTTCCCAAACTTTGGGAATTTTGATGTGGAATCAAGGCTATGTCATGTTCCTCCACTTCTCCTCCATTATCCACCCACATCTTCATCTTTTTTCTCAGCCCTCTACTATTGTATCATGTCAGAATCCTTCATTTTTGCGTCACCTGAAGCTTGATCTCAAGTTTTCACTCACTATTTCACCTTTCCGCCACCACTAACATCTTTTGGGACTCATCTAACACCCATTAACATAAATTATAGAATCCTCCATCCACTATTAATCCTGAAGGATTAGAGGATATCCTTTTCTATACATGCACCACTATGTCATATTCTCACCCCTCATCTTTATCATCTACCATATGTGATGCAACTACTGATCAGCAAAATCCATCAAAACTCTACCATGTCTTTGCCACTCGACTTCACCATCCACCATTTCTCAAACCCATGACCTCCATGGTTGATCACCTTGAGCATGAGATTGAGATCTATAACCAATGGAGAATCATAGGGCCACCTTTGAACCCCTATGGACCATCGTATTATCACCTTGAAGACATATTTATGCTCCCTCCATCAACTTGAAAGGTCATAGGGATGAAGAGTAGTCACCTTCCAACCACTTCTCTATTTCCACTTCCCCTATCGCATGCACTCCCCATTCAATATGTATCCACACATTCCACACTTCCCCCGTATGGATCTCATTCCACACTTAAAATCATAAACACATGTGATTTGTGGGTGAATCATATTTCACACCATAGGCAACACGTGGAATTAAAATTCATTCAAATATTTGAATATTTTCAAATATAGGGGAGATATAGAAGGTATATTTTGAGAACCCACTCCCTTGATTCCTATAAAATGAATGAAATTACCCCTTTCAAAAGATATCTTAACACCAAGAGAAGAGTTATATTGATGTTGCACCACATTCTCCCTCTTTTTTGTTTTATTGGTCTCTTATTTTAATTTTGGTTTTATTTTTATCTTCATGAAATATTAATTTTTATTTAAATAAATATAGTTTATGAATTTTTATTCAAAAATTCATCCATATTTTTTATTCTTTTTTCACTCCTCCTCCTCCTCTTCTTCTTCTTTTAATTCTTATTCTTTTTATTATTATAATAATTATTATCATTATTATTATGACATTATTTTTTTAATTTTTCTTACTTCATTTATTTTCTTATTATTCCATATCCCTATTCTTCTTCTATTTTATTTTATTCTCTCTCCCTCTCTCTCGTCCAAATTCTTTTTATATTCTATTTTTTATTTTATTTTCTTCATCCGCCATTTTTTTTATTTTTTTCTCATTCCCATTATTATTTTATTTTTATTTATTATTCTATTCTTCCCCCATTCCACCAACGTAATCTCTTACTCTCAATCATGGGAAGCTAGTTCAAGGCTTTTCAGGAGAGAGGTGAAGGTATTCTTGAGTTTTTTCTCAATGTTTATTTTACCTTTGTGGTAGATTTGAGTAGCATGCATGGGTGAGGTGAATATCACATGTGTAGTGATTTTCCCCCATGACAAGCAACTCAATCTATTTTAATTCTTTTTTTAAATATTTTCCTTCTATTAATTTTATAGCTCTTCACATGATGGATATTAGAGATTTAATGGATGAAACGACATCGATAGAGACAAGTATTAGAAGATGGAACTGTAACAACATGAAATTTTGAATAATTTTTTTGTTTCATAATTTTGTGTGTCATTTTATTTTATAATCAACAAAACTATTTCGTTTAATGAAATGAATATAATTAAAATGATATAGTTGGGTTTCGACTATTATATGATCATTGGTCAATATGGCCATTGGAAACTAAATGTTGCGATTTTTGTCTATAAATACAAGTGATATTGGTTAATTAATATAGAAAGATGATTTTATGGCCTCATCCAGTAGTCTTAGGCCAATCGAAGCCCATCTGATGGAACATGGGAAGGAGGTAGCACTACTGGACTTCACTCTGGACCAAACCCAAGCCGAACATCACCATGTGAAGCTGTAATAGAATCGCCTTCGGGAGAAGTTCAAGCAGATAGAAATCACCACTCGAGATATGTTGGCCAAAACACCCCCATGATTCTATCACCTTAGAACACCTTACACTTAGGTCATATGCTGGTGTTATATGGGGTTATGTAACGATACCTTAGCTGCTTTGTGTAATCCTTTGATATAAATAAAATTGTTATTTCTTCTTATGGTGATGTTTGTAAATCTAAAATTTCTGGTTAAATAGAGGATGTATATTATTGATGAATTTTGGAAAAAGGATATTTTAAAATATTTCTATAAACCAAAAATAATTAAAATTTTGTAATGATTTTCAAAAAATGGTCTTGTATAGTTGTGTTCAGTATGAAATTTAGAGTCTAATAAAATCAACTTAATTTTTGGTGAATAGTAAATTATGAATAGTGATTTTACGCTTATGATTAGTAATGTGACCAAATGGATTAAGTAACCTCACTTAGGAAAGTATTAATATAATTTAGGCACCTTGATTAATTAATGTGATTCAATAAAATAGGTATATAACTGCTTCAAGAAATATTGGTTAAGTATTAGTTTTTTGGGTGAATAGTGTTTTTTATTTAAAAATTCAATTAAAAATATTTAGGAAATTATTTTCATAAAATGGAGTTAATTTTTGAAATCAGAGCCTTGATATTTTGTTAAGTTGAATTTTTGGGATTTTTCTAAAACAGTTGAATTTTCAGTAAATAGAGTTTTTATTTAAAAATTATTTAAAAATTATTTAAAAAATTATTTTCATAAAATGGAGTTCATTTTCGAAATCAGAGCATCGATATTTGGTTAAGGTAGATTTTTGGTATTTTTCTGAAATAATTGATTTTTCAGTGAATAGTGAAATTACAGTTTTGAGTTTCATGTGTTTAGTGACATCATTAAGGATGTAATAATTATGAAATAATTCTGGTCGGCTTATGAATAGTAAGATAAGGTATTATGTGTCCCAAGTGGCCAATACCATGGGAATATTCCATGGTCAAGCCCATGGTTTTGCCAATACCACCGATGAGGTGTCCCTTGGCAATTAATGCTTTGTTCCCTCACTTCTCCTATAAATTCCAAGCCATTACCTCATTCATTTAATTTCTAAATCCTCCCCAATGAATTTATGGTCTCTTTACCTCCTAAGGAGTCCTCCTAAGGTTCCCTCAATCTTCCTGAGGTCCCTACTTTCATGCTTTCAAAGTTATTTTTCAAGGTAAAGGAATCTTTCACCCTCCTCTTTTAAGCCATGACTTTTTTATGTTGTGTCTTCTAGTTTCCATCTATTTTTTGTTGAGGTTATGTTCATATATATTCTAATTACTATCCATTTCATGTCTAATTTTTTAGATACCCTTTCCACTCTCATCAATTTGTTTTCTAAATTTTTATGTGACGTCATTAGGCTGCCGAATTTTTCGTAAAAGGAATCGTGTCTTCTCTTTGTTTCATGTTTCTTTTTCATGTTGTATGTCATTAAAATTTTCATACCATGTTCTTATATCCATGTTATTATATATTTATATTTTATTATAGGTTATTTATTAGTGGGTTACTCTTGTATCCACACTTTTCCATGTTTTCTAAAACCATGTTATATAGTCGTTATGCTGCAGAAATTTCGCCTCAAAATTTCTATCTCTTTCTCTCCAGAAATTATCTTATTTTATTTATGTGAATACCCATAACTCTTTAGTTTCTTTTGGTGTTCATAAATTTATAAATATTATGTATTTTATGTATTTTATTCTTTAATTTACATACGTATAACCCTCACTCTCTTTCCATGGGTTATAAATGACATAATGATCTTATTTTTTAAAGAAATTATAAAACGTCACGATCTTGAAATGAAACCCATTTATTTTATTCTATATGGGTTATTTATGAAATTTTTTATTATGGTATATATGATCACATGAAAGTAAAGACATATTAATGGTTCAACCTGATAGAGATCCAATGTATTGGTTAAATAATTAAACCCTAGAGATGAAAAGTTTAACGATACCTTGGTGAATAAACTTGGTAATTTTTATGACACCTTAGGGAAGAACCATGGTGATATGTTCATGAATGTCTAAATGAAATGTTGTATCCACATATTCAAGTTATGTTCCATTTTATTTTCATTATGATATGCCTATACTTCCTTTTCTCATGACCATATGTTTTTATTTAAGTTCTTATTGTTAACACAAGTAAACGGATTCCCTTGTTTACCCTTTCTGGGCCTTCTGCTCACCCTTTCCTTTGATGTATGTCTCCAGGATATGAGACGCAATAATTTTACATAGGATGAACCTATTATAAAGACTTAAAAGTGATTTAAAAGAATGTTTTATGTTGTTATAATGTATTATGTTCCTGATTTCCAAGACACTAGACTTTAAAGATCCTCTATTTGTAAAATGTAATGAAACGTTATGTAATAAAAAGGCGGGATGTCATAGTTTGTATGAAAGGATAGTTTAGTTAAGTATGGAAATTAGAATATCAGAACTTCAGGAAGAACCCTATATAAAATTTTAGATATAGGAAAACATCCTAGTATTTTTGTGATTATTTAGTAAGTGGTTTATCAAACAAATACATCCCCGTCTGGATACAAGCAGGTAGAGGTGGCTCTGGCACAGATGTACATAGGGGTAAAACCTGAAAACACCGCTTTGAGCTAAAATCGAACAGGAACTGGAACACGACAATGGGCCTTGTTGCACTCTTGGTTACAACACTCCCAGGGGATATGTTTGGTTAATCTCATGCTTTTTATGAATCATTATGATGGAATTATAGAGAAATATAATTGTTTAAGATTGATGTTTTAAGACATAAAATCCTTTATAGTTAAAATATTTGTAAATGAAATAATTTCATCACTAAGTTTTTATTCTTTTAGAAAATGGCAGGAAATAGGGGGAACTATGAAAATGGTGACCGCAATGGACCATGTACTGACGGCCCTCAAGGGAAGCCAGAATGGAAACATTCATGCGAATGATGAACCAACTGACTCAAGTTATGGGAAATAACTTGAATCAAGATGAGAGATTGATCTCACCATGAAGGGAAAAACATTTGGTTGAGTCCTTTATGTGTCAACAACCACCAACCTTTAATGCATCGACTAAACCATTGATTGTTGAATAGTGGATCAGCTCTAAACAGAAGATATTTTCTATACTACGTTGTTCAGAGCAAGAGAAGGTCACCCTAGTTGTCTATCGCTTAGAGGGAGAAGCTGATAAGTTGTGGGAACTAATCGAAAACATGAGGAAAAGAGTGTAAGTTGAAGCTATGGAGTGGGAAGAGTTGAGGGGGGTCTTTTTCAGTAAGTATTTCCCTCGTTCTATGGGAACAAGAATGGAAAAGGAGTTTCTCGAAAAAAACCAGAAAGAGAATGAATCCATGGGAAGCTACAAGATGAACTTCACAAGGATTTCATGATATACCTCTAGATTTTTCATGGATCTAAATGGTAAGGTTGATAGATTCTTTGGTGTACTAAGACCTCATCTGTGAAAGAATATATCCAACCGAGAATGTGATAGCTACAAAGGGATCATGCATAGTGCGATTAAATTCGAGCAAGATTTTGGTGAGACGCAGTGGTCTCATAAATAAAATGACAAGAAGAGATCATTGGAGCCATGCTTAGGGAGGAGCTTTGATCAAGGAAGAGGAGGCAAGAAATTACAACTTTCAATGTGTAATAAATGTGGGAAGAAGCATTTGTGGAACTGCTTTCTCGGGAGTGGGAAGTGCTACAAGTGTAGTAGATATGGCCACATTGTGAGGAATTTTCATTTTGAGGTGAAACCTCAAATTCCAAACACAAATTATAGGGGGAAGATGGTGCGGGCCCTACCTGATGTCTAGTGATTCAAGTGTAGACAACGTCGGTACTTTTCCAATCACTATCCAAATCTGAGGGAAGTGCAGGGGAACCACCATCAGACTCAACAAAGACCAAGGGATCAAGGCCATGCTTTTTCTATCACGGCAGTTGAAGTTGAAGATCTAAATGATTTGGTAGTAGGTACTCTTGTTATCCTCTAAAATCTAGAATGTACTTTATTTGATTCTAGTTCTACGCATTCCTTTATTTCATCCAAGATTGCAAAGAATTTTGATTCAACCCCCAATTTGCTGAAAGTAGAGTTATAAGTCAAGACTCTTGGTAGGACAATCCAAGCATCGTCAGTGTTTAGAAACTCTAGTATTTACTTTAGTGAGCACAATCTTATTACAAATCTAGTAGTCATTCCCATGCTGGAATTCGACATTATACTAGGGATAGACTGGCTCTCAAAGTATAATTCTAAGATCAAATGCAGAAGCAAGTAAATCTTAGTAGTCTTGAATAGAAAAACTTTAGTTATCTTCCAAGGAGAGATGCCTCAACCTGATCTTTGTCTAGAAGAACCCCCTATATCCTTCTTTATGGAGTTGATCAGTGAAGAAGAATTAGGATATGAGAGTTTAAGGATAGAAAATGTCCCCATTGTCTAGTAATACGTTGACGTATTTCCTGAGGAGTTACCCAAACCTCCCCCAGAAAAAGAGGTAGAGTTCTCCATTGAACTCATACCAGGATCTCATCTGATATCAAAGACCCCTATATGATAGAAAATGTGGAGCTAGTGGAATTAAAGAAACAACTCCATGATCTTTTGGACAAATGGTTTATCCGACCGAGTGTGTCTCCTTAGGGAGCACTAGTTCTCTTTATGAATAAGAAGGATGGATCAATGTGGATATGCATTGATTATAGATAACTGAATGGGATCACATTGAAGAAAAAATACCCTCTTCCAAGAATTAATGACTTATTTGACCAACTTCGTGGGGCTCAATTCCTCTATATGACTGATCTTCGTTTTGGTTATCATCAATTGGGGGTGAATAATGATGATATTCTGAAAAACTACCTTCCAATCAAGATATGGGCATTATGATTTTGTTACTGTGCCCTTCGGACTGACTAATTCACCTACTATTTTTATAGATTTGATGAATATAGTCTTTAAGGACTACCTTGATAACTTTATGGTAGTTTTATTGATGATATTATGATATATTCTAAAATCTATGATGAGCATGAGGATCATATAAGGGTTATTTTAAAAACTCTATGGAAGGTGAGGCTTTTTGGGAAGTTCAGTAAATTTGAATTCTGATTACAACAAGTTTCTTTCTCGGGGCACATTGTAACCAATGAATGAATCACAATTGACCATGAAAAGACAAAATTTGTAGAGGAGTGGCCTCTACCTACAAAAATAACTGAGATTTAAAGTTTCCTTGGATTAGCTGGATATTATAGGAGGTTTGTGAAGGACTTTTCACGACTTTCTAATCCATTAAACAAGTTAACTCAAAAAGGGGTCAAGTTCATCTGGACAAAGGAGTTTGAGGAAAGTTTCCAAGAGCTGAAGAAGAGATTGGTTACTGCA
Organism: Viscum album; assembly: GCA_963277665.1. Classification (NCBI taxonomy): domain Eukaryota; kingdom Viridiplantae; phylum Streptophyta; class Magnoliopsida; order Santalales; family Viscaceae; genus Viscum; species Viscum album. The sequence continues at coordinate 1,644,754,718 of OY728159.1, forward strand.
CCCGTATTAACTCTGCCCTCAAGTGGAGAAGGATTCGTTATTTTTAGCGATGCATCTCGGAAAGGTCTTGGGTGCATCCTCATGCAAAATGAGAAGGTCATTGCTTATGCATCTCGACAGTTGAAGACTCATGGCCAGAATTATCCTACGCATGATCTTGAGATGGCTGTGATTGTTTTTCTATGAAGATATAGAGGCACTATCTTTATGGGGATAAATGTGATATATACACAGACCATCAAAGTTTGAAGTATATTTTCTCACAAAAGGAATTGAACATGTGACAATGGAGATGGTTGGAACTTCTCAAAGACTATAATTGTTCAATTCATTATCATCCTAGAAGAGCAAACAATGTTGTTGATGCATTAAGCAGGAATGACCCAGTTGTCCTTTCTATGATGAGAATTCAAAGAGATCCTTTGATCAGTGACCTAGTAAAGCTGGACTTGGGAATTATAAGGGAAGGGATATCATCAACCCTAACCCAAATGATTTTTCAATCATCATTACTAGATAAGATCAAGAAAGCACAGAAATAAGATCCTTTGTTGTAGAAGAAGTTTGAGGTTATAAAGGATGGGAAGTTTCCCGAGTTCAATATTGATAAATAAGGTGTACTAAAATGTTGTACAAGACTATGTGTTCCATCTATTCTGGAAACAAAGAAGGAGATGATGGATGAATCTCATAGATCTAATTTCTCTATACATCCTGGAAGCACAAAAATGTATAGGGACCTTTGTGATCATTATTGGTAGGATAATATGAAAAGGTAGATTTCTTACTACACTTCAAGGTTCCTGGTATGTCAGCAAGTGAAGGAAGAGTGACAACTTTCTAAAGGGGTATTGCAACTACTACCCATACCAGCATGGAAGTGGGAAAATATCACTATGGAATTCATCACTAGTCTCCCAAGAACTTTCAAAGGAAACAATGTGATATGGGTTATTGTGGACCGTCTCACCAAGACTTTCCATTTTCTCTCCATTCGGGAAGATTTTTCTCTTGATAAACATTCCAGGATTTATGTGAAAGAAGTGGTAAGGCGGCATGGATTTCAACTTTATATCATATCTAATTGTTATTCAAGGTTCACATCAAAATTCTAGAGAAGTCTTCATCATGATCTGAGCACTGAATTGAATTTTAGTATATCCTATCACCCCCAAACCGATGGCCAATCTGAAAGGACTATTCAAAAACTCGAGGACATGATGAGAAGATGCTCAATGGAATTTAAAGGTGTATGGGATCAACATTTCCCTTTAGTTGAGTTCTCTTACAACAACATCTTCTACTCGAGAATTCAAATGGCACCATATGAAGATCTATATTGGAAGCAATGTATAACTCTTACTTTTTGGGATGAAGCTGGTGAGATAAAGCTTCTTGGGCCTGATCTTGTGTAAGAGATGACATAAATTTCCATGTCATCCAACAACACATTAAGGCTGCTCAGAGTTAGCAAAAGAGCTATGTTGACAACCTTTGAATGGACTTGGAGTTTGAAGTCGGTGAAAAGGTCTTTCTTCAAATATCACCTTGGAAGAGAGTCATGAGGTTTGGGAATAGAGGGAAGCTCAACCCTAGGTACATTGGCCCCTATGAAATCCTTGATCGTGTAGGAGTAGTGGCCTATCGGCTTTCACTCCCTCCAAATCTAGCATAAGTTCATGATGTCTTCTATGTATCCCTCTTGAGGAAGTACATACCTGACCCTTCACATGTACTAAACCCAGAGGTGGTAGAACTAGAACATGACCTCTCTTATGAGGAGCATCCGGTGGAGATATTGGATCGTAGAGACAAGGTTCTATACAACAACACTACCCACCTTGTTGAGGTGTTGTGGAGGAACCACAAATGAGAAGAAGCAATGTGGGAACCAAAGGAGTCTATGAGGCAGAATTACCCACACCTTTTCTCTTCTTAGGGTATGAGCTAAAATTTTAGGGATGGAATTTCTTAATGGGGGAAGAATGTAACGACCCAAAATTTTGAATAATTTTTTTTTTTGCCTAATTTTGTGTGTTATTTTATTTTATACTCAATAAAACTATTTCATTTAATGAAATGAGTATAATTAAAATGAGACCATTGGGTTTCAATTGTTATATGATCGTTGGTCAATATGGCTATTGGAAACTAAATGTTGTGATTTTTGTCTATAAATACAAGCGATCTTGGTTAATTAATAGAGAAAGAATATTTGACGGCCTCATCTAGTAGTCTCAGGCCGATCAAAGCCCATCTGACAGTACATGGGAAGGAGGTAGCACCACTGGGCTTTACTCTCAACCAAACCCAAGCAGAACTTCATCATGTGAAGCTAGAATGGAATCACCTTTGGGGGAAGTTCAAGCTAATAGAAATCACCACTCGGGCAATGTTGGCCGAGCTGCCCCAGGATTCTATCACCTTATCACACCATACACTTAGGTCCTATGCTGGTGTTATAAGGGATTATGTAATGTGACCTTAGCTACTTTGTGTAATCCTTTGATATAAATAAAATTTTTATTTCTTATTATAGTGATGTTGGTAAATCTCAAATGTTCGGATAAATATAGAATGTATATTATTGATGAATTTTGGAAAAAAGATATTTTAAAATATTTATGTAAACCGTAAATAATTAAAAAAAATTAATTATTTTCAAAAAATGGTCTTCTACAGTTATGTTTAGTATGAAATTTAGAGTCTAATAAGATCAACATAATTTTTTGTGAATAATAAATTATGAATAGTGATTTTACACTTATGATTAGTAATGTGACCAAATGGATTGAGTAACCTCACTTAAGAAAGTATTAATATAATTTAAACACCTTGATTAAGTAATGTGATTCAATAAAATAAGTAAATAACTACTTCAGAAATTATTGGTTAAGTACTAGTTTTTTCGGGTAAATAGTGTTTTTTATTTAAAAATTAAATTAAAAATATTTAGGAAATTATTTTCATAAAATGGAGTTTATTTTTGAAATCAGAGCATCGATATTTGGTTAAGGTGAATTTTTTGGAATTTTCTGAAACATTTGAATTTTTAGTGAATAGTGTTTTTATTTAAAAATTAATGTAAAAATAATTAGAAAATTATTTTCATAAAATAGAGTTTATTTTTGAAATCATAGCATTGATATTTGTTTAAGGTAAATTTTTGCGATTTTTTAGAAATAGTTGAATTTTTGGTGAATAGTGAAATTACAGTTTTCAGTTTCGGGTGTTTAATGACATCATTATGGATATAATAATTATGAAATAATTCTAATATACTTATGAATAGTAAGATAAGGTATGAGGTGTCCCAAGTATCCAATACCATGGTCAAGCCCATGGTTTTTCCAATACCACTAATGAGGTGTCACTTGGCAATTAATGCTTTGTTCCCTCACTTCTCCTATAAATACCAAGTAATTCTCCCATTAATTTCATTTCCAAATCCTCCCCAACAAATTTCTTGTCTCTTTACCTCCCAAGGAGTCCTCACAAGGTTCCCTTAAGCCTCCCAAGGTCCCTAAATTCAAGCTTTCAATGTTACTCTTCGTGGTAAGGGAATCTTTCACCCTCCTCTTTTAAGTCATGACTTCCTTTATGTTGTGTCTTCTAGTATCCATCTTTTTTTGTTGAGGGTATGTTTATATATGTTATAATTACATTCCATTTCATGTCTAATTGTTTATAGACCCTTTACTCTCTCATTAATTTGTTTTCTAAATTTTTATGTGACGTCGTTAGGCTGCCGAATTTTTCGTAAAAGGAATCGTGTCTTCTCTTTTCTTTCATGTTTCCTTTTTATGTAGTATGTCATTCAAATTTCCATACCATGTTCTTATCTCCATATTTTTCTGTATTTATATTGTATTATAAGTTATTTATTATTGGTTTAATCTTATATCCTCTCTTTTCAATGTTTTCTAAAACCATGTTATTTAGTCGTTATGCTTTAGAAAGTTCACCTCAAAATTTCTATCACTTTCTCTCCAGAAATTCTCTTGTTTTATTTATGTGAATACCCAGACCTATTTTGTTTATTTGCGTGTTAATAAATTTATAAAGATGATTTATTTTATTTTTTAATTTACATACATATAACCCTCACTCCCTTTCCATGGGTTATAAATGACATAATGATCTTATTTTTTTAAGAACTTTTAAAATGTCGCGATCTTGAAATGAAACCCATTTATTTTATTATCCATGGGTTATTTATGAAATTCTTGATTATGATCTATTTTGATCACATGAAAGTAAATAAATATTAAGGTTTCACCCTGATAGTGCTCTAATGCATTGGGTAAATAATTAATCTCTATAGATGACAAGTTTCACGATACCTTTGTGAATAACCATGGTAATTTTTTTGACACCTTAGAGATGGACCTTGGTGATATGTTCATGAATGTCTAAATGAAATTTTGTAACCACATATTCAAGTTTTGTTCCATGTTATTTTCATTATGATATTCTTATACTTCCATTTCTCATGTCCTTATGTTTTTATTTAAGTTCTTATTGTTAACACAAGTAAACTGATTCCCTTGTTTACCCTTACTGGGCCTCCTGCTCACCCTTTCCATTTATTTATGTCTCCAGGATATGAGATTCAATAATTGTACATAGGATAAACCTATGATGAAGCCTTACAAGTGGTTTAGAAGAATATTTTATGTTGTTCTCATGTAATATGTTCCTGATTTCCAAGAATCTAGACTTTAATGATCCCCTGTTTGTAAAATGTAATGAAAAGTTATGTAATAAAAAGGCGGGGTGCCATAGGAACACCCTCAACCAAGGAGTGTCATCAACCTTGATTAAATAAGGAGGTGGTATTTAGATTTCATAGGCATTCAATGAATCCATAATTTAAATATAATAAAGAATAGTAATTTATCATGATATTTCATGTTTAGATTATCAAAAAAAATTAAACAAATAAAGAAGAATAATGATTAGACCCAAAATCAAACCCAAACCCAAGTTTTTTCTTCTCTAACTCATTTTTTAGCATTACATGGTATTTTAATTTAGGATTCTTATTTTTCCATGCCATTTCATTGATTTATAGAATAAACAACAAAAAACAATTAAAATATCATTATTTTCATAAAATAATCAAAACAAAAAAACAATTAGTTTAGGTGAAGTAGAATTAGTGAGTCAAAAACTGAAAAGCTCCTTAAGTGAGATGACCCTGTATAGTCAATGTAATAAACTAGTAAAATAATTTATTTTTTCATGCCCCTTGACAGGAGTGCATTTAAAACAGGCATAATTTTTGGGTATCAAATCAATTTTTTACTTTACTTTTTATATTTTCACCTTTTACATAATTTTCATTATTTTCCAAAATTAAAAAAACCCAAAAAAATCGGGTACCATTATTTTTATAAACGAACATTCTTTCAATTCATTGAAAAACTACTCTCAGGTGCAAGAAAAAGTATTTTAAATAGATGAAGAGGTGGATCTCTTATAAAATCTTGATGGACTCACTAACCTAGCTAAACTTATGATAACTTGGAATATCACCATAATTTCATTTCCTAAATAGGAAGATATGGTTGATGAAGTCAAAATGTGTTATCATAGACTGAGGACTAATAAGGAAGTTCTACCGGAGCTGCCTAATTTTAATGAAGACATCATAGAGGTCAAGGTTCAGCTGTAGGAGTATCCATAGCCCAAACAAATGAATATCCAAATCCAAAAAGAACATGACAAGCTAGAGTGTATCTAATATGAGAAAAACTTGAATTCTAAGCTAAATGTGGGAGATCAATAAGATATATATGACTTATTTAATTAATATGAAAAAAAATTGATCTGCTCGATCACTAAAAATTATAATAGCTAGTACCATTGCATGTCACTCTAACCATGGAAGAGGAGGAAGCCACAACATAGATGGAATTCGAAGAAAAGATAGAGGATCCCAAATACATTCCACCATCCATTGAGATTCAACTTCAAGAGGCACTTACCTATGAGTCAATGATTGAACCAAAAATATATTTTGGATATAATTTTTATTTAAACTCATTTTCTGATTTTATTAAATATAATTTGAGTATCATTACATATTGTTATGAATTTTCAGATTTTTTCAATTATATCCATACTTTAAAATAGGATTAATAAACTAAACATGAACCTATTGTGAAACACATAGAGCTCCCTAATTTTGATGAACATGCATTTGAGGAGGACCATGAATAAGTAAAAGTAATTGATCCAAAGGAAATCAACACAAATACTACTCATAATGAAAGGGATAAATTACTTATAAAATTTTCATATTAAAATTTTATTCAAGTAAAAACACTTTATTACATTCCCTTTGATTATTAAATTCATGCATCTCGTGTTTAGAAAGCATTAAAAGAGTAAGAGGAGGTTTCAAAAGTAGTATCCAAGATGTAGGATGATCCATACTTCATCCTACCATCGCCATGCAACTTATTCCTAATTGTGAGGGGGGTGTGGTATACTCTATCCATGGATCATTACCCACTAATAAAGAAGAAGCATAACCTAGGAAAATCCTCATGTGGTGGTTCAAGACTAATAAGCTCCATACACCATTAGACTTTTGATAATATCCATTACTTCCCTTTGGATGAAGTAAAAAATTAGGGCCCACTTGGGGGATCATACCTTGATTTATCTTACTACTTTATTTCTAGTAATTAAGATTTTTATTTCATTCTTTGGATTAGTCGAGCATATATCCCACTCCCTATTATAATTTTTTAACATAAATGACATGATCCTAGTGCTTAATTGATAAATTACCTTCTATAGGTTCATAATGGTAGAAGTAACCCCTTAAATAGCGAAGGAAGGGGACAAAGTTTCATGGTAAATGGAGTTCAATTTTAATGTTTCTCTTTTAAACTACTTATATTTTTGTCCAAAAATATGTTTTGAGCTTTAAAGTGGGAGTTGAATTCCCATATTTGAATTTATTCTTTAATTGAATTATCTAATAGACATTAGTTTCTTAAAAATCATGTAATGCAATGTTTTAGATTTCAATGTTAATGATATTGAATGAGTAAAATGAATAATTTGATGACTAAAGTGAAGCATGGATATTAAAATGAGAACTCATGATTTAAGGGAATTAGTTGATTCATGTAAATTAAATTTCTCAATCATTTTTCATGATTTTAATTTATGTGAATTTATTTTTTTAATTAATCATTCGTTGAGTGATTTTCCATTTTAATATGTTCTATTCATGAGAGAAATTCTAGAAAAAGAATTTCCTATTTTATCTTCAGAAAATTTCTTGACTGATTTTGGGACATGACACCTGCTTAAACTTTTGTTTTAACTTTTCAAAGCTATTCTTGTGAAGAAACACATTTACAATTATTGAGGTGTCTTTTAAAAATACCTTATCATTGAAAACCCACATTTACATCAAATTTTTTAGCCCCTAGAGACCATAAATGACCATATTAGGAATGAGCCATGTTTCAATCCATTTTAATCAATTCCTACCCTCCTCTTAGTATTTTCATGACATTTTAATATTGAAGTGTGGGGGTGAAGGGATTCATAGTGGAAGGGATGATATAAATTGTAAGAAAAAAGGAGTGGGGGTTCTATTGTTGGTATTTAATTAAGGTTTTTGATTCATTCATGATAATTCATTATTATCCATTTTTGAATTAATAAAAGTAAAAGGAAAAAAATAAAAAAAAATGAGAGAATTCGGTTGTGATTTGGAAAAACCAAAAAATACCATTACTAAACCTATTATTTTTATCATATGTAGTAAGGTTGTGCATGTGAGGATTATTCTAAGCATGACTTTTGAAAATAAAAAAATAAAAATTTTCTTTGAAAAATAATATAAAGGGTATAAAAGTAGAGAAAAGTTAAATATGGGGAACAAATAATTCATTATGCTTAATTTGATCGTGATATTTACTTTTAGTGTTGGGGAAGTTAAGAGTTGTTACAATTTAAAGGGGATAATTTCATTACACTTTTAATTTTAATATCATGCTTTATACTTTAATAGATAAACCTCATCCTTAATACATAAATTTTAAACTTCAATTCCTATTGACCTTAAGCCTGAGATACATTAGATCCTTAACTGTAATCCCTTGTGATTTTATCTTCCTTTTGTCTTTAAAAGGTGAAGAAAGTAGTTCATTTACAAGAATATGGATAAGTATCATGTTCTCATGATATAATCATAAATCTACTTGAATATTATTATGAGAGATCAGTTAAAAGATTAAAAAGTGAGGAAAATCATGATTTGAAAGGTTTAAATAATAATTAAGTAAGTAACTTGAGAGGATTAAAGAATAATTTCCATAATTTTCAAGAAAAGGGAGAAAGTAAAACGTTTGAATTGATTGTTTCTTTGAAAAATGGGAAATTTAAATGATATTTTATCTGGTTATTTAAGAATTTGATTTGAAATTGATTTTTTTATTTTATTACTTTGTAATTTGAATATTTGTAAAATTAGTGACCACTAAACTCTTTTTTGAGAATTTATTCTTGAGGGCAAGCACAGTTTTAGTGTGGGGTTATTTGAAAGTCATTTTTGTGCATATTTTTAATAAAATTATATTTTTTTTTAATTTTTATAAATGATAAACCCCATTATTTTTAATTTCTTAATTAAAAGTGGGAATTTGTAATGGAAGGAATGAAAATGGTTTTAAGAGAGTAAAAGAATGTTGGTTATCTATTTGGAATTTATATATGAAATTTTGATGAATATTTTGATTTTGATTTAATTTCTTTTCTAATTTTTTTGTGAATTTATTTTAAAACTTGTCCAAGACTAGGTAGAGATTTAACTAGGGGTGCACACCCCTTATCCAGCTAAAGAGATCTGGTCGATCATACAACCCATAGAGAGATCCCTACAGACCTGGTGGGGGAACATGAGGGGCTCAAATATCATGCAGGTGGCCCATGGTTAGTAAACTCCATGGGGAAGATACTGAGACCACGAGGCTTGTGTGGGATGCATGTGTGCAACCCGCATGTTCGCAGGTGCAAGTGAAGTCGGGAGATCATCCTCAGTGCAGGCTACTAACTGATCGAACATGCTCTTAGCCTTATAAAGGCTCACCCAAACATCAGACATTTTGATATTGGATTGAGGCTCTACTACACTCCACCACTATTCCTCTTCACTACGCCCACACTACCGCCTTCATTATAGCCCACTGCCACTGTAGCATGTCGGAATCCTCTATTGTTGCACCACTTGAAGCCTGAGCTAGAGACGTCGCCCATTTTCATGACTTTCCACCACCATTGAAATCTCCTTGGACTTGACTGAAAACCATGAATTCCAATTAGATCATTCATCATCCATTGTGAAGGCTTGAGGATAATATGAGCTCTTTTTCCATGCATTCACCGTTGTGTAACACTTCTGCCCCTCGTTTTCATTAGCCACCATCTTTAATGCCACTATTGATCACAAAAATTCATCAAAACTCTATTGCAGCTTGACCACCTGATGCCGTCGGCCACTGTTGCTCAAACCTGAGACCAACATGGCTAATAACCCCAAGAATGACCTCGAGCTCCATCACCACCGACGAAGCACGGGGCCGCCTATAATTCCCTCTGGACCGTTATCCGATCACCCTAAAAACACTTTTATACTCCCTCCAAACACTTTGAAGTCCAGAGGGATGAAGAGGAGCCACATTACCATTTCTTCACCACTTCCATGTTACATGCCGCATGCACACCCCATGAAATATGCGACCACTAATTCCACTCAACCCTGTGTGGATCTTAATCCACAATATAAATCATAAACACCCTTGATCTTTGGATGATTCATACTTCAAATTGTGAGCAACACTATATATTCAAATTATTTGAAATATTTGAATCTTTCTTGGTCTATGATAGATCTAAGAGGATGAGGCCAATCACCCCACCCTTGTTTCCTATGAAAGGAATGTTATACAGCCTTATAAAGGATCACTAGACACCGATATAATAGGGATTTCATTGATGCACTTTCTTCTTCCTATTTTATGTTTCATTTTTCTATTCCTTTAATTTTTTTAAGATTTATTTTCATGTAATTTGATTTTTTTTAGTTAATTAAATATAGTGCATTAGTTTTTCATCAATAAGTGATCCACCATTTTTAATTCTTCTTCCTCTCTTCTACTTATTATTATTCCATTAATTATTATTCTTTATTATTATTATTATTATTATTATTTTAACATTAATATTTCTTTATTTAATTTATTTAATTTTTTACTCTTACTCTCCCTCTTGTTCTTCTTTTTTTATTTCATTCTATTTTTATCTCTCTCCCCAATTATTTTTATTTAATTTTCCCCATCCACTATTCTTCTATTTTATTTTTTACTCATCCTTATTTTTATTTTATTTTTATTTTTTATTCTATTCTTCTCTCATTCCACCAAAGTGATCTCTTACTTCTGATAATGGGAGGCTGACCCGAGGCTTGGCCCAGGGGTGGTCAACATTGTCTTGAATTTTTCATAAATTTATTTTACATTTCTTGTAGATTTGAGTATCATGGATGGATTAAATGAATGTATCTAGTGTGGTAATTATCTCCCATGACATGAAACACAATCTATTTCTATTATTTTGTTTAAAATCATTACCCTATCTATATTTTCTTACACTTCACATGATAGATTTGAGTGAGTAAATGGATGAAACAGCATCGATAGAGCCATGTCCTAGATGATGGCACACCCTCGACCAAGGTGTTTCATCAACCATGATTACATAAAGATGTGGTAATAATATTTCTTAGTCATTTAATTATTCCAAAAATTATAAATAAAATTAATAGTAATTCTTCATGATATTTCATGTTTATATTATCAAATTATAATTAAACAAATAAATGAGAATAATGATTTATCCCAAAACCAAGTTCTTTCTCCATTAACTCATTCTATTTATAATTTCATGGTATTTTATGTTAAAATTTTCATTTTTTTAATGTCATTTAGTTTCATTAAAAAATAAACAAAAAACCCAAAAAAATTTATCATTTTTTCATAAAATAATCAAAAAACAATAAATTTTGGTTAATTAGAATAAGTGACTGAAAAAATTGAGAAGCTCATCATGTGAGATGACCCTAGTCATCCACTATGCTACACTAAGAAAATAATTTTCTATTTCTACACCCTATGATATGCATGTGTTCAATATTCATTAAATATACCATCATCACTATCCATGTAAATTGTAATAAAAAAATGAAATAAATAACTTCTTATAGGTGGTAGTACACACGTATACACGAGTGACGTTGTCATTTTCCAATTAATTATAAGTTAATATAGTAGATATTATATTATAATTATAGAAGTATAATTATTTCACAGGTATCACTTATAAACATTAAAATATCATAATAACTATCCACTAGATATAGTGATTTAAAATAAATTATATCACAATGTGGAGGAGGAATCCACACGCATGCATGAGCGATACCTTCACTTCCCATTTGATTAAATAGAGGGTGAATATTAGTGGTTCCATAATAATAATAAAATTTTAGTATATTTAGGATACTTAATTTATTATTTTATGATGAATACCACTAATTTGGAGGAGGTAGAAGACAAAAAAATATAATAGTTCAACTAAGAAGATTATCTCTTCTATTGGGGGCCTCATTTAGATCTATTCTTAAAGACTATTTGAATGGTTTTTTAAGAATACCAGAACCTATAAATCATGTATTGGGTAGTTGGGAATATAATTTTATATGTTTTGTTCAAGATATAAGGATTAAAGTGGTATAAATAGTATAAATTATAGGAATCATTTTATAAGTGGGGGAGAGGACACACTTGGAATTTATTAAAAGAATAAAATATAATAAATTCATTCTAAAGAAAGATTCTTCCAAATTGATAGGTATTAAATGTTAAGAGAGGATGAGGTCAAAATATGGGTATAAAATATTATTTCAAAAAAATAATTGGAAAAATTTTCTTTAACTTTTGGTTTAGCACCCCCCCCCCCCCCATGTAAACTTGTTTTAATCTTTATTACGGTGACAAATTTTTACTGTATTTACTATTCATTATGACCAAAAATAAAAGTGGCCTCATTAAAAAAAATTCATAAATTATGATTAAAAATATGTAATCCATTTTATAAAATTCAATATCTAAAATTATCATAAATTAATTTTAAAATAAACTCAAAAAATTTAGTGAAACATGATTTTCAAAAAAATGTTTTCTTAAGTATAAAAAGTATTTATACCAAAATAGATAAAAAATTAAAGATAATGAAATAATTGGATTATTCATAATAAAAATTAACTAAAATTTATTTTAAAACCATTTTAAAACAAAATTGAACTTTTCAAATTCTTTAAATGAAATTACATTTTTCAATAAAATCGGTATTTTTTACTATTTATCGAAAAATCAATCTTATCAAAAAATCACTCTAAGCTAATTTTTACATGTTTATTTCAAAATTGAAGATTTTATTTTAGAATTAATTTCCTAAAAGTGTAAAAATTTAATTATTATACTATCTCACAAAAATATATAAAACATTTTTTTAGGAAAAATAATTTTTTTAATCATATAACGACAATACTAGAAATTGAGTAATTATTTATCAATATATTTTCATTATCAAAAAATTTTATATGTATATTAAAAATTTGGTTATTATTATCATAATAAATATTTAATTTAAATTTTATAATGGTATAATATATTATCGTTCATTCAAACTTGGGTATGCGTGTATCGCAAGGTATCAAAGAAATTAAATTTATTTTAAGAAAAATATATCATACAATTTTGGGGTGGTAAATTATATACCCCTAAAAAGAATATCATCATTGAAATTCCATCACTTCGATACAATCAAATGAGTATATCTCTATTTCATTGCATCCTCGGGTTCCCATATAGATTCTTTAAATATCTGATTTCTCCAAATAATTTTAATGAGACAAGTAGTCTTGTTTAGTAGCAATTTATCTTTAAAATTAAATATTTATAACCATTTTTATTCATATAAATAATCACTATCTATAGGTACGACCTCTGAGTTTAGTACATGTGAAGGATCGGGTATATACTTCCTCATAATAGGTACATGAAACACATTATAAACTTTAGAAAAATTCAGTTAAAGTGTAAACTGATAATATATCATCACTACTCGATCAAGAATATAGATGGGGGTGATATACCTAGGGATCTACTTTACATTCTTTATGAATCCTATAACCTTCTTACATGGATAAATGTTTAGGTATACATTTTCACTAACATAAAATTGTATATATCATCAATGATTGTTAGTATAACTTTTTTAAAAAATCAGGGCTACCGTAATGTGTGGCTAAATGGATCTGAATTTCTCTGCCATTTCCTCAGCAAGATTAGGTTCTAATGAATTTATTTCCCCTACTTTAACCCAAAAAATTGAAGTTCTAAACTTTATTCCATAGACATATTCATAAGGATACATCTAAATGATCTTGTGAAAGTTATTGTTGTAAGAAAACTCAACCATATGACAGTTTTGATCCCAACCACCTTTGAAATACCTAGAACATGAACTCAGTATATACTCTAGGGTTTTAATGGTTCTATCAGACTTACCATCTACATAAAGATGATAATTAGCACAAAAACACAACTTTGAATTAATATCTTGTTGAATAATTCCCCAGAACTTCAATGTAAACCTCAGATCCCGATCAAACACAATAGAATGTGGTACTCCATGAAACCTTACCACTTAATATATATTCTAGTAAGATGATTAAGATATAAATATTCTATAATTGAAATAAGGTGTGATAACTATTTAAAGTGATCACCCACAACCAAAATATAATTATGGACATTAGATGCTTTGGGTATTCCAATAACATAAACCATGGTGATATTTTTCCATTTCCATTCTAGTATGGGTAATGGTTGTAACACCGCCCTTAGATTTATGACTCTCAGTATTTTTTCTAAAGATACCAAATACTGAGAAACATACTCTATATTGTCTCTTTTCATGTTGTCCCACTAAAAAATACTCTTTCAGATCTCTACACATCCTCATACATCTATAATGAATAGTAAATGATAAACTATGTGCTTCATCCAATATATCCTTCTTCAATTCTGGTATTTAAAGGATACATACATAGTTTCTAAACCTTATCATTCCATCACAATCAAGGTTAAATTCAAGAATATTTATTTCCTTCTTTTATAGTTCTACATCTTTCTTTTTCACACTTTTAATCTTAAACTAGATATATGGATGTACATTTGTCTAAGAAACATAATATTTATCACCTTCCTTCTAGATTTCTAGATCCATTTTTTACAAACTAGAAATATTGAATTTTTTTATCCACATCATAGATAATCTAGCATGATCCTTTCAACTCAGAGCATCTTCCACCTTATTTTCCTTCCTATGGAGGTAATTTAGTAATCAGTCATAATATTTAATCAACTCCAACCATATTCTTCAGAACATATTCAGTTAATTTTGAGTGAATATATTATTTATAATTTTATGATTAGTAAATATATCACACCACTCTCTATAAAGATAATGACTTAATATATTGAATTAAAAATATACCACAGCTAACTCCAAATCATTAGTAGGGTAATTCTTTTTCGTGATTCATCAATTATCAAGAGCCATCATATATAACCATATAATTTTTCATGAGGACACATCCCCATCTCTTCATTGATGCATCACTATAGATCATAAACCCTTATCTATAATAGGGTAATGTAAGTAAAGGTGAATAGACTAACCTTCTCTATAGTTCCTTGAAATTTTTCTCACATTCTTCTATCCAAAGGAACTTAGTTCCCCTACAAGTTAACTTGGTGAGTGGATTAGATAGCTATGAGAATTTTTCCACAAAGAATCGATAATATTATGTTTTACCAAGAAAACTGTGAATCTCAATCATTGTGGTTGGTTTGGTCCAATGTCTAATAACTTACAACTTTAATGTATCCATGGATATACCCTTTCTTGAGATTTTATAACACAAAAATGAATCTTTTTTATCCAATATTCAAACTTTTTAAATTTTCCATACAACTTCTCATCACTTAGGGTATTTAGTACAATCCCCACATAATCTTAATGATCTTCTTTTCTCTTTTAATATATATAAATATCATCAATAAATACTACCAAAAACACATCAATGTAATATCTAAAGATTTTTTTATTAAATTCGTAAAGATATCAAGGGAGTTATTAAGACCAAATTTCATCACTATTAATTCATTATGTCCATAAATTGTATAGAATTTTTTCTTGGGTATATCCTCATTTTTTACCCTCAATTGATGATATATAGATAGATGGTCAATCTTGGAAAAGTATTGAGCTCCACATAATTGATCAAACAAGTTATAAATGCAGGGTAAGGGATGCTTGTTCTTGATAATGATCTTGTTAAGTTCCTAATAATAAATGTAGAGTCGCATAGATTCTTCTTCATTCTGAACAAAAAAGAATAGATACATCCCCAAGGTGATACACCTAGATAAATGAATACCTTCTCAAGATTCTCCTAGAGTTTCTTCTTCAATTCCTATAACTCAATCAAGGTCATTATATATAGATTCTTTGAAATAGGTTTAGCCTAAGGTATAAGTTCTATTAAAAACTCAAATTCATAATTCAGTGTAAGACTAGGAAAATATTCTAGAAATAAATCAACAAAATCCCACACAATATTTATAAATTTATTTTTGAGTTTATCCCAAACCACCTAAGATAAACCCCTTTTTTAAATAAGAATTATTACCAATATAATGGAGGTAATTTTCATTAAAAGTTCATATTTATCATCACACAGATAGACGGCCATAGCATGGTTTGGAATATCAAAAATGAAAACTATTCCTAAATAATTGATGTGGTATTTATGTAAAGAAATAAAATTCATGCCTAAGATAACATAAATTTCAACAATAGGTAGAATATCAAGATTTTTATTAATCACATTCCCACAAAATTCAATCAGAGAAGAATAATAGACTTGAGATGCAATATTTTTATCAATAGTGTTTTTCAATATTAATTCAACATTTAATAATTGGGGTGTTAGTTTTATACCAATAGAAAATTCTTCTGATTGAAAAGAGTGGGTGTATTTATAATCAAATAATAAATGGGCAGTTTTAGAGTGAATGCTAAATATATATTTCACCGCTTTGTTATTGTACCCCACATAGACAATATTTATTGCGTGAGATTTCCTTTTGTCTCTAGGATTTAGTTTTTATTTATATTTATAATCTTAATTAACCTTTATATTTTAGAATTGTTTATCATAATTACTATACTCTTTATATTTTAAATTCTATACTATGGTTGTTTCATTCTGTAGAGATTTATCTCTATTTTCATCATTAGCTAGCTTCTTCCCATCACTTCAGTATTCTGTTTCCCAATGAACTTTAATTCCATACATAAAACATTTACATTCCCCCTTAAAAAAATTTCTTCCATATTTCCTTCCATAATTCAATCATAAAGTAAATCTCATCTTCTTCTCTCAATTATGTTTAGAATTTCCTTCAATTCCATATTTCTTTTCTTATCAAAACCATGAGACTGATGGGTAACCCCAATATCTATCTCCACCTTGATAGTACATCAAATTATTTTTTCTCATCTACTAAGTACTCTTATGGATAAAAAATTCATAGATTTAGTTTTATGCCACTGAATAATCGATCACCCTTACTTTCAGGTTTGATGATAATAGCATAAGCATACCTCATAAGTCTTGTAAAAATTTCCTCATGGATATTAATGGATTTATCATCCTTCCGATTTAGATCAAGGAATTCCTTCTCATTTTCATATTAATAATACAAGGAAATTACTTATTGAAAAACAATATCTTAAAATCAACCCACTCCACAGAGTTAATATCTTCATGTTGCTTCAATTTCTTGATTCGAGACCACTATTAATCTACTTCTCCATATGAATGATAAATGGATAAAATAAATTTTATATGTTCTTAACACTAGATAATGGAAAATATATTTTTAGTAGTACCGATCCATTTTTAGAAACTATTATATTGGTGGAACCACTAAAATATGGTTATCTTGCCTCATGAAGTACTTGACAGAGATTTGTTCCTTCCTTTTGATGTTTATAAACTCATATTGATTCAAATATTGATAAATATATGTAATAATTATGACAAGATTTTTCATTCTAGATTGAATAAAATTGGGTTTCCAAATAGGATAATCATGTCATTGTTTATCAAATTCATCATTAACATGATTAGTTTGGGTTTCAGCATTTAAATAAAACAAATAAGTATAGCATGAGAAACAATAATCATAGTGGGAAAAAATATAATCATAAAAAATCATGTATACAATATCGAAATCATGAAACATTATTTTTAATATATAACACCTTCTGTATAACCTAATTAATTCATGGTCATCATCAATTCAAATCCTTTATGATGTTTTATAAAGAAAATTTGAGTTATCCAAGAATATCTCCTGAGAGTTTTAAACTAGGTGTATAGTATGGGAACACTCACTGTACAATAGAATTATGGCTAAGATATACTCTACTAACGCTTTTTGGGGTTATTACCCCTAGATCTATCTATTCCAAAAACTGTATCTGCTTATAGTATCCATACATTGATTTTTTTTAGGAAACCACACTCATTTCTTTACCATAAATTAGGACGGTCTTCTATATATAGGACTATCCTAATGTTTCTCACTAAATTTTTCTCATAAAATTTTCCAAAGGTAACTAAACCTTTCTATGATACCAACTATATTGACCCATACTTTTCATTAATAAAAATGATATCTTATTAGCTGAATATTCAATACAAAACATTATTATCCATGATAGAATTGTATAGGTATAGTATATTTGGAAACTTGAATATATAAACAATTGATTAATAAGTGAGCTATATCATCTTTCATTTGATTATACATAACTAGAACCCTTCTTGGATATATCATACTTAAAAACATTCTTCAATACATGGTTAAATGAAACATAATAAAGGGTGTTCTATGATTCTTAAGAAGGGTGAAAAAGGGAGATATCAATTATCACTTAAAAATATCTTGAGCATAAGGGTATGAGAACCTGAACATAACATTCGAAACAATACACTTCACATCACATATCTTAATCTTGAGTAATGGCCTATGTTTTTTCATTTCAAAAAACATAAATCATAAAGTAATCAAAGAAAATGATCCATGAGGGAATAAAATTTCCATAATAGTTAAGTTTGATGCATAAACATAAGCATAAAAAACTTTTCCTTAGTATTCAAAGTTCTCTTCCGAGACTATCATAGTGGATTGGGTTCATTACCTAAACCATTGCATCCTTATTTAAGGTTTTCCACCAAGACTATCATAGTGGATAAAGTCCCTTTCTAATCTGGGTTCACTTTCCATTCCATTCCTTATTATATCATGACATATTCATTATTACCCAACGCTTTGGAGGAATATATAATCTTGGGATTTCCCATAACATAATGAAATCCATATAAATTTTTTCCAAAATATCATAACCAATTCATCATAGAATAACTTGTGGAAATAAAATTAGCTTCATAAACATTTCATTATACATTCAAATAATAACTCATTGAAAATAAATAGGTTTCATAAAATTTCCATCATAACATAATTAACCCATGGGAAAGAAATGAGTTTTATAGAATCATCCTTAAATCATCATCATCATAATCCATCCAAAGAATGAAAGTGGATGTTATCATTGGATCACATACCCTATAAATCATAATTAATTTCAAAAGACATTATCTTAAATAAAAATATCATTAGAAGATATCTGAAACATTTGAAGTGGAAAATTACCTTTTCATTGTGAAATCACTTATTTAAAATATCAAAATATCCATAAATATTAATTAAAATAATTTATTTGAATATAACCCTGGAAAATTTTAAATTAAGTTTCAAATCATTTAATTTTCATCATGTAAATAAATTATGTTCAATTTATGTATGTTAAAACAAAGATTCATTTCACATTTTTAGTTAAAATTTAAAATACCTCATTCATATAATGACAAGAATATTTCTTTTAAACCATTTATTATAAATTCAATCATGGGTAAAATGGATTTAAAAAATCATATGATAATAAAAACATTCATGAAAACATTTTTAGAAAACATGGACATGGACAAGAAAGTATTTTTGTCTAAAAAGAAAATAAAGTTGATTTTTCCTTAAAAACATTCCTTCTGTATATTACGTAAAGAGAATAAAATTTAAGTAAAACATGAAATCTCTTGAAATAATCAAAGAAGAATAAAATTCATGGGATTATTGAGTGATATATCGTGAAATCACTTTATCAAAAACTAAATCATGAACAATTTGGTAAACAATAATATTGTAACATAAAACCCCTACCTCGTGTTTTACTTTCTTTGAAAGTACTTTAACCTCATATATAATAAATTTAACTTTATTCTAATTCTCTAATAGAGTAATTTAAATACTTGTAACATCATATATGATCTACTTATTACATTTTAACACAAATTTATTAAAAATTTCCTATTAAAATCATCATTTCTAGGTGTTTACTATTTCGTTTGTCATTAGAGTTTTAGTTTAGTATTTATGTTTCTTGTAATTTAATAATGGTTCCATAATATCCATAAATTTCATCATGATATAAATATCATATATATTCATCTTTGTATATATAAATATTCATCCTTGAAGGATGTATATATATATATTCATCCTTGAAGGATGTATATAGAAAAGTTAATGACATCATTCATAGAGATGGTAAGTCATACGTACGCATGAATGCTATTTTCACTTTTTGATGAATGGAGTGAAAGAAAGGTAAATAGTAATTATCATTTTTGGAATAATTATTATATCATATATAATTTATATATATTAATTAAATTTATCCTTATTACTATACTCATAAATCATAATCAAAAAATGAATCGCATCGATTCATGGAGGTGGTATTCCACATATATACAAGAGTGACATTATCATTTTCGAATGGATTGGAATATAAGAGGGTATATATGATATTATAATTATAAAATAATAATTTTTTAAAAATTATAATTTATGAATATGAAACTCACAATAATAATCATCCATAAAATATGGTGACAAGAATGAATTGTATCGTTACATGGAGGTGATAGTCCACACATATCATGAGTCATAATTTCACTTACCATTTGATAGAATGAAGGGTTTATATTTATGGTTCAATAATAATAATAAAATTTAATTACATTTAAGATCCTATATTTATTATTTTATGATGAGTTCCATAGATTTATATGAGGTAGAATAAGAAATATGTTGAAATATGTTGGGTAAGACGATTACATCTTCTTCAGTAGGCCACCTTTATGTCCTTTATTAAGGACCCTTTGAATGGTATTATAAGAATACCATAACATATAATTCTTATATAAGTAATTATAAAAGAGAATTTGGTAGGTTTTGGTTGAGCTAGAATGCTCAAAGCGGTGTAAAAAAGAGAAAAGAGAGGTGTCCTCTTATAAGTGGGAGAAATGACCCACATGGAATTTATTAAAAGAATAAGATATAATAAAGTCATTCCCAAGAAAAATGCTTCAAAATAGACATAGATTTTATGTTTGGATAATATAAGGTATTAATATTTCCATAAAATAATATGTATACATGTTTAATTGGAAAAATTTCCCCCATCTTTTGGTTTAACCCCCACCCTCCTCTCACAGTAAACTCATTTTAACCATTATTGTGGTAATTTTTTTTTCTATTTTTAATATTAATTATGACCAAAAATTAAAGGAACCTCATAAATTTTTTAAATTATGATTCCAAATATTTATTCCATTTTATCAAATCCAATCTCTAAATGTGGTAGAAATTACTTTTTAAACAAACTTGTAAATTCTATGAAAAATGGTTTTCAAGAAAAAAATGTTTTCCTGAGTATAAAAAACTTCTAAAACAAAATAAACATAAAATTAATTCCAATGACCATAATTGTATAATTCATAATATAAAAAATACTAATTATATTTTTAAAACCATTTAAAAAAAGTTAACTTTCTAAATTTGTAAAATGAAAGGCAGTTTCAATAAAAATCAGTGGTTTTTACTATTCATAAGAAAATTATTCTATTCAGAAAATTATTAATAATTTAATATAATATAATTTTTACATTTTTTTTCTAAAATTAAGTTAATTTTTAAAAAATTATTTTATTAAATTATAAAAAATTAATTATATTCTATTTATACAAATTCAATAAAAACCATTTTTGTATAAAATTTATTTTTTCTAAGAACATAAAGACATTACTAAAAATTGAGTACTTATTTTTAAATAAATTTTATTTATTTAAAACCTTTGTACATTTTTTTAAAAATATTACTATTCTAACTTCCAATTTAATGTTTAGGTTATTAAGGTTTACTATATTATGATTTAATTATACTTGTGGTTGTGTGTATCATAAGATATCTCAAAATAAATTTTTTTGAACTGAAATATGGCATAAAATATAAGGGTGTTGTAATGATTTAGTGGATATTTTGAAATGGTTGCACCATTATAGGTTGGTCAAAACAAGGGAAATTTTATTTTTGGTCCTGATGCATGGGATGTAGTTGGAACATGAGACGCCCTGTGATGGGTTGAATCAGGGAGTAAGAAAAAAATATTTGAACTTATTAAGATTTTAATTTTAAGATCTTGTTTTCATGTGGGAATGAACACTCATTCAGTATATCTTTTCTTCAAATACATCCACATCTCAAAAAATAAAATATGCAAAAATTAAAGAACATAAGGATCCTAGGATTTTACTTAGTTCATCAAAATGGGATACTCCAAGGAGAACACATTGATGATGCATTGATTTTACATGAATTAATACTACTCATTGTTGTATTACAATGGTTTTAAAGGGACCACTTTTGATATAAGGTTATATATTCTTCTTTATTCCATACACTTCTTCTATAAAGGATAAATCTATTTTAAAAACTTGAGGGTTTCTTCATGATCAACATGTTAAGCATGAAATATTTTCATCTTTAAATCCAAGTAGATACACTTTAAATCCAAATATGTTTCCACTTTACTTCTTCATGTTGGATGAAAATAACTTTTTATAGGGGATGGTTCGGTATGAGTCTTCCCACTATGTATAGTAGGGATTCTTCTCAGATTTTGATAATTCCAAAACCAGAATTTCCTTTTTCCCTTTCCTACTTATATAACTAGGAATAGCAGTGGAAAATTCTATTCTTATCTTGATCTTTATACCTATAATATCTTCCCATATGTTTTCATTGTAAGTCCACCCTGATTCCCTCTTCTTATTCTTTTATATAGGAATTAGTTCTTGAATTTATCTCCTTTATTCATCTTAGTGATTTAGATATATAAATTTGTTTCACTCACTCTCTATTATTCTTTCTTCTAAAAATGATATTTTAATTTGGTACTTCGTAACCCTATCTTCCAATACTAATTTTAAAGATATTTATAAACATGAAACACCATGCATGGTCATCAATGGTGTGTATTACACCATTTTTCTCTCTAAAAGTTTTCCATGTGATCTCAATGAGGTCAAAAAAACTTTTTAATTTGAATAAAACCACCATATATATCATTAAAATATACAACTTTAAATTGTAATAGGTTTTATGTTTTTTCATCTTCCAGTCAAGGAAGCATTAATATTGGTTAAATATTGGAACTATAAAATCTGGTTAAAGCTCTCCAATTAAACCCTTGAATATACCACCATAGATATTTTCATTTTAGATATATAAATATCATGGAAGTATATTTTCAGAAAAAACAAACATTTCATACCTCATGCCTATCATGGAATATAACACTTTTCATGGTGTATAACACATCAATTTCATAGAGATTACAGTTTTAGGAAAACTCCTTGATGTGTCATAAAAAGTATTTTACATGTAATATAAAATTACAACTATATAGTACAAAGATTATATCATATGAGCATTTATTCCAATCATAGTATAAAGCTTCAACTAGTATCATACAATATCCCTTAATATTTCTTCATATATTTAAAATAAATCATACAAAAATCCCCCTTTAATCTTGTGTTCATGAAAATACCAGTTTTCATACTAAAAATATTTATGCACCACAATCATAAATCTATTCAAAATAAAAATTCAATATATATAGAGATTCCTTTTAAACTAAAAGTTGAGTTCCACGTTGTGGTATAAATTCCATCATTGTTTTATAATCACCTTGATGTTTTTTGTGGTGTGAATATTTTACCATGGAAATTTTTATACTCAAATGAAATCATTAACATCTCATACTCATGCATATAGACCAGGGCTAGAGGTATATGATTAATGAGACAACATCATTTCATTATTTCCACATGTGTTTTTAATATATAAACTATATCACCCTGTAACATAATCAACCCATAATTACATGATTTAAAATAAGGGTTGCACTTTATTAAAACTAAATAATATTTTAGGATTAGAGTTTTATAGAATTAAGAAAACCATTACATAAAAAAGTAGACATTTCCACTCAATGAACATTTTTTTCACAAAAGTAGTTTCCTATATTTACACTCATTTTTCTTTTATTACACTTTTTATTCATTCAATACCTGTCATCATTGACCTTTCTATAGTCCCTACACATTTTAAACCCTTGAAAAAACTTTTGAAAATATTTGAAGAGAAAAATAAATCTCATCAAGGGATATAAAATAGAATGAAATTGGTTAGTCCTTTTGAAAATACATGAAAAATAATAAAGATATTTTCCTTTTTACATAATAAACACTGAGATCAAAATAATCCTTAATTGCTGGTGAAATGAAATTCAAAGCCCAAATTTTTTTAAAACAAATATTTTGTAAGAAATCATAAATTCAAAATCATAATCCTCAAATTTAATTTTTAAAAACATGATAACTCCGTAAAATAAACCTTCCACCTTTAGAAGATCATAAATTTTCCTTTAAGTATGATTTTCTTCTCTTACCTTTTGAAATCAAAATATTTTCTTTAAAACACATCGCAATAAATAAATAAAAACTTATAGGAATCTTGGGATTTTATCCTCACATTAACCCTTATAATAACCCTTACAAAGGAATAACCATCATGTTTAATTCCAATATATCCCTTTGAAGTAACATAATTCTTGTAAACTGTGACACTTTACCCAATGAATTGGAGATCTATATCAGAAAAACCCATTATCTGAGCTATATCATGATCGTCCATTTTCATATAAAATGTATAAGAGCCATATCCTAATAAAAACACATAAAATATTATTTTTACATCATAAAATATTATTTTTAACACATATATTGTATCACTTTAATGCTTTATTTAAAAATAAAGATGAAAATAAATTTTCCTTTAAAACTATTAAAGATAAAAGTTGAAAAATAACCAAAATAGGATATTATTTAAAAAATACATCATTATAGATTAATCATGATAATTAATAAATTTTATGATGACTGGAAAAGGATTCCATGTGGTAAATGTTAAAAAAAATATTTTACACTTTGGTAAAAATAGTCAAAAGTGACTTGTATGGAAAACATTTAAAAAGATCCCTTTTATAATTTATAAATAAAGTGATATTTTAGAAAAAAAATATCAAAAAACATTTAATTATATAAAAAAATTTCATAAAATAATTTAAAGAACATATGCATGGAAGAAAAAGAGTTTTAAATATTTAAAACTATTATAAGAAAAATCTCGCACCTCATCTCATGACCTGCAACATGTGTCCTTCAAATTATTTAATAATAAAAACTTATTAATTTTAAAATTTATTAATAACTATTTTCTTATTTATTAAATTATCATAATCCATTTTATATCATTTATTACAATGTCTTATATAGTTATAAAATAGATTAAGTTCATGTTGGGCATTGTGGGGTTGTTCGGTTCATAACCTCGAAAAAACATCAGTGTGTTGACCATGATCAAAAAGGTAATGGTTAAATTATATCCATAATCTTAAAAATGCTATAATAATTACTTTTATACATTATATGAACTTTTATAACCATTAATTTAATGTCATTATGAAAAATTAATCACAACACTTTATGGAGGGGGTAGTCAACACGTACGCATGAGAGACGTTATCATTTTTGAACTGAGGGAAGTGTAAGTAGTTAAGTAATATATTATCTTTAAAAAATTATAATAATTTCATAAAGATATTAAAAATTAATTAATTTCATCTTAATAATTATACATTTGAGGTAGTTATGGAAAAAAATACATCACTTTGTGGAGGTTGTAGTCCATACGTTTGCATGAGCAATGCCTTCATTTCCCATTGGATGGAAAAGAAGGTGAAAAAATATTTTTCAATCAACATTATGAATTTTAAATATATATATATATATATATAATATTTATTTTACCATATCTTCATGTTTATAAAATATTTTAATTATTTTGAAGAAGAAATAAACATGAAAACACTCAGTTAAGAGTTATACCTCTTCTTTCAAAAACCTCATATGGCTTACCCCTAATGTAAATCCCCCAGACCCGAACTCTTGGATCCAATTCCAAAAACGCATAACATGCAAAACTACATTTTATAAACATATATATGAAAATATATTCCACACATTTTAAATTTAATGGAATTTTAGCTTAAATTTTTAGATAATTATGAAGAATTGCTAACTAGTAAAACCCATGTCTTTCTCATTCAATGTACACTTTTTCCCCTTACATAAGAAGTTAGTAAATATATATGGTCTCTTAAAAATCACCCATAAATTATTCACCCATGATACTCATCTAGGATTAGCATAATTAATACTTTATTTCACAACTAGTGGAAAGAGAAACATAAAAATGGGTTAGATCAAATGCTCTGTAAGGGTAAATATAATAAAGAATAACATGAGAGCCATGAGGCATAACATAATATCATAATAATAATGAATAATAATCATGGAATCATCTAATAAAAATATTATATCACATGAATCATTATTTAAACAACAATCATAACATAATAGGATGAAATCATAGGAAATGTGGTAACTACATAAACATGAAATCACATGTCAAGGCTCTCTGCCTTGTTATCATAATGTAGTTGGTTAGGATTTCTACCAACATTCCATGATCAATCATGATATGGAAACATTACCCAATACATTTGGGGATATATAATTTCATCCCCACCTATAACATAAGTGAAAATCATACATGTTTGTTCCACATGGTTTCAATCAATATATCAAAAAAACCCAAAGGAAATATATTTTTTACATCCCCATTAAATGGTTTCCACAAGAGATCATTTATAATTTCATTATTAAAAATAACATGATAAACCCATGTAAAATTATTGAGTATCCAATGTAATTAATAATTACAATACATAAATACCACTCAATGAAGATTATTAATCATGTTGTATTTTCACCATATAAAAATGAGATATATATTAGAAAATAATTTACCAAATTAATAAATGTATTATACATCTAATTGAACAACATTTAATATAATTAATAGAACATAGGTCATTCACATAGAAATGAATTCGAAGAAAATCATCACTATAAATGTGATTATTAGGAAAGAAAAAAGAAATGATGTATCATCCCAAATTTTTAAAATAGATTTTCATAAGACATGTAGATAAATTAGGTGTATGGTATCATATTAATAATTCCCTTGATCAATAATATGATATAGATGAATAACACTCTTAGTTTAATTTGGATAACTTCGTTGAAAATATTAATTTTCCTTTTCCTTTGAAAACATTTAAAAATCAAGATTTTATTGAACTATGAGAATAATAATCTCTTCTTTTAAACTTGAAAGTGTGGAGTAAGTCTCTTAGAAAATGATAAAAACAATGAAAAAGATACGTTTAAACAAAAACATTAAAAAGAGAATAATTTTTTCATTGAAAATGACCTGTATAGAAACATTTAAAATATATCCTCTTAAAAAAATTCAAGAAATTCAAGGTATTTGCAAACTACCTTTTTAAAACTATTTGTAAGGAAGACATTTTGGAACATTTTAAAACATTACCTTAGAAGGAAATATTTTTTAAAACTAATCATGTGTGAAATATTGAAGTTCCATTATAAATTATAATCAAATACACATCATTATAAGGATGATAAAATAATTCATTAATAAGAGGGGAGGATAAGTATACATTTCACTTTAAATATTAAAGAAATCACTTTTGATAGTTCAAGAATGGATCTAGAAGAAAAATAGTTATGCATGTACGATGAGAATAATTCATTTCAGTGATGCATTTAGAAAGAGAATGTGATCCCCAATAAGATACATTTTAATTAAAGGGTTTAATTTCCTTTATGTTAAAAGAAAATCAATGCATTTTAAAGGAATGTTTTGGAGAAATAAGACTTGTGATATTAATTTCAAGAAGAAAATTTGAAACTCACAGGAAAAAAACTTCAATCAAGACCTGAGAAACCTTTTCAACCAAAACCTTTTAAGAATAAAGTGACTAAAAATGAATATAAAATACAATAAATAAGTTATATTTCATCATAAAATAATAATTGGGTAGCATATACACCATATAAAATTAAATTGGTGCGTAAAGTAAAACATTTCTCAATAAAAGGATTTTGAGAAAAAATGACTTACAACTAAAAAACATTCTAATAAAAACCCATTAAAAGATGGGTATATTGATTTGGAAGTTAAAATACCATGAATATGGATAATAAATGATATTAAATATCAAATTGATAGTGTATATTTCATTTAAAATAAGCTAGGTTCATAAAAGAATATGTTTCACAAAGAATAAATTTTTGAGTAGAAACCCTCACAACATTAGTACTTTTTAATTAAATGTTATTGGAAGAAATAAATTCATATATTTATATAAATAAAATGAATTAAATCATGGATTATGTAAAGACAAATTCTTTTAAAATATATAAACCATATAAATAATAAGTGGTTTCATAGCATTAAAATACGACTCAATGAAGAGGGATTGAGATGAGACCCTTACCTTTATATCTGAAAGTGTATTAAAATTGTACTTAAATTAATCTATAATTAGATTAATTTCATAAAAACTCCTAATAAAAATATTATTAATATATAATTAATTTTCCAAGTTCTACTTATCATCATGGTTTTCTAATTTGTTAAATTGTTTCTACTTCAGTTTGTTACTCTAGGTGGTTCTATTGATTTTTATGTGAATCTATTAGCATGTTGACCATGGTTAAGATTAATTTTATCATAGATTAAAAACCTTTTGAATTTAAATATTATTTAAAATATAATTTAGGTATATAAATTTTTTTTAAATTTATCCATAATTTCTGGTAAAGGAAAACGAAACATTCTCTACGTTGAGATAGTAATTTGCACGAACACACGATCAATAATTTTATTTTCCATAAAAAAAGAGGGAGGTAGAAAGTAAAATTTTTTATCATTTAATAATATTAATGATTTTATAAATAAAATATTTATTTATTAAAAACAATTTTTGACCATCCATGCAAGGTGATGAAGAAATATCGAACACATCGTGCATGGAGGTGGTAGTTCACACATACGCATGACGATGTTTTTATTTTATGAATGGTTTTGGAGGAAGGAATAAAACGGATATACCATTAGTATAATAAACTAATAGAATATAAATAATACTTAAGTTTTCATACCCTCATGTATATAAGAGATTATATGTGGTATAAGAAATAAAGAATAAGAAAGAAAGGTTAAGAAATATGTGATACCTTCTTCGAAACTTTGGACTTTCACTTAATTCTTATTGGAAATAGAATATTTAGTCTATATTATAGTTACTAGATTCTAGAGGTAGTTTGAGGTACTATGATATGTAACTTTATAATATTTTAATGATTAATTAGAATGGGAGGTCAATTGTGGAAGGGGTGGAAGTGGTCTCATTTTAAAAGTGAAGAAAATAGAAGTGCATTAAATTTCATTGAGTTAGGTGTGGTATGGTTGGTGATAAATTTGGGTAAGACTCTATAACCTAAAAGGGATTATATAAGTTCGAAAGTCCTTGTAAATATAGGAGAATTTGAGCAACTTTATATTAGTCATTTGAACACTTATTACTCTTAATTGACTATTAATAATGTTAATTATTTTATTACTAAATATATAAGAGGAAAATTTCCAAATATTTTTTAAATTATGATTCAAAATTTATCCTCCATTTAATATAATTAATTTCATAAATATTTTTTAATTTTATTTTAAATTAAACACACATAACACATAAAAATTATTTTTAAATAAAATAATTTTTTCAAGCATTAGACTTATGTATAAGATAATTTGTTTACTGTTACTGATTTTCATGATAGTAATTTATTTATTATAAAACAATGAAGGTTTTATGAAATTAAAATAAATCCATAAAATAATTATTCCAAAATATTAATTAATTAAAAGAAAATGTATAAAATTGTTTTGTTTATTAAAGTGACATTTATTTTACTTCTAAAAATGTTTTTCATGGGTTTTCTATGTCAAATAATCTTCTAAAATGCATAAGTTTATTAATTAATTTTATATTTGATCACTTGAATGGTTTTATAAACCTTTATTTCATTCTTAAATATTGGTAATGTCTTAAAAATATAATATTTGTAAAAACTTCATTATTCATAAAAATTGATATTTTTAGAAAATGATCAAAAAATATACTAAGTAAATTTTGATATTATATTATCAATAATAAATATTATTTTATATAAATATATTTCCAAAAAATTGTGTATTTAAAATTTAATTGGAAATACACAATATACATATAAAATTATTTTATTGAGAAAAGGTGTTTTTATTTATTTAGAGTTTTTAATACTACTTTAAACAAACAATCCAATTAAAAGAATTTGAATATATTAGATCTCATATTGATAAATAATAATACTTTAAAGGTGATAAAATTAATTTATTACTATATCATAATTTCCATTTTATTTCATATGAATAAAGTTATCAAATTCAAAGGATATATATATATATACACTGAAATCTTAGGTTGTTACTTTCTTCCCTTGAAAATTTAATTATTCCATGCTAATGAAAATATATAAGGGTATAAGTTAATCCTAACTCAAGATATACTCCTTAATGAGATGCCAATATCACTATCTTAGGTAAAACTAGAAAATTCACCTTTTCTGTAAACATATACTAAACTTTTCAACCATTAATACCATATATGACTCCTTGGATAACTATAAGTCTTAGTAGTTTTTAGATGCATATAATTCATTTATTAAATTTCATGGTCTTGTTTTCAATTCAAGACTAAACCCAAAATGGTTAGGATGATGTCTAAAAAAATCATAGTAAAAAATCATATAAATATTAAAACTTAATCCAAATATGTGTACTTCTATGATATATTCATTTAGATCTAGATACATTTTTTCTAACTTATACATGGAAGTATTTTAAATTAGAACAATTAACTTATAAATGACTTGTACACCTTAACACATGAATTCTATAGGTTCAATATAAATTACCCATGGTCATCTTCCCATTAATATCTCTAACCTAACTAGTTAACTTCCATAAAATCATATGTTCAAATCCTTTATAATGGTTTGTAAAGAGAATTTGAATTAACCCAATCTTATCACCAATGAGTGTTTTTCTAGGTGCATTGTTAGGTCACATTCACTGTGCACTAGAAAGATAATCAAGATATACCCAACCAACTTTTTTGGGTTGTTACCCCTAGATTCATCTATGCCAAATCTGCATCCACTATCATGTATCCATATAGGGATGTCATTTCTGGAGAAACCACACAATCTACACTCTACCAAAATTTTAGGAGGTTATTCTATACTGAATTTTACCTTGGGTCTATACTAAAGTTCTTTTATCATTATTCACAAAAAAACATATGATATTCAATGCTTTCAACCTAAAGGTTTATCTATACCATTGAAAATAAGAACATCATTAACTAATCAAATCTTGATTTAATTCCTAAATCTTAATTAAATCATCCTCAACCAATAACATCATAAAATATAAATTAATATAAACAATCCTTTAATACCAACTATAGAGCCTTGGGACCTACACTCTTAGATCCAGTGCTGAAAACACATAAATTACAATACTAGATTTATTACACATATAAGATTAAAATATCATTCACACATTTTCAATCCAAGTACCCTTTAATTTATATTTTTAGATAATTAAGACAAATAACTAACTAATAAAAATCATGCATTTCTCATCTAAATAACACTTTTTTACCTTATATAAGAATCTAATTAATCTATAGGGATCCTTCATCATTTCCCATAAATTCTCTACCCAGATACTCTTCTATGTTTTTCAGACTTAATAATTTCATTTATAACCTAGGGAAAAGAAAACATAAGAATGATTGATCTCAAACACTCAATAAGGGTAAACATAATAAAGTGTAACATGAGAGCCATGAGGTATAACATGATATCATAAATAATGAATCATAATCTAGGAATCTTGGAATAAAAATTTGATGTCATATAAATAATTTATTAAATGATTATCATAATACAAGAGAATGAAATTATAGGAAATGTGGAAAACACATAAACATGAAATCACAAGTTAAGACTTTCTAGCTTGTTATCATAACATAGTTGGCTAGCCTAACTTCCAGTACACCATAGTTGTCTAGGATTACTGCTCACATTTTATGATATCTCATGAGATGGAAACATTACCTAATGCATTAGAGGATATAAAATTATAATATCACTTGTCACATAAATTAAATTCATACATGTGTGTTTCACATGGTTTCAATCAGCATATCATAAAAACACAAGGAAATAAAATGGTTTTTTTATCATCATTAAATGATTTATACAAGGAAGCAATGATAATTTCAATAATAAACATAACCTGATAAACTCATGGGAAATAATTGGGTATCCAATTTATTTAATAATCAATTTATATAAATACTACTCATTAAATATGATTAAAAATATAGCATATAAACCATATAAAAAGATAATTTATGGTTTAGACAACAATTTACCCAATAAATCAATATGTTAGGAATCTAGTTGAATATTATTCAATCAATGTAAAGGAACATTGGTAATTAACATAGGAAATTCATTGGATGAAAATTACGAAACAAGAGACTCAACCCAATTGGTGAGGACTCGGCAAGTGCATCTAAGAGACCAGAGCTCAAATTCAGGTGGAGACATATTTCCAGTGTGTAGTAGTACTGTAGCATGCACTATATCAAGAATTGAAGTAGGTAATATTCAGTACTGTAGTAGCTAGAACTATTCATCTGTTTGGACTTTTGGGCCACCGGTTTGGTCCTCGGGTCCTTCAAGGCCTTCGATCCATCCAAAGCATTCGAGATAGTAAGTATTCCGGGCCACCTCAAGGTCTTCATACCACCTCAAGGCCTTCCAAAAACTTCTAGGACTTCGGGCCACCTAATTGATTTCGGGCCTCCATTAGTTGTCCTTAATGGACCTGGAATACTCTACAAGTAGTAGACTCTAGATGAGGATTCAGAGTATGCGTATTCACCGGAGAAGAACCTAATAGATGTAGAATAAAGATAGAGTATGGAATTGCCATCATGACCAACATTTTCATGCATGGGAATCCTAGTTGAATAGCCATGCAAAGGTGGAGAGATGATATCATGATGAATAAGTCAGGGAAGATTAGTTCCATGTAGCGATAGTTTAGATATTTCCTCTAAGACCTATGAGTCATGTAATCCTTAAGCCTAGGGGTTTTATAAGGGTTCACCCTCATCCCTTGAAAGGGGGGTTATAAAAAATCAATAAAAAGAAGGCCTTTGGGGCATTTGAGTCATTAGATGAAAATTATGCCTATAAAAGTTGTAGATTAGGAAAGGAAAATGTAGTGATAGAACATCCCATAAATGAAAATGAGATTTTTATAATCCATCTAGATAAAGAAGGTGTATTTTATCATTTTAAGAATACCCTTTTTCAAGTATAAAAAATAGTTCAAGAATAATCTTATACCAATTAAGATTTTTTTTGAAAATAATAATTTCATTTCCCCTTTGAAAGAAATTAAAAAGGAATATTTTATTAAATTATGAGAATACTAATTTTATTTTTTTAAAACTTGAAATCATAGTTAAAAACTCAAATAAAATTACAAAGTTAAAGGAATGATATGTCCACATGAAAATAATTAAAAGAGATTCATTGTTTTGGTAAGAAGTGTACCATACAAAAACATTTAAAAGATCTAATTTTATATAAATTATAATAAATTCAAGGAATTTGAAAATAACCATTTTAAAAATATTTAGAAAGAAGTTGTTTTGGAATATTTTAAAACATTACCCATTTTTTAAAAATAATCATGCAGAAAATGTTGAAAAGTCCATTAAATATTTTTATTTAAACCCACATCATGAAAGGGATGATAAAACAATTCATTAAAAAGATGTGTGGATAATTATTAAGGTAAATTTAATTATTATGTAAAATAATTTTGATAGGTCAAATAAGGATATGGAAAAAAATAGTCATGTGATTAGGTTGGGAATCATTCCTTTGAGTGAATCATTTTAAAAGAGAATGTGTTCCCCTAGAAAGATACATTTTAATGAAAGGTATTAATTTCATGAAATATAAATGAAATAAAACATATTTTAAAGGAAATTTTTTGAGAAAGGGGAATTGTAATATAAAATTTCATGTATAAGACTTATGAGTCATGGAAAAAGAACTTGAGTCAAGACCTGGGTAATCATTTAACTCAAATCCTTGAAAGTGAATGATATTGAAAATGAAACTAAAAGTATATGAATAAAATATTTTTCAAGATAACAAAAAAATGGGTAGCATATAAACCATATAAAAGTAAAATTATGCATAAAGTAAAAAAAATTCTCAATGAAGGGAGCTTGAGACAAAAATCCATTATGTTTTGAAAACATTATATTAAAAAACCACTTTAAAGATAGATAGTTTGAAGAAAAAGTTAAAATAAAATGAATAAAGATAATATATGATATTAAATATAAAATTTACATTAAATAAAACATTAAAAATAATTAGGTGCATAAAATAACATGTGTCTCAAAGAAGCATGTTTTGAGAATAAACCATTACAGCTTTAGTAATGTCGAATAAAAAGTTATTGGAAGCTTGAAATTCTTAATGTTTTTAAATACAATGAATTAAATCATGTATAATAGAGAAATACATTATTTGGAAGTATATACACCATATAAAGAATAAATTGGTGCATAAAATTAAAAAAAGTCTCAATGAAGAGGAATTAAGACATAACCCTTACCTTTATGTATGAAAGTGTTCTGCAGTTGTACATAAATTCTTGTATAGTCTAATTATGTTTATTAAAAAACATAATAATAAACTCATTAATATATCATTAATTTACGATGG
This sequence comes from Viscum album, assembly GCA_963277665.1. Lineage (NCBI taxonomy): Eukaryota > Viridiplantae > Streptophyta > Magnoliopsida > Santalales > Viscaceae > Viscum > Viscum album. The sequence goes on from OY728159.1 coordinate 1,644,789,336, forward strand.
TATACTTATCATTATAAGTTTCCCAATTGTTAAATCATTTTCACTTACATCAGTTACTCTAGGTGGTTTAGTTGATTTTTATGTGAATATATTGGCATGTTGACCATGATTAAGTTTATTTTTAAAATAGATTCAAAACACAAATAATTTCAATAGTGTTTCAAATATAATTTTTATATTTGAAAATAATTTTTTTAGAATTAATTCATGATTTATAATAGTGGAAAACAAAATGTGTTTTTATGTTGTGGTGGTAATCTGTATACACACAAGGTCTAAAATTTTGTTTTCTATAAAAATGAGGGATGTTGAACATAAAATGAATTATAATTTAAGAATTGTAATCATGTTATAAATATAACATTGATTCATTAAAAACTATTTTTAACTTGAAATGCATCACGGTGATGAAATATAGTGCATGTTGTGCATGGAGGTAGTAGTCCAAACATATGCATGAAGACATCTTTATTTTTTGAATAGTTTTTGAGAAACGCATAAAAGAGATATTACATTAGTATAATAACATAATAGGATATAATTAATAATTATGTTATCATACTCTCATGGATATAATATATTATAGGTGGTATAATAAATAACTAATAAGAAATAAATATTAAGAAAGACATGATACATTCATTGAGACTTTGAACTTGCTCTTGAAAGTATTATTGAAAATAGAAGTGTTGGGATATCTTATAGTGACCAGGGGGTATAGTTAGTGTTAGTAACTTCTAGTACAGGAAATTTTAAAAAACAAATCAAGATGAATTAAAATGTGAGGTCAAGTATATAAGGGTTGTAAGTGGTTTCCTTTTATTAGTGATGAAAAGGGCACTTCTCATGGAAAATAATGGTAAGGGGTATGAATGGAAGTGCATGAAATATATTGAGTTAGTTATGGTATGGTTAGTGAGACATATGTTTGAGATTTTAAAACAAATAAAATGGTTTCTATAAGTTATAAATTCCATGAAAACATAGGAAAATTATATCCACTTTATATTAGTCATTAAAACACTTATTGCTCTTAATTAAATATTAATCATGTTAATTATTTTATTAATAAAAATATAAGAGGACCCTTCCCACCAAATTTTTACATTCAAAACCCAAATATATAATTTATTTAATATAATTTATTTCATAAATATTATAAAATTTTATTTTAAATTAAACACACATAACAATTACAAATTGTTTTTTAAATAAAATAATGTTTTTAAACATTAAACTTATATATAAGAACAATTTTTTATCGTTACTACTTTTCATGAAAATAATTGATTTATTATTAAAAAAATAAATGTTATGTGACATTAAAATTGTCCCAGTACTTAATTTTACCAAAATATTAATTAATTAAAATAAAATACATAAAACATTTTTCTTTATTAAAGTTACATTATTTTAGTTCTAAAAATATTTTTCATGGGTTTTATAAGTTAAAATAATATTTTGAAATTAATATTTTTATTATTTTATTTTATATTTGATAACTTAAATGGTTTTATGACCTTATAATTCATTTTATGTATTGGTAAAATATTACAGAATATTATTTTCGTAAAAACCTCAATTTCCACTAAAAACTATATTTACATAAAAGGATACAAAAAATTATATTCATTAAATTGTGATATTATAAATTAAATAATAAATATAATTTTATATAATTATTTTTATAAAAATTATATATTTAACTTTTAATTGAAAATGCACAATATATGGATAAAACACTTTTATTTAACAATGGTGATTTTAATCATTAAGAGTTTGTAATACTATAATATAAAAACATTCCAATTGAAATAATTTCAATATATTAGGTGTAATATTAATACAAAAAAAATATTTTAAATGTGACCAAATTAATTTATTAACATATCATAATTTTTATTTTAGTGCTTGTGAAGAGAGTTATATAATTTAAAGGATATATATATATACACGGAAATTTTTTGTCGTTACAGATTAATTCTTCTAGGATTTGTATTTTGGTGAAACTGTGACATATAGTATGTGGGAAGAGATTTTGGGAAGGTATATTGGTAGGCATTGGTTTATATTAATGGCTCAATGTGTGTGAATAAGATATGAGATGAGGTTTCCTTTTATAAGTGAGGAGAGTGTCACTCTTGTAATTATTCAATGTTTTAAAATCATATAAATTATTAATCATGGGAAAGTGGATGTAAAAAAATTAAATTTAGAATTAGAAGTGATAATTTTTGAAATATTTTCATCCAATAAGATTTAATATAAGAATATGTGGCCTTATCACTTAGTTTTAACCTGAATTAACTTGTTTTACTCTTTCTCATGGGGATGACTTTTTACCATGGTTCCTGTTCATTATGAAAAAAAAGAAAGTTAACAAATATCTAAATTTGAAAATCATGATTCAAAATATGAAATCCATTATTTAAGAATCAATTTATGTTAGGGGAATAAATTAATTTTAATTTATGTTCACAGAACACAATGAAAAGTCATTTTTATAAAAATACATTTTTTATGAATAAAAATTATTTTATACCAAAATAATGCATAACTGTTATTCCCATTGAAGTAATTGGATTATTTTTAATGAAATTATACTTATTTTACTTTCAAACTAATTAAACACCGAAATGTACTTTGTGAAAACTTTATTGAAATAGAATAATCAAAATTGTTTTTATTTGAATAAAAATATTACTTAGATCCCCATTATGTCAAACATAGATTCCCAAGTTAAAAATTAAAATTTTAAATGAATTATATTAATTAATAAATATTTATTTGGTCTAGATAAATGTTTCAAAAAAATTCATGTCATTCTTTTATCATGATAATTTTATAAAAGTGACATTATTTGTAAAGTCATTATTTGGAGTTATACACCCAAAAAACAATTATTTCCGTGAAATCCAAAAAAATATTCTTAAGATTATTTTGAAATAATAATGTAAAAATTAAGATCATTATATCAATTTAAATTTATAAAATTAAGAAATTTTACTTTAGAATAAAAATAAAAAATACAATGAAAACATACTTTTATTGAAAATTCCCCTTCAAATTTTTAACTATTCATAACCTTATATGGTTTTATTTTTATCATTGAATATTTATTTTGTAGGAATTGATAAATAATTTATTATTAGAAAAATTATTAAACATATATTTTGTAAATTTTTTAGTCTTATTCATACTTTTCAAACCAACAACTAAGTTACAACGGTTATATTTAAATAATAATATTTCTACCATATATTGTGGTTTATTTAATCTCGATGTTGTGTGTGGTAAATTTTATCAAGTACATTCTAAAATATTTGGGTGTTATATAATAGTTACCATTTATATTAAATCCTTCCTTGTATTGTTTATTATCATGTAATGTGTTTTATTACTTTGAACGTGGAAGAAACACGCAGAACAAATCCCTTGGGGCCTTCCCACCCAGTGAATCCAACATGCCACCCCACATGATGGCTCTCTTTTTACGCACTTCCCACTATCCTAAAAGTGTAAACCCACACTCTATATTTACTCCATATCTATTATATCTATTATCTTAACCTTTTGGCTCATCCACCATCATTGATGGCAGGTTGCTTGGGTGCTTTCCTTGAGGGATAGTTCCCTTTATTTCATTAATACCTCAATAAACACCTTGATAAAAATTTCATCACCTATATATATATAATACTAATAAGTAACCATAAAAACATATTATATATTAATAAAAAATCCTTATTTATGAAACTGAATAGTTCAAGCTATATTGTTTCACCTCCATGCATCTCACCACTTATAGGAACTACTATATAACTTCTTCACTGTGTATTAGCTCAATAACTCCATTAAAAACTTATTCAAAACTAATCACTCTTTAATATATATTTAGAAAAATTAACATAACCTCATGGTTTTAACTATCTACCCCATTGGATTTTACTAATAATATCCCATAAAATTTCCCTCATGATGGTGTATGGATTTTATAGCGTTTTCTCCCACCATTATTGTTAATAAAATTTAAAGGATCTCTATATTTCCTCATGTAAATTCTCTCCCCCATTATTATGTGTTTTCATAAGGTTAATATCTTCATATATACTCCCAATTTTGTATCATTCTCATTACACCATGTTTTATAATAGAATTCATCTCCCTATCAAATCCTCAATAATTTCCATGTTTAGAGAAAAAAATCCCTTAATTCTTACCTCAATAATTATCACATGAACAAAATTAATTGTTTCAAACATTTTACATTCAACCTACACTAACACTTAAACATCCAACCCACTATTATAGAAAATCTTTCTTCTTTATTCCATATTATAATGAGTGAGTTTCACCACTTATCATTTCTTTTTAACAAATACTATAAGCCTACTGTGTTAGAATTCAATGTAGGAAACAATATACTTTTTCAACATCATAAATACTTCCCATATCACTCATTTTAAGTCCATAAAGTTTTTATACCATGAGAAAAAAAGATACTATTATATCAAGTAAAAATCACAAAACTATTAGTACATAAACTTCAAATAATAAGGGTTTGAAACGTGCCAATTGAAAAATAAAATAATTCTAATAGTTAATACAAAAAAGTTATAGTTCTTTAACTCAATTTTATGTAACTTCATTATAGGGAATTTCCTTTTCAATTGAGGCCAATCCACCTTTGTGTTCTTACCTCTAACTCCTCCTTTCTGTCTTCACCTAGAGAAAAAACATGTTGAGGTTATTTTTATCATGGGAAATAACTTGTTGATACAACTTGTTTACAGTGTTATTTCATTATATAAGTTTCAAGGTATCTGGTAAAACATTCATATAAAACTACCATGTTAATGTTAAATAATAAGAATTAAATCTAAAATCTTGTTGCATCTTCTATTTTTTTCATTAATTCCATATTTAATTTCACCATTTAAAAAAGGAATGATATCACTTTTGAGGCTTCCAAAAATGTCTCAATGCTATCGGGAATACTAAAACTTATATTTGACACCTAGATCCCTCCAAAATAGTCTTGATACCCACTTATTTTTATTATTGTAACATTAATACAAAAACAACATCTATGATTATTTATGGTGACAGATTAATCAAAACTATTGAATAGGTTTTAATTTTTAACTATTTTTATCTCATCATTTATATCTTATATGGTTTTAAAAGTCTTCTATATCAAAAACCTCTTTGTGGAATTCAAAAATTTACTTGAGACACTATTTTAGTATGTATATTTATCCAACATTAATCATATTTTCTTTTAAATCAATAATATGTTCCATTTTTTGGTAAAAACACCCCATTAAACATATCTCCCTCTTCAAACTTCTCCACTACAAACAATAGTCAAAACTATTAAATCACATTTAGAGAGGATTTCATTTAAAATTATCAACTTAAGATGTTTGGTTGAAATTTTTAGATGGACCCCTTGTTCCAATTATTCTTCCAAGTCTTTGTGGTTGTATTATTTCTTCATAACACTACTCGTACAATATTCCTTATTAATTCTTTATTTATAGTCCATAAATATATTTTTTGGGGGGTTTTATTCTAGAGTGATAATTATCCCAATCATTAAAGATTCTTTCATTGTTTCACATTCCTCTATAATATTTATTTTATCCATGAAAGGGTTATACCACTAATTTTGTGTTATTTATTTTCTATGGTATGGATAAACCTACTCAAGAATGCCTCTTTCTTTTATCACTTGATTTCCCTAAGAGCCACTATTTCATTCTTATTTTATCTCCATGAACATTTCTTCTCTTTATAGATAGGTTATTTAATGTACACTTTCTTTCATTCTTGATTCACTATTTCATAAGTATCACCTTACAAAACCATAATCATATTAATTATTGTGGAAAAAACTCCTTTTTATTGTGTTTTATACTTCCCTTAGCCACTATTTCATTATTTTCTTTCCATAATGGATGTCATGACCAACCCATTAGAGACACTCCTAATATCTTCTTTTTCTTTCCTTCATCCCTATTATCCTATAAATTGAATCTAGTTTTAGGTGAACTTATTTTATCACCATTAAATTATTTTATCATTCTAGTTATGGTAATAGTGGATCTCATCTTAATATCCTACTTTATTTTGTTTCTATAATACTTTTACATATGACCAGGGTTAGAGTATATATGGATTTTTTGAAATAAAATAATACCATATAAACTACTTCCTTGGTTTAGATCTAGTTTTTGGGGTTATTCCTTATTTATTAAAGCTTTTATCCTTAATACACACACCCATAAAGTGTCTAATTATACCAAAAAAATATCACTAGGACTCTATTCTTACTTAAGGCCTTATTATATTAGTTATAGTAGACTTTAATTTACTTTTTACTAAAACCATATTGTTGTTTATTTTGAAAATTTTCTTTGCCCTCACATGGTATTATTTAGTATTTAACATCTTCCTTTAAATATGATGCTCCCCCTCAGGCTTAATAACCCACAATTCCTTATCCTTCAGTTTAAGTTATATATTCTCAAAATGGGAATTAATTTCACCATAAGTAGCATTTACCTCCTTTCAATCTATTATCTATGGTAAATCATGGATTTATCATTAATTTTCTTATTTTCCATGAAAAATTTCAACTCTTTAAATATTTATTTAATTAAATAACTTTAATCCTTTATTTTCTTACTCATCTTTGTGATTTCTTCCACAAAATATTCTATGAGGGTATAGATTCATCCTCCTTTATTTTTTATGAATTAAATATTGTTTTTCAAGGCATGAATCTTCTCTTATTGGTTGCAAAAAAAGTTTCTCAATTTAAGAAATGATGTGGTTGCTTCATATTCAAAAAATTCAAATGACAAAAAATAAAAATCTTTATATTTAAAAGAAACATCATATATAGATATATATTCATATATAAATAAGTAATCAGATTTTTTACCCAAATGGGAAAAACCAATTTCTTGGAAGCCTTCATATGGTTCTTCTTCCACTTTTCTCTAGAAAAATTTTGTTCATAATTAATATAATGAATATATAATTCATGTCTAGCACAGTGGAAGAAACTTGGTTCATTTATTTCAAGTGAGATTCTTCAATGTAAAAAACTTCAAAATAAGGCATGAATTATTTTTTCCATTTAGATAATTTATTCATATCAAACACAAGAGACTTCAAAGTTGATTCCATATCTAGTATAATCTTAAAAAACAAATATATTAGGATAGATAATCACAAAACCTTTGGGATTTTATAATACTTATTAAAACCCTTTACACCCTTAGAGGGGATGAGTTTGGGTTTCTGGAAAAAAAATTGACCTCATCAATATTTTCTTCATTTTATCTTATTATTTTGTGAGTAGGAATACTCATTCCACCTATATTTTCATCAAATACAACCACATTGTATATTATTCACATATAATAAAAGTAAATAATATAATAACACTAGTATTTTACTTAGTTCACCCAAATGGGATACTCTGAGGAGAACACACTGATAATGTGTTGATATTCTGATAACTAATGAAACACATTTTTGTTTTAAAAAGATTTAGAAGTTATCACTACTAATATAGGGTCACTCCATCTTTTCCACTCCATATATTACTTCTATGAATGATAAAGTCAGTTAATAAACATGAGGGTTGCTTCCAGATCAATATGGTAAGGATGAATTATTTTCCCTTTTAATTCCAAGTAGATGTACTTTGATCTCTAATATACAACACCTCTACTTATTTAAGATCGATGAAAACAACTCCTATTAGATGATAGTTAAGTATAAATCTAACCTTGAACCATAATAAAACATATTTTAGGGGGTTGATAGTTCTAAAATATAATAATTATTTTCCATTTACTTCTTCTAAATCTAGGTTTAGTACTAGTAAGTTCCCTTCTTCTCTCTAGTCTTCTGCCTGCAATATCTCCCCATATTTTTTCTCTTTAAATTCACCCTAATTCCTTCTTCTTCTTCTGTTTATACAAAAACAAGATATTAAATATGTTACAACTCCTTTCTTCTTATTATTGATTTATATATTTCAATTTGGTGCACACACTCTCTTATTTCTTCTTCTAAAACTCATATCTCAATTTGGAACCCGATCTTCCCATTTTTAGGACTAATTTTAGTAGTATTTATAAATAAGAAACTCCAAACATATCCATAAATATTGTGTATTAAACCATATTTCTATATGTTTTGTGATCATTCCAAGTGTCCCATGTTATCTAAATTAGGTCAAAATAACCTATTTAATTTGAATAAAACGTTTTTACATATCTCTTTGATACCTACCTTTAAATTTAAAAAGGTTTCCTTTTCCTTAGTCTTCTAGTATTTGAATATTTAATATTTTTCAAAAACAAAAAGTATATAATCTAGTTTAGGAACTCCATTTAAACTCTAGAATATTTGGAATATATGTTTCTATCTTATATATATGAATATCATAGAATAATTATTTCAAAAAAACATTACATGCCTCACACTTGTGATGGCATGTGACACCTGTCATAGTTCATAACTTGTTAGATTCATGAAGCTTCCAGTTTTATACAAACTTCATGATGTATCATAAAAAAGTATTTACTATGATAAAAACTCCCAACTATATCATATGAAGAGTCAATTAAAAAAACTTTTTTATCATATGAATCCATATTGTATCTTGGAAACCTTTAACTAGTATCATATGAAATCCCTAAATCTCTCTTTTAGTATTCTAAATAAAACACACAAACCTCCCCCTTTAATCTTATGTTCATGGGAATCCTAGTTTTTATTCTATAAAAGTTTTTATCTAATATAGTTCTCAAGTTTTTTAAAATAAAATTATTATTTGAATAGATATTAATCTATAGAAAAACATTGAGTTTCGTGTTGTTCTATCAATCCCATCCTTCATTTATAATCACCGTGAAATTTTTTACAGTGTTAATATTTCACCATGGGTATTTCTCAACTTGAATGAAATTGCTTCCATCTCAGAATCATGCATACTAACCATGTATAGAGGTAGAAAAAAAAATTTATTTCATCATATCATGATTTCTATGTAGGTTTTTATTATATAAAAAGTGACCATTTTTATGAAAACCCACATTAGAATACCACTTCTCATACTGTAAGGTTTATTACTATGAATGGGTTATAACCCCTTAATGAAAATCCCTTAAGGCCTTCCTATTTGATAGGTAAAACATGTATATTGTACAATGGCTCTCTTCCAATGCTCTTTCCACTCTTCCTACAAGTTTCAACCAACACTGACTCCCTACTCCATATCTATTACCCTCTTGGTTAGAGCCTTTGAGAAAAAACCACCTACATTGATAGATGAATTCTTGGGTGCATTCCTTTAGGATTGGGCCCTTTATTTCATTAACACCTCAGTCAACACTTAGCCAAAAATTCCATTGTCTATTCATATATTTTTTTTATACTATGAAGTAACCAGAACCAATTCTTCTAGAATAATAGATAATCCTTCTTCCATGAAACTGAATACTTCTAGATATGTTTATTCACCTCCATGAATCAAACCACTTATAGGAACTCTCATAAAACTTATTCACTATATAGGACCTCAATAATTCCATGTAACACTTATTCAAAACAAATAATTCCTTGATTTATATTTTCAATTATTCCAATATGACACCAAGGTTTCAAAAATATCCCCCCTTTTTATTTTGTTAAAAATATCCCATGAAATCTCTCTCATGGTAGTATATGGATATTATGTTATTTTATTCCCCCTAACAATAAAATGAAAATGGTATCTTCATGTACTCTTATAAATTCACTCCACCTTTTTTATAGTTTACCATATGGGTTATTATCTTTATCTTTACTCCCCCTTTGTTATCATACTCCTTGCTCTATATTTTTTAATTCATCTCCTTTTCAAATCTTTATGAATTCTAAGTTTAGAGAAAAAATTTGTAACACTCGAGACTTTTATGAGAAATATTTTGTTTTTATGTTATATAAATCATCAAAGGAATATTTCACTACACAAAACACTAGCTTGGTTTGATTTACACGAAACCGCGGCCTTCCTCGATAGCTTGCGTCGTACGCAATACCGAGTTTCACTAAACAACGATATGCTATTAAAATATTATTAAAACAAGCCGTTATGAATAGTAATAACCACTTTTTGAAATTTTTTAAATTTTATGGACTTCATTTTTGGATTTGGAATATTGAAATTATCTTAGGAGGAAATTTTGGTACTTTTCGTAAAACTTTCATATTCTGATGAATAGTGAAAATTACTAAATTTTAATTAAAAACAACTTTTTTAATCGAAATAATTAATAGTGATAAATTATTAATTTGAGTGGTTTTAAAGTATATTTAGAATATATTTTTACAATTTAATACAATGTTTTTCATTGGATGTAATTTCACATTTAAACCAGATATAAACAAGTGTCAATCTTTTGATAGTTATTATCTCTTAAAAACACGCTATATTTTAATTAAAAACAACTTTTTTCATCGCAATACTTTATATGGTTAAATTATAATATTGATTGTTTTTAAAGTATAAATAGAATATATTTTTACCATTTAATATAATTTATGTCATTAGCATTAATTTTACATTGAATTCATAGGTAAATACATTTCAATCTTTGGAAATGTTTTAACTTTTAAAACCCATTTGCTTAACAACGGGATTAATTTTAAATTAATTACTGCAACTTCTGTGTTTTAAATTTTGAAAAATGGATTCCATATTTGGAATCAGTGGGTCCAAATTATGTTAATAGGTTACTTTTATTTTTTGATATTATGAATAGTAACTACGGTAATTTTTTTTATTTACTACGGTTAAAGGTAAATAGGGTAATTCAAGGTTAAAAGAATATTATAATAATTCAAAATTACCTTTACACTTTTACTACACTTATTGGATGAGTATTTTCCGACCATGGGCATCATTGGGTCGATTTTGGGACCCCATTGAGCCACTTGGTAGTGACAATGACAATTTGGATTAATTAATTTAATGTAAAGACAAAATTGACATTAACAAAAATCTTTTAGTAACTAATTGTTATAAGGGGTTATATAAATTATATTTTCGACTATAAATATTCATTAGAAATATAAAACGATTTCCTACATAATGATATTTTTCTTATAATTTTTAGACACCAAATAAATTAAATTATTTATGACAAAATAATGATGAAATATTTACCTCATTAATAAATGATTTAAATAAATAAGATTATAATGATTAAAATATTTTCCAAAACATGTCCAATTCTGATTGGATGACTTTATTTATACCATGAGTCATCTTATCTTCATCTTTAATGATTTTCGGACCTTTTGAAACCGAAGATAAGTTTATAATAAAATAATATTTCCACACTTTCCAAAGGTGCCCCTCTCCTCCCTTATAAAAGGGAACCTCCTCCCTCTATTCCTCACACCAATTTGAGCCTTCAAGATCAGCCAACCCCTGCCTATTTCACTTCCCCATTTCCTTAGAAACCTACTAGAGGTACTGGTATTATCAAAAGACCAACTCTAATGCCTTAAGAGAAAGTTTAAAGGAGGCACTTCGAGAAAGAGGTAATACCTTCTACCGTTATCTTCAAGTTCCATTCTTCTTCTACTCCCTCTTATTTATTTGTTTCATTATGAGGTAATAACATAAGTATCACTCATATACTGATATGTTATTATAAATATGAAACAACTCTAATTCACCTCTTATCCATCCTACGGAAAACAAAATCACCACGCGTGCGTACGTACGGAATACCGTCTCCACGCCATGGTGTAATCTATTTTCCACCACCAACATACTTGGATGGGTATAAGGGTGAACGTAATGATTATATATGATTATTGTAAAGTGGTATTGATTCTGAAATAGTATACATACACTCCAATACAATTCCACGATCATGGGAACGATATCATCGCTCGTGCATACGTACGGAATACCGTCTCCACGATGTGATGCGATCCGTTCTACATGATCTTCATTGCATAATGATTATATTAATGAATTTAATGAATGAATATGATATATATTACACTAATACCATTCTGGAAATGAGGTATCTATAACCTAAAGAGAAGAATAAGAATTTATTCGATAAAACACCTATAAGAACAAAAAGTAATAAACACCCGAATAACAGGTAGTAATGAAATATTACTAATAAGAAGCTAAGAATATGACTATATATGATATCATAACAATAATTATGATTCTAGAACAAGTAAATAACATTATTTAAATCATTATACAGGAGGTTCGGACACTTACGAAGCAAATCGGACCTAAGGTAAGGGAAATATCACAATCTCATTTTTATCTGAGATTGTTTATACTTTGGAATTTACTGGGTTGTATTTTATCATCCACATCCATGTTTCCTCAATATGTAATATTATTTCCATACACATAAAATTGTCTAAATACAATTATACCCTTCGGTGAGTTTTTAGTAAAAGATATGAAAGGAATCTTTTGTCATTTTTCGTACGAGGTACTATTTGACTTTTCCGACAAAAGTACGAGAAGAATGTTTTTTTAACTTATACGGCATGAATGGATTTTTAAAACATTATTTCCAAGAATCTTCATTTACAAGTTTTCATGTTTATTTTTAATCAACTTCTTTTAGTTTATAATTGCATGACATGTTAAGAAAGGAAAAGTGTTTTTGAAGTAGAAAGGATATTTTCATCAATAATGGAGTTCAAGTGTTTTATCAAAATTATTTTCCATCTAAGATAATATAGGGTTCTGTTTCTATACCTATTATTACATTTATTTTATTATGTTGTGATGGAAGTATTTTTATGAATTCCTTTATCTTATATGAATTGTTTTATGATTTCATGATGTTTAAGATTCCCATTTTTATTACATGGATTATGCTATGATGTACGGTTTATGATTTTGTGGCACACATAAGAATGGTATCATTATGAGATGGGTGGGACCTATATCTCCCTCCAATTCATTGGGTAAAGATTTTATATATCATGAGATAGACATGGCTGGAACGGCAGGTTAAACTGGTTCAGTGAAACAGGATTGAAATGAGGAGTGAACTTGATTCAGAAATGGACTTTGTCCGCTAAGATAGTCTTGGAAATGAGTCATGACTAATAAGAAATGATTCTCTATGATTATGTGTGTATGCCAAAAAGTTTCATGTTTTATGTTATGATTATTGGGATTTCATTTCACTACTATGATTTATCCCATGTTATGAAATTATGCTCACTTTTGGAGGTTAAGATTTCCAAAATGTTATGTTCTTATGAATATGATGTGATTGATATTTATTTTGTTTACCCTTACTGAGAATTTGAGCTCACCCTTTTGTATTTTTTCCTTCCCCAGGTCAGGAAGAAGGTTAGTAAGTAAGATATTCCAAAAGAGACTATAGATATGATGAAATAAATGGGAGACAGTGTAGACGCTTTATGATCCAGTTGTTTATGTTTCCTAGTTTCTAAAGACACTATACCTATACGGTCCTTTCATGGTTTTGTTATATGTTGTAATAAGTATGCTTCAATTTTGAAGTGATAACAATGTATGTAAAGTATGGGTCGTTATAGTTGGTATCAGAGGAAAGGTATAGTCAACCTTTGGAAACTAGGATTTGAAAGCCTTAGTAAGAATCCTAAGGATATGTCTAAGCATAGAACACAATCTTAGTGTTTTATAAATGACCATGAATAACCTAGGATAAGACCTTAAGTGTGAAATTTTATTCTTGATTATGTGGTTTTCCTATTATAATTAGTGTTGCTCACACTATTATTCTTGGTTTTAGTCAATGGTTGGAACCCTAAGGAACCGTGTTAATGCGGAATGCGACGGGCAATGCAATGATTGTCCCCCTGAGCAACCAAAGGTTATGGGAGTTGGGATGCAAAATCTTGTAGCCATGCTCACACAACTTTCTCAAGCTATGAATCATGCAGGACTTACAAACGAGCAAAGGAAGGAGAAACATTCTGTCGAATCCTTCATGAGGCAGCGTCCACCTTCATTTAGTGGGTCTACTGATCCATTAGTTGATAAAAAATGGATTAGTACTACTAAAAAGATATTTTCAGTTCTTCAATGTTCTGAACATGATAAATTCATCCTAGAAGTGGATCGTTTGGAAGGAGATGTTGATCAATGGTGGAATCTTATTAAGAATACGAGGCAAAGGTATGAAATTGAGTCCATGGAAGGGGACGAGTTCAATAACTTATTTTCAATAAGTACTTCCCTTGTATTATCCGAACAAATATGGAGAAAGATTTTCTTGACCTGAAGAAAAAGGATGATTAATCTGTTGGTACCTATGAAGCAAATTTTACAAGACTTGCAAGGTACGCTTTTGGTATTATTATCCAACCTGAGAGTAAGATCGATCGATTCTTTAGTGGATTAAAACCAAGTCTTCTAAGGGCCTTATCCATAAGGGACTTCAATATCTACGAGGAAATCGTTCGATGTGCTCTCAAAGTTGAGATGGAGATTGGAGTAACCCATTAGTCATATGGGTTTGATAAGAAGAGTAAAATGGAATTCAAAGGAAAATCTAAAGAGCACACTGAAAAGAAGATGAGCTTTCCCTTATGCTCAAAGTGTGGAAAGAAACATGGAGGGAGTTGTCTTAAATGGACAAGTAAATGTTTCAAATGTGGAAAGTAAGGTCATCGGGCATTCGAATGCCTCAATTATGGGAAGAATATGTCTAATGATGAAAACAAATGAAGCGATGCACAGAATGAACCTACTACACTTCAATGTTTCAAGTGCAAGGAGATGGGTAATTATGCCAATCAATGCCCAAATCCAAGGGTTGATGATGATGGTCGACGTCAACAAACTCTTAAGGCTAAATACAAAGGAAAGTCACATTCAATTTCTATCAGCGATGTGGAGTATGATAATGATGTGGTGAAAGGTACACTTACCATACACTCTAAAGTAGCAAATGTTTTATTTGATTCTAGATCCACCCACTCTTTTATTTCTGAAAAATTTTCTAAGGGTATCACCTTATTACCTCAATAATTAGATGTTGGGTTGGCTGTGACAACTCCTAATGGAACAACAGTCGCATCAAAAGTTTATAATTCTTCCCCGATTGAAGTTTGTGGGAAAGTGCTTCCTGCAAATCTTGTGATCCTTCCTATAGTGGAATTTGATGTGATTCTTGGCATGGATTGGATTTATTTATATAGATCTCATATCAATTGACAATGAAGAGAAGTCACATTTCATATTCCATATCAATCTATGATCGTCTATCGATGCAAGGATGAACATAACCTTCCAGTGGAAATTTCTTCCATCTTATGGGTCTTGATTCCACTAAATGAAGGTTATTTATCTCAAATGGTTGGTGGGAAACTCACGATTAAGAATATTCCCATTGTACGGGAGTTTGATGATGTCTTTCCAGAGGAATTGTCGGGTCTTCCACCAAATCGTGAAGTTGAGTTTTCAATAGAACTCATACCAGGTGCTTTACCTATTTCAAAGACACCTTATAGAATGGCCCCAATTGAGTTGCAGGAATTGAAGAAGCAACTCCAAGAGAATCTTGATAAGGGATTCATATGCCCTAGTGTGTCACCTTGGGGAGAACCTGTTTTATTTGTTAAGAAGAAAGATGGATCAATGATACTCTGCATTGATTATCGAGAACTTAACAAGATCACTATCAAGAACAAATATCCTCTCCCATGCATTGATGACTTATTTGACCAACTACGCGGAGCTCAATACTTTTCCAAGATTGATCTTCGTTCTGGGTATCATCAATTAAGGGTCAAAAGGGAGGATATACCAAAGACGACTTTCCATAAAAGGTATGGACACTATGAATTTATAGTGATTCCATTTGGTCTTACTAATTCCCCTTCTATCTTCATGGATCTGATGAATAGAGTCTTTAGAGACTATCTTGATCAATTTGTGGTAGTCTTTATAGATGATATTCTTGTCTATTCAAAGAGCAAGGAAGAACATGAAGATCACTTGAGAATTATATTGAAGACCCTGAGAAAGGAGAAGCTTTATGCCAAATTTACCAAGTGTGAATTTTGGCTTCGAAAGGTTGCATTTTTGGGTCACATAATCTCAAAAGAGGGGATATCTATGGATCCAGCAAAAACAGAGGTTATCGAAAGATGGTCGAGACCAACAACAGTAACTGAGATCCGAAGTTTTCTTGGTTTGGCTGGATATTATCGATGTTTCGTGAAAGATTTTTCAAGATTATCTAATCCACTCACCAGGTTGACTCGGAAAGGAGTTAAGTTTGTTTGGACGGAGGAATGTGAAGAGAATTTCAAGGAGTTGAAAAGAAGGTTATCCAGTGCACCTGTGCTCACACTGCCTTGTAGTGGAGAAAGGTTTGTGATCTAAAGTGATGCATCCAAGAAGGGGAGGGGTGTGTTCTTATGCAAAATGACATGGTGATAGCTTATGCCTCACGACAGTTGAAAATCCATGATTAAAATTACCCAACACATGATTTGGAGTTAGCTGTGGTAATATTTGCATTAAAGATTCAGAGGCATTATCTTTATGGAGAAAGGTGTGACATTTATACTGATCATAAAAGTTTAAAGTATATTTTCACACAAAAGGAGATGAATATGTGCCAAAGAAGATGGTTAGAGCTGATTAAGGATTACGACTGCTCAATTTATTACCACCCTAGGAAAGAAAACAAAGTGGCAGATGCATTAAGTCGACAAGACCATGCCAGTTTATCCATGATGAGGATCACAAAAGATCCAATATTTATGGATTTACAAAGGATGGATCTCGGAATTATAATGGAAGGGGTAAAATTGTATCTTTCTCAAATTAATGTTAAACCATCTATACATGTGAAGATTAAAGAGGCGCAGAAAGAAGATGTAGAGTTACAAAAGAAGGTGAGAAATATTCCTAAATTCAACCTTGATTGTGATGGGATAATAAAGTTTAGAAATCGGGTTCGTGTCCCTCCCATCCCCGAATTAAAGAAGGAGATGCTGGATGAGGCTCATAGTTCTTCATTCTCTATTCATCCTGGAAGCACGAAGATGTATAGGGACCTGAAAGAGTACTTCTGGTGGGATGGCATCAAAATAGATGTTGCTGAATATGTCTCTTGATGCTTGGTTTGTCAGCAAGTTAAAGTTGAGAGAGAGAAGTCTAAGGGGATGTTACAACCATTACCCATACCCGAATGGAAATGGGAAAACATCACTATGGACTTTGTCACAGGAATTCCAAAAACATCCAAAGGCAATAATGCTATCTGGGTCATAGTTGATCATCTTATAAAGTCTGCACACTTTATTGCTATTAGAGAGGATTTCTCTCTGGATCAGCTTGCCAGGATATATGTAAAGGAAGTGGTAAGATTGCATGGAGTACCACTTTCTATTATATCTTATCAGGATCTGAGATTTACCTCGAAGTTCTGGCGAAGTCTTCAGCATACTCTGGATACAGAGTTGAGTTTCAGCACTACTTATCATCCTCAGACAGACGGTCTGTCTGAGAGAACAATTCAAACACTAGAAGATATGTTGAGAGCTTGCTCTATGGATTTCAAAGGTGGTTGGGATCAACACCTACCTTTGGTGGAATTTTCTTATAATAATATCTTTCACTCCAGTATTCAGATGGCTCCTTATGAAGCTCTCTATGGAAAGAAATGCTAGACTCCAACTTGCTGGGATGAAGTTGGGGAAAGAAAGCTATTAGGACCTGATCTTGTTCATGAGATGGAAGAAAAGGTCCGATCTATACAACAACACATAATAGTAGCTCAATGTCGACAGAAAATTTATGCCGACAACCGAAGAAAAGACCTAGAGTTTGAATTGGGTGATAAAGTGTTCTTACGAATATCCCACTGGAAGAGGGTCATGAGATTTGGAAAGAAGGGAAAGTTGAGCCCTAGGTATATCGGTCCTTTCAAAATACTGGATCGTGTTGGGAAGGTAGCTTACCGATTGGCACTTTCACCGAATCTCTCTCAAGTTCACGATGTGTTCCATGTATCTCTCCTAAGAAAGTACATACCTGATCCTTCACATGTACTCAGCTCAAAAGTTATACCGCTGGAGCAAGATCTTTCTTATGAAGAACAACCGATAGAGATTCTGGATCGTAGCGAAAAAGTACTACAGAACAAGACCACTCTCTTGGTGAAAGTTTTATGGAGGAACCACCAATTAGAAGAATCTATGTGGGAGCTTGAGGATATGATGAGGGAGAGGTATCCTCATCTTTTTGTTACAAAGTGACGAATTTCAAGGGCGAAATTCATTTTAAGGGGGGTAGAATTTAACACCCGAGACTTTTATGAGAAATATTTTGTTTTTATGTTATATAAATCATCAAAGGAATCTTTCACTACACAAAACACTAGCTTGGTTTTCTTTACACGCAACTGTGGCCTTCCTCGATAGCTTGCGTCGTACGCAATACCGAGTTTCACTAAACAACGATATGCTATTAAAATATTATTAAAAAAAGCCGTTATGAATAGAAATAACCACTTTTTGAAATTTTGTAAATTTTATGGACTTCATTTTTGGATTCGGAATATCGAAATTAGCTTAGGATGAAATTTTGGTACTTTTCGGATAACTTTCATATTCTGATGAATAGTGAAAATTACTGAATTTTAATTAAAAAAAACTTTTTTAATCAAAATAATTAATAGTGATAAATTATTAATTTGAGTGGTTTTAAAGTATATTAAGAATATATTTTTACAATTTAATACAATGTTGTACATTGGATGTAATTTCACATTTAAACAAGACATAAACAAGTGTCAATCTTTTGATAGTTATTATCTCTTAAAAACATGCTATATTTTAATTAAAAACAACTTTTTTCATCGCAATACTTTATATATGATTATTTAGGGTGAAATTAATGAATATATATGATTATTTTTTTGATATTATGAATAGTAACTACGGTAATTTTTTTTATTTACTACAGTTAAAGGTAAATAGGGTAATTTATAGTTAAAAGAATATTATAATAATTCAAAATTACCTTTACACTTTTCCTAACCTTATTGGATGAGTATTGGCCGACCATGGGCATATTTGGGTCGGTTTTGGGACCCCATTGAGCCACTTGGTAGTGACAATGACAATTTGGATTAATTAATTTAATGTAAAGACAAAATTGACATTAACAAAAATCTTTTAGTAATTAATTGTTATAAGGGGTTATATAAATTATATTTTCGACTATAAATATTCATTATAAATCTAAAAATATGTCCTACATAATTATATTTTTTTATAATTTTTAGACACCAAATTAATTAAATTATTTATGACACAATAATGATGAAATATTTACCTCATTAATAAATGATTTAAATAAATAAGATTATAATGATTAAAATATTTTCCAAAACATGTCCAATTCTGATTGGATGACTTTATTTCGACCATGATTCATCTTATCTTCATATTTAATGATTTTTGGACCTTTTGAAACCGAAGATAAGTTTATACTAAAATAATATTTCCACACTTTCCAAAGGTGCTCATCTCCTCCCTTATAAAAGGGCACCTCCTCCCTCTCTTCCTCACACCAATTTGAGCCTTCAAGCTCAGCCAAACCCTGCCCATTTCACTTCCCCACTTCCTTAGAAACCTACTAGAGGTACTGGTATTATCAAAAGACCAACTCTAGTGCCTTAAGAGAAAGTTTAAAGGAGGCACTTCGAGAAAGAGGTAATACCTTCTACCGTTTTCTTCAAGTTCCATTCTTCTTCTACTCCATCTTCATTAGTTGTTTCATTATGAGGTAATAACATCAGTATCACTCATATACTGATATGTTATTATAAATATGAAACAACCCTAATTCACCTCTTATCCATCCAACGGGAAATGAAATCACTGCGCGTGCGTAAGTACGGAATACCGTCTCCACGTCATGGTGTAATCTATTTTCCACCACCACCTTACTTGGATGGGTATAAGGGTGAAATTAATGAATATATATGATTATTGTAAATTGGTATTGATTCTGAAATAGTATACATACACTCCAATACAATTCCACGATCATGGGAATGATATCATCGCTCGTGCGTACGTACGGAATACCGTCTCCACGATGTGATGCGATTCGTTCTACATGATATTCATTGCATAATGATTATATAAATGAATTGAATGAATTAATATGATATATATTACACTAATACCATTCTGGAAATGATGTATCTATAACCTAAATATAAGAATAAGAATTTATTCGATAAAACACGTATAAGAACAAAAAGTAATAAACACCTGAATAACAAGTGGTAATGAAATATTACTAATAAGAAGCTAAGAATATGACCATATATGATATCATAACAATAATTATGATTCTGGAATAAGTCAATAACATTATTTAAATCATTATACAGGAGGTTCGGACACTTACAACGCAAATCGGACCTAAGGTAAGGGAAATATCACAATCTCATTTTTATCCGAGATTGTTTATACTTTGGAATTTACTGGGTTGTATTTTATCATTCACATCCATGTTTCCCCAATATGTAATATTATTTCCATCCACCTACAATTTTCTAAATACAATTATACCCTTCGGTGATTTTTAGTAAAATATATGAATGGAATCTTTTGTCGTTTTTTTTCGTACGATGTACTATTTGACTTTTCCGACCAAAGTACGAGAAGAATGTTTTTTTAACTTATACGGCATGAATGGATTTTTAAAACATTATTTCCAAGAATCTTACTTTACAAGTTTTCAAGTTTATTTTTAATCAACTTCTTTTAGTTTAGAATTGAATGACATGTTAAGAAAGGAAAAGTGCTTTTGAAGTAGAAAGGATATTTTCCTCAAGAATGGAGTTCAAGTGTTTTATCAAAATTATTTTCTTTATAAGATAATATAGGGTTCTGTTTCTATCCCTATTATTACATTGATTTGATTATGTTGTGATGGAAATATTTTTATTAATTCCTTTATCTTATATGAATTGTTTTATGATGTCATGATGTTTAAGATTCCCATTTTTATTACATGGTTTATGATGTGATGTATGGTTTATGATTTTGTGGCACACATAAGAATGGTATCATTATGAGATGGGTGGGACCTATATCTCCCTCCAATGCATTGGGTAAAGACTTTATATCTCATGATATAGACATGGCTGGAACGGCAAGTTAAACTGGTTCAATGAAACAGGACTGAAACGAGCAGTGAACTCGATTCAGAAATGGACTTTGTCCACTAAGATAGTCTTGGCAATGAGTCTTGACTAATAAAAAATGATTCTCTATGATTATGTGTATATGACACAAAGTTTCATGTTTTAAGTTATGATTATTGGGATTTCATTTCACTACTATGATTTATCCCATGTTATGAAATTATGCTCACTTTTGCAGGTTAAGATTTCCAAAATATTATGTTCTTATGAATATGATGTGATTGGTATTTATTTTGTTTACCCTTACGGAGAATTTGAGCTCACCCTTTTGTATGTTTTCTTTCCCCAGGTCAGGAAAAAGGTTATTAAGTAAGATATGCCAAAAGGGACTATATATATGCTGAAATAAATGGGAGATAGTGTAGACGCTTTATGAACTAGTTGTTTATGTTTCCCAGTTTCTAAAGACACAATACCTATACGGTCCTTTCATGGTTTTGTTATATGTTGTAATAAGTATGCTTCAATTTTGAAGTAATAACAATGTATGTAAAGTATGGGTCTTTATAAAATTCACCACCATAATTCTTTCCTAAATACTCCTCACATACACACCATAAACACTTTCAAAGTTTTTCTTAATCAACATACATTAACACTTCAACATCCTATCTGCTCTCATATAATAACATCATTCTTCTTTAGATATTCTAATGAGTAGGGTTCACCAATTAGCTATGATTTTTCAACAAATCCTTTAATCCTATTGAGTTGTAACTCAGTTTAATATATAATAGGATTTGAAAAAATCAACAATTTTTCCCATTTCACTCATTATATATTCATAACATACTTTTATCATGAGAAAAAAACTCTTGAGATATCAAGAAAACCCTCATGAAACTATTAGTACATAAACTTCAAAGCACAAGGGTGTGAGATGTATGACTTATAACATCTAATGATAACACTTGTTAATACAAAGCATGTAATAATGCTTGAACTCCATGTCTTCTAATTAATTCACAAGGAATTAAATTTTTTAAAATGAGGCTAAGTAGCATATGTGTGTTTTCCTCTAACTCATCATCACTATATTCACCTCTAAACACAGATTTTTGTTATGATCTTATCATGGGAAAAAAATTGATACCACCTATTTATAGTGTTAATTTATTTTATCAGCTTCAAGGTACCCTATAAAACATTCATCGAAAATCAATATGTTCATATGAAACAAATAAATATGAAATATTAAAGGTTTCTTAATCTTCAATATTTTTTATATTAATTCATCTTGAATTAGAACCATTTATAAAAGGACATATATCACTTATAAGGAATCCAAAAATGTCTAAACACTATTGAGAAGATTATACTATGGATTTGACACCTAGATCCCTCTACAATAATCTTGATACCCACTGATTTTTTTCATTCCAACATGTATAGAAAAATTCCAGCACGGATTTTTCATGTAGGATGATTAATCAACACTTCTACGTATAGTTTTCCTTGGAATTGGATTCATCTTATCATTTCATGTTTAAATTTATTCAAAAGTCTTCTAACTCAAAAATTGTATTTTTTTAATTCCATATGTATCTTGAGATTCCATTTCATCATGTATCTTTATTAATCTTAAAACATGTTTTCTTTCAATTCAATTATATATGAACTTTTTGGAACAACCTCCACATGGATAATATCTCCCCCTTCAAACTACACAACTTCAAACAATATTTAGAACTATTAAAGTACATGTGGAGAGGGAGACCATTATCATACACAACTTAAGAAGCATGGTTAGTCTTTTTAGACCTACCCCTTGTTTCAATTATTATTCCAAGTCATTATAGTGGTGTGGTTTTTTATAACACCACTTGTAAAAGATTAATTTTAAATTTTTTCTTCAGATTCCATCACCACCTTTACCTTGGAATTTTATTCAAGAGTGAGAATTATCCCACCCATAAAAACTTCTTATATTAGAGAACTATTGTTGCACTTCCCTCTAGAAGACTTATTTTCTTATGAAAGGGACCATACCACTATTTTTGTTTTCTTGATTTATTGTGGTATAAATGAACCCACTCAATCATTCCTCTTTCTTTTCTCCCTTAATTTCAATGAGAGACACTCTTTTTATCTCCATAATTATTTTTTCCTTTCTAGGTAGGTTGTTAAGTTTACACTTTTGTTGATACTTGATTCCAGGTTTCTTTAATATCACTTTACAAAACAATATTCCTATTCATTGATAGAATAATTTTTATTATTAAGTATTGTACTTCTGTTAGACACCATGCCCTTCTTTTATATCCATTATGGATATTGATATAAATCCATTATATATACTCTCAAAATTTTCTTTATCTTTCCTTCCACACCGTTATCTTTTAGATTAATTATTCTTTTAGTTGAATAAAATTTTACATTTTTCTATTATTGTCACCTCCTGGTTATGGGAATAATGGATCTCATCTTAATATCTTGATTTCTATTATTTTTTTTAACACATTTCCTCATTACCAGTGTTAGAAAAGATATGTAATTTTTTATTAGACTCATTTCATGTAAACATATTTCTTGGTTGAGATCTGGGTGCAGTAGTTATTCCTTATATTTTGAAACATCTAGCCTCTTTTGTACACACTAAAATTGTATCAAATTATCCTAAGAAATAAAACAAAAACTCAATATTTCCTTGATTTATTCTTACATTAGTTATAATATACTATCACTTCTTATTCTTTTGAATCTAATTTAGCTTTTATCTTATAATTAAAAATTTTATTTACATGGTATTATTCAGTATTTGACCATTTCTTCTCAATTTGAAGATCCCACAAATCTCCTTAATACATAATACCTTTTCTTTTAGTTTATGTTCTAAAATTTGAAATTGATATTTCCTTTCACTATAAAATGCCTTCATATCCTAT
Organism: Viscum album; assembly: GCA_963277665.1. Lineage (NCBI taxonomy): Eukaryota > Viridiplantae > Streptophyta > Magnoliopsida > Santalales > Viscaceae > Viscum > Viscum album. The sequence goes on from OY728159.1 coordinate 1,644,813,520, forward strand.
TCAAACTATTCTCTAATGGAAGTCTTGTATATTTCATGAAGTGTCTTCTTTTCCATGAAAACATTCAACTCTTGAACAAATTGTTCAATTATATCACTTTTAATTTTTACATTATCATATTTTTGATTGTTTCCACTAATATTTCTATGAGGGCATAAATTCTATGTCTTTCGATTTTTTATAATTAAACATCAGTTTTTATGGCTGGAATGTTATATTATTGTTTACACTAAAACTTTATAGATTCACCACAGGATATGGTTTTTTATCTTCCAAAAATTAAAATGATAAAGAATATGTATCTTTATATTTTCAATAATCCCCTTAAATAGAGATAGATACATATATAAATAAGGAATTGGTTTTGACTACCTGAATGGAAAACCTAATTTCTTAGTAGAATTCATATTTTTCTACTTTCTCTAAATTTAAGATAAATTAATTCCTCTTTAATAAAATGCAACTCATATTCAAATCTAGAACCAATGGATGTAATCTAGTACATTATTTCAATAAAGACTCTTTATTATAAAAAACATTCCCCAAAATACATAACTCCCTTCTTCCATTTATTTAATTTATTCACATCAAATACAAAGGCCTTTATAGTTGATTCCATATGCAATAAAATCATTACAAAAAATTTATTTCAGGTTAAATAATCACAGAAACTCTTGACTTTGATACAACTTGTTAGAACACGAGACATTCTGAGAGGGGGGTTAATTATGGTGCAAGGTAAAAATAATAATTTTAGATTATTAATATTTTATTTTTAAGATCTTGTTACCATGTGATATGGAACACTCATTCGACCTATATTTTTCTCAAATGCATCAACATCCCATAACAAACGCATATAAAACAAGTAAAGCACACAATAACACCAATATTTTACTTAGTTCACCCAAATGGGATACTATAAGATGAAAGCAATGAAGATGTTTAAATGTTACATGAAGTGATAGTACTTATTATTATACATCAAATATTTGGAAGGGATCGCTAATGATTTAGGGTCACACTCTCTTCTTCACTTGGTATATTAATTTTGTGAATGATAAAGCTAGTTTATATTCTTGAGCGTATCTTCAAGATAAATACGGTAATCATGAATTGTTTTCACCTATAACTCTATGAAGATTCAACTTGATCTCTAGTATTTTAAACCTTTACTTCATCAATCTAGATGAAAACAACTCATCATAGGTGGTTTTTGAGTTTGAATCTTCCCTTGAACCATAAAAAATCTTCTTCTCGAATTTTGATAATTCTAAAACTAAAATTTTCTATTTTCTATTTTTTTCTTCTCTCAAACCTTCTACCAATAATATATCCCTATATTTGTTCACTAGAAACCCACCCCAAGTCCCTATTATTATTATATTTATATGGAAACCAGATCTTTGATAGGTGAAAACTCTTTTATTATTCTTCTGTATTTGTATATATCAATTTGGTATAGTCATTCTTTATTACTTATTCAAAAATTGATATCAAAATATATAACCCAGTATCCCACTTTTCTAATATTTTTTTTAGAAGTATTTATAAATAAGTGACTCCATGCATAGCTATCAATGGTGTGTATTACCCCATGTTTCTCTATGCTCTTTGATCATGAAAAGTGTCCCATGTGATCTCAATGAGGTTAAAATACCTTTTAATTTTAATAAAACCTTAGGATATATATTTACTATCCCAAACATCACATTTAAAATTGTTTCCTTTTTTATATGCTAGTATAGAAAGCTTTAATATTGGTCAAATACTAGAACCATAAAATCTAGTCGAAGATCTCTATTTAAACTCTTGAATATCCTTGCATAGATATTTCCATTTATATCTCCAAATTTCATAGTGAAATATTTTCAAAAAAATCACAAAGCCCACACCTGTCACAGTAGGTGACACCTATCACAATGTGAAACACATCCGTTTCAAAAAGCTTCTAGTTTCATGAAAAGTCCCCTATGTATAATAAAAATATATTTATAAAGCATATCAACACCAAAAAAAATCATGTGAATATTATATAATATAAAAAGTCCTTTTAATAATATGATTCCATGTTATATATTTAGAAGCTTCAACCGGTATCATACAAGATCCCTCAATATTTCTTTCTATCTTCAAAATCAATCACAAAAACTTCCCCCTTCAATATTACGTTCATGTGAATACTATTTTTAATTATAATAAAATCTTCATACACCACAATCTTCACGATGTTCAAAATAAAACTCATGTTTAAACATAGAGTCCTATGAAGATAAATTTTGAATTCCACATAATGGTATCAATGCCTTTCATGTTTTATAAACACCATAATATATTATATAGTAAAAATATTTCATAGTGGGTATTTATCTAATTGATTGAAATAACTAGTATCTTGTACTCATGCATGAAAACCCGGGTAGAGGGTAGATGATAAATGGGATGTATTCATTTCATGCTTTCTATGAGTGTTGTTAATATAGGAATAGTATATATTTTTATGCAATCCCAAATTGGAAGACCGCTTTCCATTTAGAATTTTTTATTACTCCAAACATGGTATCAAGCCACTGAACAAATCCCCCGGGGCCTCCCACTCAGTGGTTCCACTGTGCGGCCCCACATGTTGGATCTCTTCTTATGTTCCACCCAATATTCTTGAATGTTATAACCTCACTTTATATCTTTTCTATCATTATTTACACTCTTGAATAAAACCTTTGATACCATCTATCATCATTGATAGATGGCTACTCAGGTGCATTCCTTATGTATTGGTCCCTTTTTTCATTAACACCTCAATTAACACTTGACCAAAAATTTCATCACCACTTTATATATATATATATATATAATACTAATAAGTAACCATAATTAATTATTCTATAAGAATAAATAATCCTTATTATATGATAATGAATTCTTCTATAAATCTCCATGCACCTTCATGTGTCTTCCAACTTGTAGGTACTGCCATGAAACTTCTTCACCATATAGCAGTATAATAACTCTATATAACACTTCTTCAAAACTAATCACACCTTAATATATATTTTCAAAAATTCAAACATAACCTCATGGTTTCAATAATACCCCAATTTTTATTTTTTGAAAATATCCTATAAAATCTCTATCATGATGTTGTATGGATTTTTTGATCTTTTCATCCTCCTTTATATTAATAAAATGAAAAGTGTCTCTCTTTATCCTCTCATAAATTTTATCCCCCTTTATTATGGTTTTCCATAGGGTTTAATATCTTCATCATTACTCCCCCTTATTATCATCCTTTTTACACTATATTTTCTAAGATAATTTGTCTCCTTGTAAAATATTCAAGAATTCCAAGTTTAAATTAAAAAATACCCCCAATAAACTTCCAATAACCCTTCTTCAACATCTGACATGCCCTAATATAGAAACTACATCCTTCCTTATATATTAGAATGAGTTAGTTTCACCACCTTTAATTGATTTTTCAATAAATAATCTAAGACTACTTGGTTGGAACTTGATATAGGAAACAAGATAATTTTTCAACATCGTCATTTATACCCATGTCACTCATTTTAAATATTTAACAAACTTGCATCATAGGAAACAAATTCCTAATATCTCATGAAAACTCTTAAACAAATTCTTTTGTATAAACTTTAAAGAGAAAGGGTGTGAAATATATTTCTTGTAATATAAAATTATACCACTTTTTAATACCAAAAAAGTGATACTACTTGAACCATGCCTTACAATTTCTTCACACCCTTTATTAAATTGGACTAGGTATCCTTTATGTACTAATCTCTAACTTATCCTATTTTTCTTCACCTCTATACACAACTTGTTGAGATGATCTTTAAAATATAGAAAAACTTGTTGTTACCACCTTTTATAGTGTCATTTCCTTTTATAAAAGACATGATTTCATGTATAACATTTATCTGAAACCACCATGTCTTTATGAAACAAATAAACATGAAATATTAAAGATTATTTCATCTTCAATATTCTATCTATCAACTCTTCATGGACTAAAAAAATTTAAAAGGGTATGATATCACTTGCGAGGCTTCCGAAAATTTCTCAACACTATTGGAAATATTATACATCAAATCTGACACCTGGATAAAACTAAAATAGGCTTTATATCCATGTATTTTTATCATTATAGTGTGTTCAGATAGATTCTAAGTAGGATTATTCAGGATTATATATTAATCAACACTACTTCACATTTTTTCCCTTGGAACTGGTTTCATATCCTCCTTCTATGTTTATATATATTCAAAAGGTTTAAACATAAAAAACTGCTTCATTAATTTTAAAATCTATCTTCAGACATTATTTTATTATGCATATTTATCCATCTTAAATCAAATTTACTTTTAACTCAATCATATGTATCTTTTTTTGGCACAAACAACCCATATATCATATCTCCGCCTTAAGACTAAGTCACTTAAAGCTATAGTTAGAAATATTAAATCCCATGTAAATAGGAGAAACTCTATCATACTCAACTAGATGAGTGTGGTTGGTCTTTCTAGACTAACCATTTATCCCAATTATTAGTACAAGTCTTTATAGTAGTTTGTTTTTTCCAAACACCTATCTTAAAATCTTCATTTTAAATTCTTTATTTAGATTCCATATCCATATTTGTATTAGTATTTTCTTCTATATTGAGACTTATCCCACTCACCCACTCAAGAATGCTTCATTATTTTCTCCATATATTTACATGAGGGAAACTCCTTATTTATTATTTTCTCTCTATAAATATTTCTTCTTTTTATAGGTAGTTTATTGAATGTATACTTCCTTTGGTGCTTGATTTACTCTTACTTTTTTATCACTTTCCAAAACCATAAATCTATTCCTTTTTGGAAAAAAATCATTTTATTGTGTATTCCTCTTCCTCTAGTTACAATTTCATTATTTTCTTTACAAAAAAAATATTGTGAGGAATCCATTAGAGATACTCTCAAAATTTTATTTTTCTTTTCTTCTTCACAATTATCCGATAAATTGAATCTGGTTTCAGGTGAACCAAATTTTCCACCATTCTATTCTTGTATTCTTATAGTTATGAGAATTTTGGTTCTTATCTTAATAAGTTAATTTATATCATTATTTAAATAAATTTACATATAATTATGGTTATAGAAAATATATAATTTTTTGATAGAATCATACCATGTAAAATACTACCATGGTTGAGATTTGATTGTTAAAGTATTCCATATTTATTAATCCTCATATCCTCCATACACACACTTAGAGTGTGTCCATTTCTTCAAAAAATAACATTTTACCTCCATATTTCCTTAATAACTTCTTAAATTAGTTATAGTACACATGTACTTATTTTTTCTTGAAACTATATTTTTGTTCCTATAAAAAATTGTTATAGTCTTCATAAGGTATTATTTAGTATCTAATATCTTCCTCTCAATATGAAGATCCCACAATATATTTTTAATCCATAATTCCTTATCCTTCAGTTTATATTCAAAATTATCAAAATGAGAATTTATTTCACTATATTCATCCTTCACATACTATTTAAACTTTTTTCTGAGGGAGTTCATAGAGTTTTCAGGACGTTTCTTCTTTTCCATGAGAACCTTTAACTATTAACCAGTTCTTCATTTACATCACTTTTGTCTTTTATTTTCGTTGTCATTGTTTTGATTGTTTCCTAAAAATATATTATTATGTAACACCTTCTTTCTCCTTTTATTTTTAATAATTGAACTTCATTTTACAAGTCTTGGAGATTCTCTTATTGTTTGCACCAACAATTTCCAAATTTACCACATGATGTGATTTCTTTATCTTCCCAAAAAGCAGTTGAAAAAATATTTACCCTTATAATAATCACCTTCTATATTGATAGAATCATATATACATAAGGAATTAGTTTTGTTTAACTAAATGGGAAAATATGATTTATTTGTTTCCATATTCTTGTTCTTATTCCTCTTACTTAGAGAAAAATAGAATTATTATTTAATAGAACAAAAAAATATATTCATATTTCGAAGTAGTCGAAGAAACCTAGTTCCTTTATTTCAAGATAGACTAATAAATATACAAATATTCCATATAAGATATGAATTCATTATTCAATTTTAAGAATTCATTTCTATCAAATACATGATTCTTTATAATTGGTTCCATATCTAGTGAAAGTTTTAATAAAAAAAATCATCTTGAATAAATACGGAATCATTTTGGATCTAATATCACTTTTTTCCAAGACACCCTAAGAGGGGGTGAATCAAGGTGTTAGAAAAAGATATTTTTTGAGTTTTTAAATATTTTCTTTTTAGGATATTATTCCCATGAAATCAAAAACAACCATTAAAACTATATTTTCCTCAAATTGATCCATATACACAACATGCACATATATAGAAATCAAATCACATAATAATAAAAGGAATTTACTTGGTTTAATAAATGTGGTACTTGAATTAGCACACATCGATAATTTTTCTATGTTTCAAGAAGTAATTCTACTCGTTATTGTATTACTATGATTTTTAAGGGCTCACTGTCGATATAGGGTCTCTTCACGCACTGATTATATGAAGGACAAATATAATTTATAGACTTTAGGGAATATTTAATATCAACATAGAAAACAAAAATTATTTCATCTTTAACTCTAGGTAGATGCACTTTGATATCCAATATACAGCTCCTTTACTTCTTCAAACTAGATGGAAACAACTCCTCATATGTGAGTTTTGAGTTTTAATATTTCCTCAAACAATAATATCACTTATTCATGGGTTTTTATAATTTTAAAACTATAATTATCTTTTTAGCTTTACTTATTATATATCTATGTGTTGCAGCGGTAAGTTACCTTATTATATTAGGCCTTATATTAGTAATTTCTCCCCAGATATTTTCATTGGAAATCCACCTCAAGTCCCTCCTCTTATTCTATTCATACAAAAACCAAATCTTTAATATGTGTCATATCCTTTCTTCTTTTTCTTGAATCAAACATATCAATGTGCTTCACTCTCTCCCTATCTCTTATTTATTATTTTAAAACTGATATCACAATTTCAAACCTACACTTCCTATTTTCAATGACTTCTTTTAGTAGTATTTATAAACAAATGACTTCATTCATATCCACTAATGGTTTGTATTGTTCCTTATTTATTTATAATCTAAGATCATTCCTAGTTTTTTGTGTGATATTAATGAGTTAAAAAGAACCTATTTAATTTCTATAAAACCACATGATATATTTCCATGATATATAAATTCAAATTTAAGTAGGTTTCCTTTTTTCATCTTTTAGTCGAGGAAACTTTAATATTGGTCAAATGCAAAAACCAAAAAATCTAGTTAAAGCTCTCCATTTAAACTCCTAAATAACTCATCATAAATGTTTTTTAGATCTCCAAATATAGTGGAAAATATTTTCAAAGAAACATCACATTCCTTGCACCTTTGATGGTATGTGACACCTTTCATGGTGTGCGGAACATCAGTTTCAGGAAGCTTAAAATTTCATGAAAACTCATCATTGTTTCTTAAAAAGGTATTTTCTTGTCATACAAAATCCCAACTATGTCATATGAAGATTCAATCATAAAAAAATTTATTTCTATTGTATAAATCCTTTTTTATTATGAAAAACTTTGACCAGCATCATAAGATATCTCTTATTCTCTCTCCTAGTCTTCAAAATAAATTTCATGAACTTCCCCCTTAGATATTGTGTTCATACAAATCCTAGTTTTCATTATAAACAAATAGTCATACACTAAAGTCTTCAAGATATTAAAAAAATAACTCATGTTTAAAAAGAGATTACTCTAAATCTAAATGTTAATTTATATGTCATGGTATCAATACCTTCTCTATTTTATACTCACCACAAACTATTTTGAAGTGTAAAGATTTCACCATGGGTGTTTCTCTAGTTAGATGAAATTGTTTGAATCTCAGAATCATGCATGTACACCAGGGATGGAGGGAGATAGTGAACGGTATGTCATTATTTCAAGCATTATTTTCATGTTATTAATATATAAATAGTATCTATTTTTATAAAATTTCATATCATAAGAACACATGTCATTTTTCATGGTTTATTACTCGAAACATAGAAAAAACCCTCTTGAAAAATCCCTTAGTGCCTCCCTACTCAGTGGGTCCACCATGTGTCCCGGCATGGATTCTATCTTATTATATAATACCAACACTTCATGTAAGTTCCAAATCACAGTGGCTCTCTATTTCATATCCATTTCTACCTTCATCTATAACCTTGATCTCATACACCATCATTAATGGATGGATTCCCAAGTACATGCCTTGAGGGATAACCCCTTTTTTCATAACCCCTTAATTAACACTTATCAAAAGATTCCATAATCTATTAATATATATATATATATATAATATTAGGCAATAAATATAACTAATTATTCTAGATAAATAAATAATCATTCTTCTGTGGAACTAGATACATCAAGTTATCTTCATTAATCTCCATGCATCTCACCATTTATACACACCACCATATATTTCTTCACTTTATAGAACAAAAATAACTCTATGAAATACTTCTTAAAAACAAATCAATACTTAATATATAATGTTAAAAAATATCACATAACCTCATGGTTTCAATAGATTTTTTTTAATTGGGATTCACATTAGGATTTTGATAGTTGGGACATCTCGAGAAGGTGATTTTAGATGTGTTTGGAGGCTTATGAGGTGTTTTGGGTGGTTGGTTGAGTGTTAGAGTGGGTTCAAGGTATCATTTCTATTAAGTGGGTGATAGTATATATTTTTTCAAAAGGGATAACAAAAGTTATGAATTATTTATAATGTTTTGAAAAAAACATTTATTATTCTCTTAGTTTTGATGAATTTTGAGTTCCAAATGATTTAAAAAAATATGATAAATGGATTTAGAAAGCTTGAATAAGTTTTTAAAACTATTTAAGTTGTTTTAAAATAATTTTGCCTGGTTGAGATTGATTATAGATTAGCTAAAAATCTATGAGATGGATTTTGGTGTTATTTAATGTTATAATGTATTTATATAAAATTAAAAAATTATCATGCGTAAGGGTTAGGATATAAAAGAGTCACCCTAGGAAGGTTTGTGGAAAATGGATAAGTGTGATATGTAAGGGCCACCCTATGATATCTAATTATAACCTTAGAGTACATAATAATAATATGTGTTAAAGGAGATACATAAGAGTAACTATGGAATAACTCTATAGTTTTTATGAGTAACTATACCAAAAAGGTAATACGTAAGAGTAACTTCATCATATATAAGGTTCATCCTATGATATGAAATTTTGATATCTATTGAGTTACCCTATGATATATAAGAGTTACCCTATGATACATAAAGGTAAATCTATGATAAAGAAAATACATAAGAGTAAACCCATGATATGTAAAGGTTACCTCATGGTGATATGTAAATGTTCCTAGATATGTAATGGTCCTCCTTTGTTCAGAAATTAGTTAAGTGTGGGAAGTCACTATGATACAAAAACTTATGATACGTATGAGTGGCCAGAGTGTTCTTTCTAATAACTAAAGGTCCCAGAATTTAAAAAATTAGAAGGTTGGTGTATAAAGTACATTTGACTCATTTGTAATAGTATTTTTTAAGGTTTATTTCGTTGTATATGTAAGTTTCATCACACGGTGAAATTTGAAAAAAGTGTTAGATATTTCCCAATGTTATATATGGGTCATTTCAAGGTGCATGAAAGTCATTTGATAAGTATAGATCAGAAATTAGTAAGGTTTTATGGATTATATGTGATAAATAAGGTTATATTTTCCCAATTTTTAAGGTTTACCCGATATGTAAGTTTCCCTATGGAAGGGTCCCAGTGTTTGAAAAAAATCTATTGTGATTGGTTTTGTCCAGTTCTTCTGAAATATTAATCAACTGTATTGATTAAGGATAAAAGGTTTGGGTTTTATTTTAGAATTTTAAATTATAAACCATCTTCTATCTCCTTTATTTTTTTTATGTGTGGATAAGGGGATATTTATCTCCTTTTCCAATAATCATTCTAATTTCGAACTTTATGGTCCATGGTGGTTAAATGTGGTTTTCCTCACTATTCATGGTGAGATTCTGTTCTCTATTCTCAGTTCTTATTCTCCCTTATTAGACAATTATTTTGGAATTGTTAGGCAAGGTTTGAGTATAAATTCCATCAGGGTATGTCGGAATTGTCTTAAACTTTAGGACTTCTACTCAAATTATCTAAAAGAGTTTATAGAATTATGAACACGCTAGATTTCATGAGGTTTTATTAAGGTATGTCACTACTTTAGTTTATTAATTAATCTCTATTGGTTTGGGTGAAATTGGTGGTTGATTTGAAATGAGGAATTCATAATTTTGTGTGTTAGAGGTCTGAGTGGATACTGGGGGTGGCGCACACCTTTTACCTCAAGGTCTCATCAAGGAAAAATACTTAGTGGGATTTCCTTTGACTAATCTATAAGTATTGATTATGAAATTAATACTAATTTAATGTGTAAATTATTTATAATATTTTTATAATAAATTTGGATGATTTTTTATGGATTTAGAGCCTAGTGTTGATGGATAGTGGGAATTTATACTAGTAAAAGAATAGTGAATATTGGCTAAGATTGTATTAAAGGAAATAAATATGAATGAGGTAGGTGGTCCCTAAGTAATCCCTAAGGTGTGATCTTGTTTTTTACATGCGTGTGATGTGTGTTCATGATAACCTAATGTGAACTTCAACAAAAGTAAATTAAATGGAAAATGATTATGTTTAATGTGACTATAACATTATCCAGATGATGAATAGTTCAATAATTAATTTGGAGTCTAAAAAATTGGCTACCAAGTGAGGTGTTACTTGAATAGGTGAAATGGGAAATATTGAAGGCTACTCAAAGGGTTCTCTAAAAGGATCATGTGTTAATAATCTAAATTTAGATACCCTAATATGATCCCTATCATGAGTACATGTGGTGAATATGGGAAAAAAGGTATTAGACCTAGGTGAGTATGGTTTGGAGCCCTGGTTGGGTGAGTGGAAATAACTTGAAAGGATTGTTAAAATGTAAACTATTAAATTCAGATGTTTGTCATGATAATAAACTATGAAAGAAATGTAACTCGGTTATGTTTAAATTATTAAATTAGTATGGTATATATTATTGATTTTAAAATATGTTGTGAATATATCTGATATAGTTCTAGTGTTTCATATTATTCTCCCCTAGGTGATGATGAGATATGAGATGGTTCTAGGGAAGAGAGTTATTCTCCCAAGGTGGTGATGAGATATTATGTTTACATAGAAATGTATATATAGAATTTCCCTTATATATATGTATTTGTGGAATATTTAGTAATGTATTATAGTATTAAACATAATAATAACACTTTATTCCCTTAATTGAGATTATTAAATTTAGTCAAGAATTAAACATGGTAAAATGAACCATATTATAAAGGGAAAATAAAACAAATAAACACAATAATAAAATTTAGATCATCTGAGTCTACTAAAATTATTACACTCACAAACAACACTATAAAAAGGAAACATTATATTAGTAAAATAATATTAATTTTGAAAAGGAAAAATATTTAACCTTTAAAGAGATTGAAGTAATAGATTAATGAATAAAATATGAGGTATTTATAGTAGGTAAAAACCCATTATGATCATTGGGAATTATTATTGTTGGGAATTATCACCATTGGTAATGTTTTAATTATAATAAAACCATTAGAATCAATGTATATTAATGATAATTAAGAGAATTAATTGATATAGAAGGAAAAAATGATGGCCTCAACTAGTAAAATCATTCCTTGTGGATATCATCTAGTAGAGCTTGGGAGGGAGGTTTAATCAATGGGATTTACATTTTACCAAGCCCAGGAAGAGCTTCAATAAGTGAGACTCAAGTGGAAGTGCATGTGGGGAAAAGTTCAAGTTAGTCAAAATCACCATTAGATTGATGTTATCTGATCCACCCCAAGAAATTATCACCATCTCACACCTTAACCTTATGGTGTATGTTAGCGTAATAATGGGTTAGGTATCTAGATATTAGAATTATAAAGGATTAATTTTATTTTTACAAATCAAATAGTAGTTTCTTCAATCCCATTATTATTATTATTTTATATAATAAATTACACGTGAATATAATATGAATATGATAAATTTAGTTTTAGATACAAAGAAAACATAATAATTTTTTCTAAAATATATTATTTTAATTGAAACACACTTTTATGAAAAATTAATAAATTTTAAATAAAAATATTTTCCAAAAATATTCTTATTAAACACCATTTATTTAAATATAAATGATAATATAACTTTATAATGTCCCATGTAATTATTATAAGAGCCAAAAACATTATTACATCATAAAAACTATTATTTTTCAATAATTAGGAATCTTTTTAAAACTTAAAATTCTCATATTTAGTTAATTGTTTTAATAAAAAAATATCATCTTTGAAATAAACATATTTAAATTATTAAATGGTGAATTTTTCATAATTTTCTGATGGAGTTCAATTTTTGGGAAAATATTAGATATTGTAAGAATATATGGTAAGTATTATGACATAATAATATCCTAAAAATTATTTGATAAATTATATAGATTCTTTCATCACCCAAAAAATATTTTTTTCATTAAAATAAGTTATTTTAATGTGATAATGTTATTTTTAAAAAAGTATAAATAACCTTCCAAAAACTAAAGAATATTTTGAGATTTTAAAAACAATTATTTATGAACATGAATCACTTCTGCATCATGAATTCTTTTATTTTAATGGGTACAATTATTAAACTAATAGAATATGAAAATCTAATACTCCTTATAAAATACCATGGGAAAACCCATGTGAAGGCTAATATTTTTTGTATTTTTTTATTAACAATGTGTCTAAAGCATATGTTTGGAAATTAATAAAACAATTCCTCCTCTTTTGTTATAAATACACACCCATTTTCCAATTCCTCTTCAATACAAAGCCTTAATTCATTAATTTCATCTCATTTTACATCTCTATGTTCTCTTGAATGAGTTTTTAAGGTTACAAGGAGGTCTTATCAAGCTTTAAGAATTAACTTCTCAAGGTAACACTTCTCTCCCATCTCTTTTCAATTCAAGAAATTCCTCTCTTCTAAGACTTTTGATTTCCAATTATTTGTATCCTAATGTGTTCATAATAATCCCTTACAATCCAAATATTTCCCTATTGATGAGATAGTAACCATCCCACTCAATAATACTTTCTATAAAATTTTATATGCACTTGTTATGCTGCTAAAATATCCATTTATTTTCTATTACCTTTCATTATATTATGTATAACAAACCTTGTTTTCATTTAAGGTCATTCACCTAAATATAATTATCCTTCATTTATTGATCACCTCTATGTATAAAACCCACATTCCTTACTCATGGGATTTAAATGATGAAATACATTCTTTTATGACTAATATGGCATGTGTAATGTTAGACATATTAAGGGTGTGCTCTGATAGTGCTCAAATGCATTGGGTAATGTTTTCATCTCATGAGATATCATGTATGGTGTGTGGAAGATTATATAACAAACATTATGTTATGATGTATTTCTTTTTAGCCTCAAATCATTCTTTTGATGTCACGTTTTATATTGTTTCTACATCCCAATGATGCCATGATTTTATGATATCATTTCTCATGCCATACCTCTATGTGAGTATGTATGATTATTACCTCTTTATGTTATAATGATATTCCTATTGACCCAGGTGTATTATTTATCATCATAATATTCTTTGATTATTCCCTTAAAGGAATTTATAGTATACACTTTTTTTGTATGTCTCTAGGTTATCTTGTGCAGTATTAATAATTAAAAGGAAATTAGGATTGCACTAAAGTTTTTTAAATAATTATGTTGTATTATATTTTATGTTAATGGTTGATGGATCTAATTTCCCAAAGACACTAGTCATCTTAGTTTTATAGGATTTTATTATATAAATATTTAAGTCAAAATCATGAAATAAAATAAATTAGAAATATGGGTTTTTATAATTGTTATCAAAGAAAGGTATAGTAATTTTTAGGGATGAAGATTGAGAAGACATTAGTGAAAACCCTGGGGATAACTCAAAATATAATAAAAAATCCATAAATTTTGTTAAAGTATAGAGTATGTGTTTTCTTAGAAATTTCATCCTTATCCAAATAGTGGAAAGTGTATGTAGCTATAGAATAAATTTACCAAGGGGTAATCACCCCGAAAAAGGTTGTTTGAGCATTAACTCAATCTTTATTCAATTCACAATGAGTGGGAATATTAATGCAAACCTGGACAGACACTCTCAGGTGATATTATTTAGATAATTCATATAAACTTTACAAACCATTATGATATATTTTGATACAATGGTAAGTTAGAAAACATAATATTAAATATGCTATAAATAACCAAGATTGAAACTTAGATATTCATAAGTTAGGGTATATGTGGCATGCATTCTAAGTAGTTTTCCATTGAATATTCATATTGAACTATGTGTCCTCTTCTAAACTAATACATTTTTTTAGAAAATGGTGGTAAATATGAGGAATCATTTGAACAATACATGATATGGTCAATGTGATGATTTCCCTAATGAAATTCATAATATTATTAGAGAATGAATTAATAACTTTAAGGATGTACTAAAACAGCTGACTCAGGTTATTATTAATAATAGGAATCACATCAAACACCCTCTTTCTCCTAAGAAATAGAAATTTGAAGTTGATACCATTATGAAACAAAGGCCTATAACCATTATTGGATCTTTTATACCCTAATTGTGGAATAATGGATTAACTCTTTTTAGAATATATTCACTACCCTAAAATTCTCTAAGCAATAGAAATTTATACTGGTTGTTTATTATATAGAGGGAGAAGTCGATCGGTGGTGGAAACTATTAAATAATAAAAATACCAATGAAGAAATTAAATATATGGAATAGGATATATTCCAAAATATATTTTTCAACAAATATCTTCCTCGCCACATTTTACTTAAAATGAATAAGGAATTCTGAGTAATCAATAAAAATGAGGATGAATCCATTAGGTTATATGAAGAAAGCTTCACAAGGCATGAATGATATTCCTTCATCTTTATCAATGACACAAAAATAAAATTGTATCACTTATTTACTATGTTAAAGAGGAGTCTAAGAAAATATTTGGGAGTTAAATAAATTGATAGCTATGAGGAAATTGTCGATTGTGACTATAAAGTCTAAATAGATATTATTGATTCTTAGTGCTCTTATGGAACTAGAGAAAATAAGTCGAGGAAAAATTTTAACCCTGGTGGATCATCAAATAATAATTAGTGTTTCAATTTAGTCCAACTACCCACTTCTTAAAAGTTTTGAAAGAAGCAACCTATAAATTACCTCAAGGGAGCGAGGAGGTACTGCAAGTGGGGAAAGGATGTCCATCATGCTAATGAATGTCAAAGGGAGATGAAAAATCCTACTAATATGATATAATAAATGAAGGTTCTAATCAATACTCATCCCATGGTTCAATGTTTCAACTATAAAGAACATGGAAACTATGAAAACCATTTCCCAAAGCCATTGGTTATCAAAGATAACTAACAACAACCTATGATGCCAATAGAGCAAGGATGGTCTTATTCTATCAAAAATGTTGAGGTGGGTCTTAAAATAAAGTGGTGATAGGTATGATAGTTATTTATTCAAGAATAGAAAATTTATAATTTGATTCTAGTTCTACACATTCTTTTAAATCATTAATTTTCATTGGAGCTATTCAAAGACCACCTAAAAACATGAAGGTTGAGTTATAGATGAAAATAGAAAATGTGGAAATTGTTTCATCTCCAGAATATAACTCCCCCATGGTGAATATATGTGGAATAAATCACCCAATAAATCTTTTCAACCTCCCTTTAATTGAATTCAATATTATACTAATCATGGATTGGTTGTTCTTATATATAACCAATATCAATTATTGTTCGAAAGAAACCATCTTCTGTATCCTAGGCCAACCCCTAATTCTATACATGTTTTAGGTGAAGGATAAATATCCTTTGGATAATTATTCTTAGGAATGGGTATCCCTACCTTATGAGAAAGTGTATCTAGATTAAATTTTATAGAAAAATGAGAAAATCACTATTGATGGCATGCCCCTCATAATGGAATATGTTAATGTATTCCCTAAAGAGTTGCATGGACTTTATCTTAATCCATAGGTTGAGTTCTCAATTTAACTTAAACCTATAGATCTTCAAATATCTAAAACTCTATATATAATAGACACTATTTAACTAGAAGACCTAAAGAAGAAACTAGAATAGAATATAGAGAAGGAATTTATACACCCAAGTGTTTTACCATGGGGTGTATTGGTCCTATTCATTATGAAGAATAGTGGTTTAATGTTTCTCTTAATTTCTTATCATGAACTCAACAAGGTCATGATAAAGATTAAGTATACCCATACATGGATTTATGACTTATTCGATCATCTATGTGGAACCTAGAACTTCTCTAAAGTGGATCTATGTATGGTATATTACCATGTAAAGGTAAATAAACTAGATATTTCGAATACTACTTCTCATACATGGTATGGGAAATATGATTACATAGTGGTTATATTTGTACTCACTAATTCTCCAACAATATTCATGGACATGATTAATATGGTCTTTAGATATTACCTCAATAAATTTATGGAACTATTTATAAATGATATTCTTATCTACTCCAAAATAAAAAATGAATAAGAAGAGAATTTGAATACTGTGATAAAGACATTGAGAATAGTTATATGTGAATTATAGTAAATGGGAGTTTTGGATAGAGCAAGTAACATTATTAGGATATGTTATCACCAGAAAATTTATATATATGGATCCATTGGAAAAAGAGTAAATTCAGGAATGGCCCGGACGAACATCTGTATCAAAGATATGTAGTTTCCTCAGATTTTATAGGTATAATCAGTGATTTGTGAGAAACTTTTCAATATTTTAAAACCTATTAACTAAGCTAAATCATAAGTTTGTAATGTTTTTTGTGGTGATTAATACAAATAGAGCTTCAAATAGTTAAATAAATGGATAGTCACTAAACTCCTACCCGTACTAACAACAAGTTAGGAAGGATTTATTTTCTATATTGATGTGATCGATAAATTCTTTTATTTTATACTCATGTAAAATAATAAATTAATAGCATACACCACTTAAAAATTGAAGATCTTTGAATAGAAATATCTGACGCATGATTTGGAGTTGGTTAAAGTGATCTTTACATTAAATATTTTTGTAACATTACTTCTATGGTGAGAAGTGTCGCATATATACATACCACAAGAACCTCAAGAATATATTAACCCAAAAATAGATCAACATGCACCAATGATGGTGATTAGAGATAATCAAGGATTATTACTATTCAATTCATTACCACCTTAAGAAGGTGAATAAAGTAAACAATTCTCTGAGTAGAAAGAATCATGCAACCTTAACAATGATTAGGATAGAGAGGGATATTATATTCTTATACATACAAAGGATGGGCATGGTAATCTTAATGAAATTAACACTATAGTACACTTCTCAAATAACTTTTCACCCATCTATCCATGTACAGATCAAAGAGGATCATAGTGATGATGTGGATCTATTGAGAAAGTTAGAAAATATTTTGGGGATTAAATTTGATAATGATAGAATCATAAGGTTTGGAAACTGGATATTTTTCTTGTAAAAAGTGTAACTAAAGATGGATATTTTAGATGATGCACAGAGCTCATCCTTATCTATTCATCTAGAAATCAATATGATGTATAAAGAACTAAATAAAAACTTTTGGTGGGACAACATGAAGAGGTAGATAATAGAGTTTGTATCTTGATCCTTGATATTCCAACAAGATAAGTTTATATAATATATGTTTAAGGGTATGATTCATCCATTACGTATACCTATATAGAAATGGAAAAAATTCACCATAGATATTATCTTGGTATTTCCCAATAAATCTATATTCAATAATCTCATTTGGGATTTAGTTTATCACCTTAAAAATTAAACATATTTGTAATGACTTTTTTTAAACCAAATAAAAATCTAGAAGAAATTTGAACTTTTTTGTTTACTAGGTGAGATGAATTTAAAACCGATCTTCAGAAAGGGGTTTTGTGAGTTTGAACCTTTTAAAATTATGTGTTTGGACTTGGGGAAAGTCCCAAAAAGTTTCATTGGTTTCTTGGTGTGTCTTGGGAGCACTAGACCAAAAACATCAAGTTGATAAATGGTTTGTATTGGGTGCATGGTTTGCCTAAAATCGTGCATCCCAAAGCAAAAAACTATGCGGCCTTATGTAGGTGGATAGAGGTTATCGCTTGTGATGCACATGGTTTTTTAAACTGTGTGCCTATCCCACTTGGTTAGTGGTAGAGGAATTAACTAAGAACTATTCATTCCACGGTTGGTGCACGGTTTCCAAACTGTGCATCTAGCCCGTGCGGGTTTCCCCAGGTGCCCAGTAAAGGGTGCATAGATGGAACACCGTTTTCTAAACTGTGTGACCTTAACCATGAATGGGGCCCTATTTTAAAAAAAATTAAATTAAATTAAAATTAAAAGGGATTAAACACCCACCTCACCCTTTCCTCCCACTCACTCGTGATGCACCCCTGGGGGTTCCCCTTAGCCGAGCAACACACTTCATGCCCTTATGGCATCCTCTTGGATTGATGATTCTTCCACCAGTTTCCACTAGTTTCTCTTCAATCCGTCCAGGTAATGTCTCATATCACCCTTCCCTCTCGTTTTGGTATGGTTTTTTGTCTCCTCGTCCCCCTATATCATTTGGTCGAAACCCTAGTGTTAGGCTAAAGCCTATTTTAAGAGGGTTTTTATAGTATTAGGTTATGCGAAGGGACCCTCGAGACTCCTTGGTTTCTATTTTAACATCTTCCACATAAGGTGAGGCAGATGGGTTTTTTTTGGTTCACCACCAACAGTTTGGGGTAAGTTTTTTCTTCTTTCTGCAATGTCACTTAATTTATAATTGGGGGTTTTGTAGTTTTTGAGTTCCCCATGTTTTTTTATGTCTGATGGCCTTATTGTGATGGTTTCAAGTTCCCATTGTCAAGGTTTTCAAATTTCAAGTGTTCATCTTGTTCTTTTTTTGACGTAGGATCCCTTTTCATTCCCTTTAATTTTAAGAAAAAATTAATTAATTACTTATCGCACCATTCTTATATTTTAATTAATTCTATTTGGTTTTTATATTAAATGCTTCCTTTGATAAATTGAATGAAATGTTAAATATGATAAATGAATTATTTTTATAGAAACATCATATTTTCATAATAAAACACCTCACATAGAGGTGTGATTCCTTCTAAACTTGAGAGTAGTCATAGTTATTTATATCATTCCTAGATTTGGTTTGAGTTTTCCATATGTAACTTCTTGGTGATTGTTTTGTGAAATGTCCCCCCCCCCCTTTGAATAATATGAATGGATTTGTCATGATCGATTAGTTTAAATGAAATTGCCTGAGTAGACATATGCCTTGACCGTGACACTTTACTTTTGAACCTTTGAATCTTATAAATGAATTTTCATGATTTAGGAAAAGTGAATGAATTGTTAAATGGTTTTTGTGTGGTTTCTATTCTTCTTTCCCATCATTTCATCACTTTTTAGACATCTCACCATTATGTCACCCATTGGAACCTCCCAGCGAGGCTTGTTATCTCATATTAAAATAACTAGCCTATTTTTTTGTGACCTTTTAGGCTATACTTAGTGGAGAAACCCATGTCTAAGGTGTTCTCCTAGAATTTGGCCACCCCTTTGGGTGATCCATCCAAAATGGCATAATTTTTCTTTATTTAAAATATTGAAAAATTGCATGGGTTATGTGTAGCACCTTATTAAAGATTTAAATTGATTAATAAGATTATAATGATAAATGAATTGGGAATTGGGTCCTTGATGATAATGCATATGATTGGACATAATCATTTAGCCCATGTGTAGTGCCTCTTACCTTTGGTATACTTTATGTTTATTTGAATTCAATACGACTTTCTTGCTAAATTACTCATTTCAGGTTACATGAGTACCTTTCCTATTAATGAACTCCCTATGCCTTGTTTGATACTCCTTGCTTGATCCATTTAAATGGTTTGAATGGAATGTGACACATGGTAAATCATGATATCTTGAGATAATGAATCTAATTAATGACTTTTGGTGAGAGGCACATTGATTCTACATTCCTTGTTTATAATTCTTTAATTCTGCATGTTTCTTTATTTATTATGCCCTTGTTAGTGTCTTTAACAATATGAAATTCCTTCTTAAACTTTATAGCTTATGAAATTTAGTTTCATTTGATTCCATACAATTTTTTAATGCTTGTTCCATGTATTTTATGCCTTATACCTTTCTTACATTAACCTAATGATTATTACCTTCATATATGAAATGTGACATTATTAATTGGATAGAATTGAATAGCTTGGTTAAATGGGAATCATGGGGTATTGAGAAGATGATTTTTTGATTCACGATCATAAATACATTTCTTGATATGTTTTCTTTGTGATATGGCTCTTAATATAACTGAAACAGAACATGGGTTCCATATTAAGGATCCATGGATGGACTTTCCATGCCTATTTGGGTTACAACTAAATGCATTAGGGAGATGATTTGGCTTTCTAGGAAAGGTATTACCATGTTGTTTTATATACTCCTCAGTGGTAGTGGTTTCCTAGGAGATAAACTGTGGATGGATCTTTTGAAAATATGGTTATTCCATGCCTTGGGTGATACTTAGTCCCCTTGTGAGATACCTAGGATGGACCCAGAAGTTACCATACCTCATAGTGTTATAAGGTAATCCATATGTATCACCTTGGATAGACTCGGTGGTATTGGATTATCGAATGTTCCTATTGTGATACTTTGGATTCTTTTAGATCGGCTTGGACAGGCATAAGACTCCACCTCTGGTTTTGATGGACCTTCTAATTGGATTTTTTTCATGTGAGATGCATATCCATATTTACTATTATGAGCTTTCTAATGCACATGGGATTATTCTCCTTGATTTACTAGCACTTTTGAATGATGAATTGTGAATTAGACCCCAAGCTAAAGCACAAACTTAGGGGTGTACCTATTCTTGGGTTTCCTTGATCACATGGCCCCTAGTATACATATTAAGTATTGCACAGGTACCCCATTTAGACTTACGGCTTAGGATGAAGTATGTGATAAGGGATGGGTATCGTTTTGGGAATCTAGACCAAGTTGTTATTATTTAATTTTTTTTATTTCAATGAAATTATATTTTGTAGAAAACTATCATTAATTTATTCATTCCACTAAATGGATTGGGATAGACATTTTGGCTGTTGGACTATTTAGATTTATATCATCATGATCACAAGTCTTTGGATTCATTTCTTGTATTGTGATGTGTACATGGGAGCTAGGGAGCACATGACTAGGTTCATCCTCAGGATTCTTGAGGAGTTTTCCTTTAGTTTTTCCTTATCTTTTGTTATATTTTATTCCTTTTACCTTATAGTAACACATGATATTACATGAATAATTATAAGTAATTTGTGTTTTCCACTTTATATTTAGTTGTTACAATTACTCTTCCATTGTTGTTTTTTTTACTACTTTCTGCTATTTATCATTTATTACCTATGCTTCTGCTATTGCCTACTGATTTACACCAGTTATACTACAATGAATTCTCTGATCTATGAGGTAATAGTCTCACCATAGACACAACCTAGTCCCTCTCTACTAGTCATTAGCCTCTGGAGTTTGGGGAGATGCACTTGAGGTCATGTGGTGACCGTTCTGGCTATTGGTTTTGTAGTCAGTCGGGCCATGATGTTACAAAGTGGTATCAAAGCCTTATTTTTTATTTATATTACTATTTTGGGTTAGTATACAAGAGACTAGAAATGTGTCTATGCTTGGTAAATATCCATGCTTGGTATTTATCACCCCAAGTTTGGAGAAATGACCAAGTGGCCATGGACGGCATTGTTGTTCATCCTATTTGTTGTAACAGTTGATGTGATTTCACCTTGATTGAATGGTGTAATTTCCACTTATTTTAGATTTATGTATTTTATGGTATTTTTACCCTTTCCCTAGTTCATCAAGGATGAATCCTTGAGTGAATTATAATAGGAATTTAGTAATTCACATGTTATACATATTCCATGCCATGTAGTTTACATTTTTAGGTGGTTCAAAAATTGTTGATATGCCTTGTGTGACAATTTTCTACTTGTGATATGACATAATTACTAGATATTACTTATTATTATTTTAGAATATGTGATTTCATAAAAATTTTAGGTAACTTATTAGTGTTCTTGATTAAAATTTTCATGCTTTTATATTTGTTTAGCATGGGTTGAAGTTTTCTAGTTGCGATTAAATTAGATTCAACTTCCAATTCATAAGGTCTATGGGAACCTTATTAGTGGGAAATTGATGAACCATATAACTAGAACTTTTCTAATGAATAAATTACACTTAAATATTATTGTATAAATGTTTATGTTGTAAGGACCTTATTATAATAAATGAATTTCCATGATTATTTGAATTTAATGGAAAGCCTTTGTATTAAATGGTTTAAATGAATTGGTTTCCTTTTTGAGTCTTATACCCTTTTACTAGGCTTAATTACCCATGTAGTTAAAATTCTTAAATGCACAACTAGACCTGAGTAGTTTAATTATGGCATGTTGCTAATAAAACGAACCGCTAAAGGTGTTTCCAAAATCTGAATGTTTAAAATGTTTGGGTTGCTTCTTGTTGAACCCAACAATGGTGTAACAAGGCCCTAGTAGGTTTATTTTCTTTCTTTAAATGCCCAGTACCAAACCTCATGGGGGTAAGTATTCTATAATGAGTTTTTTAATTAAAGTTTCCACTTTTTAGTGTCTTCTTTTATGACAATACCCACCCCCCTAATTAAAGAAACCCCACCTAATATGCTCGATCTTCACTTTTGGGAGGTTTTTTAATTCAATTAATGATGTTTAAATGGGGTTATGTGATAAATTTCCTAATATGATGGGATGTCGATGAAAGTTGAATTTTTAAAAAAGGGAATTATGATATACATGCCTATTTTTTCCATGGGGTGTTGGTTAAAATCATGTACCATGTGTTTCTATTTTATAAAGTGATGCCTAATGTTTTGATTAAATATTTTGATGATTAAATATTAAATTTGAATAAATTTGAAGGGATTATAAATGGAACCTGTAGCGGTGTCCTCTGTTTAAAAACCTCGTGTAAGGATAGTTAAAGCTTATTTGAGTTTCCTTGGAATGAAATCACAATAGTTTTTCAAAGGCGATCTTACCTTTAGCAATGGATTGATGATCAAATTTTGAGCCTAGTGAATTTTAATTAGTGTGACCAAATTATAGACTCAATGCATTCTGATTTTTATGGGGTTGGATCATGTTAGTTAGTACCCTTAGAGTTTAAAATCCTTGATAATTTCATGAGTTTTCTATTGTTTTGGTGTCGTTGAGGTGCCATTTTTTCTTGTAGGACTCTTTGTTTCTAATGAAACCCTTGTTCAGATGGGTGGTTGTTGTGTTTTTGGCCTTTTTTTTGAGCATGGGCATCAGGTAATTCTTTGTTTCAGTAGGTTAGACATTTTTCAGGCATGTTCGACTACTTCATTAGTCATTTGACCCCTTTTCTTTTCTTAGGGTAGTATGCATTGATATATGTGGTACCGTCAAAGGTTAATTTAGGTAACTAACTGGTTGAGTTTGGTAAATTTCTTGATCCTTCTTATTTGAGTATGGTCTTGGGTACTCTCCATAGTAGGGTTACCTGGGTTTAAAGAAACCACGTTCATCCCAATTCTTGGGATGGAGTTCCAAGAGAATCGGGTGTTTTGACATGTTGATCTCATTGTTTTGTCTTTCTTGTATGCTTTGACATTGTGATCATATCTCAGAGAAATGTCATATGTTCTTTTAAGGTGTTTTTGATCTATCATTAATATGAGTAGCTATTTTATCTTATATACCATCGACTAGGACACTCATAAGGTGGGGATCATCCCATCAGTTCTGATGAATGTTCCCTTCCAAGTATAAGGAACATAACCAAATAAAACCATTGAAAGATGGTCAGTTTAGTTGAATGTCTTTGAGGCTTGAAAATTTAAATCGTGTCAGTGCTTTCTTAGTAGCATGACATTCTTTTGGTTGGTTGGGTATGAAACCTATAGGAAACACCATTGGTATTTTAGGGACATCAGTGGTTAAGCCTAAATGATCACATAATTCTTGAAGTGGAAAAATTCATTGTGATCAGTTCTGGTGATGTGTCGGTAGGTGAAGATGAGTTTCTTTCAATTCAAATAAAATAGTGGAGGTTTAAACTTTATTTCTCCCAGTAATTGGGTATGGTTGACTGGAAACCATTCAAGTACTCTTAGTGTATTATTCTTAGCAATGAGCATGTCCTTTATCTTGAAAACATCCTAGATTCACAAAGAGGGCGTCAGGTCTTATGTCGCACTGAAGTTTTAAAGTTGTTGAGATTTTTGGGTGGTTATCTTTTGGAGTTACACGATGATGTGTGGTTCTTATTGAGGATTTCTTGTCATGATTGATCCTTGGGTTCTTGTGTAGGAATGACTTAGACGGACTCTTGGACACCAATCATCTTTTCTAATGTAAATTCCAAGCGGATGCCGCTCTAAACTGAGTCAAGTTCTAATATAGATGTTGTGGCTTTGTGAAAACATCCCAATCATAAATATGGAGTATGAACTACCTATTGGAGTTAGTGACCTAGAACCAACTACTTTGTACTTTATTCATTAATAAATACCTTATCACATCTTGATTATTCTTCTGTGTGACAATGCATGTGATAATTTTCTAAGGACAGCTGTTGCATTAAAGGGTCATAGCGGATCCCTACTATGATGAGAACCTGGAAGTGCCATAACACTGTTCCTGAATATATGTTCTATGTCTGGATGATGTTATTTGAGGGACACAAATAACACAGGCCATTAGGGTTGAGGACTCATAAAACATTGATTCACCATCTCACGGTGTGTGCCCTTGGTAATATCCACGAGGATATTATGAGAACGAGACCCGCCAGTAGAAAATCCACATTTTATAGTGTCATTGGATGTTCCTATCTGCGGACGTTTGTATTGGTCCTTAGAATTTAAGATTATTATTAATGGTTATTACAACTTGTGCACTTAGATATATTAACAAAAACTGTTCCAACACATTGTTCGCAGTGAGGTAAGATACATTGGGTGCGTCATGAGTGATACTTCATTAATAGATAATGCGAGAAAGTATTTTTCCCTTCTGCTCCATAATGGAAGTAGATATTTGAGGCCCTTTTATGGAATTGATATAGCCTAAATAAATCCATGGCCATAGTAAGGTATGGGTGAGTTCAATTCTGGGAAGTTAAAGAAAGAATAATTGAGCACATGGGTTGATGGCACAGCAATGCAACCCACTTGATTAGAGATATCAAGAAAAATGGATTAAATTATACGATAAGCATTCATATGAGGCAACACATCAATTCAGCATCAACTTATTTCTCTTTGGTGCCTTGACCCATTGCTAGATAGTAATCTTGGACTTTAGGCAAGCCTGCCCAATGCCAACAAGAAAGAGTTCTAGAGGGTCACACACTAAGTGTATCCAAGTATCTCAAGTAAAATAAATATTATTCCTGTATTTGGTTTAATACTTTTTTAAGGAATCCTAAATCATTTTAATGTTTGAGGATGAATATAATAAAAAACAAGATATACACGCCGTGTATATTGAATGTGCATGCTGTGTAGTTTTCATTTTAGAAATTAAATGAAAAACAAGTACACATCATGTATTAATGATTACAAGCTGTGTAGTTTTTTCAGTTGGGATTTTGATGAAATAATATTATTTTATTAAATGATATTTATTATAATCAGCATGGGCACATGTCAAGGAATTAATGATTCGACATGGGGGTTTTCAATAAGAGTTAATGAAATAAATAAAACACGTAATGCGTTTATTTATTGTCATAACTCTATAACCTCAAACATGATTATAAATATCTTTACAACCCCAACACTTTTCAATGAATCATTGTGTAAAAAAATTCTAGAAAATTCCCTCAAGGCTGAGAGAACACCTTCCTCCAAGAACGCTTTGAAGTCCAAGAGAGATCCTCCTCCATCAGATCAAGCCGATCTACGGTGGACAACACAAGCAAAGGCTTCTCCATGATAGCACCAAGAGATTCCTTTGGTGACATCCAGAGATACGTGGTGCATGTGTGGATCACTGCCAGAGGAATTCTACACTTGACTTCTATGACACAATGACAAATCACACCAAAAAGTGACCGGAAAACATCAACAAAGAAATAATTCCATCAAGGTAATTCTTGTCAATTAATTAAATTAATTATAAGAAACATATGATGATCCTCTCAATGGTTCTAGGACCATTCTCTTTATTTTCTTTCTTCATTCTATTTTGAAGATCTGGAATTTTATTATCATGACAGATCTCGGATTGAACGTTGTTTAATGCAAAAATTAAAGTTGGGAAAACCCACCAATGCCCTTCCACTGTTCTCGGATTGAACGTTATTTAATAATTTTGTTTTTTCAATTCAAGTTAATTGTTCTTTAAATCTGAATCTCAAGATCTGTTCCTCCTCTCTCGTTTCTCATTCACCTTATAGAAACAAATTTTTATTTTAACATTGATTAAAATATAATAGATGATCTTATCTAGAGATGACAAATGTTCCTGGTCGTACAACACAAGAATACACAGTGTGTATTCGGAAGTACATGTCGTGTAGTCTTTGTTCAATGCATCAAACTGGTCCGCCAAATCAGGCCATGTATTGAAGTATACCAAAGTCATAAATGAAACCGTGTGTTGACCAGGAATAGGTGGCACACAGTTTCCAGATTACACGCCATGTGGTCCACTGAACACGGCGTGTAGTCCCTTCGGGTTAGGGTTGGACCATGTACCCCATACACAGCTTACCTAACTGGAAACCATGTAACGCGGATACTACACAGCATGTGTCCCACTAAACACACCATGTACTCAGAAAATTCCCGAAGTACATCTACATTCCATGTCCCTGGGTGTGTACTTCAGATGGAAGGTGAACAAAAATACACATCGTTTAGTCGGAACTACACACCATGTACTCATCCAAATTATGTGGATTTATTAAAATTTATTATTATATTTTATAAACCCTTGAGACGTGTACCATATTTCAGGCATAAAGATGAGGCACAACATGTGATAAGTGTTATATGTATATGTGTTTAATTTGACATATATGTAATGAAAGGGAATTTATCGGGTTGAATCCAAGGTACAAATTACGTACAAAGATAATTTTAAATTTATTTGTTTAAAATTATGATGGATGAGAATCTCAAGGAAATTCAGAAAAGGGTTTAGGATAAAATGATGATTAATTAAAGATAATTAATTGATTCGAGCGTGATTTATCTTAAAAAAGGATTATTAAACAATTGAATGCTAGTTTTATTTATCCATAAATATCATTACATGTATGGATGATCATGAGATAGACCAAGACCTTTGTATTTAAATGGTTTCTTTTAATTTATTTATTTAAATTATATTTATTGGCATGTGAGCCTTCTCCTCATAAATATGTTGGGACTGCACGCCCAGGGATTATTTTATGTAAAAACCCCTTTTACCCCTCACCTGTGTGTGAGATAAATGCATATATAATGGATGGGGCTCCCAAGCTAGTGTAGGCGGCTCAAGTCAGGATTCAAGGTGAAACCAATCCAAGGAGATACAAAGGTGGACAGGTGGAAAACTGTAAACAAGAACCTGAAATGTTCAAGGTGTTTCTCCCCTAGGTATTGGGTTAGTTTATCAACCGCTAGATAAACTAACCAATAGAACAAGCTCAAAATCAAACCATTTATTTTATTTCTATCAGTTTAATGGTTTATTTATCCTGAGTGTGTTGTCACGATCACACAATTAATCAATTAAACAACCATGAAAGATGGAACTAAAATAAGACCGACTTATGCATAAATATTATCTTATACATGGTTAATCACTTAAGAATATCCCACTTAATATTAACAAGAATGTAACCAAAGATAATAAAATGGAAATTTACAAATAAGTATAAAATCTCTAAAATAAATATTAAGTCAGTATAGCCTTCCATAATATGGGTTAGAATCAAACCATAGTTCAAAGTTCTTGACCAACCTTAGTTGGGGTGCTTTCAATTATCATGGAATTATAATTTATGTTTTTGGGTTTAATTGACTTGGTTCACATCAAAGGTTGACTTTTACATCAATACTTGGTGTGACCAAGAGGAAAAGGTTGATGAAATCCAAAATAAAAGGATTTCATGATTGGGGAGTCCACTCAGAAGATCAAGGAGTTGCGAGTTAATGTAGTTGGAATTTGGAATGCCTACCTAAAACCCTTAAAGTTTCTTGACCAACCCTAGTTAGGGTTATGTGAAGGGAAATATGGATCCTTGTCACTAGAATATTCAGGAAACAAAATATGTTGAATTCAATGGTGAGGGAAATTGGATTTCGATAAAATAGTGGGAGACTAATAAGTATTAATTTATTTATTTGTCTCAGTTTTATAGAGTACTAAAACTGTTAATCATCTTAATTTGTAGAAATGACAAGAAAAATGACTTCAAACATATCATTGTGTACCATACTCTAGAAGGAAAACCTTCTCACCAGCACCAATTTCCAAGAGTGGCAGAGGTGTTTATGCATCATCCTTCTCCATGAGAGGAAATTGTATGTGTTGGAAGATCCTGTTCCAATCGCACCTGGGAAAGAGGCCAGTGATGAGGAAATATCTCTATATGCGAAACATATGGATGATGGCATAGATGTCTAGTGTTTAATGCTATTATCCATGTCTAATGAGCTCTTAAAAAAACATGAAAACATGGATGCATATATAATGATGTCTCACATTAAGTATCTATACCAAGAGAAGGTGAGACCAGAGAGATATGAGATCTCCAATGCTTTGTTTACAACTAATCTTAGAGATTTTGCGCCATCTGGGCCTCATGTAGTCAAGCTTATTGTCTATATTGAACGTTTGGAAATCTTAAGGATTAAATTCCCAGATGAGTTGCGTATAGATCTCATCCTATCATAACTGCCTAATACCTTCTCTAGATTCATTGTTAATTATAACATGAGAAACAATGAGAAGAGTCTATCAGAACTTCTGACCATAATTTTTCAGGTAGATAAGGACATGGGGCGTGACAAACCAGTAGTCCTTATGATGAATAAGAAAAGGAAGGACAAGGAAAAGGGTCAAAATAATTACAAACGGTCTGAAGCCCCTGAGCGTCGCCCCTCCAAGAAGGGGAAGATCCAGAGGCAGGCCAAGGAACGGGAGGCAGTATGTTTTGTATGTTGCAAGCAAGGCCACTAAAAGATAAACTGCACTCAGAAGCGTGGGGAATCTAAAGGTGAGTTCGTTATCGATGTAATCATTCCATTTCTACACATTGGGTATTAGATACAGCTTGTGGGGCTCACATCTGTATTCAAATACAGGAACCAAGTATATTTAAAAAGATTGATAGAGGATAGGTGGATCTTTGAGCTGCCAATGGCGCAAGGCTAGCTGCGTTGGCTATTAGTGATTACCACCTCTCAATGCCAACTGGGATGATTTTGGTTTTACATAACTTTTATTATGTGCCTAGTGTTACCAGGAACATAATATTTGTATCTTTTTTGGATATGGATGGATTTATTTTCAAGTTTGGAAATAAGGGTTTTCTCTTTTATAAGAAAAATGTATTTTATGGTATGGAACACTTAAATAATGGTTTGTATGTATTAAATTACGAAAACCAAGTGTTGGAAATTGATAACGAAACAAACTCACATGACCAATACATCACCCAGTTGTGGCATCACTGTCTCAGTCATGTAAATGAGAAGTGCTTAACAAAGCTCTGCCAAGATGGTTATTTAGAATCTACTGAGTTAAAACCACTTGATAGATGTCGCGCTTGTTTACAAGGAAAATGACCAAGCTTTCCTTCGGTAGACAATTTTAAATGTCCATAGAGCTTCTAGGATTGGTGCACATGGATGTGTGTGGACCATTTCTAGTAGAAGATAGAGGTGGATATTCTTACTCCATTACATTTACTGTTGATTGGAGTAGATATGGTTGTGTCTACTTAATGAGTTATAATTTAGAAGCCTTATAGAAATTTAAGGAATTCACGAATTAAGTAGAAAATCATCTTGGTAATAAGATAAAGAAACTTCGATCAAGTCGAGGTGGAGAATATCTGAACTAAGAGTTCATCGATCTTCTATGGGAGTTTTTGATTCTATCTTAGATCACTCCACCTTATACACCATAGTGAAATGGTGTTAGTGAAAGGAGGAACTGAACCTTGTTGCACATGGTGAGGTCAATGATGAGTCATGCAGATCTTCCATTATCCTTTTGGGGATATGCAATAAAAACTGCAGCATAAACATTAAACCGAGTACCAACTAAAGTGTAAAATTGAATTCCCTTCGAGTTATGTAATGGAAAGAAACCCATTTTTTCACATACACATGTATGGGTATGTGAGGCATTTTTTAAGGCCTTCTCAGGAAACTAACTAGCACCTTAGGGAATGAGGTGTATCTTTATAGGATATCCCAAGGAAAAAAAGGATATTACCTATATAACCCTCAAGACAAGAAAGTGATTTTCACCAGACAAACCATCTTTCTTGAGAGGGATAACATCCTCAAAAGGGATAGTGGGAGCAATATTGACTTCAACGAAGTGGATTCTCAAGATA
Organism: Viscum album; assembly: GCA_963277665.1. Lineage (NCBI taxonomy): Eukaryota > Viridiplantae > Streptophyta > Magnoliopsida > Santalales > Viscaceae > Viscum > Viscum album. The sequence goes on from OY728159.1 coordinate 1,644,844,592, forward strand.
CACAGGAGTTGGTACAGGAAAAAGTTCCATAGGTCCTTGTGGAAGAGGTTCCAAAAACACAAGTACTGAGTAGAAGATCAACAGAGGTAAGGGAACCAGAGAGATTTGGTTTCCTAGTCACCAAGGATGTTGAATCATTATTGTTAGACAATGATGAACCTCTCTCTTAAAAGGAAGCAGTAGAAATCTTAGAAGCTGCAAGATGGCTAGAAGCTATGAATTCTAAGATGGATTACTTGGATCAGAACCAAGTCTGGGTTCTAATCGATGAGCCAATTGATGTAAAGCTTGTTGGATTCAAATGTCTATTCAATAGAAAATTGGACATGGAAGGTCAAGTTAGTACCTATAAAGCAAGGTTAGTTGCTAAAGGATTCAGACAGCATCAAGGAATTGACTATGATGAAACCATCTCGCCGGTTTACATGTTTAAACCCATAAGAATAATACTTTCCATAACAAATTACCATGACTATGAGATTTGGAAAATGGATATCAAAACATCTTTCTTTAATGGGAACCTTCTGGAAGATGTCTATATGACACAACCAGAAGGGTTTGTGACACCAGGTGAAGACAAACATTATTGTAAGTTGTAGAAATCCATTTATGGAATAAAACAAGCATCCAAGTCATGGAAAATTCGATTTGATGAAGCCATAAAGGAATTTGGTTTCATTAAGAATGAATGTGGGCCATGACTTTATAAGCGGTTTAATGGGAATGTGATCGTTATCCTAGTCGTATATGTTGAAGACATATTTCTTATTGGAAATGATGTACTAGTCCTACAGTCAGTTAAGGATTGGTTGAACAAGTGTTTCCCTATGAAGGACTTGGATGAAGCAGCCTACATTCTAGGGATCAAGATCATTCATGATAGATCCAATAGGATGCTTGGACTAAGTCAGGGTACATACATTGACCAGAAACTAAAGAGATTTAGTATGGAATAATCCAAGAGGGGATTGGTTCCAGTGTCACATGGCCAACATCTTTCTAAGAAAATGTATCCTCAGGCACAACAAGTTAAAGATATAATGATTAAGATACCATACTCTTTGGCTATAGGATCCATCATGTATTCCATGTTATGTACCAGGCTTGATGTTGCCTATGGACTAAGCATGGTTGGAAGATATCAAGCAGATCTAGGTGAATAGCATTGGACTGCTGTTAAGACTATCCTTAAGTATCTGAGAAGAACAAAGGATATGTTCATGGAGTATGGAGGAGATGAATAACTTGTCATCAGAGGGTATGCTCATGCTGTTTTTCATACATTTCATAACAATCTGAAGTTGCAATGTGGATATGTTTTCTATCTCAATAGAGAAGCTTTGAGATGGAAGAGTTCAAAACAGCTAGTTTTCTTCGATTCTACAGTGGATTCCTAATAAATAGCGGCTTCTTATTTATCCAAGGAAGCCGTTTGGATTCTTAACTTTTTCCAGTAACTTGATGTGGTTCCTAGCAGTAAAGATCCTATCACGTTGTATTGTGATAATACTGTAGTTGTGGATCTTGAAAAATAACCAAGGTCACATCAATGGACAAAGCACATACTCCAGAAGTATCACCTCTTGAGGTATTTCTATCAAAGGGGTGAAGTTGCAGTGAATAGAGTTTCCACGAAAGAGAATGTGTCAGACCCCATGACTAAATGCATATCTCGGCAGAAGCATGGATATCATGTGAGAGCTAGCGGGTTAAAGGTTGTTAGTAGTTTTCTCTAGTCTAAGTGGCAGTCTGTTGAATTTGGTGGCCTATAATAAACTATTTTGTACTTTATTCATTAATTAATACCTTATCACATCTTGATTGTTCTTTTGTGTGACAATTAATGTGATAATGTCCTAAGTAAAGCCATTTCATTAAAGGTTCATAGGGGATCCCTACTATGATAAGAACCTGGAAGTGCCATAACACTATTCTAGAATATATGTTCTATGACCAGATGATGTTATTTGAGGGACACAAATAATATAGGTCATTAGGGGTGAGGACTCATAAAACATTGAGGCACCTTCTCATGGTGTGCTCCCTTGGTAATATTTGGGAGGATATTATGAGAACGAGACCCGCCAGTAAGAAATCCACATTTCATAGTGTCATTGGATGTTCCTATCTACAGACGTGTGTGTTGGTTTGGGGTACATTTTTTCTTCTTTCTTTGATGTTTCTTAATTTATAATTGGGTGTTTTAATGTTTTTGAGTTCCCCATGTTTTTCTTTAAGGGTGATGGCATCACCGTGATGGTTTTGAGTTATCGTTGCCAATTTTATCAAATAATGAGTTTTTGGATTGGTCTATATTTGATGTTGGATCCCTTTCCTTGCACTTTAATTTTAATAATGTGTTAATTAATTACTCATCACATAATTATTATATTTTAATTAATGTATTTTGGTTTTTATATTAAATGATTCCTTTGATAAATTTAATGAAATGTTATATATGATTAATGAATTATTTGAAGTGAAATGTCATGTTTCTATAATAAAACCCCTACAATATAGGTGCGCTACCTTCTAAAACAAAATGTAGTGATAGTTATTTATATTAGGATTAGCTTTGTTTTGAGTTTTATATATGCCTATTTTCGGTGCTTCTTTTGTGGAAAGTTATCTTTTTTCCCCTGTGAATAATATGAATGGAGTTTTCATGCCCGTTTAGTTTAAATTACATTGCCTGAGTTGGTATATTCCTTGATCGTGACACTTTTTTTAAACCTTTGAGTCTTATAATGAAATTTCCAAGATTTAGGTGAAGCGAATTAATTGGTAAATAATTTTTGTAGTGTGAAAATTATTCTTTCTCATCATTTCATCTCTTTTTAAACATTTCATCATTGCGTCACCCATTAAAACCTCCTAGAAATTATTTTTATCGTATATTAAAATTATTGGATAGTTCTTTCATAACATTTGAGGCTATACCTAGTGGAAAACCCAATTTCTAGGGTGTTCACCTTGGATTAGGCCACCCCATTGGGTGAGGCATCCTAAATTGCCTAAGTTTCCTTTATTTAAAATGTGTAAAATTTACATGGGTTTTTGTGTGGAACCTTTGTAATTATTTAAAATTATTAATGAGCTTAGAATGAGAAATGAATTATGAATTGGGTCCCTATTAATAATACATATTCTTGAACATAACCATTTATCCCATGTGTAGTGCCTCCTACCTTTTTCATACTTTATGTTTATTTGAATTCAATATTCCTTACATAATAAATTACTCATTTTAAGTTACATGAGTACCTTTCATATTAATGAACTCATTATTCCATATTTGGTGATCATTTCTTGATCCATTTAAATGGTTTGAATGGAATGTGACACATGGTAAATATTGATAGCATGAGATGATGAATTTTTATTGATGACATTTGGTAATAGGTGCATTGATTCCACATGCCTTGTTTATAATTCTTTGATTATGCAAGTTTCATTATTACTTATTCACATGTTAGTGGATTGACCCATATGAAATGAATTGTTAAAATTTATATCTTGTGAAATTGAGTTTCTTTTGTTTACATGAAATTATTTAAGGATTATTCCATTTAGTTTATTCTCTATACCTTTCTTACATTCACTTAATTTTTATTCCCTTTCTACATGGGATATTCCATTTTTAATTGGATAGAATTTCACAGTTTGGTTAAATGGGAATCATGGGTTATTGAGAAGATGTTTTGTTTTCTCCCATTCATAAATGCATTTCCTGATATATTTGCCTTGTGATATGGCTCTTAACACAGCCGAAAGAGAAAATGGGTTTTATATTAAGGATACATGGATGGAATTTCCATGATCATTTGAATTACAACCCAACGTGTTAGGGGCGATGCTTTTTCATTCTAGGATGGTCTTCCTGAGTGGTTTTATATACTCATGAGTGATATTGGTTCCCTATGGGAGTAACTATGGGTGGACATTTTGGAAATATGGCTATGCCAGGAATTGGGTGATACTTGGTCCCCTTGTGAAAAACCAAGGATGAAATTAGAAGTTCCCATACCGTATAGTGATTCAAAGTACTTAATATGGATCTCTATGGATGAAATTAGTGGTATTGGATTATCAGATGTTCCCATTGCGATACTTAGCATTATTTTAGATCGCCTAGGTTAGGAATGAGACTGAACCTCTGGTTTTGATGGATTGTTTGATAATATTTTTTATTTAAGGGATATGCATATCCTTTTTTGTTATTATGATATTTCTTATTCAATAGGTATGATTATCTTTGATTTAGTATAACTTTTCAATGATAACTTGTGAATTAGACATCAAGTTGAAGCACAAGCTTGGGGGTGTACCTCTTCTGGGGTTTCCTTGATCACTTGTTCCCTTGTATACATATTTTGAATTTCACTAGTACCCCATTATAACATTAATCTTTGTATATAGCAGGTGATAAGGGATGTGTGTCCATTTGGGATCATGTACTAAATTGTTATTATTTTAATTTGTTATTGTTATGCAATTGTACTATTTGGAAAATTGTCGTTAATTTATTCATTGCACTAAATGGATTGGGATAGACATTGTGGGTGATGGTCTATTGAGATATATATATCACACCTTTCTTTGGTTACATTTGGAACCTGAGTAGATCTTCATGATCATAGGTATTTGGATTCATTACTTGTGTTGTGTTGTGTACATGGGAGCTAGGGAGCACTGGACTAGGCTCGTGATCAGGATGCTCTAGGGGTTTTCTATTGGGTTTTACATATCTTTTGTTATATTGTACTATTTTTACCTTTTATTAACACCTAACATTACATGCATCATTGTATGGAATTTGTGTTGGCCACTTTTTATTCTGTTGTTTCATTTACTCTTCTATTGTTATTCTCTTTTGTTACTAATTTCTGTTGTTTATCATTTATTACTTATTATTACGCTATTTCCTACTAATTTACAATGGTTATACCATTGTGAGTTCTCTGATCTATGAGGGAATACTCTCCCCATGGACATGCCTGAGGCATGTGCTTCTAATCAAAAGCCTCTGGAATTGGAGGTGATGTGTTTATGGTCATGTGGTGAATTTTCCAGCTACCGTTTTAGTGGTCATTCAAGTTGGTAAGTTACAATGTTTAATTACCATCAAAGAGTATTTATATCTTGAAAAACATTCCAAGATATACATAATATAATTGTTAAGTATACATGGAGTACCACTCCCCATTGTTTCTAATAAATATTTATGGTTTACATCAAGATTTTAGAGAAGTCTTCAACAAGATTTGGATATAGAGAGGAGTTTTGGTACTACTTATCACCCTTAGATATATGGAAAATCTTATAGAAATATTAAATTTATGGATAAAATTATAAGATCATGTTCAATGGATTTGTAAGGATTTTGGTATCAGTAATTTCCCTCTATAGAGTTATCAAACAATAACAGTTTCCTATATTACATTCAAATGGAACCTTATGAGGATTTGTTTGGGAAAAGGTGTAGAGCTCCAACATGTTTGGACAAAGTTAGAAAAAGGAAGTTGATTAAACATGATATTGTACAGTATATGAAAAATAAGGTTCAAATAATTCAGCATCATATGAAATCAGTACAAAGTCAACAAAAATGAAACACTAACAATCGTCGAAGAGACCTAGAGTTTGAGGTTTGAGATAAATTGTTCCTTATAAAATCAGTATGGAATAAATTCATGTGTTTTGTGAATAATGGAAAGATAATTCCAAGATACATAAACATCTTTGATATTCATGATCACATCAGATTTGTTGACCATCAACTAGAACTCCCACCAAACCATTATCAATTACACAATGTGTTCCATGTTTACCTCTTAAAGAAGTATATATTGTATACCTCGCATGTGATAAAACTATAATTGATACCATTAGAGAATGATATTTCATATGAGGATCTTTTGGTGAAGATCGTGGATCTTAGAGACAAAATTATACAAAATAAGACAACTCACCTAATCAAAGTGCTATGGAAGAACCATATGTTTAAAGATGAGATATGGGAACCTGAAGAAGTGATGAAATGGAAGTACCATAATCTATTTTAGGGTATGAAATGAAATTCAATTGGAAACTTTTATGAAGGTGAAAATAAGGTAATGACCCAAAAATTTATATATAGAATTTTCTTTCTATATATATGTGTGTGTTTGTGACTTATTTTGTAATATATTATAGTATAAAACGTAATTATAGAACTTATTTCATTATTTTATAACATTAGTTTTTTAAATAATTAAACCCAATAAAATACACAATATTACAATGGTAAAAAAGAAAAAAATAAAATAACTAGAACATGGTAATTTAGATCATCTCTATCTCTAAGGATTATCACACTCATGAACAATACTCTATAAAAAGGAAACAAAATGTTAGTAATGTAATATTCATTTTTAAAATAAAGAAGATTGAAACATGATAAAAAAATGAAGTAATATATGAATGAATAAAATATGAGTTATTTATAGGAGGATGAAAACCATTATGATTGATGGGAATTATAACTATTGGTAATGTATTCTTTGTAATGTTATTATTATAATTGGTGTATATTAAGGGAAATTAAGAGAACTAATTGATATAGAATGGAGAAATGATGGCCTCAACTAGTATAATCATTCCTTATGAATATCATTTATCAAATATTATGAGGGTAGTAGTATCATTGGGGTTCTCACTTGACCAAACCCAAAAAAAGCTTCAATAAGTGAGGCTCAAGTGGAACGTCCTATGGGAAAATTTTAAGTTAGTAGTGATCACTACTAGATTAATGTTTATTGATCCACCCTATAAAGGTGACACAATTGTACACCATACCCTTAGGGTTTATACTCATAAAATAATGGGTTGTGTATCTACAACATGGTATTATAAAGGTTTAATATTTTTTTAGAAATGAAATAGTTGTTTCTTCAATCCCATTTTGATATTAATTTTATTTATTAAAATACAAATGAATATAAGAAGAATATTAAAAATATATTTTTTGGATATAAATAAAACTTAATTTTTTTTATAAAATAAATAATTTCAATTAAAATACACTTTTATGATAAATTTAATAATTTTAATTAAAACTTATTTTCATGAAATAGTCTTATAAATAACTATTTATTTAAATATAAATGTTAACAAATTATAATAATGTCTCGTGTAATTTTTATGAGGGTTGGAAATTTTATTATGTCATAAAACTATTATTTTTAAATAAATATAATACATTGAAATTATATAATGGTTAATTTTTCATAATTTTCCAAGACAATCAAATTTGTGGGTAAAAATTTAAAACCTGTGTGAAGGTTGATGCGTGGTTAGTAAAAAATGTGTACAAGTCTCCAAGAAACCATGTGAAAGGTTTTGGGGATGATTGGGAAACCACATAGTTAGTACATGGTCTGAAAGAACTATGTGTCTCACCATTTGACTTGTTTTATTTCTAAACAAATTTAATTCGTACAATTATCACATGGTTTTTGAAACCATGAAACTTAACCATGCGATGGGATTTTAATTTTACATAAATTCAATAATGAATCTAAAACTTGTATGAAAAGCCTCATTATTCCTCATTTTACCAAAGATAATGATTTCAAGGGTACCCATAGGCTATGTTTAGTGATCATTAACCTTTGATGTCTGATTCCAATGATTCTTCGAGTGTTTGGTCCTAAAATAAATGGTTAGGAACTCATTCTTTCTTATCATCGTGGTTCTTCTCAGTATTTCTTGATTAAAACCATAGATAAAAGTTTTTGTCCCCTAATCTATGGGATTGTATGAGTTTTTATGATATATTATTAGTAATTGATTATGGAATAAAAGGAAGCGGTTAGATCCAATGATTTCCAATGAATCGTTCTGCCAAACCAACCTAAGGTATGTGGTTTCTCTCTCTTTACAATTTTATTAGAATGAAAAGTATCATATGGTTCTCAAAATATTTATATTATTATTTTAAATTTTTTTCCTATTGAAAATTAACTAAAATAATCTCTTCCCTATTGGTTTTTTGAAACTTGGTTATAAGTGTTCCCACAATGTGTTTAATAATTTGGAGAAAAAAAATATTTTCTTAGAAGAAAGATGGTTTTGACTCAAGTTTTGTTAGAAATGGGTTGTGGGTGATGATTGTAAAGACACATGGTTGGTGTTTGTGTTTATTAATTTCCTTTTATGAGGACTTATTGAGATATACTTGGTACTCAGTAATGACTAGAAATACACAATGAGTAATTTTTACCAAGTGATGGCTTGTTGGTGGACATATCACTATTAATGATCATAGAGATACCATTCAACATACATTGGTGAGATTGTTTTTATACTTGTGTAAACATATAGGACTATTCCCAATTGTAATTTAATGAATTTCTAATGATAATTGAAAAGGAAAACACATCTTTTGTTATATTTCTTTTAGAAAACATGTTTTTCACTTTATTAGATAATGTGAAAACTATTTATCTTATTTTAATATTCTACTTGATTGATTTATAAATGTGTTGGATAACCTGTTTCTAGCCTTAGTGGAATGTGGGAAGATTCATTGGGGGTTACCTACTGGGTATGATTACTTACCTCCTACATATGCACTTTAGTGTGTATATAGATGTTATTTTCCATGATACAAAAAATGGCCTAGTTTCTTACATCTCTAGTTGTGATCCTTGATGTCATTTTCTTTGTTGGTGGAGTTGAAGCTTGGAGTTTTTATGTCTTTATCTGGAGTGGTGAAAACATGGTTCTAGAGTCTTTTGATACATTTTAGTTTTAGTATTTCTTTTTATATTATTCAATTTTTCCCCTGATATTGTTTTATTACTGGTATTTTATTGAGTTGTATGGTTTATCATCCATACATCATTTAATTGATTGTTGTTATTAATTCTTATTATAAAATTTTTATTGTTTAAAAAATGGAAAAGCATCCCCTAATGTTTAGGTAATTCCTAAGAATTTATTTCCATCATTTTGTGTCTTAGAGATATCACATAAGATTAGTTGCACCTCTACTATTTCTAAGCCAATGGTTAGGGTCAAGATGTAATAAATATTATTAGTTTGTTTTTTTCTTGATTTGGGTTTATATTAAGGAGATAGATCATGTATGGACTTGAAATTTATAGAATAAAAGGAAATAGAAAACCTTTTATGATAAATTTTATGTTACAAGGGATGTACTAGTATAAAAAGTGTAGTTAAGAACTTCTAGGTATGTCATAAACTCATCATCATCACTTTAGATAGTGAGAGATGGGTCTCATACATTAGTAAAGATAATTCCTACTTAGATTTCATTTCCACATGATTATTTGATTTTGGACCTATGATATTGTTCGTGTTTTGTTGATACAAGAAAAAATGAATTGTAAGGCTGTTAAATTATTAATTTATAAAATGGTTTATAGGATGAAAATATCACCATTAAAGAGAACAAGAAACCAATGAGATAGATAAGTCAATAATGTTGTTGAACCTAGACCATCTATGAACCAAAATATTGTTTAGAGTATTATTCAATCCTTTCAAGCTATTAATAAGGTACGTAATACTAAGGAACCTTGTTAAGAGAATTACTTGGAAAAAAATTTAAAATAGAACCCACCAATGTTTCATTGAGATTCTAGACTTGAATCCACATGAGTATGTCTAAGTAGGATCATTATGATTTTTTAGTTCTTAGGGACTCCATATTAAATAATGTTCAATATAAAAATGTATATTCTTAAGGAACTAGTGCTAGCATGGTGGAACTTAGCTATCTAAGCTTTGTTTGATCAAGACCTCTCTTGGAAAGTATTTATGGAACTGTTACATGAAACATTATTTACAAAAACCTTCTAGATAGAGAAAATGGCATACTTTTTTCAAATGGAACAAGTAAGTATGTCAGTGACTGAATATTATTTAAATCCACTCAACTTTTTTTCTTTTCACTAGAGGTAGCTATTAATGAGATGATAAAAGATCAAATCTTTGAGATGGGTCTCTGACCAATGTTCTACTCAAAAGTAGTAAAGTTGTGTATTATTTATTATACAAAAATGGTTAATAAGGCAATTATTAGAGTAAAATGGATATTGCATGAAATATGAGTGGAGGGGACACCTTTGACCATCTGATCACTGGTAATAACTTCATCTAGGTGAATAAGTTAAAGAGGTAGGGTTACTCCTAGGGTGGTAGGGAAATAGAAAATCAATCCATAGGGTTAGTTTCTTATCCACCATTTTTTAGAAATGAACAAGGTTGTTTTAAATATGGATCGCTGGCGTTCATGGAGAAACAATTCACTACTCCACTAAGTGATTTCCATCACTATATAAAGGAAGATAATCTCAAGAATTATTATCATAAACCTCAAAAATTAACTAGTATAACTGGACTGAGTTATCCTCTAGGTTTGTATTCTTAGATGGAATAATCTCATTAGACTACTTCTTATCCATAGATCCAACTAAACCCAGATGCCTCTGGAAAAATTTCAGTTGTCTAGTTGAAACCATAGTAGGTAAGAACAAACTATCTTGTGATAGGTGATCAATAAATATATGGAGCATAGTATATTCTCTCAACTGAGAAATCAGGTACCTCTATGGTACGAGGTACCATGATTTTGAACTTAATTATTATGCATGTCTTGTTTAGTACTAGTAAATCATATTATTTTATTACTTATTATATGGTTAAAAAATTAATATTACATATGGAAATGATACCTCTCACTGTGAGTATCAAGTCACCCCTCAATCAGTAGGATTGAAAAGGATTCAAGTGCTTAGTATGTTTCATTACCATTGATATAGTGAAATTTATATGGAAGTTTATGATCCTAGATATGGGTTTTTTGATCTAATATTTAGAATGAACTAACTAGTGGAAATTTAAATCCTGTATTAATTAATATGATTGAAATGTAACATTCACATAACTGGATGGATCTCTTCATGTATTCAAAGGATATTGGGATATAAATGCAGGTTGAGAGGTTCCTTTAATCTCAATGGATATATCCATCTCTAGTTAGTTGGTAGTAATGATACTTGGCATTGTAGATGAAACTGGAAATATGACTCTACATACCATAGTGGATTGATACCCAAAGGACTTTTTGAGTGATTTCTATGGGTTTCCAACTGAATGGGAAATTGAATTTTGTATCAATATAATCTCAAGAATAAAAAAATATTTATATCCTATCATACATAATTTCTCTAAAAGAGTTTAAGGGATTAAATTTATTGCTAGAAGAATTGGGGAGTGAAGGCTTTATTAGACCTAGTACATCACCATGGGCTACACCAATTTTAATTGTAATTAAGATGGATAGTTCTCTCTATTTATGCATAGATTATCGTAAACTAAATAATTTTGTGATTAAAAATTAGTATCCACTTCCTCAAATCAATGATCAATTTGATCAATTAAAGTGTGTTAAGTGGTTCTCTAATATTGTTCTTTAATTAAGAAATCATCAGCTTAGAGTAAAAAAATATGATATTCTGAAGATATCAATATAGAGTCTCTATATCCATTATGAATATGTCTTCATGCTATTTGTTCTGAGGAATTCACTTATAGTATTTATGGATCTAACTAACCATATATTCCATAAGTACCTTGATGCTTTTTGTGGTGTTTTTACTGATATTTTGGTTTATTCTCAAAGCATGAATGACCAAGAGGAGTACTTGTAAATTGTACTGAGCACATTATGAAATCACTGCTTATATACTAAGTTTTCTAATTTTGTCTTTTGGATCCAAGAAATCCCTTTCTTCAGGAATTTCATTTATGAAGAAGGTGTATTTTTTTGTTGAATAAATATTGAGGTTGTTTTATATTGGGTACCACTAAAGAATATCTTCAAGATACACCATTTTTTGGATTAGAAAGATATTATCATCACTTTTTCTAGGATTTCTCAACGTTTTCATCTCCCATGACTACTTTAAATATAAAGGGTGTTTCTTTCATATGGAATGATAACTGTTAGAAATTATTTCTATAGATCAAATCTCACCTCACCTCATCTCCCATCCTAATCTTTACATGACTAGATTAGGCTTATATGGTATATTGTGATGAATATATAACTATTATAGGTTGTGTTCTCATGCAGGGATATCATGTTGTGGAATGTGGTTTGAGACAATTTTGAATTTATGATAATCATTATCGGATTCATAACCTGGAATTAGATACATTTTTCCATGTCTTAAAGACCTGATGTCACTGCATCTTTTGATAAAGGTTCATAGTCCTTAATAATCATAATATTTTTTAATATATCTTCTATCAATGAGACTTGATCTTAAGACACTACAAATGGATGGAGTATCTTAAAATTTTTTTACTTTGACTTGGTGTACACATGTTGGAAAGGGACTTCTATACTAGATGTGTTGAGTTAGAAATCATATATCAAAGTGTTCAAGGAAGCTCATGAAAAATGATAGATAGTGAGAATTATTAATGAAATGCAACTGGATTTTTCTAAAAAAAGAATGATAATTTGGTTTTCTTCCCAATTAATCTTGTTCTTGGCTTGATGAAATTCTTCAAATAGGCTCAAATGTCAGATCCTAATTGCTTCATCACCATTAGGTTAAAACTAAATGGTGGGTATTCTTATGATGGGTATATAAAGGATGAAAATTATTTGTTACACTTTTAGGATTGGATTATAGTCCCTAAATATTTCTAGTAAAAGATTTTTTAAGTGTATAACAATTAAAATTTTTTTATTCATCTAGGGATCCAAAAAATGTACAAGGCAATGAAAGATCATTTCTATAGTTCAGGTATGAGATAAAAGATTTTATATTATGTTATGAAATGTTTAACTTTTTAGATGGTAAAGGATGAACATAAATGACTTGTTGATTTGATGTAATCTATGCATATACCTGTATTGAAGTAGGATAAAATCACTATAGACTTTGTCAGAGGTCTACGAAGGACACTTTGGAGACATGATTATCTTTGAGTGATAGTGGATCGACTCACCAAGTTATCACATTTTCTCTCAATCAAAGATTCCAACATGGTAGTGTATTTAGAAATTTTTTATATTTGAGAAGTGGTCAAGTTGCATAGAGCTCTAGTATTAACCACATCTAAAAGATATTTTCAATTCACTTCTTGATTTTAGTGATCATTGCAATAGAAACATGGAACTCAACTAACACTAAGCATGAAATATCATCCACATACATATGGGAAATCAGAATGAATAATTAAAATGTTGGAATATATGCTTAGAGTGTATTCTATGGACTTCGGAAGCTCTTGGGAATTTTATATACATTTTCTGTAGTTATCTTATAATAAAATCTTTCAATAGGATACCCATGGCCCCATTTGAGGCATTATATAGTCATTATTGTTGTTCTCCAATATATTGGATGAAAATGGAAGAGACATCACTGATTAGACCTAGTCTTTTCCATTAGAATATAAATAATAACCAGATGATCCAAAAAAAATGGATATAGATCATATCCAACAAAAAAATTATGCAGATCATTATTGTTATACATTATATTTCAATGTGATAGATCACATCTTCTTGAAAGTGTCACTAAGACATGGTTATCAGCATTTGGGAAAGTAAGGAAAGTTGGATATTTGGTATGTTTGAAAATTTGATATTGTTTAATGGGTTGCTAATATTTCATATTGGATATACATATCATCAGGATTCAGTACTTTGGATAATGATTTCCATGTCTCTCAAAATAAGAAGTATCACCAAGATCCCAATCAAGTGATCAATTGGGACCATGTTACACTTGATCTAGATGAAATCTTTATCCACGTACTAGTTTAGATTGTGGATAAACATGAGAAGATCCTATAGGGAAATATTACACCTCTAGTATGGATTTTATGGAATCATGGAAATATTCAAGAGGAAATATGGGAGTGAGATAAGTTCATGCAAGAGCGGTGGACAAACGTATTCCAATTTTTTGAGGATGAAAAAAAATAGTGGGGATAATATAACACACATAACTGGAGGTATATCCCTAATTTATGGTTTATTTAAATTTTTTAATGGTCAGGTTATGTCTTTGGAAGTTTTTAGATTGTTTTATAAGTTTTTTAAAGCCTTTTTTTAAGTGAATGGTTTGCATGCTATTCGTAGAAACCATGCACAAGTATCCAGGATACCAGTCAAAGGGTTTTGGGGATCACTAGTTAAGTGCACTGTTAGTTCATAGTTTAAAAAAATGTATGTATAACCCTCTGACTTGGGTAATTTCTATAAAAATCAGATTCACATAGTTGGCACACAGTTTTTCAAACTGTGTGGTTTAACCATGCAATGTGATTTTAATTATATAAAAAATTAATTTTTTAACTCAAAACTTTTACAAAAAGAATAATTATTACTTAGTTGGGCTAGGATATTTATTTAAAAGTTTCTCTTGGTAATTCTTAGTGATTTTATACTTCTAAACTCTGATTCTAATTATTATTCAAGCATAAGATTTTGAAAACAAATGTTAGGACATCATTTTTCCTTTTTTTTCTTAGATATCCTAATTTTTTCTTGATCAAAACCCCATATCAAAGTTATTTTTCCTTGAGATATGGGATTGGATGATTTTTAATGTTATATTCTTGGGATTTTATTGAGGAATAGGAGGAAGATTTTGGATCTTCAGGATTTCCTAAGAATCATTGTGGCAACAATCATGAGGTTGGTGGTTTTACCTATTTCCATTTTTGTTAGAATGTTAAGGATCTTATGGTTATTAAAAGATTTATATTCTTCTTTTAAATGTTTTTTCCTACTAAAAATATCCTAAAATTATATATTACTATTTTTCTTTTAAAATTTAGTTTTGGGTATGCCCAAAATGTAATTGATAATTTGAAAAAAGGGTTTTCTTAAAGGGAATATCATTTTGACTCATTTTTTGGCATAAATGGGTTGTGAATACCAATTGGAAAGGAACATGGTTAGTTTGTGTTCATGAATTTATTTTTATGAGGAATTTGAGAGATATACTTGGTACTTGGTGCTGACTAAATGGCATATGGAGTAATTCCCACCAAGAGAAGACTTGGTGGATGATGTATCACCACTTACAAGCATAGGGATGTTATTCAACATGTATGGGTTTGTTTATGTGTGTAAAAATGTAGATTATTATTCCAAATTATAATTTAATTAATTTAAAATTATACTTTAAAAGGAAATCCTATATTTGGATATATTTATTTAAGAAAATCTATTTATCTTCTTTATTAGATAATGAGAAAATTTCTTATCTGCTTTTGATATTATACTTATCTATTTTAAAAACCTACGAGTCAACCCATATCTAGTTATAGTGGCATGTGGTAAGAGACTCTTGGGGTTTACCTACTAGTTATAATTACCCACCCCCTATATATTTAGTTAGGTTTATATCCATATGTTTTTTCTGTAGGTTCTGGGCGCAGCGGAAGTGCGTTGGTGGGTTTTCCCAACTTTAATTTTAACGTAAAGAAACATTCAATTTGAGATCCATCACGATTTAAAATGTCGAATCTTCGGAATATAATGAAGAACGAAAAACTTAAGAGGGAATCCCAGAACCATATAGATAGGATCGTAATATGTTGTTTATAATTAATTTAATTAATTCACAAGAATTACATTGGTGGAATTATTTCTTCGTTGATGTCTCGGGTCATGATCCTGTGATCCATCCTTGCGTCGTAGAATCCAAGTGTAGGATTCCTCTAGTGGAGATCAACATGTGTGCCATGTATCTTTGGACATCGCCGAAGGGATCTCCGGGTGCTAGCATGGAAGAGCCTTCACTTGCGATGTCCACCTTCAACTGCCTTGATCCGGTGGAGGATCTTGCTCTCGTAACTTGAGGGCATTCTTTGTGGAAAGGGAATTCTCTCTTAGCTTGAGAGTATTTCCAAATCTATTGTGCACAACCAAATGGCTCTAACTCTATGAGAATAATGTAATTGGGATTATAATACTTTGAATAATAAAATGAATTAATTGCTCAAAAGCATTTAATCATTTCATTTAATTCTTAGCAATACCCCATGTCTTAATAATGATAGTTGACCATCATTATTACTTGACATGTGCCTAATGTATTACATTTAATATCATTTAAATAAATAAACAATATTTTTTTCACGAATCCTGAAAAACAAACTACACGGCGTGTACTTTTATTTATCATTTTATTTATTTCCTCCACCATATTTATTAGACCTTGAGTAATTTCTATTTATTTCTTAAATAAATGTAACTTATTTACTCGCTAATAAATATATATATATTATTTCTCCCACAATGATTTCTCTCGCATAACTAGTGTCGAAATAAATAAGATCAGGCATCCTTAAATAATTATTAAACCACAGTCGGGAATAATATTTATTTAACTTGTTAAATTAATATTTAACTGAGATACATGGACACACTTAGTGTGTGACCCTCTAGGACTCTTTCTCAGTGGAATTAGGTGGCGCCTACCTAAAGGCCAAGGTTAGCGTCTAGAAACACGCCAAGGCACCCGTAGAGAAATAAGTTAATGCCGCAATGACTTGTCACCTCCTACGAACGCTTACCGTGTAATATAATCCTTTTGTCTCGATATCTCTAATCAAGCGGGTTGCATGCTAGTGCCATCAACCCATGGGCTCGATTATTCATTCTTTGACTTCCCAGAATTGAACTCGCCCATACCTTACCATGGCCATGGATTCATTTAGGCTATATCAATTCCATCAAAGGGCCTATGATATCTACTTCCGTTATGGAACATAAGGGACAAATCCTTTCTCGCATTATCTATTAATGCAGTATTACTCGTGACGCATCCAACGTATCCTACCTCACTGCTATCAGTGTGTCATCACAATTTTCATCAATAAATCTAAGTGTGCGAGTTGTAATACCCATTAATAATAATCTTAATGTCTAAGGACCAATACACATGTCCGCAGATAGGAACATCCAAAGACACTATGAAATGTGTATTTCCTACTGGCGGGTCTCGTTCTCATAATATCCTCTTGGATATTACCAAGGGCGCACACCATGAGAAGGTGCCTCAAAGTTTTATGATTCCTAACCCCTAATGGAATGTATTATTTGTGTACCTTAAATAATATCATCCGTCCATAGAACATATATTCAAGAATAGTGTTATGGAACTTCCGGGTTCTCATCATAGCAAGGATCCGCTATGACCCATTAATGCAACAGCTGTCCTTAGGATATTATCACATGAATTGTCACGCAGAAGAACAATCAAGATGTGATAAGGAATTTATTAATGAATAAAGTACAATGTAGTTGGTTCTAAGCCACCAACTCCAACAAACTCCCAATTGGACTAGATCCAACTGCTAACAACCTTTAACCCGATAGCTCTGACATGATATTCATGCTTCTGCTGAGATAGGACTTTAGTCATGGGGTCCTCCACGTTCTCTTCTGTGGACACTCTGCTCACTACAACTTCACCCCTTTGATAGAAATCCCTCAAGAGGTGATACTTCTGGAGTATGTTCTTTGTCCGTTGATGTGACCTTGGTTCTTCTGCAAGAGGCACCACTGTAGTATTATCACAATACAGTGTAATGGGATGTTTACTTCTAGGCACCACATCAAGCTCATGGAAAAAGTTCCGAATCCAGATGGCTTCTGTTTCTGCATCAGAAGCCATTATATATTCGGACTCCGTTGTAGAATCGGCGACAACTGGCTGCTTTGAACTCTTCCAGCTCACAGCTCCTCCATTGAGATAGAAAACATATCCAGATTGTGACTTCAGATCATTTTGATCTGTCTGAAAACCAACATCAGCATACCCTCTGATGACAAGCTCCCCATCTCCTCCATACACCAGGAACATATCCTTAGTTCTTCTCAGATACTTAAGGATGGTCTTAACAGCAGTCCAATGCTATTTTCCTGGATCTACTTGATATCTTCCTACCATGCTCAGTGCATAGGAAACATCAAGCCTGGTACATAACATAGCATACATGATGGATCCTATAGCCGAAGCGTATGGGATGTTACTCATTATATCTTTATATTGTTGTGTCTGAGGACACATTTTCTTAGAAAGATATAGGCCATGTGACACTAGAACCAATCCCCTCTTGGATTGTTCCATACTAAATATCTTTAGTATCTGGTCAATATATGTACTCTGACTTAGTCCAAGAAACCTCTTGGATCTATCACGAATGATCTTGATCCCTAGAATGTAGGCTGCTTCACCCAAGTCCTTCATGGGGAAACACTTGTTCAACCAGCCCTTAACTGACTATAAGACTGGTACATCATTTCTAATAAGTAATATGTCATCAACATATACTACTAGGATAACAATCACATTCCCATTAAACCGTTTATAAACACATGGCTCACATTCGTTCTTAATGAAACCAAATTCCTTTATGGCTTCATAAAATCGAATGTTCCATGACCTGGATGCTTGCCTCAATCCATAAATGGATTTTTGCAACTTGAAAACCCGTTTGGCTACACCTGGTATCACAAACCCTTTTGGTTGTTTCATATATACATCTTTCTAAAGGTTCCCATTAAGGAATGTTTTTTTGACATCCATCTGCCAAATATCGTAGTCATGGTAAGCTGTTATGGAAAGTATGATTCTTATGGGTTTAAACATGGAAACTGGAGAGAAGGTTTCATCATAGTCAATTCCTTGATGTTGTATGAATTATTTAGCCACTATCCTTGCTTTATAGGTGCTAACTTGACCTTCCATGTCCATATTTCTCTTGAATACTCATTTGCATCCAAAAGTCTTTACATCAACTGGATCATTGACCAGAACCCAAACTTGGTTCTGATACATGAAATCCATCTCAGAATTCATAGCTTCTATCCATCTTGCAGCTTCTGATCTTTCTACTGCTTCCTTGTAGGAGAGAGTCTCATCATTGTCCAACAATAATGATTCACCATCCTTGGTGACTAGGAAACCAAATCTCTCTGGTTCCCTTACCTATCTTGAGCTCCTACGCAGTGCTTGTGTTTCTGGAACCTCTTCCATGGAGACCTGTGGAACTTGTTCCGGTACCAACTCTTGTGTATCTTGAGCATCAAATTTGTCGAAGTCAATCTTTCTCCCACTATCCTTCTTGAGGATGTGCTCCCTCTAAAGAAAGATGGCTTGTCTTGTGATAGTCACTTTCTTGTCTTGAGGGTTATATAGGTAATGTCCTTTCGTTTCCTTGAGATATCCTATAAAGATACACTTTATGCCTCGGGGTGCTAGTTTGTTTCCTGAGAAGGCCTTAAAAAATGCCTCGCATCCCCATACACGTGTAAGAGACAAAATGGGTTTCTTTCCATTCTATAAATCAGAGGTAATTCCATTTTCTACCTTAGTTTGTACTTGGTTTAATGTGTATGCTGCAGTTTGTAATGCATATCCCCAAAAGGATAATGGAAGATCTGCATGACTCATCATCGACCTCACCATGTCCAACAAGGTGTGGTTCCTCCTTTCACAAACACCATTCCACTGTGGTGTATAAGGAGGAATGAGCTGAGATAGAATCCCAGACTCCCGCATAAGATCGATGAACTCTTGGTTCAGATATTCTCCACCTCGATCCGATCAAAGTTTCTTTATCTTCTTACAAGATGATTCTCTACTTCATTCTTGAATTCATTAAATTTCTCTAAGGCTTCTAACTTATACCTCATTATGTAGACAAATCTGTATCTACTCAAATCATCAGTAAAAGTAATGAAGTAGTAATATCCACCTCTAGCTTCTACTGGAAATGGTCCACATACATCCATGTGTACCAATCCTAGAAGCTCTGTGGCCCTTTCACCCTGTCCACCAAAAGGTTGCTTGGTCATTTTACCTTGTAAACAAGCGTGACATCTATCTAGTGGTTTTAGCTCAGTAGAGTCTAAATAGCCTTCTTGGTAGAGCTTTGTCAAGCACTTCTCATTCACATGACCAAGGAGTTGATTCCATAACTGGGTGATGTATGAGTCATGTGAATTTGTTTTGTTATCAATTGCCAAGACTTGGTTTTTGTAATTTAATACATAAAAACCATTATTCAAATGTGTCATACCATAACATTCTTTGTTCTTATAAAAGTGATAACCCTTATTTACAAACTTGAAAAAAAATCCATCCATATCCAAAAAAGATAAAAAATTATGTTCTTGGTAACACTAGGCACAAAATAACAGTTTTGTAAATTCAAAATCATGCCAGTTGGCAATGAGAGGTTATAGTCACCAATAGCCAACGCAGCCAGCTTTGCGCCATTGGCAGCTCGAAGATCTACCTCTCCTTTGGTGATCTTTCTAAATATACTTGGTTCCTGTATTTGAATACAGATGTGATCCCCAAAATCTTTATCTAATACCCAATGTGTAGAAATAGAATGATTGCACGCGATAACAAACGCACCTTTAGTGTCCCCATGATTTTGGGTGTAGTTCCTCTTTTAGTGGCCCTGCTTGCCACATGCAAAACACGCTTCCTCCCATTCCTTGCCCTGCCTCTGGATCTTCCCCTTCTTGGAGGGAGGGTGCTTAGGGGCTTCAGACCATTTATAAGTCTTTGGCCCCTTTTCCTTGTCCTTCCTTTTCTTGTTCACCATAAGGACCGCAGGTTTGTTATGCCCCATGTCCTTATCTACCTGGAGAATCAAGGTCAGAAGCTCCAATAGACTCTTCTCATTGACGCTCATATTATAGATGCCAATGAAGCTTGAGAAGGTCTTGGGCAGTGATGATAGGATGAGATCTATACGCAAGTCATCTGAGAATTTAATCCCTAAGATGTCCAGGCATTCAATGTAGCCAATAAGCTTGACTACATGAGGCCCAGCTGGTGCAGACTCTCCAAGAATCGCGGTAAACAAAGCATTGGAGATCTCATACCTCTCCTATCTCGCTTTCTCTTGGTAGAGATCTTTAAGGTGAGACATCATTCTATAGGTGTCCATGTTTTCATGTTGCTTCAAGAGCTCATTACACATGGTCGATAGCATGAAACACTGGACATCTGTGGCATCATCCATGTGTTTCATGTAGAGAGATAATTCCTCATCACTAGCCTCTTTCTGAGGAACAACTGGAAAAGGCTCTTCCAGCACATACAATTTCCTTTCGTGGCAAAGGACGACGCGTAATCGACTCTTCCACTCATGGAAATTGGTGCCGGTGAGAAGGTTTTCTTTTTTGAGTATGGTGCATAGTGATATGTTTGAAGTAATTTTCTTGACATTTCTAAAAATTAAGATGAGAAATGGTTTAGTACTTTATTACAAAAATTGAGACAAATAAATAAATTAATACTTATTATTCTCCCACTATTTTATCAAAATCCAATAGCCCTCACCATTGATTTCAGAATATTCTGTTTCCTGAATATTCTTGTGGTAAGGATCCATATTGCCCTTCACATTACCCCAACTAGGGTTGGTCAAGCAACTTGAAGGGTTTTAGGTAGGCATTCCAAATTCCAACTACATTAACTCGCAGCTCCTTGATCCTCTGAGTGGACTCCCCAGTCCTGAAATCCTTTTATATTGGATTTGCTCAACCTTTTCCTCTTGGTCACACTAAGTCCTACTATGGCAGTCAACCCTTGATGCAAAACAAGTCATGTCAACCCAAAACCTTGAATTATAATTCCCCGATAATTGAAAGCACCCCAACTAGGGTTGGTCAAGCGCTTTGAACTATGGTTCGATTCTAACCAATATTATTGAAGGCTATACCGACTTAATATTTCTTTTGAGGGATTTTATCCTTATACATAAATTTCCATTTTATTATGTTTGATTACATTCTTGTTGATATTAAGTGGGATATACTTAAGTGATTAACCATGTATAAGATAATATTTTTGTATAAGCTTGTTTTATTTTAGTTCCATCTTGCATGATCATTTAATTAATTAATTGTGTGATCATGACAACACACCCACAATAAGTAAACCATGAAACTGATAGAAATAAAATAAATGGTATGATCATGGGCCTTTCTATTGGTTAGTTTATCTAACAGTTGATAAACTAACCCAAGACCTAGGGGAGAAACACCTTGAACCTTTTGGGTTCGTGTTTATAGCTTTCCACCTGTCCACCTTTGTATCTCCTTAGATTAGTTTCACCTCGGATCCTAACATGAGCCGCCTCCACTATCTTGGGAGCTCCATCCATTACATATGAATTTATCTCACACGCAGGTGAGGGGTAAAAAGGGGTTTTTACATAAAATAAAATCATTGGGCGCGCAGACCCTACATATTAATGAGGAGATGGATCGCAGGCCAAAAAATTTAATTTAAATAAATAAATTAAAAGAAACCATTCACATACAAAGGTTTCGGTCTAGCTCATGATCATCTATACATGCAATGATATTTACACATAAATAAAACAAGAATTCAATTCTTTAATCATTATTGTTTAAGATAAATCATGCTCGAATTAATTAATTATCTTTACTTAATCAATCATTTTATCTTAAAACATTTTTCTGAATTTCCTTGAGATTCTCATCCATCATAATTTTAAACAAATAAATTCATTTAAAATTATCCTTGTACGTAACTTGTACCTTGGAGGCAACCCAGTGAATTCTCATTCATTACGCATATGTTAAATTAAACACACATATATAAAACACCTATCATGTGTTGTGCCTCAGCTTTACACCTGCACTATGGTACACGTCTCAAGGGTTTGTATAATATAATAATAAATTTTAATAAATCTATGTAATTTGGGTGAGTACACGACATGTAGTTCCGACTACACGACGTGTACTTTTCTTCATCGTCCATCTGAAGTACACACCCGGGGACAGGGTATGTTAATGTACATCAGAAATATTCAGAATACACGGTGTGTTCTGTGGGACACACGCCGTGTAGTTTCCGCATTACACAGTTTCCAGCCGGGCAAGCCATGTATGGGGTACACGGCCCAACCATAACCCAAAAGGACTACACGCTGTGTTCATTGGACCACATGGCGTGTAATCCAGAAACCGTGTGCCACCTGTTTCTGGTCAACACACGATGTCTTAAATTCTTAGAAAGTATCCAATACATGGCCTGATTTGGCGGATTAGTCAATGCATTGGACCTAGACTACAAGACGTGTACTTCCGAATACACACCGTGTATTCTGGTGTTGTACGTCCAGAAACGTTTGGCTCCTCCGGATGAGTTCCTCTATTTTATTTTAATCAAAATTAAAAGAAAAAATCGTTTATGTGAGGCAAATGAGAAACGAGGGAGGAGGAACAGATCTCAAGATTCAGATTTCCATAACGATTAAACATGAATTGAAATAACTAAATTATTAAATGCGTAAAAAATCAACGAAAACTAAATAATTATAATCAACGATATGACCCCCTCTGATACCACTTGTAGGTTCCGGGCGCAGTGGAAGTGCATTGGTGGTTTTTCCCAACTTTAATTTTAATGTTAAGAAATGTTCAATCCAAGATCCATCACGATTTAAAATGCAGAATCTTCGAAATAGAATGAAAAACGAAAAACTTAAGAGGGAATCCCGGAAACATATAGATAGGATCATCATATGTTGGTTATAATTAATTTAATTAATTCAAAAGAATTACCTTGGTGGAATTCTTTCTTTTTTGATGTCTCTGGTCACGATCATATGATCTGTCGTTGCGTTGTAGAATCCAGGTGTAGGATTCCTCTAGCGGTGATCTACACGTGTGCCATGTATCTCTAGACGTCGCCGAAGGGATCTTCGGGTGCTACCGAGGAAGAGCCTTCGCTTGTGATGTCCGCCTTCAACCGCCTTGATCCGGTGGAGGATCTCACTCTTGTAACTTGAGGGCGTTCTTGGTGGAAAGGGAATTCTCTCTTGGCTTGAGAGTATTTCCAAATCCGTTGTGCACAACCAAATGGCTCTAACTCTATGAGAATAATGTAATTGGGATTATAATACTTAGAATAATAAAATGAATTAATTTCTCAAAAGCATTTAATCATTTCAATTAATTCTTAGCAATACCCCATGTCTTAATAATGACAGTTGACCATCATTATTACTTGACATGTTCCTAACGTATTACATTTAATATAATTTAATTAAATAAACAATAATTTTCTCACGAATCCCGAAAAACAAACTACATGGAGTGTATATAAATATACACGGCATGTACTTTTATTTTTCATTTTATTTTTTTTCCTCCACCATATTTATTAGACCTTGACTAATAGCTATTTATTTCTTAAATAAATGTAACTGCATTACTTGCTAATAAATATATATATATTATTTCTCCCACAATATATTCTCTTGAATAACTAGTGTCGAAATAAATGCGATCAGGCATCCTTAAATAATTATTAAACCACAGTCATGAATAATATTAATTTAACTTTTTAAATTAATGTTTAACTGAGATACATGGACACACTTAGTGTGTGACCCTCTAGGCCTCTTTCTCAGTGGCATTAGGCGGAGCCTACCTAAAGTCCAAGGTTAGCGTCTAACAACACGCCAAGGCACACATAGAGAAAGAAGTAAATGCCATAATGACATGTCACCTCCTACGAACGCTTACCATGTAATATAATCCCTTCGTCTCGATATCTCCAATCAAGCGGGTTTCATGCTAGTGCCATCAACCCATGTGATTGATTATTCTTTCTTTGACTTCCCAGAATTGAACTCCCCCATACCTTACCATGGCCATGGATTTATTTAGGCTATATCAATTCCATCAAAGGGCCTGAGATATCTACTTCTGTTATGGAACAGAAGGGACAAATCCTTTCTCGCATTATCTATTAATGCAGTATTACTCGTGACGCACCCAACGTATCCAACCTCGCTGCGAACAGTGTGTCATCACAGTTTTCGTCAACACATCTAAGTGCGCGAGTTGTAATACTCATTAATAATAATCTTATAGTTTAAGGACCAATACAAACGTCTGTAGATAGGAACATACAGTGACACTATGAAATATGGATTTCCTACTGGCGGGTCTTGTTCTCATAATATCTTCCTTGATATTACCAAGGGGGCACACCATGAGAAGGTGCCTCAATGTTTTATGAGTCCTTACCCCTAATGGCCTGTATTATTTGTGTCCCTTAAATAATATCATCCGTCCATAGAACATATATTCAAGAACAGTGTTATGGCACTTCCAGGTTCTCATCATAGTAGGGATCCTCTATGACCCATTAATGCTACAGCTGTCCTTAAGACATTATCACATGCATTTTCACGCAGAAGAACAATCAAGATGTGATAAGGAATTTATTAATGAATAAAGTACAATGTAGTTGGTTCTCGGCCACTAATTCCAACATTTTCCCTGATATAGGAATGGGGTGGGTTCCTTACTTCTCAAGAATCATTCCTTAATGTCATTGTCTTTGTTAGTGGAGTTGGATCTTGGAGTGTCCATGACTTAGTCTAGAGCGTCTCCACCTTAGTTCCCCAGTATTTCATTATATTGGAGTTTTTCTATTTGTTTTTGTTTAATTATAATGTTACTCTAATATTATTTTATTACAGTTATTTTATTGAGTTGTATGGTTTATCCTTAATATATAATTTATTTTATTATTTCATTATTTTCATTCCATGATAGGTTGTATTTTCAAAAAAAATGTCAGCCACCAATTTTTAGGTAATCCCTTGCCATTTATTGTCAGTCTTTGGTGTCTTGGGGATGTCACCTAATGTTAGTGGCATCTCTACTCTTTCCAATCCAATAGTTAAGGTTGGGGAGTTACAAGTATCCCTCATTGATTGGGAACCAACATATATGAAACCCACATTCCTTACTCATGGGATTTAAATGATAAAATATGTTCTTATATGATTGGTGTAGAACATGTAAATTTATACATATGAAGTATGTGCCATGATAGCACTCCAATGAGTTAGGTAATGTATTCAACTAAAGAGATATCATGTGTAGTGCATGGGTGGTTATCCTAAGCACACTATATTATTATTTCTTGGTGGTTGGCCTTACTTGTTCTTATAATGTCACATTTTATATTGTTTCCATATTCATATTATACCATGATTTTATGATTTCATTTTCTCATGTTATGCATCTATGTGATTATATATTAATCTTTCTCGATATTTTATCATGATATTCTTTTTGAATCACATGAATTATTTATCATCCTTATATGATTTGATTATTCCCCTATTGGGATTTTATAGCTCACCCCTTTCTTTTGTATATCCCTAGGTTATCCTTTGCAATATTTAAAGTTAAAAAGAAACTAGGATCACATTATAGTGTTTAAAATAACAATTTTTTACTTTATTTTATGTTAATGGTTTAGGTATCTAATTTCCCATACACTGGTCCTCTCAATTTTCTTGAATTTTATTATATGGATCTTTATATTAAAAATCATGAAATAAAATTTATTAGAAATATGGGTTTATATAGAATTTATTAAGGGAAGGTCTAGTTTTTTTGTATTATTATTGAGAATTTTTTTTAAAACCCTAGGTATAATCATAAATATAGGAAAACATATCTAAATTTTGGTAAAGTATAGAGTATGTGATTTCTTAGCAATTACACCCATGTATGGATGCTAGAAAGTGGATGTGGTTGTGGAACAAATACACCTATGAGTTATCACCTTGAAAAGGGTTGGTTGAGCACTAAAACTATCTTCACTTGGTTCATGATGATTGGGCCTAATACTATACACTAATCCAGGCACTCTTGAGGGTATGCTTCAAATAATTCAAATGATCTTTATAAACCATTAGAAAGGATTTAGATACAATTTTAGGTTTGATAAAATAAAATTAAATAAACCATAGATAACCTTTATGGAAACTTATTTATTCATAAGTTAGGGGCTATATGTCATTAATTATATGTATTTTTTATTTTTATATTCTTATTTAATTGTGTATCGTCATCTCAAAATACCATTTGTATTGGAAAATGTCAAGAAATAGGAGGAATCATGTCAACAGTATATGTGATGGTCAAAGTGATGATTTTCCTAATGAAATGCCTAACATGATGGGAGTGGGATTCAATAATTTCATGATATTATTATAACAACTAACTCAAGTTATGAACAATAACACCAATCATGTTTAACTACCTCTTTTCCCAAAGAAATATAAAGTTGTATTTGAGTCCTTTATGTGACAAAGACCTCTAAATTTTATTAGATATTCTGATCACTTAATTGTGGAGAAATGGATTGTCTCCATAGATAAGATATTCTATATCCTAAAATTATTTGAGAACGAGAAAGTCATGATATCTTTTTATCACTTAGAGGGATAAATAGATTAGTGGAAGACACTAATCAATCATATAAAAACTAAGGAATACATTGAATCTATGGAATGGGATGGATTCAAGAAGATATTTTTCACTAAATATTTCCACACTCTCATCATCTTAAAATAAATATATAATTCATAAGACTCAATAAAAATGAGGATAAATCCATCAGGTTATACATGGAAAACTTCATAATTCATGTATGGTATGCCTCAGTCTTTTTCATTGACCTCAAAAGAAAATTTGACCCCTTATTTACTGATGAAAATTCAAATCTATTAAAATATTTTGAAATTTGATACTTTTATAGTTGTGAAGGATTTTTATATTGCGACCTTAAGGTTTAAATGGATATTTGTGATTCTTAGCGGTCATATGGAACTATAGATTATAAGTGGAGGATGGAGTTTAACTTTATAGGATCATCAGATAATCCTCAATGTAGAAATAGTATCCAACTATCCACTTGAAAAAAGTGTGGGTAAAATTGTTCAAGAAATTAAATCAAAGGAACAAAGATATTCCTTAAGTTTGGAAGGGGTCAATATAATTAATACAAAAGGGAGATGAAAAATCCAACTAATGTGATGGAGGAAAAAATGTTTTGATCAATCCACAGTTCATGATCCAATGTTTCAATTATAAGGAACATGAACACTATGAAAACTATTACCTAAATCTAAGGGTCTTCAAAGATAACTAAAAACAACAACCTATAAGTCTTAGAGATTTTGGTTGGTCTCATTCTATCAGAATTACTGAGTTTGATCCTAAAAATGAAGTGGTGACAAGTATGTTCATTATTCATTAAATAATAGTGAACATACTATTTTATCATGGTTTTCGACATTATTTTATATCAAAAAAATTTAGTATAACTATTCAAACACCGTCTCAAAATATGAATTTTGAGTTAGCAATGAAAATAATAAAAGGGGAAATTATTGAATCTCGAGAATATAACTCCACCCTAGTAAATATTTTTGGGATAAATATCCCAAATAACCTTATCATACTTCCATTAATGGAATTTAATTTCATAATTGGCATGGATTGGTTAACCTTATATATATATCCAACATTAACTTTCATAAGAAAAAAATCACTTTCCAAGTCTAAAAACTTTCCCTTGTTCAATGCAAGTTCAAGGATGAGGATGAATCTCCTTTAGAAATATAATATTAATCAAGGATATTAATTACTTACAAGAATTTTTATCTTTCTCGAATGATGGATATAATAAAGAGGATCACCCTTAAATACATTCACATTTTAATGGAATGTTTTGATGTGTTTCCTAAATATTTTCTTGGTCTTCCTCCTATTAAATAGGTTCAGTTATGACATAAAATTATACTTGAAACTCTTTTAATATCCAAAACACTATATAGAATTTACATTATTGAACTAGAATAACTAAAGAAGCAAATATAATATAATATAGATAAGGGATTTATATTACCAAGATCTTTACAATGGGTAGTATCAATCTTATTCATTAAAAAGTAGGATGGGGCGATGTTTCTATACATTGATTATCATGAACTCGACAAAATCATGATAAAGAAAAAATATCCCATGTCATGGATTGACTACTTTATCGATCATCTATGTGAATCCCAATACTTATCTAAGGTGTATCTTCAGTCAGGATATTTCCAAGTAAAAGTAAAAAAGGAGGATCTTCTCAAGGTTTCTTTTTTGTGTAAGGTATGAGAATTAAAAGTTCAAAGTGATGTTATTAAAACTAACTAATGAACCAGTAATCTTGATGGAATTCATGAATAGACACTTTATATATTACCTCTATAAATTTGTGGTAGTAATTACAAGTTTCATTTTTATCTACTTCAAAATAAAGGAGGAGAATGGGAATTTTTTTAATATTTTTTAATGTATTTTGTAAAGGAGAAATTATATGTGAAATATAATAAATGTGAGTTCTAGATGGAGTAAGTATCATTTAAGAAATTTTATCACCAGTAAATTGATATATGTGGATCCTTAGAAAACATAGTCAATTAATGAATATACTAAACCAACATCTATAATGGATATCCCATGTTTCTGGGTATTTACTGGGTACTGTTAGTGATTTATGAGAAAATTTTCATAACTATCAAACTGGATAACCAATCTAACTTAGAAGGGTGTAATGTTTTTTGAGATAGATGAATATAAAGAGAGCATAAAAGTGTTAAATAAAAGGATAATAAATGCACCTATATTAAAAATACCCACTAGTTGGGAAGTATTTGTGAACTATAATGATTTATAAAAGAAATTATTGTTTTTTTACTCATAAAAATGATAAAGTGGTAGCATGTGCCTCTTGATATTTGAATATCCTAGAGGAAAAATATCTGAAACATGATTGGGAGTTGGATACAGTGATCTTCACATTAAATACTTTGTGAAATTTCCTTTATGGATAGAATCATGACATAAATATATACCACAAGATCCTTATGTATATATTCACACAAAAACAAATCAACAAGTTCCAATTAAGGTGGTTAGAGATGATGAGGGATTATGATTGTTCAATCTATTACTATCCTTGGAAGGAAAAGAAAGTGGAAGATTCTCTCAGTTGAAAGGATCATATAATCTTATCCATGATGAGTATTAAGAGGTGTCCAATATTCTTAGTCATAGAAAAGATAAACATGTTAATTATAAAGGAAGTAAAACCCTCCTACCTTGCTCAAATAATTTCTCAACCATCTATCCATGTGAAGATCATAGAGGCTCTAAGAGATAATATGAAATTGTATAGAAAGTTAGTGAATATTCTGATGTTCAACTTTAATAAAGATGGAATTGTAAGGTTTGTAAGACAAATATGTGTTTCATCAAAACCAAAACATACGATGGAGATGTTTGACGATGCACATAGATTATCCTTCTCTATTCATCCAAGAAACACTGAGATGTATAGATATATGAAGCAAGATTGTGGAGTTTGTATCATGATGCTTGATATACCTACAAGTTAAGTCTAGATGATATAATTTTAATGGTATGATGAAACCATTTCCCATACCTATATGGAAATGGGAAAATATTATAATGTATTTCATCATAGGAATTCTCAGAACTTATAAAGGCCATAACTCCAATTGGGTTGTATTATATCACCTTTGAAATTCAATGCATTTTGTTTCCATCAAGGAGGATTTATCTCTTAATAGACCCACCAATATATACATAAGATAAGTGGTAAGGCTACATGAATTACCACTCTTCATTGTATATAATCAAGATCTGAGGTTTAACTCATGGTTTCAGAGAAGTATTCAGTAATCATTGGATACAGAGCTATGTTTCATTACTTCTTATCACTCTTAGATAAATAGTCAATCTAAGATAACCTTTCAAATTCTAGAGGATATGTTGAGATAATTTACAATGGATTTTATAAGATGTTTGGATCATCACCTTACCCAATTATATTTCTCATATAATAAAAATTTACAATAAATCATTAAAATGGAACCTTTTGAGGCTTTGTATGGGAAGAGGATCAGGACTCCAACATGTTGGGATGAAGTTAGAGGAATTAATTTTATAGGAACTGAACTTATCCAAGAGATAGAAGAGTGTGTTTAGACCATTAATCATTATATGGATCAGCACAAATTCAACAGAAAAGTTGTACTAACAATCATTGACAAGACCTATAGTTTGAGGTCAAAAATATTGTTTTCCTTCATATATCACCATGAAAGAAATTCAGGCGGTTTGGGAAGAAGGGAATATTAATTCCTAGATACATCATCCCCTTTTAAATTCTTTATCGTGTTAGTTTTTTGGATTTTATACTATCAATACCACCTAAAATTTCTTGATTACATGATGTGCTCCACATGCCCATATTGAGGAAGTACATACAAGATCCCTCACATGTAGTAAATCCATAAGTGTTATTTTTAGAGAATTGTCTTGCATACATGGAGAAGTAAATGAAGAGATATGATCCTAAAGAAAAATTTTTATGAACCAAGACATATCACCTAGTCAAAGTAATGTGGAAAACCCATAAGTTTGAAGAGGTGACTTGTGAACATGAAGAACCAATAAAACAAAATTGCCCTCTTATATTTTAGGGTATAAAATGATATTTCAATGCTGAAATTTCTAAATGGGGAGGAATGTAATGACCCATAAATTTATATATATAATTCCTCTTCTATATATGCATCTATGACATATTTAATAAAGTTGTATAGTATAAAACACAATGATAATACTTTATTTCATTAATTGAGAACATTACATTTAGTTAAAAATTAAACCCAGTAAAATGAACAATATTATAATGGGAAAGTAAATAGAAAAAAATAAAATAACTAGAATAGGAAAATCTAGATCATCTTCATCTCCAAGGGTTATTATACTCATGAACACCACAATAAAAATAAAATATAATGTTATTAATGTAATATTTATTTTCAAAATGAAGAATATTGAACCTTTAGAAAAATTGAATTAATATATTAATGAATAAAATGGTTGGTTTTTATAGGATGTAGAAACCCATTATGACCATTGGGCATTATGACCATTGGTAATGTAGTAGATATAATGTGAGTATTAGAACCAGTGTATATTAAGGGTAATTAAGAGAACTAATTGATACATATGGGATAAATGATGGCCTTAACCTGTAGAATCATGTCTTATAAAGTTCATTTTTTAGAGTTATGAGGGATGCAACATCATTGGGGTTCACACTTGACCAATACCAATAAGAGCTTCAACAAGTGAGGTCCGAGTGAATCCACCTTTCGGAAAAGTTCTAGTTAGTAGAAATCACCACTATATAGATGTTATCTGAGTCACCCCATGAAAGTTTGACCATCACACACCTTACCCTAAGGGTATATACCAGTGTAAAAAGGTGCTACATATCTAGAAAAAGTTATTATAAAGTTTTAATTTTATTTTTAGAAATGAAATATTGGTTTCTTGAATATAATTTTAATTATTATTTTATTAAACAAATACACATGAATATAAGATGAATATGATAAATATTTTTTCTTGATATAAAGAAGATATAATTGTATTTTTATAAAATATATAATTTCAATTAAAATACACTTATATAATAAATTCAATAATTTTAAATAATAATTATTTTCAGTAAATAGCATTATAAAACCCAAATTATTTACATATAAATGATAATATAATTTTATAATGTCCCAGT
This sequence comes from Viscum album, assembly GCA_963277665.1. Taxonomy (NCBI): domain Eukaryota; kingdom Viridiplantae; phylum Streptophyta; class Magnoliopsida; order Santalales; family Viscaceae; genus Viscum; species Viscum album. The sequence continues at coordinate 1,644,877,177 of OY728159.1, forward strand.
TAAATTTTATAAGGGTTATAAATTTTAGTATGCCATATAAATTATTATTTTTCAATAAATAATAATTTTTATTTAAAATTTAAAATTATCATATTTAGAAAAATATTTTGACAAAGTAAATATCATTTTCGAAATCATCATTTTTAAATTATTGGTTAATATTTCATAATTTTCTAAAACACTCAATTTTTTGGGTAAAAATTAAATACAGTATGAATATATTGTATGTATTAGGAAATCATAACAACCTAAATGTTATTTCATAAATACTATAAAGGGTTTAAAAGGAAAATATATTTTTTTCATTAAAATAATTTAATTTAATTTGAAACTACTATTATTTTTTCAAACATATAAAGTGTCTTCCAAAGCCTAAAGTATATTTTAATATTTTAAAAACAATTATTTATAAACATGACTCACTTCCACATCATGAATGATATTTTTTAATTATTTCAGTTCTCAAACTAATAAAATGTTTAAAACCACTTAAAATTTTAAAATACCATTGGAAAAAACCATGGGTAGGCCAATGGTTTTGTATTTTTTATTACCTAGTTGTTCAAGGCCTACGTTTAGAAAATAGTAGACAATTCCACTTATTTTACTAAAAATACCCACTCATAATTCCATTCATCTCCACTCAAAATCCTTTGATCATGAAGTTACTCTCATTTTACCTCTCTATATTCTCTAAAATGAGTTTTTATAGTTCCAAGTAGAACTTCTAAATCTTTAAGAAGAAACCTCTTAGGGTAAGTATTCTCTCCCTTCTCTTTTCAATTCAATCAATTCCTTTATTATAAGTCTTTTAATTTACAAGTGTTTATGACCTCTTGTTTTCATAATATTACCTTATAATTTAAATTATGCCTTATTAATGAGATATCACCCTTCTCTCTCATTAATCCCTTCCATGAACTTTTATGTACACATGTTATGTTACTATAATTGTCCCTTGATTTTCCATTCCATGCCCTTATATTGTGAATACCAAAATTTATTTTCATTCAAGTGTATCCACCTAGATACAATTATCCTTCATTGATTTGGGAATTCAGTGTATGAAACATTCATTCCATACCCATGGGATTCAAATTATGAAATATGTTCTTATTTGATCAATATGGCACACATAAAGTTATACATATTAAGGGTGTGACTTGATAGCACTCCAATGCATTGGGTAATCTTTAAATATCATGAGATACCATGTATTGTGCATTAGTGATTATCATAAGAACACTATTTTATGATTTAATAGTTTTTATACTCGACTTATTCTTATGATGACATATTTTATATTGTTGCAGCATTCCTATGCTATCATGATTTTATGATGTCATTTTCTCATGCCATGCCTCCATGTGAGTATGTATGATTCTTAACTCTTTATGTTATTATGATATGCCTCTTGAATCACATGTATTATTAATCGTAATTTTATTTTTTGATTATTCCCTTACTAGTATTTATATCTCACCTCTTTATTTTATATGTTCTTTGGTCATATTTTGAAGTATTAAGAGTTCAAAGGAAACTCGGAGTATATTATGGAGTTTTAAAGAATGATGTTGTAGTTTATTTTAATTTAATGTTGTATGTATCTAATTTCACAAAGATTATAGGTTTATCAATTTTATTATATTGTATTATATAGATATTTATGTAAATAGACAAGAAATAAAATGTATTAGAAATATAGGATGGTTCTTTGGTGGGTCACTATTCCCCCTGGGTGGTGATAAGATATAAGATGGTTTTTGGGTGGGGTGTTATTCCCCCATGGATGGTGATGAGAAACGAGTTGGTTCCATGGTAGGGAGTTATTATCCCCATGGGTGGTGATGAGATATGATATAGTATCAGGTTGGGAACTATTTCCCCTTGGTGATGATGAGGTATAAGATAGTTCTAATGAGGGGAGTTATTCCCCCTAGGTGTGGATGAGATATGAGATAATTTCAAGGTGGGGAACTATTCCCCTAGGTGGTGATGAGATATGAGATAGTTATGGGTGTGGAATTATTCACCTGGGTGGTGATGAGATATGGTATAGTTCCAATGTAGGGAATTATTCTCCCCAGATTTCTGATGATATATTGGAGGTGGTTCCATGGTGGGGCACAATTCTACCATGGGTGATCATCTATTATATGATGATATAGGGAACATTATGGTATTTTTCATAGGATCTTATTCAACTCTTGGTTTTTTTGAAATATCATTCTTAGATACATTCAACATTGGATGAAGTAGGTATGATAATTATTGAGTGTCACCATGGAACCCTAGGATCGATGGTGATTTATTTATTTATGCTTTGGTTATTTATCATGGAACATTAGATCATATGTTATTTATAATGGATATATTTAGGGAAATTATTTGTGGTAGCTTAATAATTTATAATCACACTCTGCTTGGGTATCCCTGGTATATTGGTACCCAGTCAAACCTCCTGGTTATAGGTAAGGGTTGGGCAGAGGCCCAATGTTGGATCATTATACTGGATAGCTTGGATGAAGTTAAGAGATGGGGATAGGTCAGGACTTAGGATGTGGTTGTGGTTATTTTATATTGGTATATCTTTTTTGGGTTATAAATGATCTAACATTGTAGATCTTGTTAGTGTCTTCTTTGTCCATATGAAATTTTTGATAGTTTATTCGGTCTTAGAATGTAATATTTTATTTTTTATTGTCAGATTGGTTGTGGTGTTTCTTTTTTCCTTTTGAGTAATGTGATGACCTATTTTATGTTATTTCAGTTGTTGTTTTTTTTGAACTTTGATATGAGGTTATAGTCTCCCCACAGTATCACCATAGACCCTCATTGCCAGGTCAAAACCTCTAGAATATGGGGAGGTGCATCTTATGTTGTGTGGCACTCTAATCCAATTATTTTAGAGTGAGTTGGGTCAGGATGTTAAATTTGGTATAATAACTGACTATAGAAATAGTAATATGACCATTGAGAGTAATAAAAAATTTATTCATTAATATTAACCATGAATAAATAGATAAATATAAGTATTATAATCTCATAAAATTACTTCTTAGATCATGTTAATAAAAGTATGTATATATATATTTTTAATAAGATATGTTTTAACATGTTTAGTTAAACATTGGTTTTTATTAAAATTTAAATACTTTAATAATCTAATTTAGAAATCTATTTTTATAGAAAGAAATATTATATTTTAAAAATATTGTGTTTAGAATAAAATTATCAATCATATAATAATTAAGGAATAATAATAAATAGAAATTTATTCACTCATAGAAAAAGAAATAGGATTTCTTTTGAATAAAGTTATTTTTTTGTATTATATTACTTTATTTAAAAGTTAAAATTATAAAATTTAGAATTTTAATTTTATAAAATGGAATTTTATTTCTTAATCATTATGTTGAAAATATCTTAGGGTGATTTTTCGGTATTTTTCTAAATAGTAGATTTTTTGGAGAATAATGTAAATATTGTTTTTACTTATATCGTATGTTTTATGAAATCATGATATAAATATGAACAAAAAATTTATATAAAAATTTATATGAATTAAAATGTGATTAATTTGAAAAATAATTTATTTTAAATTAATACAATTAATTTCCAAACATATAAATCAATTTTCAAAGCCCGAGTTATATTTCATTCTAATAAAAAACTATATTTGATTCTATGCATTTAATAAAAAATTCCCATGATTTCATTCGGTTTTAAATGAGTTAAAATGTAAAATAGACTTATATATTTCAATAAAACCATAATAAAATTCATAAAAAAACATCCTTATTCATAGTCTTGATCCTATATAATAAAATAATTGATACTTTATTCAGTGACATCCCTCCCCCTAGCTTATATAAAATATCATAATTCCCAACTATATCTTCACTTATAAAACTATTTAATTTTCCAAAGGTCTACCCAAATACCTCTCTAAACTCCCATATCCACGTCCTTGATCTCTTGGTGTAAACAAAATTATCTCCTCCAAAGTATTAAGACTCAATCCAATGGAGGCGGTGCAAAGTGAAAGGTAAGGGCTCCAAAGTTCCTCTTTCCTTTCTTATTTGATATATTGTTATCTTAAAACTATTTTAAACGTCATATTATTTTATTTTTATAATTATATTATTATTTTATTAACATCACTCATATCCATTATCAATTATATATTACCCATTCCCTCTTGTTGAACCATATTCATAAATTGTTACTGTGTAAAAGTATGGGTTTCAAAACCCATGTTTTTCATTTAATTTCTCCTCTTACCCATTCCATAAAAAAATAATTTTTAAATTTAACTATGTAATAGTATTATAATTTTTAATATAATTTTTTTTTTTTGAAATTAAAATATTTAATGTTTTTCAATTTTCTTTGAAACTCTTTTAAAAACATTCTTCACCCGTTGTGGTTTTACACTACCTAAGTGAATAGTGATGTTTTATTTTTCACTTATGTATTTCCTAGATATTCTAAAAAATGGATATCATTATTGAATATAACATTTATAATCAAATAGTTTCGTTTCATTTATTTTTAATGATAAGATAGATATAATAATAATTATATAGAAAATGAACAAAGTCATCTTAACCATTTAAAACAAGCATATGAAGAAACACTTATAATTTAGAACTATTTTGTTGAATATATTGAACTATTTAAATCCTTTACTTATGGAATGAAATAAAATGTTTACCTTTAAACATCTATATATTATATAACCATTATAAAATAATAATCAATTGTTATCATCACATCGAACCATATTTGGAATCATGCACAAAAAACCTCAAAATGAGTGACGCAAACAATATTAATTTAATAAATGAATAAAAAAAGTAGTAAATAAATTAAATGGAATAAAAATAATGGAATAAAAATGAAAAGGGTTTTGAATAATGTAATTAAAAAATATATAACTTGATTTTTTAGAAGTTTAGTGCTGATTAACTCTTTATCAATTTGATTTATATGTTTTAATAATTACATACCCCTATCACTTTGATTTTTATGCTTTGATAATTACTATTACTTGTCATTATTTATTATTATTAATTGTTTTTATTTGTTGATATTATGTGTTTTTAATTTTATAATTAATTATTTGCAATTTTATTAATTTTTTTAACATTTATTTATTAGTTTCTCAAAATGGAATTATTATTTTAGAAATTATATTATGAGTTTCATGTATTTTATATTGAATAAATTTTGTTAAGTATGGGATCATACATATAAAGCTAATAATATTATATATTGAAGATTTATCTTATATATTTTAATTTTAACCAAATATATCTATTATGTATGAATAAATATCTTACATATCAAAGGAAAAATATTCTTTATTAGAAAGTTTAGTAAAGGGAAGAATCTTACATATTTGAAGTATCTTACGTATTTTTTTTCTAAGGAAAAAACCTTATGTATAGTGACTAAATTTTTGAAAAAGTTTTGACCATTATATATCAATTATATATTACCATCGAGTATAAATTAGGTTGAATTATAGGATTTAATATGGAAAAATTATATGTATAATGGGTATTCTTCTTTATAGAGAACTTGGAACGATTTTCATGAAAATTTAAATAGAAAATCACAATACTAAAATTATAGAGATTATTTAAAATAAATTTTTATGGAAATAAAATTTTTATAATAGCTGTTATTTCAATATTTAAATCATATTTATTTAAAGTATTTCTATTGATATTATTTCAAGTTTTAATTCTGGAAGAGTTTCTCTAACAAATATATGTTATTTGATTCTCGAAGAGAAAATCAGGGATTACTTTGACATGATTGATCTGAATTTTTTATCGAAGAAGGGTGTCTAAAATGGTAAATGTTATTTTTTGATTTATATATGTATATATATTGAGAAATTCAAAAAAAAATAGGATAGGGAAATTTTTTAAATATCTTGATTATTCTCAAACTATGGTAATTTCAAGATTACTTTATGACTGAAAGATAGAGAGTAAGAAAAGTGTATAAGATCAGGAAGGATCAAGAAGGAATCTTGTTGTTGTGGTACTACCTTTAATGTTATGGTAGTATCATTGAAAAATTGATTTTGAATAATTTCTTATTATTTAAAAGAATACTCATCTAATATCAGTTATGGAGGTAGTTATATTCTAAATTATATTCAACACTATATATCATTTCTATTTATATTGTAATTTCACATTCCATACAATAAGTTTGGGTGTAATTCTTTATAAAATCCTTGTGGAATATAGGCCAAAAAAAGCATTGTGAGGGAGATATTGTACCTTTATCTAAGTGTCAGTATCTTTCACTTAGTTTTGATATCCATAGGGAAAGTATCTAAATGAAAATCATCAATCCTAGATTGATTTTTGGTGGATTAAACTAGGAGAATATCTTTCTGTCCCTAAACCACTAAAAAACCACATGTGCCCAGCTCTTTGTTTTATTATAATTTTTGCTACTTGTTTTATTAAAATTGAAAGTTTGAATCTAAACCTACTTGAAGAGGGAAGTTTTAATTTGGTGAAATATTTTAAAGGATTCAATTAACCCCCCCCCCCCCCCACCCACCAACTTCATTCTTTATATACTATATAATTAGGAAATTAGTTAGAGGATAAATGAAGAGATCTATGACTCGATGTAAGTGTTCTCTTACAAAACTCTCATTCATTTCATGTAATGTTTCTTTATTGACTATCTTCACTTTTAAGCCTTTTCTATAGAGTCTTTAATGAATAATTTATTATTTTACATTTTTTTAGAGGTATTAATTATCTCTTTCCCTCATTTATTAATTTATACTTTATTTTATTAGTAAAGGGACATTCTCATTTTTCCCTCCCTTGATATTATGTTTTCTATCACTCACTATCATTATCATGAATTTATATTTTTCTTTTATCCCTATATTATTTATCTCATGAATTTATTAAATATCATTTGCAATATTTCTAAATTTTTTATAATATTTACTTAACTCTATACACTTTATTTTATATGATGTGAATACCCTATCTCACATAATTCAATTTTAAGGGTGTTTGCATACAAAATTATACCATTCATTTGAAAATGGAAATATTGGAAATTTTTATACTCATTATTCCAATATGAATAATTATTGATTATATATCCATGTTTATATAAGAGGTTCCTTAGGTAATATTCTGTGTTATATTATATATCTATTTATATTTTTTATGTTGAATGCATTATAATTATTAAGTGATGCATGTGACCTAGAATTATATAGCCACTCAATGCATTATTAGGTCTCATAAGACAAACTAGCTTGGGTTTTGGGTGTATTCCTACCATTTTATATACGATGTCTTAGAATAGGGCCTTAAAATTATAGTTATGATGTCAAAAATTATGCATTTCATCATTATGAGATCCATTACCATTATATATATGCTCGTTTATTTCTATTTTTATGGACATGGTGTCCTTTATATTCAGTTTTATGGCATTTATTTGTTTATTTATTTCGTCCTTATTATTTATGTCATGATTATTATATATTATTTTTTTGTTATACACTAACCCTTACTAAGGATCTGAGCTCACCCATTTGTATTATTTTCTCATTTCCCTATAAAACCATGAAGAATGCTACATGTGATCTCATGATAAGTAATAAAAGAATTATAAAACATTATGTTTTTTTATGATATACTTAATGTTCCATTGTAATTTAATAATCTAGTATGTAACTAGTATTTTGATACTACTAAAATTTTAGATCTTGTGTATTGTGATATATGTATTCTATTTCCAATGTAATAAACAACTGCCAGCTATGGGTAGTTAGAGTCAAGGTTGTTACAGAACCAAAGTGAGAAAAAATATTTATTTATTTAGGATTTAAGACTGGATATTTAGTTATAAATTAATCTTATCCATCTTCAAGGTAGTTTAAAAGATTAAATGGGCCCTCTAACAAAAAATTATTCATTTGTAGGCTCCTCATGGATACTTACTCTACCTTTTCCATACATAATATTTTGATTGTCGGACTTATTGAATTCAAATGATAATTGTTCATGGTCATTTATAATTTGTAAGAAAATATCAATGGGTAAAAGCATTCCCTCATCATAAAATTCATTATGAATTTGAGGTGAAAAGTTTGTTAACAAACCTTGTTGATCAAAGACCCATTATTGTCTCCATGGGTTCCAATGACCAAACATCTAATTGATAAAGGATTTTTTAAATAATAACCATTTATAAAGAATTTAATATCTCGAATAAGTTAGATCTAGTTAAATATAATCAAAGATGTAAGAAAAAAACAACCAAAATTGATTTCTTTAAGTTTCATTGGATGATCTGCAATGTAATTAATAATATAAAAATAAATTGATTTAAATTGAATGAAAGGTATTTAGTGATAAAAGATAGAATATAGATATTAAAGTTTTGTAACACATATAAACCATCAATCCAAAGAGATGTAAAGGTTTGAATGATCCTTTCAATTACACAAGCGTCAACAAAATTATTATTAATATGGATTTTATAGGGAGAATATTGTTCATTAAGAATTTTAAAGGAAGAAATCAAGTCAAATTTTGAATCTTGGGAAAATTTCTTGGAATAATAAATAAAATTTTCCTTATGTGGAATATTCATCCATTCAATAATCTCATGATAAGATATTTCAATGCGCTTATTATTTATAGTTGGATATATGGTGTCAAACAAATCTATATATCCAAAGATAAGATAGATGTAGAATTTTTTAGATTCAAATGGATATACCACATATTTAAAGGGAGGTTCGCCTAAAGGTTTTCATCCTTAGAAGGTGAGAATGTGCAAGAGAAGGATAGATTAGTGTTTTTTCCAGTAAAAATCAAAGATTCTCCTAGGAATAATCATTTTTTCAACCTAAGAAAGTTTAATTTGATTCAATAAGGGTTAAAGAGATAATAATATTTTTTTATTTTCCTTTACTTTTTATATATATTTCTATAACAACAAAACATTAATTTAGTGGCAGTTTTTTAACACCAGTTTTCAAAAATGCTATTAAATGTTCGATAAAAGCACCATTTAACGACACTTGTTTTATTAGTTGTTTGTAATATTAAGCAGTGGTTCCCCATATCACAGTTGGTTGTTAATGATGGTTCTAAAAAACCCCCTATAATTATTTTATTCATCAATGGTTTTTTTCATTTAGCGACTGCATTTACAGATTTTTTTTTCATTAATAATAATTAATAGTTTATAATTTATGAATAATATATATATAAATAATTAATATTATTATTACATAACACTGATATTAATTATTAAAATAATAATTAATTAATTATTAAATATGAAATATAAATGATCTATTATTTTATATTTAGTATTAATTAATACTGTTAACAATTATTAATTTCTTTTTAAATCAAAAATTTAATTAAAAATGATCGATAAAAATTATAACTATTAGAGTTCATACATATGTATAGTAACTAATTATTTATTATTTATTATTTATTATTTATTATTTAAAAAATTAATCACTTGTTATTTATTAATAATTAATTATTTAAAAAATTAATAAATTATTAATTATTAATTCATTGGTTATTATTATTATTACTATTTATTTTTTTTTATTTTTTTTTATTTTTTTTTTACTTATTTTTATTTAAAAAAATCATTCATTTTAAATTTTTAATAATTATTTTTTATTTATTATAAATTAATTATTAATTCACAAATATTAATTAGTAATTATTTATTATTAATTATAAGTTATTATTATTTATTATTTATTATTTATTATTTATTTATAATTATTTATTATTTATTATTTAAAATTTCAATTACTTGTCAATAAATTTTTATTTTTTATTAATAATTTTTTAATTAATAAATATTATTTATTAATGAATTTATTTTTTAGTTAATAATAATAATTAATGAATTTTAATAATTAATAATTCACTAATAGTTTTTAATTTTATTTATTAATCATTTATATAATGTATTTTATTTTTCAAATATGTTAAATAACAATTATTATCATATTATTATATGTAAATTCATTTGTTGAAGTGATTAGTGCTTAGAGGGTTGAGTGAGATATGGTGAGAGTAGTGTAAGGATGGGCGACCTCTTGGAAAGTTGTGGTTTCATGTATAAAAATATTGAAACATGTGGAAAATAAATAATTAATGGTAAATATATATATATATAATAATTAATAAATAGTTTTTAATGGTTCGTATTAAAAAAAATAACTATTTAAATAAAAATCATTTAATGTTTTTTATGGTTTAAAAACTTCTATGAAAATATTTCCAACATAGGTAAACCTGATAGTTTTTTGAAACTTTCCTAAATCAATTAGAAGTGGTTTAAACCACCCTTGAAAATAAAAAACCCCACAGTTAAACTGTATTCTTGTGTTTTGTTTCATTATAAAAATAAATAAATAAAAGAGTTTTAAGGGACTAAACTATAATAATGATATATTAGGGATTAAATAGAGAATATGGAAGTAATACCCTAGAAAATTATTAAATAAAGATGAAGAAAATGATGAAATAATACAAGAGAATGGTTGATAACTTTCCAAAACCTAGAAAAATATGGAGGATATAAGTGTGGAGTTACTGGAGACTGAGAAAGAGTCTATAGGGTTACCTAAAAAGTGTGGGGAAATGAGATATTTTAAATAAAAATAGGCCTCACAACTCATTAATTATTTCTTTGGCCAACCACCTAAACTCTTATGTGATACGCTAGAAGTCTGGTGGGAAAGAAAGTTATCGTTGTCTACTCAACTAAAACTCCGTTGCACCTGTATTGGAATCCTAGTGGTTTCCTATTATTATAAGGAAAAAATAACAAATATATAAAAGAAGTATAATTACTTAAGGGCTTAAACCTCCATCAAAGTAGCTTAAAAAATATAATATAAGCTAAAATATGATAAAACATAATAATCACTACAAAAGATATCAATTTTTAAATTTGACTATTTAAGGAACAATTTTAATTAACAATTAAACAAGTGTAAAGGTTTAATCATAAATGAGATAGTAAAGAATAATTAAATTTAAATAATCAATAATTGTAATATAAAACAAGGGAAAATAGTTTAAGTTTGGATAATTGTTTAAAAATAACACTTGATGTAGAATGCTTATAATAATATCAAATCTATCAAAAATATACATTTTTATAAAATATTAAATTTATATTATATCAATTAAAGAGTTTAACTCCAACCATTCTTATAAACCCCTTAATAAAATAAAAATGTTCCTAAGTGATAGGTTTTTCAAAGGTATTGATTATTTGTTCGTCAGTGTTTATAAACTCAACAAAGATTTCATATTTTTGAAATGGATATCTCAAGAAGTGGTTCATAAGGTCAATTTTATTATTTTGTGAGTGTTGAATTGTATTTCTTGAGATACAAATTACATTTTTGTTGTTTAGTTTAATATTAAATTACTATATGATTGACCATATCCAAAGAGTACATTATTTATTGAAATGATTTGATCACAATAACTACTGATGCCTATGTATTCTACTTTATCATAAGAAAGAGAAACTAAATTTTTCTTCTTACTAATATATGTGATTAATAATTTTCCAATTGACTTATCCCACTTGTGATTATCCTTTATAATTTAAATCCTCAAAAATCGATATCTAAATAACATATTAGTTTAAAATATATCTATTATGGTTAAAACATGCCAACTTTATTCATGTCTTTAAGATATTTAAAGATCATTTCAAGATCCTTGATCTGATATTATTTAGTTTTGGATTGAAAATGAGTAAAAATACAAACACCAAACATAATTTCTACTTATGTTGTAGTAAGGTATATTAGGCTCCCAATTATACCTAGATAAATCTTATTATCGACCATTTTACTAGATTCATCCAATGTTATCATACACAACTTACACAAAGTGTAATAATTTTCTTAATGATATTTATATAAAAGAATTATAAGTTTATTGGTGTATTTTATTTGGATTTTTAAAACTTTATCCTTATTTGGATTAATTTTAAATCTAAAGAAAAATTTTAAATCACCTATAAAACACATTTCAAATTATTTTCCCATTAAAACTGAAAATTAAAAAAAAGGATTCTATAGTTGAACTAAATATATAATCATAAACATAAATTTAAAAAATTAACAAATCATTTAAAAAATCCTTAAAAAAGTATAATATGTTTTCCCATTTTGAATTCATTATCAAATAGGTATTTAGTCATTCTATCATACTAAGAGAGAGGGGTTTATTTTAATCCATAGAGATCCTTGGTTAACTTAAACACATTATTTGAAAATTTTGTATTGTCGAAACTAAGAGGTATCTCGATATATACCATTTTATAAATAAAACCATTTACAAAAGCACTTTTTATATCCAATTTAAAAGGCCTAAATTTAAAGTGAGAGGAAAATTCCAAAAATAATCTAATGGATTCAAGTTGTGCAATTGGGAAAAAGGTTTCACAATAATAAATACCTTTTTATTGATTATATCATATTTCTAAAATCCTTGATTTATTTATAACTAAGTTTCTATGCTAATCTAACTTATTACCATTTATCACCAATAATGGGGTGGCCATCAAGACTTTCAGTAAGAGTCCAAACATCCTTTATAGTTAATTGGTTTAACTCTTCTTGTATATAAAGTATCCAATATTCATCATTAATGTTATCATCACTATTTTAGGGATCTATGTGTGAAATAAAGGCCTTATACTCAACCTCATTTAAGAATGAACATTTATTTTAGGTATCGATTACAAATAACTCAGAATATTCTCTAATGAATGGTCTTTATAGTTAATCTAGATAGTGGATATTTCTCAACTTCAACATATTTAGAAATAGGTGGGACACTGATGGTCAACTTTTCAAGGTATTTATCAACAACATCAATATATGATTGCGGTTTATGAAAATTCTCATCAAATTTGATATGAATTGATTTCTCTATGGTATTTTACCTCTTACTGAATATCTTATAGGATTTACATAAGTTTTAGTACCCAAGAAAAATACTTTCATCCAATTTTGGATCAAAATTTCCTAAATCATATTTGGTGTTAAGAATATATCATTTACATCCATACACTTTAAAACAAATAACTTTGGTTTTATTTATTTTCTAGAGTCTATAAGGGGTCTTCTTAAGAAAGGGTCCTATAAGTATGTGTCTAGGAGTATAACAAGTGGAATTAACCACCTTTTCCCAAAATCATTAAGGGGGTTTGAAATCATTAAATAGAGATCTTACAATATCTTATAGAGTTCATTTTTATTTTTTAATAACCCCATTTTTTTGAGAAGTTATAGGAGTGAAAGAAAGGCTGATTATAACTATGTGAAACAAGAAGTTAATCAAAATATTTATTTTAAAACTCTCCACTAGTATCTCTCAAAATGGACATGATCTTATAACCCTTTTATTTTTTATCCTTTTTATTAAATTTAATAAAATATTTATAGGCCTCATTTTTATGTAACAAGAAATAATCCCAAGTAAATACTTTATAATTATCAATAATTACAAAAGTGTAATATTTACATCCTATAATAGAATATTGGGTTAGATTGAAAATATCAAGTTGAACAAGCCAAAGGTCCTTAAAAGTATTCACTAATTTATTTAATTTAAATTAATATTTTTTTTCTTACCAAGTTGGCAAATATTATACATAATATCCTTTGGGAAATATAATTTTGGAAATTTATGTACAAGTTATTTTCGATTGATCTTGACTAGTGTGTGTGTGATGCAATGACCTATACATATATACCATATCCAATAATCACTATTTAATACTCAATAATATTAAATTTTGTCTATAAATTTATTATAGATCAATAAAATATACATTCTAAAAAAATATGTAGAAAGTAAAAGTTTACCCTTATAATCAAACACCTTGAAAATATCATTTTCAAAGGAAACTCTAAAACTATTATCACATAATTGATTAATAAATAGAAAATTATACTTAATTCTATTACAATATAAAACATATTTAATAAAAATGGAATAAATAATATCAATGGTACTAATACTGATGGTCTTTCCCATTGATTTATCATTAAAAGTAACATGTCCAATATTTATCTTTCAAGGTGGTTGAAGCTAGAGTGATCTTCCTCTAATCTCCCGGCGAGCTCCCTAGATTGATCTCCGTCCTTCTTCCTAGGGTCCCATCCCCCGATGTTTTCACTGGTGTGGCTTACCGACTTTAATCACCTTCCTTTACTTTTCCTAGGGTTTCATTACCTTACCATTGATGACTTCTTTGTTTAGGGTTTCATCCCCGACTCCTTTATCAGTTTCCCCTTTCACCATTTCTTCCTTGGGTTTCAGTTCCATGTTCATCTGGGGTTTCAATCCCATTTTTTTCCTTCATCGTTCTATGATGATTTTGAGTTGCGTATCTATTGTTGGTGGGGTTTTTGGTTGGTATGGTGCTAGTGAAGGTTCGTTGATGCTGATTTTTATTGATTATGATGGTGATTGCTTGGTTGCGATTAGCATTGGAGGTTTCAGATCTCTGTTTGGTTTGGCGATGTCGGCGATGATCACGAATCTCTATTTTCTCCTTTCTACTCTTACTCTGCTCTGGCTTCGTGTGCCATCTCTCCTCCTCGGGTCGATCTGGAAAGGTGGTTTTCACAGGAGCTTTGGGAGGTGCTGTTTGAGTGGATTTTGGAGTTCCAAGATCCATGATCCTTGCTCAACAGTGACAATAGTTTCTAGTGTTGTTGGTTTCTGGTGGCTACGGACTTTGACGTTCTCCGATGACTGGTGTTGTTCGGTCAGTGATGATGGTGGTGGTGTTGGTTTTTCTCGGTGATAATGTTCTATGGTGGCTTGATGGTCAATGATGTTCACCGAAGTTGGTGACAGCAGTGGGGATTGGATGGTGATGGTGACTGTGCTGGTGATAATGTTGGTTGCAGGTGATGTGATTTTGGATGATGACTTGGTGATGATGTTCTACGGTGCGCTTGGTTGGTGACTGTCATGATGATCTGATAGTGTTGGGTTTTGTGTCCCATCAGTTTTTTGAATTTTGAATTTCGAATAGGCATGGTTTGATTTTGTATCCCACCGGTTATCGCTCTCCCTTAAAGTGGCTTCTTTGAAAATTAAATGAAAAATAAATTTTCAGTCAATCTTGAGACATTTGGAAGTGACATCACTTGATTTAAATGAAGAGTGGGAACCATTGATTGCACTCCAAGTATAAAATTTCAAATATTTCTTGATTTTACTCCTTTATTTTATATTTTTATTAAAAATATAATAATATAGATGTGTGTGGAACTTCTTTTTATATTCATATAATGTGACTTTGGCTTCTAAAAATTGGTACTCCTTTTCATCTCATCACAATTATTTATTATTTTTCATAAACTTATACATTATTTTTTCAAAGTAGGTAATTTTTGTATCACTCTCAGAGGAACTTTACTCAATTTTTTGAAAGAAATTATCATATTATCTTTAAACTAATTAGTTTCCTTTTCAAATAGTTATTTAATTATAATCACATGGGTAATGAGAGACTATATTATTTTCACTACATACATGTTCTTTATGTCCTTCTCTTCTAAATCATTTTTACCCTAGGTGAAAAATAACATTGAAATATCCAAAAAAAAAATTGGTCACCGGTGCTTTCCTAGAGGGGAAATCACTAATATATTTTCTACCATTGAAAATATCAGTAAAATATTGAAACAGCTATCATGGGGTGGTGAAAAAGTAATTAATAACCTAATATTATATTATAGTATATACGAGACTAAATTTTCTCTCTAAATAGGGGTGAAAAATCATTTTGTAATAGTTAGTGAAATGAAGGGTTATTTGGTTTGAATTCACTTGAGAAAAATAAAAACAATTGAAAAGAAAAAAATTGATTTATCAAGTGGTGTATTTAGTGATTGGTTCAGTGGATTGATTACTAGTCTCTATGTTATCCTAGCATTAAATTCATTATTCCTCTTACTATAATTTGATCGATGAGGGAATCCAAAAATGATTCTCTCCCACAAAGTGTTGATAGTGAATAAGAGTTTTGAATTAACAATGACCACTTATAAAATAACTTTCTTCCTATAAGTGGGGGATGATATCATAGAATCATCTTAATATCTTAATAATTTTATCTCCCTAAATTATTTAAGCAACTCTGAATCAGGTGAAGGTTCTCTTCAGTAATCTAGATAGGTCCAATGCCTTCCACACTCGTATCAAAAATCGCTTGATAATTCACCAAAAAACAATCCCCATTCCATCATATATATGAAATAATAACTAGAAGGATAAAATATTTACCAATATAATAAAATAATAGATCATATAAATATAAACAAAATAAAAATACATTTAATTAAATATCTCAACTTTGTAAATTATTATCAAATAATATTACAAGAATTTATTGTTGATGTTTAGACTCAATAATCAGAAAAAAGGTTTTCCTTATAAGTTTACAAATCAATAAAAGGGTTTTATCCCTCCATGTGTAGGTTTATATCCATGATGAATAAAGACACAACACAAAAAATTAAAAAGAAATAAAAAAGTCTCCTCAAACGTAGAAAAATTGTGCCTTTATCCTTATAGCCTCCAACTTCTTCCACAACTTCCCCCTTACTTCCTTGTTTTTAGGGATGATTCCACACATAGTATGCTTCATGATATATATTCTATATGGTTTTTAAATATTTTCTTCTAGATATTAGGCTCCCTATAAATCCACTCTATGAATGTTCCCTTTCCTAAGTCGAATGATTCCAAGACTATATGCTTAATTCTTTTCCTAATTTGGTTAAGCATTCATGTAGAAATATATTCTATAGGTTCCCTAAATATTCAATAATTCCAAATATCATAAAGATGATCCCTACAACTATAGCTTCACATGATCCTTTTGAAATTATTTATCCTTTCATGACATTTCATTCGTGGTCACAATATAGTTTGACAAAGGTAGAAACCATATGTTAGTTTTTTGGGATCCGAGAAAAAATTTACATATATTCCTCAACATTTTAAAAAATCTTTAAAATATATTATATATTAATAATGAATCTTATAAAAGCCTTACATATCACCAAAAATATCTTATTTCGAACCATAAAAATCTTGCATATCATAAGAAATTTTGACTCTTCTCTTTAAATAGAAAAAGAAAATTCATCATTTACTAGGGAAATTATCTTATGCATGATCTATAACATATTATGTATCACTTGGAATATGTTATACAAGATCATAAATTTATAATTATATCTGATTCCTCTTTAGAAATAAAGTTTCTTCTTTACATATGTATGGATTTGGGGGAGTAAACCTTACTCGTTCCCCTAAAATATTCAAAAATATTACATTTGGACTTTTCCAAATTTCTTCTTCATTGCTTCAATCACATTCTCCTATACATTAAAAACAAAAAAAGTATTATAAATAGCTAGACACTCATTTTATTTCAAAAATTGATATAATCAATTAAATTCATAATTTTATCCATTTATGTAAATATTCACAATATCCAATGAAATGATCCTTTAATTAAAGAAAGTCTTTAAAACATAATTAATTAATAAATGTGAGGGAATTAGATTAATTAAATATCAATGAAATACAATGAATTTATTTCTTCTATCAATTCCCCCGCACTTAAACCTTAGACTCATGGATAAATTAACATAAAAAAGGTTGCACTACAAAATTCAAAACATAAGCTAATATGAGTTCCCTTTTGAATAGTTATGTCATTCAAGCTTATCAGGACTCCTATATGTTTTTTATTCCACAATATATATAAATTAAATTTAATTAATTTTCACTTTTTCCAAACTCTCATACTCATTTATACCTACCTTCTTAAACATATTTTCCTCACCACACAAATTATGAATTTTACGTAAAATCTTTCTCAATCCAAACTCATGTAGGGGTCACCATAGGCTTTCTAAGTTTTTATATATCTATCTAATAAGTTATTTACTAATATTTATTATGAATAATTTTTTGACTTTTTCAATTTCTAATGGTTGGTAGGTGATGATGTTAAAATTTTCAGAGGCATAATAAGGTGGTTCTGGCTCTATATGAAGCATATTGCATGATTTCCCTTTTTATACTCAATAATGTTATCCTCACCCACCCTCCTTTTCATATATTTACCACAAAATACATTTTATTATCATTGAATTTTCATATATATAGTATTTTAGTAACAGGTAATATTTTTTCTATCTATTACCTTCAACAGATTTATTTTTATAAATTTTACAATGGTTTTGTATCTTGAATATAGAGGAGAATATATGACCTTAAAAAAATAATTTGAAATTACTTGCCCAATTTTGAAGGATATTTTATATTCCATATTACCCATAATTAATTGTTATTTTCTACAGATTCTCAAAAAATGGCTCCCCCCCACACACACACTTGAGTTCAACTATAATCATACATTTAATTGTATAGTTAAGTGGTTAATGATTTCAAGATTATAATGTAGATACATAAAAAGGTTGTTCATAGATACTAAGGGATTATAAAAGGTTCATATGTCAAGGTATATTTCAAAATAAGTATATTTTAAAAAGTTTCTTTTTAAATAAAATAATTCCTCAGTTATTTTCATCACATTTCTCTAATTATAATATATTTTAAATAGAATTCATAGAAAATTCGGGTTATTAAATCATTTATTACTTCTATTAATAAAATATGGAACTATTAATAATATATCAAAAATGGTTTATAATCCTCTCAGTTAAGTGATTTTAAAAGTGGATAATATTTCATGGAATGGGATTAAAAAAAGAGAGGTATTTTCATGAATTTCCTAAACTATGAATCTAAAAATAAGTTCATTTAATCATTCATATAAGTTGAGTTTTTTTGGGTAAAATTAGTTTCTTAGAATTTTAATATGTTCCAAAAATACAATAGGCATTTAATTTTTTCTCAACGAATTTCAAAAACACACAAAAAGTAAATGAAAACACAAAAATCAAAAAAAACCTAAAATTCCTAAAATATATAAAGGTTTTCCCTCCCCCACACATGAATGATGCAATTTCCTTAGTAAATTATAACATAAATTATAGTTTAAGAAAATTTTATATAAAAACAAAAATCATTAAGGTTAAGAGAAGATACAACCTAGGGGTTATATTGTTGAAATAATTGGAGGAGTGTGACCACTTTTACTTGTGTGTCAGGAAAATTTTAAAAAGAATTCTCATGCCTTTTTCCATTGACATTGAATGGGTTCTTCTATCCTTATTTAATTTTTTATATATATAAAAACGGTGGAAATTAGTGGTGTTAAATTGGTCTTCCCATGTGGATTGAACTTTACCTGGCATTAATTTCTATGATGAGTTGTAAAGCAATGCATGTTCTCCTGGATAGAAGTCACATTATTGAATAAGGTTGTCATGTCCCACTCTTATTCATTAATTGTAAATCCAATATCTCCTAAAGGATATTCTCTTTATTTATTAAAGCTCCTGAATCTAAAACATCCTTTCATTTTTATATTTTTCTAGATCTACTTTCATCTCATTGAAAACTTAATAGGATATTGTTCAAGTTATATAGGTAGATGAAAACATTTATCATTGATCAAACAGTATGGACTCATTCCAATTAGGGTTTTGTAAGCTATTATATAAGCTCTCAATGTTTTTTTTCATCCTTTGGCTCCAATATTTACTATTTGGATTAATATAATTTTCAACAATTAATTTAATCTATCAATTTGAAACTGCAACTTATCCACTTGTTTTTGGATAGAAGGATGTGATGTTTTATAGCTCACTCCATACTTCTTCATTAAATATTCCATAATCCAATTGTAAAATTGGGTTCCTTAGTCATTGATGATTTATCATGGGATTCGAAATATAAAAAATATATCAGTTTTGAACAAATCAAAAAAAAAATAGACCAATCATTAGTTTTGGTGGTCTTGTATTCCATCCATTTTGAAACATAATCCACTATTAACAATATGTAAGAATATTCAAATGATATAGAAAAGGTTCCCATTAAATTGTTTCCCCATGATTCAAATATTTCATAAAAATCACTGTTCTTTGAGGAATTTCTTGTCTTTTTGATATGTTTCTAGTGAATTGTCATTGCTCTCATTTTTTACAAAACATGTATGCAACCTTAAACAATATATGCTAATATATTCCAAACTCAAATACTTTCTTAGAAACACTTTAGGGTCCAAATAGGCCTTTATAAGATAATGTATTGAAAAAATCAAAGATATATTGTACTTCATGTTATAGAATACATCACTTGACCATTTTATCACTATAAATTTTACAAAGGTATGGATCATTGAAAATATAAAATTTTGATTTAGATTTTAATTTAAAAATTTATTATTAGTTTATAATTTATGGTACATAAGAAGTTACTATAAAATTTACCATTTTATAATTTCATGGTACCTCTAATTCAATCAAATAAAGTTGTTTATTTGGAATAGAGTCATCAAATGGATCTTTATCTGAAATTTCAACCACAATTTTGTGAGGAAGATTGCTTAAATGATATATTCCTCGTAATTATTTGGAAATAATCCAAGACCACACAAACCATTATAAATAATCATTTAAGTGGTAATAGTAAATAGGGAGTATCCTTTCATTTGTAAATCACTACAGTAAATTGACATTTGATGTGATCCTCATACGAATGAAATATATAAAAAAATTCAAAAATTGGAATAACTTTCAAAAATAGGATTTGATATTTTGTAATTTTGATACTTAAACTTTCTTCACACTTTAATTTCTTACAATTACTTATTCTTATTCACTTTATTACATAGTATTGGGAAATAACTTTGTTCAATCTGATGGTAGTTCATTTGATAGTTTCATCTGGTATACTTTTTTTGGATTATCATCTAATATACTCTATTTGGTGTCTTATTATAGACTGATACCACTTCTGATGTTCTATTAATTTGATCACCACTACACACTATTCTTTTGATACCATCTGATAGGAAATTCTATATGGTATCTTTCTAACCGATGCCTCTTTAACATGTTTTTACAGTCCAATTCCCACTTATGTATTGCTTCGACTCACTTATAAAAATTACACACATCACATCTATACAAAAACTATAATTATATAGGTTATAACCTAATAAATTTTAGGGAAATTCATGAACATCATTTCAAACATCCCAGCCAAAAAGTTTATCCTAGTGCTCAAAAACTACCTACCTTTGACCATACATAATTATTTTAAAATATAGGTGCTCACCTTAAGACTCAGGGATAACATTATTATTCAAGAATACTTAATGTTTGTTGAGAATCATGATCTTTATACATGATTTTAAGAATTTTTAATGACCATATCATTATCATTACATTTGATATCTTTATGAAAACTTTGTAAAGTCCATTGAACCTTCAAACATTATATCTGATACATCTTTACAACATTATACCTATAAATGAAACTTTTAATAACATTATTGTAAAACTTAAAAGGAACATCTTGAAAGTCTTTCTCAATATTATTCTTCTATCTAAAATATTTCATCATAAACCTTCAATTTTTTCCATCGCTCAGCAACCTCTAATCAATTAACTTCATATAGAATCATATATCTGATGACTTCAACCACAAACTTCTATATAATATCCTTATATCTTATGAATCAGAGACTTTTTTATTATCATTGTTTGAAAACTTCACATCATGATTTTTTACAATTCTATCTGACAGACATTATACAATTGAAAACATACTTCTTTCTGAAAACATTGCAAATGGTTTTTCTGATGTACTTAGACTAGTCAAATTTTAATGGATCATTTGACGGTCATCGTCTGATGAAATTACCCAAAAAATCCTTTTATAATTCAAAAAAAATTCCAATAAAAAACCTTCATAAATTATTAACTGATAACACTTTCTACCATCAGAACTCTAAAATTTCATAAACATCAAGCAAAAAATTATCTATCATACTTATTCCTTGATTATGATAACTTTAAATAGCCATATTGTTTCATAAATTAAGAATATAAAATTACTTCTAGATTAACTTCATCAAACATACATTCCAATGTAACATGTAAGAAATATAGGAGAAACATTCAGTACAAAAAATTTGGCCGATCACATCAGACTGGTAAAGTTCAATCGATGAACTGAAGTCGTTGCACATTATTTGATCACATTTGTAAAAAATATCAACAATGTAAATTGATTTACATTATAAAATAAAAGATATTACTTTATGAAAATATTCTTAAATCCAAACCAACTTCTTTTTAACATCATCCAACTTCTTCAAAACACCTCAATAACTCTTGGTCCCAACAATCTACCCCTTTAGATTTTGTTTTCAACCAAGGAACATAATTCAATGAAACTTTTTAATTAAAGAACTATATTACTTATACATAAATTATAATCTTACATGATCAAACTAAATATAAGAAAAAAAAATTAAAAAATAAAACCATTTCTTCATAAGTGGTGATTTTAGAATCTTTTTGAACACCTCTTATTAAACGTTTCTTAGTAAAATTTAAAACATCTTCATCCACTTACAAATTTCATCAACAAAGACAACTTCATCCTGTAAGAAAAATTATTCATGAATTCACTTTAAGAAGCTATTAAAATTGTTCACACGTGCTGAAATCATAGTTTACCACTTTTATAAACTCTCCATGAATATATGTTTTCCCTTAAAAGGTAAAATATATACCAATGGATAGATTTATGTTACATCATTTTTCTCACCCTTTTACAACACTACCAAAAGATAATATGGTGAGGTTAAAGTTATCACATACCTTATCCTTTAATAAAGGGATGTTGAACACCCATTATCAACGTCATCTTATGAAATGTTTCCTTCAGCAATGGTTTAGTGAATATATATGTAACTTGCTCCATTTTTTGGAAAAAAAATCCAACTCCAATTCATTTATTTAAATATACTCTTGGATAAAGTGATATTTGATATCAATGTTCTTGTAAAAATAATGTTTTTATATATTATTAGTGATATTTATAGTACTTTGATTATCATAACCCAAGATTAGGGGTAACTTCACATCAACCAAAAAATCATCCAATTGTGTCATCATCGATATCAATTGTGTTGCAACTTCAGTGGCTTCTATATACTCATATTCTTCCATAATGATAGTTAATAAAAATTTCTTATTTTTATGTTACATAACACATATTTTCCATAAAAAATTAAAACTCCACTATATGTGGATCTTCTATCTTCAACACATCTCACCCAATCTGCATCTACGTAACCAAAGAGATCAATCTTTATTGTGTTTTCATAATTCAACCCAAAAATCAATTTTTCCATTAATATATCTAATAATTATTTTTCCAGCTATAATATTATATTCATTTAGTACATTATGATGCCTATTACATATTGTAATAGCATACATAATATCAGGCCTCGAAGATGTTAGATATAACAGGCTTCCAATAAACTTTGTAAACAATTTTGGATCAAAAGATTTTCATTTCCCATATTTTTTCAACTTTATTCCCACTAAGATGGCTATATAAATAGGTTTTTAATCTTTCATTACAATATTCTTTATAAATTACTTAGAATATTTATCCTGATATAAGAAAATGTACTTAATATTTTGAAATATTTGTAAGAAAAGAAAGTATTTCATTTACCTTAGCATTGACATTTCAAATAATGTCTTCATCTTCTTAGAAAACTTCTCACATGTTTCTTCATCATTATATATGAATATAATTTAATCAACATAAATAATAATAATGATGGAAACCTCTTGATTTTACTTTATTTAGAGGTTACTATCGACTTTTTCTTTCTTGAAGTTTAAATTCCTTAAGCTAGTGTCCAATTTAGAATACCAATATCTCATAGCTTGCTTTAATCCATATAAATCCTTATTCAAAATTCACACATAACTTTAATATTTACCAATCACAAATCCACATGTTTATTCAATACAAAAGTCTTCATTGATCTCTCTGCTAATAAAAGATTGTTTTGTATCCATCTAGAATATCTTATATCTTTTTTGTTTAGTAATATCAAGAAATATCCTAATAATTTCAAGCCTTTAGGGTGGGGAAAAGGCTTCATAAAAACTAATGACATAAAATTTTTAGTAACCATTAAAAAACATACATTTCTTAATTCTTATCACTTAAGATTTTTCATTGAACTTATTTTTTAAAAACCTCTTTATACCAATAAAATTCTTATTATTTTCTTTGGGTACTTTTTCCCATGTATCATTATTCTCAATACGATCAAGTTATTCATTCTTGTAATCAATCCTCTCTTTATTCTTAAAATATTCTTTAACATCACTTAGCTCAACCTATTATTATAAGGAATCATGTGAAAATAACCTCGATTTTCTTCTAGTTTGGACACCATTCCTTAAATCGACAATGATATTCTCATCCTCCACATTCTTTTTCATCCAAGGATGATATGAATATATTTGTTCTTCATCACTTGATATAGTTGATTTATACCCATCATTTTGAATAACATAATAATTATCACATCTATTGGAAACTTTGATATGTTTTTTAATAGTAATAATATCATCCTCATCTTGTTTCATGTCTGTAATAAATATTAAAAACTTCTTATAAAATTATTTGATAAATTTAACATCTGTAGAGTCAATTATATTTCATGTTTTTTATTATAAAATGTGTATCCTCTATAATTATGAGGGTATACAAGAAATATTTCATCAACACCTCTTTGATCAAACTTTCCAATATTTTCACCCATGACTTTTATAATGTCGGGACTTGCAAAAACTCTTAAATATTTTAAACTAGGGGTTTTTTTTATAGTACACCTACTAAGGATTCATATCAAAGTTCTTCATTTAGAAACATATATTATGAATATGAATTGATTCTCTAATAACTTTCATTCAAAATAATAGATAAGTGTCATGTTTAATCAATATTATTCATGACAACTCAATAAAACTTTTATTTCTTATCTCAACAACACTATTATTTTTTGGTGTGTATGGTGAAAAGAATTCACGACGAATACCATAATTTTTAATATAGTATTTAAACCTCTAATTTTTATATTCATAACCATTATTTGTTTGAATATTATTCATGGAATAACCACAATCCTTTTCAGAACATTTCCAGAAACACTTAAACATTTTGAGACCCTATGAATTATGATTCAAAAAAATAATACATGTAATGCAAGTAAAATCATAAATAAAGTAAATAAAGTAATTATCTCTATTTTTTTTATTAATTTTTCATTTTTATACATGTATCATAATGTATAGTCTCTAAGGGATGAGTTGAATATATCTAAACTTTCTCATGCACTGAGTTTTGAATCTCCCCTTTCTAATATATAGAACAACAGCAATATATTCTTCTTATCATATTAGGAATACAATGAATAATTTTTCAATTTTTCATATTACTCATAAATTCTAACACATATGTCCCAAACTCATATGTAATAGCTAATTTTCTTCTTCCATGCTCAAAAAGAATGAACCCTGTGTATCTCCAACTTGAAACAAGTTTCCTTTGGTTCATTTTCCTCTCATAACAAATTTTCTATCTTTAACTATTTTAATGAAAATATCTTCTGAAAATAACTTCCTTACCTTCATCACAAATCTATGAAATACTCATAAAATTGCATTTTAGTCATTTAAAAAATAAAGCACTTCTGGATTTCAATTTTCTCATTACAATGCTAGTAGATCCAATGAAATTTATTCCCAGTGACCCATAATTTCCAAAAATCATTGTACCGTATTTATATTCATTTAAAATATTTAAAAACTTAAAATGTCTTATGAAATACCATGGTCAAATATCTAAGTTATTTTTCTTTTTTCCTTTGAGAACTGTTTCCATAAATATGTCTTTTTACTTGTCTTTTTCTTCATTCACATGTGGCTTTTGATATTTTTCATATAAAATTTTTTGAGCTTTTAACTTATCATAAAATCCTTTAGAAAGGTGTCTAGGTTTATCACATCTTCCACAAATAGTTTCCATAGGTTCAGATCTATTTTTAGTTTTCAAAATAGATTTATTGGGTTTCCTTCTTTGAGTGGGTTGGATCCCCCTCAAACTTTTCCTTCAGTTCCACTGGGATTCATTTAAGTATTAATGATTAAACCAGAACATGTTTTATATAAGCCCAAATCCTAAATAGTACCCGCTATACCCATAGAATCATATTTTCCAATATAACTCACATGATTTCTGGAACTATGCACCTTCTCCCCATAATCTTTCTTACCAACCACCTTAACACTTCGTTGTGAACCAATTTTTTGGTCATCTCATAACATATTATTATTTATATTATATTTTTTATTAGCCTTAATGTAATATCCACTTATAGTATCTTTTGGTTTAAACTTTAAAAACATATAATTTTAAAAAAATTCAAACTCTGGTGGTTTTGGATATATATACACTATCTTCTTGAGTTAATTTTTATTCTGGGAATCTTTAACCTATGTGATAACTTTTGAGGATGATTTTTGTGAATCCTTTTGAGGTTTAAACTTCTTAGAACTTTCACCAACTTATATAATAGAGATCTATAAATTTATAATTCCTTATTCATATTTGAAAAGTTTTTGTTGAAAAAGTTACAAATCTTTCTTCTTCTCCTTTATATTTTCTTCAAGCCTGATGTTGAAGTTTTTCACTTCATAATTTAAATTATTTATATCATCAATATATTTAATCAACTTATATTTTTCTTTAGGAAAATATTCTTGATTTTTTTCTAAAAGATATTCCTGTTTCAACTTCTTATTCTCCTTCTCAACTTTAACAATATTTTCAAGATATTCTCTCAACTATATTTTAAGAATAAACTTCATATGAGTCTCTTATTTTTCTTTTTTAGAGCTAATTCTTTCATCACTGATGAATTTTTCATTATTCAATTTTGAAATAATTAATTTTTCTATAGTATCATTATTGAATTTTTTAGATTTCACTTCACTATCATCATCTTCCTCGCATTTGTACAAATAATTATCTTATTATATTTAAAAAAATTATTATCCTTTAATTTAGAAAATGGATTTTATTTTTATTTCTTATTCTATAGAGATATTCTTGAATTTTTATCATCTTCATCATTATATTCTTCTTTCTTAAATCTTGGACAATTTGCAGCAAAGTGACCAATAGATCTACAGTCAAAGCACTTTAGTGGTAGATTTCCTTTGTATTTAGATATATATATTTTCCAACTTTTAGAAAACAAGGATATAAATTCATAAAATAATTTACTAACTTAATTATCAATTTTGAATCCACTAACTAATTTTTCAATCGATACATTCTTAGATTTTATTTCCTTAGAAGCCTTGAAAGATATTTATTGGTCATGTTTCTCCTTCTTTAAGATGGCCTTTTCTCTTCTCATTTTTTATGTGACAAAAATTCTATATAGATCATCCAAGAAAGTTTTTAGGTATCTCTATCTTCTAAAGATGATATTCTGGAATGTAATTTATTAAGAAGAATACGTAATATATTTTTAACAACAGTTAAATCTTCCAAATTCTCACTAAGAAATCTTATTGTGATTATAATTCCACTAACCCTTGTAAATAATTCATCATTAGATTCATCATCACCCATATTATGATATTTTTACTTCAATATCCATATTCATAACTTAGATTTATTCACTTTCATATTTTCTTCATAAATGTTCTTCAACTTTTCACATCTTCCTTTAGTTTCACAAATTATTTTAAATCATAGAAACTCTCTTTCAAAGAGTGAGGAAAGTGTATCATTTTTTCCTCACCCATCATTCTCTAAATTCTTAATATCGTTATTTTTTTAGGGAACACCCATAACATAAGGAGGGAAACCATCTATAACATCCCCAAGAACTTCATAGTTGATAGACAAAAGATAAGGTAACATTCTATATTTCCAAATATAATATTTCTTACCATGGAAGATAGAAATAACCTTACTATTTATAGAATTATGAATATCCTTGGAAGCTTTACCTTTCATAAAACATCAGTAAAGTTTAAACAAGGAAACCCTGTCTCTAATTCCACTTTAAAGAACCAATTAGGATCTATGTGATCACTGAGAGGGAGAGGGGGTGAATCAATTATCTTCACTTATTATGTTTTATTACTTATGAAAAAACCTTCACCTTTGGTTAATAATAAATGAATCTACTGGAAAATAAGAAAATAAGCACAACCATAGTAATATTGATATTTTTTAAGTTTTACTGGTCAATAAGAGTATAAAATACTTAGAATTGTTTGGAAATAATCCAATACCACACAAACCACTAGAAAATACTCCTTTAGGTGGTTACAGTAAGTAGGCAGTATTATTTCAATTTAAAAGAACTGTAGTCAATTGATAGTGTATGTGATCCTCACATAGATACAATATATAACAATGTTTTGAAACAACTGTAAGAACCTTCACCAATTGGACTTGATAAATTTTCACTATACTACTTGAACTTTATTCACACTTTCCTTTCCTGAAATTACTTTTTCTTTTTAAATTTATTACTTAAAAGTGGGAAAGAACTTTATTCAGTCTGATGATAATTAAATTTATGAGTTCTTCTAGTATACTCCATCTGATTCCCATATGGTATATTCCATATGATGCCTTATTATAGAAAAATACAACTTCTAACATGTTATTCATCTGATCACCTCAACACATTGTTAATCTAATACCAAATAATAGAAAAATATATATAGTATATTTTATATTGATTCCTCTTTAACCTATTAATATAATTAAATTTCCAATTCTGTAGAACTTCACCTCACTTCCATAAATTCCACACACCACCTTAGAACACAAACTCCCTTTATATAGGAAAAACACCTATGAAATATTAGGGAAATGTGTGAACATAATTTCAAACATCACACTCAATAATTTTGATAATACCTCTAAGAAACTTCCCACATTTGAATACGTTCAATAATCCTAAAATATAGGATCTCTCCTTATGAAAAAGTGATAAAATTATTCTCCAAACTACCTTATGACTCAATGAGAATCACAATCCTCCTCTGTGATTTTAGAAATTTTGAATGAATAGATCAACATCATTACATTTGATATATTTACAAAAATCTTCATAAAGTACTTAGACCATTGAACATTCAGTCTGATACTCCTTCACATAATTCCTCTTATAGATTAAACTCTGACTGGTGTTCTAGCACAATGTCCTAGGAACATCTTGGAAGCCTTTCATAAGACTCTTCTTACCTCTAATGACTTGATTCTGAAACCTTTGATTGTTTCCTTCTCTCATCAAACTTTGACTAATGAAATTCATACAGAATCATCTATCCAATGAATTAAACCACAACATTTTGTATAACATCCTTATATCCAATGAATCAGATACTTCTTTTGGATCATCCTATAACAACTTCACGTTGTGACTTCATACAATTCAATATGATAAATGTAGTAAAAAACAAAAATCCTACATTCAAAAAGCATTACAAATGGTTCATTCAATGGACTAAAACTAATAACATTATAAGATATCTTCTGATAGTCTTTGTCTAATTAAATTCCCCAATAACTTCCCTTCGACGCTTTGAAAAACTCCCTTGGATCAACAACCCTCATAAATGTTTGACCAATGACACTTTTTTCCACGACAATGTCAAAAAAAATAAACTTCAAACACAAACTCTACATTTATACTTACTCTTGGATTAAAATAACTTTAAGTAATCATAATTTTTGGTACATTAATAATAGAAAATAACCACAAGATTAACTTCATCAAAGATTCTTTCTTATGTACTTATAAGAAATATAGGATAAAAATTTAACACAAAAACCCTTTTCGATCACATCAGATCAGTAAAGTACATCCAGAGAACTCAAGTTATCACAATTCATCCAATCGTGTTTATAGGAAAGTTTAACAATGTAATGTTATTTAGGATAGACAATAAAAGACAATAGTTTGAGAAAACCTTTTTGAAGCCAAACCAACTTCTTCTTAATATCTTATAGCTTCTTAAAAACACCTCAAAATCTTTTAGTCCCTACAAAATGTTCAAGGAAAATAGTCACTTTATTACCTAGAATATATGATAAGAAATTTTCTAATCCAAAAAAATAATTACTAAAAACTCCTTTTCTATGGTGGTATAGTTTCACTGAGTTGAATATAGTATTCTTCAAGTGTATAAAATAACATGGTTTATTCCTTTGATTTTTGAGATAAAACTACTCCAAAAACATAGTTTAAAGAATTACAAAATAGTTCAAAGGGGTGATCCAAATTAGGAGGTTGTATAACTGGTGGTGTGGTTAGTTTCAATTGCATATCATCAAAAATACCGCCTATAATGATCAGAAAAAATAAACTTAAAATGTTTTAAAAGAAATATATAAAGTGAAAAATAAATCTTACTAAAATACTTGATAAATATTCTATAGAATTATGTTTGTCTTAAAATTAATCCAACATGATTAAAAAAATTTGGGTAAAAGAGTGAATTGATAACTTTAATTTTAGACTTATTAACCTCAATTACATTTTTTGAAATTATATTTCCAAGAATAATTCATATTTCAGATATGAAATTACACACTTAAAACTACCATGCAAGATTATTTTTAATACATTTTTTTGATAATTTATCCAAATTAGTCATGCAATGACCAAAATAATTTCTAAAATCATTTAAATCATCAAGAAAAACTTTAGGGTAGTCCTCAATTAAATCAAAAAAAATTCCATGAATATTTGAAATGTTATTAGTGACTTATACACTCTAAATGTCATTATCCTATAATAAATGGTTCCATAAAGAAAGTTTAAGGTTATCTTTTATTGGTCCTCAAGTGAAATTTGAACCTATAAATATCTAAAAAATATATCTAAAAAGAAATAATATGTTTTATTTTATGTTTTTTATAGAGTTTTTTCATCTAATGGTATAGTAAAATGATCTTTTCTTATGAATCGATTCAATTTTCTATCATCAATGCAAACTCTCCAAATTTTTTGGATTACCATAAGAATTAGCTCTTTTTTCATTCTTTATAAGGTTCAATATATGTTTTTTTAGCACAATACGAATTGGTCTTACCCACTATGTATAAAGATCTGACCTTAAAAATTACATAATATTGAATGAAGTTAATAATTCGCAATGATTATCTTTTCAGGGTTATAGCTTTATAGAATTAGGCCATAACTTATACATAAAAACTTTAATATTACAAAGTAGACACTTCTACTCACGATCCATAAAACAAAAACTTTTAAAAAATAACATGGTTTCATTTCATGCTTAAACATCACAACTTTTCCTTGATCCCATCCTTGAATCTATTCACCTTTAAACCTATGAAAAACATTTCAAAACTTGGGATGGGTAGAAAAATCTCATTAATGGATACATAAAAAGGTAAAACTGTTTTTTTTTTCAAAACAAAATGCAAACTAGGAATACTTTATCATAAGTAATACTTTTCACCTTTATGAAGTAGTAAATACTCTTCATTGAATAAAATCTCATTGCTTACCCTTTTTTAACCAAAATATTACCATAAAACCCATAAAAAGCATACATAAAATATAAAAGGTAAACTTGGAAAATAATCATACTTAAATAGAATAACAATATGGTCGACTTCCACAAATAATTCTTATAAATGGAATAGACATACGGCCGACTTCCATACCCAATGCGTTGGAGGTTATAACGTAACCACCCATCTGAGGTTTATCACAGAACCACTCATCATTTGGTTTATCATGTAACCACCCTTCATATGTCTAAGTACCGTTATATAATCATCACACATAACAGATTGAAAATATGAACATTTCAATCATAAAATTTCATTTGCAATCACAAGAAAAAAATTCAAGATATTGGAATAGTAAATCCACTTTCAAAACCATTTTCAAAACCAAAATATATAAAAAATGGTATATGGTATTTATTTTCCATTAAAAACATCATGGGTTGTTAAGGAATCCAAATATCAAATAATTCTCATGGTGGCGGAAAGGTCATTGTCGCTGCATACGTTAAAAACATTCATTTTGTCTTTTAGTAAAATACTTCATAGAAAAAAGATTTCATGTTAATGAAAGTAAAAGCCAAATGGGTTTATTATACACCGTGTAAAATAAATAGGTGTATATTATCAAAACATTCCCCAATGAAAGGAGATTGAGATGAAGTCCCTTACCTTACGTCTGACTCGTCATGTATGTTTCTCGTTCTTCCTGAATAATAAACATAAGTTAATTTATAATTTCTTCTTAACCTTTTTCAAGTTTATTATTCCTTTTATATCACTCCTTTCCACATTATAAAAATTTAATAATTATTTAAGTTAATATCGGTCATTTTGTCGATATTAGGTATTTGAGTCGAAAATGAACATGTTGTAATTAAAAATTATCCATATGGTAAAAATTAAATTATATCCATAATGATATTAATTATTTTGATATCAAATATATCATATATATCCAATATATATTTATTTATAATATTTCGTAACATTTGTAGATAATAAATGAAATGCACCGTTTATGGAGACGGTAAGTCTTATGTATTCATGAATGATACTTTCAATTTTTTTATATTTCAGGGAATAAAAACTAAATTATACATAGGTATACTATAATAATATTTTATATACATTACATAAGTTCATTAACTCCATCCTTTATACATTCCATGTATGGTAAGAATGAGTCATATCACTTTGATGGGCGGTAGTCTGCACTTCCTCAAATGAAATTATCATGTTTACACATCCTAAAAAGAATAAAGTTATGTTGTAAATAAAAATTACATAAGTATAGAGACAATATAAACATAATATATATCATATATAAATATAGTTCCATCATAATGGACACCATGCAGGTGGTATGGGAAAATCGAATAATCATTGTTTTGTGAGGTAGTAGTTCGTCGTACACAGAAATAGTATGTGTACATCCATTTGATGGAGGTGTGAGTAAGTGTAGTTAGAATAATTCTCATAAAAACATCCTAGTATATTTAGGATACATTTTTTATTTAATCAAAAAATAATAACATAATAGGGAGTAAATAAGTAAAATAATGGAAAGGGACTTTAGAGAAGATGTTGCTTCTTAAAATGTGTAACTTCCTTTGATTTGAGTCAAAAAGATTTCTTGAATTTCCTTATACCTAATTTAAGTATTATAAGAGGAATATAGATATTTTTGGAGCTTATTTTGTAAGGTTTTTGACAAGACAATGGGGTTTAAAGGTGAGAGTAATGCTTATAGGTGATTCCCTTTTATAAGAGGGAGGTGGGAACTTAAGAAATATCTTGAAATATTACTTTATTATAAACTGAATTTCGATTTAAGAAGGTCCCAAAGTCATTTATTTTGAATATAAGGTAAGAATTGTTCGCAATAATTTCAAAAAATAGGTTTTAGACAAGTTTTGGTCTCAAATTTAACCTTATCTTTTAGCTTTAACCCTTAGTTGACTAATTTAACTCTTACCATGTAATCTTGTATATTCATACTATATGGTTAATATAGTTACCATAAAATGACAATATAACATCAATTGGTTCATTAATGAAATTTTAAACATTATATAAGTCATTTGGTCGAATCGTAGATTTTTAGGACTATTATATCATTTAATAAAATAGTATTTTTTTTAAAAACTCATCTATGTCAATTTATATACAACTCATATCATGACTTTTAAAAAATCCAAAACAACTTGATTATTTCTAAAAAACATAATTAATTAAAATATAACAAGTCATAATCATACCTAAAAATTTTTTATGGCATAAAAAGTTTCAAAATAAATTTATTTTATTTTTTATAATATCATTTATTTAAAAAATTTATTAATAAGGTAATCACTGTATCATCATTGTGTCATAAATAAATTTATTTATTTTATGTCTAAAAAATATAAATAAAATAAGACGATGTAGGAAATATTTTTATATTTATAATTATTATTTATAGTCAAATATATCACTTATATAACCCCATATAAAAAATTATTAAAAGTTATATGTTTAGGTTGTATTTTCTTAACTTTAAATTAAAAGTAATTAAATGTCATTTTCACTCACAAGTGGATCTATTGGGTCCAAAATTTGACCCAAGGATTCTCATGGTCGGATATATCACATCCAATAGGGTTAGGACATGTGTTAGGGTAGTTTAATATTATTATAATGTTATTTTTTATCCTTATTTTCCAGATTTACCCATTAACCATGGTAAATAATATATTTACTAAAGTTACAATTCATATTGTCTAAAAATAAAAGGTACATATTCACACAATTTTGATATCTTAATTCCAAATATGCAATCCATTTTTTCAAATTCAAAACATATAATTTACAATAATTAATTTAAAATTAATTCTCATTGTCAAAACCAAATAGCAGGTTTTTAAGAAGTAATAACTATCAAAATATTGACATGTATTTATATCCAATTTAAAAGTGAAATTACTTAAATTGACCAAAATTAATTTAAATGGTAAAAATATTATCCAATTACAATTTAAAACTAATTAATATTACAATATAACTATATAAATAAATTAAATTAAAAGGCATTTTTGAATTAAAATGTAGTATTCATTAAAAAATTAACTTTATCAGAAAAATACCAAAATTTCATCCAAAGTAAATTTTGATGTTCCACTTCTGAAGAAGAATTTTATTTTTTCAAATATAACATATAAATGTGATAAAAACTAGATTTAAAAAGGTTTCTCCATCAAAAGGCGATAAACCAACCCTTTAAAAATATTAGAGTATTTCATACTTAAAATCGGATTCATTATTATTTTAATCCACTAATATTCAATGTAAAAATATTTAAAAAACATGTAATAATAAATTAGTTATTTTTGTTCATTATCACTGATAAAAAGGCTAGGAATTATCTACTATTTAAAAATAATAATAATATATTATTATTTTTTACTATGACTCACCATTGGGTGCAACATTAGATTTTGGAGAAACTCATTGTTGTGTGTTGGGTATGCCATCGAACATAGCATCGCCTTTAAAGTAAAATTCATATTTAATTCAAAAATATTAATAAATATTAAAATGTCATATTCTTTAATTACTTTGGTTGTTACATCCTTCCCCACTTTTGGAAATTATGTCCTCACAATTTTATTTACTTATAAAATAAGTGGGGGTATTTATCCCTCATAGAATTTTCATATTCCCATGTTTCATCTTCAACCATATGGTTTTTTCACAAAACCCTTACCTGATGAATTACCTTTGTCTGCAACACTTTCTCTCTTCGATCAAGAATCTAGACTGGTTTTTTTTCATAATAAATATTATCTTCCAACTAAACAACCTTTGGACTCAAATCACGAGATGGATCTGGAATATAATTTATTAACATTGAGACATGAAAAACATTATGTTCTTAGGATAAATTCAGAGGTAATGCCCTTCGGTAAGCAACTGATCCAACTTTATCTATAATTTCGTAAGGTCTAATGAACCTTGGAATCATATTTCCCTTATTACCAAAATGCATCAAACTTTTCCAAGGATAAACTTTGAGAAAGACATGATCACCTACCTCTAAATAAATATCCTTCCTCCGATTATCTACATAACTTTTCTTCCTACTCAGAACTATTCTCATGTGCTTCTAAATCAACTGAAATTTTTCTACCATATCTTCTACCAATTATGGTCCCATCAACTTACTTTCACCTACTTCATCTCAAAAATCTGTAGTTCGATACTGCTTCCCATATAATGCCTCAAATGGATCTATCTTTATGTTGGAATGAAAACAATTATTATAAGAAAACTCAACCGAATAAATATGTTGGTCCCAACATCCCTAGTAATCCATTCATCAAGCACTTAGAATATCTTCCAATGTCTAGATTTTTTATTCCAACGTCCCATCTGATTAAGGATGAAAAGCCATACTGAAATTTAATTTAGTACCCAATGACTTCTGAAGGCCTTTCCAAAAGTTAGAAGTAAACCTGGGATCACGATCAGATACAATGGAGAGGGGAACTCCATGCAACCTGACTATCTCTTTAACATATAACTGAGAAAGTTGATCTAGAGATAGATTATCTCAAATAGGAAGGAAATGAGTAGATTTAGTCAATCGATAAACAATAACCAAGATTTCATTATTATCTTGAGATGTCTTCGGTAATCCCACAATGAAGTCCATGGATATATTTTCTCATTTCCACTCTAGCACCGGTAAAGGCTTAAGAATCCCTTTTGGTAAATGACACTCTAATTTAACCTATTGACAAGTCAAACACTTCACAGTAAATTCAAAAATATCTCTTTTCATTTCATCCCACCAGTACTACTCTCGAAGATCTTTGTACATCTTAGTACTACCGAGATGAACTAAATAAAGAGAACTATGAGCTTCACATAACAACTCTTTCTTCAACTGTGAATCATAAGGCTCACATAATCTCTTCCCAAATATCAAAATAAAATAATTATCAATGATAAATTTAGGCAGCTTACCCTTCTGAACCAACTCTACATTTTTTCTGCAACTCATTGTCTTCCTTCTGTGATTTCTTAATTCTGTCTGATAGAGATGATTTTACTGACACCTGAAACAAAATAGAGGAATTTCATATACCAAAAACTTCTATGCCAAATTTCATCAAATGGTTAATCAAAGGATCTTGTTCCAAATGTTTCATGGTTAATGTATCATTACTTTTTCGACTCAAAGAATCATCCAATTTATTTTCTTTTCCTGGATGTTAATAAATCATGCAATCATAATCCTTGATTAATTCCAACCATCTCCTCTATCTCATGCTCAATTCTTTATGAGTGAATATATACTTAAATTTTTTTTGTTTAGTATATAATTCACATTTTACTCCATACAGATAATGCCTCTAAATTATTAAAGCAAAAACAACAGCAACTAATTTCAAATCATGTGTAAGGTAATTTAACTCATGAGGTTTCAACTAATGTGAAGCATAAAAAATTACCTGATCATTCTAAATTAGGACACAACCAAGTCCTTATAATGAAGAATCATTGTAGATAAAAAATTCACCATCTCTGGATGGTAATTCCAAAATTGTATCATTCACCAATCTTCTTTTCAATTCCTAAAAACAATCATCACATTATTTTATCCAGATGAACTTAATACCTTTACGAGTTAACTTAGTTAGTGGGATAGATAATATTAAAAAAAATTCAACAAACCTTCGATAATATCCTGAAAAACTAATGAGAAAATGAATCTTGGTTATATTTGTGGGTCTTGGCCATTCTTCAACAACTTTTGTCTTGGAAATATCAACAGTTATGCCATTTTTTAAACAATGTGACCAAGGAATGAAATTTTTTGTAACCAAAACTCACACTTGCTAAATTTACCATATAATTTATTTTATTTTAAGATTTTCAAGACAAACCTTAAATAAATTTCATATTCCTATTTACTTTTGGAATATACCAAAATGTCATCAATAAACACAGCCACAAACTTATCCAAGAACTCACGGAAAACTCTGTTCATAAGTTCCATGAATATAGCAGGTGCATTGGTTAACCCAAAAGGCCTAACTATAAATTCATAATGGCCCTATCTAGTTCGAAATGCGGTCTTTAGAATGTCTACTTTCTTTACTTTCAATGGATGGTACCCCGATCTCAAGTCAATCTTCTAAAAATACTAAGCTTCATGGAGCTGATTAAAAAATCATCGATATGAGGTGAAGGATACTTGTTCTTAATATTTATATTATTCAAGGCTCTATAATCAATGGAATGTCTCATTTAACCATCTTTATTTTTAACAAACAAGATTGGAGCATCCCATGGTGATGTTCTAGGTCGAATGAAACCTTTATCTAATAACTCCTATAATTACTTCTTTAACTCTAAAAGTTAAATTTGAGACATTTGATAAGGGGGTCAGAAAATGGCTTTGCATCAGAAACTAAGTCAATAGCAAATTCAACTTCCTGATCTAACAAAAAACAAGGCAAATCATCAGGAAAAACATCAAGATACTCATTTACTACTGGCACATCATTAATATGAATAGTTCATTTATTTTCAGTAATATGTGCAAGGTAACATTAATTTCTATCATTTACTAGTTTCTCAACTTTCTAATATGTTATCAGAGATAACGGTTCATTCTTATACACAAACTGAAAGTCTTTCAAAAAAGAAACCTCTTTAACTCTACAGTCAATCTTTGTATATTAAACAGAAATCCAATCCATTACCAAAATAACATCAAACTCTACTAGAGGAAAAATAACAAGGTTTCTAGGTAATTTATTTCCACATATAAAGATAATAAAATTCTTATAATTTATTTTTGCCTCAAAATTTCTCCATGTGTTTTTACCATAATTCCTTGATTCATTTCTTAAGGTGAAATTCAAAATTTACCCAAAAAAATAGCAAAAATGAAATAATGTGTAGATCCTGAATCAAACAACACATTGTAATAATCTGAAAAAAAAACAAAGTACATGATACCACTTCATTTGATGGTTCCACATCAACCGTAGTAGTTCAAAAATATTTTTCCACAACATTCTGCTTTTTATATGACTGGTTTCCACCTTGGGTAATCAACTTTGGACACACATTAGCACAGTACCCAAACTCATTACAACTATAACATCTTACCATCATCTTTCCATTACATGACTGATCATCTTCCTTATAATTACGAGAAATATGACCAGTCTTACTAGACTAAAAACACTTCCCATAATTTGATAAACATTATCCAAGATGCTTTTTACCACACTTCTCACATGATGGAAATTTAATTTTCTTACCTTCGTGCTTCTTTGATGAATACTTTCCCTTTGCCTGCCAACTTGACCTCTTCTTTTGCTTACTCTCATAGAACACCTGATCATCAAAAATCTACATTTCTACCTTCTCAACACATCTGACAGGTTTCTCAGAGAATTTCAATTTATGAGAGGATAGTGCTCTTCGATATTGTGGCTTCAGTCCTAAGTAAAATCGATTTATCTTACTATCAAGATCTTTGATGAAATTTAGGCCATACCTTGTCAGCTTAGTGAACTTTAATTCATAAGCAGCCACTAAGTCATCCTCCTACCTCAATTCCAAGAATTTTTTCCCATCCTAATTCAAACCACCTTAGGAAAATATTTCTCAAGAAACATACTTTTGAATTTATCCCAATCAAGTGTGTCAATATCCTCACTACCCCTGGTATTTTTAACCATCAACTACCAATGATCAGATTCTCCTTCAAAATGGTAAATATAAAGACTAACCTTTTAATTTTTTATGCACCCCATGACATAAAAAGTCTTTTACAGTGCTTTGATCCACTCTTCAGCTTGCATAGGGTCAGATGATCCTCTGAATGATGGGGGATGTTGCCTCATGAAATGCTCTACAACAGACATGTTCTTCTATGGTTGATCTAGTTGATCTTGTGCATGGACACCCCCACTATTTATCTCCTGAGTCAATTGATCCATCACTACAAAAAACTATTTAGTTCCAATTTCAACTATATCAAGATACTAATTTGGAAGGTTATTCTCCTCTGTATGCCTTCCCAGCACTGAATCCCTATTTTCTATGTGGAAAACCATTATGAACAAATATATCTTAGATGAATCAACATATTAATCTTTAAATGGTATATCATTTCAATTTTACCATAATGTAAAAATATTTTATTAATATTCTATTAACAGAATGCTAACTCCTAAGTTTACCTAAACCGACCTCTAATACCAACTATAAGGACCCGACCTTAAACATTACATAATCTTAAACTAAGTTAATAATTCACAATGAGGATCTTTTCAGTTTTATAGATTTAGAGAATTAGGCCATAACTTATACATAACAACATTATTATTACAAATTAGACACTTATACTCACTATCCATAAAACAAAAACTTTTCAAAAAGAACATGGTTTCATTTCATGCTTAAACATCACAACTATTCATTAATCCCATCCTTGACTCTATTCACCTTTAAATCCAATGAAAAACGTTTCAAAACATGGGATGATCCTAAAAATCTCAGTAAGGGATACAAAAAAAAGGAAAACTATTAGTTTTTCAAAACAACATGTAAAACATGAATACTTTATCATATGTAATACTTTTCACCTTTATGAAGTAGTAAATACTCATCACTGAATAAAATCTCATTAATTGCCCTTTTGTGACCAAAATATTACCATAAAACCCATAGAAAGGACACATAAAATATAAAAGGTAAACTTGGTACATATTCATACTTAAATAGAATAACCATATGATGACTTCCACAAATCATTCTTACAAATGGAACATCCATATGGATGACTTGCATACCCAATGAATTTGATGTAATAATGTAACCACTCGTCCTTGGTTTATCACAAAACCACTCATCATTTGGTTTATCACGTAACCACCCATCAAAATTCCAAGTATCATTATATAATCATCACACATAAAATATTGAAAATATCAACATTTATAATGCCCTAACCCCAGTTATACTGATTCGATGCATTATTACATAACATTGGCATGATAAAAGGAATCATATCCCGAAATACTGATTAATTTAGTAGCCTTGGAAGTACTATATACAAACATAAGTTTTACATTACATTATAAAATGAAAAACACAACATAATTCTCTCCTTTGAACACATTCATATCCCTTAGACTATCTCTATAGGTCAGTCATAATATACTTCTTCGCATCCTAGGAAAAATAAAAAATAGAAAGGGGTGAGCTCAGGTGCTCAGTAAGGATAAAAATATAGCGGAAACTTCCATAAATAAGCATAAACATTTAAGGAAATATATAAAACTAAAACAAAAGCATTTTAAAATTAAACTTCTGAATAATATAGAAAAGATAAATCAAATAATTCCATTTACTTATTCACATGTATACTCTACTAGTTGAATAATCACATGTAATATCAATATCTAATTTCATAATGATGGAATACATAATGCCAGATATCATAACCACACAGTCAAGGCCTCATGTCAAGACTACAAATAAGATTTTTTCAAGGCCTTGTGATAAGAAACTATTTTGTCTCATGAGACCTACTGATGCATCAAGGAGCTATAGAGGGCTCCACTCGTCACTTACTAAGTCCAAAGCATTCCTTATATGAAAAGTTTGAAACATAACATAAACATTCGTATTAAAACTAGCATAAAAATGTTAATACATTAACCATAAACCATGAATGGTATAAATATAACACGTCCATAGTCAAATATATTACAAAAACATTAATACAATATGGAATATTGTATCATAATAAATCAACTTTAAACAAGTGTAAAATTCATCAAAGGATGTTGATATAGATGAAATCAAAACTATTTGAGAGAAATATATATTTCTATTTTAAAATCATCTAAAAGTCACATAATTATAAAAGAAAAATTTATTTTGAAAATATTCTTATAATATTGTAAGGGAAGATTCGAATATTTTATAACAGTAGAAAATAGCTGCACTTGCTGTATAAGTTAAAAAACATTCTTTCCTTAATTTTGTCGAAATAGTCGTAAAGGACCTTGTTTGGAAAATGAAAGAAATATTAATTTATAAAAATTATATAAAAATTAAAAAAATTGTATAAATTACTTCAATACATAGTCTAGAAAATAGTAAAAATGTTTTGAAATACATTTTTAAGAAACACAGATGTGGATGATAGAGGTCCCAGTAGATACTCACATATAAACAACCTCAGATAATGAAGAGATTGTAGAATTAACCCTTACCTTGTACTTTTCCTTGGACGAGGGTACATTAACCTCCTATATAGTAGTTAAATCAATGTTATTAAATTATACAAGAACCAAATTCATAAATATGATATCATATATGATCTTTTAATATTACTTTGTTAATAATATTTCAGTAGTATCATTTTTTTGGGTGTTAACTGATTCATTTTCCTTTCTATGTTTTGTTACGTAAGTCATGTTTGATATGGATAGGATGTATTTTATTCATATAAAGAATGTAATTAAGTTCTTAAAAATTATTTTTAATCATAAAATGAAAATTATTCTTGAATGGTTACGATGGGTAATGAATTTCATCACGTTTGTGGAGACGGTAATCCGTACGTACGCACGAGTGAAATTATCATTCTATTGATGGTGAAATCATATGTAATTAGATGTTATATAATATATTGTGAATAATTAACATGTTATGTTTATTATTTACATCATTTATACTCATTATTATACCCATCCAAATAATGAAGTGTTTGAATAACAAACTACCCCACGACATGGAGACGGTAAGTCGTACGTACGCACGTATGGTGACCGATCATTCATAGGATGGATAGAATAATGAATATGGTTGTAACATATTTATAATAAAATCAAATTTTTTATAAGGTACTAAAGTTTTTATTTTGGTATGGAAATAACAAGGAAATAAGAAGTGGAAGAAGAAAATAACATTGAAAGAGGTGGTGAAATTATTACCTCTTCTTCGGGTGTTTCCTTTTGAGTTGATCAAAAGGGCTCCTTAGGTTGGATTTTTGATCCAATTAAGGCCTCGAGGCCAACTTGAGGGTAGTTTTTAGGATATTTTAGTATGGTTTTGATGAGACAAATGGCTTTGGAGATGTGATTTTGAGTGAAGGGGGAGTACCCTTTTATAAGAGAGGTGATGGTCACTTTAGGAGAAGCTTGAAATATTATTTTATTATACAATCATATTCGGTATATAATGGATAAAAATAATTTATTTCAAGGATAAGGTGGGTATGGGTCGAAAAACTATCAACTAATATGTTTTATACCGATTTAGGTCACCATATTAACCTTATATTTTATATTTAACTCTTAGTTAAATAGTTTAACTTTTATCATGCATTCTTGTATTTTTATAATAAATGGTTAATAAAATTACTATAAAATGTCAAGAGAACCCCAAGTGGTTAATTAATGACATATATATTATTATATAAGTATTTTTTCTGAACCTTATATTTTTATAACTATTATATAATTTAGTAATATGGTATTTGTTTTAAAAAACTCATTTATGTCAATTTTGACATTATTTAGTATTTGGTTTTTTTGAAAGTAATAACTACTTAATTACTTCAAAAAAAAATTAAATCAATCCTAACATGTCATATTCACATATAAAATTATTTTATGGCATTAAAACTTTAAAATTATATTTATTTTAATATTTATAATATCATTTATTTGATTCCTTCATTAATAAGGAAAATACTGCATCATTATTGTGTCATCTATAAATATGTTTATTTTATTTATAAAAATTATAAATAAAATATAATGATGTAGGAAATATTTTTAACTTTATAATGACTCTTTATAGTTGAATAGATCAATTATACAACCTCATATTAAAAATTTTATAATAAAAGATACATGTTTTTGCTCTTTTTGTCTTTACTTTAGATTGTTTAATATAAAATGTCATTATCACTCCCAAGTGGCTCTATGGGGTCCCAAAAATAGACCCAAGGATTAAAATGGTCGGAAATGTATCATCCAATAGGGTTAAGACATGTGTTAATGTAATTTAATATTATTATAATATTATTTTTTACCTTTATTTACAGGATTTTCCCTTTAACTATGGTAAATAAAATATTTACCAAAGTAATTATTCATAATGTATAAAAACAAAATTTACCTATTTACATAATTTAGACTTCCTGATTCCAAATATGAAATCCATTGTTCTAAATTCTAAACAAATAAGTTACATAAACTAATTTAAAATTAATTCCTGTTGTCGAAACCAAAAAGTGGGTTTTTAAGAAGTAAAAACTATCAAAAG
This sequence comes from Viscum album, assembly GCA_963277665.1. Lineage (NCBI taxonomy): Eukaryota > Viridiplantae > Streptophyta > Magnoliopsida > Santalales > Viscaceae > Viscum > Viscum album. The sequence continues at coordinate 1,644,921,237 of OY728159.1, forward strand.
ATTATCATATGATTATGTACTATTTAAATGTAAAATTACGGCCAATGACCTTAATTATATTAAATTATAAAAAATATAATCTAATTATATTTTTAAATAACTCAAATTTATTATATAACACCATAAATTATATTGATTACAAAAGTTGTTTTTAATTAAAATTTAGTGTTTTTCACTATTCATAAAAATATGAAAGTTATCAGAAAAATACAAAAAATTAACCCTAAGATAATTTTAATATTCCGAATCAAAAAATGAAGTCCATTTTGAAAAATAAAATTTATAAAATTTCCAAAATGGGGTATTACTATTCATAACGGCTAGTTTGATTAGTTGTGGTGTGTTAGAACATGAAGTTGCATACAACGTAAGCTATTGTATTATTCGGGTGGTTCTACATCATAAGTTCCTCGGGTTCCCACGTTGCCTCTTCCATCTTATGGTTTCTCCATAGAACATCCACTAGATGAGTCATCCAGTTTCTCCACACTTGTTATCTGGTATCAAGAATCGTTAAAGGCTCTTACAATAAGTCATATCAGGTTCCAGTTCTATTTCTTCATTGGTGACTACATGCATTGAGTCAGGCATGTATTTTCTCAACATTGATACGTGGAACACATCATGAACATGGGAGATACTTGGCGGGATTTCCAAATGATAAGCTACAAATCAAATTAGTTCTAGAATTTAGAATGTTCTGATGTACCTAGGAATTAATTTTCCTTTTTTACTGAATCGTATAACACCCTTCTATGGATATACCTTCAAGAAAACATGATCACCTACTTGAAATTACAAATATTTCCTTTGCTTATTAGCATAGATATTTTGCCTACTTTGGGCTTCTTCTATGTGGTTTTGTATAACCTTTACATTTTCTATTGTTTCCTCAACAAGTTCTAATCCTACGATTTTTCTTTCACCAACATCATCCCAACAAGTTGGTGTGTGACATCTCTTTCCATATAATGCTTCTTATGGAGACATTTGGATACTTGAATAGAAACTATTGTTATATGAAAAATATACCAGAGGTAAATATTGATCCCATATACCTTGAAAGTCAAGTTAGTAAGATATCAACATGTCTTCTAAGGTTTGAATAGTCTGTTCTAATTGTCCATCAGTTTGAGGGTGGTAGTCAGTGCTCAAACGAAGTTCAGTATCCAAGGAATTCTAAATACTTCTCCATAATATTGATGTAAAATGGGGATCACGATTAAAAACAATCTATAGGGGTACTCCATGAAGTATTAAAACTTCATTGATATATAGTCTTGAAAAACGTTCAAGTCGTAAATATTCTCTTATAGAAATAAAATGTGCTAACTTAGTAATATGGTCAACAATGACCCATATTTAATCATTCCTTCTAGGGGTCTTTGGTAGTCCCATGAAAAATTCCATCGTAATGTCATCCCATTTCCACTCAGGTATGGGAAGAGGATTCATCACTCCTCTAGGATATTGTCTTTCAGCTTTCACTTGTTGACAAACCATACATCTTCACACAATCAGAAATCTCTCTCTTCAGGTTGTCCCACCAAAAATGTTCCTTCAAATCTCTATACATCTTAGTGCTACCAGGCTGTATAGAGAAATCAGAGCTATGAGCATCATCCAATAATTCCCTTTTTAGATCAGGTATATTAGGAACAGAAAGTCTCTTCCCAAATTTCAAAATTCCAGTTGCATATACGAAGTCAATCAATCTCCTATCATGCATAGCTCTAATTTTCTTTTCAAACTCTTCATCATCAGTCTGAGAACTTTTTATCCTTTCTAGTAAAGATGGTTCGGAAACTATTTGAAACAATATTGATGTTTCACCTTCCATGATTATTCCCATATCCATATTTATTATATCCATGAACATAGGAACCCTTTCAACTCTCATCTTGTTCAAAACTCCGTGATCCTTTCTTCTCAAAGTATCTTCCTCCTTATTTTCCTTCCCCGAGTGGTAGTATATAATCCTTTAGTAGTTCGATCCATCACCTTTTCCTCATGTTGAGTTCTTTTTGTGAGAAAATATACTTCAAACTCTTGTGATCAGTATATATCTCACATTTTTTACCATAGAGATAGTGTATTCATATCTTCAAAGAAAATATTACAGCTCCTAACTCAAGATCATGGGTGGGATTGTTTTGTTCATTAATTTTTAGCTATCGTGATGCATAAGCAATAACTCTATCATTCTACATAATGACACAACCAAGTCATTTCTTTGAAGCATCACTATAAATAACAAACCCCTCATTCCCTAATGGTAGAGTCAAGATAGGAGCATTGACTAGTCTTCTCTTCAGTTCTTCAAAACAATCTTCACACTCTTTTGTCCAAAAAAATTTAACCCCTTTACGTGTGAGCTTGGTTAATGGGTTAGCCAATTGGGAAACATTCTGGACGAAGTGCTGATAATAACCTACTAAACCAATAAAATTGCATACCTCAATTATACTTGTCAGTGATGGCCATTCTTGTATTGTTCTTGTCTTAGAAATATCAACATAGATTCCATCCTTAGAGAAAATATGTCCAATAAAAGAAATTTTCTGAAGCTAGAATTCACACTTCCTAAACTTCCCATATAATTCATTTCTTCTGATGGTTTCCAGAATAGTGTACAAGTGATTTTCATGATATTAATAGATTTTGGATTAAAACAAGATATCATCAGTAAATACCACTACAAATTCTTTAAGATATTCCTTGAAAACTCTATTCATTAGATCCATGAAAATAGAGGGTGAAATAGTCAGTCCAAAAGGCATTATTGTAAACTCATGATGCTTGTACCTGGTTCAAAATGTTGTTTTCAGAATGTCTTCATTCTTCACACACAACTGATGGTATCCAGATCTAAGATCAATCTTTGAAAAATATTGAGCTCCATGAAGTTGATCGAATAAATCCTCAATGCGAGGTAGGGGATACTTTCTTTATTGTGATGGAAATGATCTCCCTGTAGTCAATGCACAACCCCATATATCCATCTTTCTTCTTAAAAAACAGGGGCTTCCCATGGAGAAACACTAGGGTGAATAAATCCTTTCTTACTCAATTATTCAAGTTGTTTCTTTAATTACACTAATTCTATAGTGGTCATTCTATAAAGGGGCTTTGATATGGGCCTTGAACTAGGAATTAAATCAATGGAAAACTCAATTTCTCATTCTGGAGGATGTCCAAGTAAATCCTCTAGAAACACATCAACATATTCTTTCACAATAGTTACATCCTCTATTTAAACATTCCTTTACTCACCCTTAGCTATTTCATTATATTCCTCCCCAATAATTGAATTTAGTTGAGCTACTGGGGGTGGATCTAGTTAAGAATCAAGTGGTGATGTTTCTGCTCTAAAGATAAGGTAATCCTTATCATCATCGAAAATTGTTACCTCCTTCTTCTTACAATAAATTTTCGTACCATGGTCCAAAATACAATCTATACCAAGGATTATATCAAATTCAATCATGGGTATGATGATGAGATTAGCAGATAAATAACATTTATATGCCATAATGGGGACTGATTCACAAAACACTATTGTAATGATACTTCCCTTAGAAGTTTTGATTGAAAACTTCCTTGTTAAATCAAATTAGAAATATCTAATTTTCTTAGCAAACTAGGAAGATATGAAACAATGCAATGATCCATAATCAAATAAAGCATTGGCTAAACATGATAAAACCATTAAATTACCTTCCACCATGTATTTTGAATCTTTAACCTCAGCAATAGTGATCGCATAAGCTTGGCCTTGCTCCCTTGGCCTTTTTTTAGGTAAGTTTCCTTGGTGATTAGGAAATTCATTTGCATAATGCCCCATTTCTCTAAAATTTTATAATTTAACATTGGTATCCTCTTTCTTTCCCTTGCTATCACGATCTTGGTATCCTTTTTCACCACACTTGTAACAGACTCACATTCCCTTCAGGAAAGTACCAGGGTGTTTCTTCCCACATTTACCACAGGATGGATATTCAACTTTTCCCTTATTCACCTTATTTCTATTTCAAAAGTGTTTAGTAGATCTCTTCTTCTCTTATTTTTCTTTAAATTCGTAAGACATAGAGAATTCATTTTCTATCTTGATTGCACATAAGAAAATATCTTCATACAATGAGAAGGATTGTGAGACTAATGCTTGACGGAGAAATGGTTTTAACCCATAAAATAATCGATCAATATTACTCTTTGGGTTACATATATAATCTAAATCATTCCATGATAACCATGTAATGTTATCCTCATACTTTGCGACATTATCATCCTCCTTCTGACTCAGACTTAGAAATTGTCTTTCCATATCCGCTCGATGGTCACAAAGAAAGTATTTTTCATAGAAAATCTCTTTAAACTCCCTCTATTCCATACTTTAAACTTCTTAATCCTCTTTGTGTTTTTAATTAATGACCACCATTGATTTGCATCTCCTTTGAGGCGATGAACTTTCATGACAACTTTTTCCCTTTCGCTACTCGCCAAACCATGAATTATTTTCTCTAAGGAACTTATCCATTGCTTAGCTACAAATGGATTTGTAGTCCCATTTAATGTTGGTGGTTTTTTCCTCATGAAGTGGTCTAACATTGATCCTCTATTTTGTGGATCATGGTAATCCATATGAGTAAGTTTATTATTCATAACCTGAGTAAGTTTTCCCAGTATGGTGATAAGCTGATCTGCACCAGTTGCATCACCATCTTCACTATAATTATCTTAAGAGGTAAATCCCTACATGGATTATGTGAATTGATATGGTTTCCATTCCTTCCACTAGGAATCATTTCTAAACAATTTAATACACTAGATTAGTTTATGAATCGCAATACATAATTCCAAACTTGTAAAACACTTAACATAGATTGAACAGTTTATTGATATAATCCATAATCATAAAAAAATTCTTTGATGAGGAATATACTCAAAAATCCTTCATAATGATTTGTAAAGAAAATTTTAATTATCCTAAGAATATCCCCCGAGATTGTTGTAACCAACAGTGCAGTAAGGCCCGTTGTCATGTACTAGGGTACCCCAATTCAAGCCCAAAACTCTTTCTCAAAGTTTTCACTTCTAGGTACATCTGTGTCAAAGCATCCTCTACCTGCTCATATCCAGACAAGGATTTATTTCTTGTAAAACTAACAAAATCTCTACATTACCAAAATTATAGGAAGTTTTCTATACTAATCCTCAAATTCTATCTTAGGTTAATGTTATCTGATCATCGTTTTTTTCTAAATATAGCTTCCAAGGTTTTTACAAAACTTTCTCTAATACCAACTATAACGCCCTGACCCTAGTTACATAGATTTGGTGCATTATTACATAACTTTTTCATGATACAAGGAATCATGTCCCAAAAGACCGATCAGTTTAATAGCCTTAGAAGTACTAGATATAAACATAAGTTTTACATCACATTATAAAATAAAAAACAACAACAAAATTCTCTCATTTTAACACATTAATATCTATTAGACTATCCTTGTAGGTCCATCATAATATACTTCTTCACATCCTAGGAAAAATAAAACATATAAAGGTGTGATCTCAGGTTCTTAGTAAGGATAACAATATAGCGGAAACTCTCATAAATAAGCATAAACATTTAAGGAAATGTATAAGACTAAAACACAAGCCTTTTAAAATTAAACTTCAGAATAATATGGAAAATATAAATCAAATAATTCTATTTACTTATTCACATGGATACTTTACTAGTTGAATAATCACATGTAATATCAATATTCAATTTCATAATGATGGAATGCATAATTCCAGACATCATAACCACATAGTCAAGGCCTCATGCCAAGACTAAAAATAAGATTTTTTCAAGGCCTTGTGCCAAGATGCCAGCTTGTATCATGAGACCTACCGATGCATTTAGGAGCTATAGCAGGATCCTCCCTTCACTTACTAAGTCTAATGCATTCCTCATATGAAAAGGTTGAAACATAACATAAACATTCGTATTAAAACTAGCATATGAAATGTTAATAATTTAACCATAAACCATGAAAGGTATAAAAATAACACATCCATAGTCAAACATATCACCAAACATTTAATATAGTATGTAAGATTATATCATAATAATGAAACTTTAAATAAGTGTAAAATCCATCAATGGATGTTGATATAGATGAAATCAAAACCATTTGAGAGAAATATCTCTTTCTATTTTGAAATCATTTAAAAGTCACATAATTATAAAATAAAACATTTATTTTGAAAATATTATTATAATATTGTAAGGTAAGATTCAAAGATGTTATAACGGTGGAAAATATCCGCACTCGCTGTATAAGTTAAAAAAACATTTTTTCCTTAATTTTGTTGAGAAGGTCGTAAAGGGTCTTGTTTGGAAAATGATGGAAATATTAATTTATAAACATTATATAAAAAGTAAAAAAAGGGTATAAATGACTTTAAACAATAGTCTAGGAAATATTTAAAAAATTAAAATATATTTTTCAAAAACAAAGATGTGTATGATAAAGAGGTCTTAGTAGATACTCACGTATAAACAACATCAGATAATGAAGAGATTGTAGAATTAACCTTTAACTTTTACATTTACTTGGTTGAGGGTATGTTAACATCCTATATAATAGTTAAATAAGTGTTATTAAATTATAAAATAACCACATACATAAATATGATATCATATATGATATTCTAATATTGCTTTGTTAATAATATTTCAGTAGTATCATTGTTTCGGGAGTTAGCTGATATCTTTTCCTTTATATGTTTTGTTATGTAAGTTATGTTTGATATGAATATGATGTATTTTACTCATATCCATAATGATATTAAGTTCTTAAAAATTATTTTTAATCACAAAATGAAAATTATTCTTGAATGGTTATGATGGGGAATGAATTTCATCACGTCTGTGGACACGGTAATCCGTATGTACGCACAAGCGACAATATCATTCTATTTATGGTGAAATCATATGTAATTGGATGTTATATCATATATAAAGAATCCTTAACATTTTATATTTATTATTTTCATCAGTTATAATCATTATTATACCCATCCAAATAATGAAGTGTTTGAATAACAAACTACACCACAACATGGAGATGGTAAGTTGTATGTACGCACGTATGGTGACTTGTCATTCATATGATGGATAGGATAATAAATATGGTTTTAACTTATTTATCATAACACCAAAATATTTATAAGGTACTGGAGTTATTATTTTGGTATGGAAACAATAAGGAAAGAGGAAGTGGAAGTAGAAAAGAGCTTTAAAAGAGGTGGTGAAATTATTACCTCTTCTTCAGGTGTTTCCTTTTGAGTTTATCAAAAGGGCTCCTTAGGTTGGATTTATGATCAAAGTAAGGCCTCTAGGTCTATCTGATAGTAGTTGGGAGGATATTGGAGTAGGTTTTTTCCAATCCAAATGGATTTGGAGGTGTGATTTTGAGAGAAGGGGAAGTACCCTTTTATAAGAGAGGTGAGGATCAATTTAGGAAAATATTGAAGTATTATTTTATTATAAAATTATTTTTGGTTTATAATGGCACTAAAATGATTTATATAGATTATAAGGTGGTAATGGGTCGAAAACCTCTCAACCAATAGGTTTTATACTGGTTTAGGTCACCATATTAACCTTATCTTTTAGATTTAACTATTAGTTAAATAGTTTAACTTTTACCATATATTCTTGTATTATTATAATAAATGGTTAATAAACATACTATAAAACACAAAGAGAACCAAAAATGGTTCATTAATGAAATATATATTATTATATAAGTATTTTTTTTACCTTAGATTTTTAGGACTATTATATCATTTAATAATATAGTATTTGTTTAAAAACTCATTTAAGTCAATTTTGACATTATTTAGTATTTGGTTTTTGTGAAAAGTCATAAAAACTTGATTATTTTGAAAAAAATACATTTAATAAATAATAAAATCTCATATTCACATATATAATTTGTGGGTGGCATAAAAACATTCAAATTATATTTATTTTAATATTTATAATATCATTTATTTGATTCTTTCATTAGTAAGGTAAATACTGCATCATTATTGTGTCTTATATAAATATATTTATTTTATGTATAAAAATTATAAATAAAATATCATGATGTAGGAAATCATTTCATATTTATAATTCATATTTATAGTCTAATAGATCAATTATATAGCCTTATATAAAAATGGTTTTACTAAAAGATACATGTTTTTGTTATTTTTGTCTTTACTTTAGATTATTTAATATAAAATGTCATTATCACTCCCAAGTGGCTCCATGGGGTCCCAAAATTGACTCAAGGATTCCCATGGTCGGAAATGTATCATCCAATAGGGTTAGGACATGTGTTAGGGTAATTTATTTTTATTACAATATTATTTTTTACCCTTATTTACCGGATTTACCCTTTAACCATGGTAAATAAAATATTTACCAAAGTAATAATTCATAATGTCTAAAAATAAAAGTTACCTATTTACAAAATTTGGACCTCCTAATTGTAAATATGAAATACATTTTTCCAAATTCAAAACACAGAAGTTACATAAATTAATTTAAAATTAATTTCAGTTGTCAAAACCAAAAAGTGGGTTTTTAAGAAGTAAAAACTATCAAAATATTAACATATGTTTATGTACTATATAAATGTAAAATTACTTCCAATGACCTACATTATAGTAAATGATAAAAATATAATCTAATGATACTTTAAAAAAACAAAAATTTATAATTTAACACTATAAATTATTTCGATTAAAAAAGTTGTTTTAAATTAAAATTTAATATTTTCACTATTCATCATAATATGAAATTTATCAGAAAAATACCAAAAATTCACACTAAGATAATTTTGATATTCCAAATCCAAAAATGAAGTCCATTTTAAAAAATAAAATTTATAAAAATTTTAAAAGTGGGTATAACTATTCATAACAGCTAGTTTGATTAGTCCTTGGGTGTTAGAACTCGAAGTTGTGTACAGCACAAACTATTGTATTATTCAAAGAGAAGTGTACTGTGGAAGATTTGGGTGTTACAAAATTTCAATCATAAATTTTAATTTTCAATAAAAAAATAATTTCAAGATATTGGAATAGTAAATTCACTTTCAAAATTGTTTTCAATACCAAAATATGTAAAAAAAGGTATATGGTATTTATTTTTCATTAAAAACATCACATCTTGTTAAGGAATACAAATATCAAATAATTCTCATGGTGGCGGAAAGGTCATTACTACTGTATATGTTAAAAACATTCCTTTTTTCATTTAGTAAAATTCTTCGTAGAAAAAAGATTCCCTTTGAATGAAAGTAAAATTCAAAGGGGTTTATTATACACCATGTAAAAGGAGGAGGTTTTTATTATCAAAACATACCCCAATGAAAGGAGATTGAGACGAAGTCCCTTACCTTGTGTCTGACTCATCACGTATGTTCCTTTTTCTTCTTGAATAATAAACTTATGATAATTTATACTTGCTTCAAAAAAATCATGTTTATTATTCCTTTTATATCACTTATTACCACGTTATAAAAATTTAATAATTTTTTAAGTTAATATCGGTCGTTTTGTCAATATTAGGTAATTGAGTAAAAATAAACTTGTTGTAATTACAAATTATCCATGTGGTAAAAATTAAATTATCTCCAAAATTATATTCATGATTTTGATATAAAATATATCATATATATTCATTATATATGTGTTTATAATAGTCCATAACATTTGGAGATAATAAATGAAATGCCTCATTCATGGAGATGGTAAGTTGTACATGCGCATGAACGCTACTTTAAATTATTTTTCATATGTAAAGGAATGAAAAATAAATTATACATAGGTATAATATAATCATATTTTATATAAGTTACATAATTTCATTAACTCCATCCTTTATATGTTCTATGTATGGAATGAATGAGTCATATCACTTTAAGGGGGCAGTAGTCTGCACTTTCTCAAATGAAATTATCATGTTCCCGCATCATGAAAAGTATAAAGGTATGTTGTAAATAGAAATTACAGAAGTATAGAGACAATATAAACATAATATATATCATATAAAAATACAGTGCCATCATAATGGCCACCATGGAGGTGGTAGGGTAAAATCGAACAATCATTGTTTCATGAGGCAGTAGTTCGCCATGCACAGAAACAATATGTTCATATCCATTATATGATTGTGTGTGTAAGTGTAGTTAAAATAATTATCAGAAAAAAATACTAGTATATTTGGTATACTAGTTTTTTTATGTAATCAAAGAATAATAACAGAATAGGTAGTGAAGAAGTAAAATAATGGAAAGGAACTTTAGAGAAGACGTTGCCTCTTAAAACGTGTAACTCCCTTTGATTTTAGTAAAAAGGCTTCCATTAATTGACTTATTCCAAAATTAAGGCTTCTAGGATTAATATAGGGATGTTGGGAACTTATTTGGTCTAGTTTTGGATGATCCAAGGTGTCTTGAGAGGTGAGACTAATGGTTAGAGGTGATGCCCTTTTGTAAGAGGGAGGAGGGGAACTTAAGGAATATCTTGAAATATTATATTATTATTAACTGAATTTCAATTTAAAAAGGTCCCCAACTAATTTAATTAAAATATAATGTTATTATTGTTCTAAATAATTTCAACCAATAGGTTTTAAACAATTTTTGGTCTCAAATTTAACCTTATCTTCTAGCTTTAACCCTTAGTTAACTAATTTAACTCTTACCATGTCTTCTTGATATTCATACTTTATGGTTAATATAGTTACCATAAAATGCCAATAGAACATAAAGTGGTTCATAAATGAAATTTTCAAACTTTTATAAGTCATTTGGACAAATCTTCGATTTTTAGTACTATTATATTGTTGAATAAAATTGTATTTGTTTTAAAAACTCATTTATGTCAATTTATATACTATTCTTATCATGACTTTTAAAAAACCATAAAAACATGATTATTTTGAAAAACATTCATTTATTAAAAGATAAAAAGTCATAATAGTCCCTAAAATTAGTTTATGGCATAAAAAGTTTCAAAATAAATTTATTTTAATTTTTATAATCTCATTTATTTAAAACATTCATTAATAAGGTAATCACTACATCATTATTGTGTCATAAATAAATTTATTTATTTGATGTCTAAATATTACAAATAAAATACCATGATGTAGGAAATATTTTTATATTTATAATTAATATTTATATTCTAAGATAATACTTATATAACCCCATAAAAAATTGTTTTAGTAAAAGATATATGTTTAGGTTATATTTTCCACAACTTTAAATTAAAAGTAATTAAATGTCATTTTCACCCACAAGTGGCTTAATGGGGTCCCAAAATCAACAAAATGATTCCCATGGTAAGATATATCTCATAAAATAGGGTTATTATATGTATTAGGGTAGTTTAATATTATTATAATATTATTTTTTACCCTTATTTAACAGATTTACTCTTTAACAATGGTAAATAAAATATTTACTGAAGTTACTATTCATAATGTCTGAAAATAAAAGTTATATATTTAAACATTTTGGATCTCCTTATTAAAAATATGGAATCCATTTTTACAAATTTAAAACACATATGTTTCAATAATTAATTTAAAATTAATTTCTATTGTCAAAAGCAAATAGCGGGTTTTTAAGAAGTAATAACTATCAAAAGATTGACAAGTGATTATGTCCAATTTGAAAGTGAAATTAATTAAAATGACCAAAATTGGATTAAATGGTATAAATATAATACAATTAAACTTTAAAACCAATTAAAATTGCAATATAACTATATTAATAAATTATATTAAAATGTATTTTGGAATTAAAATGTTGTATTCCTTAAAAAATGAACTTTATCAGAAAAAATCCAAAATTTCATCCAAAGTAAATTTTGATGTTACAATTATAAAAAAGAATTATATTTTTTCAAATAGAACTTATAAATGTGAAAAAACTATATTTAAAAAGGTTTCTCCATCAAAAGGTGATAAACTGACCTTTTAAAAATATTAGAGTATTTCATGCTTATAATCAGATTCATTCTTATTTTAAGCCTCTAATATTCAATATAAAAACATTTAACAAACATATAATAATAAATTAGTTAGTTATTTTCTTTCCCACCAATACAATGGCCAAAAGTTAACTACTATTTAACAATAATAATAATATTTTATTATTTTTTAGTATGACTCAGCCTTGTGTGCAACATGATATTTCAGAGAAAATCCTTATTGTGTGTCGGGTACGCCATCGAACATAGAATCCACTTTAAAGTAAAATTAATATTTAATTAATAAATATTAATAAATATGAAAAAAATTTATTCTTTAATTACTTTGGATGTTACACTATGAGTTAGAAATTGGGTAGATAATTCTTACTTCTAATAGTTTTTCAATTTTTTTACTTCCATAATAGTTGGGTTGACTCCTCTATGAGGTTGTCTAAATTTTTTTGCATCACTTTATAATAGAGTTATATAAATGTATATTTTTGAATTGATCTTAACAATTTATTCTGATTTCTTGCCTATAACTCTCATATGTTCACTCAAAATATTTATCAATTTCTTTCCTTGATTAGAAGACAAGTCACTAGCAATAATTATCGATGGCTTGTTTACTTCCATTAAAAACATATACATTAAATATAAACATAAAGGTTTGAATTATATATTTGGGGGATTAATTAATTAAGACATAAAATTTGGTTTACTTACCTTAATGGCCTAAATTTCATGTAAAATATATGAATTATAAACACTTTCATTATTAAATAAAAAATAAAATTCAATAAAGAAATCATAAGTTACCTTATCATTATATTCTTTCCTGTAATTTTTTATTTTCTTCTAATTTTTTTAAAAAAAAATTCAAAAAAAATTGTTACCCAAATGAAAAAATTATTCTAATAAACTAGTTTCAACACATAGGTTAGATCTTTCAGAATGCGGTGGTGTAAAAAGTGAGTGTTATTCCTATGTACATTTCATGAAATCAAAGATAATAAAGTAGAAATGTTTTTCTCTAAACTGAATTATTAATTAACCTTCATCAACATTTATGATTATCATTACTGTTTTCAATAAGGGTATCCCAAAATGATGGGCGACTGAGAAGGTATCTTATCTTCTTCCATGTTGATCATATAAAAATTAGCAAATAAGTTCAAATTTTGGAATCTAAACAAGATATCTTCAAGAAATCCTTCTAGAATTTCTATAGATCTGTTATCTAGTTGTAAAACCACTCTTTTTGGTTTGAGTTCTCTTATCTATAAAGAAAAAAATATAGAATTTTGAAATTCATTAATAAAATCTCCAAGATCACATGATACATATGTTAAAGACATAGATTTAATTGTAAAAGGAATAGAAAACGTCCCTAGATCATGGAATTTAGTTTAATGTTGTGTTGTGATCAAGGAATAACTGTTTCTTTTAAAATTCACTCTCTCATTACCTTAATTTAACCTTTTCTTTATGAATAATTCCTATTGGAATTTATCATATTTTTGGATTTTTTTTTAGGGATATAAGAATAGGTATATTGATTTCAACATTTTTTAATGAATCCAAAATTTATTTTTGGATTTTTTTCTACATCGATATTCTTTGATTGTACCATTATTGAGGTCAATGAAAATGGTATTTTTTCCCCAATTTTTTTAATGGTGTTTCTATTTTCTACTTATTCTTATTTGTTTTAACTACCTATTCCTTGTTGGTTTCTCTGTAATATTCCAAATCTAGTTTTGGGTTAGGTTATATTTCCTTACCACTCTCAGTTATTACCACACTGATATTTCTATTTTTGTTTGGAATGGGTTTCACTATTCTTCCTAGGTTTTTTTATCATTTATAATTGGTTTACTAACTAACTTTTAGATTATTTCATCTCATTTCTCAACTCTTCACTTCCTATGTAACAACCTGACTCTAGTAACCCATATCCATCTTCTTATTTTACTAAATTTTTAAAAGATAAAATATATCTCACTATGCAGGATTGATTAGTATATAATTATTGTAAAACTAGATACATACATGATTCCCATATTATGAGAAACATTATTAAATCCTTGATATCATTCATAATATACTTATTCATATCTTAGGTAAATGAAAACAAATAAATAGTGAGATAAGATGCCCAGTAAGGGTAATATATAGTGGAAACTATCATGAGTAAATAAGGCATAATCATTATGGAAGAGTGGATAATCGAAACACATTCCATTCAATCAAAAATTTGAGTTCAATGAACATTTATAAAAAATATAAACATAGAAATCACATGGATAATAGAAAATTAATTCTTAATAAAGGTACTGCATAATTCTTTACATTCATGATCTAGGCCTACCATCCAAGATATCTTTAGTCTTATCATCAAGGCCTCTTAACCAAGCCAATATTCTTAATAAATGGGATAATTTGAACTAAATACACATATAATGTGGAAACTTTTTTTTCTCTCACGAGACATGTCATTGTATCAAGGGGATATCTATAATCAGGATACATCCAGAAATTTAACATCCAACGCATTCCATATATTTTTAATTATAAATTAATTCTCAAAATTCTTTATAAATAAACAATTATCCATATTAATTAAATAATAAAAAAATCAATGTTTTCCCACTAAATAAAATAACCTACTTAATGATCTTCCTTCAACTTATATCGTATATATAAATGGTATACGGCTGAAACGTCATCAATGTAAAATAAATTATTCTAAATTCAACCATGATATTAAAAATATGAACATGAATGATAAAAATAATGTCCAATAAATAATGTAGATTGATATAAAACATGATCAAAAGAAAGTGAATAATATAAAAATAATATATAATTTATTATTAGTAAAGGAGGATAATAAATTCTTCATAAATGAAGGTTTTATAGTGAAAAAAGAATTTAGAAAATAAAAAAGAATCAATACATTAAAAATAACTTCCTTGTAACTTTTTTAATAATGGATTTATAAATCACTTTTCAAAATTCTTTTCATTCCTTTAAGAAAAGAATACTCTTTTTCTAATTAATTTTAAATAAAAATTCAAAAAATATTGAGAAAAATATTTTCTTGAAAATAAACATAAAAAATTTTAAATAAATCTTAACATAAAAGAGTATTCATTATAGTGGAAAAATAGATTTTTGTGGTGTACATTAAAACAAATATCTTTTTTCACACCTTTGATAAAAAGTTCCTCGTTCATAAAATGACAAGATGATTCCATTTTTTTCTATTATAAAAATTCATAATTGGGTAAAAATGAATTTAATATATCTTTCAATATTATTAAAAAAATTCTTGAAAACATTTTAACCAAAATATTCATGGAATAAAAAGACTTGGAAGGAAAACATCAAAATAATATTTTAAAATAAAGTCCCTTAAATGTAACTTACTTGTTGATTCTTGGTCCAAAAAGAGAATAAATTGAAAATAAACATGTAAACCCAAAATAAAACCATATTAGAAGAAAATAAATTTCTTTTAATATTTTAGGATAATATAATTTTATCAAAGGAAATATAAACATAAACTAACAAGTAATAAAATGAGATTGTAAAAGAAATATCTTACCTCATGTTTGAATTACCTCATAAGTAATTTTAACATCTAGTATAATAAATTTTAATTTATTATAATTATATTAAATAACTATATACATAATTTTAATATCATATATTATCCACTTATAACATTCAAACACCCATTTATTAATAATTATTTTTAAAAATCTCCATTTCTGAGTGTTAAATGTTTCATTTTTTATATTAGTTTCAGTTCAGTAGTTTCATTCCTTATATATTTATCATGGTTAAATCATCCCTATAATTATAATAAAGATATTAATATCATATATTTTCATTACATAAATGTTTATAATCATTATTTGAAATGAATATAGGAAAAATGAATCACATTTCATCATGGAGGTGGTAGCCCACACTACGCATGAGCAGCGTTGTCATTCTTTTATTAGGTGGAAGGGTAAGATGGTGATATATTATATTTAAATAATCATAATTATATCATAAATATAATATATAGACATTATATGTATCATAATAATGACACATAAATTGTGGTGATGAAAAATGAAATGCATCACTTCATAAGGTGGTAGTCCGCACGTACGCATAAACGATGTCTTCATTTACCATTTGATGGAGAATGATATAAATAAAGATTTATCTATTGAAATAATAATAAATCAGTATATGGAATATAATTATTTTATTATATCATAGTTTTTACTACATAATTTAATAATTTTAGAATAATAAATAAAATTAAAATACCCGATTAAGAGTCATACCTCTTGAGTATAGGCAATGTAGTCATATTCTTCTTCTTCTAATGGGAAAAAATATTTCCCAATGGAATTTATTTAATTGATCTTATATTTATCCCCATTATACCTCTATATATATAATTTCTATTTATTTTTTAGCTATAATCAATTAACTTATGTCCAAAGATAAAAACATTATCCATAAAAATATTTTTTTTAGGGTGAAGAATATGTTATCACTCTTCTTTGCTGACTTTCGGGTACTTCTTAGTTCAAGTAACTTTACACCTCTTCAAAACAGTTCATCATGTGTCCTAGGTAACCAAAAAATTAACACTTCATAATAGGAAATGTTTAGTCGCCACCTTCTCCCCACATGTGTCTAACCTCTAAATAGCTCATTGGTTTTTTATTGATCCTAGACGATTGAGAGTTATCTCCTACCATTTAATTTCCTTTATTCTTTTCACTTATTATTATAATTTCCTATGTTTAAAATTTAAATCCAATTAAAATTTTACTCATTTAATTCATTCATTAATCACTCAAAACATTATTGACACTCTCTGTGCCTCTTTTAAATGTTTTCCTTTAGTTTTTTATCAAATAAATTTCCAAATAAAAATTTATTCTTTTCCACCACTAGTTTTTCTTCCAATATCATGTTTCATTTTCAATTTTTCCACTTCATATTCAAGTAATTTAACATTTCTTATCAATCCTAAATAAAAGAAATAAGTTCATCAATCAACTTATCTTTTTCTTTAACCTTTAATTTGAAATACACTACTTATATGGATGATTCTTGAGGAGCCTCTTATTCCTTCACAACTTTATCTAATCGAGTGATTTCATCTTCAAATTATTCAATATATTCTTAATATTCTTTCAAAAACCTACCAATATTTATGTTATTCTTTTATTATATGTAAAACTCTTCAAGGGATCCTTCGATTTCCACTTTAATATTAACAAAACCTTTCATGTGATTGTATCCCTTTGTTTCATTTTTGAACTTTATCAATAGTTTAACTCAATGCATATTCTGAATTTAATTTTAATTTTATTTCACATTTTTTAAATCATACCACATCCTTATCTTATCTATTATTCACCAAGTTCTTCCTTTGAAACCTCTTTCTGGATGTGTTTCTATATGTGAAGTTTTATATAGGGGGAACTTCTTTTACTAGTTTTATGATTATTCACCTTTAGCTTCTCTATAAACCTTCCTCAAAAATATCACAACAATATTCCCAACTTTTCCATAGTTTAAACATGTTAATCGTAGTTTTTGTTTGAAATGTACTTTACCACTATTGAATTTTCTTACTATAAGTAACATAAATTCATCACTAACATCCTCTTGTCCATCTTCACATTCAATTATATCAAGATTCTATATAACCTTGAATTTCATCTCCTTTGATGAGTGGCTCTCATTTCAGATTGACTCGTATTTCATAAGACACCAACATACTCTGTAAAGTATTAATAGATAATTATATAAGGTTTTTTTCTTCAAGTTTTGATACCTTCGGATTGTACAAAGGTGAAAACCTTTTAAAAATTCGCTTCATAGTATTAACATCCTTGATCTCGTCACTAATTCCATGGATATCACTAATAACCTCAACAATTCAACTGAATAAACCATTAAAGTTTTCACTTGATCCCATATTTAAATAATAAAATTTTTTGTAAAGATTCTATAACTTTTACTCCTTAACTTTATTTCAAACTTCATATATATTTTACAATTTATCCAATATTTATTTATTAGATGTAAAATTCATCATAATTATGTATATTTGATTCAAAAAATCTCTATATAGCTCACTTTATTAATTTTATCATCATTGATAAAAAAATTATCTTCTTCTATAATAAAGAACTTTGTAGAATCACTCACATTAATTCCATGAATAGTTAAAGAGAAAACATCAAGTTCAAGAGATATTAAATGTGATCTCATAGGGTTCTTAAAAATCTAATTATTATAGTCATTATATAAAACCTCATTTTACATTAACTATGTTCTCCATATAAATGAAATTATATTTATAAATTCATAATTATTGAGATTGTGTCTCTAATAATAATTATTAAAACCACAATATCCCAAACACACACTAAGAGGGGGTGAATTGTGGTGTGAATTCTTTTTCTTCTCAACTTTCGATAGATCTTATTCTCATGTTGGAAGGATATATCTAAACCTAACATTCTCATGTACACAATTACACCATAAATTTACAGAAATTAAATGTATATGTATAAATATTTTTAATTTTTTCACTACTAAGGGCTCCATCCAAGGAGTATATATTGATTGTGTATCAATATACAAAAATCACTATCTACTTTTGTGATTACAAGTTTTAAGATGAGTCTATTTTCAATCCTAGGGTCATTCCCTATACTTATCTCTTCATTCACTACTTTGATACAAGGTACATATGACGATGTTGACTCAATAGTCACTTAAAAAGATACTAACAAATATGAACAACGCTAAAATAATAAGGGTTTATTCGTTGTGAATTGATTCCATTTTATGAATCTAGATCTTCAATTCAGTTCTTCTCCACCTTATTTATTCTCTATATTAGTTCTTATATTCCTCTTTAATATCATCTAATAATTCTCTATATTTTATAAATTATCATGACCCAAATATTTAAAATTCATTTCTCAAAATTTCTCACTTGTCACTATATGATATGTCCTTAAAACCATTCATAATCATCTAGTTAAAACTACCAAAGTCTAAGTCAATCTCTTTGAATTTAAAAAAATTCAGAATTTTAAGAACAATATGAAATCTAATAGTCCATGGCATCATGGTCATGGTTGGGGTGTGATTATATTCAAATTCATCATATTTGTGGCATGAGACTCATGTTTGTGGTATGAAATACCTTCCAATTTAATAGAGTTTGGTTTGATTCAACTCATTTCTATAAAATTTAAAATCCACTTTGAATCCATAAAATTTTATTCAAATATAATCTAAAACTCCTTAATGATTGAAGTAGGATATTCTAAATCCATATAAATAATGAATTCCTTATGATGTGATCCTCTATATGTATCATGATCACTTCAAAAAAATCCAAATATATCCACATCAAATTTTCATTAAGTTAGAATGTTACGATGTGATATAACTCAGGACGGTTCAACAACTTTGATTATGGAATGATATAAACCTTCAAATTTCTCGACTATTGTCATTTTGAAATATGGAACCAATATTTTGGTGTGATCCCTTAAATATTTACTATCCATAGTTGTATAAATTTTTCATGGGATCTCCAATATGGAATGATATGTAACTCTATGATGTGATGTGTGACATTTAAACATGACTGATCACTATCAATTTAGTTTACTCTTATGAATTCTCATGTATATCATGATTGGGATGGTTGCATTTTCATTATGTATTCTCTAAAAAATCACCTCTATACTTCCTTAGATATCTTATAAACTTTTCCAAGGCTATATACAAAGACAAATGTATTAAAAAAACAAACACAACACCACTTCACAACTCTTTTTCTAACCTATAAGATAAAATATAATATTTTCTATTGATTCTAATGATTTTCAAGTTAGGTAACCTTGGTTCCAAAAATCTTATATTTTATTTTATCATTATTAAAGGAATTTTTAATAAATTTTTTGTTCAAAAAATTGAATTTTTTGGTGTTTTTTTAATATTAATGAGTTTTTTTCTTACTAATTCATAATATTTTTGTGTTAATTGAAATAAGTTATTCATAGTAAAATGATTGAAATTATATGTGTTTGATTTTGTATTAAGTGAAAGAATAAGTTTATTTTTTCATGGAAATATATTTGTCTTGGGTAAAACTCATTTTAATGTGTTAGGTAAATTAGTAATAGGTTTTCATAATATTATAAGTAAATTTTCTATTGTAAAATGATTTATATTTTATATCAATTATATTTGGATAAATGTAAAGGGGAAATAAAAGTTTAATACATGTTTATCAGTGATTAAAAACGAAAATATGGATTTAAGGGTTTTAAAATGGGATTATTATATGAAATATATTTTCTGAAATTATTATAATATCATATAATAAGAGTGTTTTGAATTTAAGTGTTTATATGAGTAATTGAAAAGTAAATGAGTTATTTGTATGGGATTAATAGGGGATGATGGACAACTTTATGTATTGAAATTAAAGTTCTGTTTATGATATTAGAACTCTTTTTTCATGAAAATACATAAATTTAACTAACTTTTAGGGATTCTTTTATAGAAATCCACACTTTTCATACATAAATATCACATCTTAACATAAAAATATACATTAAATAACATAATGATCCATTATAGAATTATTTAGGTCTAGTGCCTTTGGAAACTCGGATACATAAACAATTAGTTCATAAGTGTACTATATCATCTCTCACTAAGTCCTACATAACAATCACCCTTTTTAGACATGTCATACATAATAACTTTCTTCATAATCTAGGTAAAGTAAAAAAATGGTTAACTCTGATGATCAGTAAGGGTAAATAAGGGAGATATGAGAATTATATGATCATAAGGGTATGAAAACATGAGAATGACATTTAAAACCCATACCCTACATGTCATAGATCATAACCATGATCCATGTAATAGATATTGGTATTTAATAAGATTTGAATCATAAATTAATAAAATAACATGATCTGTGAGAGAATAATATTAGCATAAGACATAGATTTTTTACATATACATAAGCATGGAAAACAATTTCCTTAGAATTAAATACTCATTTTCAAGTCTATCAAAGTGGTTTGGGTTCACTCCCCAAACCATTTTAGTAGTAAAGGTTTTCTCTCAAGATGATCATATATGATTGGGTTCACTCCCCATACCATTGTAGTATTCATGGTTCCTCTCATGAATATCATAATGGAAAAAGTCCCATTACTAAACTGAGTTCACTACCTAGATTATCATAGTGGGTTGGGTTCACTCCCCATACCATCTTAGTATTCATGGTTCACTCACATGAATAACATAGTGGAAAATTCCCTTTACTAAATTAGGTTCACTCTCTATTCCAATCTTATTTATCTCATGAGATATTAATATTTTTCTAATGTATTGGATTGAGATATTGGTCACACCCATACTTGGTGATAATGTAACCACCATCCTTGGTTATAACAAAACCATTGTCCTTGGTCATAATGTAACCAACATCACATAATGAAAAACATACATAAGTATGCCACAAGATCATAAAACATTTATCATATTAGAACCCATGAAAATAAAATGGTTTCATAAAAAATTTATCACAGCATAACCCATGTAAAAGAAATGGGTTTCATAAAAATTTAATCATAGAAAACCCCAACGAAAGAGAATGGTTTTCATGGAAATATTATCATCATAATAATAAACCACCTATAGAAATAATAAGGATGTTATTAATGGATCATATCACCATTAAATCTTATTTAATATCAAATGATTTCATTTATATTTAAAATATTTTTTAAAGATCGCGTAGAATATTTCTTGAGGAAAATAAGAATTTCATTTTGAAAATAGACTTTTGGAAACTATAATTTCATAAAACATTATGAAAACCATTTTTCTAAAATAAAATTTTAATCTTATAAAGTAATATTTAAAACATTTTGTGTTCATTAATGTGGGAAATTGTATTCATGTTATACAAGTTAAACCAAGGATTCCTTTTACAACTTCAATAAAAGACAAAATAGGCCTTGTTTAGAAAAAGACATGAAGATTAATTTTTAAAAAATTGTAAAAAGTGAAAAAAGGTAAAAATTAATTTAAATAATGATATGGTAACATTAAGAAATTCTTGAAAACATTTTTCGAAAACATTTATATGAAATAAAAAGGGGTTTTGACCGAATAGAGAAATAAAGTTAGTTTTCTTTAAAAATATGTTTTTGGAATATTGAGTACATAAAGAGAGTAAAATAAAGTAAAAACATGTATTATAAATAAATACATGAATGATATAAAATTCTTGAATTTATTGAGAAATATATCATAATATTTCATCATCAAAATCATAATCATAAACAATCCCAATAAAAATGAGATTGTAACATCAAACCCTTACCACTTTGGTAACTTTTGAATCATAATACCCAAGAAAGATATAACCTTATATATATGTTTATATGACATAATTTTCATTGTAATAATCATAAAATTAATTCATGGAAATTATATATATCATAGAAAAGAAACAAGTGGTGAATATTTCATATGTCTCCCAGAAATAAAAGAGACTATAAATCCCTTACATGCTTTGGTAACTTTTGAATCATAATCCCCATGAAAGAATAACTTTAATTGAAAATTTAAATATCATTATAATAAATAAATTAATGATATATCATGTAAAATGTGTTGTCTATACACCTCATAAAATAAGATAAATGTATAACATAACATATGTCCCAAAGAAGACAATTTGAGATAAAATCTCCTACCTTATGTCTTGACTTACTTTATACACATTAAACGCTCCTATATAATAAATATATATTTATTATAAATCAATTAAAGAACCATAATTATATATATCGTACCATATATGATTTACTTATGACCTTTTATTACCGATTTATTAATAATTCCTTGTTAAAGTCGTGTTTTTTGTGATAACTACTTTGTTTTTCATGTATGTTTTGATTTTTTATTTTTGGTACTTTTACTTTGATCATGCTTAAATAATCTCCATAATGTTAAAAATTATATATATATTATATAAATTAAGTATTTATGTATTTATAGTAATCATTATGAGTTAGATATTGAAAATGAAATACATCGTTCATGGAGATGGTAGGTCGTATGTACACATGAACGTTGTTTCCATTTTCTCTACAGATGGAAAAAAATAAAGGTAAATAAAATAAAACATTTCCATATTCATTATGATTTCATATATATCACAAATATTAATTAAATTTAACATTATTAACTTATATGTAAATAATAGGTGGAAAACAAATCACATCAATTCGTGAGGCGGTAGTCCACCGTACACACGAGCGACGTTATCGTATTCCTATGGAATGAGAAGTGAGATTTTATTTGTGATATTATAATGAAATAAGTATAATAATATCATAAATATCATATATAAACATTAAATACATCATTAATCTATTCATGAGAGGTGGTGATGGAAAACAAATTACATCGGTTCTCAATGCGGTAGTCCGCCATGCACACAATCGACAATTTCATTTTTGATTTGATAGAAGAGGATATGGGTGTAGTTTATGCTTCAAAAATAAAATTTAAGTATATTTTTTATATTTTTTATATATATTTTAATTATTATCACATTAATTAATGTGGTAATAGAAGAATTAAAAAGAAATGCCTTATTTAAGAATATTACCTTTTCTTGGAACTACCTCCTTTGGAAATCTTATTAAAGACCCTAGGATTGGTATTTTTGGAAGACCATCAGCTCTAGAATGTGGAAAATTATGTTTGAGATATATATTTTAGGGGGTTTTTAAAAATAGGTATTAAAAAGTGTGAATAAGTGAGGGGAGAAGTACCCTTTTATAATTAGGGAGGAGTGTTATTTTTGTAAATACCCAAAACTATTCAATAATGGGAATTTAATCTCACCCCAAGTGCCTATGAAAATTATAAATATTGGATTGAAGGTATTATATGATCTATAAACACCACCACCACACAAAAAACATTTTTTAAATTTTTTATTCCTTATTCTTTTAGTTTACTTAATTTTACCAATTTAGTTTTCACCACGGTAACTTGTATATTTTTATTTACCTACGCAATTTATTATTTAATAATTAAATTAAAATGAGGATTAATAGATAAACCTGACCCACTGATTCTAAATATGAAAACCAATTTATTAAATTAAAACCCTAAAAGTGTTTAAAATTCATTTTAACACAAGTTCTTGTAACACACAAAATTTCGTTTTTACCTTAATCGTGGTAATTAATTTGTACTGTGTTTATTAATATTCATGAAAAAAATTAATTTGGAATTAATATATAATATAAATTATGATTATTAAAAATATTTATTCCATTTTATCTAATTAAAATTGTATATGTGGTAGAATTTACTTTAAGATTAATCCTACAGATGTGATGAAAATGTCGTTTTCCAATAAGAAAATTTTTAAAAGAATAGAAAGTTTTATTATCAAAATTCAATATAAAATTAATTAAAATGATATTAATTGGACTAATAAATATATAATTTAACTAATATTACATTTAAAACCAACTTAAAATAAAATTTAGCTTTTAAATTATTTAAACTAAAAGATATATTTTAATAAAAATCTAGATTTTTTACTATTCATTGAAAAATTAATCTTTTTAAACAATTCTCAAAATAATAGTAAAAGATAATTTTGAAATATAGATTTCAAAAAAAAGTTTATTTTTTAAAATAAATTTTCTAAATGTTTCAATAATTACTTTCATTATTTATTCATAAAATATAATAAAAAGATTTTTTTAGAAAATAGTATTTTCAAAACATATAAAGGTTTTACTAAAAAAATTAAGTAATTTTTATGAATATTTTTTATTTATATAAATACATTATAGTTAATAATTAAAAAAAATCATACTCATACCACCAATTTTAATGGATAGTTTTTAATGTTAATGTTTAAATAATAATATTAGTATTATATCACGATTCATTAAAACCTAGTGTTGCATGTAACGTAAGATATCGAAGAAATTAAATTTATTAGAAAAAATATATTTCCAAAAATTTTGGGGTGTTTTATTATAATCCCCTTAAAATTAATTTATCCCTCAAAATTATATCACTCTAGTACAAAAAAATTAAGGATACTTCTACCTCATTACATCCTCAAGTTACCACATAGCTTCCTCAAGATGTTGGTTTCACCACCAAACTTTGATCAAGTGATTGGTCTTGTTTCGTAACACTTCATTTGTAAAATATAGAATTCCACTGGATTCTCCTAAAAATAATGTCTTTTCAATAGGTATGACCTCTGAGTTCAGTACATGTGAATTTCAGGTATGTACTTCCTCAAGATAGTTACATGGAACACATCATGAACTTGATAGAGGTTTAGTGGAAGAACGAAGTGATAAGAAACCATCCCTACTTAGTAAATAATCTAAAAAGGGATAATATACCTTGAATTTATATTTCATTTATTCTTGAATATGATAACCTTATTCTAGGGAGAAATTCATAAAACACCTCATTACCAACTTCTAATTCTAGATCACACTGATGATTATCAGTATATTTTTCTACCTACTTTATACTTCTTGTATGTGTTGTTGAATGGATATAACCTTATCTATCATTTATTTATCTATCTTAAGTCCCAATAGCTTTCTTTATCTAACCTCATCCCAGAAAATTGGATTTCTATACTTCTTTCCATAGAGGTCTTTATAATGAACCATCTAAATGCTCAAATGAAAGCTATTATTGTACAAAAACTCAACCATATGAAGGTGTTGATCCCAAACACATTTAAAATCCATAGAACAAGGTATCAAAATATCTTATTGGGTTTGAATTTTTCTCTTAGACTGAACAACTTTATGGGGATGATTAGTAGTGCTGAAACTCAATTATGTATTAAGGTAATTTTGAAGACTTCACCAAAACATTGAGTTAAACATTGGATTTTGATCGAAAACAATAGAATTTGGTACACCAGGAATCCTTACCACTTATTTAATTTATATCCTAGAAATTTTATCCAGAAATAATATTCTTCGATAGTGATGAAGTGTGCTGACATTGTAAAGAGTCTAACTAAAACCCATATAGTATTGTGCCCTTTTGATGTTTTCGGGGGGTCTGATGACATAATCCACAGTGATGTTTTCCCATTTCCATTCTAGTATATATAATGGTTTTAACATCCCCTTATAATTTTATCTCTCAACCGTAACTTGATGACATACGAAGATCCTAGATATAAAATCTATGATATTTCTCTTAATTTCACCCCACCAAAAATACAATTTCAAATATCTATATATCTTTGTACTTCCATGATGAATAGAGAATGAATAACTATGAGATTATTCTAATAGAACATTTTTAAAATTTGGTATGTACGGAACACATACACCATTTTTTAACCTTATCATTCCATCATAATTATGGTTGTACTCAATAACATCTTTCACCTTCTTTGGTATCTCTATATCATTCTTTTATACCTATTTAATATTTGCATGTATTGATGGTTGAATACTCATTTGAGAAAGATATGATTTCTACCCTTCCTTTGGGATTTCTAGATCCATTCTCTTCAAATCTATAAATATTGGATCTTTTGTGATCATCATCATGGATAATATAGCATGATACATTTGACTCAAAGTGTCTTCCACTTTGTCCACTTTCCCAGGGTGGTAATGTATTGAGCAGTCATAATCATAAATTAGCTTCAACATATTTTTTGACACATATTCTATTCTTTTTGTGTGAATATATACTTTAAAATTTTGTGATCAATATATATATCACACTTTTCTATGTAAAGATAATTCATCCATAACTTAATGAAAAAAATACTACAGCTAACTCCAAATCATGAGTTGGATAATTTTTATCATAAACCTTCAATTATCATGTGGCATAAGTTGTAACTGTATTATTCTACATGAGAACACATCTCAATAACTTCTTGGATACATCACTATATATTAAAAACCCTTCTCCACTATAGGGTAATGTAAGTACATGTGAACTGAATAAACTTCTCTTCAGTTCCTTAAAATTTTCATCACATTCATTTATATAAAGGAACATTGCTCCCTTATAAGATAAATTAGTGAGTAGATTATATTGTACTAATAAATTCTCCACAAACTGTCAATAATATCAATCCAAAACAAGAAAACAGTTGATCTCAGTCACAGTGGTCAGTTTGAGACAATTTTTAATATCCTCCATCTTTTATAGATCCAACAATCCACCCTCTCTTTAGATTATATGACACAAAAATGAAACATTTTATATCCAAAATTCACACTTAGTACATTTTTAATAAATATTATCTTTCCTTAGGGTCTTCATCATAACTCTTAAGTGATATTAATTCTCTTAATTTCTCTTTGAATGTATAATAATATTATATATAAATACTACTACAAACTGGTAAATGCAATCTATAAATAATATATTAATTAAATCCCTGAAGATAGAGGGAGAATTATTAAGACTGAATGAAATCACTATATACTCATAGTGTCTATACCTTGTATGGATTCCAATTTTGGGTATATCCTCCTTATTGACCCTCAATTGATGATATCAATAATTAAGGTCAGTCTTGGAAAATTGTTGTGCTCCATGAATTTGATCAACAAGTCATCAACACAAGGTAGAGAATACTTGTTCTTGATCATGACCTTATTCAGCTTCCGATAATCAATTCAAAGTTGCATCGAACTATATTTCTTCTTAAAAAATAGAACAATTATACCTCGTGGTGATACACCAGGGTGTATAAATCCTTTATCAATATTCTTTTGGAGTTACTTATTCAATTCCTACAACTTAGTTGGGTCCATTCTATAGGGATTATTTGAAATATTTATGGCACTAGGTATGAGTTCTATTGAGAAATCAACTTCACATTTTAGTGGAATATTAGTAAAATATTTCAAAAATACACCAAAAAACCTCTTACAGAATAGTTATATCATCAATTTTGAGTTTCTCCCCAACCATATGAAATAAACGCCCCTTTTAATTAGAATAAAGACCCATAAAATAGATTTGATCTACATCGAAAGTTTATATTTATCATCACATTGATAGATGATCATGGGTTGGTTTGGAATATCAAATGTGACTTCCCTTCCTTGACAATAGATGTGGGATTTATACTGATAAAAAAATTCATGCCTAAGATAATATCAAATTCAACTAGAGATAAAATAATGAGGTTTCTAGGAAATACATTCCCACAAACTTTAACTGGAGAAGAATCATAGACTTGATATGCGATCATTATACCATTAGGGTTTTTCACTAATAATTCAAAATCTAATCATTGGGGATAGTAATTAACATTACTATATACTTATAATGATATAAGGGAATTCATATAACTAATATCAAATATGATAATCCAATATTTGAGAATACTTATCACCCCCCCCCCCAACTTCATCATTCTATCTTCATTCCCTTACTAAAACCAAAATGGTTATCATGTATGTTAGGAATCTTTGATTAGAGTGATTAATCAAGAGAAATCATTCGTAGTGTGTCTAAATACTGTCACCTTCTTTTAAATCTGTGACACATTAGGTTTTACCTAGGTTATTCATGATCATCATCTATTAAAATATTCATGATGGTTTGTAAAGAGTTTGTGAATTTCCAAAGAGGATCCTTCAGAAGTGTAAAACTAGGTGTGAAGTAAGGCCCATTTTCACTTACTAGGTGACAATCGAGTCCATCTCAAAGTGTTCCTTTCATAATTATTACCCCTAGGTACAAGTGTGCTAGAGCCATATCCACTTGTAAGATCTATAAAGGGATATAATTTCATAAAAACCACTCTCTGTATCCTTCACCAAAATTCTATGACATTTTCTAACACTTTGACTTACACTACAAAAAATTAGGCTTTTAACAGTGCTAGTAAAAGAGATTTATCAGCACTATAGAAGTAAAAATAATTTAAGCAATGTTAAAGGGTTATCTTTAATAGTGATCATAAAAATTGCTGATAAAGGTCCCCTTTATCAGTGCTTTTTTTAGTGCTGATAAAGGTGACCTTTATCAGCCCTTTTTAGCACTATTAAAGGCCCTTTTAATAAAGGGTATAAATTTTTTTCATGACCCCCTCTTTATCAGCGCTCCCCTCCCCCCATCAGAGCTTCCCCCACCCCCTTTATTAGTACTTTATCATGTTCCCCTGCATCCAACAAGTTTCAAACCTAGGAGCTTAATCTTATACACCAGTGCCTTTTCCAGTCCCCTATACTGTTTTGTTTTACATTTTATGATATATCTATATTTATATATATATATATATATTGTTATATATTTTTATCCATATATTTATATATATATTTTTATCTATATATATATTTATATGTGTGTGTGTTTATATATATATATATATTATAAATATATATTTTTTTATATATTTTTTAAAAAATATGAATTAACTCTAAAAATAATTAAAACACATAAAAACATTAAGAAACTCTAAAAACCCTAAAACCCCTAAAACGACCATAACATCTAATTTGGGGGTATTTTTCAGTTCCATAATCATTTAAATAGAATATCATGAAATTATCTTCAATATGATATGTGGTATAGGCTGAACAGACACCTGGATCAGATGTTATAGCCATTTGAATTTTAAGAAATTGGGGTACCCCGACTAAAAACTCATTTTTGGAGGCCTTATGGACCTTTGGGGGGTTTAATAAAAAAATATAGCTCATAGACTTTAGTCATATCCCCTATGTGGCATATATCTCATCACAGGCTTCAATTTGATATGTGGTAGATCCCAAACAGACACTCGGATCAAAAGTTATGGTTGTTTGAGGTTCGAGTTTGATTTCTAACTTTTTTAAACCGTAATATTTTTTATTCCTTTAATTATAATATTGTTTAAATATTATGTGGTTTTAGTTCATTTCATAAGCTTCAATTTGACTATTTTTTGAGCTTAAATGAGATCCTATATTGAAATTTATGATTCTTTGATGGTTTTTACAGTTTTTAGGGGTTTTTAAGGGTTTTTTACATTCATTATCCTTTCAAATGGACATAACTTCTGAACCGGGTGTTTATTTTTCCTGTTCCACATATAAAATCAAATATTTTGATGCTCTCTATACGCCAGTGACCAATGAGATCCCAAGATCACCTCTTTTTGGCCAAAAATGCTCGTAAGGCATCCAAATGGCCATAACTTGTTGGGTGTCCGTTAATGAAATATAGTTTTTTTAATATCACCTTTATTAGGTCTAGTAAAAAAGTATGGATAAAGGGGGTTATTTATTAGAACTTCTAAAAAATCACTGATAATGATCACCCTTTTATCAGTGATTTTTTAGAATCACTAATAAAGGTCTACCTTTATCAATGCTTTTTTAGAAGTCCTAATGAATGCCCATTTTTTCAGTACTTTTTCAATAGTGATGATAAAGTGGGTCATTTATCAGTGCTTTTTTAAAAGAACTGAAAAAGGGACCCATTTAACATTTCTTTTTTAGCATTGTTAAATACCCCCAATAACAATGTTAAAAAATGTTTTTTATAGAACCCCTTTAATAATGCTTTTTTTAGTAGTGAGAAAGGTTGTTTTTAATAGTGCTTTTAGCGAATGGTGTTAAAATCCTAGTGCTAGATAAACCTAGGTGTGTAGTAGTTTTATTCTTAAGGTTCTCACTAAAGTCTTCTCATCCTAGCTTCTAAAGGTTAACTAAATATTTCTTTAATACCAATTGTAGTGAGCGACACTTTTCATAATTATATATCACATCTTAATAGATGAATATTCATTACGGAATATAACGATCCACACAAGAATCATTTATCTCTAGTGACTTTGGAAACTCAAATACATAAAAATAGATTCATAAGTGAACAATATCATCTCCTATTAAGTTCTTCATAACTAGCACCCTTCTTATAAATGTCATACATAATACCTTTCTTCATAACCTGGGTAAGGGAAACATAAGAAAGGTTGATCTTAGATTCTTAGTAAGGGTAAATAAGGGAGATAACATCATAACACGAGAATAAGGGTTTTAGAAAATGTGAATGGAATTTTAAAAACATACCCTACATATCATAGATCATAATCATGAGTCATGAGATAAATCTTGGCAATTCATAAGATATGTATCATAAAAGAATCAAAGAACATGATCCATTAATGAATAACATTTACATAAGGCATAGATTTTTGGTATACACATATGCATATAAAATCATTTCCTTAGTTTTCAAGACTCATTCCCAAGACTATCATAGTATATTGAGTTCACTCCCCAAACCATCATAGCAATCAAGTTTACTCCCAAGCTAATCACAGTGGATTGGGTTCACTCCTCAAATCATTGTAGTATTCATGGTTCACTCCCATGAATATGATTGTGTAAAAATTTATTTTATTGAATTGGGTTCACTCCCATGATAATCATAGTGGATTGGGTTCACTCTTCATACCATCATAGTAGTCACTATTCACTCCCATTACTATCATAGTAGAAAAATTCCATTTACTAAACTAGGTTTACTCCCTATTCTAGCCATGTTTATCTCATTAGATATCAATATTTACCCAATTTATTTTAGGTATATATAGATCTCACCCATCCTTGTTTATAACATAACCACCATCACATAACAAAAAATATACATAAGTGTTCCAAAAGATTATAAAATATTTATCATTGTAGAATCCATGAAAAGAAATGGGTTTCATAAACATTTCATCATAACATAACATGTGGAAAAGAAATGGGTTTTATAAACATTTCATCATTTCATTATATATAAATTATAATTTAAATCTATAAAGAATATAAATTAAAAAATAAGGAAAAAATATAAGAGTTTATATTTAATATTATGAATTGTTCATAAAATTTAATTCGAAATGTTTAAATTAGAGGACTTATTTGAGAAATTATTTAAACCATATCAAAATTATCTTTGATAATTTATATGATCAAGGTTTAAAAAATATTAAATATGTGGTATTTAGAATATATTTACATAATATATAAATAGTTCAGATATATAGTGTTTATATTTTAGATATCATATATTTAATTAAAATTATATATAATAGGATAATGTAAATAAATTAATATTCTATTTAAATAAAAAATATTTATATTAATTATGGAATGTCCATAATGAATGTCTAAAATTATTAGTATTTATAATTGATTAATAGTTCATAAATTGATCATCACATATCTAAATTTATGAATTGTTCATTTATTTGACATATTCCTTTGTTTATAATTCATAAATATAAATGTTATATTATTAATGAATGTATGATTTAGTTTAAAATGTTAGAATGATTCAATAAATTGTTTTAGTTTCATCTAGGGAATTTCATGATAGGTATGATAATTGATTTATTTTTCTTCTACCTTGTCTTTGGTTTGTATTAGGTTATAATCTATAAGTAAGAAGTTGATTATAGTTTCCACATATTAGTGCTAGAATTATGATGGAATTGAGGTATATCTTGAGTAAATTATCCCTATGTAGAGGGAATTTAGGTCTGAATTGTCATTGTCCTGAAGGCTTATGCCTGTCTAGAAAAGTGGGGGTTGTCTATCTATCACTCCAAGATTAATATTATGGGGAATATTGATTCAATATGATTAAAACCCTTTACATGAAAGGGTATTATATAAATTATACATGAGATTCAATTTAATATGTATAAATATAGTTGGATTTTTATTTATATTATAACATAAGGTATAAATTGTCTAAATAATTACACATCAATATGGTTTGAACATATTAATTTGGTGGAATGAATAGGACTCTAAACCAAATCATTAGAATCATGAATAAGGGAATAACATGAGGTAATACTGTGAGATTAAATCCCATTTAAAATACTATGTTATAGATTATTTATAAATAATTCACTTTTCAAAACATCAATCATCCAACAGTGTTGGTTCATGCCAAATAAGGGTGCCCCTAGTTTATCATATATAAGGAAAGTAAGTAATGAGGTGACTCTAAGAGTTGGGTGCCTTATTTTTGGAATTTTATTTGGATCACACTTAGCTAATAAACCTTAAGTGTTATGATACTAAAGTAATTTTTTTTATTTTATCCATAGAATAGATTGGATAAATATGAATTTGGTCAACAATATAAGGGTCATATCTAATATTATTGACATGATTATTGACCTAAATAGATAAAGTGGTGGTTTTAATGTCAATGTGGGGTCATTTCTTAGTGATATATGGATCTTTGACCATTGATAGATATAAAAAATTTAAAAGGTAAAATATTTTTAATAGAATAATGTTTAATAAACTTACTTATTAAATGTTCATAAAATATGATACTAATATGAAAAAGGTTTGGTTATAAATAATAAGCATCCCTATCATCTGACTTGACTTTGATATCAATCAATAAAAAAGTATAATCTTAATTTATAAAATTCCTTATACTATTATAGAAACTTAAGAATTGTTTTTTAAGTTAAAATAAAACTATATTCATTATATTAATACCTTACTGAGTAAAAAACTATTGAAATTGATCAAAGAGTGGTTCTAGATTCTTATGTAAAGAATAGAATGATTCAATTTATGTTTAAAAGAAATTATATGTAAAATGATCAAAGTAATTTTAGTCTCCACTCATTTATTAAATATGAATAGATATGTTGAATATACTAAAGGTTTCCTTTGAAGTTTGTTTTTTTCATAGAATTCATTTTGGTTTCATCATTATAAATGTTATGAAAATGTGAATGGTTTCTGGAAAAGTTCACCCCATTTTCAAAAAGGGATGAGAATAGATGAACTTATCATGATATGTATAAGTTATAGTGTTGTATTGATACTATAAGTGGTAAAAAGTTCAAAACAAAAGAAAAAATGATAATTGGAAAGTCTTATAGTGTTTCTTTGAATATCCAAACAAGTTCATTGAAACTTAAAGGTAGTTTTGGGTAGAAAGAATTTTTTTCCATGTTATGGGACTATCCAAGATACTTGAAGGAGTATGAAAAATACATGTAATTTTAATATTAGTTATATGATACCGACTATATGTTTTACAAGGTTTGTGGATATATAGGGGTTTAGAATAAAAGTTAAGAGTTAATGAAGCTTTTAGTTTTCATTAACATAATGAAGTAAAGAGTTACTGCATCAAATAATTGAATCTAATGGAATGTTTCCATATCAGATGGATATAAATAAAGGATGTTTATAGTTATCTAATTCATTTTATGTGATAAAAGAATTTTTTTATTAACAAAGAGTTTTTATAAACAATATGAGATGACGTATTAAATACACATGGTCTAGATTCATTATATTTTATAACATTCAGGAAAATTAGGTTAGGATAAAAAAAAATTAATCCAAGATAAAATATTTTATCTTGACTTTTTGTTAAAATATGAGGGAATGAGTTCCAACCTCTCATCAATGGAATATTTTAAAGAATAAAATATTATTTTAATAATAATGATCTAAATATATATAATACTATATCTGATATGGATACTAATAATATATTTTTTTAATATTCTTACTAAAGTAATTAAGTGTTATTTCTTGACATAAAGGAGTTTGTGTATCTTAACATGATATACTAAGAATAATATAGTTATAAGAGGCTAGTGGGAGTATGTTTGGTCTTGGTGAAGTTTAAAATTTAACAAATAAAATATTATACCAGTCAAAATGCAAAGTGAATATCACTTAATATCCTAACATATTTAGGGTATTGAATTAAAAGATTAATATAAATAGTTACAATATTTACCAAAATATTTTAAGTAAAATTTTTCATAGAAAAGTAATTAAGAATGATGATGATGATGATGATGATGAACCTAGAAAAATTATAAGTATAAAAGATAGTTTTTTAACATCATAACATTTGATTCTATGAATTTAAGATGATTGAATACTATATTCAATGAGTTTCATGTTAGTAATATGATTCCTGAGTCTCACTATTATTCAATGAGTTGTAATGAGTTTAAAAAAATCTTAAAAGTGCATAAAACATAAGGCCTCTATAGAATTATATCATATGTGATATGATTATATGGACTCTTATGTATGGTTTTTTTAATATTATTAAATAGTTTAATAGTATGAAAATATATCATGTTTTACAAAAATTTAGTATCTATATTATCATTCTCTTGGGTTTCCTACATATATTTTGTGAAGTGTATTAATAATTAACCTCACAAAGTATGACTTTGATTTTTCCTTAACTGGTTTTCATCATGTATTATTATAAGATCTGATGGAATATTAAGGTTAGAATGAGAATAATTTTTTATAGTGATACAAAATATGATCATGAGGCACAAAATAAGTTTTTCCCATTAGATGACCCTTGAAGTATACCACATTGGGTGTCATGTACTTTGTCTTTAGTATAATATGGGTGCATTCATTATATTTGGGTTCCCCATACCTGAGGTTGGTGAGATACTTAGAATAAGAACCTTTATACTTTGATACATTTCTTAAGAATGACTTTAGGCTTACCTAAATAGGGTGTGGTTGGGTATATTATCTATCATATCATGAGTTGGGGCTTGACCAAGATGATATGTTTCCTCTAATATGATGATTATGAAATCTGGTCCCTTGATTGAGTTAAACTAAGGAAGTGTATGGTATTACCAAGATAGGAAATGTGATATGATTATCTAGTGGATGATAGGCATGTGATATGTTCTTCCATAATGGTGGATGACATGTGATGTATTCATTGACCTCGTTAGACTATGCTTAGAGAATCAAGAATGTATGGGTATCTATGTGGTATTTACATACTCTATTTATCACGGTTACTTGATGTCATGGGAAAAGTGATCATATGAAAATGTATGCCTGTATATGATGTGGTTGGTGGACATAAGTATAGAGATACAACTATTTTATAGAGATCATTCCAGATACCTTTGTAGCCTGAGTATCATTGATTCTTTGATAAAGGAAGATCTTTACTTACTTTTATGAATTCAAGAATTCATATTTTTTATCAACACTACAAATTCCTATGGGGTTACACTTTAAGGTTGATTGAATGGGGATTCAATTTTACTCATAGATTTTCTATAAAATTTCATTATATTTTGCTAAAATGGAGTTTTTTATGAATATTCAAATGATATTTCATATGATGTGATATATAGTGATTTTGATGATAGATCTACAAAAAAAATTTGGGATATATTCAAAATGATTTATCGATATGGTTTCATAATTTATTTTATATGATACAATATAAGGTGAAACAATACTAAGTTTTGGAGGATTTTGTGTGAGTGGGAGATTATTGGATATTTTACCTAAATCCTATAAACATATGTTGTTTTTTGGATATATCATAATGTATAATATATGTGTGTCATATGGTATGAACTATTGGATGAAAAGGAATATCAAATGTTCTTGGTTTTCATATCATAAAGTCATGATATATGATATAATGCCACTACCTCATAAGCTACTTAACATTAATAGTTAATATTTGAATCTCCTCTACATAAGTTAAAATTATTGTGTTTTATAAGATGACAAATTTGATTTAATGAATTGATAAGGGTTAAATAAAATTGTAATAGGTATTCCATATACTCATACATTAAGAACATATGATTAAATTATTGTGAGGCCTAGGGAGTGTCCCTAATGCCTATATAAGAAAATAGTATCCATGAGAATGAAGTGTGATTATTGTTCTAGATTCTTTCCAAAACACTTCTTCTATATTAAAGATACCTCTTCCTCTTTCCTTTTCCTAGTGAGTTATTGGCATACCATGGTTGTGAGGAAGATCCTACCTGAGCATCTGGTAATTTGGTTCATCCCATGGATACACCACGGAGGAGGGAGTATGATGGCTACCTTAGAGGGATCTTCATCAATCACTTGAATGAAAAAGAAAGATCAACCATCTATGAATAATGGTACAAGTATTATTTATATATATTATTTATGGTTTTTAGTTTTACATCTCAAGATCATGGGATTTAATATTTCTAGTTGATTATACTGCATTGAATGAGTATCGTTCAATCCTAAGAAAAATTTCAATCAGTAGATGTCACACCCCAACTTTTTAATTTATTTTTAATTTTATTATTTTTTGGATCCAGGTTCTCGTGTCAAGTTCAGTCTGGGTCCCGGTTTAAAATTTTTGACGTTTAATAATTTTAGTGTGTTTTGAACCCATGTGTTGTCACTGCACGATGGGTGGTAGCTACACAGTCAGCATGGGTTCCCGCATAAAAGTCTAAAGTTTAAAATAAATAAAGTTTTACGCAAATAAAATGAGTTAAACGTTTAAATTGTAATAATAATCTTGTTATTAATAAAGTGTTATTGTTATTATTATTAATATAAAAAAATTTAATTATATTATTATGATTAATAATGAAAAGAATATTTTGTGTTTATAAAAATAACAAGTGTCTTAACTAATTTTTTTATTAATTATTAAGAAAATGATTGATGTTGTTAATATTTAAAATCAAATGAATAAAATTATGATTATAATTAATATTATTTTTGGTGTTGTTGTTATTATTTTTATTAAGGTTATTTTTAGAATCAATTTATTATTATTATCATTAAGAAAATTAATTATGTTGTTATAAATATATAATTATTAATATTATTATAAATGTCATCCTTAAAATTTTATTATTATTATTATTAATTTGATGATGATTATAATTATTTTTAATTTTTTTATAACTGTATAAATGGTATTATTATTATTACAACTTTTTCTTTTTTTCTTTTACCCTATCCTACCCTCACCCCTCCCCATCCCCTGCGCACTCGACCGCCGCCCCTACCCATTTTTCTACCCGGTGTGCTCTACTATCCAACCTCCATCGGTCTGCTTCAGCCTCGTCCCTTGCATCCCTCTGTGCTCCGACCTCCTCCTTGTGTCGGCCTCACCACACCAACCGACCCCCCCACCCTTGCGGTCCCTCCGCTCCTACCTTCTCCTAAACTTCTAACTACTACCCACACCCTCCTTGTCCCCTCCTCCCAATGGTGCATTCTTTACCCTTACCTCCTAGTACGCCCTCCTTCCGCACCTCTAACCAGTGCAACCGATTCTGGAACCCTCCCTGCTCCCTTGTGCATTGCAACCCATACCCAAATCTCTCCCTGTTCCTTTAGTTTCTATGGTGTAGTGAGTCCCCCCTAGCTACCCTCCTTTGCACGCAACCCCCAGCCTGGAACCAACTCCCGGTGTGCCCTCTGGTCCAGAGACTCCCTTGCGCGTGCACAATCTAGCAACCCAACAACCTCACCTCGTGTGTTTTTCTTTTTACCTTTAGTATTTTTATTTAATTTGGCCAAAATATAATGGTGATAATTGTAATTTTCTCATTTTTATCATTTTTTAGGTGTGCGTTTGGTCTGCAGGGGGTAGTTCTTCCTTCCGCTAAAGTGGCATTGTGGTCCCATGCCATTGAGGTAGGTTAATCTACATTTTCCTTTATGAGTAAGTACATTTAATTATTGAGTGTTTTTAATTAAATCCTTGATTTTATTCACCCATTTTAAATACATTTGGTTAATATGCTATTGTGTTTTCAAGTTAATTGTTTTTTCTAAAAATAGTTTTGATGTATTTTTCCTAGTTATGTTTTTATGTTGTTATGGAAACTATGTTATTTAGATGTCAAATGTTGTGTTGATAGTATTTTAAACATGACACATGCCTTCATGATACACTTTAATGGTTTATCATGGGGTTTTTAGTTTGTGTAATTTGTTAGATCTGTTTATGGAATTGTTTATAAAATTGTTTGATTTGTTTATATAATTTCTAACAGACTTTTGGGTTGCTCATAAAATTATTTATACATTATTTGACCAGCTTATAAAAATTGTTTAGAAACTAGTTAGTCTGTTTATATAATTGTTGATGAATTGTTTGGTATGTTTTACTAGTTTCTTGTTTTTCGAAAAAATGGAAATTTGGAAATATTTTTGGTAAAATGCATAAATGGACCAAAGGACTTCCTTTTTATTGATTTTTTATAACCCCCTTTCAAGGGATGAGGGGGAACCCTTAAAATGCTTGTATGGTTTAAATATTACATTTCTTGTAGGCTTAGAGACATTACAGAACCCGTAGGTCTTAATGAAATGATACAGACTATGACTAATTGAAACCACCCCTCCCTAGCATTTGCATCGTGATAATCTCTCCACCTTTGCCTAGTTGTTTGGCTAGATGTCCTGTGTAGAGATGCATAGGCCTGGTACCAATGGCAATGTCATTTCTTCTCATTCTTCCAAATATGATAGCCCTTCTTTGTTTAATTTTCCCTACTCTTGAATCCTCCTCTGGAGATAGTTCCTTGTATAATTTGTTTGGGCATATGTATATCAGGTGGCCCTAAAGGCCTTGAGGTGGCCCAAAGGCCTTGAGGTGGCTTGAAATCCTTACTAACCTGAAGGCCTTAAGGGTATTTTTTTGTGTTCTCTTAATGATGTGAATGTTTGATCTTTATTTCAAGGAAAATTGAGTCCTTAATGAAATGGTTTAGAAATGTCATCTTGGTTGTTGTTGAGACATTGGATGTTCCCTAAAATGAAGACGGTGCCTTCAAAATAGTGTGTTCTAACAACCTTGGTTTTCAAAATAGTTTTTGTTTCCTAAATAAGGGTTGGTCCTTTGTGGATTTTATGTAAGGTTTGAAATGTAATATCAAAGGGCATGCCCGTTTGGCCTTTATTGTGTGTTTCAATTAATGTTAGGCTCAACGGGTTGTTTGTCTGTTTCATAAGATTTTGTGTCTTCTTTAAGAGTTTGAGATGTTTTACTAAAAATGCATTGGAGACTCTAGACTTAAAGGCTCGTTTGGATCTTCCAACTTAGGGATAAAGTTGTGTTAACTTTTATAATGGTTTGTATTTGGAAATTTCATGTGTCTAGTCAGAGTTTCAAATGTTTTTAGAAAATGGTTTCAACATGGACATGACGTGATAGCCCAGTTGGAACTTTGTATATTGACATGTTTGTGTGTGTGTGTGTATAATTATATGAGTAACTTCTATCTAGGGTAACCCTTTATGGTTGAATGCATAGAATTTTCCATGTTTAGGGTAGGAAAGTGCGGTGACGGCCTGTGAGTTGAGTCACACGTATGAGGGCCTCCTACTTACACAGTGTTACTACCGCCATGGGTTCCTGGGTGTCTTTTAGATGATCAAGTGATAGTTTATAATCAATCCTGATTAGATGATTTGGTACCCATGTATTGGTTGTTAGGCCAGGTGAGCTTTTCCACTGGATTTGGTCAGTTTTAGGGTGACTGGTTTGTTATAGACTTAGGAGTTTCACTATACTCCGGCAAGTGGTTCTGAACCAAGTATGTCTAGGGATCTTATAGGGATGTTTATTATCACCCATGGTTACTTAATTATTTACATTTCTATTTTACTTTTTGTTGCACTAGTTTATCTCTTATTTTCATTGTTTACTTGTCTTATTTTAGCATAGCTTTGGTATCACCTGTTTTGGTTTTCATTTTCAAATGGAAATTGGTTTGAAAAAATTATTTATCCTTTTGTTGGAATTTAAAATGGAGAAATGATTTTTGTTTTATTAAAATGGGGAAAACCCTATTTTTATATCTGTATTATGAACGAGCATTAATGGACTATTTTGTGGAAGGAAAGGTATGGATTCTATGGTGTTTTCCTACTGAGAATTTTGAGGCTCACCCCTACATTATATTTTCAGTTTCAGGTTTTATTAGTGTTGGATCACTCTCAAAGTGAACTAGAAGGTCACATGGAGGTATGTTTAGTTTTTTTTTTCTTTCCACAGCTGGTTTTTATTTTTATCATTAGTATTTATTTATCTGTTTATCTATTCAGTTATCTTTTTTACATGGTCCAAATCATTCCCAACGGTTAAATTTTGATGCCCCTCACTAGTTTTCATCCCGAGGGAATCAGGAACGCCCCTCAGGACATGTCGCGGACTAGCTCGGGTGACCGGGTCAGGGTTGACCTTGGTTTGATTCATGATAAAATGGTATCAGAGCCAAGTTCTTGTTATTTGGGGTGTTCGATAGATTTTCTAGGGGTAATTTGGGAATTTATTCGCTGTCTTGTTCTGGATTGTTTTAGATTTAGGGATGACAATGGAGGCAAGCCAGTGTCATGTTGTGATTTTTCATGTAGTAGTGACCCATGTGATAACCAAGTGCTCGGTTCAAGTTCCTTTTAGTGTTATTGCCTACCTAGGGCATGGCTCACTAACATGTCACCAAGATGGGCATAGACACTATTCCCTCTCACTGATAGTTCATTAAGTGGTTGTTTGTCTTGGATCCGGTGGTTGTAAGTGTGTTTTTGAAAATGAAAAGGATTTTGGAAATGATGATTCTTTATTTTAAATGGTTTTGGAATTGGTAAAATTGGTTTTAAATGGAATTTTTTTGGTTTGACAATTTGATAATGGTTTGAAACTAGTAAAGAAATAGAATGGATGGACAAATATGTGGTAGTTCATGGGATGTCATGGGTGTTTAATTGAAATTAAAGCTTGAACTTGTTTTCTAAGGGTGGTTTGTGAAAGGGAAGCTTTTGGTTTTGTTTATATTTGTTTGGATTTTGAGCCAGTTTTTTTGTATAAAGGCACTTTCATTGATGTTGCTTCGGCTTGATATTGGTTTTGGATGTTTTTTTCATATATTGTTCAGAAAATGAAACCCAGAAAGATCCCCTAGGGTTTATAATAAGTCATGCCCATTTTTAGGTCCTTCTCGGACACTGCCTATCATTCACAGTGATATGGATCCGTTAGAGGCAGTAGATTGGATTGAAGAGGTCGAGCGTGTCTTCGGGTTATTGGAAACTCTCGAAGCTATCAGTGTGTGTGCCATTTTGGGTCTATTAGAAGTTCCATCTCTGGAAGAATGGGATTTTTTCGCCCCGCCATCACTACAAGTTAGGATGATGTGGGATGTCTTTAAATCTGTCTTCATTCGATGGTTCATACCAGAAGAGGTAAAGACAAATAAAAGGGAAGAACTTATGTGCATTTAATAAGGCCAAGAGATGATGAAGACATACGTTGATCATTTCAAGGAATTTGTGTCCTTTTCTTTGGATAAAGCATCGTAGGATCTGATGAATACTTCTCTCTTCCCTAGGGATCTTTATCCAGAGATCAAAGAGAGAGTCCTACCTTCTAAGGACCATCATTTCGAGAAGCTAGTGGATGAGGCATTCCTAGCTGAGTTGGTCTCCAGAGCATATATTCTTGGCAATCCAGTGTATCCTATTCCTCGTGAAGGTTCCCCATCTGGCGAATGGGGTGTGCTAGAGGGACCTATTTCTAAAGAATCCTCTATATTGGTTTTGGATTCCAGTTTGATGGATCATTCAATGGTGTTCCATCATTGTGGAAATTCAGGAAACTTTAATTCATCATGTCACATTACTTTGAAGATGTACCATCATTGCAATTTTTTGGGTCATCTAGAGAAGTTTTGTAGAAAGCATCACCTAAAGAAGTTGTTATGACCAGAGGATCACAATGCCTGACTATGAGCCAAGATAGTATTCATCCATTAGAGCCCCATCCATAGGTCTTGGGTGGAAGCTCATGCACAGTCAGGAGTTTTTGGGGGTGTGAATCCTTAGTACGGGTTTTGTGTTTCGTGTTGGCAGTGGAAAAATTAAAGTCTTTTCATTCTTTTTTTTATGTCGTTAAAGTTTTGACATCATTATAAGTTCATTTTTTGTCATGAAGTTATGATGGACTCATTCAATTATAATCCAAACAGTCCTGTTTGTGTGGATGTGGGTTTCTGAATCATGTGTTTTTCTTAAAAGTGTGTTTGGCCCATGTATTGGTTGATCTCAGTATATCTGTGTTCATTTGGAGATGTAAGTGCTTGTGGAAGAATTGATATTTTTGGTTATACTCAGGTTCAATTCTTGAGGGAAGTTCTTCTTGGAGGTTTTTCTCTACTGTTGGGGGTTTTTGGTCTGGGTCAAGAATTCCAAGTTTCAGCGGAGGTGTTTTTTCTCTCGTGCAAAAGAAGTTAGTTTGGGTTGGTTGGGAGTTCCTATATCGCTCCCCCTTCTCGGGGTGGTATTTTTGGGTGTTGAATTTTTGCATTAGTTGAGTTCTTATAGTGGGGATAACTCTCAAGTGTTCTCTTATACTCTTGTGTTGTGGTTACTTTCGGTTTCAATTGGGCATGGATTATTATTTTATCTATTGTTTGGCTGGGTGGATTTCTGGGGGAAGAAAGTATTCGTGGTGGGGAGAATTGTCACACCCTAACTTTTTAATTTAATTTTTATTTTATTATTTCTTGGCTCTGAGTTATCCCCTCAAGGTTTGGGATGGGTCATAGTTTAAATTTTTTGACATTTTATAATTTTAGTGGGTTTCGGACCCGTGCATGGTCACCACATGGTGGGTGGTAGCCGCGCAGTTGGCCCGGGTACCCGCGTAAATGTCTAACATTTAAAATAAATAATTTTTTATGCAAATAAAATGAGTTAAATGTTTAAATCATAATAATAATTTTATTATGTAATTAATAATATTGTTATTAATAAAGTTTTATTGTTATTATTATTATTATTATTATTATTATTATTATTATTATCAAAATTGTTATTGATATTGTTATAATTAATAATTAAAATAATATTTTGTGTTTATAATAATAACATGAGTGTCTTAAATAATGTTTTATTAATTATTAATATTATTATTAATGT
Source organism: Viscum album (assembly GCA_963277665.1). Taxonomy (NCBI): domain Eukaryota; kingdom Viridiplantae; phylum Streptophyta; class Magnoliopsida; order Santalales; family Viscaceae; genus Viscum; species Viscum album. The sequence goes on from OY728159.1 coordinate 1,644,965,174, forward strand.
TGTTAATATTTAAAATCAAATGAATAAAATTATGATTATAATTATTATTATTTTTGGTGTTATTATTATTATTTTCATTAAAGTTATTTTTATAATCAATTTATTATTATAATAATTAAGGAAATTAATGATTTTGTTATGAATATATAATTATTAATATTATTATAAATTTCATCATTAAAATTGTATTATTATTATTATTAATTTGATAATGATTATAATTATTTTTAAATTTTTTTATTGTATTAATGGTATTGTTGTTGTTGTTGTTGTTGTTGTTGTTATAAATTTTTCTTTTTTTTTCTTTTACCCTAGCCTACCTGCACCCCTCCCCATCCCCGGTGCACTTCACCACCACCCCTGCTCTTTTTCTCCCCTGCGTGTTATGCCAGCCAACCTCCCTCAGTCCACTTCGGCCTTACCCCTCGCCCCTCGTGTCCCTCCACGCTCCAACCTCCACCTTGCACTGGCCTCACCGCACCAGCTGACCTCGTCCCCCCTCATGGCCCCTTACTTTGGCCTTATCCCTAACTACCGACCACCTCCCTTACCCTCCTCATCCCCTCCTCATCCCCTCCTCGTCCCCTCCTACCAATGGTGCACACGCCACCCTACCCTCTTGGTTATCCCTCCTTCCACGCCTCTGTCCAGCATGACCGACTCCAGCTCCCTCCTTTCTCCCTCGTGCGATGCGGCCCATACCCAAATCCCCCCTCTTCCTCCAGTTTCCCAAGTGCAGTGAGTCCCCCCCACCATCTACCCTCTTGTGTGTGCAACCTCCAGCCCGACACTAGCTCCTGGTGAGCCCTTCGGTCCAGTGACTCCCCTGTATGCGCACGATCCATCAACCCAGTGACCTCACCTCAGGTGTTTTTCTTTTTACCTTTAGTGTTTTTATTTAAGTTGGTAAAACCCTAATGGTTCAAATTTTAATTCGTGCATTTTTTTCATTGTTGTGGGTGTTTTTTTGGTCTGCAGGGGGGGTTGTTCTTCTTACCATTGAAGTGGTGTTGTGGTCATATGCCATTAAGGTAGGAAAATATGTATTTAACTTTCTGATTAAGTTCATTTAATTCTTGAGTGTTTTTAATTAAATCCTTGATTTGATTCGCCCCTTCACAATAAATTTTGTTAATCTTCTATTTTGTTTTCAAGTTAATTGTTTTTTCTAAAAATTGTTTTGAAGTATTTTACCTGGTTATGTTTTTATTTGCTTATGGAAACTATGTTATTTGGATATTAAATTTTGTATTGATAGTCTTTTAAACATGACACGCACCTTTTTTATACTCTTTAATTGTTTATCGGGGTGTTTCTAGTTTTTGTAATTTGTTAGATTTGTTTATGAAATTGTTTATAAAATTGTTTGATTTGTGTATAGAATTTCTAGCAGACTATTTGGGTTCATTATAAAATTATTTATCCATTGTTTGACCATATTATAAAAATTCTTTAGAAACTATTTAGTCTATTTGTATAATTTTTGATGAATTTTTTGGTATGTTTTACTAGTTTCTTGTTTTTCAGAAATAAAAAATTTGGAAATATTCTGATCAAATGTTTTTTTAGTTTGGAATGTTTGGTTTAACAATGTTGTAACTTGGAAATTGTGTTAAAAATGATTTTAAAATGGATTTTTATGGATTTAAGGGGATTTTTTTTGTTCTTTTAATGATTTGAATTATTGGTCTTGATTTCAAAGAAAATGGAGTCCTTGCAGAAATTGTTTAGAAATGTCATATTGGTTTTTGTTGAGCCATTGTATGTTGGCACATCCATGGGTGCACTAGTTTCACACATGGATGTTCCCTCAAATGAATATGGAACCTTAAAAATAGTATTTTCTTACAACCTTGGTTTTCAAAATAGTTTTTGTTTCCTAAATAAGGGTTGGTCCTTTTTGCAGATTTTATGTAAGGTTTGAAATGTAATCTCAAAGGGTGTTCCTGTTTGGCCTTTAGTGTGTGTTTCGATGAATGTTAGGATCAATGGTTCATTTTTCCATTTCATAATATTATGAGTGTTCTTTAAGAGTTTGAGAGGTTTTACTAAAAATGAATTGGAGGCTTTGGAATTAAAGGCCTATTTGGCTCTTCAAACTTATGGATGAAGTTTTGTTAACTTTTAGAATGGTTTGTGTTTGGAAATTTCATATACCTGGTCAGAGTTTAAAATGTTTTTAAAAAATGGTTTTGACATGGACATGATGTGACATCTCGGTAGGAACTTTGTATGTTGGCATGTATGTATGTATATATATATATAAGAATATGGGGTTCTCCTATATATGGTAACACTTTATGGGTGAATGAATAAGAAGTGTCCGGGTTTGGGGTAGGCAAGTGCGGTGACAGCCTGTGAGTTAAGTCACACGTGCGAGGGACTCCTACTTACACAGTATTAATACCACCATGGGTTCCTAGATTTATTTTAGATGATAGAGTGATGGTTGCTGATAAACCCCTATTAGATGGGTTGGTACCCCCTGGATTGGTTGTTAGGCTAGGCAGGCTTTGCCACTGGATCTGGTCAGTTTTAGGGCTACTAGTTGGTTATAGACTTAGGAGATTCAACATACTCTGAGATGTGGTTCCAAACTGAGTATGTCCAAGGATCTTCTAGGGATGTTTAGGATCACCCATGGTTAATTAATTATTTACATTTCTTTTTTAATTTTTGTTTCACTTGTTTATTTCAAATTTGCATTGTTTACTTGTTTTATTTTAGCATAGCTTTGGTATCACATATTTTGGTTTTTGTTTTAAAATGGTAGTTGGTTTTGGAAAATGATTTATCCTTGTGTTGGAATTTAAAATGGAGAAATTATTTTTGTTTTATTAAAATAGGAAAAACCCCCTATTTTTATATATGTATTTCAAACTATCATTGATAGAATTTTTCGTAGAATGAAAGGTATGGATTTTGTGGTGTTTTCCTAATGAGTATTTCAATTATCACTCCTACGTTATCTTTTCAGTTTCAGGTTTTATTATTGCTATATCGTTCTCATAGAGAACTTGGTTTTGAGTTGGGTGGTGGCTTGGAAGGTCACATGGAGGTATGTGCAGTTTTGTTTTTTTCCACTGTTGGTTTTTATTTTTATCATCAGTATTTATATATCTATTTATCTATTTTGTTACCTTTTTTTCCTTGGACCAAATAATTCCCAATAGTTAAATTCGATGCCCGCCATTAGTTTTTCATCCTGGGGGGATTGGAAATTCCCATCGGGACATGTCGCAAACCGACTCAAGTGACCAGGTCAGGGTTGACCTCAGGTTGGTTCATCATAGTAGACTTATTGGAGATTATTTTATATTATTTTGGAGACATGTGGTAAGGTTTTCCATATTTTACTTTTTTGGTTATTATAGTTTTACTGTCATGATATGGTTATTTAGATCTACTTTGATATTAATTCTAGTTATATATATCTCATTTAGGTATTTTCGGATGTTATATTAGTCCATATTGTGGATGATATTGTTTATTTACACTTCTTATGGTTATTATATTATTTAATTTAGTGTTTTTTAAATTTACCATTAGAGGGTAAATCACTCCTCAACTCATACTTTTAGATCCTCGATGTTATTCTCCAACCTCTAGTGATCTAAGAGTGCACTTGAGGCTATGTAAATTTTCATCTTGAAAACATAATCATGTCATGGTGTCATGTTAAATTTGAGTGTGGTGTTGTTAAGACTTTATATAAAACAACATTTTTAAACTTTTCCTTATCAGGAAGAATATCCTTTTAGATAGTGACTATATTTTAATGTGGATTAATGAATAGAATTATTTTTTTAGGTAAAAGATATGTCTGTTAAATTGCTTCTTTCAGTTTAGGAGGAATGATTAGGTTTTTAAACAAAGGGTTTTTCTAGAGGAGATGTGACTCAATTAAACCCTTCAGTTAATTGAAACATGTAATGAAACAGGCATAGATTTTCATTCTATTCATGCAGTAAGCATCTGGAAGTAAGACAAAAAGCAATCTATGCAGTTGAGCACCCCACCCATTTTGTTCTTTGAAATTAATATTGATGTTTCTTTTCCTCCCAGATGAATTATTTAGTTTATGTTTTTTTCTATGATCATATTAATATGATTGGAACAAAATTGAAAAATTGTAAAGTGACTAGGGATTAACTTATTTTTTTGATAATGACTTTGATACATGTTATGTGAATGAGGAGAAGAGGCGGGATAATTGTTTTTCAAATATGATCTACAGGTTTATATTAATATGATTAAAGTGAATTTTTTAATGCTTATAGCAGTATAGAATCTTCTAAAAGATATTAGTTTTTTGAATTTTAGTTTCAAATTTTATAATTTTTCATTTATTGAAAGGATTAATAATAAAAGTCACCAATTTCTAAAAAAATTATTTTGTCTATCGATGATATTTATTGGCTATGTTTGTTACTAGCTAATATCAAGCCATCTGTAAAAAATGATTTTTGATATAAATTGACTCTTTAAATTTTTTAATATATATATATATAAACAACCATTAAATTATTTTCATATATAACCTAATTTATTAACCAATAAAATATTTATATGAAAAAATATCAATATTAATTAAAATTTAAAAAAAACATGACATTAAGCCTAGGGATGGGAACGGGTACACATTAATAGGGTACTCGATGCCACCTTACCTGATTAATCAAGGTGAGGGTAGTGATTAATCAAGATTATATAGGGTTATGGTAAAATTATTTATTTATTTTATGTCTATTTTATATTATATTTATAAATGGATTATAAAAATGATTCTAATTAAATTTATTATTTTTATTTATCTGAATAGGGGAAGAGTTTATTAGTACCTATGTATAAAACTAAAGGATTAATTTTAAGTTATGGAAACTATATAGGAATTAAGCTTATAATTTATTCCATTAAACATTGATAGAGACATATTTAATAAAAGATATGAAGGGAAACTAAAGTTTTAGAAAATCAATTTGGTTTTATACATGTATGTTCAATTATAGAAGCAATTTATTTTATTATAGGTCAGAGGGAGTATTATCACAAAAATACCAAGATTTTCATATGGTTTTCATTAATTTAGAAAATGAATATGAAAAATATCCTAGATAGGTTTTAAGTAAATATCTTTAAAGAAAATGGGTTCATGTGGCATATATAAAACTCATCTAAGACATGTATGAAGTGATTTTAACTCTGATGAGCCCAATTTTTGTGAGTTATAATTGTTTTTAATGAATTTTTTTAAGGAATGTCAATATGTTGATGAAGAAAAAGTGGATTGGATGTTAGAAAAAGATGGTGATGATAAATTATTGATTATATATGATCTAATCTTGTTAAATAAGACTCCCCAAGTGATGTGTGACACATCTTAGAATAGTGATTGTGCTCTTACCTTTGGAATCTTTGGAGACATACTTATTATTAAAGGTAAAAGATCATTTGATGATTTGGTGAGTTTTATTTAGGTGATGAATGAAGTAAGAGTAATATAAAAATATTTATTTTCAAGAAATAAAAAGGGGTTGGGATAATTTTTAGGACTATTCATTTACTTTTTGATAATTTAAATAAATATTTTATAAGTGTTAGTAAAAAATGTGCCAACTTTTAGCAATCCATGGAACCAGTTCAACTGTATATGTGGGAGGTGAGATCTACCACATTGGAGCCTACTCAGTATGGCCAACCAATGTGGTTGGTGTGTATAATAGAGGTTGATTGCATGCACAAGTAGGTAAGAAGTCATGCACAAGAGTATAGAAGATGACTCCATGTGGGGTGGCACAATGGTAAAGGATAAGGTTCACATAGTGGACCCAGATACTTTAAATTAGTTTTCTAAAGATGTGAGATCTACTATTATGCTGAGTCGGGATAAGAGGAACTTTGATGTGGGAAATCCTCATAACACAAAAATGTTCCTATATTAAATGATGTGAATAAAACATAGGAGAACTACATGTCGCACTATACAATGTCATTTGAGACTTATAGTGTCATCTTCCTCCTTATTATACCCTAGCACTGGATTGATTTTGGGATCTCAGGAATTGATCACATAACTATATTCTGATCAACCATACACTAACATAGTCTAATGTAAAGGCAAGATACCATATGTATAAAGAACTTATGTATGAATAAGAATATATGTTCCATCATAATATGTCCATGTGAACTACATATATATTCCATGAACATAATCATGGACCTTCCATGAAGAGATGAATCAAGTACAGATCTTTTATGGGATGAAGGTGATCATCCATGAGTATATAAATTGATTATATACCTTTTGTGGGAATAAGTCCATCGACCCTGATAAATGAGGCTCACATAGATCTTCTATGAGGAATAGAGGGCATGGATATTCTTTTTATTTAAGGAGAATTCATATGATGATAATTCATAGAGACTTACGAGATAAAGAAAATACTTGCATGAAACTTCGCTATGAATGAATAAAAATTGAGATGAATTAAATTTCATGATTCATAGGATATCCTAAGCTCTTTATCCATCATGAAAGTAACCCAAACTATTCAACTCAAGAGAAACCCGTCGTGTATGCACTGATATGCATAAAATTTGCATGCTACATAATAACTCATGAAATAAAATGATGACTTGTGTGAAGAAGTGATACAAGCAAAGTCATTTGGTCATGATAAAGTGTAGTGAAGAATATCAGGCATTTCCCATGGAAAAACTACACAAATGTGGTGCATGTGATACTCATGCATATAGTTATGCATGAACATGAAGAGAAACTGCATGGAGGATGAGTCTATGCTGAAATTATCATGGTGGAGTTATGTAGCTTGAAATGAAGGAGGATAGTGTGGTTATTTATTAACCATATGGATCAGTGAAGGAGATATGGGTCTTTTGGGAGTCTTAAATAAAATGATGCATCTACATCATGCTTTCAGTGAAGAATTTCATTATACATGTATTTTGATTCATCCAATGTTTAATGTGGAAATATATTAAGAAGACCCAAGTTCTTTGGGTATTTTAAGATTAAATAAGGTTCACAACAAAACGATATATCGTTATAATGTAGTTAATATGGTGGTTTTATGAATAAGAAATGGAGGTTGATAATTGTGTATCTAGTTAATAGAATTTACTGAAGATATAGGAGGAATTGAATTACCATAAAACTTGGTAATTCAAATAATGTATTTATGTGATTTATGTAAATACTAGAATAAATATGAATGATATAAATAGAGAAATTTATTTTTTAGTTTTTATTATTATTACATATATATTTTTGGTTATCAAAGATGAATTTTTTAGAAAATCTAAACCAAAACTAAAGAAAATATTTTTTTGGTATTGAATAATAAAAGAGATAAACAAGACTCTAATAATTCTTATACATTTTTAAGAGGTGAATAATTGGGAATAGATTTAGTACCAAATTTTTTACATTGAAAAATAAAGAAATAAGAAAAAGATAGGAAGATAAGAAAGTCAATTTATATTTAAGTGCACTAAATAAAGAATAGAAAAAGGTGTTTTCCATATTTTTTCACATGAAGAAGAAGAATGATTGGACGAGTTAGTAATGAGATTCACAAAAACAAGAAATTTTGGTGCATTAAAAGTTGTGTAGATTGAAGATAGGACTTTCATCTAGTGTGAGTGAAGAAGAAATAGAGAAGAATAAGTCTTTAACATATGTAATAAGATAATCATTCAAGTTTGCTACTATGGAGAGGAATATAGTCGTGTGCGTTGTTTTTTATAAAAAGAAAGAAGAGGAGGAGTTTCTTGTAAACTATTGTGAAAGTGACAATAGAATAATAATTCAAAGGATAATAAAATATCACTGTGATAATCAAAAGAAGTCAAATATAGTGGAGGAATTTCTGGATTTTTCAAAGAACTCAAAGAAGTTGAATACTATCTATATAGGTGGTATAAAGAACCAACAGAAGCTACATTTGTACCAAGTTAGCACCAGTCCAAGGATTTGGGATTATTTTCAATCACCACTCTTAAAGTGAAGGGAATCACACTTAAATTCAGGATTGTTTCGAATAAAAACTATTGTAATAGGTACCTCATTATATTGAATAATTTGTGTATTGTTCACCACCATACACATTAAGGACTAGATACTATTGTTGAGTAGTGAACCTTGTGAGAACCTCATGTGTCATCCTTTATTTTCCTTTATCTACTTCTATATGAAGATAGAACAAGATAATCAAGATCTTCACAAGTATAAGAGGTAAATGGATAAAATATATTTAATTTAATAAAATTTTACCAACACCAATTCACTCGTAGTGTCAATTATATCCCAAGTGGCCATGATAGTTAGTATCAAAGCCTTGGTTCACCTATAATTGGATTCTCTATTTGAATTTTGTTCACTTTTTGAATATTTGGAGTTTCTTTCTTGAATTCATAATTAAGTGAAGATTTAGTAATTTTTTATCTATTTCAAAGAGAAATTCCATTTATACCAAGACTATTATGTACAATAAAAATAAATAGAAAATAAAGTTGAAGAATATGTCCCTCCTTTCTAGATAAGAAGAAATTTTAGTCTCTTAAAAAAATTAATAAGAGAATAGATTTTTCTTGGAAGATGAATAATAGGTGTTTTAATACACCACTAAGGAGATGGATAGTCCTTCTAACTCAAATTATTCATATAATCATTAGGTTTTTGATAATTCTTTCTCAAACGGGACTTTAAAAGAAGATCCAAGCGTAAGTTTTGATGTTATGTCTACAATCTCCCTTGAAATATCAATTGATGTATTGAAATATATTCTTAATTTAATTCCTAAAGAGATAGTTTCTCTTGTGTGTGTATTTTTTGAAATAAAGTGAGAAGAAAACACCCAACATGGAGATGAAGTTGGAGAAATAGAGAAGGCATTGCAAGTATATGTAATAGAAATTATAAATCTCTCTAAATAGGTTAAATCCTCTGAAAAATGAAATATGGATCTTGAAATAAGTTCCTCAAAAATTGAAAAAAATGGCTTGAAGAATCTCAAGAAAAATATTAAGTTAAAAACACTCTTTATGAGAAGATCCATGCACTAGAATAAAAACTAAAAAGTAGAAAAGATGTCAAGGATTCTTAGTTAGAGGTAAAATCAAAGAGTATTAAAAGGAATGAAACCTTGTTAATAGAAATACTATAATTCATGGAGAATATATTAATAATATGAATAAGGTATGTGAAAATAGAATGTTATTGATTTAAGATCAAAAGAATATTCTCAGTATGAAATGTATAGATTTGAAAATAAAGTTGACCAATCTAGAGAAGACGTTCATTGAGTTTTCAAAACCAAATAAGGAAGAATTTTTTACTACCACACAATGTTCCATAAAGAATTATAATGAAAAAAACCCTATATTCTAAGTTAATAGGATCATTACATCACTTTATGAACATTCTCAAGAAACCTTGAAATAAATGGTACCATTCATACTAGTTTATAATGATTTCTATAAATCTATTTTTATGGATAGTATAGGTTTAAAATAAAAATCTATAAAATTATAGATGAATAAAATTTTAGAGAATCCTACCACTATGTATGTGATGGATAGAAGAATTATGGAAGTTTGTTCCCCTAAATAAACCTAACTAGTGTTAAAAGAAGTTCAAAAACACCCTGATCCCAAATCTGGACAACAAGTTGATAAAGTAAAAAGATTAAGGTTTCTAGATATTTTTTGGTGATGCAATAGGTTTAGGGATTATACACTAGATTTTTTATATAATACATTAAATTATAAATCACAAAGTAGGCATATTTTAAGGGGGAGTAAACTTTAGAAGAATAAACATCAATAGATGAGGAACATTTTTTCTATAAAAAAAAGGTTTGATATACTTGATAATATATATTTTGTTTTTAGTAGTATGGTTCAAAGGAGTGGTTCATGCCCATATAAACATGAATAATATTATAATAGAAATAAATAAATATAAGATAGGGTAAATATTGAAGTTAAATCCATAAGAAATAAGTGTATAATTCTTCAAATTAGAATACTTATAAAAAAATATTAAGAAGTGTTGATAGTTCATCCCTGGGTGATAAACCTAATACGTTCAAGAGAAGAGATACATACAAAATAAATAATGTAAATAATAGAACTCATAAGTTTCCATGTGGAGAACTCAAAATTGTTTTTCATATTCCCAAAGGAATACTAGTTATTTGGTTAACATATTTGGTGATGGAAAAAAAAGAAAAATTTAATGAAAAAAGGTATTGAGAATATTCCATGTTAATATTTTGAGTCCCATAAAAAGTTTTCAATAAGAGACAACTCTTGTGTTAAATAATCATTTTGTGAGAGATGAAAGAAATGTGGACACAATGAAATGGTTGTTCAACTATTCTACTAGAACAATAAGGATCTTTAAGAAGAATTAGGAATGCACTCAACATGAAGATCAATAAGTATGAAATCTCTCCACAAAAAAGAGTTGAATAAGTGAATGAATCCAAGAAATATAAAATAAAATCATAAGTGATAAAAAAAATTTAAGTATGAACAATGGAGAAACTTGGTTGATAAAATTATGTCAACCTTTTTTTTCACATTGAGAAATAGGAATACCCACCATATTCCTTTAAACTTTGTATATTTTATTTGTGATTTCAATGTAGGGAATTAAAGATGAGGCATATTATCAGGGGTAGAACCTAAGAAATATTTATTATTTCCAACACTATATAACATAATAATGAATATTACATCTTGGATTGATCTATCTACTATTCTCAAAATTATTCAAGACAGAAGATCATACTTGGTGAGGTTGTGGAAGTTGTAAAATCTGGGAAAAAATAAGTATAAGATCTATTTTAATGTTGTCTCAATATAAAACATCATGTAATTCATATTAAGAAGAGATAAAACATTACTAAGATCATGCATAGTGTCTCCTTGAGGGGGATACAAGTGAAGAATATTGAATAAGCTTCCAAAATTATTATTTCATGTAAATATGATTATTTCGAAATTTTCTTGAAGAATATTTCATTAAAGAGGTATTTATTATTTACTCTATCATCCTTAGAAGTAATAATTAAATCCTAGTATTAAGGTGGATAAATTTAATTAATCAATGCCATAAGAAGATAAGTTTTAAGAAGTACCAAGGTTGTTAATCAAGATATTTATTTATGAATGATTTTAACCATTTTATTGAAGTGGGTGTAGGAAATTCAAGTTGATATTTATCAGAAAATTGTATCCCAATTGAAATCTATCAGTTTGGAAAACCCTTGAAGAAAATTTTGTGATTTGTCATTTTATTTGGTGTCATGTTTAATTGAAAATATTCATCTTTATTTTCTAAATACAATACTTCTATTTTCTATATTGATCAAGGATCACATAGATTTAGAGTTAGATTATTGATGGCATACTGCTTAAGAATTAATTAATACCCCTTTTCCCAAGTACTTTTTATTTCATTTCAATAAAGGGGGATAAAGTGAATAGAAAATTTGATTAAAAAAAGGGATTCTAGGAATGAATACATAATTTATTAGAACACCATTTAAAAGGTATTTCCAAAAAATAAAAATGGGGATATTGTTAAACCCAATCTTTGTGAGTTTTATTTTTTTCATGGAATGATTGTCAAGGAATTTCAATATGTTGATGAAGAAGAAGTAGCTTGGATGTTAAATGAATATGGTAGTGATAAAGTATTTATCATTCATGATCCAATATTTTTGAAATATATTCCCCATGTGATGTGTGACACACATTGGATTAATGGAGGTGTTATTTCCTTAGCAAGATTTAGAGATATACTTATTAATGAAGTTAAAATAGCATTTTATTATTTGATTAGTTCCATATAAGTGATGGATAAAATCAGAGGAATATGAAAATATTTATTTTCATGAAATAAAAAAAGGGATGAGGATAATTTGATCACTTGGAATTTACTTAATGGTAATTTAACTAATTATTTTATAAGTGCTTGTAAAAATTGTTCCATATATATAAATCCAAGGAACCAATTCAACTGCAGATATGGGAGGTGATATCATCCATGTAGGAGCTAGATCATCATGGCCAGTAGAAGTGGATGGTTTGTATAGTTGAGGCAGAGTGCCTGCATAGGTAGGTAGTCATGCATTCATAGGAGCAGTGGAGGTGCCTTTGTGAAGGGAATCACAGTGATGGAGGAGTGGGTTCCTATACCAGACCTAGATAATTGTAACTAGTTTTCTAAATATGTGATATATATTATTACAAAAATTTGGGATATGGGGAACTCTGATGTGGGACAGCCTCATAGCATGACATTTTTCCTCCACTAAATGATACAGGTAAAACATGGTAGAGTTGCATGTCACTCCAAATGATGTCATATTATACTTACCATATAGTTTTCCCCGTTAAACCGTATAACTATATTGATTATAGGACCTCAGGAATCAACCGCATATTTATTGTCAGATCGACCACATGCTGACATGGTCGAACATAAAGTTGGGCTACTATAAGTATACGGAAATTTTTTATAAAGAGGCATGGACATTATATAATCATGGTTATATTTAAATTGCATGGATCTTCTATGAACATAAGCATAGACCTTCCATGAAGCGATGAATCAAGCACATATCTTCTATTGGATGAAGGTTATCTTTTGTGTGTATATAAATTGAGCATAGACCTTTTATGGTAGGAAGTCCATTGACCATGAGGAATGAGTATCACATGGATCTTTCAAGAGTAATGGATGGAATGGATCTTCTGTGCATGATAGTAGAATTCATAAAATGATAATTTTTAAAAAATTACGAGATAAAGAAAATACATGCATGAAACTGCACTATGCATGCATATAATCTAATATAACAAAAAATGTGGCATTCACGGTCTATCTTAATCTCTTCATCCATCATGAAAACTATATACATTATTCAACTCAATATAAACTTAATGTGAATACACTTCCATGAATAAAATATTCATGATACATACTTATTCAGAAATAAGATGATGAGCCGCATGAAGAAGTGATATTGACCAAGTTTTCAGGGAATGCTAAAGTGTTTTATGAATAATATCATGAATTCCATGTTGATAAATCAAAAAAATATGGTTCATAAAATAAACATGGATATGTACAAGCATGAACATAAAGAGAAACCATATAGATGATGAGTTTAATGCTATAATTATAATGGTGTAATTATGAAGCTTAAAATATAGGAGAATATTGTGGTTATTTATTAACAACATGGAGAATTGAAGGAGGCCTAAGTATTTCAAGTATTTTAAATGTGGTGATGCATCTATATTGAGCTTTTAGTGAATAATATGATGATACATGTATCCTGACTGATGAAGTGTATAAAGTGTAAATAAGGTAAGAAGACTCGATTTATTTGGGTATTTTAGGAAGGAATAAGGATTTAAACCATAAATATATATAGTTATGATACAGTTAATGGGGATATTTTATGAAAATAAAATGGAGGTAGAGAATTTTGGATCTATTCAAGGGAATTTATAGAAGATCCGAGAGGATTTGAATTACCATTAAACATGGTAATTAAAATCATGTATTTATGAAATTTTTGTAAATAATGAAATAAAGAATAGGGGGAGAGAGAAAAAAGAGAAATTTGTGTGGAATTTATTGTTATTATTACATCTATATATTTTAGGATCTCAAATATGGTTGTTATTAAAGATTAAATACAGAAACTGAAGTAAATATTTTGATGGTATTGAAGAACAAAAGAGAATGACCTAACTCTAATCATTCATATAAATTATGAAGATTTGAATAATTGAGAAGATATCTAATACAATATTTTTTGAAATAAAGAAGAAATAAATAAGAACAACATAGGAAGATAAGAAGGTCTATTGCAATTCAATTGCACTAAATAAATAATATAAGAATGTGTTTGGAATATTTTTTTACATAAGAAGAAGAATAATAATTAGAATAATTGGACATGAGGTTCCCTAGAAGAATAAAGTATTGTGCATTCCACATTATAGAGATTAAAGAGAGGTCGTATAGCCAATGTAAGAAAATAAGAATATAAGAAGAAGAAACATTACGCCTATATAAGAAAAGGGGAATTCTATTTTGTTATTGTGAAGAAGAAGAGGGTTGTTTGAACTGGTATTCATATAAGGGAAGCAGAAGAGAAGTTTCTCGTAGATTGTTGTGCAAGTGACAATAGAGGGAGGAGTAGGAGAATACAGTAACATTGTAATAATAAATAAAATCCACATATGGTGGAAGACTTTCCTAATGTTTCAAAGAACTTGAAGAAGTTGAATATTGTCTATACAGGTAGTATAAAGAACCTATAAGAGCTATATTTGGACTAATTTATCACAAGTATAGGGATTCAAGATTATTTTCTATACCCCTCCTAAATTATAAAGAAATGTAATTCGGTTTAGGATTTTTTTCAGATCCAAACCACTTTAATTAGAACCTCATTGTAGTGTAGAATATGTGTATTAGTCACCATCATACATTTCAAAGACTATCTACTCTTTTTTAGTAGTGAAACTTGTAAAAATTGTGTGTTCCATCCTTTACATGCTTTCATCTACTTTCATATGAAAAGGAATATAGAGCAAGAGAGTCCAGATCCTAATATTTCTAAGAGGAAAAGTGATAAAAAGTATTAAATTGAATAAAATTGCACTAACACTAATCCCCCCCCCCAAGTGTTGAGTATATCCCAAGTGGTCTTAACAGGCTCGAGTTAGAACCCTAAAAATTGATACTACATATTTGTATCAACAGGAAAACATCAAGGTTCACCTTTAAGACCATACCTTTTTTATTTACTCCTAAATTAACTTACAAAGAATATTCAAGATGAGATACCTAATTACATGTTTTTATGTGATTTATATAGTTAGGATTGTATAATTCAAATATATTTTCAATTTAAAGTTAGATTTATGGAGAGAGATATTATAATTTAATGGTTTCTATATTATTAAGGAAAAAATAGAATATATGGAGTGTTGTTTAAGAAAATTATTATATAGTAATGTTAGGGATGTGAGATTGGGATTCCAAATTATTTCAAAAGTTGTTTTTTATATCTAGGCTCATTTATTCAATGTGATGGAAATATTAATGAATATATATCTCATAGGATTCAAAATGAGTGAATAAAATAGAGAAAGACTTATGTGTTGCTTTATGATCATAAAATTCATTTGAAATTAAAGGGTAAATTTTATAGTATTTTTATTAGACCAGTTATTATATATGATATCAAGGCCCCACCATTGGTGGTGAGCTAGTTTGGGTTTGGGTTTGGGGGTGAGGTGTAGGTTGTGGGGTCAAGTCCCGAGGTTTTCATGTTTACTACAGATTTATTTCCTTCCATTCTATTTTACAGTGTTTGATGTAATAGACCTTATATTATATATGATAAAAGGTGTTTCCCTTTGATGAAACGCCTTAAAAAATAAGGTTATCATAAATTAAAATGTCAAGATAGACTTGTTGGTATACTAGGATGGATAAAGTTAGAAATGGGTGTGTTGGGGAGAAAATTGGAGGGGTTTCGATTGATGAGAAGATGGATGGGACTATATTATGATGGTTTGAACATGTTAGAAGATATTTATGGATTAAATTGTTAATAGGGTAAAATTAATGATAAAATCACTTATTAAAAGTAAACTCATACCAAAGAGGGCCCTTAAACAAATCATTCAAGATGATCTTTTTCTAAATGTTTTCAAGGAAAATGTGATCTTTAATATAGATAATTGATGAAAATTGATCCATGAATCTATATCCATTTAATTAGGTTAAATTATTATTTATTATTATTTAATGATTTCATTAATTATATATATTTTAAATTGATAATATAATTATAAAAGATATGTATTTAATTTTATATTCATTCATTTAAGACTTATAAATGATTTTAGATTTTCTGAAATTATAAATGACTATTTAAATACATTATGATAATTAAATGGATATTTCAAAATATAATAGGGTAATTAATTTAGAAAATAAATGGGTTATAAATGGTTTATAGTTTTAAAAAATTAAATTGTCTTGGTTTTTATCCCTAAAGCCTAACTAGTTTGATCTATTTAGTGTAAATTAATTTCCTTCCATTTCCATGTCACCCCTATAAAATTTTACATATTTTTTTAGTATATTTTAATATTATTTAAGAAAATTGGTCCCAAAATCATAAAATGATTTCATGTTTTTAGTGGTGAAAAAATAATGAAACCATTTTGTGATTTTAATATAAAATTATAATGAAAAGTGTGAAATGATTTCATGCTTTTCATTTTTTTTATTTTTCTCCTTGTTAATGAAATAAAAGATAAAATAAATAATATATTTCATTAAATAAGATTATAAAACTATAAAACCATATGAAAAAATATATTTTGACTTATATATTGTAATTTTTTATATTAATAAAAAATTTGATAAAACTGATAATACATTACATTATAGAAGTTTGTCAAATTAAAATAAAATATAAAAATATATAATAAGTTATATTAGGAATGGAAATTTTGATTTATACATGAATTATTTCAAGTAAAATAATCACATAGACATTGATGTATTAATTTAACTTCCATGATGATGTTAAGCTTTATTCTTTCATACTATTTTCTTTTTTTGACAAAAAAAACTTTTAACTGTCGAAGTGTATATTATTTTATAGAAGTTGATAATTTAATATTTTAAATTTATTAAATAATTAAAATTATATTTTTTAATTTATTTTAAAAAATTATTTAAAAATATAAAATCTATAAAATATTTAATAACTCAATACGATAGATGTTTTTATATGTAAAATGTTTGACAATGGAAAATATCATCATCATTACCCCTCTATTAAACATCTCGATGTATGAAACTCATACCCACTTTGAATCTGATGAATATAATTCACTGGTGTTCTAGATACAATATAAGGTTCCTCTTCATTCTCTTTATATGTCTCAATAGAGAGATCATACAACTATAGTGTTGCTTCCTCTGCATATTGTTGTGTTCCTACTAATTCCTCAAAATTTTCTATTGTTATTAGAACCAAAAACTATTGTTTTACTACTAAATTATCATACCAATGACTAAATGGATCCATAACATACCACAAAGAGGAATCCACAACATAATATATGGAGTCATATGTCAAAAAGTATGGATTTCTAGTAGGACCCAAAGAAGATGATGATAATGGCACAGACACATCAAAAATTTCATCGAAAGGAATCTCCCCCAAGTATTGTGGAAACTATGATTGAATAGTTGGGTCTCACCCCGTATAAACTTCGAGAATTTTGGTCTCATGAAATTTTAGAGATAATAAAGATATATCATATTAATGTGTAAATTCCTATGGTGTAGGATCCTCTCTATGTTGTGTAGGATTCTCTCTCTGGTGTGTAAGATTCTCTCTCTGCAGTGTAGGAGCCTCTCTTGAGTGTCCTTGTCCTTATCACTATCTTTGTCCTCATCATTTTCCACATCTCTATCCTTGTTTTGGTGATAGTGATAATAGTTCATCCTCCTTAGTATGCTCAGTAGAAACATCAACATTCTCAGTTACATTATTGGGTGGATGTGGATCGGGATATATCTACAACTCCTTATCATATACATTGTCATATATGTAATGAAGAGGAACTATGAGGGTCGCAAAATCTCAATAAAATACATCACGACTAAAAAATTTCTTTTTATGATATTGGATATGTGTATAATATGATATAACTCTTCTAAATAAAAATTCAATAACATTAAAATTAAAACCAAGTATGAATTAAAAAGATCTAATAAAAGTTAGTAAATATACTAACTCATGTAGGCACATCCCATGGTGAATAAGTTAAATAAAAGTGGGACATTGTTAACAATATTTGTACTACCTCTAATCAGATATTTGGAGTTATGTTGTGGGATATACATGTTGAAAGATACTATACTGGGTAGTCATGTCCCAATACTCTATGTAATGAGAATGATAACATGGATAATAGACCTCCTACCTACATGTGAGCTTAACAATGTACAATGCAACAACCTATCATGGTGTAGTGGGGATGTTTTGTAGGAACCCAAACTATCGCATGACTTGATCTAGTTGGTGCTGAGAAAGTGGTGTGATACACTAGGAATGATTCATGAAACACACACCCATACCCACATATGTTGTAGAATAAAACATCCTATAATTCATATTTTCTATGATTGGCATGATTTAAAAACTCATCTATAAAAATATTCTAATAAATTTGATCCCCAAATATATATATTTTTCCTGATATGATCTTCAAGTGTTGATAAGTACATCATGCTTACTAAGGTAATAGAGTATTCGACACACAAGCTACCTCTAAGTAGATGTATAATATATATATGTGGGTATTTTATAAGTTTCAACTGATATACACCATTGGGAATCACTAATAAGTGCTCATCTAACTATCCTTTTCTCAATTTCCTACCCTTAAATACACGTGGTCAGTCAATGACCTCAATGAATATTAAACGATGCATGAAATCACACCAGTTACATGATGTCACACCTATAATGACCTGGCCATAGATAGGTAGAACCAATATTCCTGTTACTTCATCTAAATTCACTACCATATCGACCTAGGTAAAATTTAAATTTTTTGTTTATAGTCTCTATATCTCAACCAATGTAGTAACTATATGATAATCAATAGACTTGAAGTCACACATTGAGACTCCATAAAATCTTACATTTTAGAGGTATGTAAAAACGGTATATGGATTCAATCATGTTGAGAATGACGTGATATATGAATAGTAAGATGTTGAAAAAGTATCCCCTCCATCACGTCATGTGATACAAGAGACTTGTTGGTATATAAGAGTGGATCCTCTATCTAAATGTTTACCATTTATATAATTTTTTATAAGAAAATTATTATTTAAAACCAAATAAATTTAATAACTTATTATATTATGATAAAAATAATAATTTATACACATGATAACATGGTTAAAGAATCAATAATAAAAGTTATGAAGTTTTAATTTATAACATATTTCAACTCATTTCTTAGAAATACTTTGACAATAATAGTTAGATAAAAAAAATTTATATAATGGATTGTTTAATGATTTCCTTATAATTCTAGATAAATTTGTGCGAGTATGAACTTATGTACTATATAAACCACATCTATGTGAAGGTGTTCATTCATGGGGCTAATAAATCTCATTTAGAATACATTTCTACTTCATCCTCCCTCTTGATCACAACTTATTCAAGTTTTTTAGAAGTGTAGGTGAATCAATAGAAAAACAAAAGTTTTGATATTCACCTATGAGAATCCACGATGAACTATATCAGTCATTAATAGTCTGTAATTGATATAATGGATCAATTAATTGATCATAATATAAGAATACATAAGAAAAAACTAAGATCACATGTGTGTAAGGATATTGTAATTCTTGGAAGTTGCCACAATCATAGTAACACTGATCCAGTAAAACTATAAGCACAAGACCACTACTATTATTCAAAGGATCATGCCACACAATGACCTAAATTTTACTCCAAAAAGGTAAAAAGAACATATATAAAATATGTTATACTCCTATAAAATCCTATAAATATCTCACAAAAAATGATGTTCATATCACATCCCTCTATAAAGACTCTCTTATTCATGATTTCCACTTTCCAAAAAAATACTTTACTGAGCGATATAAGGTTTACTACACTAAACTGATGATGGGTACCTTCTAAACATCCTTAAAGATTATATTAATGAATTCCATGATATTGATCATCATTTTCCCATATCTCCTCCCATAATTATATGTTAGCGACCATTTTTCTTTTATAATTTTTATCATGTAGTATATACCTCTTGATGATCTTTGTGAGTGCCTATCCTCTGTTGTTGAGGGTCATATTCTAAAACAAATAAGAAATTATAAGAGAATATATGATATTATTCTCTATAGTAAAAGGATTTTTTTAAAAGCATATGCATTCCAATATTGATGATTTCCTTATTCATCAACTCATCCTTGAACTTCTTCTACATGTTTCTTACAACATTTCTAATTCATTATCAATGATAATAATGGGGTGGTCTCCATGTAATATCCTAATATTATACTACATCCTTCATCACTTGATTTCAATCAAAAATCATAAAAATTCCTTCAGTGTTTGTCACATACTCTTGGAGGAAAACTATAAACTAACTACAAGATGAGAAGTTCTCATTCTTAATAATTGTTAATTCTAATCATACTAATACACAATTTCCATCCTATGTGGAAGTAGTCGATAATTTTTTAGTATAATTTCTATATAAAAATGCTTTGTAAATCTCAATAAAATATTTTCAATTCCTTGAAGCATCAATATAAGGTAATATTGTCAATAATAATTTATCAAACACCACATTCATCCAATCAACATGGTTTTGTTGGTTGATATATTCAAAACTATGTAATTTTTATACAAATTTTTTTTGAAACAATAAATTCATAAGTAATAGTTAAACTCCATGGGAGTTTTTTAGTCACCATAAAAGTTTACAATAGCTTTATATCATGCATCTCATGAATTCCTATAAAATATCTCAAAACAAAACAAATTGTTTAATTCTATACACCACCAGGGATAAAAAACAACTTGATATTATCTTATCTTCAAAAATGTTTTCAAATGATCCTTGAAGATAATTTTCAACGAAAAATTATTTTAAAAAAGTTTCATTACTTTCATAATTTATTTATAAGTTTTCAAAGTATTTTCAAATAAAATGGTTTTCAAAATTCTTTCAAGATTCATTAATATGATTTCAAGTAAAAGGTTTTCAAAGTGTTTTCAAGATTTATTTATATGTTTTAAAATTATTTTAAAAGAAATTATTTTCAAAATATTTTCAATCTTATTGTATAAGTTTTCAAGGAAAATGTTTTTCAAAAGGTTTTATGTTTTTAAAAAATAATTTTTCATGAATTAAGGATATCTTCCTCAAGAAATGTTTTTAAAATATCTTTCAAAATTATCTCCCATATAAGATAAAATTCGTTGGTATTACTCATGTCTTTATGGGGAAATAATTCAATGCTTCCATTCCTATTATTTATATGAAGGGTTAATGTTTTTATGGCATTATGTTTATGAAACTCATTTATCTTTCATGGGTTATATGATTTTGAAACCCACTTCTTTTCACGAGTGGTGATTATGAGACCTACCTCTTTTCCATATGTAATGATATGATTAAATGCTCATGATGCATTTCTCATTTCATGTGTTACAATATTATTATTTTTTATAATCTTATGGCACTTGAATGTATGGTTTTTCTATGTCTTAGGTTGGATCTATATCTCCCTCCAATGCATTGGGTAATAATGGATGACTCATGAGTATATATGTTATGTGTGAACCTAATTTCATTTTCACAATGTTATGCTTGAACCTGATTACATGTTCAAAATTTTATGCATGGACCTAGTTTCATGTCCATAATTTTATGCATGAACCTGATTACATGTTTACATTGTTATTATTGAACCTTATTATGTGTTCATAATGTTATGCATGGACCCAGTTGCATGTTTATAAGTTTATGTGTGGACATAATTAAATGTTCACTATGGTATTATTGAACCTAATTACACATTTAAAAAGTTATACATAGACTTGATTTTATATCCATAAGGTTATGCGTGAACCTGATTAAACATTCATAATGTTATTCATGGACCTCCTTGCATGTTCATAAGATGGTGTAGAGGCCTAATTTCATGTCCTTAACTTAATGAGTGAACATTTTTCTACTTAAACATGTTTACAATGTTATAAACCAATGTTCATGTGACAAATTCTATATCTTATTCTTATGTTATACTTTTATGACTTATTCTCTTAATTCTATTATGATCCATGTCTTATAAACTGAAAATCTTTACTATGATATCTAATATTAAAGTGAAACAGATGAGTCAGTAAGGGGCTCCGTGGAGTTAGGGTTTCCCCATCAGCGCCATCCTTCTTCAGTCTTGGTTAGCTACGACTTCGCTACTAGGCACTTATCGATGAGATTATGGAGTTCTCTTCTTACTATGGTGATGTTTTGGTTCATGATCTAGGATTAAATAGCACCATAGGTTTAGGTTATTTTATTTTGAAGGTTCACAGGTTCATCTGTCAGTATCGTGGGTTCCTATTTTATGGCGTTGAGGGTTCACAATCTTCAGTGGGATCAGTCTTCTCCATGGCGGTGCAGTGAATGTCTTAGGTAGATATTTGGTCTGCTATAGTCTGAGGTTACATTTTTGTTTTTGGTTCAGTTGTGAGTGTTTTGGGTGGATTTTTGGTCTCTACAAGCGAGCTTGATAGTGGCAATGAGATTTTTTTGGCTTGGTTTAGTCTATGGTGGAGCTTCTTCTGAAGTCCATTCGGGTGTTCGGAGGTTATTTGTATGGTGATGGATTTGATTTTGACTTCGTGTTTCATTTTTGGTTAATATTTTTCTTTCTTTGAATCTTTTGTTATGGTTTGTGAAACTGTTATGGTGTAATTGTTGTGTGGCATGCGATCTATGGTTCAAGGATCTATGATTCCAAATTTTCTTCATAGGTTTCTTCAGATGAGGTTTAGAGTTGAGATTTTTCACCCAACCTTTGTGATTTGTATTTGGATGTGTTGAGAGGGTATATCCTTGGCCATCGGTACCAAGCCCATGCATCTCTACATGGGACACCTTTCCGAGTAGTGTGGGAAAGGTGGAAACTATACTTAATTTTTTGATGGTGGGGAGGGGCCTTCCTTTGTTGAATTGATCCAGTTTTTTCAGTTTTGGATAATTGAGGCATGGTTTAATGTTTTAAGTCTTTGAAGTCATGTTGGGTTCCCCCTCAACCCTTAAAATAGAATTTATGATAATAAAAAGAAATTAATTTTCAATATAATATGAAAGGTATGATATTAAAATGTTATGCTCAAATTCTATACCCTTTGATCATGTTATGCTTACACATTTCCTTTATTTACCCTTATTGATCATTTTAGCTCATCCCTTTCTTATGTTTCCTTTTCCCAAGTTATGAAGAAAGGTTTTAGGTATAAGTACTAAAGGTGGAGATATTTATGGGAGAAGTTTAAGATATTTCACCATGATAGAAGATTTTGTTTCTAAGTTTCCAAAGACACTAAACTATTATGGTCCTCGAGCATGTGTTTATATAATGTACTAAATATTCATATAAAATGATATAGTATCTATATATGTTAATCCTGGGTCGCTATATTTGGTATCAAGATAATGTTTTAGTCAACCTTTGGAAACTAGGATTAGAAAACATTAATGGGATACCTAAGGGTATTTCTAAGAATATTCTATGGATGTCTCTAAGGATAAGTCTAAGGATAAGAAAACGTATATGAAAATGTCTTGAAATCTTTGTAAAGGATGGAGCGATTGGTTTCCAAAAAATACATCTCTATCTAGATACTACAAGTTTATGTGACACTAGCATAGATTTACCTAGGAGTAATATCTCCAACAAGATGCTTTGGGAATGACTCAGGGTAATTCAGTACATGAAAATGGGCCTTACTTCATGTATGGTTTGACACTCCCAAGGGATATGATTTGGGAATTCAAAAACTCTTCATGAACCATTATGAAAACTTTAAATAGTTTTTGTCTATGAATAACCTATGATAAACCTAAGTCTTCATAGATTAAAAATTAGGTGTACATCATTTATACTTTCTATAAGAACGTTTTTATGATTAATATGATTTTCATCTGTGATAAGAGTTCCTGACATTATGATTTTTTGTTTTATTCAATGGATGGAACACAAATGAACCTTGTTAATGGGGAATGAAATGTACAATTCAATGGTTTTCCCCCTAAGAAACCTAATTCTATGAGTGATGAAATGAGAAACCTCATTACAATTATTTATAAAGCTATGAATCATGGTGAACATCCTACTAAGAAAAGGAGGGAATAACACTCTATTGAGTCCTTCATGAGGTAATTACCTTCTTATTTCAGTGGTTCCATTGATCCATTAGTTACTGAACAATGGATCAATACCATTGAAAAGATATTTTCTGTTCTCTAATGTTTAGAGCATGAAAAGGTCACGTTGTTAGTCTACCATCTGGAAGTTGAGGTAGATCAATGGTGCAATCATATCAAGAATATGAGGCAACAAGATGAAATTGAATCCCTGTATTGGGATGATTTCAAGAACATTTTTTTCAATAAGTACTTTCCTCGTATTCTTCATATGAATATGGAGAAAAAATTCCTAGATCATAATCAGAGGGATGATGAATCTTTTGGTTCCTATGAAGAAACTTTTATAAGACTTTCATGGTACTCTTCTAGTATTATAATTCATCATTAAAGTAATATTTATCATTTTTTTAATTGGTTGAAACCAACTCTCTGAAGGGCGTTATCCATAAGGGACTTTGAATGCTATGAATAAGTTGTTCAATGTGCACTAAAAGTGGAAATAGAAGTTGGAAACCCTCTTGGTTCTAGTGATAAGGAAAGGAAAATGGGATTCCATGGAAAATAAAATTATATGTCACATGGAGAGAAGAAAAATCTTCAAACTTCTACTTACCAAAACTATGGGAAAGATCACTTAGGTGAGTGCCTAAAAGAAACAATAAGGTGTTTCAAGTGTGGGTAGCCTCTCCATCGAGAAAAAGAATGTAGAATAGATGGAAAGAGGACATTCAATGATATTAATAGAGGGATATCTCAATAGAATGAACCACCCACACTTTAGTGTTTCAAGTGTAAGGATTTTGGGAATTATTAAAATCAATTTCCCAATCCAATGGCTAATATGGATGAAAAGACCCAACAACCTATAAAGACAAAGGACAAATGGAAATCATATGTAATCACAATGAATGAAGATAATATTTATAGTTAGGGAAAAATTATCCTTTTCCCCCCTTGGATGGAAATTTCATGTTTGATTTTGTATGAATAAAGCCAATGGAAACTTTTTAGTTCAACCTTTAGTGATTTTTCATGTAATTATATCCCTATACATGGATTTTTGAATAATAAAATCACCTTTGATGTTCTATCGGTGCAAAGATGAACCCAAGTATCCAATAAAAGTGTTTTTGGTATAATATTAGTGCTTAAAGATTAAATTATATTTTATAAGGTTTATAAGGTTAACATTTTATGGAATGGTATATTTCAAAACATTGGATGAGGATTTAGAGATTAGGGTATCATCTCACCTTAAGAGGATTTATGCATATTTGATAACTGTTTCTCACCACTATATTATATTGATAACTGAAGGTATATGGGATGACTTTTTATGGATCCTATGATCTGTTAGTTCTTTAGTAATAGAAAATTCTCCTCCATTTATTGTAATAAGATATGAAGGGAAAATTTATCAAGGCACAAAAAAATGGTGTGATTGTGCTAAAATCACATAAGTATATATTCACATGTAAATTCTTCCAATTTTTGGAAAAAGTCTTGAAAATAAAAATTTTGTCAAGTTATAATAGTTTTGATGATATCAATGACCATTTTCAATCCTCTTTGGTTTATGTCTTTGTAAATGTTAACTTTCTTATAACCATGTTCTCTATCTCTCTCCATCAGAACTTCATAGTTATATTTATTATCCATGTCGATGTTTTCACTTTCCACTAATGTTTTCATATGTGGAAACCTATTTATGTCTTAATTTGGGTAACCATTATGGTTTTAAATTTTATTTTTTAAAATTAAGTTTTATTATTTGTTTTTAAGATATGGGATTCTGTGAAAGGAACTTTCAAATATAAAACCTTTGATAACCCACATGAATTTTGAGGGTGAAATTCATTTTAAGGGGGGTAGAATGTAACACCCTAAGTTAGTGTGAACTAATTTTTTTTCAAATAAATTTATTTTCAATGATTTATTTTATTTCACTAATTCAAACATTCCTTTTACATGACACAAACATGGTATGTGCTACACGACACCAACATGGATTGTGTTTCATGCAACACTGACTTAGTGTTCGTTACACACAATACCAATTGTAAAAGGGAATATAATAACCCATCTATTTACAATATATTTACTATATTAATAAATATAATATATTATATGTATTTTAATGAAAACCACACTTATTTATCTTTCATTACATGCAATAGATACTTTCTTCAATAACTTGCACTACACACAAGACATAATATTACAGGACAATGATATATTATTAAAACATTGTTATTTAAAATAATAAGATATAACCTAGCCATTAAATCAGTATGTTTGAATATTATTAAATAACTTATTAAAATTTATGGTTTATATAAATATAAAATTTATTCATGGTTTACATATTAATTATAAATGAAACTAAGAAACAAATAAATATGAAAAGAAATATTATTATTATTTTCATGCTCCCAAAGGAATTTTTTCTTAATAAACTAATAATAATTAGTGAGTGATTTTAATGAAATATATATGTTATATATTCAATAAAACATTTTTTATATTCATCCATTAGTTTTTATAGTCATAAGATAAGAACAAACCCAATTTCACATATAAAAACAAATATTTTTATAAAGGCAGATTTTCCACCTTTTAATGGAGAACCCATTTTAAATACAAATTTAGACCCTTTTGTAAATTTAATATTTTAAAAATAAACTTTATATTTGGAATAGAAATATAAATAATATCTTAGAGTGAATTTTTTGTTTTTTTCTGTGAAGATTCATTTTTTTAATGAATAGTAAAAAATACTGAATTTTAGTTCAAAACTTCTTTTTCATATAATTTATTTATAAAGTTAAATAATGTTTTATATTGGTTTTAAAGTTTAAATAGATAATATTTGTATCAATTAATCCTTTTTAGGTCATTGTAATTAATTTTAATTTGAAATTAACTATAAAAACCTAGAAAACTTTCAAACGTTTTTACTTTAAAAAACTTACATTGTCGCCCCACCTATGGGATGAATTTTAAATTAATTTCTGCCAGTTATATGTTTTAAATTTGGAAAAATTGATTCCATATTTGGAATAATAATAATTTATCATGTATAATAATACTAACTTTATTTTTTTACCAAAATTATTAGTGAAAGTGATTAAAAATAATTATAACAATTAAGGTTAAATGAAGCATAGTAAGAGACTAACCCTTAACCTTAAAACCCAAAACAACCTATAAAATTGTACAATATATTTTTTCTAGAAATATTTCAACCCTATCCTCCCTTTTATATAATTGGGTCTATTTTTGGAGCCACTTTCAATGTTAAAAACATGTATGGAATTCCTTTGTCAAAATATTACAAGAGTGTCACTCCTTCTCCACTATAAAAGGCCACCACTTATCCCACTTCCTCACACCTATCAAACCACTTAGTTTTGGCCAATATCTTCCCAAATAACTTCCCAAAATCCATACCCTTCACCTTGATTCCTTATTTTTTGAATAAATCCTTCCAAGGAAGCCCTTTGATATAAACCAAAAGGAGTTTCCTGATTTAAAGGTAATGTTTTCCAATGATCTCTTTTATTTTATTTGCTTCTCCAATCCCTATAACTTTATTATGTCATTATTAAATAACAAAAACAATATTGTACATATAATATTATGTTTTTATGTTATTATTTATACCTACACTTACACACACCTTCGTCTAATGGGTAATGAACATACTATTTCTGTGTATGGTGAACTACTGCCTCACAAAACGATGATTGTTCATTTTTCCTTTACCTCCTATCATGGTGGAAATTATGATGGAAAATAAATTTATATATAATAATGTATTTATACTTATGTAATTTTTATTTATAACATACATTTATTCTTTCCATCTTGTGTAAATATGATAATTTCGTTTGAGGAAGTGTGGACTACCACCCACTCAAAGCGATGTGACTCATGCCATACATGGAACCTAAAAAAGATGTTCTTAATAAACCTATATAAAAAATATAACATAGATATGATACTGTAATTATAATATACATATATCATTTAATTTTTGTTCTTTTAATACAACAAATAAATGAAAGTAGTGTTCATGCGTATGTACGGCCTACCGTCTCCATGAACGGTGCATTTCATTTCTTATCTCTATACATTATATATTATTATAAATACATATGTAATGAATATATAATATAATTAATTAATGGTTCATAGTATTTATATTATAAAATTATTATCTAATTAATAGGATAATAAAAAAACAATTCAAAACATACATGATAAAACTAGGCAATTAACACCTGAAATAGTTAAAATAATGAAAGATTGTTAACAAACAGGTAATAAAGCATTATAAGAAGATGATATATAATATTATTAACATTATTATGGTTCTGTTATAAGTTAGTAACATATTTTAAACCACTATGAAAGATTATAAATACCACACAACAAAATGACAGTTAAGGTAAGGGAATTCCATCTCACTTTTATTTCTGTGCGATACATGCCTTATTCACCACTCACTTGTTTTTGGGGTGTATGTACTGCCCATTAGTGAATTATATGTCTCTTATACTTAATTTTATTGGTATTTAAATATCCATTTTATGATCTTTCTTTTATGGGGTTTAAGTTTCAAAAGTTACCAAATCAGTAAAATAGTTTTGTCTCAATTTTCATTCTTTGAGACTCATGTTTGGTTATGCACCTAAACTCTTTTTTAAGGTGTATATACTTCTATTTTACATGTTATATAAGGAATATAATTTTTTTCATGATATTTTATGATTATTATAATTTCATATTCTTACATGTAGAGTATTACCCCAATTTACAAAGTGATAAGATTTTATTAAAATAATATCATCGCTTTTCGAGATTATTAATGATTACGCTTCTTTGATGAAATATTATGATCCATATCTCAATAAAACTCATGATTTTTATCATAATATATTTATTAAAGATATATACATGTATTAGTACCATTTTTCCACTCTTTGATACTTAAGAAAATTAATAAAAAAAATTAATGAAATTTGACTGTATTTATCTCTTTGGTCGGAAATCTATTTTATTTCAAAAACAATGTTTTAAAAATGTCTTCAAAAATGTTTTCAAATGATCCTTGAAGATAATTTTCAAGGAAAAATTATTTTAAATTTCTTTCATTTTTTTCAATATTTATTTATAAATTTTCAAATTATTTTTAAATAAAATGGTTTTCAAAATATTTTCAAGCGTCTTTCATAATTTTTCAAGTAAAAGCTTTTCAAAAAGTTTTCAATATTTATTTATATGTTTTCAAGTTATTTTCAAAGACATAATTTTCAAAACATTTTCAAGCTTGTTTCATAAGATTTCAAGGAAAATGATTTTTAAAAGGTTTTGTTCTTTTAAAAAATCATTTTTTATGAAGAAATGGTATTTTCTACTAGAAATGTTTTTAAAATATCCTTCAAAATTATTTCAAATATAAGATAAAATACATTAGTGTTACTCGTTAATTTATGGGGAAATAATTAGATGCATACATTAATATTATTTCTATGAATGGTTAATGTTTGGATGACATGATTTTTATTAAATTTTTTTCTCTTTCATGGATTATATGCTTTCAAAACCCACTTATTTTCACATGTGGTGATTATTAGACCTACCTATTTTCCATAGGTAATGATATGATTAACTATTAATGATGCCTATATCATTTTATGGGTTATAATATGATTATTTTTTATAATCTTGTGGCACTCACATGTATGATTTTGTTATGTATTAGGTTAGATATATATCTCCCTCTAATGAATTGGGTAATTATGGATGACTCATGAGTATATATATTACGTGTGAACCTGATTTCATGTTCATGATATTATACATGAAATAGATTACATGTTCACAATATTATACATGGACCTGGTTGCTTGTCCATAAGTTTATTCATGAACCTAATTACATATTCACAATGTTATGATTTAACCTTATTATGTGTTCACAATGTTATGCATGTACCTAGTTGCATGTCCATAAGTTTTTGCACGGATATGATTACATGTTCACAATGTTATGCGTAAACCTGATTACATGTTCATAGTGTTATTTATGGACTTAGTTTCATGTTTATAAGGTTATGCATGAACCTGATTACACGTTCACAATGTTATGCATGGACCCGATTTCATGTCTATAAGTTGATGTGGGAGCCATATTTCATGTCTTAACTTAATGACTGAACATGTTTCTATTTATATATGTTCACAATGTTATAAACCAATGTGAATGCCACAAATTCCATGCCTTATTCCTATATTATTCTTTCATGACTTATGCTCTTAATTATATTATTATCCATGTCTTATGAACTTCTAATCTTTATTATGATCTATAATATACAGGGTATGATCTTCAAATGTTATGCTCAAGTTCCATACCCGTTGTTTATGTTATGATTATACATTTCCTTTGTTTACTCTTACTAAGAATTTGAGATCACCCCTTTCTTATGTTTCCTTTCCCCAAGTTATGAAGAATGGTTTTAGGTATAAGTAATAAAGGTGGAGATATTTATGGGAGATGTTATAGATCTTTCACAAGGATAGAAGATTTTGTTTCGAATTTTCCAAAGACACTAAACTATTACGGTCTTCAGGCATGTATTTTTGTAATGTACTGAATATTAATTTAAAATGATGTAATATCCATGTATGTTAAGATTGGTTCGCTATAAAATAACTATAATTTAACTCAATGTGATTTTTTAATCAAAGTCTTAATTTATTATTTTCTATCAAAATCTCTCCTGGTATACAAAACATTTTCATCTACCACTATATTTCTTCCAACAATAATTCCAAAAAAAATTATACTGGGAGTAATAATTAACTAATAAAATTTGGGTAATCATTATATACCTTTCATAAGCCATTATACAAATGGTGTAGGGTTATTTGAAGGTTAATTAGATTTTATGGGGGTCATCTTAGAATTTTCTTAAATGTATTCTTATTATTCTTCATATTTATCATCATAGTTATTCTTATTATATGAATCTTCATCATCTGTGAAATTATGCACCATCAAGTATAAATATTGTGAAGTAATTTACTTAAATTATTAACTCTCTCAATAAGGATTATTAGTCTAATTATATGATATTATATCAATGTATCAACTTCCACAATAGGTGAATAATATTCACTAGTAGATATAGTAGCATAAAACTCAATAATTTGATTTTCGGATTCATTATTGATAAGTGAAAATGTTTTTTTCAGTCCTCATCATCGAAAAATAGTTAAGTTATATGTCATAACCTATATTTATATTAGATATGTCTATATTTGATGGATTTTATCTTCTTGATAACCATAATAGTTAATCGTCGATGAATTTTTCTTCGAACAACTTCTAATGTGATATTGTCCTTGAGAATTATAACTTGTTTTGATTGTATATTATAAATAACATCTTATTCTATATCAATTATTTTTAAATTTAAATAAATATATTAAAGCATCATTTTTGTTGTACCTCTCGAACCCCTCAAGGTTTAATTTTCATGATCACAATCACTCTCATCCTTGTCTAATATTGTTTGAAGTGTTTGTGAATGATAGGCACAAGTTTGCCAAAGAAAATGGCCCAAGAAGAATCAAGAAGTGGACTGCACATCAGTCCACCGGCCAACCGGTGGCTTCACCACCGGTCGGCCGGTGGACCCTGGGAAGGATGCTGAGCCACTGCCATCTCACCGGCCAACCGGTGGCCAAGCACCGGCCAGCCGGTGGCACCCAGACTGAATAGGGTTTGCTACTGCCTCACCACCGGCCAGCCGGTGGCTCTGGCACCGGTCGGCCGGTGGCCCCTGGACAGGAATCCAATGCCATTTTGCAAACACCGGCCAACCGGTGGCCCTGCACCGGCCAGCCGGTGGACACAGTCAAACTAGCCGTTGGGCTGTTGACCAGCCTGTCCACTTGGCTCCCAACGGCTCTTTTAGCCTCTCCAACGGCTCCGAAGCCTCCCCAAGGGTTCCTAGCCTATAAATAAAGGCCAAGGAAGCCCCGGACACCAACCGGAACACTTGTGAAGCCAACGTACACAATTCTCATCAATTGGCCAACCTCCGGCAGACTTCCTCAAAGGAACCCACCTAGCTCCAACAACTTCCACATCCAAGGAGCTCCTTCAAAGAAGCTTGGAAGCGGCCCTCAAACATCATCAATCAATCAAAGGCGCCCAAGGCTTCTCCATTACGGGTTTTATTGTTTTATCTATTTTTGAGCTTTAAAATTGGGTTTGTGCCTACAAACCCCAACCCTTTTCTCATCCCCTATTTCTTTGGGTTCTCACACCACCACTAAGGTGTGAAGAGGTTTTCTCAAGCTTTTCCTTTAAAAGGCTTGTGTCTCGGTGAGCTAGCCTTCACCCGTTAAAAAGGCTAGTGGGTTATTGCTTAACCATTAAAAGCATTGGGTTCTTGCTCAACCATCAAAAGCAAGCTGTAATAGGTCCTAGTGCTACCTCAAAGCCTAGTGGGTTTCTTGCTACAACCATTGAAAAGCAAGCGGTAGAATCTCTCAACGGTTGAGTTGGGAGCGGAGACGTAGGCCGGGTTTTGGCCGAACTCCGTTATCATTTTCGTGTGTCTTGCCTTCTTTATTTCCGCTGCATTCTTTACTTTGATTATTAATTGTTAATCATTTTTTCAAAAGGCAATTCACCCCCCCCTCTTGCCATCATTCCCTCCTTGGGGTGTTCTTCCGACCCAACAATTGGTATCAGAGGGAAATTTGAGTAATACCCTAACCCGGTTTCAAATTTAAGATCCATTAAGATGGCATCAACCTCTTTCTCCCCCGAGGGCCTCTCATTGGGTCGGGCTCCATTTTTTGATGGGTCCGACTATAATTTTTGGAAAACCCGCATGACTACTTTCCTTAGAAGTATAGGATATTCCATTTACAAAATAGTCATGCAAGGTTACACTTTGTCTACCCCCGACGAATCCAAATGGACCCAAGCCGACATTAGAAATTTTGAGCTTGATGGCAAAGCCATGAACGCTCTCCATTGCGGCCTAGACCGAAATGAGTTCAATCGAGTTTCCACATGCACCTCCGCACATGAAATCTGGAAACTTTTGGAGGTTACCCATGAGGGGACCAACAAAGTAAAGGATACTCGATTGGACATGTATAGAAAAGATTTTGAGTCTTTTTCCATGCACCCAAATGAATCAATTTCTGAAATGTTTACTCGATTTACTGACGTGTGCAATGGTAGAAAGTCTCTTGGAGATAATATTTCTGCAGAAACTATGGTAAAGAAGATCTTATGGGTCCTTCCGAGCTCATGGGCACCAAAGGTGACGGCGATCCAAGAAGCTAAGGACGTCAAGAATATGCCGGTAGAGGAGCTCATCGGATCCCTAATGACGTACGAGATCACGATGAGGAGGCAAGCGCAAAAGGAGGGCACACCAATCAAGACACCTAAGAACATTTCCCTCAAGGTACAAAAGGAAGTAAGCTCCTCCTCATCTTCTTCCTCATCTCCTTCCTCATCTTCCTCATCATCAAGCGGCGACTCGGAAATGGAGAATCTCGCCCGCCAAATGCAAAAATTCATGAAGAAGCACAAGAAGAAGAAGAAATCCCGCAAGCACCGAAAGCAAGAACCCACCGAAAGATCCGAGCCCAAGGTGAAGTGCTATGGGTGCGGCGAAAAGGGCCATTACAAGCCCGATTGCCCACTCAACAAAAAACGGGCCTCAAAAATTGAAAAAGGAAAGAAAAAGGTCCTCAAGGCGACATGGAGTGACACCTCCTCCTCCTCCTCCTCCTCGAGCGATCAAGGTACAAAATGCCTAATGGCATTTCACGAGGTAACATCTTCCGATTCCTCTTCCTCATGTTCTTCAAATTCAAATTCTTTAAATCATCTTTCTTATGAAGAACTCTCACACGCTAGAGACCAACTTGAAAAAGGTTTTCATGAGCTTTCTTCAAAATTTGTTTCTTTAAAAAAGAATTTCAAAAAACTCTCCTCCGAAAAAGAACAACTTCTCAAAGAGAAGGAGGAGATGTCCCTCAAAATCCAAAATTTTCCAAATGTTGATTCTATGGAATCAACCATCAAAGATCTAAGGGAGACCCTAGCCAAGTTCACCCAAGGGGAACAAAATTTGAACAATATACTTGGTTCCCAAAGGGTTTCCCGAACCACCAATGGACTTGGCTACACCAACCGAGCCTCCTCCTCCCATGCACCCACTGTTTTTGTAAGGGGGAGCTCCGATTACAAATTTTGTAATTATTGCAAGAAAACCGGGCACCTCATTTATGAGTGTAATTGTAAAAATGCCCGATATGGCCAGCCCAAATCGATTTTTTATTCGGATGAATTCTATAGGAGAAGACCCGCTATGAGACAAGTATGGATTGAAAAATCCCTTCTAGCGAGTCTCTCCGGGCCTAAAATTGTTTCTTTTCAAAATTCCTCTCCCCGGTGATTTATTGTTTTTATTTAGGGGGAGTTAGGATCTTTTAAGCTTTTTGTGTATTCAAAATTTTTCCTTTCAATTTCAACACTTGGTTTCAAAACTCTCATTTTCAAAAATTTTCATTTGGTTTCAATTTAAATTTTCAATTGGTTTTTGATTCAAAACTTCCAATTCAAACTGTTATTCAATTTTTGTTTCAAATCTTTCAATTTCCAAAATTTCAATTGATTTTCAAATCCCATCCCTTGTTTTTCAAAATTTCCCTCAATCAAGTTTTATGCCCCATTCTATTTTGATAATCACAAAGGGGGAGAAATTTCTTGATTGATTGGGGGAGAATCCTTTTCATCATGCTTAAGCATGACCTTTCAATTTTAGTATTTTACTTTGATTGTTTTGGTGATTGTGATCATCAAAATAGGGGGAGATTGTTGTACCTCTCGAACCCCTCAAGGTTTAATTTTCATGATCACAATCACTCTCATCCTTGTCTAATATTGTTTGAAGTGTTTGTGAATGATAGGCACAAGTTTGCCAAAGAAAATGGCCCAAGAAGAATCAAGAAGTGGACTGCACATCAGTCCACCGGCCAACCGGTGGCTTCACCACCGGTCGGCCGGTGGACCCTGGGAAGGATGCTGAGCCACTGCCATCTCACCGGCCAACCGGTGGCCAAGCACCGGCCAGCCGGTGGCACCCAGACTGAACAGGGTTTGCTACTGCCTCACCACCGGCCAGCCGGTGGCTCTGGCACCGGTCGGCCGGTGGCCCCTGGACAGGAATCCAATGCCATTTTGCAAACACCGGCCAACCGGTGGCCCTGCACCGGCCAGCCGGTGGACACAGTCAAACTAGCCGTTGGGCTGTTGACCAGCCTGTCCACTTGGCTCCCAACGGCTCTTTTAGCCTCTCCAACGGCTCCGAAGCCTCCCCAAGGGTTCCTAGCCTATAAATAAAGGCCAAGGAAGCCCCGGACACCAACCGGAACACTTGTGAAGCCAACGTACACAATTCTCATCAATTGGCCAACCTCCGGCAGACTTCCTCAAAGGAACCCACCTAGCTCCAACAACTTCCACATCCAAGGAGCTCCTTCAAAGAAGCTTGGAAGCGGCCCTCAAACATCATCAATCAATCAAAGGCGCCCAAGGCTTCTCCATTACGGGTTTTATTGTTTTATCTATTTTTGAGCTTTAAAATTGGGTTTGTGCCTACAAACCCCAACCCTTTTCTCATCCCCTATTTCTTTGGGTTCTCACACCACCACTAAGGTGTGAAGAGGTTTTCTCAAGCTTTTCCTTTAAAAGGCTTGTGTCTCGGTGAGCTAGCCTTCACCCGTTAAAAAGGCTAGTGGGTTATTGCTTAACCATTAAAAGCATTGGGTTCTTGCTCAACCATCAAAAGCAAGTTGTAATAGGTCCTAGTGCTACCTCAAAGCCTAGTGGGTTTCTTGCTACAACCATTGAAAAGCAAGCGGTAGAATCTCTCAACGGTTGAGTTGGGAGCGGAGACGTAGGCCGGGTTTTGGCCGAACTCCGTTATCATTTTCGTGTGTCTTGCCTTCTTTATTTCCGCTGCATTCTTTACTTTGATTATTAATTGTTAATCATTTTTTCAAAAGGCAATTCACCCCCCCCCCCCTCTTGCCATCATTCCCTCCTTGGGGTGTTCTTCCGACCCAACAATTTTGACAATAATAAGATTTAATATTATTTTAATTTTATTTAATAATTTTATTTAATAATTTTATTATTTAAACAAATCAAATACATCAATTTCTGTTTATAAACTAATTATATTTGATCATTGAAGCATATTATGATTTAAAAATTTTATACCATTTTATTTTAAGTGTCTTTCTTCTAATTAAAATACTAAAAATATGTTACTTGGTGAGTAAGTACTAGATATCCTGCTAATTTTAGTTTGGGGAAAGCTTTCAGATCACCACAGAACAGGCCCAAAGTGATTCCCTACTACCTAGAGTTATTACACTAAATAAATCCAAAGAAAGTATTAATTAAACTAATGTTTTGTATTTTTATTATGAAACCTATTTAAAAAATATTTTTAATTTAAAGTTTAATTTTAGTATTAATATAAATATTATTTTATTAAAACATGTTTTAAACTATAATTATTTATAATAAATATCTATTTATATATTATTTAAAATGTTATACTGATATTACAACATAAGTAGAATAATAAAACATGTAATTTAATATTCCTAATTAAAATATTAATTTAATTAAATAAAAAATCAATAAATAAACTAATTAATTTTAAAAATATAATTGTTTGAAACTAATAAAAAAATTAATATTTAAAACTACTAAAAAGATAAATTCCTCACATACTGAAAACTGGTAGACCCAAACCTTCAAAAAAGACTACCTTGAAATATTTGAGACTACATGAGAGAGAAATAAAGAAATTATATTATGTGAGTGAGTGAGAAAATCATTGGGGGCTTTCCTTTTATAGAAATCATATGGAAGATAATGAAACTAATCCCTGCTCTTCTATTTGGGTTTCGATGAAAGTTGTGAAATCATTTCATGATCTTCATAAATTTAGAATTTTCAGAGTTTGAAATGATCTCAATGAATTCTAGTTAGAGTATGAAATAATTTCATGATTTTATTCACCACGGTAAAATAATAAAAGAATTTTATGATATTGTATCATTTTAGTAAATAATCCTTCAGTAGACCCCAAAAAATAATCTCAATACTAGATTTTTCATGTAAGGTACATAATATTGTGTCGTCGGTACCAATATTCCTATTATCCCTTATCAAATATGTGGAGTAGAGTTTTAATATATACATATAGGAAGATATTTTACAAGTAATTCATCTCCCAACACTCTATGTAATGATCATGATAGTTTTCCCAATCGGCCTTCTGCTCATGTGTGGGCTTAACACTATGCAATGTAACAGCCTATCATGGTGAAATGGGGAAGTGTTATAGGTACCCAAACTATTTCATGACTCATTCTAGATGGTTTCACTCAATTATGTGTAAGTGGATAAGTGGAACCACTACACCATCATCTCTAATCACAATTGTATAGTATATTTGAATTGAAACTAAGACAACAGGAGTATATGGGATCCACATAACCCAAAATGATAGTACATAAAGGTATCCATATATTTAATAGATCAAAATAACTAAATTAAATTATAATATCTTATTAAAATAATAACAAAGTTAATGTTTATATAAACAAATTAATGTTTAACTTGCATCATGTGGTTGTATAGAGTCAAAGATATGCCAAAAACTATACACATTATTCCTCATTGTATGTAAATAATGTAGATCCTAACTCACCTATTAAAAAAGTAATATACGGTTAGTTTATAAATATTATTAATAAACTAATAAAATAATTCAAATTAATGATGTAAAAAACCAGCATTCCTAAGGATAGTCATGCAAAGGGTGCTAAGGAATCGGTGTGATAAATCTAATAGAGGTGTGTGTAAAATGATCACATGCTCATATTTGTAGAAAAATGACATATCCTATAATCTATTGTTATTTGGACTGATCTATTTTACAATGAATCTATATAGATATTCTATTACAGTCAATCCTCAACAATATGTAGTTTTCTTGTCCAAATCCTCAAGTAGTGATAAGTATATCATGTGTACTAAATTAAAACAATAGTTGACATAAAACGTGCCTCTGAGTAGCTGCATATTATATACATGTGTTTTTTGGATAATTAAAATTTGTTGTTTTGGGCACTCTCAAA
The DNA here is from genome assembly GCA_963277665.1 of Viscum album. Classification (NCBI taxonomy): domain Eukaryota; kingdom Viridiplantae; phylum Streptophyta; class Magnoliopsida; order Santalales; family Viscaceae; genus Viscum; species Viscum album. The sequence continues at coordinate 1,645,003,519 of OY728159.1, forward strand.
TGAAGTGTGATTTTTGGGTACTTAGGTGCAATAGAGTGGCTGACCAAGGTCGTCTCTCAAAGGGGGAAGTAATTTAAAAAAACTTTTTAAAGGTATTTTGAAAATAAAGTAAAAATTAAGAAATAAACTACTTAAAATTATGGGGGTCCATTTATAAATCTAGAAGAAGTATGTTGGAATAATATTTCATTTTTTTGTTTTTATTTATGAAATTAAATTTTTTTAATAAGATGCAGTGAGAAAAAAAAAATCTTAAAAAATATTTTTAGAAAGAATAATCAATCTAACTATACCTATTCACTCAATTATTTATCATTATAACTTAAATTAAAATCCACTTAATTATGATTCCCTAACTTTTTAACCCCCAAACCCTATGGGAATTAACTAAACCACTAAGATGAAATGAATTAAACCTTAGGGTAGCTTTAGTATATGCAATCATAGCAGCTTGATTTGACTGATGTTATAAGGCTAACTTATGGTCAGTGGTGAGTTATGGAACATACCCACTCTATAAACAATGATGAATTTAGTTTAGGGATTTTATTTTAACTCTACAAATTTATCCTGTGTGGTTTTTTTTACCAATTAAGTTTACGCTCTCACAATTTATACAAATCTCGACCACACATGTTTTTGAGTTAATTGTTAAATTGCTTGATTATTTTATTCTATTTTAAAAACTCAATTCATATATAATATTAATTTAATTATAGTATCTCATTGATTCAAAATAAATTAATGAATAAATTAATAGTTGGACTGATTACTAAAAAAACTACTCTTCCATGGGCGGTGTATTCATTATAGAAATGTTTTTCATTTACAAAGGTTTAGAAAGGTTGTAACACAGTCTTGTTTCTTCTTGTGAATTACAGCCTAAATAGGAAGATTAATGAATAATAGAAGTGAACAAAACAAAGGAAAACAGAAGGGAAAAAAAGAGGAACTAAGAAGTTTATTGCACAAAGACAAATATTACAACATGAGAATGAGAGAAAGGCTTCAATGAAGGGATCCTTCTTCATGAGATCCCCCTATGAGTATAGGAAGTTTTAGAACCTCTAATTTTATGAGAGGAATCATATAAAACTCCAAAATGGTATCACTTCACTCCTTGGTATAACTTGGAAATGGGGTGTCCAAGGTTCCAATTTATAGTCAAAATGGGAAGTGGTTTTGGGCACCCATATTTCGATATACCCCTTGTGTCTCGTTTTTGGGTTAGTAAATGGACTTATATCGACTTGAACAAAATATAAAAGTTTTAGTACATAATCTTGACTATCTCCATGTAATATTTTGTGGGAAATTGATGATTATGATTCAATATATGACCAAAATACAGAACCAAATCTTTAAATTCGTGTAGATTCTATCCCTTGGATAGATTGGTTCAGATGTCTCTTTATGGATTAATTGAGATTAGGTTTCTTGACATAAGTTGTATCCTATGATTTTAGGGAGTGGTCCACAAAATTTCATCCCATTTGGAGGCATGTATTTTGCAAAATTTGAAAAACAGTTGACAGATGTCCTTGGGCTTCCGTACACTTTATCCCATTTTCCTTCTCGATCATCTCCGACCCTCCAAATCACCTCCTCCTACAACGAAATCACCAAAACAAGAATAATTTCCCTTTTTAATAGTTATAAAAATTTAATAATTGAATAAAATGTGATGTGAAATTTCAGATAATATTTTTAATTTTAAATACAAAACAAGTGGTGATGTAAGGGTGAAATAAAGCAGTGAATCGTGATGCAATCACACCCCCACACTTACCCATTTTCACTCCTAGGAAAAACCTCATATCATGTATTCCAAAAAATTGTGACAAGTAAACATCAATATAAAATAAAATAAAATTTAAAACACATTCCCATGATATCTACCAATTTTATAACAAGAAAAAAAAGATATCATGCCTCCTAAAAAAACAGTATTTCAATTTCTTAATTCATATCATTCAATATATTTCTAATTCATTTATCCTCCCATGAACACAAAACACTTACCTCACTTTCATTTTCTCTTATCACACAAATATCAATTTTTTAGCAATGTCTTTCTCATCCAAACTCATACGAGGGTCGTCATAGGCTTGATAAATTCCTACATCTCTACTTGATGTGAGTCAAGGACATATGTTTATCATGAGGAATTTTCATGGTTGATCTATGGATTTTAGTTGGTAGAATTTAGATGTGAAAAATTATGAGGCTGAATGAGGACGTATTAACTCTTTTTGAAGAAAATTGCATTATTCTAATTTTTAATCAAGTATGATCTTCTCCTCACTCCCCTTAGTATAAATTCAGCTCCATCATCATGAAAATTCATGGAAAGTTTACACCATTCATCATTTCAGCAACAAGAATGTCAACATTCTCAAACATATTTTTTTGTGAAAGCACTAGATGGGCACAACTTTCTTTCTTCATTGGAAGATCCAAAAAGTCACAGATTTCAACAAAATGATTTTTTAGCAGAAACACATCTCTTTAACATTTTATTTTCCTCCCAAATTATCACCAAATGAGGTATCATAATACAAGATAGCTTTACCCAAACTTAATTTCAACTAGATCGTGCAATTTTAATTCAATATCAGTTTGGATTGGGAAAATTAGCTTATAATGTGGCTGTCCTAATAGGTTTTTTATGGATTATAAGGGATAAAAGGATTAAATTATCAAGGTAGGCCATTATAAAAAGGATTATTAGAAAAGGGAGATTTAAAACCAAAGAAATGCCTCAATAATTTAAAAAACAAGTACTTCAAACCCTCAAGTTTTGATAGGAATAAATCAAATTCTGGTTAAATCAAGTATGGTTTGGTTCTTTAAATAAGTGAGTTTAATGTAAAGAATATGATAAAAAAATGGTTCAGAAACCTCACAAGAAAGTGATTTTGAATATAATAACAGTGATATTTGGCATGGGATTCAAAATTCAGAGTACTTTCATGAAATTCCTAAATATTTGAACTTGAAAAAAAGTCATTTTCAGCATTCATTTAAGCTCAGTTTCATGGGATAAATTATTTCACTCATTGATATGGATTTAAAAATGGTGATGAGAATCATTTCAGCTCAAAAGTTTTAGAAACACACAAAATTTTAAAAAACACACTTTTTAAAAAGAACAAAAACACAATTGAAATTACTAATCTATAAAGTTTCCCTCCCCCACACTTAAAATATTTCATTTTCCTCAATGTGAACCCATGATATGATATGTGTATATTAAATAAAGAATTTTAAATAAGAAAAATAATATAAAAGTGAAGGGGTTAATAACATCCTAATATTCTCAAGTGATGATGGGGTCATGCGGTGTGTTGAAATCCACTACATCAGTAGAAATTCCCTCAATGTATTGCTTCAAACATTACCCATTGACTGTAAATATTCTTCCAGTTTCCTCTTATGTGATCTCCACTACACCATAAGAAAAAACATTAGATACAATATAAGGACCTAACCATCTAGAACACAACTTATCGGGCATCATCTTTAGTCATGAACTATAGATTAAAACTTTCTCTCCAACACAAAACTCCCTTTGTTGGATCATTCTGTCATGAACATCTTTTGATATTTCCTTATATATTCTTGAGTTCTCATATGAAGACAATCGAATCTCTTCAATATCTTGAATTTGAAGCTTCCTTTGAATTCAAGGTTGGGAAAAATCCATGTTTCATTTCTTTATATCCCAATATGCTCGATGCTCGAATTCCACTAGGAGATAACATGCTTTCCCAAAAATAATTTGAAATGGGTATATACTGATGGGTGTCTTGTATGCTATCCTATAAGCCCATATCACATTATCTAACAGCTTTATCCAATCCTTCCTATCTAGTTGCATGGTTTTCTCCAAAATTTGTTTCAACTGCCGATTTGAAACCTCAGTCCAGCCATTTGTTTGGGGGTGGTATGGGGTTGATGTTTTGTGTGTCACCCCATACTTTCAACAGAGGGAATCAAAATTATAATTGTATAAGTGTGTCCCTTGTTCACTGATGATGTTCTTTGGGACTCCAAACCTAAAAATTATTTGTGTCTTGACAATGTCTACTACAACATGAGAATCCTCATTCATGGTGTACTTAGCCTCTACCCATTTACTCACATAGTCAATAGAAAACAAAATATATATAAAACAAAATAAATTAGGAAAATGACCCATAAAATCAATTCCCCAAACATCAAAAAATCTCACAGAATAATAAGGGTTGTTTGGGCATCTCATATCTCTTAGAAATGTTCCCAGTGTGTTGGCAATGTGAGCACGACTTACAAAACACATGAGAATCATATAATAAGCTAGGACAATATAATATAGAGTCTAAGACTTTACTATCTATCCATTGGGGTCTAAAGTGTCCACCACAAGCAAGTGTATGAAAAAAATGTAAAACAGACTCAAACTCATGATCAGGAACACACCTCCTAATAACTTGGTCACTACACATGCCCCATAGGTAGGGATCATCCCACACATAAAATCTAGACTCACTATTTAATTTTTGTACTTGATGTTTCTTTAAATTTGCAAGTATTTTAGAGGCAACAAGGTAGTTGACTAAATCTTCATACCAAGGATGTGTAGCTGAGATGGCATAAAGATGCTCATCGGCGAAAGTGTCCTGGAGTGGTACCTGGTATAAGGTGTCATCCACTAGTGTGTGAGTAAGCCTACTCATGTGGTTCTCCACTAAGTTTTATGAACCCTTCTTATCCATTATCTCAATATTGAATTCTTGAAGAAGCAGCATCCATCAGATAAGCCTGGACTTCGCATCTGGCTTCTTCAAGAGGTACCTCAGAGCTGCACGATCAGAAAAACAACTACTTTAGAGCCCAATAAATATGAAAAAAATTTACCTAAAGAAAATATAATGGAAATAAACTCCTTTTATATTTTTTTTTAATTTTATTGGGTTGAATCCAATTTCCTCAAAGCATAGGAAATAACATGTGAATGTCCCTCCACCATCTGTGATAAGACAGTTCCAACCGCAAAGTTGGATGCATCACACATAAGCTCAAAAGGAAGCTCCCACCATGGGGTATATATGATCATTGGAGTGGTAAGAAATTATTTTATCTCATTAAAGGAATTATTTTAAGAGTCAACAAACCCAAAATCATAATCCTTTTGAAGTAATCATGATATAAGAATATAAATATTATTAAAATATTTGATGAAGCACCGATAAAATATTTATTTCCCTAGGAAATAACTAACATCACACACATATGAAGTATATGGTAAGGATGAAATAATATATACCTTATATCTATCAACATATATCCCATGTTTTGACACTACATACCCTAAGATAATCCCATGATCTACCATGAAATGACCCTTTTCAAAGTTCAAGATCAAATTTTTCTCAATACATCAATTTAACACCTTTCTCAAACTAGAGATACAATCATCTAATGAAGACCCATACACTATAAAATCATCCTTAAATACCTCTAATAGGGTCGCAATAAAATTAGAAAAAATACTCACTATGCATCTCTGGAAGGTACTTGGGGCATTTCAAAGTACAAATGGCATCCTTCGGTAGGTAAATGTATCGAATAGACAAATAAAATTTATCTTCTACTAATCCTCCATAGTTATAGGAACCTGTAAATATCTAGAAAATTCATCCAAGAAACAATAGTGTGTTTTCCCATCTAGTCTCTCAAGCATTTGATCAATAAATGGGAGGGTAAATGGTTCTTGAAAATGGACTGATTTAGTTTCCTATAATCAATACACACAGGCCAACTATTTTTCACCCTCATTAGAACTAACTCCTATTTATCATTTTTAACAAAAATAACACCACTTTTCATAGGAACAACCTAAATAGGACTCACCCATCGAGAATCTGAAATGGGATAAATTATACCTTCCTCAAGAAATTTTTCAACTTCTTTTTTAACAACTCCAGAAGATTTGGATTTCATCTCCTTTGTGGATGCCTCACTGGTTTAGCCCCATCCTCCAATAGAATCTTGTGCATGAGCATGGAGTGGATAATACCAGATATGTCAGTCAAGGTCCACCTGATTTCTTTGATGTTCTCCCTCAAAGTACTTAAAAGTTTTTCTTCATATTCAAAAGAGAGATTGTTATAAATCATAACATGTAATCTATCACCACTCAACAAGTATGAGTATTTGAGATTTGGTGGCAACAGATTGAGTTCCAATATAAGGGGTGTTGTATGGATGGAGAAATTAAATGAACCAAAATATGTACACAATGAACATCAGTATCAGAATATAAAACATCAAAATTAGAGAATAAAGAATCAAATCCATCAGCATACTCAATAGTCATATCATAATCAGAATTTACATGATCAAAATCAGAATATGAATCCATTTCAAAATAAAATCTAATAGAGTTTTATGCATTGGTAACTAGCGTGGAAGTGCTCTTAGACATCAAACTAGAACCAATGCTCATAATCTCCCTAATCATTGGAAAATCAAATTCTATGGGGTTTTTATTTGGTGGTTCAAAATGGGAGATAAAAAAAGAAGAATGGTCCTCTGAGGGGTACTTCATGGAGTCCATAACATTAAATATCACAACTTCATCTCCAAAATCCTTGGAAATTGTACCCTCATAATCATTTATGATAGTTTTTTAAGTTTTGAGGAAGGGACTACCTAAGATAATGGGTTCATGAAAAATTACTTGATAATCCTCCATTTTAAGTACATAAAAATCTGCTGGAAAGATCATGTCTCTTACCTAAACAAGTACATCCTCAAGGACTCCCATTGGATATGTCATAGCTCTATTTTCTAACTGCACCACTACTCTCATCAACATAAACTCACCAACCTATAAGGAAGATAATACAGAGTGAGGAATCACATTAATAGAAGCTCCTAAATCACATAAAGCATCAAAAAAGTGTAACTCTCCTAAGGTACATGGTATGGTGAATGTCTTGGGATCCTTTCATTTTGTTGGTATTACTAGAGTTAGTTTAATTTGTGCTGACACATTCCTTCCAAGATTTATCCTATAATTTCCATTGAGCCCTCTTAAATTATTACAAAGTTATTTTAAGAATTTGGAATACCTTGGGATTTTCTTTATGTCTTTAAGTAGAGGTATGTTAATCTAAATATACTTAAATGTATCCAAAAACCTCTTTTTGCATCACCTCTTCAGTCATCTTCTTGGTTTTCACAACTCTATTGGTAAAGGGAAGGGGTTTAGGAGAAACATCATCAATATTTTTCTTACCTTTTTCATTATCCTTGGTCTGCTCATCAGTGGTTCTTGAATGGGGATGCTCCAAAATTGAGGTGAATCCTAGTGGAATGATAGGTTCATATGTATTAGTTGTTTTCTTCCCACTTCTCAATGTGATGGCACTGACATTCCCCTTGGGATTTAGAGTAGGTTGGGAAGAAGGATTTCTAGAGTTCTTACTTATCAGTTCATGGAGGATGGTGGCAATCTGTATTATTTGAGTCTTCAACTACCTTAACTACAAACATTGACTCTTCATATCATTCTGTTGATTAAGAAAAATTTATTTAAAAAGATCATCAGAATTAGAATCTAAATTTGGTTGAAAATTTCCTTGTTGTTTACTTTTTGATTATTGGGCTTCAAATATTCTTTGGGTTTGTTGTAATCCTTATTGGTAAGGTGGAGGATATCGGAAATTTTGCTAAAAATGGGGTCGTTGTTGTTATCCAGAGCCATACCTCATGTCTGATTGATCTTTCCACACTTGGTTGTATGTTGGAGAAAAGGAATCACTCTTTTTCTGAGGATGTGGTTGTTGTTATTGCTGATATGGTCTCTTAGGGAATATTATCGTGAAATCCTCTATCTCTTGTAATTAGGGGAAAAAATCAGTTGGGTGGCATGTTTCAGTGAAAATTCCATAAGGCCTTGTATGAGAGGGTTGGGATGTCTTTTTTTCCAAATCAATATATCTCACCATAGTATTCAACTCTTCCAACTTTGTATCAATTAAATTACTTTTAAGATAAAATGGACTTACCTGATGTACTCCAATAACATGTGGTGTAACTTGATCACCAAATTGTTGGGAGTTTTGTGTCATCTTGTTGATCAATACACATGCAGATTCTAGTGTTTTGTCCTCTAATGCTCCTCCATCCACAGTATCTACCATTCTCCTCTCCATAGGTTCGATTCCTTCATATAAGTACTAAATTAGGAGTTTGTCACTAATTTTGTGATGTGTACATCATACACACAACTTCTTAAATCACTCACAGTACTCATACATTGACTCCCCTTGGTTTTCTTGATCCCCTATATCTCCTTACAAATGGAAGTAGTCATTGATGCTAGAAAAAATATCTGCAAAAAAAGACGTTTCAAATCATTCCAATGTGTTATGTCTTTAGGTTATAAATAATGCATCCAATCATTTTCATCTCTATTAAGTGAAAATGGGAATGCTCTTTGTTTTATTTGATCTTCATAGACATCTCTTGGTTTAAGAGTTAAGAAAACCACATTAAATTCTTTAAAATGTTTGTTTGGATCCTCACTAGATAATCCATGAAATTTTGGAAGTAGGTTAATTAATGCAGATATCAATTCAAATTCCTATTTGAGGTTTGGATATGCAATACAATTTGGTTGATAGTTAATGTCAGGTGCATCCAATTCTTGAATGGTTCTATTAAATTCATTATTATGGTTTTTTGCCATTGGTTTTTCTCTTATGTTTGAATTAGAATTGATTCCAATTTCAATGTTACCAGAATTGGGGAAATCATCAACTGGTTGAATGTTGAAACTTCCCATAGACTGAGAATGTTGGATTCAAGCCCTAAGGTTGTGCTCAATCTCAGGGTCAATATTTAAAAGATATTCAGGATTAGTTCGTGTCAAAAATAAAATGAAAATTAAATGATGAAAAACGAACCACAATAAAAATATAATAATTGTGGATATATGGTCTGATAAAAAGAAAAAAAGAGAGAGAAGAAAATGAAAACTGGAGAAAGGGGAAAGAATAAGGAAAGAGGGGAAGAAAATAATAAAATAAATACCTCTAATTGGTTGAAAAAAGTACTTTCCTCCCCAGAAACAGTTCCAATTTGAAATGAGTTTTCATTGGCACTCTCAAATGAAGTGTGATTTTGGGTACTTAGGTATAGCAGAGCGGCTGACCAAGGTCGTCTCTCAAAGGAGGAAGTAATTTAAAACAAATTTTTAAAGGTATTTTTAAAATAAAATAAAAAAGGAATAAAAAAAATACTTAAAAGGAAGGGGGTCTGTTTTTAAATCTAGAAGAATTATGTTGGAATAAAACTATATTTTTCTGTTTTTATTTATGAAATAAAATTTTATTAATAAGATGAAACGAGAAAATGTTTTTTTTAGAAAATATTTTTAGAAAGTTTAATCAATCTAACTCTAACTCCTAACTCAATTATTTATCATTATAATTTAAATTAACATCCACTTAATTATGATCCCCTAACTTGTTAACCCCTGAACCCTATAAGAATTAACTAAACCATGAAGATGAAATGATTTATACCTTAGGCCACCTTTAGTACATGCAATTGTAGCACCCTGTTTTGATTGATTTTATAAGGCTAACTTATGGTAAGTGGTGATTTAGGGAACATACCTACTCTGTAAATAATTATGGATTGATTTTAGGTATTTTATTTGAACTCTACAAATTTTTCTCGTGTGGATTTTTTTTACCGATTAAGTTTGAGCTCTCATAATTTACACAAATTTTGACCTCACATGTTTTTGTGTTAATTGTTCAATTGATTTATTAGTTTCTTATATTTAAAAAACCAAATTCATAGATCATATTAATTTAATTATATTACCTCATTGATTCAAAATAAATTAATTAATAAGGTAAGAGGTTGACTGATTACTAAAAAGAACTACTCTATCATGGGTAGTGTAGTCATCGTAGAAACATTTTTCATTCACAAAGGTTTAGAAAAGGTATAACCCAATACCGTTTCTACTCTTGAATTACAACCCAAATGGAAAGATTAATGAAAAATAAAAGTGAACAAAATAGAGGAAAATAGAAGAAATAAAATAGGAACTAAGAAGTTTATTACACAAAGACAAATATTACAACATGAGAAGGAGAGGAAGGCTTTGATGAAGGGATACTTGCTTCAAGAGATCCACCTATGAGTATAGAAAGTTTTAGAACTTCTAAGTTGATTATAGGAATCCTATTAAACTCTAAAATTTAAGCACTTCACTCCTTGGTCTAACTTGAAAATGGAGTGCCCAAGGTGCCAATTTATAGTCAAAATGGGAAGTTGTTTTGGGCACCTGATTTTGATATACCCCTTGTGTCTCAGTTTTGGGTTGGTAAATAGACTTATCTCGACTTGAAAAAAAGGAGAAAAGTTTTAGGTAAGAATATTTATTGTCTTCATGTCAAATTTAGTGGCCAAATCAGGATTACAGTGCAAGATATGGTGAAAATACAGAACCAAATCTTAAACATCATGCAGATTCTACCCCCTAGACATATTGGTTTGGATTCCCTCATTAATGGATGAATTGGGCTTCAGTTTCTTGAGATTAATTGTATCCAATGACCTTATAGAGATTCACAAAAAATTTAATCCCATTTGGAGGCACTTATTTTGTGAAATGTATAAAATAGTGAACATATGTCCTTGGGATTCCATGTAGTTTGGTCCATTTCTCTTCTGAATCATCTCTGACATTCCAAATAACCTCCTCATACAATAAAATCACCAAAAAAGAATAATTTCCCTTTTTAACAGTGATAAAAATTTAATAATTTAATCAAATGTTATGTGTAATTTGAGATAATATTTTTAATTTTAAATACAAAACAAGTTTAAAATAGCGATGTAAGAGTGAAATAACGTAGTGAATCGTGATGCAATCAATAAGAATCAACTTATCTACACCATTAGAAATCACTAATAAGTTCTCATATATCCATCCTATTCACAATCAACCACCTTGAAATACACATGATTAGTTTATGAGCTCAATGTTGAATAAATAGTGCACTAAAACACATCAATCTTCTGATGTTGTACCTATAATGACCTAACCATAGATAGCCATAACCAACATGTATATTATGTACTCTAAATTCATTTTCATATCTCCATCAGGAAAATTGAAAGTATGTTTCTCTGGTCACTATCTCTCAACCAATATAGCAAACAGATTATTATCAATGAACTTGAAGTCATGAATTTAAACTCTATAAAATCTAACATGTTTGAGGTATGGAACAATAGAATCTGGAGGTGAATCTGGGTAAAAATGATGTTATATCCAAAAATTAAGATTTTGAATAAATCTACCCTATAAAAAGTCACATAAGACATGAGACTATTTTAAAAATAATATATCCTCCTCTATCAAAATGTATACCATTTTCATAACTGTTTATAAGAAATTAATTAGTAAAAACCATATAATTTTAATAGAATATTATATTGTGACTAAAAAATTAATTTTTTAATGTAATAACATGGTTTAATAATCAATAATAAAAGTATATTAAGTTTTAGTTTATAAAAAAATTAATCTCATTGCTTGAAAATACTTTGATAGTAATATCTAGAGTGAAACATCAATCCTATGGATTGTTCGATGATCACCCTATACATATGGGGAAATGCATGTGGGTGTAACCTTAATGACTACATAAACCACATATTTATGAAAATTTCCATTCATATGTTCAATAAATCTCATTTTAGATATGGTTTTACTTCAGTAACCCTCTTAGTGACAACTCTCCATGTTCAGTTGAAGCATAGATGCATCAATAAAAAACTGAAGTTATGATATTCACCTATAGAAAACTATAGAGAATTGTAGCAACCATTAATAGTTTTTAGTCAATACACTGGGTCAAGGAATTTATTCTAAGATAATTTTACATCAAAACACATTTTGATCACATGTGTATAATGATATCATAATGTTTGAAATTTTTCGTAATCCTAATAACATTGCTTCAGTAAAACCAAATCACATGTCCACTGTTATCATTCAAAGGGTCATAGAACTTAGTAAACTCAAATATACTCATATCATGGTCAAATAAATGGTCACTAAATGTATCATCTTCCTTCATAATCATGTCAATATCCAATTGAAAATATTATCCATGTTGTATCCCTCTGTGAAGACACTCATTGAATTTCTTTCCCATTTCCAAAAAAAATACTTCACTAGGAAATATAAGTTTTTATGAACTAAACCTATGATGGTGAGATTTTAAACTCCCATGAATAATCTAATAATTAATTACAAAAAAACTATTTTCATTTTCCCACATCTCCTCCCATCATTTTATTCTAAAGATAATTTTTCTTTTAGAATTTTCATCATTCATTCATATACCTCTTGATTATATCTATGAAGTCCTTTGAAATGCTAATATATCCTCTATTATTGAGGATTCTAAGCTAAAAAGTAATAACTTATAATAAAATATATAACGGCATTCTCTCTATTAAATTTTTTTTCAAAAAAAATACACATACCATGCTTGATGATTTCTATCTTCAAAGACTCATCATTGAACTTTTTATGCACATTTCTTATAATATGTCTGTTACAGTATCAATGATAAGCATGGGGTGGTCTCCATATAAGACCTTGAAACTATACTTCCTCCTTGATCGCTTCAAACTGATAAAAAATAAAACAAATTCCTTCAACATTCATCTTATACTCTATGAGGCAAACTAAGAATCAACTCTAAGATGATAAGTTCTCCTTCTCAACAATTGAAAATGTCAATGGTACTGGGGAACAATTTCCATCCTATGTTGTATCAATCAACAATATTAAAATATTATTTCCTTATATAAATGTGTTTTCAATATGAATAAATTTTTTACAATGCATAAAGTAGCCACACAAGGTAATAATGTCCAAAACAATCTATCAAGTAGCACCTTCGACAAATTAACTTGGTTTTTTTATATCATATTCAATAGTATTTAACCAGTAGAAAACCTAATTTTTTTATACAATAGCCCTAAAAGTTGTGGTAAAATTAGATAGGAGTCATCTTAGTAACCATACCCTTTCATAATATCTTTATTTTGTGTGTTTAATGCCTTTCTATAGAAAATATCATAACCAAAAAAATTTAATTCTATCCACCATAAGAACTACTGGAACATGTTGACATGCTCTTATCATTTCAATAATAACAGTTCAAATTAATTCAATATCTAAGGTCATGTGACCCTATGATTGGAATGGGTTCACACATGTGTACTAAGAAAACATACAGATTCACCAACAACAAATTTTTATCAAGTATATCTCACAAATGCATATGACAATCTAAACTGAACTTGTCACACCAAATTATATAATGAGATCTCTTTGATTCCTCCATAAAATAATTGTAATGTTTCACAATTTTATACTATTTTCTCATAGTATTCATCACTTATTTTCAATCAAATGTTCTCCTAATATACAAACAACATTCATCTTCCACTCAATTTGTGACACTAATAATTTTTAGAAATATTATGTTGGGAGTAATGATTGACCAATCAAATTTAGGTAAGTGTTCCATACCTTCCATAAACCACAATACCAAAGATGTAGGATGATTCAAAGTTCAGTGTGATGCCATAAGGGTCATCTTAGAATGTTCTTTATTATATTCTTCTTATTTCACATCATCATCATCAGAGTTAATCTCATTATATATACAATAAACCAACCTAGGATACCCATACTAGGTACCTGAGTTATCACACCACTAATACTGAAGGGTGTTTTCGATCCCACATGCCAAAAACTAGTTCCTAGTGATCAAGGAATTCTACATTTGGAATGAATTCTCCTTTAAATAAAATTAAATAAGGAAGTAGGTTATTTATCTAGAATATGGAATTGAGTATCCATACGTTAGACATCCATGAAATATAAAATAAGTAGAACCAAAAAAATTAAAATACTCAAATGAGTCACACCAAATTAATATGATTCAACTCATTTATATCAACTAGTTACATCATCAATAATAAATATGAAACAGGTTTAAAAATATATAAAAGTAAATACTCGTAAAGGGGGTGGATGACTTAGATAATACACCAATCAAACCAAAATAAATAAAAACTCAAATCATACTACTAGACCATCTCTATGTGACCCATTATCTATCACCATATCCCAACTCACCCATAATAAGCCTAAGAGAGGTACATAAAATACAAGAATAAGACCTATAACTTTTATAAAATATAAGAGTCTCATACACACACAGGTATGTATGAAAGGTGTGAGAAAACAGGCCCAGTGGAATCACACCAAGGAGTCTATGTAATTTCTTTCATGAAGTACTTCATAAATTCTAGTTTAAAATACAATAAAAGATAATTTTTTCTATTTTATAAATCCTAGATGAAGTGAAACTACATATATTAGATCATAAATAAAGAAATAATTTATTTATAAAAACCCAGTTTGAAATCCCAAGGGAAATATGAGCCTTCAATTATATTAAAAAAACTAGTTTCCTCATTTCAAACCCCATTTAAAATCCTAAAAAACCATCCATTTCTATTATCATTTGAAAAAAACTTTCCAAGAAATAATTTTAAAAACCAATTAGGAAGAACAAACCCAACAATAAATAAATGTAACACAACCCAAATAGGCACCAATATATTAAGGACTAAAACTAGAAAAAATAAATTAAAGGTTCCATTTGAAATATAATCATAAGGGGATAAAAGTAAGAATAAAGTGGAAATCCCCTACATATAACCACCAACTAAGGAATAAGTGTCATGGGATACACCCAAGATCATAAAGTGAGATGATCCTAATAGTACTATAACAACATAGAACTAATTTCCATCCTATGTTTCATCTAAAAATACACAAACCAACTGAATTTTCCACATAGAACTCATTAGGGATGTTCCCCTATATAGAGAAAAACATATATCTAGGAGACACTAACTATTGGGTGAGATAACTAGTATAGCATGTTTCAAGATCACCCACTTATTTACTCAAGTTTCCATGACCAAACCAAATTAGAAGTGAGAAAATAATCAATTTAAGATTAATATTTCAATCAAAAAATATAAACAATGCATCTCATCACACCTTTCACACCGTCACACAAAATATGACCTTTTTTACATCATACACCCATAAAAATAATAATTTATAAGCCATAAAGGGTAATGGAAAGTACAAGGGGAAATAATAAGTGTCTCTCTAGCCTTAAACCATATTATTTAAGGTTCTAAGAAATAATTAAAAATAAATCTAAATTGGAATACCAAGTAAATTTCTATTTATTAAAAACCCTACATTGAAAACTTTTATTATAAAATTTTTAAAAATTAACACCCCTTTATCCCAAGAATAATTATTTAAAACATTTTTTCTTAATTTTAAAATCAAATCATGGGTAATACCCTTAGTTTTCCATCAAAACCATTGGAAAAATACCCTTAGGAATTTTCACAAATTCTTGGCATGTGAAAACATTTAATTTCAAATAAAAATATGAAATTCATAAAGAAAACCCATTATTCCAAGATTGAAATTCATGTTAATCCTTTTTCAAACACATCATGGGTATCATACATAAGTATAAATCCATATAAAATAAATTTTAAAACTCAATCATTCCATGAATTGAAAAATAAAGGAAGCACATAGAAACACCTACCTCATTCCAAGTGGAACTCAATCACGTTTGATGATAAAGGCCAATCCAAGTAGGGAATTACACTCTAAAAACCCTAAATGATCAAAACCATAAGGATAGATCACCCCCAAAACCTAAATATCACTTTCAAATTTATTATAATTTTAGAGATAAATAAAAATCTATGGAAAATATAAGAGAGAAGAGAGAAGAATATAAATAGTAAGAAAATAGAGTGATTTCTTTAGAAAACCAATAAGAACTTTGAGAGGGGATTCCAAAATAAAAGGAAGAAGGAGATGTAACTCTACCATGATAAATTCAAGTATCATTTTCTCAAGATATGTGGGGAAACATGAGATAAATCCTTAAATAAAAGTAGAAAAGATAGTCCTTTCACTTTTTAAGTGAAATTGGGAAGGTCGCATGGTTTGGCTGTACAGTTTTCTAAACCATGCACTAACCATGTGGGATCCACTGGAAGATGTCTACACAAATAACATGGTTTAGACCCATAGTTTCTCTAAACCACGCACCAATCATGTGGGTAACCCCCACACAGAAAACTAAGTCATAAAATTTCCTAAAAACTTCACACTTTTTGATGAATTGTGCACAAACCATGAAAATCTCACTTCTAAAAACTGTACCATTATGCATGGTTAACCCACACAGTTTTTCTTATGTGGTGATTACATGAAAGATACAAACCCTTTAAATTAATGGGTTTTGTTGGATCATCATATGATATTTTCAGTGGAATAAACCCATATATTATGCCTGATATATCCTCATTGATATTAATATATAGTATATATAATGAATAATTTAAATTTTCACACTTGGATTGATAATTTATTACCTTCTATCCCTATGAATTTTTCTTGGTAAGGATCACTATAGAATCAAACTAAAACCTCCTACCTATTAGGGTAGTACACTGGCCTAAGGATCCACATTCATAATGAGAGGGTCTTGATACACCAAAGGGGTTCTAGCACCTTCACTATCTTGAAAAATAGTATATAGATATAAAGAGATATTATAGAAATATTTTAATGAAATTGAGGATAATATAACCACTATTACCCATTCCTAATGAGGATAACTCATTCCCTTTATAAAGGTAATGCTAGATGCTCTCTGTTATATAACATCAAGATTTAATTCATCTCATGTGTGGTACATCTCTTTGAGAAACATTCATTAGATCCATTTTTAACATCTCAACCTTCATTATCATTATTATTTTATTTATGTATTATTTTTTTATCCTTTATTGAAGTTTTGAGTCGAATCCATCTGAATTTTTGAATATATGGAAATTTTTATATGTTGCACGGTTAGTGCGCACAGTTTATGGGAAACTATGTGAGTACCCTTATGTGTATTTTTTTAAAAAATTTTTAGTTCTCCTATATTGTTTTTCATGGTAAATTCATATTTGGGTCCAAACCATATCAAACCTGGGAGAAATCGTGATATCTCTTAGTTCATAAGGGGTACCGATACATGTATTGCACACATGTTTTGTAAAAACTATATGGTGAGTGTAAGAAGGGGCTATGGTTTTTAACAGAGAAATTTTCCATTATTTTCATAACCATTTAGACAAACCATGCAAGCTACCAAGTGTGTGTAGTGAGTGGTACACATTTTTTTAAACCATATATCCTATCTAGTTTTTAAAATTTGTGAAATTAATATTCTATCATTCCCCGATTTAACCCTCTTTTGGCATCCCTATCTTCCCACTTGTATGACCCAATTGAAGGAGAGCCTTATGATATTATACCTTCTCACTTAATGGATCCTCGAGGATTATCTTCTTTTTTCCAAGGGTATTCTTCAAGGAAAAATTATCATTTCTTATCTCTTTTTCTTCCCCTTCATATCTTGTATCTTTTTCTTTCCTTGGTTCCTTATTGTACAAACCATTGGGAGGGGATTTTAAATAATACCTTATGTTCCTTGATGTTATGGTGTGTGGATCATTCTTTGGGTTATCCTCTTATAGTATCTGATATATTCTCTCCATCTGCGCCCATTTTGATGTATATTTTCTCCATGAATAACTATTTATAATTAGAAACTTGATTTCATGCAATTTATAGAATGAGTTTATAATGTTTTATGGACCTTATTATATATGTTTAACCGGTTTTTTAAATATATTATTATGGTTTGGATTTTATAGAAATTGAAATGGTTTCCCCTTCTTACTTAAGATTCAAATATATTTTAAGGGTTTGTGCATGTCTTGTATTTGTTTAAATGTATGATTAGAGCTTTTAACTTATTTCCTAACGTATTATGGTTTTTTTGGTTTTAAACTATCATAAAAGGTTAGTATTTAAAATAGTGGGTGTGTTTGGATTAAATCGTGGTTTTTCATTATTTTAATTTTCTTGAGATAATCCTAGGTTGTTTATGTGATTTAGTATTAAAACGTGGACTTCTAACTTGGGTTATAAAATTTTTTTTAGTTTTAGTATAAAATTTTTCATGATGGGATTTAGTTTCTTTTTAGTTTCAAAGAATTTTTTCCAAATATTGACCTCTATTTTTTTAGCAAAATAGATTACATGTGTGAGCCTTAATGAGGTATTCATACCCATTTATCACTTTGACAAATAAGGATTTATTAAAAAGGGAGGTGAATGAGGTGTTTTTCTATTGTGTCATTTCATGTGATTTAATTATTATTTATCTAATAACATCCACTTGGTTAATCATGGGAATCTGGGAACTTGGGTAGGAGCACATAGACAGGATGAGGTCCCCCACCACTAACTATGCTAGAGAAGTATTATATGTGTCTCCCACATTTTCTAGTGATGTAGTTAAATATCTATTATCCTAATTGAGGTAAATTACCTAATTAGTGATGTAGTATCACTAGGTAATCATATATTTAGTTTCCCTTGGTTTTCTCCCATGAAATTATCTATTTTCAGTTCTTTTTCCCACATTATGTGTTGTTGTTGTTGATTTTTCATGATGATTCTAATGTGTTTTACACTATCTTTGTTTCTTACTATTTGTGAATACATTTGATGGTTACTGATTTTTTATATCTTTAGTTCAATATTTTTAAATGATGTTTGAAAAACTAGTTTTTTAATGTTTTTAGATAAAATTAGTACAAATCGGTTTCTAAAATAAGTTATTATCTTCTTTGGTTTTCAAATTTATTCCAGTACTTTTTTTAAAAAGGGTATCTCTTAAATAAAGTGGGTATATTTCTAAAGAATGGAAATCTGGATTTCACTCATGTGACTTGGTTTACTCAAATGTTAAAATTTTCCTAATTTTATAAATGTATTTCAAACTAGCATTAAAGGTTTTAACTTTTAAGGGGTGTTCATGAGGTGTGGTGAGGATGCCTATAATTAATTTTAATTCTTACAGTTACATATAACTTTTTAGGTTCTACTTAAGTTATAAAGGATTTATAATTTATTGACTCCTTCCTGCTAGAATCTTATAGATCAAGTTTGATGTTGTGGTTGGTTGGTAACAATGAGCCACATGAAGGTCATCAATTCCATATTTTTATTTATTTTTATCTATTTGGTATCAACTGTATATTTTCCTTTATAGACTATCTATATTTTGAGATCTTCTAGATTTGTTTCTTCTTTTCTTTTTTGGCTATTTCTTAGCATTTTATGTTTGGTTATGACTTTATCATCTTATTTCTTATTTTGAATCTATTATTTTAGTTTATATGGATTCCCAACTTTCAGGGGGGGTCATGTGATACTCTTCGTAAGTTTCATCATGTGATTTATTATGATTGTTGGGAAAAACTATTCCCACATGCTTATATCTGATTCCTTGGTGATTTTCACCTTTCCAGGGTGATCAGGAATGCACCTTGA
Organism: Viscum album; assembly: GCA_963277665.1. NCBI lineage: Eukaryota > Viridiplantae > Streptophyta > Magnoliopsida > Santalales > Viscaceae > Viscum > Viscum album. The sequence continues at coordinate 1,645,023,131 of OY728159.1, forward strand.
GTCATGTCATGGGCTGTTTTTCATACCCATTTCAAGGGTGTCTTGGTTTGGTTTGTAAAAAATTAATATTATATCATATTTTCTTAAAGATTTCCTAAGTTTTTTAATCCACCCTAAAATATTTGGATGAGTTGGTTAGATTGGATTTAATATTTTTGGAGCTCGAGTGGTAGGCGTAGGAAGAATCTAATTATCTTTTACTCAAATAGACCCTCATGTTACCAGGGGATGTTGGGTTGTGAATTTTAAATTTTTAGTGTGCTATTCTTTTGTTTCGATGTAATTTTGATTTGAATATATAGTTATTTGGATGATATTGAGGTTATTTGGGTTTTTTATGGTTTTTAATGTTTTACGGGTGGAAAGGGAGGAATAAATGAGGTTCATAGTTTTCCCAAATTGTATAGAATTTCATGTGGAGCCTATGTAAATGAGTATATTTACCCTCCAGTGGCATTTTCATGGTTGGCACACGGTCTTCCAAATCGTACAAGAAAACTATGAACAGACACTAACCCATATTTAACTTTTTTTCAGATACCTTTAAACTTTGGATTACTTTTGGGAATTATTTTTTATTATTTAAGTCTAATAAAGGAAGAGTATTAATAAATTTTGAAGTTATTTAATTTTATGTTATTAACATATTTTTTTGAAGACTTAGTTTTAATGGAAAAATTATTAAGTCTTAAAAGTGATGAATGGGTTTTTTGGATTAATTTTTAATGTTTTAAAGGTTTTGTATTTCCAAAATGATTTCAATAATGGATTTATGAAATTTTAAAGTGTTTTAAAAGGGAGTTATAAATAAGTCTCTTAAGATTAATTGAAAAGAACTTGATATTTTAATTTTTAAAAATGAGTTTAAAGAGGGAAATTTGAAATTTTTTTGGATAATTTTAGAATAGAAACTTTTAATTTTGAAATGATTATGGTCTATTTTTAAATTAAAATTATAAAATGGTTTTGAATCAAAATTTGTTTGATTTTTTGTTTGTTGATGAAAACTTAGTTTGAAATGGTGAAAATTTAAGTTTGAAATTCATGAAGTAATTTTCTAAAGTGAATTAAAATGGATTTAATGTGGTTTGGTGTGTTAATTATTTTAAATATGAACTTAGGGATTGAAAATTTTGTTTTGGGGGAAATATCAAGGTTTTGCAAGAATTTTAAAATGATCCTTTGATTTTGTTTGGTGTTCTAGTTCTTTTAGTGGAGGTTATGATTATTTATATGAGTTTTTCTTTTTACCTAGGATTTAACAGGTTTGGGATGAGTATAATTCTAGTGTGTTATTGATTTAAATTTTATGTTACTTTATTAGCATTTATGTCTCCTAGAAATTTCTTAGTGGTTGTGGGAAGTTCAGGTCTTTGTATGTTCCTTGAAATTATGTCTCATATAGTTTTGGAAGTGTGATCCATTCGATTGAGACTTACCTGATAGTCCTTGATTGGATTATTTTGTATTTTATTAAGTGGATTCATTCTCCTTGAGTCAAGAATTAAGGACTTGTTAGATGTTAAATTTTTGAAAAAGGAATTTGTTCGGACCTTGGATTTGGATTATTCTCATCTGGTCTATCTCTATTTGAGGATGTGATCAGTGGGGCCATGTTAGTGAGTTTGATTTCTAGGGGTCTAAATAGAATAGTTGGTGACCCCAATTATTTCAATATTAGTAAAAGTATTATTTTATGAGAGTCTCAGATCCCATTTATTCTCTAGTGTGTTTGTATCAAGTAGTATGATTTCTCCCCTTCCATGTTTAGACACCTCAAGTTATAAAGGATATATGAGTTTTTTTGAAAGTTGTGTGCTTTATAATATTCTAGTGTAGGTTGGTGGTAATGTAAGGGATCTTATTATGTGTGATCCTATATCTTCTACCCTTTTACCCTTTTTCTTTTCCTCTTCCCTTTCTATTTCTTAATCTATGATTTTTTGGATACTATTGACCTCGTTTTTTTGTAAAATTAGATGTTTGGTTCAATGAAATTATGGATGTACCCTGAATTAGATGTTTCGATGATCTTATTTGAGTCAGAGTTTTATTGTGGTTGTAGTTTTCCTTTTTATAGCATCCTTTGGTTCTATTATCCATTTACATTAGTGAAATCCTTATGGTGAGGAGGTTGGGTATGTGTCTCAGATATCATATTTTATTCCTTGTAACACTTATGTTCATGTCTTGGTTCTAAATGTGGTTTGAGATTTATGGATGTTTTTTTATTTAGAGATTTATTCTATTTATATTGATCTTATTTTGGTTTAAATTATGATTTTAGGCTTGTGGATGAATATGGTTTTAGAAACATGTCTTGATTAGGTTGGGTTTGTTTTTAGTTTCGGTCTGAAGCTTGTCTCTTCTTTTATTTTTCATCTCATTAATCATGTCCTAGCCTAACTCAGTGACTTTTTAAGGAAATAAAATGTTATGGTGGGGATAATTGTCACACCCTAACCTTCATTTCCCATATTAATTAATTTATTTATTATTATTTTATCCTATTCTTGAGTTTCATATTGAACCCAACTTCTTTTTTCAATAATTTGTAAATTTTTATTTATTACATGGTTAGTGTACATGGTTTAGGGGAAACCATGTCAATACCCTTACGCAATAAGTTTTGTAGTTCATTTATTTCATGCACGGTTTGTTTTCAAGGGTAGTTCATGGTTGGTTCTAAACCATATGAAACCCAATAGAGATCATGTTATCTCTTTGTGAATTGGGGGTATGTTTGCATGACTTGTGCACAATTAGTAGAAAATGTGTAACGGCCATACAAAGGGACTATAGTTTTTAACAGATTCATTTTTTACAATTGTCACACAATTTTAATAACTATTTAGGCATACCATACAGGTTATTAGGTGTGTCTAGTGAGGAGTTCATGGATGGTGCATGTTTTGGTAAACCATGTGGAATGTCCAACTTTTAAAATTTATGAAATTCTTATTCTATATTTCCTTGATTTAAACCTCTTTTTCTCCTCCCTCTCCTCCCACTCATATAACCTAGTCAAAGGAGAGCCTTAGGCACTTCTCTCTCATTCCTCCATGGATTATTAGGGATTAACTTGTTGTTTTTAGAGGATTCTTTAAGGTTATAGGATCATTTATTCTCTCTTTATCTTCCCCTTACTCACTTGTCACTTTTTATTTTCTTGGTTCCTTATTGGTCAAATCCTAGGGAGGGTATTTGAACTAATCCCTTATGTTCCTTGATGATAGGGTGTGTGGATCAATATTTGGGTTATCCTATTATAGTATCTAAGGGATCTGATCCATCCTCACCTGGTTTGAGGTAATTTTACTCTATACATAATTCTTTACATTTAAAATTTTTATTTCTTGGGGTTTCTAACATGAGTTTCTAAGGGTTTTTGACCCATAGTGTATATGATTAATATTTTTTATTAAGAGAAATTGTTTTGATTTTGATTTTATGGAAAGTGTAATGGTTTACCCTTTTACTATAGGTTCAAACTAGTTATAAGGTTTTGTTATTGTCTTGCATTTGATTAAATGCCTGATTGTCCCTTTTAAATTTTTCAAAAACCATGATGGTTGATTTGGTTTATAAACTAGTATAAAAGGTCTATATTTAAAATAGTGGGTGTTTTTAGATTGATTTATGGTTTTTTTCATGATTTTTAGTTTCTTTAGACACTCCTTGGTTGTTTTTTGTGATTAAGTGTCAAAAAATTATACTTTTAAATTGGGTTTTAAAATGGTATTTTATTTTCTTATAAATGTTTTTTATAATGAAAATGAGTTTTATTTTAATTTATGAGTATTTCTTTCAAATTTTGACATCTATTTTTTTTAAGAATGTAGATTTCTCATTTGAAACTTTAATGATGTATTAAGGATTGTTTGGTGATTTGAGAAAGAATAATTTATTAAAAGATAAGGGGAATGGTGTGTTTATATATTATGTCATTTCATGTGATTTCTTTATGATTTATCTACTCTCCTCCACTTGTTTGTTCATGGTTACCTAGGAACTTGGGTAGAAGCACCTTGACAAGGTGAGGTCCCTCAGAAATAACTGTGGTAGTGAAGTATTATATGTGGTTCCCATATTTTCCAATGACATGGTTTTATCTCCATTCCATTAATTGATGTTACAACCCTAATTAGTGACATAGTATCATTGGGTAATACTGTATTTATTTTCCCTAGGGATTCTCCTGTGACATTATCTATTTCCAATTATTTTTTATACATTATGTGTAGATGTTATTGATTCTTTATGATGCTTCCAATATGTTTTACTCTATATTTTTTCTTTACTTATTATGGTTACATTATTTGGTTAATCATTTTTTATATCTTTAGTTCACTACTACTAAATGATGTTTGAAAAACTAGTTATGTAATGTTTTGAAAGAAAATTAGTATAGAGAGGTTTATAAAACAATATTTTTATCTTCTTTGATTTTAAAAAGTATTATAATGTTTTATTTATAAATAGAATCTATTAAATAATGTCGCATGATTACTTACTAAAGGAAACCTATATTTCACTCATGTAACTTTTTTTACTCAAAATCTAAAATGGTTATACTTTTATAAATATTCTTCAAACTATAATGAAAGGGTTTTACTTTTAAATTTTATTCACCTAGTGTGGGTAGGATACCTACTAGTCATTTTTATGATCACATCTATATATAAATTTTTAGGTTCTTCTTGGGTCTTAAAGAAGTCATGAGTAACAAAATCCTTATCACTAGATGCTTCCGGATCAAGTTCATTTTTGAGGTTGTATGGTGACCATGGGTCACATGAAGGTTTTTGGTTTGGTGTTTATTGTGTATTTTTTATATTTCTTATTGTGTATATATTGGAATTTCTAGCCACTCTGTATTTTGAGAATGTCTAGATTTGTTTCCTCTATTATTTTTTGTCCATTTATTAGAGGTTTATGTTTATTTATTCCTTATTCATCTTATTTCTTATTTTGAAGTTATTATTTTGGTTTTCATGGATTCCAAACTTATGGGTGGGTCATTATAGACTTTGGTAAGTTTACACAATGTATTTTATTATGTTTTTTAGGAAAAACTATTCCCACGTGCTTATATTTGATGCATCAGTGGTTTTCTCTAACCTAGGATGATCAGGAACACGCCTCGAGTCATGTCACTGGCTGGATTAGGTGCCCAGTTTAGGGGTGGATCGGGTTGGTTAATGACACATTCAATGAGAATTAAATCCATTTTTAATCCATTCATTATGGATTATAACTAATGAATATTGTGTGGGGATAATGTGGTGAAAATTCTAGTAGAGAACATCTTACGTTGGGTGTAACATTGTCTCAAGTTACATTACATGTAAATGAGACTACATTGGCTTCGATATTCTCTCAATTTCATGATTATGTATATGTTGGAACCAATGTATCCTTAAGTCATATTCATCATATTCATATTATTTTATTTCACAAACAACAATCTCCCACTTGAACTAAAATTCATAGAGACTTTATTCCAAACTTCACAAAACTTTTTTAATCCATCCAAAACTCTTTTTTAGAGACATTTTCATCAAAATATCTTAATTTTGGAACAAGAACATTGTATAAAACTTAATATTTATCCAAATTCCCAATTGTGTGACCCTACAGACCTTAGTAGCATTGAAAGAAATATTAAATCGCTATTTTGTAAATGTTAGAAAAGAGAGGCTTCTATCAAAGCATCAGTTCTAGTCAAGATACTAATGGTTCTGGTTTTAACTTCATCAAACACAATTATATATTTATATAAATATTTCCACCAAAATATATATCATATACATCATATATACATCTATATAATCCCTTTTTCCATGACATCAAGTAACCCCTAGCCATAGAACATGACAATCTGGTATATTCCACCTCATATTTTATTGATTCTCTAAAAAAGACTAAACATGTCAATAAATACATCATATTTCATTCATCTAATATATGGTCATATCACAGGTCCCTTATCTAAGTTGTAAGACCCAAGATTTTTCTATTGCAGGAAACTACCATATCACTAAAACTATTCCACAATGCACATTCTATTAAATCATCATTATAGTGGTGTAGAAAGAGATTTTATGCATAAATATATTTAAAATATATATTTATAAATTTTATAATTTAAATTTGATGAAATAGATATCATTTTTTAATTTTGAATATTAAAATAAGTTTTAAGTGATTTTTTGGGATTTTTCTAGAAAATGGTTATTTTTAAAGAATTGTTCTTTTAAGTGTTTCATATTTTATATAAATAAATTAAATTTTAAATTTTAAATGATTACTATCATATAATAAAAATATATATTAAAACTCATTTAATAATTAGTTTATATGAAATAATTATTATTATTCTTGATGTATAAAAAGACATTTTTTACAAAAATAGTTTTTTTATGTCTTGTATTTTAATTTAAAAGTTAATTTTATCATATTTAGAAATTTATTTAGATTAAAATGATTCCAAATTTTAAATAATAGCATAAAAATTTGGTGTTATGGGCCATCTTATAATTTTAGTAAAATAATAATTACCATAATAAATATTTAATCTATGTTAATGGGGGTAAAATTCATAAAGTGGCTCAAACTTTTGATGATTAAAATGATACATATGTCATGACCCTTCCTTGGGGCCCGTGACATGACTACCCCAATCCCGCCTTCCATAGGCCAGGGGCTGGCGACTAGCACCAAGGCGTAAATCCCGGTAAAAATGGAAGGCATTTCCTTTGTAAAGTAAACAAACACCATAGAGCAAGCAAGCAATATAAGTAAACACTAAGTAAAAACTGAGTACAATAGTAAGTGCGGAAAAGTAAGTGGGATAGTATACAAACCCAAACTGAAAGTAAAGTACAATTGGAAAGGAAAAATAGCAACTGTAAAGTAGAGTCACAGCGTCAAGCCATCCACTAGAAGTCCCACCTGAAGGGTGGGTACAGATAGCCTCCTCTGCTCCTCAGGTCCAGCCAACCGCTCCGAGTACATCCCACCCAGTGGTCCACCTCCAGGTATCATCCTGCTCCGTAAGCCTCAACCACGATCAGCGTTGTCCGTCGTCTGCAACCAACACAACGTAGTGCGGGCATAGCCCATGCAGGGGTGAGTATAAGCTACTAAGTAGGGACCCCGAGACCCCCGAAGGTCTCCTAAAATCCACAAAGGATAATCCACAAAGGAAATATGCAATCACGAAGTAACATCCGAAACTGCTTAGGTATATTCCCATACATATACCTAAGTCATCAATTCTCGTCGGCTCCAAAATCCGAGCTCAAGTACAACCCAGTCCACACAGGAAAGCAAAACGTAAATCCATATAGGATATTTCAACACAATCCACATAGGAAAGAAAAACAGGATTCAGCTCACACAGGTATACTTCTTCGTATGACGATAAAGATGATCAGATATAGCCACTGATTCATCTAAGTCGTCGGACCCACAAAGGATCAATAGGTACTAACCCCCACAATGACCCATAAAGGATCTGACCCACACAGGATCGATAGGTAACTAACCCCCGCAATGACCCATAATGGATCTGACCCACACAGGACTGATAGGTAACTAACCCCCGTAAAGACCCACACAGGATCGAACCCACATAGGATCTGTAGGCGCTGGTTCACACAGAACCGATGAGCACTGACCCACACAGGATCGGACCCACACAGGATTGGTAGCACTGATCCACATAGGATCACTGAGTGTTGTAGTCATCGTTGTCGAATCCACTGAGGATCTCTGTACAGACGTCGTTGTTGTCACAGTCGCAACGCTGCCAGCTCTAGGGTCCGCTCCACGAGCCGAGAGGCTGATACATCAACTGACATATAGTCCAGAGTTGATGTATCCAAAAGTTCTGTATCGTCAATAGGAACTCAACATCGCAGACGGCGCGTCAATCGGACGCCCAGTCTGCGAGTTATTGGCTTTTTCTTCCCAGGGGCCTGGTTGGTTTTTTTTAGGCAAAACCAACCCGACCGTAATCCACCTGCATCCAAACCTTGGGCGGAGTAAGCCAAAATATCCTTCTCACTTAGAGAAATCCATCAAAGTCTACGGTACGTCAATCGGATGTTCGGAGCTCAAGATATGAGCATTTCCGCTCCGAGGGCCCGGTTGGTTTCGTGTACGAACCAACTCGGCCGAACCCAAAGTACTCTGAAACCATGAGTGTGATATACCGAAACGACCGTCTCGATCCAAGGATCGCATCACAACTGACGGTGCATCGATCGGAGGCCCGTAGCACAAGTTATGGGCATCCGACCAGAAAATATTCGGTATTAAGGGGATCGGGCCCGGTCTGACCCGGCCCGATACCCCCAGGGTCGACTCGAACCGAGTCTGGGTCCGGCTCGCTTGGGCACGGACCGGCCCAGCCGGCATGGCTCAGCCCGGCCTAGGTGCGGCCCGGCCTGACGGACCGGCCAGGCAGCCGGCCCGACCTGTGCGCGGCGCGCTTGGCGCGCCGGCCAGGCACTCGGCCAAACGGTCGAGCAGTTGAGGAGGGGGGCGCCTGCCCCCCTGGTTTGTAACCGCGGCCCCCCTTAATGGGGGCCGCTCAGCTGGCCTGCCGAGGGTTTGAACCCCTGGCTTTCCCTTATCCCGCCGGCCAGCCGGTTTCTACCACCACGGGACCGGCAACGGCCGGTCCCCTCCCTGATCCGACACCGGTGGCCCGCTTCCGGTCGCCGGTTCCCATGCTCCGCCACGGCCCAGTATCGGCCGAGGCCTTCATTCATCCGCTGCAGTGCAACGGCACCACACCCCTCCGCCGCGGCCCCGCTCCGGCCGCGGTGCATTTGCGGTTCTCCGACGCGGCGCGACGGCGCCGCGACTTGGTTCAATTTCACGGCGCAGCGCGACAGCGCCGCGCATTACTTGCCGCATGATCCCGTGCGGTGTGACGGCACCATTCCATTCCCGTTCCAACCACATTAGAAACAACATCAATAATGGAGGAGGTTCGGCCGTGTTTGTGCGGTCCGGCCCCCTCTCGTTAATCGATAGCAATTGGTCATATTTTCACGAAGAACGACAAGGTAGTATTCACGAACAAAATAATTCAATAAACCCCCACTTGAGTGTAGCTTGAATGGAGGTTCGTCGAACGAGGATTCATCGTGGAATATCCGTCGCGGGAAGAGGCGTCATGGAAGGAGACGTCGCGGAAGGAGACGTCGACCTCCGAGGAATCTGGCGTTCTTCACATTCTTCGCGTTCTTCATGTTCTTCAACGAAGAGGATGAAGAAACTCAAGACTCCCTTAGATTTTTCTCCCAAAGCTCTCAAGGCAACAAGACTCCAACCAAAAATAAAATAAGACACTTACTTATTTTATTAACACAACAAAAGGTTTGAAATTCAAAAGTTTGAATTAAACCACAAAATTAAAATACACAAGTTGTCATAATTTATGAAGGGTTATGGAAGGTTAGAGAAGGTGAAGGGGTAGGGTTCATGTGGGCCCCACCACCTTCATAAACTACAAATGGATGTTGGGTGGTTTTCCCCAACTTCCACCCAAAGCTTAAACCACTTAAAGTAAAAATAAAAATTGTTGCATAATTTTTATTTTACCTTCCACATAAATTAACAACTTCTCTCGTGAAAAAAAAACTCCGTAAAAAGCGTTTCTAAGCAATTAACGGTGCTACGGTTCCATCGGTGCCCTTGGAATTTTATTCCGAGCACCGGTTCAAAAGTTAGAATTTCCCGCTCGTTCGTTCACTGAACGTACCCAAGCTAAACTTCGGATAGGAATTCCGGGCACACCGGGCCTCGGAATCAAGTGCCGTCAGAAACTGCGTTCTTGTAAAATCCCAAAGAAAATTAAGAAAAAAATTTCCTTGAATTTTACGGGTCTTTACATTACTCTCACCTCAGGGCTTTACGTCCCCGTAAAGATACATCATAAGCTAGGAAAACAAATGTGGGTACTGAGCACGCATCTGAGCCTCCCGCTCCCAAGTGCTCTCCTGGAGATTCTCGTGTTGCCATCTGATGCGCACTAGAGGAATCGACCGTCCACGTAGGACCCACTCCTTTCGATCCTCGATCTCCACTGGGACCTCCATAAAATTCCCCCCATCATCAACGTCTAGCTCCCCATGATCAATGATATGTGTCTGGTCGTGCACGTATCTTCTCAGCTGAGATACGTGGAAGACATCGTGCACCCAGTGCAACTGAGGTGGTAGATCCAAGAAATAATTTACCTCTCCAATCCTGCTGAGGACCTGGAACGGTCCGATGAAGTGTGGAGAAAACTTGCTGCCTCGGCCAAATCTTCGTAAGCCACGTCGAGGTGATACACGCAAGAAGACGTGGTCACCATCCTCGAACTCTAGTGGCCTCTGCCTCCTGTCAGCATAAGACTTCTGTCGTCTCTGAGCTGTCCTCATCTGCTCCTAGATGACCTGGACCTTCTCTGTCGTGGCCTAGACCATCTCCGGTCCCACAAGTGCTGACTCCCCAGGGTCTGTCCAGCACAAAGGAGATCTGCAAGGTCGGTCGTACAACGCCTCGTATGGTGCCATCCCGATGGTGGAGTGGTAGCTATTGTTGTACGTGAACTCCACCAAGGGTAGGTGGTCCTCCCAGCTGTGACCAAAGTCGAGGACACATGTGCGGAGCATGTACTCGAGATTCTGAATGGTCCTCTCCATCTGAACATCCGTCTGAGGCTGAAAGGCTATGCTCAGACATAGCTGCGTCCCGAACGCCTCCTGCAACCCCTTCCAAATCTGGGAAGTAAAGCGAGCATCTCGATCGGAGACGATAGATGATGGAACACCATGAAGCCGCACAATCTCCTGAACGTAAAGACGCTCCAAGCTCTCCACTAATCCCTTCTCTCTGATGGGTAAGAAGTGTGCCAACTTGGTGAGTCGGTCGACAATCACCCAAATGGAGTCGTGACCTCTGGAAGTGCGTGGAAGTCCAGTCACGAAGTCCATAGATATCCCGTCCCACTTCCACTCCGGGACCTCCAAGGGTTGTACCAAGCCTTCTGGTACCTGGTGCTCTGCTTTCACCTGCTGGCAGGTGAGGCATCGAGAAACGAACTTCGCCACAGCCTTCTTTATGCCCGGCCACTAGTTCTTTCATCTGAGATCCTAGTACATCTTGGCCACTCCAGGATGTACCGCCAAAGGAGAAGTGTGAAAATCTCTCAGCACCTCCTCCCGTAAAGTAACTGGTACCAAGGTACATCCTCTAAAAAGGACATCGTGCTCTGCTCCAAAGGAGAAACCATCAGGTGCCTATCCAGAGGATATCTGCGCACGCTACGTCTCACAGTCAGCGTCCCCACGTTGTGCCTCTCTAACCCGCTACAGTAGTGGAGGGGTGATTGTGAGAGACTGAAGGAAGACTGCTCCATCTCTATCCACGAAGGATATCTGCAAAGCGGCTAGCTGCTCTGTCCCCTCCTCAAGTAGCTGAATGCCTATCCTCCTGCTGAGAGCATCGGCTACTACGTTCCCCTTCCCAGGAGTATAGAATATCTCAAAGTCATAGTCCTGGAGAAACTCGAGCCATCATTGTTGTCTTAGGTTCAGGTCCTTCTGAGAGAAGATATACCTGAGACTCTGATGGTCATAAAAGACTGTAAAGCACTCGCCCATCAGGTAGTGTCACCATGTCTTCAGAGTGAAGACCACTACTGCTAACTCCAGGTCATGGGTAGCATAGTTCTGCTCATGCGGCCTCAAATGATGTGATCCATAGGCGATCACTGCCCGCTCCTGCATCAGGACACATCCGAGTCTGGTCCCTGATGCATCACAGTAAACTACGTACCCTACTCCCTCTTCAGGCAACCTCAAGATAGGTGCGCTGGTCAATCTCTGTCTCAGCTTCTGGAAGCTCTTCTAGCATCTGTCTGACCACACGAAGGGTTGCCCCTTCCTCCTTAACGTTCAGCAAAGCTGCAAAGATTTCTCCTTTGCCAAAAAGGGAAATCCAGTCTCATCCTCTGGATGAACCACGTTCCTTGACTAATACAGTCAATCCCGTCATGATTAGTTAATTCATGGCATGGATGACATCGTAAGGCCTCGACGCTGCTGCCAAGAGATCCAACCATTACTCTCGCCTCCAAGGGTTGAGTCACACTGTCGGCATCAGTGTGTGGTCACTAGGTCTCCTCCAGTAAGAATCTTGCAAGTGAGGGTCAATTCAACAGTTTTTAACCGGCACCTCTTAGTATTAACAAACAAAAGACAAGAAAGAAAATGTCACTATTGAAAGTGTCTTTTATTACTTCAACTCAAAGTACAAGGACACAAGGCAACACAAACAACAAAGTTAGAGGCATAATGGGAAAAAGCCTCTATGCCTGGAGCTAGACCCGCACTTGTCCACCCGCTTCCAGAGCTCCATGATCGTAAGCTTCAGCTGCTTGAAGCTGTGCTCTCCCCTGAGGTCGGGGTGGAACTCCTGGTGGTGGTGGTGGTAGAGCCTCAAAGCGTCGCCCACCACCTGTTACTCGGCCAGCTCCTCTGCCTCGTCCGCCTGCTCCCTATGGAACGCCATGGTCGAACCTCTGCCTCTTCCTCGGTGGTCCCTCAACCGTCTGCTACTCCTCAACATGGCGGGTTGGGCAGTCACGATCCATGTGGCCATGCCCACCTCATGCGTAGCACTGTCTGCCTCTCGAAAGACTAGCTTCGCGCTGAGTGCCCCGCACTGCTGAGCCAGTGTCCTGAGGTCGTCTGCCTGAGGTTATGGTTTGCCTGGACCCATGAGTCATCCGTCGACTACCTTCTGCAGAGGACTCTGCTATGTTCCTCCCTGCAGTGGGTCTCAGAACTGATGAAGATTCAGCAAGAAAGATATCGATCAAAAGGTCTTTCTCCAGTACTCTAGCCTGGGTCGGAATGCTGAGGGAGATCAATGATGCTCTAATCTCATGTCTCAATCCCTGCTCAAAGGTTCGGGCCCGGAAGAATGGGTCCTGTACCATGTCCGTCGAGTAGCACGAGAGATCGTTAAATCTCGCCGAGTACTGGGTGACTGACAAGCTGCCCTGTCGCAGCTGAAGAAGCTCCTGAATGCACACCGCATGGAGGGTGGCCGGAACAAACTTCGAGCGGAAGAGGCCCTCAAAGTCCATCCAGAGGAGAGATGCCTCATCGTGCACCTGGAGCATCAAGCTCCACCATCTGCCTACTGCCGCGTGCAGGAGGCTCGCTGCGAGGATCACCATGAGGTCTGCTGGTGTCCTCACTAACCGAAAAACTCGTACAACTGCCTCCATCCAGTCCTCGGCTGCCTGGGGGTCCATCTCCCCACGGAACCTGGGCGGTCGCTGGCACTGGAACTCGTGCAGTGCACTAAGGTGACGTGCATCATCAGCGGCTGGGGCTGGAAGCATCGGTGGCTCGGCGGGTAAAGGTACCGCCGGTGCCTCAGCTGTCAAAGGGCCCTGTATCGAGGCCTCGTCACTTGGTGGGCTGTCGTCACGCTCAACTCTCAGAACCCTAGCTGGCTGCCGTCGTGGGGCCATCCTGCAAAGGAAACAGGTGCGCCACAGTCAGAACAGTATACCTGGTGAGCTGACACAAAGTAATCACAAAGAAAACTTGAAACACTCATGCAATCAATGTCTTCGTGCATTAAGTCGGAAATCAGGAGTCAGGGTCCTGGTGTATGGATACGTCGGCCGCCGCACCAACACTAGACTCCCTGGACTGATAACCACACCCAATATGCATAACACAATTTCTTCACACAGAAAAAGATCAGAGTCCAAAGTTCTGCGGTAGAACCGAACTCCTCTGATACCAATTTGTCACGACCCGTCCTTGGGGCCCGTTCCGTGACTACCCCAAGCCCGCCTTCCATAGGCCAGGGGCTGGTGACTAGCACCAAGGCGTAAATCCCGGTAAAAAGGGAAGGCATTTCCTTTGTAAATTAAACAAACACCACATAGAAAGCAAGAAGTAGAAGTAAACACTAAGTAAAAATTGAGTAAAATAGTAAGTGCGGAAAAGTAAGTGGTCCAGTATACAAACTCAAACTGAAAGTAAAGTACAACTGGAAAGGGAAAATAGCAACTGTAAAGTAGAGTCGCAGCGTCGAGCTGTCCAATGGAAGTCTCACCTGAAGGGTGGGTACAGATAGCCTCCTCTGCTCCTCAGGTCCAGCCAACCGCTCCGAGTACGTCCCGCCCAGTGGTCCACCTTCAGGTACCGTCCTGCTCCGCAAGCCTCAACCACGATCAGCGTTGTCCATCGTCTGCAACAAACACAACGTAGTGCGGGCATAGCCCGTGCAGGGGTGAGTATAAGCTACTCAGTAGGGACCCCGAGACCCCCGAAGGTCTCCTAAAATCCACAAAGGATAATCCACAAAGGAAATATTCAATCACGAAGTAACATCCGACACTTATTAGGTATATTCCCATATATATTCCTAAGTCATCAATTCTCGTCGGCTACCACATCCGAGCTCAAGTACAACCCAGTCCACACAGGAAAGAAAAACTTAAATCCACACAGGATAGCTCAACACAATCCACATAGGAAAGAAAAACAGGATTCATCTCACACAGGTATACTTCTTCGTATGATGATAAAGATGATCAGATATAGCCACTGATTCAAATAAGTCATCGGACCCACAAAGGATCAATAGGTACTAACCCCCGCAATGACCCATAAAGGATTTAACCCACACACGATTGATAGGTAACTAACCCCCGCAATGACCCATAAAGGATCTGACCCACACAGGATCGATAGGTAACAAACCCCCACAAAGACCCACACAGGATCGGACCCACACAGGATCTGTAGGCGCTGGCTCACACAGAACCGCTGAGCGCTGACCCACACAGGATCAGACCCACACAGGTTTGGTTGCACTGATCCATGTAGGATCGCTGAGTGTTGTAGTCATCACCATTTAATCCACTGAGGATCTCTGTACAGTCGTCGTCGTCGTCACAGTCGCAACGCAGCCATCTCTTGGGTTCCCGCACACAGCAAGCTCATTCGGGAGGGTCCGCTCCACGAGCTAAGAGGCTGATACATCAACTAACACATGTTCAATTTTTGATGTATCCAAAAGTTCCGTATTGTCAACAGGAACTCAACGTCGCAGACGGCGTGTCAATCGGACGCCCGGTCTACGAGTTATTGGTTTTTTCGTCCCAGGGGCCCGATTGGTTTTTTTAGGCAAAACCAACCTGACCATACTCCACCTGCGTCCAAACCTCGGGCAGAATAAGACAAAAGATCCGTCTCACTTAGAGGAATCCATCAAAGTCGACGATACATCAATCGGACATCCGGAGCTCAAGATATGAGTGTTTCCGCTCCGAGGGCCCGGTTGGTTTCGTGTACGAACCAACTCGGCCGAACCCAAAGTATTCCTAAACCTTGAGTGTGATATACCAAAATGATCGTCTCAGTCCAAGGATCTCATAGCAATTAACGGTGTGTCGATCGGAGGCTCGTAGCACAAGTTATGGGCGTCCGACCAGAAAAGATTCGGTATTAAGGGGTTCGGGCCCGGTCCGACCCGGCCCGATACCCCCAGGGTCGACCCAAACTGGGTCGACCTGAACCGGGTCCGGGTCCGGCCCGCTTGGGCGCGGCCAGGAGCTCAGCCAAACAGCCGAGCCGTTGAGGAGGGGGGCGCCTGCCCCCCTGGTTTGTAACCACAGCACCCCTTAATGGGGGCCGCTCAGCTAGCCAATCGGGGGTTTTAACCCCCGGCTTTCCCTTGTCTGGCCGGCCCGCCCCGGCTGACCGGTTTCTACCACCACGGGACCGGCAACGGCCAGTCCCCTCCCTGCTTCGACACCAGTGTCCCGCTTCCGGCCACTGGTTCCCATGATCCGTCGCGGCCCGATATCGGCCGCGACCTTCATTCATCTGGTGCGGCGTGATGGCGCCACACCCCTCCGTTGTGGCCCCGCTCCGGCTGCGGTGCTTTTGCGGTTCTCCAGCGCGGCATGGCGGCGCCGTGACTTGGTTCAATTTCATGGCGCGGCGCGACGGCGCCACGCATTACTTGTCGCACGATCCCGCGCGTTGCGACGGCACCGTGCCATTCCCGTTCCAACCACATTAGAAACAACATCAATAATGGAGGAGGGTTGGCCGTGTTTGTGCGGTCTGGCCCCCTCTCGTTAATCAATAGCAATTGGTCATATTTTCACGAAGAACGAAAAGGTAGTATTCACGAATAAAATAAATAAATAAACCCCTACTTGAGCGTATCTTGAATGGAGGTTCGTCGAACGAGGATTCGTCGCGGAATATCCATCGCGGGAAGAGGCGTCGCGGAAGGAGACATCGCGGAAGGAGACGTCGACCTCCGAGGAATCTGGCATTCTTCGCGTTCTTCGCGTTCTTCGCGTTCTTCGTGTTCTTCGATGAAGAGGATGAAGAAACTCAAGACTCCCTTAGCTTTTTCTCCCAAAGCTCTCAAGGCAACAAGACTCCAACCAAAAATAAAATAAGACACTTACTTATTTTATTAACACAACAAAAGGTTTGAAATTCAAAAATTTGAATTAAACCACAAAATTAAAATACACAAGTTGTCATAATTTATGAAGGTTTATGGAAGGTTAGGGAAGGTGAAGGGGTAGGGTTCGTGTGGGCCCCACCACCTTCATAACCTACAAATGGAAGTTGGGTGGTTTTCCCCAACTTCCACCCAAAGCTTAAACCACTTAAAGTAAAAATAAAAATTGTTGCATAATTTTTATTTTACCTTCCACATAAATTAACAACTTCTCTCGTGAAAACGCAACTTCGAAAAAGGAGTTCCTAAGCATTTACCGGCGCTAAGGTTCCAGTGGTGCCCTCGGAATTCGATTCCGAGCACCGGTTCAAAAGTTATAATTTCCCGCTCGTTCGTTCACTGAACGTACCTGAGCTAAACTTCGGATAGGAATTCCGGGCACACCGGGCCTCGGAATCAAGTACCGTCAGAAACTGCGTTCTTATAAAATCCCAAAGAAAATTAAGAAAAACATTTCCTTGAATTTTACGGGTCTTTACAACATACACATTTTATATGAACTTTTTTAGGTATTAAATTCAATCTCACATATATCACCAATATCTCTTTACCTCACTCACATAATTCTCATGTGATTTCATCCTTACCCTTCACCTAACTTTAGTTTTCAAGGAAATGTCCCTTGTTTTTAATCTATAAAATGAGTTCACTTCAACCCATTGTCTAATACCTCTCTAATAAAAATATATTAATCATGAATTAAATCTCATTTTTCCTATAAAGAGTCTCTCAAATAAGTTTCTATGGTTATAAGGAGTTCTTCTTGAGCTTTAAGAAGCTACCTTTCAAGTAAGGGTTTCCAATCCTCCTCTTTCTTTTTCAATTGCGTTTATTTTTCTATAATTTCATTTAAAATTATTTTTCATATGTTTTCATGATTATTATTCCATGTTAATATATTTTGTTTTATATATTATTAATAATAAATTACTTATCTATCTCATTATATCATTTTCCTAAGTTGTTATTATGCCAAAGTAGGAGTTTCTAACCGTTATTTTTTCAATTTTTCCATTTTATTTTATTTTAAATGAGAAACATTATTATGCTTAATTTATATAAATTAATTATCAAATAATTAATTATATATCACCATTAAATCTAATTATACTACCTTTATATGTTGTTATAATTATTAAACACTTTTTTATCCATAAAACATCCTAAAATTTTGGTAAAGTAAAGAGTGTTCGGTTTCCTAGCAGTGACATCCCTATATGGATAAAAAAAAGTGGATAAAAACTCTAGAATAGATGAAAATATGGTTAATATCCCTAAAAAAGGTTTTTTAGGTATTAATTCAACCTTCACTTTTTTCATAACTTGTGTTCTTAACTGTACACCTGGTTTGACAATCCTGAGGGATATGTTTTGGATGAGTCACAGGCTCTTTATGAACCATAATAAATAATTATTTCCTATTAATATCCCTACACCATGAAATTAATCCTAACTATTTCTTTTTTATAATTACTTTGATAAGGTATCTTTACATTACATTTTTAATGTAATATTGTTTCTAAGTTGATGGTGGGATATTCACTTAGATATCCATATAGTTCCATTGAATGGAGAAATATTGAAATACCATATATCCATGTTTTCATATGGGAAATTATTGATTACATGGAAATTATTTATATATTAGGATTCATAGTTAAAATTATTAAATTTACATTTTATTAAATCCTTTATATGATAAATCCATTGGACTTAACTAGTGATGGGTGGGGCCTAAGATTATATAGCCCTTTGATGCATTGGTAGGTCTCCTAAGACAAACAAGCATGGGTAATTGGGTGTATGACTTACTCCATTATGTATAATATCTTAACATGAAGCCTTGATGGTAATATTAAGATTTATGGTATTATTTTTTCCATCACTATTAAATAATTTATTGATATCCATGTGTTTATTTATTGTCACATTATTCATGGATATATAATGATCATTTATATAATTATTCAGTTCATTTATCCAGGCCATATTATTTATGTCATGCTTATGCTATGAAAGATTTTGTTATACACTAACCATTACTAAGAATCTGAGTTCACCCCTTTATATTATTTTAAATTTCCCCAAGAAACCATGAATAGTACTATGTGTGACTTATTGAATTTCAAGGAGAAATAATGAGGTTTTTTGTATTCAAATAATGTATTTTAAGTTTTCAATGTAATGTAATTTTTATTTATGTATCTAGTTTACTATAATAAGTAAACTTTTGGATATTTTGTATTGTGATATACGTAATAAAATATTCACCAACTCTGGGGTTATATATTCAGGGTGTTATGGTTAGTATTATAACAAGTTTAGTAGAAACCTTAGGAACTAGATTTTGAAGAAAATAGTTATAGAACATAACCTAATCAAAACCCCTTAGGATATTCTAGAAATATTTCTTGATTACATGACATGAATTCCTAATAAATTCATATGAATTATATACTACTAATTATAATTCAAAGTTTTATTCATTAACAAATTAATTATATCTCATTGTTTAGAAATATCTCCAAATAGAAAGAATGAAAAGAATGAAAACTATTTCAACGCCTATAATCAGTGTAGAGATTTCCCTCTAGATCAAATCAATGATGTTGTTTTTAGATTTGAGTAGATTATGAATATATTTGGGTAAACTTAGGCAAAAAAAATAACCTTTCCTATATGTAACAACCTCTTTCACCTCATCATGGTGTAACAACATTGGATTTATTTATGCAATAGAAACCTCTAACTTTCAATGGGACTATTAACATAGTAGAGGTTGATCAATGGATTATGTATTTATAAAATATATTCTATGATTTGGTATATATTGAAAGGTAGAAGATTATAATGGTTATTTATTGACTAAAGGGGGGTGTTGTTCAATGGTGGTATTTTAATAAAAACACCAAGAAGGAGGAAGAGATTGAAATCATGGAATATATTTATTTAAAAGTGATATTCCTGAAGAAATATTTTCCTCATGATTAATGAGCTATCATGGAAAGACAATTTATGATTTAAGACATAAGTAAGAGGAACTTGTAGGTGAATATGTGGTTAACTTTATAAGGCTAATATGACATTCTACAGATTATATAAGAAAACCTGAAAGAAATATTGACCACTTCTTTTTTGGATTAAATCCAAGTCTTAGTAGGGAATTAATCTCTCAATCATTTTCATCTTATAAGTATATTTTGAAAAGTTCCATCAATATTGAAAAGTAATTTTCTAATTATATTTCTTTCAATGGGAAAAAAATATAAGAAAATGGTGGTTGATCACCATGTTGAAAGGAATTTGAGAAAAGGAAATAAGTGAAGGGTATAATTCCCATCATGAAATAACTATGGGAACAAACACCTTAGGTTTTAATTTAAGGGGATGAGATTTTTCTACATTAGTGGATATAAAGTTCATTAAGTTCACAGGTGTTATGGAAATAAAGAAGCCACAAATTTAAAAGGATTTAATTATAATAATATGGATCACTATTCAAATCAAATACCCAAGTTTCAAGGAAATCCAACCTGGAAAAATCCAGAGGAGTAAGTTCAAGCCTATGCTATCACAATAATAGAAATATAGGTATCAAGTGATATTAGCAAGTACATTGATCATAAACTCAAATTTATATAATACATTATTTCATTCTAGATATATGAACTCGTTCATATATTGTAGGTTTTTTAAGAACATTAAATCATCCCCTAATACATTAAGAAATGATTTTTTAGTTAAAACTCCTAGTGGGATCTTATATCAATGAAAGTATATTGTTCTAACTCTATTAAAATGAATATGGGTTCCTAGATTGTATATCTGGTTGTTATGCCAATGGTTTTATTTGATATAATCTTTGGTATATACTAAACTTCAAAGTACAATACATGAATTTATTGGCTTAAGAAGGATATTACAATATCTGAGGCTGGAATGGATTCCCTTTTTTAAAGAGATATTTTTTCCCCTGAGTCATGTTTGGAACCACCTCCAGTGGATCATATCAATTAAATTATGGGAGGATATGAATTAATGAATTTCAAGGGTATACTTAGAATATAGGATTTATCTAATATAAGGGATTATATTAATGTATTACCTAATAAATTTCTTACATATCCACCTGATTGTAAAGTTGAATTCTATTTTCACCTTATCCATAATGAAACTCCCATACCTAATACTCTCTATAGAATGGCTCCAATTTAGTTGGGGGATTTAAAAAACAATTAAAAGAGTAATATGATAAGGGATTCACACACCCTAGTGTTTCACCTATTAATTTCTAATGTTATAATGACATAATGGTCAAGAAGGGGGTGAATTAACCTTTTAAAATATTTTTTGAACAATTATCATAGCTAATTTAGATTTTTTTAGTGGAAATAAGATGATTTTTCTAATGGTTTTGATTTAATTGATTATATGTCTAATCTTTACTCCTCTCAAATATAGGGAGAAATGGTACCCACTAAAATGGAATATTTTACTTTTTATGGGGATTCATAACTTGTTATAATGCCTTTTTAATCCCTATAGGCTTATCCCAAGACTAAATTTTATACACCTAGAGTCACAATATGAATAGATTACTTTTGAGATAGTGGAAGAAACCAAACCTTCCTTTATCTAGACCAAGGAACAATTGAACCCCCCTTTCCTTTTATAGCTTATTGAATAACCCACACATACATTTTTAGGGGTTTATAACCTAAAAAACCTACCTTTTAAGGGTATTAAAACCCATTACAATTACACACACATAAAATAAATATAAAGAATTAAGAACCATATACACCAATTGAACAATTTGAGTAGGAATGTCAAGTCAGAAGTGTTCTCTTTAGACATTAAAGGATCAGTATGATGTGGATCTTCCAAGAGTGTTCCATTTATTGATTTTAAAAGAGAGTTATATACTACAGTATTAAATTATTTCTTCAACCTATGATATCTGAATGATTTCTATCTAACTCTTTATATTGAGTTCCCATATGCACACAAAATCATCAACAATCATAATCACTATTTTAAGGATCTTGATCCCCTATCATAAATTAAATAATAATATCCTACACATGGATGTTGACTTAAATGGCCTTGATAATTGAATTCATGTGAGATAAAATTTTCAAATTCTAGCTGTTCAAATTTTGAATCACTCCTTGTGTGAATATTAAACTACACATATCCTTCATTTAAATATGCATAAAACACTTCAACAAAGGTTCACATGGAATCACTATGATTAATGAGTAATAATATAATAAATAAATCAATTAAAATAATTATCATATACATGAATTAAATAAAAATGTGAAATAATATGAAAAATAAAAAAGCATAGTGTCTTTGAAATAGGTACAGTCGATTTCTTCATGTTAGATCAGTCCTTGAGAAACTTCAATCCTTATGGTGGGTCAATCCTTGTAGTGGTTCAGTCCTTGTGGTAGGTCAATCCTTGTAGTAATTCAATACTTATGTTGCTCCAATTTTTATGATAAATCAATCCTTGAGGTTGGTCCATACTTTTCATAAGTTTGGAAACTCAACATGTGGTCAATTGGTTTCAATATAAATTAAATTTCTTTCAACATGTGGTTGATCTATATTCAACATGTGGTAAATCTTTTAAATTGGTACAATCAATTTCTTTATTGAAGATCAATCCTTATGGTGGGTAAATCCTTATGGTGGGTTAATCCTTGGGGTGGTTCAATCCTTTTGGTAGTTCAATCCTTGTAGTAGTCCAACACTTATGATAGATCAACATTTAAAGTAGGCCCATACTTCTCATTAGTCCTATACTTCTTCATTAATTCGATTGTCTTCAATATATGGTTGAACAAAATCAATTTTCATTCAATTGATGTTCAAAATAAGTTTAATCCAATCATGTGGTTGATCCAGTCATATGGTTGATCAGGGGATTTGCATAATTTTCAGTCCTGGTCAATTAAGTGATACAGTCATTTGAAAACTCTTCATACAGTCAATTCAGTACTTAGAAAAAAATTTATTGATTATTTTTTATAGTCTCATGTCAAACATGGTTTATAGTCATGGAAACTTATCCATTGTGGTAAATTTAGTACTTTTAGTTGATCTATTGTACATACGATTGATCAATTTCTCAAGTAGTCTATTTATTGTTTATGTAACTGACCTAATGCTCATACGGTCGATCCATTGTTTATGTGGTCAATTGAGGAATTATGGTTGATCCATTTTCCATACGATCGATTTATTGTAAATGTGGTTGATTCATTGTATATGCATTCAATTGATTTTATACCTTATGGTCAATCTATACATAGAAAGATTTTGTAAAATATACTAATAGAAAATTAACATCATATGAGATACCAACCCATATTATGATATATGTTTCTCTAAAATAAATTTATAATGAACATTAAGACTTTATAATCTAACTCATGATAGAGGGAATAAAATATTAAACAAAATATGTGAGAAATTATAATTATACAAAAAACTATTTATTATAATTATCAAAACAGTAAGAAATGTGGTTAAAGGAGCCAACTAAATATCCTCCCCTTTTTTATAATTACAAAAAAAATCAAAATTTATCCCCCTTTTTGAAATTGGTCAAAATATTAAATTATTTAAAAACAAGGTTCTGCCCATTCCATGTATCAAAAAATTATGTGTAAACATGATCCCCATAATATAGATAATCATCACTGGGTAAGAAAAAAATATTCTAAAAGAAAATATTGAAAACAAATCTATACCCCCTAATGATTATTTGGAAATAAACTAACTCTTATAAATTTATCATCGGAAAAAAAAAAATTCCCCCTAAATAGTTAGAAGATATAAAGTTGATTAAAAACCTCAAAATTAAAATCTATACAGATTTGATAAATTCACATAGTTTTCATGTTATAAACTGATTTTGTAAGACCAAAAAATAATAAAATTAATTAAAATTACAAAAAAATGAATACAAAAATCTATAGAAAATTTTCTTGGGTCAACATATTTCAAAACATCAATTTAGGATCCACTACAAAGAATTAAACCTTATAAACTATAACTTATAAATAAAAATTTTAAAAAAAAAATTAAAATTATATTTTTAAAATTTAATCCCCCCCTAAAAACATTCCAAGTACTAATTAATTAAACTTATATCATGTCAATATAAAATTTAATTTTCTCAAATTTAGCTAAATATAAAGACTTAGTAAAAATTTCAACAATCATATTTTCTGTAGAAACATATTCCAGATTTTTTTTGAACATGATCTATAAGAAAATTAAATATAACATCAATATGATTTTTTCTAGAATGTTGTAAGTGATTTTTAGAAATATAAATTTCATATTTATTATCATAATAAATAGTGATATTTTCAAAATTAAAACTAAAACTATAAAGAGTTTATTGATTTATAATTATTATGAACAACAAGATGCAACAACAACATACTCACTTTTAACAGTTAATAAATCTACGTATTTTTTTCATAGAACACAATGAGAATGAACATTTACAAAGAAATTGACTCATACCTAATTCACTTTTTCTATATAACTTGAATCCAGAAAAAATAGAATCACTATAACAGATTAAATCAAAAGAAGTTCCATCATGGTAAAATAGGCCAAGACTTGATGTTACTTTAATATATTTTATAATCCTTTTTTTAAACCTTCAAATTAATTTATTTGGATCACATTGAAATATAAAATTCATGTAAAATCTAAACATTAAATCAAGCCTAGAATCGGTTAAGTATAATAAGTTTTCAATCATGCCTCTTAAATTTTTAGTACTAATAGATTTTCCAGATTCATCATTATCAAGTTTACATGAATTAAAAATTAGATTATTAATAATTTTACAAGATTCTAAAAAAACTATTTTGAGAAAATATTTATTATACATGTATTTATTTAAAAAACATCAATCCTTTGAAAAATTTGAAGACCAAGAAAGAATTTATGTCATCTCATTAAACTTATATCAAATTCACTTGTCATAAAATCTGAAAATCCAGTTCAATTTTTTTAACATGAAGAACAAAATATAATATTATCAACATATATTTGAAAAATTAAAATATATTTTTAATTCCTTTTAATAAATATATTTTGACCAACCTTTCCCTTTTCAAATCTATAATTTAGAAGAAAACTAGATAACATTTTATAGAAATATCGAGGATCTTATTTCAAGCCATAAAGATCTATAGAAAATTTTTAAACATGGTTAGGTTTATATTCATTCTCAAAACTCTAGGGTTGCTTTAAAAAACATTTTTCAAAAATAAATCCATATAAAAATCCAATTTTTACATCTATTCCAAAATGAGATACATATTCAAAGATAATTCTTATATATTCTAATATAGAAACCCGGAATAATGAATCTTTAAAATAAATTCCTTTTTATTGATTATATTCTTGATCCACTAATTTAGCCTTATTTATAATTATTTTTCCAAATTCACCGAATTTATTTCTAAAGATAAATTTCATTCCAATAATATTTTGATCATTAGGGTGTTCAAATAAGGTCCAAAATTTATTTATATCAAACTGATTTAAATCTTACTGCATTTACATAATCCAGTTTGAGTCCTTTAAAGCTTCTTGTGTTAGAGTTGGTGTCATAGGACCAACTATTTGTATTTTCATTACATGTATATTAGATATATTGAATATTAATAAAACTTATTAATATATACTGTTTATTATTCTACATTACTCTAATGTAATAATGTCCTAGAGTATACGTCGCATATATATGGTCATAGAAATTCCCCACTATGATGAGGACCTTGATGTGCTATGACAATATTCTCAAATAATTCTCTATGGTTGGATAACTTATTATGATGGGAAACATAGTATAAGGCCCCAGCCTTAAACCTTACTTAAAATTGAATTAAATGAATAATTCACATTGAGGATCTTTTCAGGTTTAGAGTTTTAGAGAATTAGGACATAACTATTACATCTCAAAAGATTACAAAGTAGTCTCTTCTACTAAATTTCCATAAAATAAAAACTCTTAAAAAGAAACATGTCTAGTTTCATGTTTTAGGTAGCATGACTTTCTCTTGATCCCATCCTTGACCCTATTCCACGCTAAGTCCTGTGAAAAACATTTCAAAAACTTGGGATGAGCATAAAAACTCAGTAAGGGATACACAAAAAACTGTTAGTTTATCAAAACAAAAAATAAACCATGTATACTTTATCAAGGTAATACTTTTCACCTTTATGAATCAGTAAAAACTCTTCACTGAATAAAATATCATTACTTACCTTTTTGTAACCAAAGGATTACCATAAAAGCCATATAAAGAACACATAACATATATAAAGGTAACTTGGGACATAAACATACTTAAGTGGAATAACCATACGGTCGACTCCCACACATATCACGTAATTGAATAGCCATACGGCCAATTTCCATACATACTAAATGGAATAGTCATACGGACGACTTCCATACCCAATGCATTAGAGGTTATAACGTAACCACCCGTCCTGGTATTCACGGAACCACCCGTCATAATGTCCAAGTACCATTATTACACATAAAATATGGAAAATATAAACATTTCAATAACAATATTTCATTTTCAATCACAATAAATAATTCCCAGATATTGAATTAATCAATCCATTTTCAAAAACTGTTTAAAAGAGATTTTTGAATCAAAGTGTCCCATACCACTTTGAATCTTTTAATGGAATTATAATTTTAAAACATTAATGTTCATATAAATAAATACTGAAAACCATTTTGAAAACATGGACATTAAAGATAAAGATTTAGAATAATAAATCTTTAAAACATTCAAAATGATATTTTTGTTAAAGAGTTTTTAACAAAATGAGAGACTCTTGGATACAAATAATAGCGGAATAACATTTAATCCGAACTTTATAATATCATGAGAATAAAAGGATTAATGATATAATATGTCAAAGGACAGTATACACACCATATAAGAGTGAATTGGTGCATAACAACAATGAAGTCTCAAAAGAAATGTAAAATGAGATGAAATCCATTATAAAGAAGGTATCCTTAAATTAAGGATAAATCAATCTCATAATTATGTGTGAAAAATATAAATACACCAAATATAAGTGGATATTAAGTGTAAAACAATCAAAGGTTATTCACACATATTCAAAGTATGACATATTCAATAACTACATGTTGAACCCAAAGAAATCGAAATTGGGTTAAGAAGTTCCCTTGGTAAAATTCGACAGCCTAACGACGTCACATAAAATTTTACATAAAGGGTTTATGAGAGAGATAAAGGGAATCTCGTCACTTGGACATAAAATTTACATCAATCAGGATATAGAAGAACATATCCCTACATAATAGTATGTGAATTAAAAGACATAACAAACGAAGTCTTTTAAAAAGAGGAGGGTGAAAGGTTCCCTTACCGACTTGGGTAACTTTCGAAAAGTACACCCCATTGAAGAAGTGTCATAAAATGAATATGTAAATACCCATAAATGGAATTATATTACAAAAGGAGTGTAATAGTGGGCAGTACATGAACCACTCAATGGGAATTGTGGCAAATGTAGCATAAATCTCACGGGAATAAAAGTGAGATGAAAAATCTCTTACGAAAACTCGGCAGCCTAACGGCGCCACTTAAAACTTCCAAAAATGGATTGATGAGATAAAATAGGGTATCTCATCACATTACAAAAAAATTTACAGCAAGAGGAATATGAAATAACATCCCCCATCATAACAAATAGGAGCTTAAAAGAAGTGACATAAAGGGGAGTACTTAAAAAGAAAGAGAGAGGTTAGATCTCTTACGAAAGTTCGGCAGCCTAACGGCGCCACTCAAAACTTCCAAAATGGATTGATGAGATAGAATAGGGTCTATCATCACATGAACATAAAAATTATAGTAAGTGTAATATAAAATATCATCCTAATAACAAGAAATATGAGCTTTAAAAGGAATGACATAGAAGTGTGTACTTAAAAAGAAAGAGAGGAGTAGGATCCCTTACCTCGGGTCCGACTTGACTCGATCGTTCTTTAATCTCCTGAATAATAAACTTGAGTTAATTTATAATTCCTTAAGAACCTTTTTCAAGTTCATTATTCCTTTTATATCACTTATTACCATGTCATAAACATTATGTAATCATTTAAGTTAATAATATTTGTTTTTCCGATATTTGGTTCTTAAGTCAAAAGTGGACTTCTTACAATTACATGTTGTTCGTGTGGCCAAATGTTTATTATATCCAGAATTGTATTCATGATGTAGATATCATATATGTCATATATATCCAGTACATGCATGCATTTATAACATTACATAATCATTTAGAGGTAAGAAATGAAATGCATCGTTCATGGAGACGGTAAGCCGTACGTACACATGAACGCTACTTTCATTTCTATTTCGTATTTTATAGAATGTAATAATAATGATATAAAGGTATATTATAATTAAAGTATAATATCATATATAATATCATAGTTACATCCTTTATACGTCCCACATATGGTATTTAACGAATCAAATCACTTTGAGGGGGCGGTAGTCCGCACTTCCTTAAATGAAGATATCGTGTTTACCCATAATGGAAACCATAAAGGTATGACCGAAATGAAAAAAAAACAGAAGCTTAAGGAAAAAAATAAACATATTATATATCATATATAAAAATAGTGACATCATAATGGCCACCTTTGTAGGTGTTAAATGAGTATTGAACAATCATCGTTTCGGGAGGCAGAATTTCGCCATCCACGGAAACCGTATGTTCTTTAACCATTTGATGTAGTTGTGTGAGAGTGTAGCTCGAATAAATCTTATAACAACATCATAGTATATTTAATATACTGGTTTTGTTACAAAAGAAGTAAATAAAAAGAGTTTAGGTGGTTGGAGAAGCAAAATAAAACAAATGAACATGAGAGAATGAATTACCTTTAAAAGTGTAACTCCTTTTGATTTGAGCCTAAATGCTTCCTTTGAAAGGATTCTGCCCAAAGGGAATCCTCTAGGATGAGGATAGGGATGTGAATAGAGTAAATGGTCAGGGGTTGTCCGAGCCAAAGGCTTGAGGAGTGTGTGAAATGAGGTAGAGGTGGGGGCCTTTTATAAGAGGAGAGGAGGGGCACTTTTGGAAAGTAAAGAAATATTACTTTATTTGAAAAATGTGTTTCGGTTTTAAAAGGTCCCACATTGATATAATTAGTGTATAAGGTGATAAGGGTTCGAAATCCACCCATCCAATAAGTTTTGGACATGTGTAGTTCATAGATTTTACATTATCTTTCCATTTTATTTAAATCGTCAAATAATGATGTCATCGCTGCATCATTATTATGTCATAAATAATTTAATTTAATTAATGTCTAAAAATTATAAAAAAATCACTATGATGTAGGAAATCTTTGTATCTTTCCAATGACTATTTATAATCAAAAATCTGATCATTATAACCCCATGTAAAAATTGATTTCGTAAAACATATGATGTTTGTGTCATTTTTACTTTTACATTAAATAAAAAGTTATTTATGTCATTTCCCAACCAAAGTGGCTCCATGTGGTCCCCAAGTTGACCCATGGCTTTTCTTGGTCGGCCATGACACAACCAATGAGGGTAGGACATGTGTCAATCTCATATTAGTTTAT
The DNA here is from genome assembly GCA_963277665.1 of Viscum album. Taxonomy (NCBI): domain Eukaryota; kingdom Viridiplantae; phylum Streptophyta; class Magnoliopsida; order Santalales; family Viscaceae; genus Viscum; species Viscum album. The sequence goes on from OY728159.1 coordinate 1,645,052,409, forward strand.
TAAAGCATTATTTTTACCTTAAACTACACTAATTACCACTAATCGCGATTAAAAACTTAATAAGTTACTATTCAGCAAAAAATTATTTTTATCCCATTGAACCACATTTTACTTCTTAATGACAACCATGTATGTCGGATTTTTGAAATTAAATACACAGAAGTGGTAAAATTTCATTTAAATGAAAAATCAGTTTAATATAAGTACCACTTAGTGGTTTCACTATTCATCAAAAATTGAAGTTTTTCAGAAAAATACCAAAAATTCACCCTAAGCTATATTTGATATTCCGAATTCAAAAATGAATTCCATTTTACAAAATTCACAACATATAAGTTGCATTAATTAATTTAATAATTAATTCCCGCTGTCAGAGCAAATAGCGTGTTTTTATGAAACAATAAGTATCAAAAGATTGACACTAGTTGAAGTCTGATTTCAAAGTGAAATTAATTCCAACGACCACTATTGGATTTAATGGTAAAAATATTTTCTAATTTCACTTTAAAACCAATTCAAAAGATAATCTAATCATATAAATAAATTAGATTAAAAAGAGGTTTTGAATTAAAAAACAACATTTTACACTATTCATAAAAAAATGAACTTTATCGGAAAAATACCAAAAATTTACACAAAGTAAAATTTGATGTCCCTATTCTTAAGAAGAGTTTTATTTGGTCCAATAGAATTTATAAGAGTGAACAAAACTATATTTAATGACGGTTCTCCATCAAAAGGCGATAAGTGAACCTTTAGTGAAAACTAGGGCATAAAAGCCTAAAATTGAATTCTTTCCGTATTTTAAGCCTTTGGATAAATGTAAAAACATTTAAAAAACATATATAATCATATTTTAGTTATTTATATCCATTCCCGCCAATACAACGTCTACATGTTAACTACCATTTAAAATAATATTATTTTATTATTAGAGTGCAACGTAAGATTCCCAAGAAACTCGTTGTTGGGTATTGGGTACGCCATCGAGCATAGAATCCCCTTTAAAGTAATATTAATATTTGATTCACAAATATGGATAAATATAAAGATTTCATATTCTTTATTTACCTGGGGTGTTACACATAGTACATAGACTATTGGGTGTGAGTACTCGTAAGCAGATGAGGCTTCTTCTTATGAATTTTTCACTTAGTAATCTCTAAGATGATCGATTATGAGATGAGACCCACCAGTAAAAATTTCACATGTTTTTGTGTCATCGGATATTATTATCTATGAGAATTTGTGATGGTCCTTATACTTTAAGACTATTATTAATTCATGTTATAACTCATGTACTTTGATTTATTTTTTAAACCATGACAATAATCATTTATATAGAAGTTGGATATGTTGGGTGTGTCATGAGTGACATGTTGTTAAGGAATAAGTCGAGGAATGATTTGTACCTTCCATGTTTATGGAAGATGATATTTGGGCTCTTTGATTGGAATAGAATCATCGCATTAAATTCCATGGCCATGGAGTAATGACATGTTTATTTTAGGTAGTCAAAGAAATACATATCCAGTATATAGGTTGGTGACATGGATGTGAAACCTTCTTGATGAGATGTTGTGAAAAATGGATTATATTCCACAGTGAGCTTTTATATGTGGTTGTCGATGTTTCAATATTAAGTTCTTTATATTGGGTTCCTTGACCCATTTCTAGATAGTAATCTTGGACTTTATACAAGACCACCTAATTCCAAAAAGAAAGAATCATAAAGGGTCACACACTAAGTGTTTTTTTATCTCAGTTAAATTCTATTTTAGTTTAATTAATGAAATAAATGTTATTCTAAAGTCTTAGGAATAATTTTATTCATGTTATATTGATTTCATAAATTAAATAAATATTTATTCTCTACCTTGTGAATAAAATATTTATTTTATTTATCAAATATTTTAATAAATATTTATTTGATATATTGTGAATAAAATATTTATTTATAAATAAAATAATTATTTGGTTGTTCAATAAATTATATAGAAGTTTGAACGTACCAAGACTGAGTTCATTGACAAATATTAATTAACAACACAGTTACATAATTTTTTTTATTATGCAAGTTGGCGCATGCCATAAAATAATAATAATATAATTATTATTACGTTGAATGGGGGTTTATTAAAGGTAATAAAGGTTATTTAATGGTCAGTATGAAATTAAATAATATTTAAATTAAGTCCTAACTCTATAAATAGACGGCTATGTCTATTGTGTAGAGCATCCAAAAATTGATAATAGATAATTTTGGCACACAATGAATTCTATCTCCACTCCTCCTCACCTCTCCCTCTCAAGAATGAGAAGTGCAAGACATATTTCATCAAGACTGAAGAACAAGCGATCAATAACAAGAAACTCAAGACATTCGAGTCACCATGCTTGCACCTAGAGATCAAGTGGTGTTGCTTAGAGATTATAAGAGCACGTGTGGATCACCACTAGAGTGATTCTATCCTTGGATCCTCACAGCACAAAAAATATAATCCGAAAAGTTCTTTTCGGATGATAAATATTCACCAATGAAGAAATTTATCAAGCCAAAGTATTTATTTCTTCAGATATTAAATAAATTAATTATAAATTTGAAATGTAAGATCCTCACTCTTGGTTTCGGTAAATGATTATTAAAATAAATTTTAATAAATCACCCACCTCTGCATGCTTCCACTACACTCGGAACCATAAAGTGATATTAGAGTGGTCAATTTTAAAATAGTAATTATTTATTTGATTTTTGATCTATGTGTAGTTTTGGTTAGATCTGCATTTCATGTTATTTTTTATTTAATCTGATTTGAATCAACATGTTTTAGACATAATAATCATGTTCATTCAGTGTTTTATTTTCTTAAAGGTTTAAGAACAAATATAAAATGACTGGAGATGCCATCGTGAAGTGTAAAATCTTTATCCAGTAAAACCAGATTACACAGTGTGTAGCCAGAGAATATGTCGTATACCCATGTGCATTGTATCTAGATGTTCCAAGAAATTAATTACACATGGGGATTTTATTGCACATTTAATTTTGACTGGGCTAACATAGTTCATGGAAAGAAGATAAAGGGTGTGTAGTTGACATGTACATGTCATGTAGTCCAGTCGAGTTAACATGTTGAAGCCCCAAGCATGTGACTTAGATATATGGAAACCAAGGTACATGGTTTGTAGTTGGATGTACATTCCATGTAGTCTCCCATTAATGGAAAAAATTAAAATTACATTAAATTTGAAAATTGCTGCATTAAAACCTTATTATATTGATTAACATACTATTGTGTGTTTGACAATTTAATAATGGTTTTAAAGAATTTTAAAAGCTCAATTAATCTATTATAATTAATATTTCATTATTAGTTCTACTGTTTTTTTCCTTGAATGCCATTACTGATGGGTATCTCCAAATAATATTAGATGATCATTAAGATGAAAATTAATTAATTAATTTATTAATTAATACAAGCATGTTTATCTTAAATAATAAATTAATTAATGAAGAAATGAATGCTAGTCATTTACTTTTGTGTATTCATTGCATGTATGATCATTCATAATCTTGACCAAGACCTGTGTATGTGTTGGATGTTTTAATTTAATTTATTTCTTGAGTTTGAAATTATTTAATATTAAATTAAATGATGGCCTACAATTTTTCCCTCCCTTCATTATTATGTAGGACCTATGTGTCCAAGAATATTTATGTAATCCCCTTTAACCAATCATTTTCTTATCCTCACCTTCATGTGAGTAATAAATGTTTGTAATTAATAGAGAATCCCAAGGCACATTGAGGTAGTTCAAAAGGGAACCATAATGATTCCAACCTAGGTGATACACAAGTGGACAGGTGGAATGTTGTGACTCATGCCAAGACTGACAATAGAAGTTATTTCCCCTAGGTCAAAGGTTAATTTAATATCCAATCATTAAATCAATTGTAAGATAAATCTCATGAATGGTCATTTAATTAATTATCTATTTTTATCTATACAATTATTTATTTTATAGATACAAGGTCGTGATCAAATAAGTAAATGAATTAATGTTCATATATGGAAATTAAATAAATTAATTATGCATAAATGTTTTATACAACATGGTTAATTAATTAAGTAACATCCACTTAATATTAAAAAGACATGAAAAGTATAAAACATGACTAAATTTATGCATAATAAATTAAAATTATTCAATTAAAAATTAAGTAAGACTAATCCTTCCATTACTTGATTGGGAATGAAACCATAGAACTAAGTGTAGTGCATGGAAAAATTATAGAAACTTAATTTTATTGTAGATTGTTCTTGAGATTTTTGGGTTGACTTAACCAAAATTATATTGATTTTAATAACCAAAGTCTATTTAATAAAAATTTAGAGGAAAGTGTTGAGGAAATCCAAGTTATGATTTCAGTATAGGGTAATCCACTCAATGGATCAAGGAGATGAAAGTCCACGGTTGTCAAGACTGCCTACCTAATTACTTTATTATGGTTTTCATGGCCAAAGTTTGGATCATTAAGAAAATTAATGGTGATCCTTGACACTAGAATATTAAAGAAACTATACAATTTGAGTTAAATGGTGAGGTATATTGAGACTTGATAAAGTAGTGGGAGATTTAATAAAAAAATTATTTTATTATATCTCACATATTCTATAATCAAGTAAAAAACTAATAATCTGCTCAGTTTAATTGTAGAATAAAATGAAAAGTCCATCATTTATACTATCCCTGCGATCAATATTAGAAAAATATAACCTCCTAAATGGAAATAACTTCTAAGAATGGTTTAGAAACCTTTAGGTTGTGCTACACCATGAACAAAAATATTGTGTGCTAAAAAACTCAATGTCTAATCCACCTTCTAAAGAGGTGAGTGATGAAAAGTTCCTTTTCTATGAAAAACATTTGATGGATATGGTCTAAATTAAATGTTTTATGCTTTCATCAATGTTCAGTCAACTAATGAAGTCTCCTGAAAACATGGATGTTTATATCATGCTTGAGAACCTCCATGGTATTTAATAAGAGAGATCTAGAAATGAATGGTTTGGCTAAGGAGAGGTAGATATTTGAGCAACCAATGGAGCTAAACTAACTTTTGTGTATATTGGGTACTACCACCTCATTTTTCTAACTAGATTGATCTTGGTTTTAAAGGTTTTTTATTATGTTCCTTCAGTTACTAAATACATTATTTCTATATCTAGACTTAGTACATATGGATTTATTTTCAAATTTGGGAATAAATGTTGCTTATTTTATAAATATATAAATTTTTATGTAAGGTACATTTGAATAAAATTATTTATCTCTTGGATTATTTAACCCAAATAATAGCAATCGATAAAAAAGTTACTTCACATGAATCATACCACACCGAACTTTGGAATCACCAGCTAGGTCATTTAAATGAAAAGTGCTTGACTAAATTACATCAAGATGGATATTTAGATTGTTTTGAACTAAAAACACTAGGTGTATGCCATGTATGTTTACAAGGAAAAATGATCAAAGCCTCATTTAGTGGGAAAGGTTAAAAGGATAAAGATCTTCTTAAATTAGTTCATAATGATGTGTGTTGACCATTTACTTTTGAAGCAAGGGGTGGGTACTCATACTTAATAGCTTTTATTGATGATTTTAGAAGATATGAATATGTCTAATTAATGTGATATAAGTTTAATTATTTTGATAAATTCAAGGAATACAAGAATAAAGTTGAGAACTATCTTGTTTAGAAGATTAAGAAACTTTGCTTAGACTGTGGTAAAGAATATCTTAATCAAGAATTAATTGATTATTTAAAGATTTTTTGGGTTTTATCTCAATTAAATCCTCTTTATACACCTTAGTGGAATGATGTAAGATGAAGGAGGAACTAAACCTTATTGGACATGGTGAGATCACTGGTGAATCATAAGATTCTTCTATTATCCTTTTGGGGATACGCATTAAAAATAGTAGCATAAGTACTAAAATGAGTTCCAAATAAAGCAACATACAATATACTATACCAATTATGGAATGGAAATAAACATGTGTCATCTTACTTACATGTGTGGGGTTGAGAAGAATTTGTTAAGGCCTTTTTAGGTAAACATATTGCGCCTTGAGGTATAAAGTGTATCTTTATAGGATATCTCAAAGAAACAAATGGATTTTACCTAAAAATACTTCAAATAAAAAGGTGTTGGTTGATATACATCCCACATTTATTGATGAGGATATTATCTCTAAAAGATATGGTGGGAGCGAGATAGACTTTGATGAAGTCCATGCTCAAGATACATAAGAGTTAGCAAAGGAAAAAATTCTACAAAGCCCCATGGATGAAGAAATTGTTCTGGAGACACAATTATTGCATAGGAGTACTAGTGAGGTTAGAGAACAAGAACGTTATGGTTTTATAGTCACTGAGGATGGTGACTCATTATTAGTTGATAATAATGATCCACTAACCTAAAAAGAAGAAGTAAGTGGAACAGATGTTTCCAAGTGGTTAGAATCCATGAATTCTAAAATGGATTCCATGTACCAAAAAAAGTCTGGATTTTGGTAGACCCTCCAGAAGTTGTAAAGCCCATTGGTAGTAAATGGGTATTCAAAAATATACTAGACATATAAGGAAAAGTAAGTAAAAATAAGGTGTGACTGGTTTCAAAATGTTTTAAATAGAATCAATCATCAAGTCATTAACAACAGCCAAACATTTTCACTAGTTACAATGCTTAAATCCATCAGAATTCTACTTTACATTACAGATTTCCATGATTATGATATTTAGAAAATGGATTTTAAAATAGCCTTCCTTAATGGGAACCTTCATAAATATTTCTATATGACACAGCCTGAAGGGTTTGTGACTTCAAAGGATGCCAACAAGGTATGCAAGATGCAAAGATCCATTTATGGATTAAATCAAGCATCAAGGTCATGAAACATTTGTTTTGATGATGCCATGATGTAATTTTGTTTCATAAAGAAAAAATGTGACCTGTGGGTCTATAAAAGGTTGGTGGGAGTTCATCCATTTTCTTAATAGTATATATTGATGATATATTACTCATTGGAAACAAAATACCAGTATTACGGTCAGTTAAGGAGAGGTTGAATAAATGCTTCTCTATAAAGTACTTAGGTGAGGAAACATAAATTCTTAGGATCAAGATCCATCATGATAGATCCAATAAGTTTCTCAGCCTAATTAAAATTACATACATTGGCAAGAAACTAAATAAATTTTCTATGGAATAATCCAAGATTGGATTGTTGTGATCATCACAGGGAATTCATCTTTCCAATGAAATGTGTCCTCAGACACATGAGGAAATAAATATAATGACACAGATTACATATGCATCATTTATTGGGTCTATTATGTATGTTATGCTATGTACTAGGATATATTTCACTTACACATTAAGTGAGCTTGGAAGATATCAAGATAATCTAGGTTACCACCATTGGATGGCAGTAAAGACTATCCTTATGTTTTTGAGTCATACTAAGGATATGATCCTAGTTTATGGAGGACATAGGAAATAGTCATCATAGGATATGAAGATTCTAGTTTCCAAACTGATCAAGATGACATGAATTCATAAACTAGATACATCTTCACTTTGAATGGAGGTGTTACAAGCTGGAAGATCTCAAAGAAGGTTATGGTTACATATTCTAAAGAAGAGTCTGAGTATATTGCGGCTTCTTGGGAAGATAAAAAAATAGTATGGATGCACAATTTCCTCTAAGATATTGATGTGGTATCTAGAAGTAAAGATCCTATCATAGTCTATTGTGATAATACTATAGTGGTGGATCTTGAAAAAGAACCAAGGTCACATCAGTAGATAAAGCACATACTTCAGAAGTATAATCCCTTGAGATATTTTTCTCAGAGAGGTGAAGTTGTAGTGAGAATTATTTCCCTGAAAGGCAATATGGAAAACCCTTGACTAAAGCCTTAACTCAGCAGAAACATGACTATCATGTGAGGTCTAGAAGACTGAAGGTCATTTGAAATTGGCTCTAGCCTATGTGGGAGTTTGTTGGATTTGGTGTCCTAGGACTAACAGTTAATACTTTGACTACATGTAAAATCAATTTATTGAATATTAATAAAACCTATTATTATATATTGTTTATTTTGTTGGCATGAATCTATTGTAATAATATCTTATAGTACATGTCGCATTGATTAGTTCATAGTCGTTCCCTACTATGACGAGAACCATGATGTGATATGATGATATTCTAAAATAATGTCTTTTGGTTGGATAACGTTCTATGATGGGACACATGGTACATAGAATTTTAGGTTCAAGTACTCATAAGTATATGTGGATTCTTATCATGAAGTTCTCTCATGGTAATCTCTAATATGGTAGATTATGATAACATACCTGTATATATGAATTCATCATGTTTTATTTTCATAAGATATTTCTATCTATGAGCATGTGTGATGGTCCTTATACTTTAAAATTATTATTAATGCATGTTACAACTCACATAATTAGATGTATTTCATAAACCATGACAATAATAGTTCATGTAAAAGTTGAAAATTTTGGGTGTATCACGAGTGACATGTCATTAATGAATAATTCAAGGAAGGATTCATCACTTCTATATTTATAGAAACTGATATCTTGGGCCTTTGATTGGAATAGAACCATTGCATTAAATTATATGGCCATAATGTAATGACATGTTTATTTATGATAGTCAAATAAAGACATATTGAGAATATAGATCGGTGACACATAAGTGAAACCTTCTTGATGACATGTTGTGACAAATGGATTATATTACATAGTGAGTGTTCATATGTGGTTTTCAAAATTGTGACATTAAGTTATTTTTTTGGGTGCCTTGACCCATTATTGGATAGTAATCTTGGATTTTAGGCAAGATCACCTAATGTCAATAAGAAAGAATCCTAGAGGGTTGCACACTAAGTGTTTTTGTTGATATCGATTAAATTATATTTGAGTTTAATTAATGGAATAAATATTATTCTAAAGTCTAAGGTATAATTTTATTCATCTTATAATGATCTCATAAATTAAATAAATATTTATTCGTCATCTTATGAATAAAATATTTATTTTGTTGATTTAATAGTTTAATAAATATTTATTCACTAGATTTTGAATAAAATATTTATTTATAAATAAAATATTTATTCGGTTGTTCAATAAATTCTATAGGAGTTTGAACAGGCCAAGACTGAGTCTAGTGAAAAATATTAATTAACAAGACTGTTACATAAAATTTTTTATTGAACAAGTTGGTGCATGCTACAAAATAATAATAATAATATAATTATTATTATGTGGCATGGGATTTATTAAATGTAATAAATGTTATTTAATGGATGGTATGCAATTAAATAATATCTTGAATTAATTCCTAACTCTATAAATAGATGTTTGTGTCTATTATGTACAGAATCCAAAAATTGATAATAGAGAATTGTTGCACACAAAGAATTCTATCTCAACTCCTCCTCCTATCTCCCTCTCAATAATAATGAGTGCAAGAGATATTTCTTCAAGACTAAAGAATGAGCAATCAATAGAGAACAACTCAAGACATTAGAATAACCGCACTAGTACCCAGAGATCGAGTGGTGTTTCTTAGAGATCATTAGAGCACGTGTGGATCACCACTAGAGAGATTATATCCTTAAACCCCCACAACAAAATGAAGGTAATCTGAAAGGGTCTTTTCATATGATCAAAATTCACCAATAAAGAAAGTTCGCAAGCCTAAGTATTTAATTATTTAAATATTAAATAAATTAATTATAAATTTGATGTGTAAGAACCTTACTCTTGGTTTTAGGAAATGATTATTAAAATAAATTTTAATATATTGCCCACCTCTGCATGCTTTCATTGCACCCAAAACCATCAAGTGGTATCAGAATAGTCATGTTTAAAATAATAATTATTTATTTGATTTTTGATTTATGTGAAATTGTGGTTATATTTTCATTTCTTGTTATTTGTTCTTTAATTTTATTTGAATTAATATGTTATCAACATATTAATGATGTTCATTTAGTATTTCATTTTCATAAAGGTTTAATAATAAATTTATAATGACTGGAGATTTCATTGGGAAGCGCCAAATCTATGGCCTGTTAACTGGGTTACATAGCGTGAGACCAATGAACATGTTGTATACTCATTCACATTGTATCTAGACACATCGAGCAATTAATCACATGCAGTGAATTTATTTTATATTACGAGTTGATTGGGAAAACCTAGCACACAACAAGTGGATACAAGGTGTATAGCTGACATGTAAATGTCGTGTAGTCTGGCCGAGTTAACACACTGAATCCTCGAGCATGTGACTTGGATATACGGAAAGCAAGGTACATGGTGTGTAGCTGGATGTACATGCTATGTAGTCTCCCATTAATGGAAAAAAATTAAAATTACATTAAATTTTAAAATTTCAGCATTAGAACCATATTTTATTGATTGGCACACCATTGTGTGTTTGAAAATTTAATAATGGTTTTAAATAATTTTAAATTCTCAATGAATTTATTGTAATTAATGTTTCATTATTTGTTCTACCTTTTATTTTTCATGAATTCTATTAATGATGGGTATCTCTAAATAAGATCGGATAATCATTAAGATAAAATAGAATTTATTTATTTATTTATTTATTTATTAATGAAAACACATTTATCTTAAATAATATAATAAAAAATAAAAAAATGAATGTTATTCATTTATATTTATGTATTAATTGCATGTATAACCATTCATGATCTTGACCAAGACATGTGTATGTGTTGGATGTTTTAATTTATTTTTTTACAAGAGTTTGAAATTATTTAATATTAAATTAAATGATATAATGTGATTCATCCCTCCCCCAATTATTATGTAAGGCCCACATGTCCAAGTATATTTATGTAATCCCCTTTAACCAATCCTTTGGTTCCCCTCACCTGCTTGTGATTAATGAATATTTATAATTAATGGAGCATCCCAAGGCACATAGAGGCATTTCAAGATGGAACCATAATGATGACAACCTAGGTGACACACAAGTGGATAGGTTGAATGTTGTAAATCATGCCAAGACTGGTAATATGAGTTATTTACCCTAGGTCAAAGGTTGGTTTAATGTCCGCTCATTAAATAAACTATTAAATAAATCTCATGAATGGTTCATTTAATTAATTATTTATTTCTATCAACGAAATTATTTATTTTATGGATTCAAGCTTGAGATCACATAAATAAATGGATTGACGTGAAAATATGGAAATTAAATAAATTAATTTTGTGTAAATGTTTTATCCAACATGGATAATTAATTAAGTAACATCCACTTAATATTAAAAAGACATGTAAAGGATAAAAAAGACAAAAATTACGCATAATAAATTAAAATCCATCAATTAAATATTAAGTCAGACAAAGCCTTCCATTACTTTATTGAGAATGAAACCATATAACTAAGTGTAGTACATGGAAAAAGTGTAGACACTTACTTTTATTGTAGAATTATCATGAGAGTTTTGGGTTTACTTAACTGAAATTGTATTGAGTTTAATGGTTAAAGCCTATTCAATACAAATTTAGAGGCAAGTGTTGAGGAAATCAAAGTCAAGATTTCTGGATAGGGGAATCCACTCAATGGATCAAGGAGCTGCAAGTCTTTAGTTACCAAGACCTCCTACCTACTTACTTTATTTTGGTTTTCATGGCCAAAGTATGAATCATTAAGAAAATTAATGGGAATCTTTGACTCATGAATGTTAAAGAAACTAGATACTCCTAGTTCAATGGTGAGGGCTATTAAGTCTTGATAAAATATTGAGAGATTTAATAAATAAATAAATAAAATATTTAATTTATTATATCTCACTTATTTTTTAATCGATCAAAATACTAAAAATATACTATTTTTAATTGTATAATAAAATAAAAATTTCCTCATCTACACTATCCCTGTGATCAATATTGGAGAAATATTACCTCCAAACTAGAAGTAAATTTTAGGAGTGGTTTAGAAACCTTCAGGTTGTTTTACACCATGAACAGAAATATTACATGCTATAATCCTCAATGCTTGGTCCACCTGATAAAGAGGTGAGTGATTAAAAGTTACTTGTCTATGAAAAACATTTGAGTGATGCGGTCTACATTCAATGTTTTATCCTTTCATTGATATCTAGTGAACTAATGAATCCTCACAAAAACATGGATGTTTATAGAATGCGTGAAAACCTCCATGGTTATTAATAGGAGAGAGATAGATAGGAATAGTTTGAGATTTACAAGGAAAAATTTTAAATAAATATTAGAGAGGGTTCCCCTGATGAGCCTCATGTAGTCAATATCATTGTCTACATTGAGTGCATGGAGTTTTTAGGGTTTAAAATCCCCAAATAACTAGGTAATGAACTCATTCTGGAATCACTCCCTTATAGCTTCTCTATCTTTGTTCTAAATTTTAATATAAAAACATTGAGAAGTCTCTACTAGATCTTCTTACACTTCTTCTCCAAGTAGATAGGGATACAAATCATGAAAAACTGTTTATCCTTGTGGTGAAAAAATGGAAAGGAAAATGAAGATCTTTAAGCCCAATGTTTCTTCACATGCTTCCAATAAGAGGAAAATCAAGGGGAAGGCAAGGGAATAAAATGTTTTAAATTTATCATGTGGAAAGAAGGGCCACTAGAAGAAAAAACTTCACCCATAGGAAGAAGGGAGGGGAAGCCTTAGGTGCTCTTGTTATCAAGTGCAATTTATCTATTTCTACAAATTGGGTATTATATATGGTTTTTGGTTCTCATATATGTATTAAACTAAAGGAACCAAGTAGATTCAGAAATATTGGTCGATGAGAGGTAGATATCCGGGCATCCAATAGAGCTAAACTTACTATTTTAGCTATCGAGGATTACCACCTCATGTTACCCACTAGAATGATCTTGGTTTTAAAGGGTTGTTATTATGTTCCTTCAGTTACCAAAAACTTTATTTCTATATCCATACATGATATAGATGGATTTATATTAAAATATAGGAATAAATGTTTCTTGTTTTATAAATATAGAATTTTTTATGGTAAGGAACATTTAAATAATGGTCTTTATGTGTTGGATTACATGAACCAAATAATGGAAATCGATAACAAAGTTACTTCACGTGACTCATACCACACCCAACTTTAGCATCACTAGCTAGGTCATGTAAATGAAAATCTTTTAACTAAATTATATGAATATGGATATTTAGATTATCTTAAAATAAAACTACTTGGTGTATGTCATGCATGTTTACAAGGAAAAATGACCAAAGCCTCATTTAGTAGGAAAGTTGAAAATGCTGAAGAGATTATTGAATAATTTCACATTGATGTATGTGGACCATTTCCTGTTGAAACAAGGGGTGTGTACTCAAACTTCATAACTTTTACTAATGATTTTAGTAGATATGGATATGTCTACTTAATGAGGTATAAGTCAGATTCTTTTGATAAATTCAAGGAATACAAGAATTAAGTTGAGAACCATCTTGGTAAGAAGATTAATAAAAAAATTAGATCGTGGCGGTGAATATCTTAATCAAGACTTAATTTATTATTTTCAAAAGTTTGGGATATTATCTCAACTCACTCCTCCTTTTACGCCTCATTGGAATGGTGTAATCGAAAGGAGGAACCACACTTTGTTGGACATGGTGAGATAAATGATGATTCAAATGAGTCTTCCATTATCCCTTTGGGTATATGTGTTACAAACAACATCATATGTACTAAATTGAGTTCCAACTAAAGCAACTAGCAGTATACCATACCAATTATGGAATGGAAAGAAACTTGTGTTGTTTTACTTACATTTATAGGGTTGCGAAGCATTTGTTAAGGCCTCTTCAGGTAACAAGATTTCACCCCAAGGTATAAAGTGTGTCTTTATATGATATCCCAAATAAACAAAGGGATACTACCTATATAATACTTCAGAAAAAAAGGTTGTGGTCGATAGACATCTCATATTTCTTAAGGAGGATATTATCTCTAAAATAGATAGTGGGAGTGAGATAGACTTCAATGAAGTCTAGGCTCAAGATACACGAGATTTGGCATAGGAACAAATTTTGCAAAGCCCTGTGGAAGAAGAAATTGTTCTAGAGAAACAATTACTGCATAGGATTACTATAGAATTTAGAGAACCATAATTTTTTAATTTTCAAGTCACCGAGGATGATGAGTAATTATTATTTGATAATAATAATCCTCTGTCCTTTAAGGAAGAAGTAAGTGGAAAAGATGTTTCCAAGTGGAAAGAAACCATGAATTTTGAAATGGATTCCATGTACCAAAACCAAGTCTGGATTTTGGTAGACCCTCAAGTATATGTAAATCCTATTGGTTGAAAATGGGTATTCAAAAATAAATTGGAAATGGAAGGAAAATTCAATATCTATAAGGCATGACTAGTTTGAAAAAGTTTTAAATAGTATCAAGCGTCAAGGAATTGAATATAAGGAAACATTTTCACCAGTTTCAATGATGAAATCCATCAAAATTCTACTTTCAATTGTATCTTTCTATGATTATGAGATTTAGAAAATGGATGTCAAAATAGTCTTCCTTAATGGGAACCTTCAAGAAGATGTTTATATGACACATCCCAAAGGTTTTTTGACTCCAAAGGATACCAACAAAGTATCAAAGTTGAAAAGATCCATTTATGGATTAAATATATCATCCAGGTTATAGAACATTTGTTTTGATAATTCCATAATGGAATTTTTTTTCATAAAGAATGAATTTGATTCATGTTTCTATAAAAAGGTTAGTGGGAGTGCAGTAATTTTCTTAATAGTATATTTTGATGAAATATTACTCATTTGAAATGAAATACCAGTCATACATTTTGTTAAGGCATGGTTAAATAAATGATTACTTATAAAGGACTTGGGTGGGGCTATATAAATTCTTGGGATCAAGATCCATCATGATAGATCCAATAGTTTTCTCGACCAAAGTCAAAGTACGTACATTGGCAAGATACTGAATAGATTCAGTATGGAAAAATTTAAGAGGGGATTGTTGGCAGTGTGACATGGAATTCATCTTTCTTGGAAAATGTGTCCTTAGACATATGAGTAAAGAAATATAATAATAAGGATTCCATATGCATCATTTATTGGGTCATTCATGTATATTATGATATATATTAGGCTATATGTCGCCTATGCATTAAGTGAGGTAGGTAGATATCAAGATGATTCAGGTGACTTCCATTGGATGGTAGTCAAGACTATCCTTAAATATCAGAGGCATAATAAGGATATTTTTCGATTTTATGGAGGAGATGAGGAATTAGTCATCATAGGATATGAATATTCTAGTTTCCAAACTAATTGAGATGACATGAAGTCACAAATGGGATACATATTCACTTTGAATGGAGGTATTGTGAGATGGAAGAGCTCAAAGCAGGCTATGATTGCAGATTATACGGTAGAGTCTAAGTATATTGTGGCTTCTGAGGCAGCTAAAGAAGCATTATGGATACAAAACTTTCTCCAAGATCTTGATGTGGTATCTGTCATTAAAGATCCTAACACACTCTATTGTGATTATACTACAATGGCGGATCTTGTAAAAGAGATAGGGTCACATCAGTGGATGAATCACATACTTAAAAAGTATAATATCTTGTGGGATTCTTATCATAGAGTTGAAGTTTCAATGAGAAATATTTCCATGGAAAACAACATGGATGACCTCTTGACTAAATCCTTAACTCAGCAGAAACATGACTATCATGTGAGTTCTAGTAGACTGAAGGTTGTAGGTTGTTCTCTCTAGCCCAAGTGGGAGTTTTTTGGAGTTAGTGTCCTAGAAACAATTGTTCGTACTTTGATTATATGTATATTCAATTTATTTAATATTATTAAAACTTCTTATTATATTTTTTTTTATTCTTCATGATTATAATGTAATAATGTTATAGAGTATACGTCACATTGATAAGATCTTAGAAATTCCCTACAATGATGAGAACCTTGATCTGCTATGATGATATTCTCAAATAATGTTTTTTTCTTGGATAATGTACTATGATGGGATACATAGTACATAGACTGTCAGGTGCAAGTACTCGTAAGCAGATGAGTCTTCTTCTCTTGAAGTTCACACTTTGTAATCTTCAAGACAAGAGATTATGAGAAAAAACCTACTAGTAGGAATTCCTTATGTTTTGGTGTCATCATATATTCCTATCTACTAGCATGTGTGATGGTCCTTAGACTTTATGATTAATATTAATTTCTGTTACAACTCATGTACTTAGATGTATTCTGTAAACCATTATAACACCCCAATGATTTAAAAATAAATTTAATATTGAATGCATGAAACAAAACTTATTTTAACCTAGCCAATAAACATAATTTATCTCTACTATAATTTGAATTTCAAAAAACTGACATACACAGTTGCGTTCAGTAAGATATTTAGAGTCTGATAGGATCAACTTACTTTTTTGGTGAATATTAACTTGACCCTTATAAATAGTAATATACCCTTATGAATAGTTATATAACCCTTATGAATATTAACCTCACCCATGAAAGTATAAATAAAATTTCGACACCTTAAAAATGAAATAGAATATTTTAAAAATAAATAATTAAGTGTTGGTATTTTTGTGAGTAAAAAATATTTAATTGCAGTTTTATAATTTATAAATTTATTTAAAAGAAAATTAATTTTCATAAAATGTATTCATAAATCAATATTTTGTTGTCCTATGATTTTATGATAATTTAATAAGATCTCAGTTAATTTTTTAGGGTGTTATAAAATCAGTATTAATTTTAAAAAAACTATTTTTCAATAAAATGATGATTTTAATTAAAAATTAAATTTCTCATATTTAGAAAATTATTTTCATAAAATTAAGTTCATTTCTGAATTCTACATTTCGAATAATGGTTTAGATGATTTTTTTGTATTTTTATGAAATAGTTTATTTTCTGGTGAATAGTAAAAAAATACAGTTTTTTATAAAATACGGTATTTTTCGTAATATTTACATGAAATTATTATGATATAATATTTATTTAAAATATTTAATAACTAGATAATTATACTACAAGATTAATATTTTACATAATTAATTTAGAACATGAAAATTATATTTTTTTCATGATAAATGTAAAAATCATTGCTAATGTCGACGCAGTCCCTGCGCAGCACTGAAAAGTCAAAATGGGTAACTTATATATAATAATTGAGTTCAAAAAATTATTTTCATGACTTATTTATTAATTTTTATGTATTATTGATTTCTTTGGTTGTTAATTTTGAATTTTTCTATTATATAACATGAGTATTATCCAAATGTCTATGTAATGCTTGTGTAGGGTATGAAAAGACAAAATAACAAATCAAAGAAGATGTCTTGTTATGTATAAGAGTGAATATACATAATGAAAGAATTTAGAATTTTATTTTGAACCTAATTTAATTTTTTTATAGTAATTTATTTTTAATTTATATATATGAAATAATTGACATTAATGCTTATGAAACACTGATGCAGTGCTTGTGCAAGAATAAGAAAAATAAATATAATATTTTTAATTAAAATTATTAGATTTATTAAATGAAACATATTTTCTCTAAAACATTTTATATAAGTAAATTTTGACCAATATCTATTTTTTATTCGATTTTGGGACACTTTGGACCCACAAGAATCAATTTAAGACCTTTAGAATATTTTATTTAAAAGTAAGACAAGGTGTTCACATTATAAACTTTAATTTGTATAGAATTTTTAATTTAAGGTTTTCCTAGAGTTTTATTCAAAAAATAATAGTATTTGGAAATCTAATAAAATTATCTTTCTCATAGAATTTTATTTTTAATTTTTAGACAAAAAAATAAATACCATAATGGCTTTCACAAAGATGATGCAGTGTTAATTTAATTAATGAATAAATAAAATTAATGATATTAAAAATAATAAAATAAATATAATTTGATATTTTTAAGATAATTAATGAATTCACTAGATTTATAGGAAAATTTTAAGATATAATAAAAATTGTATTATAATTTGAAACTATTTTTATGTTTTTAAAATCAAAAGTTATGAATAGTGTTTAATTTGACAAAATCATTTTTTATGAATATAATACTTAATTAAAATATTTAAAACTCAAAAATTATTGAAAAAATATAAAAATAAAAATATTTTCTCAAATTTGTGATATCCTATTCTTTTTTTACCTTTTTAAAGTATTAAACCCTATATTATATTTATTATATTTTAATAATTTGAGTAACTCCTAAGTTACCCTTCTCCTCAAATATAAATAACCCCTCCCCCTTCCTTTAGAAAACCACTCATTCCACCCTTTAAAAAGAAAACTCTCTATCAAAATATTCCCTCTTAATCCTCTTATAATTCCTAGGTATGTTTTGGAGTCATCTAACTCCAATCACCAAGGGAGTTAGAGGCTTGTGCAAGATAAGTCACACCGAGGAAAGAGTAAGTTTTCATTAACTCCTCCATATTTTCTTCTTCTCTTACTTTTACCTTTACTATCAAAACCATATACTCTAAAAATTATTTATGGATTAAGTTAACATTATAATAATTATTTTAACCTACTGAATTTATTATATATATGACATATATAAATTTTTCACTCCCGCTATTATGACAATGTCCTGTTAATGGTTAGTTAACCGCCTACGGAGGCATTGCCAAAATCAGTTCTTATAACCACCTTCATGGATGGAAAATATGGATTTTATATAACATATAAATTTTTAATTACATTTATTTTATGCTTATATAGTCAGTTAAACTAATATATCAATTACATTTAATAAAATAATGAATTTGGTGCAATAAGAACAATTTTTAAGTAAAATATCATATAAAAATGATTCAATTTCATCAATAGAAATTAAGAAATATAATAAAAAGATTATGATTGATAAATGTTTTTATAAAATTACTATAATTCACTTCTTTGTCATTTTTTAATAAAAATTATTTTATTATTCAAGAGGCACAAAAACGACATAATTAAGCGGGACTTTAGGTAATGGGTTTCTCATCTCCTTTTATTTATATGAGATTTTCATTATTCGCCACTTATTTCTTATATGTGGTGTATGTATACTTACACTTGATGTATAATATCATTATTCTATTTATATTCATTCTATTCAATGATTCATTTTATGATTATTAATTTTTAGTTATGTGATTCGATTGATTACGATATGGTAAGAGACTTCATCTTAACTTCCATTTCTTTTAGACTTACTTGTTATTATACACCTAATCATTTTTTATGTGGTGTATCTACTTCCTATTTGAGATAATTTTTCATTTTAAATTAAATTACTATTAAATATTCATATTCTTGTATAATGTATATGATTATTGTCTTAGCCGTATAGCCTTTTACATATGGTGTTTATTTTGAATGTTGTTTTAACTGTGGAAATATTGATGAGTCTGTATCCTCTACTAAATAAGGAAACTGATAAGGCATATTGTTCTAGAATTAAACCTTTGTATAAGAATGATTTGGAATTTTAGTGATGTGAAGGTCCTACTATAGCCCCTCAATGCATCAATAGGTATCATGAGATAAACTATTTGGCGTCAAAACCTTTGAGTTTGTTTCCAAAAATCAGATGGGTTTCTACACATAGACTTAAACCATCTCAACGGTATAATGGTTCATGTTCCAAATATATTATGTCCAAATAATAATCATTGTCCTTATTAATTATTTAGTTATTAATTTCCATGAAGTTTTCACTATGAAAAAATCTATATATGCACTTTATCCCGAATGGCCCGAAGGCCTTCATTTTTATTGATTTTTGATAATGCCCCTTTCAAGGGATGAGGGGGGACCCTTACTAGGCCTGTAGGCTCAAATATTACATGGCCAGTAGGCTTAGGAGATTACATGACCTGAAGGTATTAGGGAATTCAACCATACTATCTACAAGGAACTGCCCCTCCCCAGCATCTGCATCATGATAGTAGCTCTCCACCATCGCATGGCCTTCTGGATAGGCTTCTCGTGCAAGTAGAGGCTAGTCCCGAGGGCATATACACACCCTCTCATTCTGAAAAATCCATTTGGATCTGCTCTAGTTAGTGAACCTACTCTAAATCCTCTTCTGGGGCTGCTCTTTTTTTGTAGTGTGTCTAGGGAAACTACATGTGTCCTGAAGGCCTTGAGGTGGCCCAAAGGCCTTAAAGGTGGCCCGAAATCCCTACTGACCCGAAGGCCTGGGTGGCCCAAAAGCCTTAAGGACTCCAAGCCCAAACTGGTGGCCCAAGGTGAATAGATCCCACTGCTACAGTACCGAATAGTACTTGCTACAGTAACTGCTACAGTTCCTACTCCAGTACCACACAGTGTACAGTTCTACTAAAGTACATGTACAGTGTTATATATACACTTTCATTCTCAATATATTGATGGAATGTGTTTTCAATTATTCACCATGCCATATTATTTATGTCTAATTTATTATGATTCACTTATTATTGATTCATGATTCCTCTATATGTAACCCTTACTAAGCATTTGAGCTCACCCTTTCATTTGTTTTTCCTTCCTCTGTTTATGAATAAGATATCATTTATTTATTTTTCATGGATGTAGTTTATTATCTTTTGTTATGTATTATATGTTGTTTTTTTCCTATGTAAAATGGGTTACATGAATGTATATAGTTTCTTAAATACTACTAAACTGATCGGTCCTTCAGTATTTAATTCCTTGTAATCATTCCAATGTAATAAAAAATGCACCTAATCCGAGTTTTTGGGGTCAGGGCATTACAGTTAGTATCAGAGGAAGTTTAGTAGAAATCTTGGGAACTAGATTTAGAAAACTTATATTAGGGAGAACAAACCTAAGATATAATTTTTAAGATAATCATAGAATAACATCCAAGAATTTTGGTAAGGTAGATATTATGTGGGTATTCCTAGAAATACATACTTGTATGGATACTACAAATAGATGTGGTTATGGAACAGATATACCCAGGAGTAACAAATCTGACAAGGTGTTATGGACGTGACTCAGGGTAACTTGATACATGAAAATGGGCCTTACTGTGCACCTGGTTTGACACTCTTGGGTGATATTCTTAGGAAACTTCACATTTAATTTACCCACAATTATGAAGGATTTATACCCATAATGTAACCAAAGTATATGGTTCTAGGATTTATGATGCAGAAATTTATGTTGTTCTATACCATGTTTAGAGTTATAGAAATTTCATGATTTTATGAGGTAATGTAGTATATGGAATTGATTAGAAATGGCACCTAGAATAAGGAATGAGAAATTCACCAATGTGCATGATTAAAATAGAAATAAGGGTCATATATCTCATAGTATTAAGCCATTATTTTGAATGGAGATAGTATCCCAAGTATCCTCATCATATGAGAAAATAGTATCATGTGTTAACATTATGTGTAAATAATTCTCTAAGTCCTATGGATTTGAAGGGAAGCAAGAGAAGAAAAAGATGGCATAGAAAAAGATAGATAAAGGGAAGAAGGTAAAGAAGGGTTTTCCCATAAGTGATAACTATGGAAAGAATCACCCTGGTAAATTCTTGAAGGGAATGGGATTTTGTTATAAGAAAAAGGACACCAAGTTTTTGATTGAAAGAGTAATAAAAAGGTTTCCAATGTACAATATTTTAACTATAAGATGATGGTACACTATCAGAATCAATGTCCCAAGCGTCAAAAGAATATACCTCAAATGAGGTTACTAGATAATGATCAAGGTATGATACTACCGTAGATGAAGTGTAATAACTAATATTCCTATTCAATAATCATGTAATTTGAATATTTTATCAGCAATGTACTTATTATAAGAATTATGGAATATTTGGGGATTATACTGCAGTACTTTTTCATTAAGTATTTGAGACCATAAGTTGAGTGGTACAAAGAAAAGATATTCAGTGGAAAGTTAAACTTTTTGGAAAACATGTTATTGAGGAAAATAAAACCCTAAATATATTCTTAATGTTGAGATAATTATAAATAAATGATTGATTTGGATAAGTACTGACTACCTTGGAATTGGTTAATGACTTATCAACAAGTGTTATATGTTATCATTGATGGAGTTTAGAACACTTTTGGAAATAAAAAATATATCCAATAGCATGTGTAAGGATGAATGAAGGCTTCCAATAAGGTTTTATGGCAATTAGAGTTATTACCATATTTCAAGAGGACGCGTGATGAAGTTATTCACATGTTTGGAATGTGAAAATTTAGAGTTGATTCATGTTGATTAAAGACAAATAAGGTAGCTAATGCATTGAGCAGGATGGATCACAGAGTTCTAAAAAATGAGGATTTCTAAGGACCCCATATGCAAGGATCTAGTAAGGATGGATATGGTAATTATCAATGAATAGTGTTATAAGATTTGGGAAGAAATAGAAACTGAGCCCTAGGTACATTGGTCCTTTTGAAATTATAGATAGAATTGGAGTTGTGGCTTATCGTTTGGTAATGACTCCTAGCCTTTATAAGGTACACAATGTGTTCCATGTCAATCTGTTAAGGAAGTACATGCCCAACCCAACACATGTACTCACTACTAAAGAAATATAATTGGAACCTCACTTAGCTTACTATGAAGAGCCTATTCAGATTCTGGACACTAAAGAACAGGTGTTGATGAATTGGATGACTCGACTGGTGAAGGTACATTGAAAAAAGATTAAAATTGAAGAGCTGACATGGGATCTTGAGGAACTTATGATGAAGAACAACCCAAATCTCATTATGAGGTAACATTCTGGAATTTCGAGGATGAAAGTTTTCTAAGGGGAGAATGTAACACCCTAATGATTTAAAAATAAATTTAATTCTAAATGCATGAAACCACGTTTTTTTAACATAGATAATAAATATAATTTTTCCACTTCTGGGATTTCAATTTAAAAAAATTGACATACATGATTGTGTTCAGTAAGATATTTAGAGTCTGATAGGATCAACTTACTATTTTGATGAATAGTAACTTGACCCTTATGAATAATAATATACCCTTATGAATAGAAATTTTACCATTATAACTAGTAATATGACCCTTATGAATAGTAACATCACCCATGAAAGTATAAATAAAATTTAGGCACCTTATAAATGAAATGGACTATTTTAAAAATTAATAATTAAGTATTGGTATTTTTGTAAGTAATAAATATTTAATTACTCGTTTTATAAATAATAAATTTACTTAAAAGAAAATTAATTTTCATAAAATTTATTCCTAAATCAATATTTTATAGTCCTGTGATTTTAGGATAATTTAATAAAACCTTAGTTAATTTTTCAGGGTGTTATAAAAGCAGTTTTAATTTTAAAACTATAATTTTCAAAAAAATGACTATTTTAATTAAAAATTAAATTTATCATATTTAGAAAACGATTTTTATAAAATTTTGTTCATTTTTTAATTATAAATTTCAAAAAATGTATTGTATGAATTTTTTTTATTTTTATGAAATAGTTTATTTATGGTGAATAGTAAAGAAATATAGTTTTTTATAAAATACGGTATTTTTCAAGACATTGTCATGTAATTATTATGACATAAAAATTTATTTAAAATATTTAATAACTAAATAATTATACTTCAAGTGGAATATTTTATAAAATTAATTTAGAACATGAAAATTATATTTTTTCATGATAAGTGTAAAAAACATTGTCTATGTCGACGCAGTCCCTGCGCAACGCTGACAAAGTCAAAATGGGTAACTTATATATAATAATTGAGTTTTAAAAATTATTTTAAGGACTTATTTATTAATTATAACGTATTATTTATGTATTTGGTTGTTAATTTTGAATTTTAGTGTTATATAACATGATTATTATCCAACTTTATGTGAAATGCTTGTGTAGGGAAAGAAAAGACAAAATAACAAATCTAAGAAGATGTCTTGTTATGTATAAGAGTAAATATACATAATGAAAGAATTTAGAAATTTATTTTGAACCTAATTTAATTTTTTTATACTAATTTATTTTTAATTTTTATATATTAAATAATTAACATTAATGCATATGGAACGTTGATGCAGCGCTTGTGCAAGAATAAGAAAAATAAATAAAATGTTTTTAATTAAAATTATTAGAATTATTAAATGAACCATATTTTTTATAAAACATTTTATATAATTAAGGTTCTACCAATATCTATTTTTGATTCTATTTGGAGACACTTTAGACCCACAAGAATCAATTTAAGACCTTTAGAATATTTTTTTTAAAAGTAAGATAAGGTGTTCACACTATAAACTTTACTTTGTATAACATTTTTAATTTAAGTTTTTCCAAGAGTTTTATTCAAAAAAATAATTTTATTTAAAAATATAATAACATTATTTTTCTCATAAAATTTTATTTTAAATTTTTAGACAACAAATAAATACCATAATGACTTTCACAAAGATGATGCAGTGTTAATTTAATTAATGAATAGATCAAATTAATGATATTAAAAATAATAAAATAAATATAATTTGATAAATTTAAGATAATTTAGGAATTCCATATATTTATAAGATAATTCTAAGATATAATAAAAATTGGATTTGAATTTGAAACTTTGTTTTTATGTTTTTATAGTCAAAAGTTATGAATAGTGATTAATTTGACAAAATTATTTTTCATGAATATAATACTTAATTAAAATATTTAAAAATCACAAAATTATTGAACAAACCCAAAAATAAAAATATTTGTTCTACTATGTGATATAATAATCTTTTTATACCTTTTCAAAGTCTTAAACCCTATATTATATTTATTATATTTTAATAATTTGAGTAATTCAAGAGTTACCCTTCTCAAATATAAATAACCCCTCCCCCTTTATTTGGAAAACCACTCATTCCATCCTTTAAAAATCCAAATATCTGTCAAAATAATCCCTATTAAGCCTCTTATAATTTCTAGGTATGTTCTGGAGTCGTCTAACTCCAATCACCAAGGGAGTTATAGGGTTGTGCAAGAGAAGTTACATTGAGGAAAGAGTAAGTCTCCATTAACTCCTCCCTCTTTTCTTCTTCTCCTTCTTCTTTTCCATTTATTTTCAAAATAATATACTCTAAAAATTATTTATGGAGTAATATAACATTATATTAATTATTTTAACCTAATTCCTGTATTATATATATGACATATATAAATTTTTCACTCCCGCTCTTACGACAACGTCCCGTTAATGGTCAGTTAACCGCCTATGGAGGCATTGCCAAAAGAAGTTCTTATAACCACCTTCATGGATGGAAAATATGGATTATATATAATATATAAATTTTTAATTAAATTTATTTTATTCTTCTAGAATTAGTTAAACTAATGTATAAATTACATTTAATAAAATAGTGAAATTGGTGCAAGGCGGGGAATTTTTAAGTAAAATATCATATAAAAATGCTTCAATTTCATAAATAGAAATTAATAAATATAATCCAATGATTATAATTGATAAATTTTTTAATAAAATTACTATAATTAAATTTTGGATCATTTTTTTAATAAACATTATTTTATTATTCAGGAGGTGTAAAAGCGACGTAATTAAGCGGGACTTTAGGTAAGGGGTTTCTCATCTCACTTTTATTTTTGTGAGATTTCTATTGTTGGCCACTTATTTATTTTATGTGGTGTATTTATACTTTCAATTGATATATAATATCATTATTCTCTTTATATTCATCATATTAAATGATTCATTTTATGATTATTAATTTTTGGTCATGTGACTCGATTGATTATGATGTGGTAAGGGGCATCATCTCAATTTCCATTTTGTTTAGACTTTCTTTGTATTGTGCACCTAATCATTTTTATGTGGTGTATATATTGACCCTTTAAGATCATTTTTAATTTGAAATTACATTTCTATTAAATATCCATATTCTTGTATAATGTATATGATTATTGTCTTAGTCGTATACCCTTTTACATGCGGTGTTTATTTTGAATGTTGTTTTAACTATGGAAATATTTATGAGTCTGTATTCTCTACTCAATATGGAAGTTGATAAGGCATATTGTTCTAGAATTAAACCTTTTTATAAGAATAATTTGTACTTTCAGTGAAGGGTGGGGCCCACTACAGCTCCTCGATGCATTGACATGTCTCATGAGACAAACTAGTTTGTGAAAAACCCTTTGAGTTTGTTTCCAAAAATCAAACAGGTTTCTACCCATAGACTTAAATTGTATCGATGGTATGATGGTTCATGTTCTAGATACATGACGTTCAGATAATAAGCATTATCCTTATTAATTATTTGTTTATTACTTTTCTTGAGGTTTTCACTATGACAAAATCTATGGATGCACTTTCATTCTCATTTTGTTGATGGCATGTGTTTTAAATTATTCACCATGCCATATTATTTATGTCTAATTGATTATTATTCACTTATTATTGATTCATGCTTCCTCTATATGTAACCCTTACTAAGAATTTGAGATCACCCTTTCATTTTTTTTCATTCCCCAGGTTATAAAGAAGAGATCATTTATTTAGTTTTCAAGGATACATTTTATTAGCTTTTGTTATGTATTATATGTTGTTTTCTTTTCTCTATGTAAAATAGGTTTCATGGATGTATCTAGTTTATTCAAGACTACTAAACTGATTGATCCTTTGGGATTTGATTTCTTATAATCATGCCAATTTAAAAAATCAATGTACAAGCTCCGGGCTTCTGAGGCCGGGGCGTTACAACCATGATGATAATAGTTCATGGATAAGTTGGATACATTGGGTGTGTCACGAGTGACATGTCATTAATGAATAAGTCGAGGAAAAATTTGTCCCTTTCATATTTATGAAATATTATTTCTCATCCCTTTGATTGGAATATAATCATCACATTAAATTCTATGTCAGTGGTGTAACAACATGTTTATTTCATATAATCAAAGAAATACATATTGAGCATATAGGTTGGTGACATTGATGTTCATCCTTCTTGATGAGATGTTGTTACAAAGGAATTATATTACATAGTAAGTTTATGTATGTGGTTGTTGATGTTTTTACATTAAGTTATTTCTCTTGAGTGTCTTAACTCATTGCTAGAGAGTAATCTTAGACTTTAGGCAAGCTCGTCAAATGTCAACGAGAAATAATCTTAGAGGGTCACATACTAAGTGTTTCCATTGATATTTATTAAATTATATTTGATTTTAATTAATGAAATAAATATTACTCTCAAGTAATAGTAATAATTTTATTCAAGTTATATTGATCTCATAAAATAAATAAATATTTTTTTGAAGGATTGTGAATAAAATATTTATTTTATATATTGTATATTTTAATAAATATTTATTCTCTAGATTGTGAATAAAATATTTATTTATGAATAAAATATTTATTTGGTTGTTCAATAAATTATATATGAGTTCAAATGGTCCAAGAGAAAGTTTTGTGACAAATATTAATTAACAAAACCATTATATAATATTTGTTATTGCGCAAGTTGGAACGCACCACAGAAAATAATATAATTATTATTATGTGGAATGGGGTTTATTAAAGGTAATAAATGTTATTTATTGTCCAGTATGAAATTAAATAATATTTTAACTTAAATCCTAACTTTATAAATAGACGTATGTGACTATTGTGTAGAGAATCTAAAAAATGAGAATAGAGAATTGTTTCACACAATGAATTCTCTCTCAACTCCCCATCTATCCCTCTCAAGAACAAGAAGTGTAAGAGAGATTTATTCAATACAGAAGAATGAGTGATCAATAAAAAACAACACAAGACATTCAACTCGCCATGCTAGCACTTGAAGATCGATTGGTATTTCTCAGATATCATAGGATCATGTTTGGATAACCACAAGAAGGATTCTATCCTTGGATCCTCATAGAGAAATGAAGGTGATCCAAAAGGGTCTTTTCGAATGATCAACATTCACCAAGGAATAAATTTCTCAATACCAGGTATTTATTTCTTCAAATATTAAAAAATAATAATTATGAATTTTACATACAAGATCCTTGATTTTGGTTTCTGAAAATGATTATTAAACAAAATTTTAATATATCTCCCACCTTCACATGCTTCTGCTACACCCAAAACCATCATCTTGAACATCCTTAAGAACAAAATCTGAAATAAAATAATGATAAACATAAATATTTATTTTATATATCTTTTTTTGAAAATTTTATTCAACATTTCCAATGATATTGTCAATTTTATGATCTTTATTAGTTTTATAACTTATAGGATCAAGTTAATAAGGTGAATGTTCATGATCTCCATTAATAGGTGAATTTGTTTCTATTGGACTCCTCATGTATTACTCATATTTTAATGATCACAAATCTCAATAAATATTACACATCATGTTTTAATGATAGAAAATCCTATTGTTGTTAATTAATCTCACTATTATTTACAAATCTATCCATGATCACAAGTCTCACTTATCTTATCAAACCTTTGTATTTATGTTTCAAATTCTCTTACTTTCTAATGGTTAAGATTAATTCATATTCTGTGTATTACTATTTAAAACTAAATACAGATATTTGCCTAAGTATCAAGACACCGTGATGTTTGACACAGTAAGACAGACTGTGTACAAAACACAGTAACAGACAAACAAACATCGTGAACAGAAACACTAAGAAGAACACACCGTGACCTAGACACCATGAAGGAAACACCATGATCCAGACACCGTGAAGGATACACCGTGACCCAGACACCGTGACAGACACACCGTTAAGTACATATCGTGATGCACATACCGTGAAGAAGACACCATTTACATAATCATTGTGACACCATTTCTTAACCTTTTGTCAATATTATTTAAATAATACTAACAGTCATATTTGATGTCTTTAATGCAATTAATGTTATTTAATGATAGTTTTTGGTCTGTCAGGAAACCGTACCTCATATATATGGAAAGGAAATCATTCATATTTTTGTAGCTCGTGGAATATAAAGAAGATTGAGTTGCAGTAAAGAACACACACGCGCACTTGACACGTCTCTATACACATACTACAATACAAGCAAGCAATGTACTGAACAGAAGAACAATACTGAGCACAATTGTGAAGAACACATTGAAAAATCCTCAAAGAAGTTCCATACATGCGATCCTACATTACTGAAGAACACACGAATTACTATGGAGTCAAGAGAACATCTTCTCTCTGGGAGAAACAAAAGTTGAACCATGACACTCTGTTTTTTTAACAGAAAAACTAGAGAAGGACTCAGAAGCTATTCTACTGAATCCAATGAGTCCAGAGCAGCACTTCCAATCACTAGAGCTTTCTAAACTTTTATATACTTTCTCTAAGTGATTTATTATTTACTTTCGAGCAGTGTGTGTATCCTGTTTATTTTACACATACACTGTCTCCTGTTCTGAACTGGAGAATATCACAATCCTCATACCAAAACTCCTTACTCTTGTTTACCCACAATAACTGTAGAAGAGGTCCTTGTGTGGCCTGGTCTTTATTCTCATTTCCCATGAAGAACAGTGGTAGAGGTCCCTGCGTGGCCTGTACAGTCATGTACTGTTGTTAACCCCGATCCAGGGTGTGGATCACTTTTATATATATATAAATTTAAGAGGACTAAGTCTCGGCTTGAGACTGAGCCTCTTGGTTATATTTGCTATGCATTTTTAGTTTAAGTTCAAATTATACAGTATCTAATTTATATACCACTTCTTATTACTTTGAAATACAAATCTAATTTAAAGTTACTTTGATAGTTAATCTAGAAAGTTTTTGTATCTATTGTAAATCAGTAGGTTAGTTTCAAAAGCTAATTTAATCTTCTGATTAGATTAACTGAGAACTAATCAATCTTTTGAGAATCTAATTGAACCTTTACAGTTTTATAAATTCACTACAGTTTAACTTGTTTAATAAATTGGGGGATTTTAATAGAAAATATTTTAACAGAAATTTTAATTGGAACTCAATTTACCCACCTCTTGAGTGTCCACTCTGACCAACATTTGGTATTAGAGGTTTTTTTTTATTTATAAAAGTTTTCAAAACACTCTTTTTTTCAACAGTGATTTTAGTTGCATATTTAAAAATCTAAAATTTCTATTAGTTCTAAATTTTATCTCTTTAAAACTATTTTCTAAAATCTAGCTATGGACAATAGACTAGAGGGTGCTGCTACTAACCAGCCACCTTTCTTTAATGGTACAAACTATGCCCAGTGGAAACTTAAAATCAAAATTCATTTAGAAGGTATGGGTTTTGATATATGTACTGCTATAGAGTCACAGTATAAAATTCCAGAAACTGAAAGAACAACTTGGGATGAACCTACTAAAGTAGCTTACAATAATAACTGTAAAGCTATGAATTCTTTATATTGTGCATTAGGAGATGAGGAATTTAACAGAATATCTGCTTGCAAAACTACCTGTGAAATATGGGATACTTTGTGTGTTTCTCATGAAGGAACAACCAATGTTAAAGAAATGCAATTAAATATTTATAATATTAAATATGATAATTTAAAAATGAAGACTGATGAACCTATTTCTGATATGTATCTCAGGTTTAATGAGATATTCAATACAATGAGTTCACTTGGTAAAGTTGTTCCAGCAAAGGAACAAATTATGAGGATACTGAGATTTCTACCAGACCGATGGAGAGGCACCTCTGTTTCAATCAGAGAATCATGTGACATTGGAGCTCTGCCTGTCAAAGAGCTTATTGGTAAATTAATGATGTATGAGGAAGAACTCAAAGTGAATAAGGAGGAAGATGATGAACCAAAAAGAAAGTTTGTAGCTTTTAAATCTACTACTTCTAAGAGCGAGGACAAAGACAAAGTTCAAATACAAACTGAAAGCTCAACCATTGAAGATTCGGATTCAGATAGTGATGCTAAGATGGCTCAAATGTCCATAATATTTAAGAAGTTTTATAGGAAGAAGAAATTCTTCATAAAATAAAATTAAAAAGTAAAGTATGACAGTAAAGGTCATTGGAAAAAGGACTGGAAGAAAGCCGATAAAAATGATGTAGTTGTCTGCTATGAATGCAAAAGAAAAGGTCACATAAAAGTAGACTGTCCAAAACTGAAGTTCAAAAAGTAACATGACTATAAGGACAGTAAGTACAAGAAAGCTATGAAAGCTACTTGGAGTGCTTCAGAATAAAGCACAAGTAAATCTGAAATCTTTGATTCTGAAAAGAATCATTCCAATATGTGCTTCATGACCAACACATCTGAGGTAACCTTAGATACTCCTGTTTTAAATTCCTGTTATTCTAGAGATGATGTAGAATCTGATTCTGATTCTGAAGATATGCCTAAGGATGAATTATCTGAATATTGTAACATGCTAGAAGAAACATGAAATGAACTTAGGGACCAATATAAGTCATTAAAGAAACATAATGCTCTCACTTAAAATGTTAAATCTTCTCTTGATATTGAAAAAGAAAATAATGCTCAACTTTTAAAGGAAAATACAGAATTGAAAATGTCTAATGAGAAACATAAAAAGGACTTAGAAAAATTCACAAAGGGAAAAGATACACTTACTCAAATTCTAAGAAAGCAAGTGGCACCGAAATACACTACTGATATAGGCTACCAACCTGGACAGAGACATATTACTAAGAATATATTTATTCCTAAATCTGGACAGAATACCATTAGTTCCAGTTCTGGAAAATCACATGCTTCAACTGGTTATTCACATAGTTATAGATCAAATAGAGTTTATCTCTCAAAATCTATTTATTCTGTAAATTATATGAGACCCATAAGATAAATTTGGGTACCAAAATCATTTATTTCTAACCTATCTGGACCCAAGAAGATTTGGGTACCAAAGTCATTTCCCATCTAAATCTTTTTTGTAGGAAACCTGTTTGAAGAGTTCCCACAAGAAGACATGGTATTTGGATAGTGGATGTTCAAGACATATGTCTGGGGATTACTCATACTTCAAGAGACTAATCAAGGTTGATGGAGGCCATGTCACCTATGGTGATAATTATAA
The DNA here is from genome assembly GCA_963277665.1 of Viscum album. NCBI lineage: Eukaryota > Viridiplantae > Streptophyta > Magnoliopsida > Santalales > Viscaceae > Viscum > Viscum album. Next base: position 1,645,084,605 of record OY728159.1, read on the forward strand.
GGGAAAAATCATCGGCCTAGGCTAAATTGGTAACACTAACTCAGTTTTAATTTCTAAAGTTTTATTTGTTGATGGACTTAAGTATAACCTGTTAAGCATTTCTCAATTATGTGATGATGTATTTAATGTTAAATTTGAAAATAATTCTTGTAATTTTTTTAACTATAAAAATGTTTTAGTATTATCTTCCATGAGAAATGAAAATGTTTATGTTGTTGATCTGAATTCTTTAGCAAAGCAAAATGTTACTTGCCTAAATTCTTTTCAGAAAGAATCTTGGTTATGGCATAGAAGATTAGGACACTGCAACATCCACTCACTTAGAAAAATAACTAGGAATAACTTAGTTAGAAACTTACCCAAACTTGAGTTTCCAAATGAAAAATATTGTAATCCCTGTCAAAAGGGAAAGCTACACAAAATCTCTTTCAAACCAAAGAAATAAGTGTCAACTTCTCAACCTCTCGAGTTGGTTCACATGGACTTGTTTGGACCTTCTAGATTTTCTAGATTAAATGGGAAGCACTATGTCTATGTCTTAGTAGATGACTTTTCTAGATATACTTGGGTATACTTATTATCTCACAAAAGTGAATCTTGCGCTTACTTTATTAAATACTCCAAGTCTGTAGAAAACCTTAGTGGACTTAAGATTAAGATTCTGAGAAGTGATCATGGCTGTGAGTTTGAAAATCAAGAGTTTGAATCTTATTGCTCACACAATGGCTATAGTCACAACTTTTCTGCCCCTAGGACACCTCAACAGAATGGTGTAGTAGAAAGAATAAATAAAACCCTTCAACAAATTTCTAGAACCATGCTTAATGAATATGACCTGCCTATTTATTTTTGGGCTGAGGCTGTGAATACAGCTTGTTATATTATTAATAGAGTCTTGATAAGACCTATTCTCAAGAAGACCCCATATGAGTTATGGAACAGTAGAAAACCTAAAGTTAGTTACTTTAGAGTCTTTGGCTGCAAAGTTTTTATTATTAATACAAAGAATAATCTTGACAAGTTTGCTTCTAAGAGTGATGAAGGAATCTTTTTATGATATTCTTTAACTAGAAAATTCTATAGAGTTTTCAATAAGAGAACCAAGTGTGTGGAAGAATCTATTCACATCAAATATGATGAAACTGATCCACATGATCCTAAGTCATCTCTTGAAAATCTTAAAGAAATTTTATCTGTTCTAAACCTTAATGATAAAATCAATGAACCTTCTATAAAGACAACTAGTTCTAGAAATATTTCAGAATCTGCTCCTAATGAACCAAAACCCATAGATGAACCTGAAATTTCTAGTCCTACCTTTACTAGATCAACTAGAATTCTAAAGAATCATCCTTTAGATGATGTTGTTGGTAATATTGATAGAGGGACGCAGACTAGAGCTTCTCTTAGAAATCAGGTTGAACATCAAGCCTTCTTGTCACAGCTTGAACCTAAAAACATTGATGATGCTATTAATGATGAATTTTGGGTAATTTCTATACAAGAATAAATCAATTAGTTTGAAAGAAATAAAGTTTGGGAACTAGTAGAAAGACCTAAGGACACTTTCACCATAGGCACTAAATGGGTGTTTAGAAAAAAAGTAGATGAATCTGGAAATATAGTTAGAAACAAGGATAGATTAGTTGCACAATGCTATAGTCAAGAAGAAGGAATTGACTACGAGGATACTTTTTCTCTAGTAGCCAGACTAGAAGCCATTAGGATTTTACTTACTTATGTTGCACACCTAAATTTCAAACTATATCAAATGGATGTCAAGAGTGAATTCTTAAATGGGTATATAGCTGAGGATGTTTTTTTTAACAACCACCTAGATTTACAAACCCTCATTTTCCAAATCATATGTTCAAATTATCAAAAGCTTTATATGGTTTAAAGCAAGCTCCAAGAGCTTGGTATGATAGATTAAGTACTTTTCTAATTTCTTAAGGTTTTACAAAAGGAATAGTTGATCCTACTCTTTTTATAAAATGAATTTCTAAAGATGTTTTAGTTGTACAAATTTATGTAGATGACATTATTTTTTGATCTTCAAGAAATTTCCTATGTACTGATTTTTCTAAAATATTGCAAAATGAATTTGAAATGAGTTTGATGGGTGAACTTAAATTCTTTATTGGATTTAAAATCCTTCAAAACAATAATGGAATTATTTTAAATCAAAGTAAATATACTAGAGATCTTTTAAAATGTTTTGGATTGGACAGCACAAAAAGTAGTGACACTCCCATGAGTACCACCTGTAAGTTGGATCTTGATGAAGATGGAAAATCTGTTGATCAAACCACTTATAGAGGAATGATTGGAAGTCTACTCTATGTGACTGCTAGTCGTCCAGATATTATGTTTAGTGTGTGTATGTGTGCTCGTTTTCAAACAAACCCCAAAGAGTCACATTTAAATGTTGTAAATAGAATTTTCAAATACCTCAAGCATACTTCCAATTTAGGACTATTCTATCCAAAAGGACAATCGTTTGAACTAGTTAGCTATTCTGATGCTGATTTTGCTGGATGTAAGTTAGATAGAAAAAGCACATATAGAACATGTCACTTTTTAGGCAAGTCACTAGTATCATGGTGTAGTAAGAAACAAAATTATGTTGCATTATCTACTGTAGAAGCTGAATACATACCTGCTGGAAGTTTTTGTGCACAAATTTTATGGATGAAACACACTTTACTATACTATGGATATCAATTCAGACATGTACCAATAAATCGTGACAACACAAGTGCTATTAACATTTCAAAGAATCTTGTTTCTCATTCTAGGAAAAAGCATATTGATGTAAGAGATCACTTTTTGAGAGATCATTACCAAAAAGGTGATATCACTTTAAAATTCATTGGTACTGAATATCAACTTGCTGATATATTCACCAAACCATTAAATTCTGAGAGATTGGACTAAATCATACATGATATTGGTATGATTAATCATAAATAGACATCCTATAGATCTTACTATTTACTATTTTTCTATATTTTACTTTATGGTTTCATATTCACCATTTCTCAGTTACTGTTTCATGCTTACGATCTCACAGTAAAAACCTTGTGTTCATGGTCTGTCACTTAACTGTCTCATCGTGACAAAACTGTTCACTCACTGTCTCACCGTGACTGTACAGAATGGTTAATGTTTCACCGTGAAGACCACCAACTGTATCACCGTGAAAACTATTTTTCATCGCACTGTAATGCCTACTCACGGTCTCACCGTGAAGATTATTTATATATTTATTTTTAACCCGCATCGTGGTAATTTCTAATTCACCGCTATTTTATTTCCTGCGTTTTTATTTTTATGAAGTTTGACATTCCCAAATGATAAAACATAAGGTTTTTTCACTTGATTATTTACCTGATCTCTCTCCTGCTCACTCTCTCAAACCCTCTTTACCTTGAAAGCCTTCTCTTCTCCCTCACCAGAACTGTCAGTGAATTCCAAGGATGAAGCGTCCATCTTCACCCTCGTCTGAGAAGTGCCGCTCTAAGAAAATGAAAAGATCACCGAGGATAGCACCCGAAGGACCTATAAATCTGAATCTTGTAAGATGTACTGTAGTACCTGAAAAATAGATTTTCTCTGAGTGGTTGTTGTTTAGAAAGTCCTTGGTCCTAAGAATCTTAAGAGAACAAGGATGGTTCGAATGGTTCTCTAGACAAGATAGACTGATTTATCCAAGGTTGGTATCTTAATTTTACCAAAATGTAAAGTTTTCTTTTGATGCTAGAGAAATATATATGTTAACAAGCTGGATGAATAGAAAAAAGTGTTCATTCTCTTAAAGGTTGTGGGATGCATGCCTGAGGATTCCTCATGAATGAATTTGTGATGATTACCAAAGAGACCCTCCTCCAACAACTGACATCTTTGATCGGGAGAATTATTTAGAAATCCTGACTGGAAATGGCACCAAGAAAATTCCATAGCAGCTGAATTGGATTGGGAGACAAGAATACTGTTCAAATTTGTTCAGAATTTGATTAGTCTAAGAAAAGGATATTTTGTTGTGTTGAAGTATCAGGATGTTTCCCTGATTCATCTGTTGAATAATGGCTATAAGATAAATTTGTGAAAATATGTCATTAACCATATATGTGAGCTGATTAAATTCACTTCCAAATCCACCTCCTTGTTTTACTCAAGGATGATTTTGGCCATGTTAGTTTCCAAGGGAGTAGTTGGACCAAATGAATAAAGGATAGAGGATTTGGATTTCTGTTTATCCAAACATATCATCAGAAGGATGAAGATTAATTGAAACCCCTGGAAGAAGCAGTGGGTTGAGGATAATGATCAACTTTATAAGAAGTACTATCTTGTTGATTATCCAAGAAGGCCAAATAATATAACTGATCTTGGTTTGGAACCAGATGAAGTGACTGAGTACCCAAAATAAGAAGAAGAAGAGGAGGCTGAAATAACTCAAGAGGAAGCAGCTCCTGTTGAGAAAGAAAGGATTGTTGTCCCTGCTGATGTTCCTACTAAAATAAATCTTAGAGAGGAATTTGTTGCAGATTTTAGAGAAGAAGAAGCTCCTACTTCTAGAGATGATGTTGATCAAGAAGTTCAGTCTGAGGCTGCACGAGATCTGATTTTCCCTGATTTAGAGCAGCAAGTCATGGAAGAAGCTGATCTAGGAGAAATCCCTACTAGGGAAAATGTTAATCAAGAGGATCTCCCTATTGAAAAAGAAGAAACTCTGGAAGCACAACCAGTGGAACATTCGGTTCCTGAGTACATACCCTCTACTGAAAAGAGAATGTAAATTTCCTTTCAGTTGGCAAGGTAAGAATTTGCTGAAGAGATTAGAGATGATCTTGTGGATCTTGATCATGCATCTGTGCCTCAAGAACCTGAAATGGAAGCACATTTTGAGGGGGAGGAACCTCAAAACCTTGAGATTGAAGAAGATGGATCTACTGGAACATCTCGACCAATTTTCAAACATTCTATGTACACTCGGTATGAGTTTCCAAGTTTTTATGATGTAAGTGAATCACAGCAAGTGGCTGAAACTGGTATAGATCTCTCTACTTTGTTTCAACTGAAGTCAGTAGCTCACCCATAACCAGAACCAGAGCCTAAACCTTCATCTAAATATGAAACTAATTCTGAGTCACAGTCAGAATCTACATCAGAACCTATACCACTACCTTCACCTGCACTCTTAACCGAGCAACAATCGTTTGTAACTAAGGATGATTTGAAAGTCTTTGAAGAGACTATCTTGGCCGGTGTTGAGAATATTTTATCCACTAAACCTCGACCAGTGACTCAACTAAGTCAAGAATATGTGTCGATTATTTTAGAAAATATTATTCTACATATTCAACCAAGGATGATTCAAGAGATACAAGAAGTCCGAGTTGAAAATAGGTTACTTAGTTCTGATGTTTCTAATTTGAAAGGTTTGGTGGAAAACCTGCAAAAAGAATTGTCTTCAAGATCAGAGCCTATTCCTGCACCTGTTTCTGCTTCTCATGAACCAGATATTTCCAACCTTTCTTGAGAGATTTTTTCTCATTTGCATCCTTATCTGCTATCTTTTGATGAGAAGATTGGAACAAGACACACCAAGATGCTGCAATGCATGAGAGATCTTGTGGAAAATCTGAATAAGCTCACAGATGAGTACACTAGATGTCTGCAAAAAGTTTTGAAATAGCTCAAAGTTATAACTGAATCTGTCAAGGCTTCTCCTCCCTCTGTTCATACCTCCACACCTTCTTTGGATGATTCCTTGCTTAGTTACACAATCAAGGAAGAACTTCAAAATGCCCTTAGTGGTTTAGATTTGTCTCCTCTGTCTGAAGTTATGAAGAATAGTGATAGAGTACTTGATCTTGTCCAGATTCATTCTAAGATTGCAAATGATGCTCAATAAGAGATCACCAAGAAGATAGACTTTTATCTCACCCAGATTTTCTCTAAAAGTGACATGACAGATCACTTTATGTACCTTGTGGAGAACCTGAAAATCCCTCCAATGACTCAAGATTTTAAAGCTCAAGTTCAAAAGCTTACAGAGTTCACCATATTGTTGGAAAAGTTCATGGAGAATAAGGATGATTTTGAAAAGGCTATGCAATATGGTGTAGAAATCATTACTGATTTCATCAATCTTTGATAGTTAATCTAGCAAGTGTTTGTATCTATTGTAAATCAGTAGGTTAGTTTCAAAAGCTAATTTAATATTCTGATTAGATTAACTGAGAACTAATCAATCTTTTTAGAATATAATTGAATCTTTATAGTTTTACAAATTCACTACAGTTTAACTTGTTTTATAAATTGGGGGATTTTAATTGAAAATATTTTAACAGAAATTTTAATTAGAACTCAATTCACCCCCCTATTGAGTGTCCACTCCGACCAACAGTTTAACTAGGTACATATTCTCTAAAATTAAATTCTCTAAATTCCTAAAAAAATTATCAATATCAGCATTATTTTATATTAAAGAAATTTTATCAAATTTAATGTGAAAATTTTTTAAACAACCAAGGTTATTTTATTATAAACCTTATAAGCATTGCTTTCATTTAAATAAACATTGAAAATATCTTCATTGGATTTTTGCATCAAATTTATCTAAGGAATCCTTGGTGTTAAGAATAAATACTCTCCATCCAAAAACTCTAAAATAACCACTTTTTGGTTTTTTTCCCTTCTATTAAACCCAAGTGTTTCATTTTTTATCACAATGTATCAATATGTGTTTGGAGATTTTGGAAGAAGTGGTGATTCCTATATAATTGTTGTGGATTCGTCTTATGGAATTTAATTTCATGCTTGGAAAGTTATTCTTGGTATAAATGTGAGGATTATTTGTGTTGATATTTAATGTATAAAACATGTGTTAAGAATGAAACATTGTTTACAAAAAAATTTGGAATATTAAATAATTTCATGCTATATGAATTTTATTTTTCATGAAGAAGAAATTTTAGAAGAGAATATGAAAAGTGGATTTAGATTTCCATGTATATATTTGGATAAATATATTTTTTTAAGAGTTTAATATAAAAAAATTGGGATTCATCCCTTCAAGCCAGCCCAAGGGACCCAAGTGTAGCCACTACTCAGGTGGGCATAAGGGTCTACCTCAAGCCAGTTTAGATGAGGCAAGGGTCGTATATAAGCCTCGCAGTGCATGCCTGTGTCTAGGGTGCACACTTGGTCTATGTGTGTGCCCAAAAGAAGGTAGGATGGGGGCATGGTGTGTTCTCAATGTGTTAGTGGGATGAAAACCATGTGGTGTGTGGTGTGAAGTGAATTTATATTGTAAAGACCTCGACCCTAGTAGCCTAGAGTTGGTGCCTTAATTTATTACATTGGTACTATGAACAAGTGTTCGCATCCCAAAGGACCGAATAGTTAAGTATATTTGGAAAATGAGATACAAACATTAGTTTTTCATTAAAAATTGAAATTAAAAACATCATATAAAATCCATTGAAAACATCGATGACTCCTCAATTATCCATGCAAGTAATTCATAATATATATCTTCTCATCCTGGGGAAAAATAAAACATAAGAAATGGGTGAGCTTAGATGCTTAGTAAGGGTAAACAATACAGCGTAAGCTATCATAAACATAAAAAATAAGGCAAGGTGAATAACTAAAACACTTTCTAATAAAACATAATCTTGAACATAATATGGCTAGAATAAAAGATGAATAAATAATTCTATATAAATAATCACATGAAACCTAACCATGGATATTATACTAGTCAAATAATCACATGATTTATAAATTACTAATATCATAATGAGGAAATCCATAATGTTGAACATCATAAACATACCATCAAGGCCTCATCCAAGAATTCTATATAAAAAAGGTAAGGTCTTAGCCAAATCCCAGTCCAATTTGTCTAATAAAACCAACTGATGTATCGAGGGGCTATATAGGGCCCCACCCATCACTTAGCAAGTCCAATGCATTTCTCATATGTCTAATAAAAATATATATTTAAATAAAAGTGTCTCATATCACTTTAATATATTTTAATTATAATCATAGATTAAAATACTCTAATAAAATCATTGATAAATCTTTGAGGGAAATAATCTTTAAACATTCCAAAGTGTCTAACACCACTTTGAAACATTTAAATCTTAATCCATGTGAAGGAATAACATTAAATGAAACATAGAATATCATAAGAATAATAAGAATCATGATTTGATATATCAAATGGAAGTACATACACCACATGCAAGGAATAAGTAGCAAACAAGGCATATATCTCACAGAAGTAAAAGTGAGACAAGAAAATCCCTTTTTACTTTGGAAAGAACAGTTCTTTTGAAAAATCATTTGTATTTTTCATAAAATAAGATTTTAAACATTTATATCATATAAAATAAAATTTAAGGAAAATTAAATTATATTTTAGTTATAAATGATGTCCAACTAAAGTGTAAACATGTTAAAAGAGTGTTTAAGAAACTTTAGAAATTTGCCTCTTTAATGTAGTTTAAGGAAAATATTAATGAGTCTTTAAAACGGAAAAGGGAACAATTGTTTCTATAAAACCAAAAATGAACAAATATAGTTTTTCATGATAAAATTAGTGATTTTAGAAAAATATTGGTAGCTTAAAATATTATGGGTGGTACTTGAAAATGGGTAAGAAATTGGGAAGTTTCCTTTAATCAGGCTTGCTTATCGAGAGGAATTAAAAATGAAAACCTTATAAAACATGAATTTCCATATCAAATAAAGATGAAATGGTCAAGATAAATGGTTTTGAAAAATATTCATAGAATTGAGAATAATTATATAAAAATAAATGAAGGATTACTTTGGGACAAAGAGAGAGAAATCATAACCTGAATGAAAAATGAAGGTTCGAGGATAATCCCTTACCACTTTGAAAATAGTCAAACCATATGCCTCATAAAATTAATGATCATAAAATAATACATTGAATACCATGAACATAAATATTTTCATGATATAATAAATCAAGGGTTATATACATACACAACACACAAGAAATTTCGGTCAATAAGTGTAATGACCCGCTAATTGTCATTGGCTTGAGAGTACAACAAGTCATTACTTGGCCTTAGGCAACATTCCCAAGATGAAAAAGGCTGGAAATAAATGTAAAAGGGTTTAAAATATAGTTGGGGGACAATTTACCCTTTAAGAATAAAAATATTCACCAAACCGGTCACTAAATGATGCATGAACAAAATAAAGGCAACTCAACAACTTTATATATATCAAAACCACATCAAATTATGCAACAGAATAAGACCCAAAAACTATAAAAGTAAATATAGGAAACCAATTAGAGACTCTAATAATACCACAAGACTCCAAACTGCATGTGACCCATGCTCCAATGTCACCAAACATCTAGAGCATCATGAAGTGGTGCTAAAAACGTGTGAAATGTTACCTTTTCCCGTGTCCTGGAAGATAGCATCTACAAAAGCACCAAAGTTCCAAAGTAGGGGTAATTATACAACTCAGTAGTTTTTCCCCAATTAATTATTTACTCACACCTCTAGGATAGAATATTTATCAATAATTATATAAAACAATTTATATAAAACAATTTCTCAAAAACAGTTTATATCTAAATATACGCATGTTTCCAAAACCATTTATAACCAAAAATATACAATTGCAATTGAAACCAATTTTACAAAAATTAATTTTTCCAGAAAAATAAATAAACAAAACTTTAAAACCATTTCTCAATATTTATTTGGCATACCCAATCCATTCCACACATCCACACAACCAACCATGCATGCTACACGATGACAGTTCCATACTCATGAGTAGTTTCTCATCGATCTACCCATTCATCATAAGTTAATTATATCCCATGTGCCATTAAACCTTTGGCACCGAGTATAAGGTCATATTTCAACCAAGCCATGTATATGCAACATGAACACACACACCACCTCTGCCCAAAGATCATGCCAAAATAACCCTTTCAATAAAATCACATTTTTATTGAAAACCATTTTTTATTAAAACCATTAAAATGCCAAATCATTTCAATAAAACATATTTTTATTAAAACCCCCTGAACAGTCAAACCATTTAAAATTTCCATCAAATACACCATTTTAAATTCAAGAAACTAAAACAATTTGCACAACAATTTATTAAGATTTCATAAATATACCAAAAACAATAAATCATCACTAAAGAAATTTATTCCATGTATCAAAATAAGATTTCACAATCAATATTATAAAATTTAATCAATTTAAAACTAATTCAATCAATTCTAGAAGGAGGAGATGAGAGTGAAGCCACCTACCTCAAAGGTTTTGACGAAACTTGACAACGAATGAAAAAAGCTCAAGAAAGCTGGGTCGATTCTTCATGGAACCTCCTTATATCTCTTATCCTAGAAATATAAAGACCAAATATAAACTTATTTGGCATAAAAACTCATATATATACCCATAATGGGTGTATATTTGAGAAACCAAGAAGATAAGAGAATTATATCTAAGTAGATCTAAGAAATCGATCATGAACGAAGAAGAACGATCACATACCTCAAGAATATAGCTTCAAATCACCAAGGGAAGCCTTAATATTGACTCAAAAACACTTGTGAGAGGTTATCCTATCTACAAAGAAGATAAATCCCGATTTAGGGCTGCTTAGGATAAAAAACAAGCAACTTATAGGAAAAAACGTGTGACATCCACTTTTTTAGGATCTCAATTTAACCATGTGCACAATTAGTTCACACGGTTAGAAAAATCATGTGATAATAGTACATTATCTATTGTCTATACAGACCCTCACACAACCTCCTTGAATGGTCTCCTTAACTATGCCCACACCATGTTAAACATCTCTACCTTAAACATGCTATTGCAAGTGGTTTCTACTAGGATTTATGCATGGTTTGTAAAAACCACTCACAGCCCGTGCGCCTCTCCTTTAGCCCCCAAAACTTATTAAAAGTTCAACAAACTCTCCCAAATTTCCCTCTTATGTATATCTATAAAACTACAGGTAAAGGGTTACATACCAGAAACTGGGGGCACTACATTCTCCCCACCATCTATTTTTTCGTCCCCAGGAAGTAGAAAACCATCACTACATTGAAAGAGTTCTAAACATTTCTCTTTCATTTCCTTCTCACATTCCCAAGTCTATTACTAGATCTGGCCATGATGCTATAGAACCTGGACTAGATTAATGATTTTTTCCATGAAATACTTTCTATTGTCTATCCACAATCCACACCGGGATATGTACCAATGAAGCATCCAGCTCTTGGTCAACGTGATCCCATCTGATCACATGCTCAGGATCAGGATGATACTTTTTCAACTGAGATATGTGGAACACACTATACACCAAACTGAACCATGGTGGATTTACCAACCGATATGCCACCTCTCCAACCCGCTCCAGTATCTCAAAAAGGCCAATGTATCTAGGAGATAACTTGACCTGCTTCCCAAAATACCGATGTATAACTCTTTGAGAGATCCTAAAGAACACATGATCACTCATAGAAAACAATAACATCCTTCGAAGATGGTCCTCATATTATTTCTGATGACTCTGAGCCGTCTCCAACCTCCCTCTGGTACCATTTGTAATGACCCGCTAATTATCAATGGCTTGAGAGTACAATGGGTCATTACTTGGCCTTAGGCAACATCCCCAAGACACCAAAGGCTGGAAATAAATTCCAAAGGGTTTCAAATATAGTTGGGGGATGATTTACCCTTTAAGAATAAAAATATTCACCAAACGACTCACTAAATGATTCATGAACAAAAGAAAGTCAACTCAACAACTTTATATATATCAAAACCACACCAAAGTATACAACAACGAACAACCCAACAACTATCAAAGTAAAAATTGGAAACCAACTAAAGACTCCAAGAAGACCACAAGACTCCAAGATCTAGGTTCCCCATGCTCTAATATCACCAAATATCCTGATCATCATGAAGTTGTGCTAAAAACGTGTGAAACGTTACCTTTTCCCCTGTCCCAGAAGATAGCATCTACAAAAGTTCCAAAATAGGGGTGAGTATAAAACTCAGTAGGTTTTCTCCCAATGACTTCCCTACTTATGCCACTAGGATAGAAGAGTTAGAAAGAATTATATAAAATAGTTTATATAAAATAATTTCTTAAAATCAGTTTATAACTAAATATACGCATGTTTCTAAAACCATTTATAACCAAAATCATGAAAGTGAAATTGACACCAATTTTCCAGAAAGTTATTTTTACATAAAAATAACTAAACAAAACTTTAAAACCATTTCTCAATATTTCTTTTGTGTACCCAATCCATTCCACACATCCACACAACCAACCATGCATGTTGCATAGTGACAGTTCCATAATCATGAGTGGTTTCTCATCGATCTACCAAGTCATCACAAGGTAATCGTATCCCATGTTCCATTAATACTTTGGAACCAAGAACAAGGTCATATTTCAACCAAAACTTGTATATGAAACATGAACACACACACCACCTATACCCAAAGATCATTTCAAAACAACCCTTTCAATAAAATCTCTTTTTTATTGAAAATCGTTTTTCATTAAAATCATTACAATACCAACTCATTTCAATAAAACATATTTTTATTGAAACCCCATATTAAATCAAACCATTTATAAGTTCCATAAAATACACCATTTTAAATTCAAGAAACTAAAATAATTTGCACAATAATTTATCAAAATTTCACAAATCTACCAAAAACGATAAATCATCACTAAAGAGATTTATTCCATGTATCAAACCAAGATTTCACAATAAATATTATACAATTTACTCAATTTTAAACTAATCCAATCAATTCTATAAAGAGTAGATGAGAGTAAATCTACATATTTCAAAGGTTTTGACAAAACTTGACAACGGATGAAGAACGCTCAAGAAAACTGGGTCAATTATTCATAGTACCTCCTTAGATCTCTTCTCCTTGAAATATCAAGAATAAATATCAACTTATTTGGCATAAAAACTCATATATATACCCATAACAGGTGTATATCTGATAAACCAATAATAGAGGAGAAGTATATCTAAGTAGATCTAAGAAACTGATCAAGAACGAAGAAGAACGATCATATACCTCAAGAATTCAGCTTCGAGTCGCCAAGGGAAGCCTTAGGATTGACTCCAAAATTATTGGGAGAGGTTATCCTGTTTTCCAGGAAGAGAAATATCAATTTAGGTCCACTTAATAATAAATACGAGCAACTAAGAGGCAAAAACATGTGATATTCACTTTGTTAGGATCTCAATTTAACCACGTGCATGGTTAGTTCACACGGTTAGACAAACTATGTGCTAATCGTGTGTTAGATACTATTTAGAAAGACCCTCACATGGCCTCGTCACATGGTCTCCTTAACTACACACACACCATGTCGAATATATCTACCTCAAACCTTCTATTGTGCACGGTTTCTATTAGGATTTCCGCATGGTTTGGATAAACCGTGTGCAGCCCGTGCACCTCTCCTTTAGCCCCAAAAACTTATTGAAAGTTTACCCAAATCTCCCATATTTCCCTCTTACTTATATCCATAAAAATACAAGGAAAGGGTTATGTACTAGAAACTGGGGGTACTATAATAATTTGTATCTCACAGAAGTAAAAGTGAGATGAGAAAACCCTTACCTTATTTTTAAAAGCATTCTTCACTTGTACTTAATGTCCTAGATAATCATATTAAATACATTAATTAATTAATTAATAACCTTTTCTAAATTTATTTGATTTATTATAATTTTATTAAGTTTTTTTATGTCTTTTTTATGAGTTATAAGATACAATTTTATCATTTGTAAGCGTTCGTTTCCTTGGTTTTCATGATCGGTTTACTTGTATACATGTATTGAAAATCATGAAAAATGAGCATAGTTGTCCAAAATTGAGATTATAGGTCATTAATTTAATTAAAAAATATTTAATGGTTATATATCTCATTTTTTTATTTGGTATGAGGATGAATCATTAGATACAACATTAGTGATAATCGCTTTGATTATTTTAGTGTTTTCTTCGATCATCACAAACAAATTTTGTTTTATTAATTAATATTATGTATATATACCAGTTACATAACTTTAAATAAGATTTAATAAATATATTATAATATTAATTATCCATAAAATGGTTTTATAACCATCCCTAAAAGAGAAATTGAAAAATTAAAACTCATCGTCCATGAAGGCAATAAATTCGCACCTCACATATGATATTTTCATTTTTAAAATAAAAAGGGGAATAGAAAATAATTGATGTTAGATATACCAATAAAATAAAAAAATTATATTATATATAATATATTTTAGTTATCATGAATATTTATACAGAGTTATTAAAAAAATGATAAGAAAATAAAATAAATTGTAAGAAAATTAAAAGAACGAAAGGGAAAATTTACCTCTTGAATTCCTCTCCTTGAGAACCCCCTTAAAAAACTTTGAAATGGTTTTTTGGGTTAGAAAAAAATACTATAATGTGGGGGAAAGTTTTGGAGAGGTATTGATCAAAAATTGAACAAGATTCAATTCTTTGGAGGTGTGATCAGAAGGGGTGGTGGGGGTGGTATTTATAATGGAGCAGAGGATATTTTTGAATATTTTGTTCACTTTTTTATTATTTTGGATCAAGACTATGAATAGTTTTCATTATTGTAAATAATTATAGTAAATATTTTTTGTGATTTATAAACAATGGAGATTACATCATTCATGACTCAAGGAATAGTTTTTTTATAATATATATGTACTGTAAATTTCTGTATTTCATTATTCCCAAAAAATTCAACTACCATAGAAAAATTCCAAAAATTAACCATAACCATTTCTTAAATGTGTATAATTAAAAAATTAAATCAATTTTATGAAAATAATTTTATAAATATGAAAAATTTAATTTTTAAATAAAATCGTCATTTATTCGAAAAATACTGATTTTAAAATTATGATTGATTTTATAACACTTTTAAAAATTAATTATGGACTCGTAAAATTATCTTATAATCATAATACAAAAAAATATTAATTTTTGAATACATTTTATGAATATAAATTTTATTTTAAATCATTATATTAATTACAAAAATGAAAATAAACATTTATGTTTTATAAAAATATCAACACTTAATTAATAATTTTTAAAATATTTATTTACTTAAAATATGATATTAATATACCATATTTTCTTTTATAAGATACCTAAATTTTATTTATACTTTTATAGGTGATTTTATTATTCTAATATCCATAATATTATTCCTATAGGGCACATTGTTATTCCAACTGTCACATTACTATTCATCAAAAATGAAAATTATGAGAAAAATACCAAAAATTTAACCAAAGTAAATTATGATATTACTCTTTCAAAAACAATGTTTATTTTTTAAAAAATAATTTATAAAACTGTAAAAATTTATATTTAAAACAAGTTCTCCATTAAAAGGCGGTAAAACTATGTTTAGAAAAATATAGCCTTTTATGTGTAAAATTGGTTTTATTCTTATCTTATACCTATAAAATAATTTGGATGAATGTAAAAATATTTGATTATAATTCATAAATTTAATTAATATATTTTACTAATATTTTTTAAAATATTTTATTAATATAAAATATCATTGTGGGAATAAAAATAGTTTTTATAAAAATTCATCATTTATGTTCAATTGGTTTTTATTTCTAATTAATTGGTAACCAATGAATTAATTTTATAAACATGTGTAATATATATTTTAAAATTTAATTAATCTCATTAATTCCCTCCATTCCTAACATCTAGGTGATAACTATGATAATTAAATAATAATATTTAATCATTTGTTAAGCTTGTAAGATATTAAAGAAGTTAAATTTTAAGAGGTATACTGTAAAATCTTGGGGGGTTGCATTATCCCTCCTTCATTAAATTGTTTCCTAAGCATAGGTTGATAATTGAAAATTATTTTTTGGGAAACCCACATCAGAAATAGGGTTAATAAAATAGCCTCTTAATAAGAGGGAAAGGAAAATGTAGATGTCGCCACAAAAATAGGCATTCTAATTGGATAACATTAGTGTGAAGTGAAAATATGGACATGGAAGAATAGTATAACCATAAATTTCTGATGGAGATTTATAGATAAAATGGTCATTAGAAACTTACCCATCACAAAGTTGTAAATTTATGATCGGTTAAAGACCATTGATTTATCAGAAAGAAAAGTAAATGGATAATGTTTCTAAAATACTTTTCCCAGAGTTGAGGTATTCTATTAATATTCAGATAAATACTTGATAAAATAAACATACTTGATTAATTTCCATGTCATAATCAAAATATCATCATTTGGTTGTTCTTTGATCTATTTTCATTTCATCCCTTAGACCTAGAAATGAATGTTCATGATGAATTTTTCACACCTGAAGAACCTTTAAAGAATTATATAGTCCTTAAGTAATTACTTAGACCTTTAAATGTTTACTAAAACCAATAAGTTTATCATATTTTATTAATAAAAAATAATTTCCAAAGTTTAACTTGATCCATTCCACAAGTAGTCAATCTCAAGACTCGTCTAAATCATGTCTGTCCACATTCAACGACCAAAAATTTAGAAGGAAGGTCACTAAATTTCCAAAATCTACTTAACATAAGATTAATAAAATAATGTTGTTATTAAACCTATATACCAAATATATTATTACCTTTATCAACTTTAAACCTTTATAATACATGCATTCTTCCAAGATTAAAAACTCAGGTTGTTCTTAAATCCAAACATCTAATAATTATAGTATAACATAAACCATCATTTCACTAACCACCTTCATGGTCACCAATACTATCCCATAAAAATATATGTATTATTATATCAATCATAAAGAATATATTTAGGGTTGTCTTTCCCAAGACATATGTTTTCAAAAAGATCAACCTATAACAAAATCACTTCTCTTGATTACTGGTGTTATAATTCACATGCTTCTAATTCCTTAAAGAATAAGTATTGTAGTATAATCATTATATGTCTCATGATTCTATAACCATATTATTATTCATAAAATACTCAAATAAAATAATTCTGGAAAACAAAAAAATTCATATTAATCATTCCTCTTCGTCTGTGGTGGTATCATAAGCTTGACCATGATCCATTATCCTATTTTGGTGTATATTCCTTTGGAACTTGAGACATTGATTTTCATAGTGTATTGTATAATTATAATTTAATCATTTAATATTGGAATATTATTTCCTCATCTTTCAATCATGATCATGGTGGCCTTTTTCTCTAAACTTAAAGCAAAATCCTTTACCTCTTAAGTATATACCAAGGTGTTTCCTTCTATAATTGTCACATGTGGGAAAATACTTCTTTCCCTTCTTCCATTTATCTATCTTTTTTCCAGTTTACCTCTTCTTATCTTACTTCCCTTTGAAGTAATAATACTTGTATGATTCTTTATCTACATTTTTAGAACATGATATTATTTCCTCATATGATTAGAATATTTGGAAGACTACTTCCCTTTGAAATATTGGCTTGAGCTCATAAAATATGCTATCATTATTTCTCTTCAGATCACGTTCATTGGTGAGGTTCACATTCTTTATGTTAGGCATCATTTCTAAAAAATGGAATACACTAGATTAGATCATAACATTATGAAACACAATGTATAATCCCAAAACTAGTGAAATACTTAACATAAATTGAAAATTTTATGTGTAGATAATCTCATAATCATAAATATGGTTTCTTTGGGGACATGTTTACTTTTAAATACTTCATAATGGTTTTTAAATAAAATGTGAACTATCCTAATCATATCCCCCAAGAGTGTTAAACTAGGTGTGTAGTAAGGCCCGTTGTTGTGTATCAGGTTACACCACATCAGGCCTGACGCACCCTGTTAGAGTTGTTTCCCCTAGGAACATCTGTTCCAAAACCATGTTCACTTGTAGTATTCAGACAGGGATGTATTTATAAGAATACCTACATAATATCTACCTTACCAAAATTATAGGATTTTATTCTATCCATATCCTCAAATTATATCTTATGGTTATATTCCCTAATCTATGTTTTCTAAATCTAGTTTCTAAGGTTTATACTAAACTTTCTCTAACACCAACTGTAAGACCTCAACCCTAGTATCCCAAATTTGGTGCCTTAATTCATTACATTGGTACTATGAACAAGTGTTCGCATCCCAAATGACCAAATAGTTTAGTATATTTGGAAAACTATATACAATCATAATTTTTATATTATAACTTGAAAGGAAAAACAACATAGAAACTCTAGTGGAAACATCCATAACTCCTAGATTATCCATGCAATTCATTCATAATATACATCTTCACATCCTACGGAAAAATAAAACATAATAAAGGGGTGATCTCAGATGACCAGTAAAGGTAAACAATACATTGGAAGCTATCATAAACATAAAAAATAAGGCAAGGTGAATAACTAAAACACATGTCAAAAAAACATAATCTTGAGTATAATAGGGTTGGAATAAAAGGGGAATAAATAATTCTATATAAATAATCACATGAAACCAAACCATGGATATTCTACTAGTTGAATAATCACATGATTTATCAATTAATAATATTATAATAAGGGAATGCATAATTATGGACATCATAAACATTCTGTCAAGGAATCATACAATATGTCTATATAAATAGCTAAGGCCTCAGCCAAAACCCAGTCTAGTTTGTCTCATGAGACCTGCCAAGGAATCAAGGGGATATAGCAGGCCCCACCCATCACTTACTAATTCCAGTGCATTTATCATATATCTAATAAAATATATATATTTAAATAAAAGTGTCCCATACCACTTTGAAATATTTTAATTATAATCATAGATGAAAATACTGTAATAAAATCATTGATAAATCTTTGAGGAAAATAATCTTTAAACATTACAAAGTGTCTCATACCACTTTGAAACATTTAAATATTAATCCCTATGAAGGAATAATATTAAATGAAACTTATAATATCAAAAGAATAATAATAATAATGATTTTATATATCTAATGGAATTACACAAACCACATGCAAGGAATAAGTTGTGAGAAAGTCATATATCTCACAAAAGTAAAATTGAGACGAGAAAAACCCTTTTTATTTTTGAAAGAAGAGTTTTTTTGGAAAATCATTTGAATTTCTCATAAAATCAGGTTTTAAACATGTATATCCCAGAAAATAAAATTTAAGGAAAAAATAAATTATATTTGAGGCATAAATGATGTCCAACTAAAGTGAAATCATGTAAAAAAGTGTTTAAGAAACTTTAGAAATGAGTCTCTTTAATGCGGTTTAAGTAAAATATTAAAAAGTATTTAAAAAGGAAAAATGCATAATTGTTTGTATAAAACTAGAAATGAAAAAATATAGTTTTTCATGATAAAATGAGTTATTTTATAAAAATATTTTTATCTTAAAATATACTATGAGTGGTACTTGATAATGGGTAAGAAATTGAGAAGTTTCCTTTAATTTGTCTTGCTTATCGAGAGGAATTAAAAAGGAAACCTTATAAAACATGAATTTCTACAAAAAAAAGAATGATAATATAATCTAGATACATGGTTTTGAAACATATACATATAATTTAGAATAATTATATAAAAATAAATTAAGGATTAATTTGGATAAAGAGAGAGAAATAATAACTTGAATGAAAAATAAAGGTTCAGGGAGAGTCTCTTACCACTTTTCAAATAGTCAACCCATATGCCTCATAAAATTAATGATCATAAAATAAGAAATTTAATAACATGAAGATAAATATATTCATTATAAGATATATCAAGGTTTTTATACATACACCACACACAATAAATAGTGGTGAATAAGGCAAATCTCGTGGAAATAAAAGTGAGATGAGAAAACTCTTACTATATGTTTGAAAGAATTTTAAACTTGTACGTAATTTCATAGATAATAAGATTAAATAAATTAATTAATTAATTAAAAATATTTTCTACATGTATTTTATTTATTATAATTTTATTAAGTTCATTTATGACATTTTTTATGAGTTATAAGATACAATTTTTTCATTCAGAAACATTCGTTACCTTGGTTTTCATGATCGATTTACTTGTATACATGTATGGAAAATCATGTAAAATGAGAATAGTTATATAGAATTGAGATTATATGTTATTAATTTAATTCCATAATATTAAATGTTTATATATTTCATTCTTTTATATGGTATGAGGATGAATCATTAGATAAAACGTTAGTGATAATCATTTTGATTATTTTGGCATTTTTTCGATCATTACGAACTAGTTTTGTTTTATTAATTAATATTATGTATATATACTAGTTTTATAAATTTAAATAAGATTTAATAAATATATTATAATCTTTTTTAACCATAAAAATGGTTTTATGAATAGACTTGAATGAGTAATTCAAAAATGAAAACTCATTGTTCACGAAGGTGGTAAATCAGCACCTCATGAACGATATTTTCATTTTTAAAATAAAAAGGGAAATATAAAATAATATATGGTAGATATCCCAATAACATAATAAAATTATAGTATATATAATATACTGTAGTTATCATGAAAGTTGAATGAAAGGGAAAATTTACCTCTTAAATTTCTCTCCATGAGAACCTCCTTAAGGAACTTTGAAATTGTATTTTGGGTGAGGAAAAAAATAATATAATGTAGGGTATAGGTTTGGGAGAGTAATTGGGCATAAATTGGACAATATTTAAGTCTTTAGAGGTGTGAGTAGAAGGGGTGGTGAGGGTGGTATTTATAATAGAGGAGAGGGGTGTTTTTTGAATATTTTATTCATTTGTTTATTATTCTGGATCAAGACTATGAATATTTTTGATTATTATGAATAATTATAGTAACTATTTCAGGTGATTTTGAACTAATGGTGCTTACATCATCCACAACTCAAGGAATAATGAATTTTCCTTATAATGTATATATACCGTAAATTATCATATTTCACTATACACTGAAAATTCAACTACTTTAGAAAAATACAAAAAATTCACCATAACTATTTTTATATGTGTATAATTTAAAAAATTAAATCAATTTTTTAAAACAATTTTCTAAATATGATAAATTTAATTTTTAATTAAAATCATCATTTATTCGAAAAATATTGATTGTAAAATTATAACTGATTTTATAACATTTTGAAAATTTAATTAAGGCCTCGTAAAATTATATTTTAATCATAAAACAAAAAAATATTAATTTTTTAATTCATTTTATGAATATAAATTTTCTTTCATTAATTATAAAATTGAAAATAAATATTTATGTTTTATAAAAATATCAGCACTTAATTAATAATTTCTAAAACATTTATTTACTTATATTATGATTTAAGTATACCATATTTTTATTTATAAGATACCTAAATTTTATTTATACTTTCATAGGTGATTTTATTGTTCTAATGGCTATATTACTATTCCTAAAGGTCATATTGTTATTCTAACGGTCACATTATTATTCATCAAAAATTTAGCTTATCATAAAAATACCAAAAAAAATAACCCAAGTAAATTCTGATATTATGCTTTCAAAAATAGTGTTTATTTTTTCAAATATAATTTATAAAAGTTTCAAAATTTATATTTAAAATAATTTCACCAATAAAAGGCGGTAAAAATGCATTTAGGAAAATATAGCCTTTTATATGTAAAATTGGTTTTATTCTTATCTTATGTCTACAAAATCATTTGGATGAATGTCAAAACATTTGACTATAATTCATAAATTTCATTAATATATTTCACTAATAGTTTTAAATTTAATTTATTAATATAAAATTTCATTGTGGGCAAAAAAATAGTTTTTATAAAAATATATCGTTTATGTTCAATTGGTTTTCATTTATAATTAATTAGTAACCAATGAATTAATTTTATAAATATATGTAATCTATATTTTCATAATTTACTTAATCTCCTTCATTTACTCCATTCCCAAAATCTAGGAGATAACTATAATAATTAAATAATTATATTTAATCATTTTTCGAGCTCATAATCTATTAAAGAGGTTAAATTTTAAAAGATGAATGTCGTAAAATCTTGGGGTGTTACACCAATGATAATCCCCAAAAACCAGCTTGAATGGTGAAGTAGTAGTAGTTTATTAATAAACTAAAGAAAAGTTTAGTTGAATATTTTATGTGGGATAAGCTCTGTGTGGGGTATTGTAACTCCTTTTAAGAACACACGCAAATAAAAATTATTGTCTGATCCACTTGATATGAGATATTTGATCATAATCAATGATCATATTCAAACTCCTATGAATGAAACACTTCATAGATGAGGTTTATAGACCAAACAATTGAAAAGGAATTACAGCACCATGTGATATCAACTAACATGTCGATTATTTTGAAAATCGACTAAGTTTGGATTTACACAAAGTATATAAATGCTTTGTGAAGGTTGTTTGCAGATATGGGTGCTTCATGGGTGAACCAACTACTTTGAAACTAATGCATATAAGGTAAATTCATGCATTATTTTCAGAATAAAAGTCATTTGTGGATACATATGGTTTAAATTTTGACATTTCAAACCAGTGGGTAGTATGCGGTGAAGAACATTATGTGAAGCTTCATAGAAAATGAAATTCTATACGGGACTGGGAGTATTCTCGCATGCAATGAGTTTTGAGTTTTAGGAAATCCAATTTATTTACATGAAGTATGTGAGGATGAGTTTTAATATACTATGTGGATGTTTTATCAATATTTTATGTGGACCAGGTTATGCATTAAATGTGATAAGCTCTTATGTGGTGATTTTTTGTGGTGTTTATATATGGATATGCTATGAAGACATGTTTCTTTGTGCTGAGTGTTTGAAGAGAATAATTAAAATTCTTTGAGGACATTAATAAAAAAAATTATGTGAATATGGTTAGAAATTATACACGAAGATTCTTTGTAGAAAAGAATTAATAATTCTATGTGGAGTTGTTATGTAGAGACAATTGAACTACTTTAAACTACTTAACATATTCGTAGAATTATTGTTTGATAATTACTTCAATAACTGATGAATTTTTTCTTATAAACTCTGAGTTGATTCCCAGATGAAATGTGTATAAAATACATGTGTGAGAGCACTGAAGTGAAAAACATATTTTCTAAGAAAATATTTTGACAGTCATGAAGATATCATTTTTAAAGCATTAATAATTATTGTGAAAATATTATGTGGTAGCATAGATGTGATATGTAATAATTATTTTATGTACGTAATGATTATTTCTCATAATAAAATAGAATCATATTTTTGATAAGTTAGAAGTAAAATATTGAGGAATAACCACTTCAGTGATGCTTTTCAAAAAGTGAGCATATGTTATTTTATCAATCTTAAAGGCTCAAAAGAGAAGATCTCAATCAATTGTTATAGAAAAATCCAATAATTAGAAGTGATTTTTATTATATTGTTTGTATCATTTTTTTTAACACACATTATGAAACTATTGTTTTAGTAGGACTTAGGAAATAATAGTGGGACTCTATGCTATTAAAGAAATTTATATTGTAAATGCTTGTGATTATAGTATAGAATATATTATTGGGTAGTCTAACCAATCACAATAAAGAGTAGACTCATACTGAGACCAAAACTTGTAGAAATATTGTGTTCTTTTACTATTTATTTTCACTATATTCACGATAGGTTAAGTTATCATAGTTATGGATCAGAACCTAACAGGTCAACTAAGGTTAATTTCAAAACAAAGAAAAGTTGTAAAAATCACCATTGATTCAACCCCCCCCCCCTTAGTGGTTTAATTCCTCCATGGGAACTTAAATTGGTATCAGAGAACTAAATTCCCCCTATAAATATCCACTAATTACTAAATATAGATAATCTAAATTATATCAATAGTAAGGGTGTTCTTACTTTTGATGGAAATAACTATCATTGTTAGAAGAATGGCATGTTTTCCTATCTTTAATCTCTTGTCCTTGAATTTAAAGGTGTAATTATAGTTATATTTCCACCTATTGTTTAATATAATCTTATAAATTTTAACAATAATAGAAATATGAAAGTTGATGGAAAATATAAAAATTCAATTTTGATGTCACTCTCAGAAAAATTTCACACAAAAGTTATGGGACTAAAAATACTATGGAAATTTGGGATAAATTGGAAAGTAGTTATAAAGGAAACATGAAAGTCAAGGAGGCCAAATTGAAAATTTTGGAGAATAAAATTTGAATATATAAAAATGGTTGAAGAATAAAATGTTGATGACTACTTCATAATATTCAATGAGATTGTCATTAATATTCAAGGTTTTTGTGAAAAGCTAGATGATTCGACTATTTTCAAAAAAAATGATGAAAATTTATTCTGATGGGTTTGATATTAAAGTATCATCTTTTAAATATATATATGATCTTAATATTGATGAATTACATAACATACTCATTTTATATGAAATGTGAAAGATTCCAGTCTTTAAGAAGAAGATCAAAGATAAGATGGATTTTGAAGCAATGAGAAATCTCAAAATCAGAGATGATAAAATGTTAGAATCAAGTAAATATAGTGATGAAATGAAGATGAATATTTTAACAGAATCATTGTTATTTTATTATAAGTATTCAAGAAGTGAAGTTTAGGGGTAAAAGTAAATTACCACCAAGGTTGTACAATTGAAATAACATTGGAAATTTTTAGGAAATTTTTCCTAAAAATAAGTCTCTGGAATCTAAGATATATGGTGAAAAACCATAGAAAAATAAATAGGAAAAGAGCTCAAAAAGCATAAACAAATTTGATGGAACCAAGAAGAAATTATTTGAAATTAAACTAATAAGTTTATTAATCAATTAAGATGAATATAACTCCACCAAAATTATCCAATCAGAAGATTAAACTAACTACATGGATTATGTTGAAAAATATTTTGACACCTCTAGAAGTGAAGATGAAAAAAGTGAACAAATAGAGTTAGAGAACATATTAAAGGATGAATTAGAATCCTATATAGAGAAAAAAACAAAGCTCAAGAAGAAAAATATACTCTTTTTGAAGTAAAAAATAATAATATAATTGAGTAAAATGATAAATTTTCAAAGAAAATTATTCTTTGTATTGAAGAAATCAAAAGACACAAAATAAAGGGGCCGAAATGGAAAAAATGGTAAAGTACCTTAAATAAAAAATTTATATAAAAGAATAAGAGCATTCAAATACTCGGTCTAAATTTATTTAAGCATAAAAAATCTTGAAAAAATATTAGATAATATTTCAACAAGTATATTGAGTTCAAGGAAGAATCATCACAAACTTGTGAAAAGTGGGGTTCAAAAAAGCAAGTCAATTCAGTACTCTACAAATCTCAAAATAAATCTATTACCTAGAAGAAAAAAGTTCCAAAAAAATTATGGACGAGTATGGATAATGAACACTAGTGATAAATCATAATTTAATTCAAATAAATAAAGAAATTCACCAAGAATATTTTTCCCCTAGAATAGAGACAATCTCAGTATTCGAAAAGACAATAGCAATCTTCAATATAGGGATATTATCATTTGGTAAGATCAAGATTTAGTATACACTACTAATATTGTGAATTTTTTAGGAAAAAAATCATATTTAAGTTGGTATAACATATCCCTACCAAAGCTGATACATTAACTAAGGGGGAGCTATTTTGAGAATAGGAAAGAAAATTTTCAAAGTACACAATCATTTATTAGGAATTTATCTCATCTTCCAACACAAAAAAAATTACTATTTATAATAAATATATGGAATATGTGATAATCATGGACATATTTCTAAAAAGTTCATGAGTATTCTCCCTAAATAAACATCTAAAATTATAAAAGGAAAGGGAGCTAGAAAATGAATAAATAAATGTCTTGTTTCACTAAAGTTGCTTTGAAATCTAGTAGAAAAACCTAGTCATGCATTCTTGATTGTGGATGTTCATCACACATGAATGGTGGCACAATAATTCTAAGAAACATTGATAATCACGAAGTAGGTGTAGTGACCTTTGGAAATGATTTTCCACAGAAAATTAAGTGAGTTGTAAAAGATAACATTGATACCCAAAATCGGAATTCTAATAATGTCTTACTTCTTGAAAGGATAAATCGAAATTTTCTTAGTGTTGTCCAACTTTTTGATGACGAACATGAGTTATATTTCAAAAATAATTTATGTATCATAAAAATCACAAAGTATGGAAGAATTATCACTCTTGGAAAAATAACTAATGGTAATCTATTTCAAATTGGTGATTCTATCAATTCTTATGACATAAGTGCCAAAGATGAAAACAACCTATAGCATATAAGGATTTTCCATTTTGGTAAAACAATTATAAGTAAAATCTTGAAGCATGTAATTATGAGAAATTTGACCAAGCTAAAGATAGGAAGGGATAAAATCTGTGAAACCTATAAAAAGGGGAAATTGTCCCAAAGTTCACACAAAAGGGTGAATATGCTATCTTCTAGGCCCCTTAAACTTATTAATAATGACTTATGTGGCCCAATGAGACAAAAATATACCAAATTTGATCTATATTTCATTAAATTTGTTTATGATTATACTTGGATGACTAATTTCATGTTTATCAAACACAAGTCAATGGAAATTAAATTTTTTGAAATTTTTAGAAGACAATCGGAGAAATATATGGGTCTCTATATCAATAAATTGAGATCAAATAATGGTAAGGAGTTTAATTATGATGCTTTTTAAAGTTATATTTCCAACCATGGAATCAAGCATCAGTAAAACACACCATATACTCCACATAAAATGGGGTAGCTGAAAGAAAGAACAAAAGAATTGTTAAGATGGGCAAGACTATGTTAGATAAACACAATATCTTGAAGTATTTTTGGAGAGAATATGTATATACCACTATACATATATAGAACAGATGTATACTGATACTAGAAACAAAAAAGGAAACATATGAAATTTGGTACAAGAAAAGGATCATTGTTAAATATTTAAGAATTTTTGGAAGCCCTTGCATTAGGAAAATCAAGAACACCAATATGGGAAATTTGAAGAAAATGTTGTGGGAGAAATTTTAATGGTATAACTATATAATAGTAGTGGCTAAAGATGTTATACCAAATATATACATAATTTAGTTGACTATAGTGGTGTAAAAATTATTAAAAATAAGAACAAACCAGATATCATGGTTGATACGAACTCAAAATATTTAGAATAAAATATTATGAAAATGGAATAAAAGAATTATGAAGCTAATTAGAAAGTGCCAAATATTTCTAATATTGATTCTTAACATACCCGTAATGAAGATTAAGTTGATGAAAAAAATATATAATGGTACAAAAAAATGAAGAAACATATTGAGACTGAAAATATCATTGGAAATCCATAGGATCTAGTTTAAACTAGAAGAAAAATAAGAATTTAAGATCAAACTACACTTCTTTCTAAAATTTAACCTCATATAGTGGAAGAAGTAGTTGATCATGAGGAATGGATATAATCTATGAATGAGTAACTTGATTATATTGAGAATAACTCCACTTGGGATATTATACCAAGACCTAAAAATAAAAATGTTATTGACACCAATTGGGTTTTTAGAAATAATCTAAATGAGAAAGGTAAAGTATCAAGAAACAAATATAAGATGTTGTAAAAAGGATATTCTAAAATGGAAGGAATTGAATTTGAAGAAATTTTTTCACTGGTAGTAAGACTGGAAACTATTATATTGTTCTTGGTAGTATAATCACAAAACAAATTATAAATTTTATCAAATGGATGTGAAATATACCTTTTTAAATGGAGATCTTGAATAAGAAGTATATATTAAACAACCTAGTGGTTTTGTATTATAAAATGATGTCATCGTGTCATGCAGATTAAGAAAATATTTTTATGGTTTGAAACAGGCCCCTAGATCCTGGTATTCCAAATAGGATAGTTATTTAATAGATATGATGTTTATAAAAGGAAAATTTGATGGTAAAATTTATGTGATTGAAATGTAAAAATTTACTCTCATAATAATTATATATTTTGATGAAATCATATTTACTAGTGATAAAGAAGGTCTATGTGAATATTTTTCTGAGAAAATGAAAAGAAATTTTGAGATGATCATGTTTGGTTAAATGAAATATTTTCTGCGATTTTAGATTGATAAAAAACCAAATTCCATATTTCTATCATAGAAAATTTAAGCTAAAGAATTTCTGAAAAAGTTTGGAATGAATGAAAAAGAAGTTTCAACATGAATTTTAGTTGGAACTAAATTATTAAAGGATGAAGTTGGAAATAATTTTAATTAGAAAGAGTTTATAAGAATTGTTGGAATTCTACTTTATCTAAAAATATCAATCTAGATATAAATTATACAGTGACTCTATGTGCTAGATTTCATAGTGAACCTAAAGATTCTCACTTTTTTGGATTCTAAGAGAATTCTATGATATGCGAAAGGAACTATAAACTATGGTATTCTATATAAACATAGTATAGATTAAAAACTATTGGGGTTTATAGATGATTATTGGGAAGGTGATTGTATAGACAAGAGGTATAATTTAGGTGAAACCTCTTTTCTGGGAGAAGGATATGTCAGTTGGTATATCAAGAATAAAAATTCAGTAACAGTGATCATGGATGAAGTTGAATATGTTACAGTTACACATTCTTGTACACAAATGATTTGGATGCAAGTATAATTTTAAGACTTGAAAATTGAGACTGAGAGACCACGGGAAATTTCATGCGATAATCAAAGTGCTATTAGGTTTCCTAAAAATACATTACAACATTCATGATACAAGAATATTGATATCTAACATCATTTTATCAAAGAAAAGCTATAACGTGGAGATATCAAGTTGGAATACATTTCTATAAAAAATCAGGCTGTAGATATTTTCACCAAAGAAATGTCAAGAGAGAGGTTTGTTGAGTTAAGGCTAAAACTTTATGTTCATACTTCTCCTATAACTTAAAAAATATAAAGAGGTGTATTCTTATTCCCTATTATTTTGTGTATATTGTGCTAGAAAAGTAGATAATTGAAGGAGAATTTTTTTTCATCATGGGTTTCATTCAATTCCATGATGATGAAAGTGAATTTATTTCTTGAGGGGGGGGCTTCATGAGGTTTGAGTACACCAATCATCCACTCATCTATCATTATAAATTGTATTTATTTAAGAAGAGTGCTTTATTGATGAAATGTTGAGACAAAGGGGGAATTATTCTTATGCTCCTGAAATTTTTGATGTGTATGATTGAGTGTGTGAAGGTTCTCGTATTTCATTTGATACTTTCCAAGATTTACTTAACATGACTAGATATTTAAAAGATAGTTTAAATACCCTTGGTTATATCTCTTGTTTTCTACACTAGGTATTCCTGCATAAACTTAGTGGTGATTAACTAAAGGCTCTTTTCTAAGTATCATGTGACACCATTACTTCTTTTAAGAAGATAATAGAATAGGTTATTGAAAATATAGATGATATAAGAATACCCCACTTACCCTTTTCATTTAATTTTCATTAATGGGGAGTAAATATGATACACACATATTGAATTTTATTTTATGGGATATATGTGAATGGGTGGTGATAAAAACATACAAATGGGGGATTGTTGAACCTAAGTGTTTCATTTGTTGTCGTAGTGTGTCAATATTTGTTTGGTGAGTTTGGATGAATTGGTGATTCATGGAGAATTGTTATAGATTCATCTTATGTCATTATATTTCACACTTGGAAAATTATTCTTGGCATAAATGTGATTATTTTTGTACTGATTTTCAATGTTTAATAGATGTGTTAAGAAGGACACATGGTTTACAATAATGTTTGGAATATTAAAGAAGGATATGCTATATAAATTTCATTTTTCATGAAGAAGACACTTGAGAGGATAAGAAGAAAGGAGGATTTGGATTTCCATGTATATATTTGGTAAATTATTTTTTTAAGAGTTTACTATAAAACAAATTGGGATCCAACCCTTCAATCCAGTCTAATGGACCCAAGTATAGCCACTAATTAGGTGGGTATAAGGTTATACCTCAATCCATTCTGGTGGAGGAAGGGGTTGTATATGAGCCTTATGGTGCACACCCATGTATAGGGAAGATGTTTGGGTCATGTGTAGGCCCACAAGAGGATTGGATAGGTTCATGGTGCATGTATGGTGTGCTAGTGGGATGAAGCCTGTGTGGTGTATGGTGCGAAGTGAATTCTGGTGATGATACATGGAAGTTAGCTCGAACAGTGAAGTGGTGGTACTTGATTAATAAACCAAAGTTAATTTCAGTTGAATATTTGATGTGGTATGAGTGTTATGTGGGGTAATATTACTCTGATTAAAAACATACACAAGGAATTAACACTGTTTGATCTACTTGATATGAGTCATCTGATCATGATCGACGATCACCTTTAAACTCTGGTGAATGAAACCCTTTGTGGATGAGGTTTTCAAACCAAACAACTGCAAAGGAATTCTAGTGCCTTGTGAGATCAACCAGCACATCAGGTGTTTTGAAAATCAACTAAGTATGGATTTATGAAAATCATAAAAATTTATTCCAAAGGATGTTTGCAGAGATTGGTGCTTCGTGGGTGAACCAGATACTTTAAGATGAATGAGTATGAAGGTAATGGATGCATTATTTGTGGAAGAAAAGTCATTTTAGGATATAGATAATGTATTTTTTGGCGTCACAAACAAGCAAGTATTATGCAGTGAAGAATGGTATATGAAGCTGCATATAAAATGAAATGTTATGCGGGATTAGGAGTATTATCATGCGTAATGAGTTTTGATTTTGTGGCCATCCAACTTTCTATCATGTAGTATATGAGGATGAATTTTAAGATTCTATGTAGATGGGTTATCAAGTTTCTATGTGGACTAGGTCATGCATTCTATGCGAGAAGCTCTTAGGCGGTGAGTGTTTGTGATGTTTCTATACAGATATACTATGCATATATGTTGCTTTGTGGTGAGTGTTTGAAGATAAGAATTAAAATTATTTGTAAAAATGAATAAAAAATGTTATGTGAAGATGGTTAAAAATTATATGCAAAGATGATTTGCAGAAAATAATTAAAATTTCTATGCGGAGTTTCTATTTAGAGACAACTTAATCACTTTAAACTACTTACCACATTCTTAGAATTATCGTGTGGTAACTTCTTTATTAACTGGTGAATTTTTTTACTATAAATTATGAGTTTATTCCTAGATAAAATGTGTATAAAATACACGTGTGATAACACTAAAGTGTATATTAGATTTTATAAGAAAATATTTTGATACTCCTGTAGAAATAAGTTTGTGAAACTATAAGAATTCTTGTGCAAATAGTATGTGACATCATGGATGTTATATGTGATGATTATTTTATGTATGTAGTGAATATTTCACATAATTCAAGAGTAGCATATTTTTGAGAATTCAAAATTCAGATATTGAGGAAGAACCAGTTTGGTGATGTTCTTCAAAAATTGAACATATTGTATTTTATCAATCCTGAAAGCTCAAAAGGTAATATCTTCATCAATTGTTGTAAAAGTATAAAACATTCAAAAGTGGTTTTTATTATGTTGTTCGTATCATTTTTTTAATAGACAGTGCGAAACTATTATTCTAGTGGGACTCTGGAAAGCATGGTGGGACTCTATGATAGTGAATAAAAGTATGTTGTAACCACTTGTGATTATAGTGTAGAATTTGTGATTTTGGAGTCTAACCATTCACAGCACGGAGTAAGATCATATTGAGACTGAACATTGTAAAAATATTTTGTTCCTATGATATTTATTTTTATTTTATTCAAGATAGGTTGATTTATCATAATAGTTTATCAGATTCTAATAGGTCAATAGAGGTTAATTTCAAAATAAATAAAATTTGTAAAAATCAACACTGATTCAACCCCCCCCCCCCCCTCTCAATGGTTCAATGCCTCTCTTAATTTCATCATCTAATGTTCATAAGGTTTTGTTTTTAAAATTGGTTTTAAAAGAATTTTTTCTGAGATATAACAATCAGAATTTATAGATGCATCCCCAAATAATTGTATTCATTTAACATGGATCTATTTATTTTTTGAAGTGTTATATCTTTCCTCTATAAAACATCATTTTCTATGGTGTCCTAGGTGCTAAAAAATTATGAAAAATACCCATTTATTCAAAAAAAATATTTAAATTCTATATTTAATAATTTTCTACCTCTGTCACTTCTAATTGATATAATTACATAAACTTTTTCATTTTTAATTATTTTTCAATAATAAATAAATTTATCTAAACTTTTATATTTTTATATAAGGATACAAACCCATGTAAACCTTGTGAAATCATCTATAATGACTAAGGCATATTTCTTTCTCACTAGACTAATAGGTTTAACTAACCTAAATAAATATAAATGTAAGAGTTGAAGAGGCATTATTTTTATTACTTCTTCGATATTTTTGGAGGATATTTTGTGATGTTTAACATTCATACATGAGTCAAAAACATAGGTGTTTTCCTCCTTGAGTTCAGGTAGCTACAAAATAGTTTTATTCTTAGACAACTTGTGTAGATTCCTAAAATTAACATGAAATAATCTCCTATTCCATATAATTTCAAAATATTTTATATCATTTAAACATTTAACATTCTGGTAATTCAACAAAATTGATTGAATAAATTTTATATTTTCTATTTTTGTAAAATACGATAGATTCATTCCTTAAAAACACACTTATCATTCAAAAAATTTACAAACATTCCATTATCACATATCTAAGAAATACTTATCAAATTATGCTTTAAACATTCAACAAAAAATACTTTTGAAATAATGAGAGAATTCAAAATTCTAACTTTTCCAAAACCTTTTAATTTTCATTTAAAATTATCACTAAATATAACACTACTTCTATAAAATTTATTAAAAGATAATAAATTTGAGATATTATTAGTCATATATTATGAGAATCCTCTATCCATGTACCATTTGTCCTTTTTTACACTTCCAGTATATACTTCCTATAAAAACATATTTAAGAAATTTTTGGTACCCATGAAAACTAGGGTCCAATGGGATTAGTATATGAACTTTTGGAAACCTAGAATAATTTTAAATACTTATTTATTGGTAATCTAGAGGGTAAATATTTAGAAATAAAAGATCATGTATGTCCAAAAGATTATGGAAATCTTAAGGAACACTCATTTACACAGTGACCCTTCATTTGAAATTTAAAACATATAATAGTTGATGTACTTCCATTGGAGCTCTTAAAAAATAAATCATTGTACATATTTGGTGAAATATTATCATACCCAAGGCCATTTCTTTTTTTTTATTTTCTTCAAACTCATCATTTTATAATATCTCTCTTTACATAGAACAAAATTGGATAAAATTAATTTTAAATTTTAAATTTCATTTTTGATCCTTTCATTATCATTGAGAATAGAATTGGAATTTATTCCTTCATATTTATTTTACTTTAATATAAAATCAATTTTTATTTTATTTTCTTCTTTCAGTTTTTTATTTCAACATCTGTAGATTTAAATTCACTATGATAAAAATCTAAATTTGTACGAGCATATTCCTTGAGTTTTTCATTTTCAGCAAGAATGATTTTATTTTTATTGAAAATTTTCATATATTTACCTTTAATATCCTTGTGTAAACCAAAAGAAAAATATATCTTAATATTTAATATCTTTATTCCATTATAAATTTTATCTTCAATTGGTTTTTTAGAATTATACTCAAAAGAAGAAAATAATTAGATTCACTTAATTGATTTAATGAAGCCCTTGGACATAACTTTGCCACATCCTTTTTAGAACTGGATTATTCAATTGAACTATAATCATCTATAAAACTCCACCCATATGCCATGGATTCATTTTATTTTTTGTATTGTTGTCATTTTTTCTTATCATTCATGAGCCAAGGGGATTATAGTTTGACTTGACTTCTTTTTCTACACTCATATAAAATAATATCACAAGAATAATTAGATATATAATTACCTTTATTTATCAATCTATCATTATTTTGATAGTAATACCTTTTATTTTTCATTGATTATCCTTTATTACTTCTTCCTTGGGCAACCTATACAACTTGGTCTCTTTCACTGCTTTATAGCTCATAGTTAGTAGAGTAAGTAGTAACATGCATTTTTTATTTAAAATAAAATAATCTATTTTTTTGAAATATATTCTTGAGTAATATTTTTAATTATAATTCATATTTCAATAAATATATAATAATTTCATCTAATGTATATTCTTTGAAAATTTTTACTTTCATCAATTTTTACTTTCCTAGCATGCCATTTGTCAGGTAAAGATCTTAAAACTCTTTCAACTAAAATTGAATTCTCAAAAGTTTCTCTTATATAACTCATACCATTTACTATACTAGTAAATCCATGAAACATTTGATTAATAGTTTTTTCTTCAACCATTTTAATTTATTGATACTTATGCCTTAATATAATAAACTTAGTTATTATAAGCTTATCTGAACCAAGATGAGTGACTCATAATATTTTCCAAATATCAAGACTGTTGGATATGCAGAGAGGATCTTTTCCTATAACCTATCTTGGCTCTCCTTTAGCTCCTAGACATATTCATATTAGAGAATTTTATGTTATTTTGAATCGAATTTTGAGTCATGTGCTTGACTAGAAAAACTGTTTTTTATCTTTTGGAGGGAGGATTTCTTTAATCAATAGCATGTTAACAGCTATTTCGATCCATGTTCTTTCGGCCTGAAAAGTGCCGAAGGGTGTGATTTCATCTATTGATAAAGTTCTGGCTGATTTTATTTGGGATGCTTAGTTTGAGGGGAAATTTCATTGGACTTCATGGGAGAAAGTGGCTAGACCAATCCAGGAAGGTGGTACCAATATCAGAAGCCTTGGGGATACTATTCATTACTTGCATGTGAAGATTTCCTGGGAAGTTATGGAGGGATGTACTCTTTGGGGGAAAACTATGTCCTTGTGAGGTGAAGAACACTTGGTGGACAGCAGATATGTTTCACCTTTCTGGGCTTTAATTCGGAGTTTTTTTCTTGTTATTCACCAATATTCTCACTGGATTATAGGGAGGGGTGATAT
Organism: Viscum album; assembly: GCA_963277665.1. Classification (NCBI taxonomy): domain Eukaryota; kingdom Viridiplantae; phylum Streptophyta; class Magnoliopsida; order Santalales; family Viscaceae; genus Viscum; species Viscum album. The sequence goes on from OY728159.1 coordinate 1,645,119,872, forward strand.
CTCTTTTTGGAATCACAACTGGACCGGGTCAGTTATTGGTTTTCCAGGTTTCCCTACTCCAATGATCTTGTTCAAAGAATCTTGTAGTTACCCTGCTTTCATTAATGTTGTTCTTGATGAGGAACAGAAGAATACCTTTGATCTTATCAATTTGAATATGGATCCAGACAGATGTGTTTTTACTGCATCAAAATCGGGTATGTTGTCTTCTAAAGATTTTCGAAGTATTTCTAATTCCCAGGATCAGCAGGATTATTAGAATAATATTGCTTGGTATAATAGCATTCCCATTAAATTTAATTTTCTGGTATGGAGAATTAGAAATCGGGCTGTCCCAACAGATGAGAATGTGAAAAGAAAGGGTATTCATTTGGCTTCTAAATGTCACTATTGTAGCACGTATAAGGAGGAAGATTTTGACCATCTGTTTTTTGAAAGTGATTGGGGTTTGGATTTTTGGAGTTTTTTGGAAAATTCACTAAATTTTTAGATCCTCTTTTTGCTAGAATTCCTTTTTTGGATAGGTGGTTTCATGGTCTGAATAGTGTTGGTTCTAAAAAAACATCTAGATCTGTGATCCTTAGTGCGGGGTGTTGGTGTATTTGGCAGGAAAGGAACAAAGCTCGGTTTGAAGATATTCAAGCTTCAAAAAGTTTGGTTGTTATCAGAACTAAACTTCTCCTACTTGATTTAGTTCGGTATTCTAAAATTCCAAGCGATGCTCCTTCCTTGAGATATATTTGTCCAATCTTGACTTGTCCAGATATTATGAGGAGAGGAAACTGAGTCATTTGGTGTCCTCCTAACATGGGTTTTAAGCTGAATTTTAATGGCTCCTATGTTGAAGGGTTTATTCGGGGTGGTGGTGTAGTTTGTGATGGGAGTGGAAGTATTTTAATTTCTTTTTCTGCCTATTATGGGAAAGGCAGCTCCATTCAAGCTGAAGCTGAGGCTATTCATACAAGGATCATGTTGTGTATTCATAAAAGCATTTCTATCTCTCAAATTGAAACAAATTCAAAGATGATTTATGACTCGATGAATGGAAAGATTTCGATGCCCTGGTCGATTACTTACATTGTCAGAAAATGCAGAAATTGGGTCGAGATCAACAAGATTCGGATTTCTCATATATGGCGTGAAGGTAATTAATTTGCTGATTACTTTGCTTCCTTGAAGGTGGAGGACCAAGGTAATAATGTTTTGTATTTCCATAGTATTCTTCAAATTGAACCAGATGGAGTGGGTTTGATTATGGGAGATCAACTTGGTCTCCATTATTTCAGACCACCTTAAACTATTTGTTTCCTACCCAAAACCTTGTTTGTTTTGGGCTTTCTCCTTTTATAATAAAAATACAGATTGTGTGTGTATCAATATAAACTTTAGGTTCATTATAAGTCTTGATTGTGATAGTTCAACTATAAATTATCAAGTGTTTAAGGTAAGCTTATATATGTGACATTCAATATCCAAAATCTATTCTATCAAGTAATAGAGGTCTTTGAGGTGTCCATCCATCATTTTAACTTTTTTTATCATATCAAAATATCTTTTCCCCCTAATAGTTCAGTTGGGATTTTATTAGAACAAATATATAAATGTGTTTGTGTACCAAGATAGGGGTAAAAATCTGATACCAGCTGTTAGGTCCTAAAGTGAGAATGATAGAATAGACAAGAATGGGGTGAATTAACATTTTAAAATATTTTTTTAACACTTATCAGAGTTAAGTTAATTTTTTATAGTGGAAATAAAATTGAAATGGACATAATTTTTTTTATAGTATTTCAAATTTAATTGATCCTATGTCTACTTTTCACTCCTCTCAAATGAAGAGTGAAATGTGACCCACAAAAATGGAACCTCTGAATTTTTATTGGGATTCACAACCCTTTATAATTCTATTTTAATCCTTAGAGTCTTAACCCAAGAATAACTTTTGTACACCTAGAGTCACAACCCAGCTAGCTCCCTTTTGAGGTGGTAGAAAAACCAAATCTACCTTTTCCCAAACCAAGGCACAACTGAATCCCCCTTTCCTTTTACCAATTATAGAATAATCCACACAAACCTTTTTTGTAGTGGTATAACCCAAATATCCTACCTTTTAAGGGTAGTATAACCGAATAAAATTACACACATAGAAAATGAATATAAATAATTATGAACCATAGAAACTAGTTAAACAATTATAATGAGTGTCAAGGCATCATTGTTCTCTTCAGACATAAAAGGATTAGGATAATGTATCTTAGGAAAGAGTGTTCTTGTGATTGATCACAAAAGAGTGTCACACAGTATATTTTGAAAAATATCCTCATCCTCGTATACTTGAATTGGTTTTGTTAAACTCTTTATATAGAGCTCCAATATGCACACCAACTCATAAAAAATCATAATATCCACTTTAAATATTTTTATCCATTATCATAAATAAAATATTAATATCGTTCACATTGAGTAAACTTAAATGGATTCAATAATTGAATTCATGTGATACAAACTCTTAAAATTCTAAGAATTTTGAATTTTAAATCACTACTAATGTGAATATCAAACCATGCATGAAGCTCTTTATCCATAATTTAAATATGTATAAAATAATTCAACAATTTTTGTCACAATATCAACATGATTAATGAGTATTTACAGAATAAACAAATCAATTAAAATAATTAACATAATCATGTAGTAAATAGAAATGTAAAATAATATGAAAAAACAATAGAGTATATTTGAAATAGGTACGTTTTATTTCTTCATTATATATCCATCCTTGTGGTGGTTCAATAAATAATTAAGATAGTTCAATCATTATTGTAGGTCTATCCTTGTGGTAGGACCTATTTTTTATTTTTTTGATCAGTTTCAACATGAATTTGATTAGAATCAACATGCAGTCATTCAGTATTCAACATGTGGTTAATCCAATCATGTGGTTGATATATTCATATAGTTGATTATGTACTTTTAATAACCTTCATTCATGGTTTATTGAGTGATATGGTGGGTTAAAAACTCTCCATGCAGTTGATTTAATGCTTATAAAATTTCCAACTAACTACCTATGACGATTTCTTATCAGAAATGGTCTATAGTCATGGTCGCTTGTCTATTGTGGCTGATTGAGGACTTTTGGATGATCCACTATACATGTGGTTGATCTATTGATCATATAGTTGATCCATTTTTTATGAGGTTGATTCATTACTCATGTCTCAATCAATTTTCCATACAATCAACTGAGGACTTATGGTTGATCCATTGTTCATGTAGTCGATATATTGTACATGCAATCGATGCATTGTACATACAGATTATTGATTGTTTGACTTAATTTTGATCTAGATTTAGACATATTTTTCAGAATAGATCAATGGAAAACTAATATAAAATGAGATACCAACCCATACTATGATGAACCTTTCCCCAATATTAGATTATAATGAACACATAGACTTTATAGTTTAACTCATGTTATAAGGAATAAAATATTAAACAAAAGTTTTTAAAAATTATAATTAAACAAAAACGAGGTATTTTAATTATCAAAACATTAAAAAACCAAGTGGTTTAAGGATCCACTTCAACATCACCTTAGGGAGAACCTATCTTATTTTTGAAAAATAAAGATGAATCTATGAGTTTGTGTATCAATTATAAATAAATCAATTCCATTACTACAAAGAACAAGTATCATTTACCTCACATTAATGATTTTTTTGATCCGGTGTAAGGGTATCAATACTTCTCAAAGATTGATCTTCATTATGATTATCATCAATTAAAATTCAAGAAGTATGAGATACCATGTATGGATTTTCTTATAAGGTATGGGCATTACTAGTTCATATTAATTCCCTTTAGGTTAACTAATTTACCCTCGATGTTCATGGATTTTATTAATAAAGTATTCAAGTATTATTTTGATTAATTTTTTTTGTTTTTTATTAATGATATTTTGATATACTCTAAAATCTATGAAGAATATAAATTCTATTTATGAATCTTTCTTAAAACTCTAAGGAATAAGGGGTTATATGGGAAATTCAATAAGTGTGATTTTTTTATTCAAAAAATATATTATCTTGGATATATTGTCTCCAGGGATAGAATATCTATTAACTCCACAAAGATAAGGGTTGTTAAATAATATCCCATGCCAATTAATATAACTAAGATACATAGTTTCCTTATCTTAGTAGGTTACTATCAATAATTTGTTTAAAACTTTTCCAAATTAACTAATTCTTTACCAAGTTGACACATAAAGGGATCAAATTCACATGGTCAAAGGAATTTAAAGAAATTTTTAAAGAACTAAAGAGGGTATTTATCAATGTATCAATATTGAACTTGTTATTTGGAAAGGAAGGTTTTGTTATATGTAGTGATGAATCAAATAAAGGACTAGGGTGTTCCCTTATGAAAAATGATATAATTTCTTTTATGCATCAAGGAAATTAAAGATCCATGAGAAAAACTATTTAAATCAAAGTCTTGAGTAGGAAGTTATAATCTTTTCATTGAAGATATTGCAACACTATATTATGGTGAAATATGTGACATATATATTTATCATAAACTTTTGAAGTATATATTCACATAGAAAGAGTTCTATATGAGAAAAGGTAGATAATTAGAACTACTCAAGGGATATGAATATGCAATACACAACCAACCTAGGAATGAAACCAAGATATTGGATGCATTGAGTATAAAGGATTATAGAGTTCTATCAATGATGAGGATGGACAAGGATCCAATATTCATAGGTTTATTAAAGTTGGATATGTGAATTATTAAAGAAGGAGAAACATCATTCTTTTTCAAAGTAATTTCCCAACCATATTTACTAGAGAAAATAAAGAAGTGTCAAAAGGATGGAAAGGTTTTACAAAAGAAGATTAAATCCATAGAAGATGGGAGATTGAAAATTTTCACCTATAAATATGGTGTGTTGAAGTTTGGAAATAGACTATGTATAGTCTTTATACCTGAGATGATTATGGAATTATTGGATAAATATCATAGATTTAATTTCTCCATACACCCTAGTATCATAAAGATTTATAGGGATCTATGGGAGTACTTATAATGGGAAAACATGAAGTGGAAATTTTTTGATTGTGTGTCAAGATGCTTGGTATGCTAATAAGTAAAATTCAAGAGAAAAATATTATAGTACCCCTCCCTATACTAATTTTGAAGTGGGAAAATATCGCAATAGACTTTGTTATTGGACTACCTAATACATCTAATAATAATGATTCAATATGGGTCATTGTGGATTGACTCACCAAGTATGAATACTTTCTAAAAATAAGAGAGGATATACCCCTTGAATATATTACACAAATATATATCAATGAAGTTGTAAGGATTCATGATGAATTTATATCAATTATATCTTATCATGACCCTTATTTCACATCTAAATTTTATAGGAGTATTCAAAAGGATTTGAATATAGTGATAAACTTAATCACTACTTACCATTTTTAAATAGATGGAAAAACTGATAGAACTATCCCAAAAATAAACGATATGATGAGGTCATACTCACTTGATTTCCAAGGAATTTGGGATAAGTACCTACCTTTGGGGGAATTTTTATAAAACAATATCTTTTATCCAAGTATCAAAATGGAACTTTATGTGGCCTTGTATGGAAAAATATACCATACTTCAACATTTTATGATACATTTGGGTAAATGAGGCTAGTTAGTCCATAAATTGTAGAGGAGGCAACTGAGAAGGTACATTCTATCCATAGTCATATCAAGACAGCTCAAAGAAGATATAAAATCTATAATAATAGTTATAGGAAGTACATATAATTAAATTAGGGGATCATGTCTTATTAAATGTGTCTCCATAGAAGGGAGTCAAAAGGTTTGGTAAGAAAGTAAAGCTAAGTCCTAGGTACAATGGGCCTTTTGAAATTTTAGAGATAATTAGAGTGGTGGCTTAAAATTTAGATTTTCCACCCAAACATTCTAAAGTGCACACCATATTCCATGTTTCATTATTGAGGAAGTATATATTAGAATCAATACACATAATCATCACTAAGGAAATAGAGTTGGAACCTAAGTTATATTATAATTAAGATCATATCCAAATTCTTGAAACTTGAGAGAAAGTATTGTGGAATCAGATAATTCAGTTGGTGAAATTACTCTAAAGGAATTAAAATTTATAAGAAGAAATATGGGAACCTCAAGAAGAAATGAGGAATATCTAACCCCTTTTTTTATGAGCTAATATATATCATAAATTTTGAGAACAAAATTATTTAGTGGGGAGAATGTAAGGCCTGATATTCTTTTATATTAGGTAAACACTACATATCTAAAGCTATTGTATAATGAAAAATATATTACGTCATCATTATAGTGTTGTAGAAATAGATTTTATACATAAATATATTTAAAAGTTATATTTATAAATTTTATAAATTCAATTTGATAAAATATACATCATTTTTGGATTTTGAATATTGAAATTAGCTTAAGGTGTATTTTTGTAATTTTTCTAAAAAATGTTATTTTTAAACAATTATTCTTTAAAGTTTTATGAATTTTTTATAAATAAATTAAATAATATATTTTAAATTATGACTTTAATATAAAAATATATATTAAAACTCATTTAATTAGTTATTTATGGGAAATAAAAATAAAAAATCTTAATGTATAAAGACACTTTTCTACAAAAATGGTTTTTTCTAATATCATATGTTTTTATTTAAAAGTTAATTTTTATATATTTAGAAATTAATTTAGATAAAATAGAGCCCAAATTTAGAATCAACATTTAAAAATTTGGTAAAGGGTTATCTTATATTTTTATAAAAATAATAATTATCATGGTAAATATGTCATCAATGTAAATGGGGAAAATAATCTCGATAGTGGAGATGGATCAACATTCCCAAGGAAGTTAGGGTTTTCACGTGAAATCTTCTTGATGGTGAAGGATTCTCCTATCTATCAGTGGTGGTAGTGACCACATCTCAAGATTAATCTCCTCCTTCTCCTGCTACTTCACTTACATGAGTTCATGGTGTTTTCTTCTCATAGCTTGGTTCTTTTTATTCAATATGTGTTCCTCTATATCTTTTGGTTTCCCTAATCATATATGTTCTAGATTTGGTATGTCTGATATTTAGGTTGGTATTCCTTCATTATGAGATTTTGGGATACAATGGAGTCATCAACATTGCATTGTCAGCATTTTTGTGAGGTGATCATGCATATAGAGAAGATGTTAATGTAGTTTTGGCACTGGAGGGCATCAGGGTTGATAGTTTCTCCATTATTGAGTGGTGATGATGGCATTGATTTGCTCGATCCTAGGGGTGTGGGAGGTTTTTAGTTTGGGAAATGTGTGAATTTGTGGCCCCTATGACTTCATTCCTTGCGAATGTTGCACTGGTGACTTCAAGAGGTGATGACGGCTCAAATTTAGGTGGAAAAGGTAAGTGGTGAAAATCAGTAACATCTAGAGGCATTGGTGGTGGTGACCGGTGGTGACTAGTGGAAATGGTTGGTGGAAACAATAGTTGTCTAGGTGAGAGATAGTGATGTCAGAGGTATTCTAGATAGTGACCGGGTGGAAGGTAGTGTGCATCAGCAGTGGTTACATGTATGGTTTAATGGGAATATGACATGTTCATTGGGATTGAATGTTTTACCACGTTTCATATTTCTTTATACGCTCTAGATTTTATCTTGTTGCACTTGTATGGTGGTACATATTTTGTAGGAACTATTGGGTGGGAGGCCTCAAAGGGATGGGTGTGCTAACACCCATTATTTATCCATCAATCCTCTCTAAATGGATGGGAACCCTTATTTGTCTTGTGAAGTGTTATTGGATTGGATTTTTATTGCATCAAGTCGACAATGTGGTGATTTCCTCACAAGAATTATTGAGTGGGAGGCTTGAAATGGGGATAGGTGTGCTAGAACCTATCATTCATTCCTCCCTCCATATGTTAGTGTGAGTGGGAGGGGTTCTTTATCACATTGTGTTAGACCAGCATGGCACAAATTCTTGGCAAGTGGGGTGATGCATCGTCATTGTCTGATTTCATTGTTATAATTTATATTAGGGGGCGACGAGGCTTTTTCTATTGATAATCTTGAAATTTACTTTCCATATAACACTCGAGACCATCTTATAACCATCGGTTCATTTTTCTTTAAATATTTTATGCCTCTATGTTTATAATGGGTTCTTTTTCTCCCATTCTCAAAAGAGGTTTTCTAGTTTTTCTTTTCAATAAATGGGTTTTTACCTCCAAACTTTTTAAAAAAGATTTAATGGGGGTAAAAGATGTAAAGTAATGTGGATTGAAATTTTGATGATTAAAATGATAAATTCACCTACTATAAGACCTTTTTTAGGTATTAAAGTCAATCTCACTTGTCTTACTAATATCTCTTACCTAACTCACCTAACTCTCATGTGATTACATCTTTACCCTTTAACCAACTTTAATTTCCAAGGAAATTCCCCCCATATTCACCTATAAAAGGATCTCACTTCCACCCATTATCCCATCCCTCTACACTAAAAATATATTAACCACTAATTCCATCTCATTTTACTTATCAGGAGTCTCTCTAAGGATTTTATAAGTTTTTAAGGAGTTCTTCTCAATCTTTAAGATGGTACCTTGAAAGTAAGTGTTTCCAATCATCATATTTCCTTTTCAATTACATTTATTTTGTAATAATGTCATTTAAAATTATTTTTCATATACTAACATGCTTTTTATTCCATGTAAATATCATAAATTTGATATATTATTAACAATAGATTACTTGTTTCCTCTCATTATATCATCTTTATATGTTCTTATTATACTGAAGTAAGGGTTCTTGAACTTTTTTTTGAAGATTTTCCATTTACTTTTCCTTTAAATGAGAAACAATATTTTGATTCATTTATATAAATTACGTGTCATATATTTAATGAGATATCATCATTCCCTCTCATTATACTACCTTCATATATTGTTACAATTCTCAAACACTTCTATATCCATAAAACATCCTAAAATTTTGGTAAAGTAAAGAGTGTGTGATTTCCTAGCAATAAAATACCTATTTGGATACAAAAAATAGGATGCAGGCTCTGGAATAGATTCACCTAGGGGTAATAACCTCAAAAAAATGGGTAATAAATCGACCTTCACTCAGTGCACAACCAGTGGGCCTAACTGCATATAACATCCCCAAACCCACACTCTCGAATCTAGTGCTAAAATCATAAACATTACATATTTTTATTTGATACTAATGAAGGTGACCTAATTTTCACCATCCAAAACTTACAATATAAAAAGGAAATATTTGATCACTTACATTCTCAAGGATCTTTTAGGTTTAGAGTTATAGAGAATTATGAAAAACTCTTACATAAACATTACCCATGAATTTAAATGATAATTTCTCCTACTTAACCCATCTTTTCTTATTTCACATTAAGTCATAATAATTATTTATATAAAACCCTCCTATGAATAATTAATTCAAAAAAATTATTGATAACCTAAGAAAAAGGAAACATAATAAGGGTGATCTCAAGTGCTCACTAACGGTAAACATATGAATTAAAAATTGAAATCCATTAGTGAGCATAATAAGAGAATAGGGTTATGATGACATAATCAAAGTTCATGAGCATACATAAGAATATTCATTCATAACAATACCTAGATCATTAAATATGAAAATATAAAATAAGGATTTTACAAAGTAAAGATTCATCAAAATCAATAATCATGATCCATGTGATATCAATCTTGATCAAAGGAAACATTTATAACCATAGTAAGCATAATGAAAAAATATTGGTATCTTGGGAAATTATCTTTATATAACTTCTTACAAATAGAGAAACCCATATGGTTGACTTCCATATTCAGAATACCCAATGCATTGAAGGGTTATCACAAACCCAACCATCCTTGGTTTATCATGGAACCACCCATAATTGGTTTATCATGGGATCACCCATCCTTGGTTAATAAAGTAACCACCTACCATTGGTTTATAATGGGACCACTAATACTTGGTTTAAAATGGAATCACCCATAATTATAAATAAAATTCCAAGAACTATATCATGGACAAAAAAATTAGAAACCTTCACTTTTCAATCATAATAATAATCATTGTTTTTTCATTGCTTGTTTCACCGAAGAAAAACAAAGAGGTTCTGTGAAAATATTTTTGAAACATGATTAACCCATGGAAAAAAATGTATTTCATGGAAAAATATTTGAAACATGATTAACCCATGGAAAAGAAATGGGTTCCATGATAATCTATTTGAAACATGATTCACCTGTGGGAAAAATGGATTCCTTGACAATATCTTTGAGACAATATTAATCCATACAGAGAAAGAATGAGGATGGGATAATTACCAAATATCCCCAATAGAGCATAAGTAACAATAAGGTTTTTTGATGTTGGTGAATGGAAATACTATTAAAATATATTTAAAAACTTTTTTGAGGAAAATAACCTTTTAATTTTAAAAATCACTTTTAAAAACTAAAAATTCACAAAAATATTGAAAAAATAATTTTGTTTGAAAAAAATATTATAAAGATATAAAGGAAACTTCAAGGAAAATAATGGACGTGTTGGTGGGAAAGAAATTTCATGCCATAAATGTTAAAAATAAACATTCTTTTCAACACATTTTTAGAAAGGTAGTCAAAAGTAACCTATTTAAAAAAAATTAATAAATTCCCTTTTAAAACATTTTAAAAGAATGTAAAAGATCATGTAAAATGGATTAAAGAAATCATTTATTTTTTAGAAAAGAACATTTTTTAAAACATTTTAGAAAACATGGATATGGAAGAGAAAGATACTTAATCTAAAAGAAAAATACAAGATCAGTATCACTTACAAGTGAATTTCTTGATATTTATTAAATAAATAAGGGGGAGATGAAAATAAAAAAATTTAACCACATTCATAACTATTTTATAATAAGGATATGTGGTTAAATAAGAAAAGATCATATGATTTATTCTAAAGGAACCTTGAACATAAACAATCTCAAAAGGAAGGAAAATGTAACATAAAGCCTTTCCACTTTGATAACTCTTCAATCATAATCCCCATAAAATAATAAATTCAAATAATACTTTAAATATCATGATCATAAGTATTTTCATGATATAATTTGATGAGCCTGACCCAGATACCCTCTCAAATTGGTACACAATATGAATTGCCACATACCTGAAGTGTGTTCCTGATCCCCATGGGTTGGTGACTAGCACCCGGGAATCAAAAAACAACCAGAGGGAATGATTTCAACCATCCTGAAACAAAAACATGGTATACACACATACACAATAGAGAGAAAAATCAAAATAGATAAATATATTCCATAACTAAAATAACATAGTCAAAAATACACAACTCAAAAGTAGAAAAAATATCCAAGCGACAAGTCCAACAGCAAAGGACAATGTACTCTATATTATAGCATGGAAAATATCCCACCATCTCACCACTATCTACCCAGACTTGGATAATATGAAAACTGACTACCTCACTATAGATCCTTTCCTTTCCCTTCATAGAAAGACATAACAAGGTCTATGCACTACCAAAGGGGTGTGCAATATGTGAGCTAACAGGCTCAGTAGGGTCTCACCTAGGCCTTCCATAACAAGTCTCTGTGCAATAATCAAATCATTCTCAACTTTAAAGAAAATAAGGCAGGATATACAGTTTAGTAGCTTTATATCAAAAGCATAGAAAAAACAATTTAATTTCCTCTTTTCTATATTTCCAAATAAACTAGGTAAATCAGTTTCAAATCATTTCATATACAAAAAATCATTCATATAAAAACAAAGAAGGTATCATATATCATATCAAATCCATGGAAGTATAACCAAAATAGTAAAAGCCAAAAAAATAGGTAACAACATGCCAATAATCACACTAGTTTAGGATAGCTGGAACACTCATACCTAACATAGAAAATTGTGCCCATCAAGTCTCTATACATATGCATCAAATCTAGAGATCAGAAGAACACCCTAGAAAGTGAACCTCCTAATAGGTATAACATGTCCCTAGAACAATGGGCCTAGGGATAATAGTAACACCCCATGAGTGAAGCCCTTGACATTGGATGAGGCCTATTACTACACCTTCCACCTAAGTACCCAAGGCTTCCCATATTCTCTATTATCCAAACCATTTAATTAAAATCATTCTTTGAAAACTATTTCATGATGATTTGAAAACCCTTTCCATTTACTAAAAACTAAGGGAAAATAATATTTTATCAAAAACTTATTTCCACGCACACAAATCAAATTAGTCAATCATTTCATTTCATTTATAAAACAATTTATCAAAAATCAGAGCAATGTAGTTCAGAAACACAAGCTAGAGATGGAATCACCTACCTTGAAACTTGGGTCGCACACACCCATAATGGAATCCACTAATAGGAAGAACACAACAATGACAATGGAGGCCCTATAATCAATCAATACAACTCATTATTGATTGTATTTAGAAAAAGGGTCGGTGAATATGAAGAAACAACCATACCTTAAGAACACATACCCACCACACCACAACCAACTAAGGATCAGCCCCCAAAACAAATCACATGCCAGATCTAGAAGGAAAAAAATAAGAATTATCATCACATACCAACAAATCTAATAGCACAATGAAATGGAGATACTATGATCAAAGGAAATGAAGAAGCGGAAGGGTTCACTTACCTGAAGAGGAACCATATAACAAACCAAGCTTGACATACATGGACATTATATTACTTTTGTGGAATAATTAATACAATACACAAAAATATACCCAAAGACCATATTAGTTAAGTGTCTTTGGAAACTTGGAACATAATCTTTTAACTTTGTGAAAGATCTTCAACGTCTCCCATAAAGATCTTCCCTTTTTTTCCTACCTAAAACCTTTCTTTATATCCTGGGGAAAAGAAAACATAAAAAGGGTGAGATCAAATTCTTAGTAAGGGTAAACATGGAGAACATAAAACAAACCATAAACATAAGAATGAAAAAACATGAACATAATGTTTAAACATCAGAATCTTGATTCATGAAATAAATCTTGGTAATACATAAGGCATAGATCATAGAGGAACATTAACCATGATATAATAACATTGGAATAAAACATGTAATTGTGGAAAACTAATAAGCACATAATATGATTTCCACAGTAGCCAAGACATTGCTTCCAAGACCATTATAGTGGACAAAGTCCATTACTGAACCATGTTTACTTGTCATTTTAGCCATGTATTACTGAACCAGATTTACTTGTAATTCTAGTCATGTCTATCTCATGAGATATAAATATTTACCCAATGCATTCGAGGGATATATAGGTCCCACCCATATCATAATGAAATCATTATTACATATACCACAAAAACATAAATCATTCATCATAGCATAACCCAAGAAATAAAATGGGGTTTATTGAACATCATTCCAACATAAAATAATCCATATAAAATACCATTCCATCATTAACATAATAATATCATAGTAATAATAGAGATAGAAACATAACCATGTTTAAAAAGATTCATCTTAGATGGAAAATAATTTTGATAAACCACTTGAACTCAATTCTTGAGGAAAATATCTTTTCTTCTTCAAAAACGTATTCTTTTCTCAAAATGCCATGAAAATTTAAAATAAATGAATTTATTTGAAAATAAACTTGATATTATGTAGAGGAATATTCATGGAAATAAAGTTTCATGAAACCATAAAAATACATTCATGTTGTATAAGTTAAAAAAACATTCTTCTCGTTCTTTTGTCCGAAAAGTCAAAAAGTACCTCATATGGTAAACAAAAGAAAGATTCCTTCTGTACCACTTAGTAAAAGTAAAAAAGGGGTAAAAATGACTTTAAATATAAATTTAATAATATTAAAAAAATTATTAAAACATTTTTAGAAAACATGGACATTGATGATAAATATATCCCCAGTAAATACTTACAAATAAACAATCTCAGATAAAAATGAGATTGGAAAAGTTATCCCTTGCCTTAGGTCTGATTTCTTTTGTATGTGTCCAAAACTCTTGTATAGTGGGTTTAAACATATTATTAACATGTAATAGAACCATAATAATATTTATGATATCATATATGATTTACTTATGACTCTATATTACCCGTTCATTTGTCAATTCCATGTTAAAGCAACATTTTGGGTAATAATCATTTTATTTATCGTACGTGTTTGGACTTGTTATTCTTGATATTATTACTTAGATCATGATTTGATTACTTTTATAATGTAAAAAATGATTTATATATCATATATATTCAGTATATAAATATATACATATAATAGATAGATAAATGAAATGGAATACATCGTTCATGGAGACGGTAGGTCGTACGTACGCATGAAAGCTATTTTTGTTTCCTTATTGAAACGAATGGAAGTAATTAAATGACATATATATATATATATAAATCCAGTAGAATTATAATTTTATATATTTCATTATTATTTATTATATATACTTTATAATCATCCTTGAATGGTTAATGTGGAGAATTAATCTCATCGTGTCACGGAGACGGTAAGTTGTACGTACGCACAAGTGATGATATCGTTCCCATAATTATTGAATGGTATTGAATTGGATGGTGTATAATATCTTAGAATTATTATCATGTTATAATAATCATATATATTTATTATTTTAACCATTATACTCATACAAGTAAGGTGGTGGTGAAAAAAATATTACACCATGGCATGGAGACAGTAAGTTGTACGTACGCACGTGCGGTGATTTTGTTTTTCGTAGGATGGATAGAAGGTGAAATAGGGTTGTTTCATATTTATAATAACATATCAGTATATGAGTGATACTTATGTTATTACTTTATAATGAATCAACTAATGAAGAGTAAGTATAAGAAGAAATAAATTTGGAAGAATCGGTAGAAGAGATTACCTCTTCCTCGACGTCCCTCCTTTAAATTTCCTCTTAGGGAATTAGAATTGGTCTTTTAAGAAGACCAGAACCTCTAGAATGTAACTATGAAATTTTATAAGATAAATGGGAAGGTTTTTACTGATCTTTAATGATCAAAATGTAGTTAAGAGGAGAGGAAGTATGTTCCCTTTCATAATTGAGGTGAGGGAACTTTTGGAAACCCCATTAATGATAATTTATAATAAAATCAAAACCGACCCAAAAACCTCCAAAGTGTCCCAATTTAGAATATTAGATTATATATGTTTGTAATATCATTAAACAATAAATTTTGGATGAATTATTTTGTTAATTTAAACCATATCTTTTTAATTGACACTTAGTTATTCTACTAAATTTTTATTTTGGTAATAACATGCTAAATATTTAATGGTAATAAATATTTACTTATATGGTTTTAACTGACCATAAATGGATATTTTATGAAATTTTAGACCTTATAATTATTAATTTTTATTTTTAAAATATTTTTATAATTTTTAAATAATTTAATAAAATGTTATTTTTATAAATTGTCAATAGTGTCAATTTTGACAGTATTTATTTATTTGACTTTAAATAAAATCCATACAAAATATAAATTTAAAAAAATATTTAATATATTCCAAACATGTCATAGTCACCTATAAAATTCATTAAACACATTAATTAGTTCATATGATATTTATTTTAATATTTTTAAAACCATTTATTTGATATTTCTATTAATAAAATAATTTTTACATCGTTATTGTGTCATCATTAATGGTAATTAATTAATCTCTAAAAATTATAAATAAATTCACATGATTTATATAATTTCAATATATTTATATAAAATATTTACTTTATAAGCTTTGTGAAGTTTATCAGTATATTAAAATTATTATACTTATGAGATATAAGAGAGTGACATGTTGTCACTTTCTTTTGTTTTAATAATAATTACATCATTTTCATGGACAAAAGTCCATGAAATAAAGAAATTATGACCCTTAGGTGATATGGGTATACTTTTATTCATCTAATAGAATTTTTTTAAGTGTTAGGGTGATTTTATAATATTATCTTTACCTTTAATTACCTGATTTACCTTTAACCATGGTAATAAAAATAATTACCAAATTTACTATTCATAATGCCCAAAAATAAAAGTATCCTATTAACATAATTTGTACCTACTTATTCAAAATATGGAATCCATTTTTCAAAATTTAAAATACATTATTTGTATTAATTAATTTAAAATTAATCTCATTGTTGAAATGAGAAAATGGGTTTTAAAAGTTAAAATATTGCAAAAGATTGAAATGTTTTTACCTATGAATTCAAGGTAAAATTAATGATAATAACTTAAATTATATGTAATAATAAAAATATATATTATTTATACTTTAAAATAATTAAATATTATAATTTAACCATACAAATTATCTCGAGGAAAAAAGTTGTTTTGAATTAAAATTTAGCGTGTTTTTACTATTCATCAAAATATGAAAGATATCAGAAAAATATCAAAAACTCATCCAAAGTAAATTTTTATGTTTCTATTACAAAGAGGAAGTTTATTTTTTAAAATATAATATATAAAAGTGTAAAAAAATAAATTTAAAATGGGTACGCCATCAAAAGTCGGCAAAACTGTATTTTTTGAAAAAAAATTCTTTTATTAGAAAAATTGAATTTGTTCTTATATCATGACTAGAAAATACATAAGATGAATTTTAACATTATATAAAATTTAAAATATGGTTAATAATATTCATAATAGTTAGTTTATATGCCATTAAATAATAATATTTTAATAATATATAGTTGTTTAGTAAAACTCGGTATCGCGTACAATGCATGCTATCGAGGAAGGTCGCCCTTACATGTAACATAAGCCAAGTCAGTGTTGAGTGTAGTGAAAGATTCCTTTGGTGTTTCATATAACATAATCTAAACTTAGTTCATTTATACATTGAAAAAAATCTATACTCAATGTTGTGTGAAATGAATTCTATCAAAAGAACTTGAAATTGTGTATAATACAAGCCAAGAATAGTGTTGTGTATACTACAAGATAATATGGTGTTTTGTATAGTGCAAGCTAATCTTGGTGTATTGTAAAACAAAATACATAAAAGAAATTAAAAATAATCTATCTCATAAAATCTCGGTGTGTTACACACCACGCACAACCCTAAAGATCAAATGTCAAAAAAAAATACAAAGGGATATGAGGTTCCCAAAATCATCAGAGAATGCTTCTAGGTTGAGAGGGAAGAGGGATGTGGAAAAATGAAATAAGAATCAGTAGTACAATGCCCTAAATCCACAACTCACAATGATTACATGGTGTTTGATCCCTTTACATGTTGTGTAATCCCTTTAAAAATCATGTAATTCATGGGGTCCATATTCTCTAAAAACCCATTTCCTTTTAATTAAAAATTGATCATTAACCATTACATAGTTTGTAACCTCTACATAGTGTGTACTCATTTCATGTTGTGTATTCAGATCATGACATGAGCCTGGTAATCAAATACACGATGTGTAAACCAGTAACACGGTGTATAATTTCCCAATAGATTGAAAAAATAGCAGATTATTACATGAAAACCCAAACTACCTTGGGAATTCTCTGAACTCGGGGAAATCCATGCTAAGACATTACATGTTTATACCTAGACTCTATTAATTCAAACAAACATACATCCCTAAACTTTAGGTAATTTTCCCCATCAAATGATCTCCATTCTTGTGAGTTTCAAGATGCACCCAATTAAATAGTAAAAGTAGTAAAGATTAGGGAATTACCTGAAAGATGGTAATGAGATGTCACAAACTCACCATCGTAAGACTTTCCATCCCTGGGAAGTCAAGTAGAAGAATAAAGTACAATAAAGAGGTGAGGAAACTTATCCCTCATCAATAACTCATGCTCCCAAGTCTCGTGAGAATTGGATCTGTATTTCCATAACACTATGACCAACAGAATTGACTTCCCACACAATAATTTCACTCGGGAATTAATGATATCTACTGGATTCTCCATAATATAAACATCTGGCTCTAACTCAATATCTTCCCAACTTAGAACATGATAGGGATCAGGATTCTATTTCTTAAGCTATGATATATGGAAAACATAATTAATGTCTATCAACTGAACCAGAAATGTTGACCAATAAGAAACCTTCCCAAGATACTCAGTGACCTCAAATTTTCCAACATATCTTGGATCCAACTTTCCCTATTTTTCAAGATGACGTTGACCCAACCAAGTTGAAACTTTCAATAAAACCTGTTCACCTATGAAAAAATCCAAAATATTGTTTCATTGATCCACATAATATTTATATTGACTCTAATCTATAACCATATTCCAAAAAATAACATGAATCTATGCTAATGTCTCCTGAACCAAACTCGATCCTACTAAAGAAGCTTCGCCTGCCTCTTCCCAACAAAGAGGTGACCTACACGGGCGACCATAAAAATACTCAAAAGAATCCATTATAATTAAATACTAATAAATATTATTATAAGAAAACTCAAATAGTCCTATATGGATATCTTAAGATCCACTAAAATCTAAGACACAAGCATGGATCATATCCTCCAGAGTCTGAATAGGACGCTTCGTCTGACCATCTATCTATGGATGATAAGTTGTACTTAATCTGACTTGAGTCCCCATCACCACATGAAGACTCGTCCATAACCTTGAAGTAAACCTAGGATACCTATGTGAAATAATGGTATAAGGAACCACATGTAGCCTCACAATTTGATGCACATACATCTTACCTAGATCTTCAACTTTAGTGATGTCCCAGATCAAAATGAAGTGATCCAACTTTTTCAACTAATAAACCACCACATAGATATAATTTCTCCCTCAGGGAGTGTATGGTGGTCCAAAAACAAAGTCCATGGATACCTCATCCCATTTCCAAACTAGAACATAAACAGGCTGGAGAAAACCAGAAGGTTTCAGATGCTCTACCTTTACCTATTGGTAGGTGTTACAGTGGGACACAAAATCAGCAATGTCATACTTTATACCTGGCCACCAGAATTGTTATCTCATGTCATAATACATCTTCATAGTGCATGGATGAATATCCCATGAAAAACTATGACAATAAAAAAATCAATCTCCTCATTGATGCTGAGATGACTAACCAATCCCCAAAATTGAGAATATCATTTGAAGAGAGATATCAACCAGAAACCGACTCCCCACCATATAGGGTTTTTTGAATTCCTATGAAATCATAATCATACTACTGAACTTGCATAATAGTCTCGAGGATAGATGATTATAGTTAAACACTAGTCAAAACCATACCTGAAACATCCTCCTGGGAATCCAGATGCAACTGGGTGAAAATATCTATAAGGTTCCACTCTTCCTTCAATTCTTAAATAGATTGCAATAGAATTTTATTTTTAATATCATATAAAAAAATATTCCCCTTCCCCAAGGTGTAGGTGATATCAAATTCAAACATCTGATGGTACTCCACTGACCACATCTATCTAAGATTCAAGTATTTTTAGGAAATGATATAACACAAACTCTTATGGTCAAAAAATATTGTGAACCTATCCCCAAAAATATAGTACCACCAACACTCGTGTACATGCATAATTTTAGAAATCTCTAAATCATGAGTGGAGTAATTCTTCTCATGTTTTTTATTGTGATGAGATCTGTAAGCTACCACATGATTATCCTGCATGAGCACACAACCCAAACCAGCACTAGAAGCATCACAGAAACCCACATGTCCCTTACTAGGCTCAGGTAAGATCAAAATAGGAGCCGATATATAAATTCCTTTCAACTCATCTAAATAAGATTGAAATTTTTCATCCCAAATAAATTTCACCACTTTCCTAGTAAGATAGTTCAAAGGTGATGTAAACTTTTTGAAACCCTTGATAAACCATAAATGATATACAGTAAGTCCAAGGAAGATATAAAAATAAAAGACATATTGTGGTTATTACCAATATAAAACATATTTCACCTTCTTAGGATCAACTAATAAGTCATGCTCAGAAATCACATGCCCCAAGAACTACACTTCTTAGATCCATAATATAACAACCCAACTCTTTATTACACATTAATACTTGATTTATTATATAAAATTACACTTAATACGACCCAAAAGATTAAGAAGTCTAGTGTATTTGGTAATTAGGCACATAACATTACATTTTGAAACATTGGATACAATAACAATATTAAAAACTTCCTTAACATGCTTTTAAAATTTTCATATCTTTTAAAACTACACAAGATAACCTAGGGAAAATATAGGAAAGGGGTGAACTATAAATCCTAGTAAGGGAATTAACATGGAATAACATGAACAGAATCATTCATGTTATATAATAGGAATATAAATGGGGCATAGTAATAATATTAATCATAAACATGAACAATGATACATGATATAGCATGATAATAATAACATGGAAAATGTGGAAACAACTTAAAACATTGAATCATAAAAGTAGTTCAAGGCTAAACCCACAAATACATCATGGTTGAAAAAGTACCATAAAGTAATCAGGTTCACTCTATGTCCCAATATGACATATCATGATACTAAACATTACCCAATGCATTGGAGTGTAATTTGGGTGCACCCATCATATTCATTTCATTCTCATACTTAAGTGTGACACATAGATCATACAACATGGATTCATTCATCATAATAATTTATTCCATGATTAAATAGTGTTTAATACATATATGTAATTCAAAAAAAGGTATATTTTCATAAATTTGAATACCCTTGATAGTAAATGGGTATGGTATTCACTACACAATTTTTTTGGTATGGAAGATCATAGTGAAATTTCAGCAGCATAAAGACATCACATAAATATTTGTAAAAAAAGATTTATGAGAGGGAAAGGGGTATCTCATCACATAGACATAAAATGGTAAGTAATAAGGAAATTGAAAATTATATCCCAGTATTAGAAATTTGGAAATAGACGACATAAGGTAATGAAGAAACTTGAATAAAGAAAAGAGACCTAACTATAATTCGGTATGGGGATGGGTGCATATAAAGGATTATAGGAGGCTTAATGAGAGTGAAAGGGGATATCATATTTTATACATAAAATTTATAGTAAGTGAAATATGGAAAAATATATCCTAACATTATTAAATTTAAATTAATAAGAATAACATAAAAAGGTGTTCTTGAATAAAAAGAGAGGAGGGAAATTCCTTACAAAATTTCGGCAGAGTAACGGCTTCGATAAAGGTAAAAATGAGAGATAACAAATGATATATAATTCAAATAAAATTAATTTTACATTAAGATAATTATTATAAATTAATGAAAATATAACAAATTGAAATTAAGAATACTAATTTCAAATAATGTTCTTGAATTTAATGAAATAGAGGAAGGTGAGGATCCCTTACTTGAGTGTGTGACTCCAAATGACTGAGAGGGGATTCTTGGGAGATTGAGGGTACCTTTAAAGTAATCTAGAGAGTAGAGGGAATAGTATGGATGTTCTAAAAGAAATTTTAGTGAAGAAAAATGGGATATTGGGTGGGTTTATATAGAAAAAGAGGGGTATTTCTTTATTATTTTCGTTTTGGACCCTTCATAATAAAATACCCAAAACCAAAAACCATACCATGGTTTTTTACTATGGTTTCTACCAAATGTTAGTGGATTAAATTATTTTATAAGTTTAAGAGACTAGATAAATAAAACAATTCCATTTATTATTTGGAGGTGAGTCATACTTCTAGAGAAATGACTTTAAAACCTTAAAATATATTACATGTTTTGGAGGATTCATAATGGATTTATAAAATAAATAAACTAAACTAAAAATTGAATTATTTTACAGGGAAAACTTTGATATATTATTGGATCCCATTTATAGTAATTATTATATAACTTTTGGTTCATTATAAAGTTATAAAACACAAAGTATATTTATATGACATTTAATTTTTACCCGAAAATTTGACTGTCTTAGAAAATTATGAAAAATTCACCGTTGGATAATTTTGATGTTATGATTTCAAATATAATATTCATTTTGTCTAAATAATTTTCTAAATATGTGAATTTTCACTTTTAAAATAATAACCTACATTTATTGAAAATGACATGTTTTTTGACAATAACGGTTTTTGAACCCTTATAAAAAATTACATTTGACTTCATAAAAATTATATGATCATTTATATTTAATAAATATTATTTAATAATAATAATTTAATAAAATATTATTTATTTCAAAAATCCATTAATTCAAAAAAATAAATTCCTTAATTGAATTTGAATACTTCCCAAAAATACTTTCAATAAAAATCATTTATAAAGTAATAATAATATGATTAAAATATATTCATTATTATATAAAAAATAATGTACATACTAATATTTATAGGGCCTTGTTACATATCCCTTTAATAAACTAGAAAACAACCTAAGGGTAAGGTGTGTGATAGTGGTACTTTCATGAGGTGGTTCGGCAGACATTGTTTGTGCCATGATCTCGATGAGCTTGAACTTCTCCCGTAAACGGTTTTTCCCATGCTTAAGTTGTTGGATCTCATCTTAAGATTGGTCAAGGGAAAATATTAGAAATGTTATCTCCCTCAGAATCTCTAATAAATGGGATTCATAGGCTATGATCCTACTGGTTGAGATCATCACTTCCTCTGTCTGTGGTAATTGTATTTTTCAGAACCCTATATTTATACTAATCATATGATCACTGTTCAATGGATATATTATTAAAAATAATGATTCTTAATGGAAAATTAAATCTGATAGGATATAACCAAATAAGTGTATGTTTTTTCTATAACCATATTAAAAAATAATAAATTAAATTAAATTAAAAGGGGAGTTTTATTTATAATAGTTTAGGTCATTATACATAAGTTGAATTTTAAAGATTTCCATACAAACAATGACTCCTTGAGATTTCCAAAACCAAACCCAAATGGTGTTCATGCTCATGATCAGATATCAAATAAACCAAAATATCATCTACAAACACTACCACAAAAGTGTTGAGATGCTAATGGAATATTTGATTCATCAAATCCATAAATAATAAAGGAATGTTAGTTAGACCAAACAGAATCATGAGATATTTAAAATGGCTATACCTGCTCCTAAAATCCATCTTCGGTATATCAGACTCCTAACAATTCTATAGATAGTGCTTTTAAAAGTGCTATAAAACACTTTTAAATGAACTAGAAAATCATTTTTAATCTCTGAAAAGATAAAGGGGGTCCCCTTTATCATTCGTAAAAAAGAACTGATAAAGGTGGTCCTTTATCTATGCTAAAAAAATCACTGATAAAAGTACCACCTTTATCAGTGCTATTTTATCACGGATAAAGAATACCCTTTATCAGCGCTATTTTTAGCACTGATAAAGGCCTAGATACGTGTGATGTGTTTTTCATATAACAACACACCCACCATCACCTTCATAGCATACACACCACCTGCACAAAACAACACCTACACAGCACACATAAGAATAAAGCAGAACACACAAGAACAAATTATCACACATAAGGGTTTGGAAAACAATTCTATATATATTTCAAAGAATTTTTTATATAATTACTGTAACGCCCTGACCCCAGTTGACCAGAGTCAGTGAATTATTACATGACATTGGCAGGATCACGAGAAATATCAAGTCTAGAAAGACCGATTAGTTTAGTAGCCTTGGAATAACTAGATACATTCATTAAGTTTACATTACATAATAAAGTGAAAACTACTACAAAAACATCTTTTCTTCATATCCCCTCATATTATCCCTATAGGTCATTCAAAAATTACTTCTTCAAATCCTGGGAAAAATAAAACATTGAAAGGGGTGAGCTCAGATGCTCAATAAGGATAACAATATAGAAAAAACATTCATAAATAAGCATAAAAATTTAAGGCAATGTATAACTAAAACAAAAGCCTTTTAAACTTGAACTTCAACATAATATGGAAAAGATAAAATTAGATGATGCCATTTACTTATTCACATGGATATTCTACTAGTTGAATAATCACATGAAATATCAATAAAAACTTTCATAATGATGGAATGCATAATTCCAGACTATCATAACCACGTAGCCAAGGCCTCGTGCCAAGACTACAAATAATATTTTGTCAAGGCCTCGTGCCAAGACACTAGTTTGTCTCATGAGACCAACCGATGCATCGATGAGCTATAGCAGGCTCCACCCTTCACTTACTAAGTCCAATGCATTCCTCATATGAAAAGTTTATAACATAAACATTCGTATTAAAACTGGCATACGAAATGTCAATACTTTATCCACAACCATGAATGGTATAAAAATAACACATCCACAGTCAAACATAACTCATTCGATACAATATGGAAGATTGTATTGTGTCAGGTTAACCCTAATCAATAATAATGAAGGATATTGACATCGATTAAAATAATCATCAAACTATTGAGATAAATATCCCCTTTTTTCTTGAAAACATTTAAAAGTCACACTATTTGTCAAGAAGACATTTAAAAATAGATTTTTGAATAAAAGTGTCCCATACCACTTTGAAACTTTTAAAATGAATTTTTATTTGAAAATATTAATTTCCATATAAATAAATCCATAAAACCATTTTTAAAACATGGACATTAATGAGAAAGATTTAGAGTAATAAATCTTTAAAACATTTTTAAATGATATTTTAGTTAGAGTTCCTAACCAAAAGAGAGACTCTTGAATACAAATAATTGAGATAATAAAAACCTTTTAATATCATGAGAATAAAGGGATTCATGATATACTATGTTAAAGTACATTATATACACCATATAAATGTGATTTGGTGTATAACAACAAAGGAGTCTCAATGGAATGTAAATTGAGATGAAATCTCTCATAAAGGCTGTATCCTTAGGTTAAAGATAAATCAACGACATAATTTTGTGTGAAAAATATGAATACACTCAATATGATCGTATATTCAGTTTAAAACAATCAAAGGACATTCACACATATTCTTGTAAAAACAACACCAATGGATTGGATGTTTAACTCAACAAATCAAGATTGAGTAAAAATTACTCTTATCAAGTTCATACCGATGACTTGAGAATTTATCAATGGAGTGTTTATGTGTATCAAAATTATATCCATAGAAAGGGGAGTTAAAATTATGACATAATAAAATGAATAGTGATTCCACACACAATCTTGGAGTAAAATAATCAATTAAGTATACGTAAAGACGAATGAGTGGAAATTGAAATTTCAAATTCCCTTATCGATTTGGTAACATACGAAACATACACCCATGAAAGAAGGATCATAAAATGATGATGTAAATACCCATAAATTAAAGTATATTACACAATGAATACAATCATGGGCATTACACATACACCACATGCAATAAATAAGTGGTGAATAATGGAATTCTCACGAAATTAAGAGTGAGATAAGAAACCCATTACTTTGTACTTTTTCCTTGGTCGACAGTAGGTTAACCTCCTGTATAATGGTGAAATAATTCTTATTTAATTATACAAGAATCATTTACATTAATATGAGATCATATATGATCTTTTGACATTGAATTTTTAATAATATCTTAGTATTATCGTCATTTCGGGTATTAACTTACTCGTTTTCCTTTATATTATTTGTTACATAAGTCATGTTTGTTATGGATAGGTTGTATATTATTCATATATATAATGATATCAATTACTTAAACATTATTTTTAATCAATAAATGAGAATTAGACTCAAATGGATATGATGGGGAATGAATCTCATCGCGTTCGTGGAGACGGTAGTCTGTACGTACGCACGAGCGACAATATCATTCTTTTGATATTAAAATAACATATAATTGGATGGTATATCATATATAAATAATCATTATCATGTTATATTTATTATTTACATGAATTATACATCATTATTATACCCATATAGATAATAATATATTGAATAAAAATTACACCACAATGTGGAGACGGTAGGTCTTACGTACGCACGTATGGTGACATGTAATTCAAGGGATGGATAGAATAATGAATTTTTTTTCCATATTTATAATAACATCACAGTATATAGAATATTCAGTATTTATTATTTTAGAATATAAATAACAAAGAAAGAAGAGGTTGAAGAAGAAAGGAACTTGAAAGAGGGTGGTGAAAACATTACCTCTTCTTCGGGTTCTTCCTTTTGATTTGATCAAAAGGGCTCCGTATGTTGGCTTTATGATCAAAATAATTCCTCTAGGTTGAAGTGAGGGAAGTTGGGAGGATATTTGGGCAGAGTTTGGCCAATCCAAATGGCTTTGAAGGTGTGAATTAATGAGAAGGGGGAGTGCCTTTTTATAAGAGGGGTGAGGGGAACCTTTGGAAAAGCTAGAAATGTTATTTTATAATAAATCAATATTCGGTTTCTAATGGCTCCAAAGTGTATTATTTAAAGGTTAAGGTGGTTATTGGTCAAAAACCAATCAACAAATAGGTTTTAGACATGTTTGGGTCACTATATTAACCTTATCGTTTAGTTTTAACTCTTAGTTAATTAGTTTAATATTTACCATGTCACTTTGTATTTTTATATTATATAGTAAATAAACTTACTATATACATCCAAGAGACCCCCAAGTGGACCATTAATGATACACCTATCATGATATAAGTCTCTTGGCTGAACCTTAGATTTTTATGAATTGAATATCAATCAATAATATAATATTTGTTTTAAAAACTCATTTATGTCAATTTTGACACTATTCAATAATTGATTTTTTGAAGTCATAAAAACTTTATTAATTAGAAATAAATTCATTTAATCAATAATATAATGTCATATTAACCAATAAAATTCATTAATGTCATAAAAACTTTCAAATTATATTTATTTTAACATTTATAATACCAATTATTTGATTATTTCATTAATAAGGAAAATATTGCATCATTATTGTGTCATAAATAATATTAATTATTAAATGTCTAAAAATTATAAATAAAATATAATTATTTAGGAAATCTTTTTATATTTATAATGAATATTTATAGTTTAAAATCAAACATATATAACCCTATGTAAAAATTGTTTTTCTAAAAGATATATGCTTATGTCATTTTTGTATTTACTTTAACTTAATTAATATAAAGTGTCATTATCACTTACAAGTGGATCCATGGGGTCCCAAAATCTACCCAAAGATGATCATGGTCGGACATGTATCCACCAATAAGTTTAGGACACGTTTTAGTATAATTTATTATTATTATAATATTATTTTTTACGCTTATTTATCGGATTTACCCTTTAACCATAGAAAATAAAATATTTACCGAAGTAAATATTCAAAATGTCTAAAAATAAAAGTTACCTATTTACAAAATTTGGACATCCTGATTCCAAATATGGAATCCATTTTTCCAAATTCAAAACACAGAAGTGGCAGAAATTAATTTAAAATTAATTCCCGTTGTTAAGACAAAAGGCGTGTTTTTAAGAGATAATAACTATCAAAAGATTGACACTTGTTTATGTCCGGTTTAATTATGAAATTATGTCCAATGACCAACATTGTATTAAATGGTAAAAATATATTCTAAATATACTTTAAAACCACTCAAATTCATAATTTATCACTATTAATTATTTCGATTAAAAAAGTTGTTTTTAATTAACATTTAGTAATTTTTGATATTCATCAAAATATAAAAGTTATCCGAAAAGTACCAAAATTTCACCCTAGGCTAATTTCGATATTAAGAATCCAAAAATGAAGTCCATTTTGAGAGATAAAATTTATAAAATTTCAAAAAGTGGGTATTACTATTCATAACAGTTACTTTGATTGGTTGTGGCGTGTTAGAATCTCGAAGTTGCATACAACACACGCTATTGTATTATTCAAAGGGAAGCATACCGTGGAAGCTTGGGGTGTTACATTCTCCCCTCATTCAATAAATTTCATCCTCGAAATTTTTAAAATTGGGCTTGGGAATATAATGTAAAGTCCCACATCAGAAAAAGAGTCAATAAAGCTATCACTTTAAAAGAAAGGAAGAGAAGTACAAAGGTCTCCCGAGATAACCTATACTAGGATTCCGTGTATAAAAACATAGATATGGATGATAAACTAAGTTTCAAGTTCTGATGGATAGGGATAGAAAACATGATCAGGATAAAGTTAACAATAAGAAAACCATATACTTGTGATGGGACAAACGGTCATTAGTTTCCCAGTAGGAAAAGTAAACAGACAGCATTTTTATTTTATTTTTACTTTTAAGTTACATTACATAAATATGAGGAATTCATTTCTAATATTGAATATGAACATAAAGAGATATACTTACTTTTTAAGTAAAGTTTCATTCTTTAATAAATTTCTACTACTAACTCATTTTTAAACGATGAGTATTCCAGAATACTTGGTCACACTAGAAGTGCTAGAATAAACTTCTATAGAATCACATGATCCACGAAGGATAAACTATATATTTACATTTTCTTTAGAGATTAATCAAAAACAAAATGGTTAGTACAAGATTTGATGATCCCCCAAAAGGATATTTCTTTATAGAAATAAAAACTAATATTAATTTCTAAAATCAATACCCCAAAGTTAAATAAATACCATTCAATAAACAATTGTCCTTAAAATAATTCAATATAATCCAAACTAATATTGAAACGCAAAACATAGAATAATTTGGTTATGTAGTCTTCCATGTTAAATTGTATCTCCAAATGACATCAACTACTCTTAAAGTCACATACTTAAAAGTAATTAACCTAATCACATATTCTCTATTACAGGTTAATCATTTCTATAAATAACCCAAATCACTATAAATCCACAATAAAAACGTAGATAAAAATCCACCATTACTCCTCAAATGAAACCCCATAGTATTCTATTTTCCTTGGGCATATAGTGTTCCTAACAAAGTGAACATCTTCCAAAATAACATTTATCACTTAATCACCAAATCATTTTCCTATACTAAGGGTACTCATTTGATAAGACATAAGATCCCAAATCAAATTATTATTGATCAATAAAATCATTTAACTAAAAATAATAGTCACACTAACTAGGGACTTCACGTAGTCCAGTGGTAGACGATAAATCCCAATCGCACTTTGGTTGTGGGTTCGATTCCCACAGCTTTGTCCGACATGACGGGTTGTCACACGGTCTACGTGTTGTCCTTTTTCAAAAACTATATTTTATAATATTACCAAAATGAAATAAATTCCTCAAAATAACCATAACATAATTTAACCACAAATGTTATCTCATACCTTTCATTTTCATCCCAAAATATAATAGCTTGTAATTGTCTAAAACCCAATGATCATATAAAACCAAATGGTTATTTATAACTATATCCACAAGAGAAAAGATAAGTCTTCCTCAAATATCATTCTCACATGGAAAACTGCTGGGTTACAAATACAAGAGAAAATTATTCCAAAGTAAACCCATCAACAAGGAGCACTAATACTTTTTAAACATTTCTCCAACCATTTATTTCCACATAGCTTCTTCTTTGACCAAGAAAAAATCCTATAAAATAGGGCATTCACTCGGGTAATGGCTAGGTCCCCTACATTTATGGAAAATGATAGTAAATGGATTCTTGGGACCATTTTTATATTCTTCCATAGTACTCTTCATTTTTCTTTGGCAATTCTTCACTTTATGTCCTTCCTTCCCGCACGTAAAGCATTTATTTTTCCCATTGAGACACTTTCTTGGGTGTCTTCTTCCACATTTCCTGCATGATGGAAATTGAGGATTCCTTTCTCTATGGTCTCCACTACTGGATATCTTATCATTCATCACCTTTATCTTCTTTGTTGAGTCTGGGAATTGGTTAATATATATATTATTGATCATATTTTTGGAAAATTGATTTGTCATGAAGACGATATCTTTTACGCCTATCAACATTCCATTTTGTTTCTCATTGCCACCACTGCTCCCACCTTGTACATCATTCTCAAAGTCACTATGACTTCCTTGGAATCCAGCGATTGACTAAAACCAGAAAGCATTGTGTGAGTAACAGTAGTCATAAAATCATTTAGAGATTAACATGTCACCATATTCTCAATTTGAAACACATTAGGATTAACCAAGGTCATTTACTCTCATCTTATATATAATACTTTAAATCGATTTGTAAAGAAAATGTAAATTATCCTAAGCATATCTCTCGGGAGTGTCATAACCAAGAGTACAACAAGGCCCATTGTCGTGCACCAGTTCCCGTTCGAGTCTAGTTCAAAGCAGTGTTTTCAGGTTTTACCCCTAGGTACATCTGTGCCAGAGCCGCCTCTACCTGCTCATATCCAGACAGGGATGTATTGCTCGGAAAACTCACAAAATCTCTACAGTACCAAAATTCTAGGAAGTTCTTCTATAGTAATCCTCAAAGTCTATCTTAGGGATATGTTCTCTAATCAGAGTTTATCTAAATATAGTTTCCAAGGTTTGTACTAAACTTCCTCTGATATCAACTGTAACGCCCCAACCCCAGTTGCCCAGAGTCAGTGCATTATTACATGAAATTGGCATGATCACGAGAAAGATCAAGTCTCGAAATACCGATTAGTTTAATAGCCTTGTAATAACTAGATACATTCATAATGTTTACATTACATCATAAAGAAAAAACAACTACAACAACATCTTTTCTTCATATCCCCTCATATTATCCCTGAAGGTCATTCATAAATTACTTCTTCAAATCCTGGGAAAAATAAAACATTTAAAGGGGTGATCTCAGATGCTCAATAAGGATAACAATATAGCGGAAACATTCATAAATAAGCATAAAAATTTAAGCCAATGTATAACTAAAACAAAAGCCTTTTAAACTTGAACTTCAGCATAATATGGAAAATATAAAATGAAATGATTCCATTTACTTATTCACATGGATATTCTACTAGTCGAATAATCACATGAAATATCAATAACAGCTTTCATAATGATGGAATGCATAATGTCATACTATCATAACCACGTAGCCAAGGCCTTGTGCCAAGACTACAAATAATATTTTGTCAAGGTCACGTTCCAAGACACTAGTTTGTCTCATGTGACCTACCGATTCATCAAGGAGCTATAGTGGGCTCCACCCGTCACTTACTAAGTCCAATTCATTCCTCATATGAAAATTTTATAACACAAACATTTGTATTAAAACTATCATACGAAATGTCAATACTTTATCCACAACCATGAATGGTATAAAAATAACACATCCACAGTAAAACATAACTTATTCGATACAATATGGAAGATTGTATTGTGTCAGATTAACCCCAATCGAGAATAATGAAGGATATTGACATCGATTAAAATAATCATCAAACTACTGAGAGAAATATCCCCCTTTTTCTTGAAAACATTTAAAAGTCACACTATTTGTCAAGAAGACATTTAAAAATAGATTTTTGAATAAAAGTGTCTCATACCACTTTGAAACTTTTATAATGAATTTTTATTTAAAAACATTAATGTCCATATAAATAAATACTTAAAACCATTTTTAAAACATGGAAATTAAGGAGAAAGATTTAGAGTAATAAATCTTTAAAACATTTTAAAATGATATTTTAGTTAGAGTTCCTAACAAAAAGAGAGACTCTTGAATACAAATAATTGAGATAATAAAAACCTTGTAATATCATGAGAATAAAGGGATTCATGATATACTATGTTAAAGTAAATTATATACAATATATAAATTTGATTTTGTGTATAACAACAAAGGAGTCTCAATGGAATGTAAATTGAGATGAAATCTCTCATAAAGGCCGTATCCTTAGGTTAAGGATAAATCGACAACATAATTATGTGTGACAAATATAAATACACTCAATATGATTGGATATTCAGTGTAAAACAATCAGAGGACATTCACACATATTCTTGTAAAAACAACACCAATGGATTGGATGTTTAACTCAACAAATCAAGATTGAGTAAAAAAATACTCTTATCAAGTTCATACCGATGACTTGACAATTTATCAATGGAGTGATTATGTGTATCAAGATTATATCCATAGAAAGGGTAGTGGAAATTATGACATAAAAAATGAATAGTGATTCCACACATAATATTGGAGTAAAATAATCAATGAAGTATGTGTAAAGCCGAATAAGTGGAAATTGAAATTTCAAATTCCCTTATCGATTTGGTAACATACGAAACATACACCCATGAAAGAAGGATCATAAAATGATGATGTAAATACCCATAAATTAAATTATATTACACAATGAATACAATCATGGGCATTACACATACACCACATGCAATAAATAAGTGGTGAACAATGGAATTCTCACGAAATTAAGAGTGAGATAAGAAACCCCTTACTTTGTACATTTTCCTTGGTCGACGGTAGGTTAACCTCCTGTATAATGGTGAAATAATTGTTATTAAATTATACAATAATCATTTACATTAATATGAGATCATATATGATCTTTTTACAATGATTTGTTAATAATATCTTAGTATTATCGTCATTTCAGGTATTAACTTACTCATTTTCCTTTATATTCTTTATTATGTAAGCCATGTTTGTTATGGATAGGTTGTATCTTATTCATATAAATAATGATATCAATTCCTTAAACATTATTTTTAATCATTAATTGAGAATTAGACTCAAATGGATATGATGGGGAATGAATCTCATCGCGTTCGTGGAGACGGTAGTCCGTATGTACGCACGAGTGACAATATCATTATTTTGATATTAAAATAATATATAATTGGATGGTATATCATATATACAGAATCATTATCATGTTATATTTATTATTTACATGAATTATAAATCATTATTATACCCATCTAAATAATAATACATTGAATAACAATTACACCACAACGTGGAGACGGTAGGTCGTACGTACGCATGTATGGTGACATGTAATTCAAGGGATGGATAGAATAATGAATTTGTTTGTTCCATATTTATAATAACATTACAGTATATAGAAGATACTAGATTTATTATTTTAGAATAGAAATAACAAGGAAAGAAGAAGTTGAAGAAGAAAGGAACTTGAAAGAGGGTGGTGAAAACATTACCTCTTCTTCGGGTTCTTCCTTTTGATTTGATCAAAAGGGCTCTGTAGGTTGGCTTTCTGATCAAACTAAGGCCTCTAGGTTGAATTGAGGGAAGTTGGTAGGATATTTGGGCAGATTTTGGCCGATTCAAATGGCTTTGAAGGTGTTAATTAATGAGAAGGGTGAGTGCCTTTTTATAAGAGGGGTGAGGGGCACCTTTGGAAAAGCAAGAAATATTATTTTATAATAAATCCATATTCGGTTTCTAATGGCTCAAAAGTGGATTATTTAAAGGTTAAGGTGGGTATAGGTTGAAAACCACTCAACCAATAGGTTTTAGACATGTTTGGGTTACTATATTAACCTTGTCTTTTAGTTTTAACTCTTAGTTAATTAGTTTAACATTTACCATGTCACTTTGTATTTTTATATTATATAGTAAATAAACATACTATATACATCCAAGATACCCACAAGTGGTCAATTAATGATAGACGTATCATGATATAATTATCTTGGCCGAAACTTAGATTTTTATGAATTGAATATCAATCAATAATATAATATTTGTTTTAAAAACTCATTTATGTCAATTTTGACACTATTCAATAATTGCTTTTTGTTAAAGTCTTAACAACTTTATTAATTCAAACCAAATTCATTTAAGAAATCCTATAATTTCATATTAACCAATAAAATTCATTAATTTCATAAAAACTTTCAAATTATATTTATTTTAACATTTATAATACCAATTATTTGATTATTTCATTAATAAGGAAAATACTGCATCATTATTGTGTAATAAATAATATTAATTATTAAATGTCTAAAAAATATAAATAAAATATCATTATGTATTAAATATTTTTAGATTTATAATTAATATTTATAGTATAAAATACAACATATATAACCCTATGTAAAAATTGTTTTGCTAAAAGATATATGCTTATGTCATTTTTGTATTTACTTTAACTTAATTAATATAAAGTGTCATTATCACTTACAAGTGGATCCATGGGGTCCCAAAATCGACCCAAATATGCCCATGGTCAGACATGTATCTACCAATAAGTTTAGGACACGTTTTAGGGTAATTTATTATTGTTATAATATTATTTTTTTACGCTTATTTACCGGATTTACCCTTTAACCATGGTAAATAAAATATTTACGAAGTAATTATTCAAAATGTCTAAAAATAAAAGTTACCTATTTAAAAAATTTGGACATCCTGATTCCAAATATGGAATCCATTTTTCAAAATTAAAAACACATAAGTGGCAGAAATTAATTTAAAATTAATTCTCGTTGTTAAAACAAAAGCCGTGTTTTTAAGAGATAATAACTATCAAAAGATTGACACTTGTTTATGTCTGGTTTAATTATGAAATTATGTCCAATGACCAAAATTGTATTAAATGGTAAAAATATATTCTAAATATACTTTAAAACCACTCAAATTTATAATTTATCACTATTAATTATTTTGATTAAAAAGTTGTTTTTAATTAAAATTTAGTAATTTTCACTATTCATCAAAATATAAAAGTTATCTGAAAAGTACCAAAATTTCACCCTAGGATAATTTCGATATTCTGAATCCAAAAATGAAGTCCATTTTGAGAGATAAAATTTATAAAATTTCAAAAAGTGGGTATTACTATTCATAATGGCTACTTTGATTGGTTGCGGCGTGTTAGAATCTCGAAGTTGCATACAACACACGCTATTGTATTATTCAAAGGGAAGTGTACCGTAGAAGCTTGGGGTGTTGCAATTACATTTAAAATTATCCAACAAACAGTTAAAAACATTAATGTTTCATCCTTTTACATATGTGATCCCCTCTCGAAAATGTTCTCCCATGGTATTAGTTGTCGAACAAATCATCCCAACTTAAGAAAAAGGTTACACCTATATAAGAAAACAAATATTATATTAGTAATACTATAAAGAAATAAACTAAACATTAATATGAAAAAATACATTAATAAAATTTTATTTTTTAATAAAAAATGCACATTTGGAGTTATACAAGTAACACCGTGTATCTTATTGATGCGTGGTTGATTCCTACAAGTCACAAATGAGTTATGAAATGTTATTCTAAAATATGAAAATGATCCTAAGGATTTTGATTAGTTTTGAGTATGTCCCTTGTTATTTTACTAAAATTAATATCAAATTTAAATGAAACATTTGGATTTACATCGGTCACAACGTTCATCGGTTTGAGGCATGGTTGATTCTTAAATGTCATAAATGACTCATGGATCATTGTTCTAAAGTATCAAAATAATCTGAATTCATTTGCTCAGTTTTCATTTTGTCGGTTGTGGTTTCTTACTAAAATATCATTTCAAATCGGAAACACGCATTTTTTAGTCATAACAGTCACATCGTGTGTCATTTTGGGGTGAGACTACTTCATACATATTACAAAGGACTTACAAATCACTCTCCTAAATTATGAAGATAATTGGAGGGTGTTTTCTTAGTTTTTAGTGAGTGAAACATTTTGATCTA
Organism: Viscum album; assembly: GCA_963277665.1. Lineage (NCBI taxonomy): Eukaryota > Viridiplantae > Streptophyta > Magnoliopsida > Santalales > Viscaceae > Viscum > Viscum album. Next base: position 1,645,155,620 of record OY728159.1, read on the forward strand.
AAATGTCAATTTTACACTAATAACAGACACTTTAGTCACACTGGTCACATTATGCGTTGTATTGAGGTGCGGTTGATTCCTACACATCAAAAATGACTCATGGGTCATTTTTTTAAAGTATCAAAACAATGTGAATGCTTTTTCTTGGCTTTCAATATATCAACTATTCTTTTTACTTAAATTAATGTCAATTTTAAATAAAAACACATTTGGATTTATACTAGTCACATTGTTCATTGTATTGAGGTGTGGTTGATTTTTATATGTCACAAATGACTCATGGATCATTGTTATAAAGTATAAAAATAATCCAAATGTTTTTGCTTAGTTTTTAGTATGTCAGTTGTGTTTTTTTACTAAAATATCATTTCAAACTGGAAACATGCTTTTTGAGTCATAATGGTTGCATCATATGTCAGTTTGATGTGAGACTACATCATACACATCACAAATGACTTATGGATTGTTTTTATAAAGTATCAAATCAATCCTAATGTGTTTTCTTGGTTTTCAGTGAGTGACGCATTTTGATCTAAATGTTAATTTTAAACTAATAATAGACACTTTTAGTCATACTGATCACACTATGCATTGGATTGAGGTGAAATTGATTCCTACACATCAAAAATGACTCATGGATCATTTTCATAAAGTATCAAAACAATCCAAATTCATTTTCTCATTTTTTTAGTATGTAACTTGTTCTTTTTACTTAAATTAATGTCAATTTAAAGATACATTTGGATTTATACTAGTCACATCATGCATTGTATTGAGGTGGGTTTAATTTCTATATGTAAAAAATGACTCATGTATCATTTTCCTAAATTATAAAAACAATATGAATGTGTTTTCATAGTTTTTAGTATGCCATTTGTGTTTTTTTACTAAAATTAATGTCAATTTTAAATAAAAAGAGACACTTTGAGTCATATTGGTCGTACAATGCGTCATATTGAGGTGAGGTTGATTCCTATACATCATAAATGACTTATAGATCATTGTCATAAAGTATCAAAACTATATGAATTTTTTTTCACAGTTTTTAGTATGCCAGCTATGTTTTTTTACTAAAATATCATTTCAAACTGAAAGCACGCATTTTCAGTCATATCAGTCGCATCGTACATCATTTTGACATGAGACTGATTCATACACATCACAAAGAACTTATAAATCATTGTCCTAAATTATGGAGACAATCAGAGTGAGTTGTCTTGGTTTTCAGTGAGGGGCACGTTTTGAGCTAAAAAGTGAATGTTAAACTCATAACGAATACTTTTAGTCATATCGGTCACACCGTTCATTGGATTGAGGTGTGGTTGATTCCTACATGTCACAAATGACTGATGTATCATTTTATTAAAGTATCAAAACAATAATAATGTGTTTTCTTGGTTTTTAGTATGTCACTTGTTCTTTTTTCTAAATTTATTGTTAATTTAATATAAAAATACACACTTAAAGTCATAACATTCACACCGTATATCGGATTTAGATGAGGTATACACATCACAAATTACTTATGGATCATTTTTCTAAAGTATCAAATCAATCCTAATGTGTTTTATCGGTTTTCAGTATTTCATTTATTTTTTTACTAAAAATACTGTTAATTTTAAATAAAAATAGACACTTTGATTCATACCGGTCACATCTTCATGCTATTTGTGTGCATTCTTCTATCAGGTGTGTTGCTCATTCATTTCTAAATGAATCTATATCATCTTGTGAATATGAGTCTTTTTGAAAATCATGGTAGTACTGAAAAAATATAAATACAAAAAGTATTAATATATATTTTAAATGAAATAGTAATTATCTTCAAAAATACCTCTTTAGGGGTGCTAGTTTTTTGATGAAATATGATCTCTTTCATAAATTTACAAACATAATAACCATAGTATTTTATTTTTGTTTGTTTCAGACACTAAAAAACATTAATAAAATAAGTAATTTTTTTATGTGTGTTTGGATAGTGAAATCTTATTATATATACCCTAATAGTTATCCAATCGTAGTACTTGTGATGTTTCTTGTCCTTTTCCCCTAGCCTCATTCCATGATGTATATGACATTCACGCACCACCATATCATAACAGAATCTTCATTAAAAGATAATGTGAATTATATAACTAGATGTTTAGTTCTAAAATTTTGGATTTAGTGCATTACAAATTAAAAAACTCCATCATGTGTAGTCAGTTTGTTGGATATCCATGCATTGAATCTAGAAAAAAATCTTTGGAGTATCCAAATTAACCGCAATGAGCATCCAATACTGCCTAAGAAAATAAAAAATAATAAGTAATGAAAGAAATTAAAATATATTTTATATTATTAAATTGTAGAGTTTTACCCCTTCATCATTGGTATTAAGAAGAGTTTTTCATCTATAATTTTGTGGTTAAACGATTTGAGTAGGTCTACCGCTATTTCACCCTCTTTATTGGATTCTTTTTTTTTGTTCTATAGAGGTGATGTGAGGACTAACGAGTACAATTTTTTATTTATGGGGAAATCCCTTAAATTTTTTCATATATACACATGAAAAAAATATGAAATATATTTAGTTATAATTATCATAATATATCAGCTTTTGGAAAATCAAATCATGAAAACATACCTCATGTATACATTTAAAACTAATCCACCTAGTCAATCATACTCTAGGATTTCACGTACACTATCAACACTAATGAAATGTGGATCTTCCCCGTTGTACATATTTTCATAAAAAAACTATGTGAGTACCACCGTCTTTCAACTTCGTATTAACATGAGCCTGTAATGATAATATATGTGAATATATAATGGGTGGGTTTAAGGTGATTTTGGTAGATCGTTTTGATCAGTTGGTTCATATTTGAAATGGTTTTGATCCATTATTTCTTTTCACCCCCTTCCTTATGTCTATATGTAATAAAATTAATCAGTTCAGACCTTTTTTCATTAAATGTTGAAGGTTTATCTTGAAAAATAAATTGGAAATGAATACCTTCTTTTTGACATGTTTTTTACAAGTTTTGACGGTCATACGATGAATGTTCCAAGATCTTTTTTGACCTTAAGAATACCTACATCATAAATTGGAATAGGTATCTCAACACTCGGATCATGGGCTATGTTAATCAAAACTTTTAAATGACCTGTTGGAAGTGGTATGTTGTGCAGTATGGCGTTCTGGATATTGAACATTGTATCCCTTGATATAAGATGATGGGTGGTTGTTGATATATATAAATCACAATCATTTTCATCCTATATAATATTATTACAGAAAAGTTATTAGTTTCTATATGATTCATAATTCATAGAAACAATTATTATAACATTTGTTACCTTAGATAAGATAGGTTTTTCAGGGGAATGGATCACCTCAAAGCTGGTGTGGGTGGGGTGGGATCTTCACGCACTGGTTATTCTTGAGTTGCTTCTTCTCTCCCCCCCCCCCCACCATAAAATTTGTTAGGATATCTCTCTACCATTTCATTTTTTCTTCAAGGATAGATACTCTTTCCCTCATCATTTTCATTTCTTCACTTTGATCCTCCTCTTGTTTTTTTCTCAAAAAGTGTTCAGGGTGTCACCCCAAAATGCACACCTCTGACACAGCCATACTTTTCTGGATGCTTCAAGGCCAAGTAAGTATTTATACATCTAGTTTGTATGTTGATAATTCCTGTGACTATGTTAGATATAAAATATAGTAAAATAAGTAATAATTGTTATGTAATATCTATTTAAATAAAAAAAATATTTATTATGTCATACTTACACGTGTTTCCAACACTTTTTTGTGTGTTTTCATCTATTAATATCCCATCTTTATTTACATGTGACTCCTTCAATAGCGCATGGCATGGAGTAGAAGTGACTTTGTGTTTGGATTCATCAATCTTCATATAAATATAAGAACATAGTTATGGTGTTGTTTTATGTCACATTAAAGTATTATGGTAGATTTAAAATACATACCAATTTTTTTTCAAGTGAAGTGTACCCTGTCCTTACTTTATAATAGGGGTACACTGGTTTTGCTGCTTGTTACTTATTTTTAGCACTCAGTTGTTGTTTCATCAATAAAAAACTATCAATCAAAGTGATAAATACATGTATTGTCAAACAACGTATTACCAAACACAATGTACCTAAAAAGACTGCTCTGCATGACGTCTAATAAACACATCCCACGATCCTTCGATCATCGGGTGTTTATAAAGAGGAAGTGGGTGAGGGTTTATTTTCCCTTTAGTATCTTTAAGATAATATCTCATTAAAATTGTGTGAAAGCCTTTATAAATCCTTCAAAAAAACCCTTAATACATAGTCCTTGTGTGAGTCATCTAATATAAATGCACTCTATAAGGGATGGTGAAGAGTAATTCAATGTTTCATTATTTTATTTTTTAGTAAATTAAAGAAATGGTATCATAATGTTATCGTAATATCTCCCCACATCAGTTTCTTAATCCTGGTGACAACATGGTTCCATGACAATACATTAATCGGCACGCATTTTCTAGTGATGATTCCAATGTAACTACTGAACATGTTTTTTTGGGGGGTTAATATGCTGGACCTACTTATTCCATCTAACATTGTATTTAATGCCTTTCATTTTTTCCTTAAGGATTTTTTCTAACACTATCAAACTATGATGCTTCTGTTTTTTCTACGTTGTCAGTGTTTCAATGCCTACCATTTCCTTGGTTTCAACATCATCAATATGTTCCTCTAGAGTGCTAGAATCGACATGTGAAGATGGTGGTTATACCTCTGCACTAGGAGGAATAGCAGGTTGAGAAACTTATTGGTCCTCTGCACTGTGAGCAACAATAGGTTGAGAGACCTGTTGTTCCTCTACACTATGAGCAGTAGTAGGTTGAGAGACCTATTGTGACTCTGCATTACAAGCAGTAGCAAGTTGAGAGACCTATTGTGCCTTGAGATTGGGAGTATCATCATGTGCAGAAGTCATTATCTACAGAAGTGGTTTAACATTTAATTTAGATTACATAAAATAAGAAGCAAATAGATAATAACATAAGGTAACACGATGTATATTAAAAAATAATATAACCTAATTATTGAACTCTCTTTTTTTAAGGCTAAAGGGATTTGAACCCTCTATCAACTATCCAAATCACATCATTGTGGTCTCCTATGACATAAAAAATTCCATCTACATTGGGACTGCTGTAAAATGATTGTGACGTCCCAATGAAAGGGTCATCCTCCATTGAATTTTTATCTGACTCTTCAGTGGTTTTTTATGATAATAGAACAATTGGCCACTTTCAGTTTGCAGAATCTAGAACATAAAATACTTGTACTGCCTGTGATGTCATTATAGATAGTTTTTCTGTGTACCCTTCCTTATTGAAATCAACTTTCACAAATACTAACTCATATATTTCAACAACAATCCTTATTAACCCACTTTTATTGAAAAATAGGCACTTGGAATTTTGTATAATCCAAATGCCATATTTGTTTGAGTATGCCAAAGTGTAACATATTTTCATAAATTGGATTTTTTTTCCTTAGCATCAGAAACATGAATCGATTTAGCCACAAGTGTAACTGAACTATTCTAGATGATTATATATTCATCATGTTCGTTAGTATAGAATGTATAACCGTTAATTATATAAGCATTATAAGATAATACATACATACTTGGTCCTCTGACTAGCCGTCAAAGTCATTCTGAATTTGAGTCAGGATTTTCATCTGAATCCTTAAATATATGGTCCTAAAACCATCCTATAAAATGTTATGTGTATTTGATATCCATTTTTCATCCCTTGATGAATTCAAATGCCTAAGAATTTCTTTGTGGGTTTGGACATATGGGTCAACCTCTAAACTATTAGGAAAAATGTAAAGGTGGGCCTACTCCCGATCTGTAATATTGATTATGACAACCTCTCTTCCATAAATTCCTTCACCCAAAAGTCACCCAGTGTGATGATATTTTGGTAGACCAATGCTTTCCACACCAAACAGGTATTCAGTACATAATTCAATGGCTTCCTTAACAATATATCGCTCTACAATACAACCCTCTGGACAAATTTTATTTTTGACATACCCTTTCAAAATATTCATATACCGTTCAATGGGGTAAATCCATCTATAGTATACAGGACCACATAGTTAAATCTCTCTCACTAAGTGAACCATCAAATGAACCATCATATCAAAGAATATCGGTGGGAATAACACTTCCAATTCACATAATATGATAGGAATTTCTATTTCTATACTTGGTAATTCCGTAGGGTCTATAACATTGTTGAATATAGATTTGAAGAAGAAATATATCTTTGTTAATGTATAATGGACATTCTTTGGAAAAATTCAACGTAAATCTATAGTAATTTGATCTTGCATCAAAATGTGGCAGTCATGTGATTTCAGACCCTTTAACTTTAAATTAGTCATTGACACGATGTTCTTGATATTCGATGAATACCCCTCTAGAACCTTTACATTATTTAAGAAGTTGCAAAACAAATAAATCTCCTGCCTGGAAAGAGTGTAAGCAGTTGGAGGAAGAAAATTTCATTTTTCATCCTTCACTGGCACCAAATCTTCTCGTATTCCCATGTCAACCATATCCAACCTACCCTTAATTCCATCCTTTTTTCAGGTTCATTTAGAAATGTGTTGATGACACTATCATATAAATTTTTTTCAACATGCATAACATCAATAAAGTGTCTGACATACAGACAATTTTAGTATGGTAATTCAAAAAAAACTGATCTCTTCTTCCAATTTGTTTTCATAAGGTTTTTTAAAAATAGTTTACCAAAAGTAGTGTCTAAATCTTTTACTTTCTCAAAAATTTGATCACCTATTATTGGATATGGTGTTGTACATTCTTCTGAAATTCCATCGAATGATATCATCCAAGATCAGTACTTATGTCATTGGGTTAAAAATTTACAATGTCCTAGAAACACGGTTTTCAGTGAATGTTTCAACCTAATTTACTATATACCTTGTTCGCAGACGGGACACCAATGAGTTCATTTAATGCTATATCCTAACAAATTTCCATAAGTAGGAAAGTCATTTATCGTCTCGTACAACATGAATCTCAATGTGAAATATTCATTTTTGTAAGCATCATACAACGCAATACCTAAATCCCACAATAATTTCAAATCCTTGATCAATAGATCCAAATAAACATTAATATCATTACCCAGTTGTTTTAGTACTGATATAAGCATAGATAGCATGATGTGTTTTTGTTTCATTCATAACCATAGTGTCAAGTTATAATTTACTAACATAATCAGCCATGTACTATGAGTGCTTATTTTAAAACCAAAAAGATCCACTTCATATATAGATAACACAAGATGAAGGTTTCTTGACTCATTTCCAAAATTAGGATACTCGTGATCGATTCTCTTCCACTGAGGAGAGTCTACTGGGTAATGTAGTTTCCCATTTTTATTTATTCTATCTATGTTCCATGTCAATTTCTCTATAGTCTCCTCACTTCTATATAGGCGCCTAAACTTTAGAATTATTGGAAAGTACCATACAAATTTTGTAGGACTGGATTTTTATTTCTTATATCGATAAGCACCACACTTTGGGCATTCTCTAAGTGATTTTTGGTCCTTGTGAAATAGTATACAGTCATTCGAGTAGGTTTGTATTCCTTTATAGATCATACCCATCAAGAGTATCATTCATTTGGAATTGTATGTTTGGATTGAGAGCTCATTATCTTCTAGGAGCATGTCATTCAAGAGAGTAAGTAATTTTGTAAAACTAGAGTCACTCCATATGTTTCCTGTTTTCAAATTATACAACTTTAGTATGGCTGGAAATTCTTTATATTTAGTGCAACCACCATACAAAGTTTCCTTTGCACAACTCTTTAACTGCTCAAACAATTTTGGTAAATCACAAAGTTCATCTTCAACTTTCCTTGTAATTTACTCAATATTATCTTCATCATCATTCACATCTATAATCAATTCCTCGATATAGTCTTTTTCATTGTCTGCACTTGTAATCATATCAGATGATCCATAAAATTCATTGTTATCTCATCCACTAGCTACATTCATTTTTTCCATGTGTTTATTCCAACATTTATAACTTCGATCTATTTCATGACAAATCAATTGTACTTCCAACTCCTATGTACTAACTTTCCTTGAATAAAAATAGCGTAAACATGGACAAAGGATTTGAGAAGGGTTATATGAATGATATTTTGAAAACTTGATGAACTCTTTCACTCCATCTCTATACTCATTTTTCAAACGATTGGAATCCATAAAATCTTTATTCATATCCATCCTATTTGATTCATTGATATTAGTATTTAACAAAATAAATACACAAAATATTGTTATAATATAATGGTTTTTCTAATTTTATAAAAATTTAAACTTAAAAGATTGTGGAAAAACTATATTTCAAATGTCCTTCGAAAACTATTTAAAAAATCACACCTGAAATCCCATTAAAAACCCAACCATTTACAAAAAATCCTATTTAAAATAACACACCCTTTTTAAAATAAATCAATTAGTTCCAAACACTCTTTCACAAAACCACAATTACTTTTTTTAAACATTCATGGCAACTTCACAAACCAAAAATATTAATCATTTAAAATGAGAGACAACCCTCTAAGAAACATTTCAAAACACTTGAATCATTTTAAAAGAACCACTTAGGCATTTTCAAAAATACATAGATCCCAAGATAGGAACTTTATAAAAGATACATATAAAACACCTTGATTCATCCCAAATCAATCAGTATTGTATGATTCCATCACATTATTCCAAAGGTTGGTTTAATAATAATAATTTCTGTAAGAATTTGATATTGTGCTCCCCACCGTTAGATATCCCTTATCCATGCTTCCATTGTCCAGTTATATCAATTATCCTTCACCACAACACCAGAGTTACAATGGATATGTTCCATAGTTAGTGACCACACTCACAGTCATGAAACACTCATGTTTTAGTTTACTACAAACACTACATTATCCCAATGATCATTGGATCACACCAAATCAATTGGTTGTACACCCCAAGAACAGTGTATATGTCTCTCACATGAAGTATTATTGGTTTCTTACTTTATAAATACACATAAGAAAATCTATCATCATGAACCCAACTACTAGATTGAGAGGGCTCCCAACACTCCACTTCTCAAGTCCAATGCATCCACATGCCTACCCACAAAGGTGTATTTTTTTATAATTATCTATTGGTGATAGAAGACCCCTATAGGCCCAATTAATTTAAAAGAATCCCCACACATTCCAATTCATTAAAAATTTATGATTTTATATTTATTAAATAATAATTCTAAAGAGATATTAGTGTTTTCATAATCATATTTATGTTTAAATAATCGATTTTAATGAATATTAAAATTCACCTAAGTAAGCATCTTAAAATGAACCATTTAAATGCAATGTGTTTTATATAAAAATTATTTACACCATTAACTCTTTATAAAAACCAATTTTCTTAATATAAATTATTCCTTAAGTTATTTTGTAACAATAATGATTTTAATTTCATCTTACTAATTCCCACTTAGTCAACTCATACATTACATCACCACTAAATCATCCTCTTAATTGAAGGTTAAATTGGTTTTTTTGACATATAATTCATTCAGGTTTAAGTATAATGCGATGATTTCCTTTATAGAACAATAATATGACTCAAGAAGATTTACATTATATATAATATAAAAAACATAGAATGTTTAATCTAAGATACATTTTCTATCTTACAAGTTTTCATCAAGGTGGGTTGATATAATTGGACAACTTATTGTTTCAATTTCATCCAATGATTAATAACAAATGAAACTATGTGACGTATTTATAATATAAAAGTGTGTAAAAACTCAAAAATGGTCTCATCGTCTTAGAAATTTATATAAAAATATGTCATAGGCTTTTGAGGGTTCAATCAAATATAAAATTATATAAAAAAGACCTCAAAATGAATGATGGAATATGGAGGTCCCTATTTAATACCGTATAGAACATACGTTGTGAAATAATTATAGTAATGGAGTGCTTACTTATTATAGTAGAGTCCCAGGTCTTGCAATTAACACCTAAATTCCTTATGCCCTAAGTTATACACTTATCAAAAGTGATCAAACACCCATCCAGTTGACCATCCAACAGTTTTACAAATCAAAAACAATTCCCCTTTACCAAAAGATCCCAAAAAACCTAGTTCATGCCTCAAATGAATCCTAGGGACCCGATAGCCACTATTCACATCATATTGAGTATTCATAATGAAAACTTAAAAATGAACTAAAGTCCATTGATCCTAGAACCGCCACATATAATCCAAATATTTTCCAATCTACTACCAAAACATTTAAAAGAATCTTATGAATATTAATATTTTCTATAATCCTTAATAATTCCTAACCACGCTATTATCCCATCAACAACACCAAAAATACCAATGCAATATTAACATCGAATCTCTTTCCATAGAAACATTGAACATGGATAAACATTGATTATACCTAAACCATAAGTTCTTAATTTCATTTAATCACACCCAACATTACTTATTAAACCTTTTGAGATCTGAAACAGTTCACCACACATGTGAACCAAACTTGCTTAACTCTCATCACTCTCTCAAGAAGATAAGGTCGGAAACAACGACATAGTAATTACAATATAGATACCTTGGAATTAATTCCAATACTATATCTATCAAACGTTTCGTATTTTAAAATCAATAATTCACTATTATGCCTTAGGCCTACACATAAGATTCAAAATTCTCTGAAAATCCCACTTTCCAAAACTAATTTCATATCTACAAGTGTATAAAATTCGACATTTTTACAATCCATTACAAAATATAAAGAACATCAACTTTTTATGTACGGATGAAGCAAATATAGAACATTATAATTTTAGTGAAACTAATTTATTTAAATTTCTATAAAACCATTTCATATTTGGGAAACCCATTCCATAGATTTTATTAAAACACCAAGATTCAAACCAAATTAATAAGTTTCATCAATAAATTCTTAAAAATACTATTTTGAAAATCTTCTATGAAGAACAACTGAACCATCACATAGGTTCTGTAAGGACTACCAAATATAACACCCCCAATTGTAAAATATATATAGTTCACAAAAAAAATGGTAATGCCATCACAAAATATCACTGGATCAGAGTGCAGTAACAGTGGAAATAAGAACAACCAACATGGAATTCATTTAGTGTGAAAATAAGAACCACCAACGGGCACGATTTTCAGTGGAGTGTTTAACACGTATAATTCATAACATCGCCATTAATATCAAAATTTAATAACATGTGAAATGGATGAGAAAGAGGAGAAAAATCACTGTGAAGGTGTGGTTCAGGGTGTGTATTAGGTGCGTTCGTGGCAGAGGAGAGGTGCGCGGCGATGGAGAGGCACGCGGCAGAGGAATCCTCTAGCGGAGGAGAGGCAAACAGTGGAGGAGAGGCGTATGGGGAAGCTAGGTTCACAGAAAATGGAATTGCAAAGGTGGAGGAGTCGGCAGTGGAGGAGAGGCGTGCATTGGAGGAGTCCTCTGATAGAGGAGAGTGCCTAGCGAAGGAGAGTCGTGCGGTGGAGGAGAGTCGCGTGTCAGAGGAGAGGCGCACGGCAGAGGAGAGGAGCATAGGGAAGGTGGGTTTATGGTGGAGGATTCTATGGGAGAGGAGGAGGTGGTGTTGGTGGCGGTGGTGGCGATCGGCTTTTGTAAGATCTTGAGGTGTGTGAGGAAGGAGGAGAAAGTTCAGATTTCATTATAAAACCCGGTGAACCTTTTATCAGCGCTAGATAAAAAGCGCTGATAAAGGTATGTTTTATCAGTGCTAAAATGGAAAGTGTTGATAAAACATGCCTTTATAAGTGTTTTTTTAGTACTGATAAAGATAGGTCTTTATCAGCGCAAAAAATATAGCGTTAACAAAGACACATTTTATCAGCGCTTCTTTAGCGCTGATCAAGATAGACCTTTATCAGCACTAAAAAATCTCTAATAAAGATATAATGTTAATAATTTATTTATATTCTTATATATATTTATAAAATTATATACATGATAAATATATATTTATATTTATAAAATTATAATTTAAATAATTATAAAATTATAAGAAATGTACTTATTATATTAAAATATTAAAAATATATATAATTAATATATTAATTATATATATTTATAAGACTATAAATGTATATAACTATATATCTTCTAATTTTATAATTATTCATATGAATATATATTTATTTATAATTATAATTATAAATGAATATATATTTATTTATTTAAATAATTATAAAATTAAAACAAATTAATATTTATAATATTTATAATATTTATAATTTTATTAATATATATATTTAATATATTTATTATAATTTTGTAATTATTTAAATATATATCTATTTATTTATAAATATAAATATAAATATTTGTATTTATTTCTCAATATTTTTATATATTTGTAAATATATTTAGAAATATATTTATTTAATTATATATAACATTATATATGAAAATAATAAATATATTTTTTATGAATTAATAATTATTTAAATAAATATATATTTATTTATATTTATAACTAATAAATAAATATGTATTTACTTTTAATTAAAAATTATAATAAATAAATTATTTATAGTTGTAATTATAAATATATATACATAATTATAATTATAAAATTATAACAAATATATTTATAATTTTATAAATATATATAATTAATATATTTATTATAATTTTTTAATTATTTAAATATATCAACATTTATTTAGAATTATATTTATAACTATTTATATTTATTTATAGATATTTTTATATAAATATATATAATTAATATATTTATTATAATTTTTTAATTATTTAAATATATCTATGTCTATTTAGGAATTATAATTATAAATATTTGTATTTATTTATAAATATTTTTATATATTTATTTAATTATATATTTATAACTTTATAAGTAGTATAATAAATATATTTATTATAATTTTATAATTATTTACATATATATATCTATTTATTGTTATAATTATAACTATAAATAGATATTTTTATAAATATTTGTACATAATTATAATATATTTATATATTTATTGTAATTTTATAATTATTTAAATATATATATATAGTTATAATTATAATTACAAATAAATATATTTAAAAAGTATTTATATATAATTAAAATTTAATAATTATCAATATAATAAATATATTTATTCTTTAAATATATTTAATGTAATTTTATAAGTATTGGGAACATAATATAGTATATATATGGATAACATGCATGAATTAATCATATACACCTAGTAAAATATACATAATAAAAAACAAGCCATTAATGGACAACATGAATAATAAGAAGAGTGTGATATAAAAATGAATATTCATGATGATATATAACATATACGCACGCATGATCAATATATTTATTGACCAAATTTATTGGAAACACATATATATTTAATTATAATGTTAGAAATACTTTTTTTAAACATTATATATATATATATATTTGAATTATTAAAAAATATATATTAATTATAAACATGTGTTTTTTATTTAATGTATACAAATAAACATTATTTTTTAATATAAATATAATAATTCTATAAAAATTATTATTAAAAACGTTTATCAGTGCTAATAAAAGCGATAATAAATATGTACCCTTTATCATCTCTTTTTTTAACATTGATAAATGATGCATTTATCAATGCTTTTAACTAGTATTGATAAAGCCCCCCCCCCCCATCAGCGCTTTCTGTTTAGCGCTGATAAAACGAGGTGCTTCCCTTTCCCTATTTTGTGGTATTTCAAACTCTGAGCTGATGATAACTCGACAAAGAACAATCTTTTAAAACCACTTTTCCCCCTTTAAATGATCAAACAAATCATCCCCACAAGGCAAAGAATACTTGTTCTTAACCGTTACCCAATTCAACTTTTGATAGTCCACACACAATGTGCATGAACCATCTTCCTTATTGGAAAATAGCACTAGGGATGCCCAAGGAAAAACACTAGGGTAAACAAAACCCTTCACTGTCAAATCATCCAACTTATTTCTAAACTCCTTCAGCTTCACTGGTTCTATAAGATAGGAAGGTATCGAAATCAGCTACATACCTGGCATGAGGTCAATCATAAACTCTACCTACCTCTCTGGATGAATCTTAGAGAAATCAGCTAGAAAAATGTCAGGAAAATCCCAAAAAATAGTAAGAAGATCAAAAAAATAAGAAACATCACTAGGCTCAACTGCTACAGCAGACAACAAACTTCTAAGCTCTAGGTAGGAAGGTCATATAGGACCAGACCTCGAATCCCACTCTCCCTAAAACACCTAAGATCTCTCATCGACCACAATAAACGAAACATGCCAATGATAAAACTCAACCTCAATGTGATGAGAAACAAGACAATTCATCTCAATGATGATGTTAAATAGATCTAGATCAAGAATAAGAAAATCCTAGACTAACTTTGCATCAGCTATTGATAGTTCATAAGAAGGACATTGAAACCCCTGCTCTTTCCTCTTACCAACATGTGTCACTAACTCCATAACAAAAAAAATGAGATTCATTGGATGTTTAAGAATATAAACAAAATTTATAGACATAAATGGGTGGGAACCACCAGTATCAAATAAAGAAATCACTATGAAAGACACAATAAAGATTGTACCTATCACTATTGCTAGACTCTCATCTATATCCACTGAAAACTCATCTACTGCATGAAGGTGCTTCACTCTTGAGTCCTATGGCTAAAGCCTTGTAGTCTTTGAAGCATCTGGTTGCATCGTAGTATCCTTTAGGGTTGATGATCCCTAACCATATCGATTTGTAGACATAGCCTGACAGAAATGATGCAGATTACCATAGAGTCTACAATCGTTTCACATCTTTACAGGTGAAGGAAAAGAAATTTGTGTGTGTATGACCTTTCCGTGCTAATATAAAGTCAAGGTAACACCACTAGATTCAAATAGAGGTTTCGAAGTGACATGCTACCGAGAACCACCTCCACCACTCCTGCGATGGTCTTTCCACTTCATCTTCTTCACTATCACGCCACCAAAGTTACCACTAGGTGGAAAATAAGGGGGAAAATATCCAAACTTTCCTAACACATTCATATCTTACATCATATCCCTATAAAATTTATCTACATAGGTTGAAATATTTATTATAAATACATGCGATATGATATCTGATTGTAAACCCTGCAGGTACTTCTGAGCTTTCAGCTGGTCATTCTTTACAACCATTAGTGAAAAACGATCCAAATTTGCAAATGAATTTGTGTATGTTGACATCAAATTATCTCCCTACTATAAAGAGAGGGACTCTAGAGACTTCTCCATCATCAGTTACTCTGGAAAAAACTTCTAAAAGAAGTAATTCTTGAAACCCTTCTAGTCCAAGCCCATATACCTATTCGTCTGTACCATATAATCCCACCATCACTTGCTAGGAACCTTAATTATTAAAGTCGCACACTTTACCCTAATACTATGAGGTGTATCCAGTAAGTTGAAGATCTGATCAATATTTTCCAACCAGTCCTCTACTTCTTGAGGTTCATTTTTACCTTTAAAGGATGATGGATTCTCACGTAAGAACTCCTGTAATCGATCTATGTATCCTACACCTCTTGGTTATATGCCAATGACTGTGTTCTAGACTTAAAGTACATTATGGTATATTGAACAAACTTTCTACATGATAACCTCTATAAAATTACGATACATAGGAGGATTTACTAGAGGAGAATCAGTTTCACCATCCTGTGGAACCCAAGGAACATGTATCAAGAGCATACTGCTACACACCGAAATAAAAGAAACGATTTGAAAATATAATAAGCTCAATTCAAACCAGAAATTCATATGAAGAATTGAGATTAAGTTCAAGAACTCAATATGTGAGACACACATCCCAATATCCCATGGTAACTTGAGTCTCATCATAGAAAGAGTTGGTCAGGCACTCACTATAACCTACCTCTCAAGTCCTGATGATCCTATCTCCAGTCTACCAAACATCACAAGATAAAGAATCTTGAGTATAGACAACCTCTAATACCAAATTGTGATAAACCTGACCTAGATACCCTCTCAAACTAGTACTCGACTCGAATTTCTACATACCTGAAGGGATTTCCTGATCCCCATGGACTAGTAGCTAGCACTCGAGTATCAAACAACAACCAAAGGGAATGATTTTTCCCAACTCAAAACAAAAACATGTAATAAAAACATACAAAACAAAGAGTAACAATATAATAGATAAATATATTCCATAACTAAAATAAAACTGTGGAAACTACACAACTCAAAAGTAGCAAAAATATCAAAAGGACAAGTCTGGTAACAAAGGAAAATGTAAACAAGACTGCTACTTTATGTGACTGTGTGGGAAATCTACCACTATATCACCACCATCTACCCATAATCAGATGAAAAAAACCTCTCTGCCTCACTATGGTTTCTTGCCTTTCCCGGCATAGAAATACATAAAAAGTTCTATGCACCACTGAAGGCATACATGATGTGTGAGCTAACAAGATCAATAGGGTCCTACCCAAGTGTTCCATAATAGGTCTCTATACAATAATCCAAGCATGATATACTTTAAATAAAGTAAGTTATGATATATGATTTAGTAGTTTTATATCAAAATCAAAGTAAAAAAATTTAATTTCCCCTTCTTCCACATTTCCAAATAAAGTAGGTAAATCAGTTTCAAAGTATTTCATATACAAAAAAGCAGTTATATCAAAACAAATCAGGTATCACATATCATATCAAATCCATGGTAGTGAAACCAAAAAAATACAATCCAAAAGCACAGGTTATAAAATTTCAAGGATCACACTATGTTATGATAGCTAAAACACTCATACTTAACATAGACAATTGTTTGCATAGATTCTATAGACATATGCATCGAATCTATAAATCATAGGAACATCCCATAAAGTGAACATCTCAATGGATATAACATGTCCCTAGAACAAAAATCCTAGGGATTATAGGAACACCTCAGAAGTGAACCCCCTGACAGTGGACGAGGCCTATTATTGCACCTTCCACCTAAGTACCTCAAAGCTTCCCATGTGCTCTATTTTACAAACCATTTCATCAAACCATTTAATAAAAATCGTTCTTTTAAAAAAATTAATAAAACTATTTTGAAATGATTTTAAAACCCTTTTTATTTACCAAAAACCAAGGGTAACTCATATTTTATAAAAAAACACATTTCTACACACATAAATAAAATCATTCAATCATGCCATTTCATTTATAAAACAATTTATCAAAAACCAGAGCAATGCAGTTTACCAAAACAGACTAGATATGGAAACACCTACCTTAAAACTTGAGTCACACATGCCCATAATAGAATCCACCAACAGGAAGAACACAACAATGACAGTGGAGGCCCTAGAATCAATCTATATAACTTATAATTGATTCTATTTAGAAAAAGGGCCGACTAAGAGGAAGAAACAACCATACCACAAGAACACACACCTGCCGCACAATAAGAAAATAAGGATCAGTTCCTAGAACAAGATCGCATGATGGATCTAGAAGGAAAGAATAAGAATTTTTGTCATGGACCAATAGATATAATAGCATAATGCAATGACACTACCATAATCAAAGGCAATGAATAAGCATAAGGATTCACTTACCCATAGAGACATCGCGTACAACCCTGAAGATCAAACATTGAACGAATCAATCCAAAAGGAGTGGAGGTGCCCAAAATTGAAAAAGAATTATTCTAGGTTGATAAGGAATAGGTTTTCATAAGAATTAAATAAGAATTATCCATGCATCTCCCTAAATCCACAACTCATGATTATTACATGGCGTGTAATCCCCTTGTACGTCATGTAGTCCATGGGGTCCAGATACACTGAAAAACTTGTATCCTTTTTATTAAAAAATAACCATTAACCATTACACGATATGTAACTTCTTCATGGTGTCTAATCCTTTCACACAATGTATTTATCTCACAACATGATCCTGTTAATCAGATACATGATGTGGAAACCAATTACATAGTGTGTAATCACCCAGCATACTGCAAAAACAACAGATTCTTAAATAAAAACCCAGACTACCTCGATCATTCTAAAATCTTAGGGAGAACCTTGATAATCCATTACACATTTATACCCATATTCCATTAATTAAAAGAAACATACATCCCTAAAATTTAGGTCATTTTCCCGCAAAAAAATTCTCTTTATCCTTAAGAGCCCCAAGACGCTCCTAATTAAAGAGTATAATAAGTAAAGATAAGGGAATTTCCAAAAATATAGAAATAGTATTTTACATATCACATGTTAGAGGGTAGTTTATACACCTAAAAAATTAATATAGGTGTATATCATAAAATTTTGTCTTAAAGAAATAGAATTTTATTTGAATAACCCTTGCAAAAATCATACCATTAAATTTGAGAATTAATAAATAAATTGATTATCTGTATCAAATGTAAATACACATAAAACAAGTGTAAATGAAACATAAAATAATCAAAATTCATTACACACATAATCATAGAATATTAAATACAATGAATAAGTAATATAACCCAATGAAAAAAATTGAGTTATGAAATTATTTACCACTTAGTAACTTTTAATTAAAATTCCCTTGGATGAAATAATTCAAATTAAAACTTAAAATTTCATAATGTATGAAGGATTAATGTTATTACATATAAAAGTGGAAATATATACACCATATAAAATAAATTATTTCTTTAACAAAAAAATATGCACCAATGAAAGTAAATTGAGATGAAATCCCTTACAACTTTTGTAATCTCTAGATAAAACCCCCATGAAATATAGAATGAAATATGGATTTGTAAATCCCAATAATTTTCAAGAAAATAATCATAAAATAAATAAATGGGAAGTATATACAACACACAACAAAAATAAGTGGTGAATATGGTATATGTATCACAGAAATAAAAGTGAGATGAGAAACTCTTACCTCGAGTCTATACTTTCCATGTGTGTTCTTTAACTCCTTTATAGTAATATTATATCAATTATTTGATTTATTGAGAACCTTTTATAGATTTAATAACTTATAATTAAATATTTTATTTTAT
Source organism: Viscum album (assembly GCA_963277665.1). Lineage (NCBI taxonomy): Eukaryota > Viridiplantae > Streptophyta > Magnoliopsida > Santalales > Viscaceae > Viscum > Viscum album. Next base: position 1,645,174,867 of record OY728159.1, read on the forward strand.
TTATTTTTAATTACATGTTTAAATACTTAACATTTAAGTCCACATTAGGTTTTTTGAGGATGTTCAGTTCATTATTTCAAAACAACATTGCTTTGTTGACCATGGTCAAAGAGATCATTACTTAAACATCTCTAGAATAATAATCATGAAATATTTAGCACATTTATATATCAATTATACTTTTAAAATCAATCATGAAATGCGGTTATGAAAAATGAACTATGTTACGATCATGGAGATGGTTGGTCGTATGTACTCATGAGTAACATTTCCACCATACCACCTTAGACCTACGATGCTAGTTAGTAGTCTTTGGTGTATATAGAGGCACGCATAAGGTATAGTAGTGACCACTGCTTTGGGAACCAATTAGTGTTATAGGGAAGTGGGATGTTACAAAGTGGTATCAAAGGATCATTTTATTTTCTTTTACTATTTGGGGAAGGGTAGATATGAGATATGGTGTTTTCAGAACATGGTATGGAACTTGTGTTTGTGACTAGTGTAACATCTCATTACCGATTTGTTAGGTATATCTTTAACATCGTCTTGTTTTTCCTTTTTCTTTGTCTATGAAGGGCCGAGAAAGAATTAGGAGGATACTTATAATGGTTAAGTCACCTATTTTTTTGATTCTCAGCTTTAACTAGTCATTTATGTAGGATGTTGGGGATTTATATGTTGTTTAATATGGTTACACACCGTGTAAATCCTAAAAATGAAAAAAAAACATTTTTAATAAAAGGCAATGGGTTTTTCAGTGGATATGAGAGTTAGCAATTACACGACGTGTAATTGGGTTACACATCATGTAAAACCCCGGGTCTTGTTTTTAAACAGACATCCCAGCTGAAAATATTATTTCATCCTCTCCATAACTTCTTAATCTAGACCCTAAAGGATTTCCCAAGAAACTTTGGAGCCCTAAAACCCTTCCGAGTAGTTTTGATCAGCGTTTGATCATTGTTGCGGTTGTGGTATAACTTTTTGGGTAATCATTCTATCCATCTCTCCATCTATTTCTCTTTACCTCCTTGAGGTTTGATAGATCATCTTAGAATTGATGGGTTTAAACTCTATGTTGTCAAATATTGTTTCTAGTTTGAGTTCCTAGATATTTTGTGCATTTTTTCTTGTTGGTGGGTACGTTGTGGACTATTTGTTTCAGTGATAAAAAGGTAGGTGGTTCCATCTTAATGAAAAATTTATAGTAACCTAAAATTTATTTGTTTAATTTCAATTGTTTTTATTAAATTAAATTTTTTGATTTTAATTAAAACATATTTAAATTGGTTTGTAGGAGAAAACCCAATTCCATTAGATTGTGGTTTTGAAATGGGTTTTTGGAATGAAATTGGAAAATCGCCCATTCCAGTGAATTGTGGTGTGTTTATGGAAATTGGAAGAATTTAAATTTTTCAATTTAAATTGTGAAATGGATTGATGGAATGGTTGTGAAAAAAACCCAATTCTATTGAATTGGGGGTTTAGTGTAAAAATGGATTGAAATTATTTTGATAGAAACCCAGTGGTTTTATCTTGAAAAGAGGCATGTTTTGATTAAAAACCTATTTTAGTTTTTAAATGGAAAAATTGGAACTTTTTAAATGGGAGAATTGTATTTAATTATATTTTAAGTAGTCTTAAAATAAATTTCCCATCATTGATTTGTACTAGAGCACATGTAAACCTAGGTAGTTAGTGGGTTATTTGGGACAAGAACACTAGGATGGGAATGCCCTAGCACCGGATTGATGCTTTATAGCACTAACAAAATATAGCTTAGCACATCTTATTCCCTAGTGGGACATATATGAGTCCTCTATTGATAGTTTCAAGGGACGTGTGTATACATTGCGGTTTATCACTTGAGAATGTGAGGATCTCATAAACAGGAACTATCATACCTTTTGGTAAATGACCATGTTGCTTGTTTGTTTACATATGAGATATAAATGTGCCCCAATGTTTGTAAACTATTTTACATGCCTAAAGAATTTATATAAACTGTTTTATATAAATGTGTTGATAATCCATTTTTTAAAATTATTTCCATCATTATAAATGTAAAGAATGATTTTTTTTAAATATTACTTTTGATATGCCTAACCTGTTTTCTTTTTTAAAAATTGAAAGCACATTCTTGGTTAATTTGATATTTTCATATTGTTATGGAATATTTTGGTAAAATCCTACTGGGCTTTGGATCACACCCTACTTTTCCCTTTGTATGTTTGTAGATCATCTCCTTCCAGGTTTGAGGAATGTAAAGGGATCATTGGAGGTGGTTCTAGCTGTTCACCTGTGGACTTGGTGAGTTGCATCATTAGGGACTTCAGACAATTTTTTCTATTTTATGGTACTTGGTTATGATACTTGGTATTGTTTATACTTTTTTGAATTTCAATACATTACTCCCAATGGGGTTTCTTTTGATATGCATACTGATTTTTTGTCTTGATTATGCATTTGTTTATGGAAAAATTATTCCATCTATATTTATGTATGATGCCATGTGCTAGTCACTGACCCATGGGGATTGGGAACGCCCACTGGGATATGTCAGGACTAGCTCAGTTATCGAATTACCAGGTTAATCAGGTTGGTTCCTGAAAAAGTGGTATTAGAGCTCCAGGTTGAGCTTCTATCTTGGAATCAATATGCATTATGAAATCTTTCCATGATATAGGATGTAGTTTTAATTGAGTTTCTGGCCATATCTCGCCATAATGAACCTTAATTCGTCAGGGGTGGTTAGGGAAATACTTTTTGAGGAGTAGTTTTAGTATTTTCCTTATTTTTGATTTGGATAGAGTGAAATATAAATCTTTTTTGTTCTATATATTGGGATTAATTTTTCCAATTGCTCTATTTGAGTGTTAACCTGATGTCTTTCTTATTGTCTGATGATGTTGTGTAGAATCATACCTCTGAGAAGATGTGCAAATTAGATATAAGAGGAAGATAATTCTAAACATTATTGAGTGAATCCTATTGTAGATCTAAATCTGGTTGAGGTGATTGTGCCCACTGTCCAAGCTCTAGGATAAGAACCACCTCCAATTCTCATTTAGGTTCTAGTTGTAGAACCTCAGAGGGACATTCTCAATATTTGTTCTCAAAAGTTCTTTTTCTAGAAACTAATATTGTTAAAAGGCTCAAATGATCCTCAATAGACTGAGGAATGGTTGAGCATGATGTAGAATTTGTTTGGGTTCTTGGACACACCCAAAGAAATTAAACTGAAGTTTTCCACCTTCATGCTAGAAGTAACAAGAAGAAGATAGTGGAAAACTATGGTAATGGTGAAGAATCATGAGTAATTAGAGTGGAAGGACTGAAAGGTTCTTTTAACTGACCATTTATATCTAGAGTCAATGTTTTTAGCCAAGGATATAGAGTTTTTCAAACTTGAACAGGCTGAAAAGACCATGTTAGAGTATGTAAACCTTTTTTCTAAGATCATTCACTTCACACCAGAGATTGTATTGAACAAAAAGATAAAGGCTCAAAGGTTCGAGTTGGGAATTTTATAGGATATTCATTCTCAGTTATTCTTGTCGAATATTCCTTCTTATGTTGATGTACTGGATAAAGTTCTAATGGATGATATAGACCTTTCAAGAAAGTCATGGTTATCAGGAGTTTCTTTATATCCCATTGGCAGCATGAGCTCCTTCAAAGGAAAGTGGAAGCATGATGATTATCATGTAAGTTCTTGATGACAGGGTCATTTTAGACCTCCTATAGCACTAGGGGGATTCCTTTGATTTTCTACCAGTGTGGAAATCCATGACATTCAAATAGGTTTTTCACTGAGGTGCCCAAGAACTATGACTCATGTGGATGTTTAGGTCACTTAAAGATATTATTCTATATCTATTCTACTTTGCGTAGTGGAACGGGGTCATAAATTCCTCCTAAAAATGTAGGGAAATCATATTCTTCGCATATAAAAGGATTCTAGCCACATGCATCCAGAAGGAAGCTACTTCACAAAGTAGAAGAGTATCCAGAGGAAGCATATATAGGTCCAGCAACTGTGAGAGGTTTCATTACTATAGCTTTATCATTAGTGACTACTCTATTTGATATTGGTTCATCTCATTCATTTATTTCAACCCATATTGTTAATCTTATAAATCTTACTATGGATATTTTATCTTGTGCAATGGATATTACTAAACCCCTTAGTATGAAGAGAGAGCAGGGTCTTTGTTGTCTTATTTGTGTTTTCTCTCTATCAGATGTCGAGCTTGCTTGGAGTTTTTTAGTTCTCGACATGAAACCTCTTAACATCATATTTAGGATGGATTGGATCATTGCCAATAAATCTTGGATTGATTGTTATATTTTATGGGTTTCCTTTACAACATCCAGTGGTGTTTCCTGTGTCTTTCAAGGAGAATGGGACCCAGGGTCTAACAGAGCTGAACCTTCTTATCCATATTTTGGGAAAGTAATATTAGTATTTCTTTTGATATGGAGTGGGAATATTTAAATGGTGATCTCTCTCCAGTTTTCATCGAGTTTTCCAATGTGTTTCCTTCTAACTTCTCTAGTTTTTCATTTTTAAGGGAGGTAGAGTTCTCTATTGACTTAATTCCTAGTACTCAGCTAGTTTCTATTCCCTCTGACCACATGGAACTAGATGAACTGAAATATCTAAAGTCCCAGTTGGATGATCTTCTTGAGAAAGGCTTTATATGCCTAAGTGTGTCACCTTGGGTGGTGCTAGTTCTCTTTTCTAATAAGGTTGATAGTTTACTTCTCCTATGTTTTGATTACTAAAATCTAAATTGGGTGATGGAAAAGAACAAGTATTTGTTACCATGTATTGATGATCTATTTGATCAGTTTAAATGGGAAAAGTGGTTATAAAATATCAATATTCACTCTAGTTACCATTAGATGAGAATAAAAGAATCTAACATTCATAAAATTTCCTTTTAGAGTAGGTACAACCATTATGAGTACCTCGTTATTCACTTTGGTCTAACAAATGCTCCTATAGTCTTTATGGATTTAATGAAAAAAAAAATCATGAGTATCTGGATGCCTTTGTTGTAGTATTTGTAGATTATGTCATCATTTACTCTAAGTCTGAGAAGGATCATGTGCATCATCTGAGAACAGTTCTAAGTTTGCTGAGAAATCACCAACTCTATGCCAAGATTTTGAATTGTGACTTCTGAATTTAGAAAGTAAAATTCTTGGGATACATGGTGTTGGAACATGGTACTTTAGTTGACCCTGAGATGGTGAAGGCTATTATGACATGGGGGTGACCATGAAATGTTTTTGAGATTTGGAGCTTCTTGGTTCTAGTAGGGTATTATCATCAGTTCATTAAGGACTTCTCAAAGTTGGATTCTCTGATAACTACACTAAATTAGAAGGGAGTAAGGTTTTATTAGGATAAAAGATGCCAGAATTATTTTATTGAGTTGAAATGTATTTTTACTATTGTTTCGATGTTGACTCTTCTAGAGTCTAGGTAGGTTTATGTGGTCTTCTATGATGCATCAGGTTCAGACTTAGGTTGTGTTCTTATACAAGTTGATCACTTCATCACTTATGGATCTGTTCATCTTAGGCCACATGAGAAGAATTATCTAACCCATGATCTTGAACTTGAATTCATGATGCATGTGCTTAATAGTTGGTATCATTACCTTTATAGATAAAGGTTTTCTATGTTTTATAACCACAAGAGATTGAGTTATATCTTCTCTCAAAAATATTTGAATCTCCAGTATAGGCATTGGTTTGAATACCTGAAATATTTTTATTTTGACATCTCTTATACCCCATGGAAAGGGAATGTTGTTGCAGATGCTTTGACCAGGAAAATTCTGACTCAGGCCATGAAATAATCTTTAGAAGAGTGTAACTTGATGGATCTTTTTGCACAGTTTCATATTGAAGTCTAGGAATTAGGGGTCAAGGTTTCTCTGGCCAGTTTTTAATTGACATCCACTCTTCTCAAAATGGTTCTTCAAGAATAATATCTTGACTATGATTTCTACAGCACTAAAGACTCTCTTTATAGTGGGGAGACTGTTTTTGATTGGTTATTATTCAAATAGGGAATTATATGCTATTATAATCACTTTGTTGTTTCATTAGTGGCAAGGAAATCTGTGATGGTGGATTTCCATAACTCCCAGTGGGATATACACCCAGGAACCACTAAGATGTTCTATGATATGTGGTGTCATTTCTAGTATTTGAGTTTGAGATGGGACATTTCTGATTTTGTCTCTCATTGGTATATGTGTCAGCAAGTGAAGGCCAAGTACCATAAACCTTCAAGTTTGCTTTATCCACTTCTAGTGCCTACTTGGAAGTAGAATTAGATCTCAATGGATTTTATGGTTGGGTTTCCATGTACCCAGATAAAGAATACTATGATATGGGTTTTGATCAATAGGCTGACCAAGTTGGCTCACTTTATACCCATTCAATATACAACCAAAGTGGAGTAATTGGGAAATATCTATATGAAAGAGATTTTTCTTATTCACGGAGTTTTATCTATTTTAGTCTCTGATAGGGGTCCTCGGTTAATTTCTCATTTTCAGAAAGTCCTTTAAAAGGTGTTGGGATCCCACATATGTTTAATTATGGCATACCACCTGCAGTCAGATGTCCATGCATAAAGAGTTATATAGATTCTTGAGGATATGCTTCACACTTGTGTTCTCGACTTTGGTGTGGATTGGGGTGATCATTTGGGGTTGTTTGGGTTTTATTATAATAATAGTTACTAGTCTACAATCATAATAGTTCTTTTTTAAGCCTTTTATAGTTGGCCTTACAGATATTTTTTGTTTTGGTAGGAGGTTGGTGAAAGTTCCTTGGTTGGACCAAGTTTGGTGCAAGAGATAATGGAAAATATTTAGTTAATTCGTCATAGAATGTTGACGGTGCATAGATGGTATAAATCTTATGCTGATCATCATCCTAGTCCGTTGTAATTCTCATTTGGTGACTAGGTGCTCTTGAAAGCGTCACCTCAGTTGGGTCATTGATATCTTGGGAAGCAGGGGAAACTTTCTCCTCATTTTATGGGACCTTTTGAGGTTGTTTATCATATAGGTAGGTTCTCTTATCATGTATCACTTCCACCATAGTTGACATTGATACATAACATATTCCATGTATCTTAGTTATAAAAGTACTTTTCTGGTCCATCACATGTTCTGAGTTTGAGTGATCTTGAGATTAAACCTAATTTATATTTTACTGAACATCCAGTCAAGATAGTTGATTCTGAAACCAATTTACTTTATGGGATCATAATACCTTTCGTTCGAGTTCTATGGTAGCATAGTTTGTATTTTCATGGGATGTGGGAATGGGAGGAACTGATGAGAGAGTAGTGGCCTCATCTTTTTGACATGGAAGCTTCTTCTTAGGCTTTATGGGGACATAAAATTTTTATGGTGGGGAGGTTGTAACATCCCATTACTGATCTTTAAGGTATGTCTTTAACCTCTTCGTGGTTTTCCTTTTTTATTGTCTATGTAGGGCTGAGAAGGAACTGGGAGGATACATATAATGGTGAAGTCATATATTTGTTGGATTATCAGCTTTAACCAATCATTTCTACAACATGTTGGGGATTTACATGCCATTTAATATGGTTACACACCGTGTAAATCCTAAAAACAAAAACAATTCATTTTTAAAAAAAGTCTATGGTTTTTTCATTGGATATGTGTGTTAGCAATTACATGACGTGAAATTGGGTTACATGTCATGTAAAACATTGATTCTTATTTTTAAACAGGCATCCTAGTTGAAAATGTTATTTCCTACTCTCCAAAACTTCTTGCTCTTGACCCTAGAGGCTTTCCCAGGCAACTTTGAATCCCTCAAACCCTTCTAGGTGGTTTTGATCAGCATTAGATCAATGTTGTTGTTTTGGTATAACTTTTTGAGTAAGTATTCTCTCTGTATCTCTATCCCTTTTCTTTACCTCCTTGGGGTTTGAAAGATCATCTTGGAATTGATGGTTATAAACTCCATGCTGTAAAATCATGTTTCTGGGTTGAGTTCCTAGATCTTGTGTGTCTTTGTTCTTGTTGGTGAGTACATCGTGGGCTTTGTGTTTCCGTGAGAAAAATGTAGGTGGTTCTGTCTTGATGTCCAATTTATATTATCCTAGAATTTATTTTTTTAATTTAAATTTTTTGGATTAAATAAAATTATTTTATTTTGATTAAAATTGTTTTCAATTTTTTTGTTGTAGAAAACCTAATTCCATTGGATTGGGGTTTTGAAATGGGTTTTTGGCATGAAATTTAAAAACTCCCAATTCTAGTGAATTGGGGTGTGTTTATGGAAATTGGAATAATTTAAATTATTCAATTTAAATTGTTAAATGGATTTATGGAAAGGTTTTTAAAAAAACCTGATTCCATTGAATTGGGGTTTATTGTAAAAATGGATTGAAATTATTCTGATAAAAACCCAATGGTTTTATCTTAGAAAGAGGCACGTTTTTATTAAAAACATGTTTTTGTTTTTAAATGGAAAAATTGGAACTTTTAAAATGGGAGAATGTTATTTAATTGTATTTTAATCAGTCTTAAAATAAATTTCCCATCATTGATTTTTACTAGATTATATGAAAGACTAGGTAGTTAGTGTGTTATTTGGGATAAGAACGCTAGGATGGGAATTCCCTAGCACTGAATTGATGCTTTACAATACTAAAAAATACATCTTAGCACATCTTATTCCCTAGTGGTACATAGATGATTCCTCTCTTGATAGTGTCAAGGGATGTGTGTACACATTTTGGTTTATCACTTGAGAGTGTGAGGATCTCATAACCAGGAACTATCGTACCTTTTAGAAGATGATCATGTTGCTCACTTGATTATATATGAGATATAAATGTGTTATAATGTTTGTAAACTATTTTACATGCCTAGAGAATTTATATAAACTATTTTATATAACTTTTTTGATAATCCATTTTTTTAAGTATTTCAATCATTTGAAATGTAAAGGATGATTTTTTTAAATATGATTTTTGATATGCCAAACCTTTTTTTAATTGAAATCACATTCTTGGTTAATTTGATATTGGAATATTGTTATGGAATATTTTGGTGAAATCCTACTGGGATTTGTCTCACACCCTACTTGTGCCTTTGGGTGTTTGTATATTATCACCTTCTATGTTCGGGTAAGGGAAATGGATCAATTTGAGGTGGTTCTAACTATTGACCATGGATTTGGTGAGTTGTGTCCTTAGGGACTTGGGTAGTTTTTCCTATTTTATGGTATTTGGTGGTAGTACTTGGTCTTGTTTATGCATGTTTGACTTCTAATGCATTACTTTCAGTAGAGTTTCTTTTTATATGCATATTGATTTGTTTTATTTCTTCCACATTTTTTTGTGGAAAAATCATTCCCTCTTTCTTTCTGTATGATTTCGGGTGCTAGTTGTCGACCCATGGGGATCGGGAATGCCATTTGGGATATATCAGGTCTAGCTCAGTTATTAGGTTACCAAGGTACCCAGGTTAGTTCATGAAAATTTTCCGCCCCACATATGAGGGAGGTCCATTCTATCAAGGATGGGATTTTTGTTCTTATTGTTCACCCTTATTATTGATCTGATTTCACCTTGAGTGATACACATGATTATGAGGTTATTGATTTATGGGATTTTATCACTTGGTTGGTAGAGAAAGAGGGTGTGTGATCATGAATCACATCATCTATTTAGTATTCAAATTTCATTTATGTGATTACCTATGATTGATTATTTGATTGTTTACCTAAACTATGAAATCAGTTGGTTATTTAAAGTGCATATATCCATTTATACAATGTTTTCCTATATAAGTTTATGGTGGAACCTTATTGGACTAATCCTATAAATGGATAAAATACATGTTATGTGATCACTTGTCTTGATTTTTATGAGGCGTCAGCTAAATAAAATCCCAATTACAACTTATAAAGTATTTTCCTCTATAATTTTTAATTGATGTTTCATTTAACTAATCCTTGGTAGAAAAAGGTCCTAGTTAAAGTGAATGGTTAAAAGTAAGTTACCTAATCACATATCTTGATTTTTATGTGGCCTCAGTTAAATTAAATGTCAAGTGCAACTTATAAATCATTTTCCTCTATAAATTATACTTTACATTTCATTTAACTGAGACCTTGTTATGGAAAATTTTGGTTAATATAAAATAGAAATTTAAAAATTGTGAATCCTATATATATATATATATATATATATATATATATATATATATGTTGTGTACCTAAAGTTTAATTGGTTTCCCTATGAATAATTTTTTGGGGATGTTGAGAGTTCCTAAGTTATGTGATATTACTATGATGTGAGATTTAGGGGATAGAAGAATTAAATACTAGTTTTAACTTTAGTTTGAGTTTTTAGCTTTATTGGTTGTGATAAGATATGATGTGTAGTGACTACTTGTGACACTAGTAGTGCGTATAACATAAGGATGGGTAGAGTGGACTTGGCTTGAACCTATGTGTAAGACCCTAGAGTAGGTAATTGATCTTAGAACATTAAATGTCAAGTGTCATGAGATAGTAATGGGAGAATTGTCATGATTAGTAACTTATGTGAGACTTGGAATATAGGATGAGATTTTATAACCTAGTATACTTTGAGATGTGTCTTGGGATAGTGGTGAGTCAGTGAGTTTTAATGATCATGGGTAACCTGAGAGAGGGGTTTTATGATGAATAGGGGTTCTTTTTAAACAATAAGTGTGGGTGAATGACCATGTATAATATCAATGCATGGTAAGTAAAATTAGTCTATTTTGGAGGCTAGGAGGGTGCCTTGATATTTTTTAGGTCCAAGTTTCCCTATGTTTTTGGATACCATTGAATGAGTTTTAGGAATGGTGTGTGGATACATTAATGTGTTTTGGTATCAAGGATGGTCTTGGAGGACATGATCATTTAGGTTCCTGGACCTATCGGTTTTTGGTTTGTTTTATAATGAAATGGTTAATGGTAACCCTATGTAGTCAAATATAGGGTTAGTGAGCATGGTTAGATACTTAAAGTCTTTAAATGACACCCAGGTTATGGGTAGTCAGGTAAATAGTTTGGTGTGGTGGGATACTGTGGTTTTTAAAAGTGTTGGGTGATTTTTATTAGTGAGGATGGAATATAGTGGATACATAGCCAGTGGTGTGGATGTGTTTCCTAGTTTTGATGGTACATGACTCATTGGAATTTGAGTTAGGTCTTCATGATAAGGTTGTATATTATAATGGAATCGTTGAATTTTAATGGGATTATCGAGGCAAGCGTGCATTGGAGATGTGTTGTGTCATTTGGATTATGGTTGGGGTGGTACATAAGTATATGATTGTTGTGCTTAAATGTATTTAAGGTGTTGTGCACTGGTTCCACATGGTGATAATGAGAACTTGGATGGGTTGAGGTGAATCGGAATGCTCAATCTCAGCTTGACCCTAGTTATGGGAAAATGTGATGGGCTGACATCGTTTCAATGAGAGGCTTATGAGTAAGGTGTCATGGGGCTTCTAGATGAGATTTGTGATGTTCCTGTGGTGAGAATGAGAACATGGATGGGTCAAGGTGAATTGGAATGCTCAATCTCAGCTCTACCCTAGTTATGGGAAAACATGATGAATGTAAATGGCTCAAGAGGAGTTACATGTGTGTTTTTATTGTGGAACCCATCAAGGTTATGCTTAAGGAGTGGTTTAAGTGATTCCATATGGTGGGGAGTCTCGAATTGGTCATGATTGTATGGTCTTGTGTGGGTAGGATCGTAGTATTAGTGAGACCATTTGGAGGATGGTCAAAATAACTCTAGGATTTCTGTAGGCAGATGAATCTAGGTATATCTGGTTTTGTGTATAACACCAAATTTAGATCATGAATGTAGTGTTGGTAGAGTCTGACTGTTTTTTATCAGACTCAAGGTAGAATTGGTGATTTGGGTGGGATTTAAATCAATGGTTCATCAGAGATAGTGGTAAATAATGATAGAAGTTTTGGGTCGGTTGAGTTTCTAGCCATGGAATGACACTGGGAGTCGGGTTCAGAATATGGTGTTCATATTGTGGTGGTCTCAGGATTCCTTCATATATCGAAATCATGATTGGGAAGTGTGGTAGATCATTAGTGGAGGCTGATTGGTTTTGAGATAGGTCAATTGGAGGATGTCTGACTGTCACTCTTATGTATAATTAGATGTGGCTCGATTGAATCCATGTTGGGAACATCATTTGAAACATGGATGTGATAGTTAATAATTGACTGGGTATTTTAGAGGAAAATCCGATGTGTTTGGGATTCTTGAATGGATAGAAGTTATATGTCCATTTTGATTTAGAATCATAAATTAAGATTCATACCAACCTATGATTGATGTTTCATGGTTTATCTAGTGTGGTGAGTTGGAAACCGCATTGGGCATGTCATTAGGATGTGGGGATCTTTTTTTGATAGGAAATTTTTATGTTTGGGAGCATCATAGATCAAAATTTACACTTTGAGAAGAGATTATGGTGAATATTTACATGAGATCTATTATGATTTAAATGAATAAATAGTTTCATATTGGTAAATATGGGTGTTGTGAAGAACTGTCATGATGTTTTGATGATGTTTGGAAGCAGTGGATTGAGTTGGGTGGATTAAGAAAACATGATTTTTGGAGTTAGGATATGAAAGCATATTTTTCATTTAGGGATGGAACGTGACCTTTTGGATGGTAATTTATGATCAAGATAAGTTAGTATGTTTGGTTGGAATTCCACCGATAATTCTTGAGGAAGATAAGGGTTATGATAGGAAGATTGTAAAACCCTGTATCCATACGAGTGTTTTAAATTCAAGGAAAAATTTAACTTTTAACATAGTGGATGGTTCATTTTAATAATTGGGATTCTAAATAGAAATACAAGAGTTTGAACACAATAAAAAAGGTGTTTGTGGATTGGAAAAATGGTTGAGAGGTGGTCAGGAGCAGTGAGAGAGTGTTGGATGAAGGTTGGGTGGTTGGGGTGTATCCAATAGCCATTAGCCAACTGGTGGCTAGGTTAGTGGCCCTACTGGCCAGCAAGGTCCACTAGCTAGTCAATGGATCTGTACTAGACAGTCGATGGTGTTTGGAAGTGGCATGATCCATTTCCTAGAGGCACTGCTTAGCCAGTTGGGTTTTTAGGGGGTATAATTACAATCTTCCCCCTCATGTTTTTAGAGGGGTGGACCTCTTATTCCCCTTTATTTTTCTCATGAAGACCATGGGTGGATCCCCCTATCCTACATTAGTTTTCCCTTCCTTTTGGGGTGGTTTTAGTGTTTTTTCTTAGATATTATTGGTAAGTATATCCCTCTATTGACCTTTATTCCTCTCCTACTTTCTCTCTAATTTTAGTTCTCCTGGTTAGGGTTTAGAGTGATGATTCCATTGGATAATGCTGGAATCATCCTAAGATGATGGTTCTTCTATACATCCTAGCTAAATGACATCCCATGACAATGCATTAAAATCACCACCCATTATTTTGATAGAGGTGTGTCTTCATATGTTTTTCTCAAGGGTTTTAGTTAGTTAAATGGTATTTCTTATGGTTTAGTTTTGGTTGATAGGTATTTGGAGTGGGTTAGTGTTGGGATCATGGGGAAGAACTCCTAAGGATGGTTAGTCATGGTTTATGTGTGGTAGGAGAACCTAGTAGGTAATTAGGCATTTATGCCTAAGTGAATTGATTAGTGAATTAATTATAAGTTTTTAATTAATTAATTAAATTGGTTGTTTTTATGTGATTTAGTATTATGGGTGGGATGGATGGTGGTTTTTGATCATATAAGATCTTGAGTATTGGTTTTTTAGACTAAGAATTAAAGGGAAGAGGCTTCAAATGAGGTAGGTGGTCCCTAAACATTTACCCGTAGCCTCTCTCTTTTTTCAAGTGCATGCATAGTTCGATCATGCTGGTTAGTCATGTGAAAACCTGGAAACTAATTAAAATATTCAATATTCATTTCATTATGTTATATCCCTTACTTAAATGGAATTAATTTTCTTAAATTAGGGTTGATTCCAAGGGGATACCCCAACTTAAAATTAGAACTTGGTTTTGGTTAAATGGATAGGTAAGCTAGGTTGGCCTCCCATAAAATGGAAAGTGAGACTTGAGATGTTATTGTTCTACTAATTGGTAAATGATGACTATAAAAATGTAAATTACATGGAATTTTTGAAATTATAAATTATTATAATCAAAAAGGGTTATGGGAATCATGAATTGAATTCACAATTTAAGAAAATAAAACTAGAATGGCCTCCATAAAATAGAGGATGGTTTGGTAAATGGATTGAAATATGTGTGTTTTTTTAAAGGTTAAAGGGGGTTTATAATTTTTTCATTTATTTTAAAAGGTAATTGAACATTATGTTAAAAATACACTTATGAATTAAAGTGACCCTAGATAGTGTACATGTAAAACCTTTAATTGTATATAGTAAATGGTTATTATGATGGTTGTGAGCCTTGGTGACCCTTTATGAATTGAATTAATAAAACATGATGGGTTTTATGATTTTAAATGGTATTTTGAAATGGGGTGTTAATTCCTAAATTGTAAATTGGTTTTATAAGGTAAACTCTCTAAGGGGAGGTCTTGAAAACTCCCATTGTGGGGGGTTTTGAAAACACCTGATGGGGTAGTTGTGATACTCATATAGAAAACTCCCTGTGAGGAGGTCATGAAAAATATAATTTTTTTAGGTTTTGAAGACACCCTATGGGTGGTAATGATACTTATATATAAAACACCTATAATGGTGGTCATGATACTATGGTTGGAATAGTTATTATGATGTGCACATAAACACCCTAACACTGGTCAAAGCAGGTATGGTCAATCAAGATTATAGACCTCAGGATCAACAATGGTATAGTCAAATATAGGGTGTTACCATAGAGCCTAATAATCATTGGTTTTTAATATTTTTAAATTAAATTGTTAAATCATTTAAAGTGTTTAATTGTAGCACCTTTGTATGCATTTTATTTCAGACTGGTTATTTTTAGGGATATCGTTGGTGGTGGTTTGTTAGTTTTAATCACACCATGATTGGGCCACCATGGAACTTGGGAACCTAATAAGATGATTCTTGATTATAGGTATGCGTTTTGGGTAAAGCCTGATTCTTGATGGTTTGGGATGTTAGGATAGAGCATTGGAGTTTGGACCAGACAAGGACTCGGGACTGTCTTTAGGGTTTTTTCTTAGTTTTATCTTTTGTTCCTTTGAGTTCACATGTGTATGATATATTTTTGATGTATTACTTAACTAAAATGTAGTATAAAATTAATTTGTTATAGAATTGTTTATTTTGATTATTTTTCTGTGCTAGCCTATTTTCGTATCACTCTTTATTTATCTTGATGTTATATTTTATTTCTTTATTTCCCACTATTGTGATACTCTGATATGTGGGTATATTCTACCCATCTTACCACCTTATACCCAAGATATTAGTTAGAATCCTATGGTATATGGGGAGGCATGCCTAAGGTACATTAGATACCATCAGTATGGGCACCGATTAGTGGTTTGAGGCAACAGGATGTTATAAATTCTATCCATCCTTTATAAATCATTATAAGGATCCTATATATTTGTAATATTTATGCCATATAACACCATTAAAGACACTTTTGGAGTTATATATAAAAAAATATTTAGAACTTTACAAATGTAAGTGTCCTGACTGAGTCCAAACAACCTCTTAGATTTATCTCTATAGATCCTCATACCAAGTATGTAGGTAGCTTCATCCATGTATTTCATTGAGAATCACTTACCCAGCCATAACTTCATATATTAAAGTGTAGAGAAGTCATTTTTATAAGTATTATGTCATCTGCAAATAGTATGAGAAGCACCACTATACTCCCACAAATCCACTTATATATATAGGAACCATCCACATTATTAATGAAACCAAACTCTTTGATGGTATCATAAAACTAGATATTCTAACTCTAATAATCTTTCATCATCCTATAAATAGAACATTGTATCTTTCATATCCTATTTGACTCATTTGGTACTTTAAAACCTTAAAGTTTCATCATATATACATCCTCAACTAAATTTTCATTGAGGAAAGTTATTTTTATATCCATTTTACATATCTCATAATCATAATGAGCTATTATGTCTAGAAAAATATGAATAAATCTTATCATCATAATAGGTGAAATTTTTTCTATAAATTATATACCATGAATTTTTTTTGAAAACCTTTTCCAATAGTTATGCTTTATATCTAAACACTCCAACATCCATGTCTATTTTCTTATAGAAAAATTATAGCTTCATTTTATAAATACAAAATTTTAAATCTAAAATAGTATGTTTGATTGATTTCTCATGCTTTATACCTAAGTTGTTAATTGGTTTATTAATTTATGGAAATTTATATTTTAAATATATGTTTTGGAAAAAGAAAAAAAATAAATTATATTTATATTTTGATGAAGAATTTTATTAAGGGAAAATTAATGGTTTTCTAATGAAAAGGGAGCCTTATACACAACCAAGGAGAATTTATCAAGACAAGTAGTTACAAACTCAAGAAACAGAGTAGGCACATGGGTTATAGGATGAAAGTGGTGGGACAAGGCCCCCTGGACCTATGTGGGTAGACATGGTTCCATTAGGTATGTTTTTGGTTGGTCTCGCCTAAATTTACCCAAGATTTTAGGTTTAAGCGATCGCTTGTAGTTTAGCTTGGGTTGTCGAATCCTCAGAGACCTAAGAAGTAACCTACAGACACGTACATCCTATGGATTTTTTTTGGATATAAAGTGGAAAACTCAGGTTGATTTTAGATGGTTTTAAATGAACTCTAATATACTTAAGTGAATTCAAATTAAAATAATGAGTTGATCATAGGTTATCACTTGGGGGTGGATTGGATGAAATTCTTTTTTTAACGGTTTCAACTTCTTATATTCGAGATAGGTTTATTCAAACAAATCAAAAAACTTAATCACTTACTGGTTTAATACCAAAAAAACATAATACTAATCACCTATACACTTTTAGGATCAAATTTAGGAGCACTCCAAGGTAAAGGTTCATATTAGCACTTGAAGTATGTGGCCTTAAAATTCAACAAGGGTGAAGAATTTTCAAAATCATCAAATAAAAATATCAATTAAAATAGGTGATTAGAAATTAATGGGGTGATAAGTAACATCCAATCCATCCCCTTGATACTATCTTGGATCAACCCATAAGTGGGTTATCCCTCCATTGATTCTATGGTTTCAATGGAAGTGGAAAGTAGACTCATGAGGGAGGAAATGGAGAAATAAAAAAACAATGAAATAACGATCACTCCACCATTGTGTCATAATTTCACAAGATTTGGTGTGAATAAATTCACACCTTGAACCAATGGTATCAAATTGATATTAATAACAAAATAATAAGATAATAATAATAACATTTATTAAGAAATTAAAATGAATTGGACAACTTACATGTGAAAGATAAACTTGAGACAACAAAATCGCAGCATAACATTATAATGAAAGAAAATGCAAAAGATGAAAAAATCCTCCACCACCACTAAATTAAATAGTAATTTAAAGAGTATTTGTTATAGCTCCCAACATTACAAAGGATCTCACTTGAGTATGGTAGGCCTAGGGTGGTGGAAAGTTAGGGAGAGTGGACTTCTTTATTCTTGACCCGAAGTGGTATCCAGCTTTCATCCACCAAACAGAGGCATCTAAATGACTTTATAGATGGATGAATTAGAGTGGGACATATAATAAGAAAGTGGAGCTCCAGATTTATCCTAACCTCATGTAAAATATTATCCCAAAGATAATTTTTTTTTGTAAGATATTATTGAAATGGTGGGATGTTTTTCTGGGCCGTAGAATCTGGCCCAGAATTTTATATCCAACTTTGGCCTCATGGAAATCCATTAAAAAATCATAATTGTCTTTGTCCACTGTTTAATGAAATGTTTCCCATGATTTCCTATATCTTCAGTTCAATTTTCATAATTATTGGTCTTGGATATTGGCCGCTACGGTAGTTTTATTGGGCTGTTGTCTAGTTTACTTTACCCATAATGTTGTTTGTTCAAGGACAACTTTGGTGGTCTTCCAATATAAATCTTTAAGTAATCCAAAAGTTTTAATTGTTACCAATGTAATGATAAACCTTAAAATTAAATATGAAAATAAAATCAAGATCATTGGGTACTTTAAATGATTTTCAAAAATTTACCGTGTAATAGTGCATTTTAAGAAGGAATTACAATTATAATATGAAATAATGTTTAAAGTGTAAAATGCACTAAAATTGTGTTTATGAATAATAAATCACATGAATATTATATATATTAACAATGAATATTATCCACATTCAGTGGCTAATCACACTCCCAACTTGAGTTTTTCTAGTCCTGAGCAAAATATATCTCAAAAATGTGAAATTCGAATTCCCTTTTCCAAAAAAAAAATTAATAAACTATATCACCAAAAACCCTTATATCAAAAAACTATGAAACTCATCAAAATATTTTAATACAATATATTTTCATAAGAATATCCCAATCCCAAGCCCATTCCTTTGTTCAAATTCGTCACCATATTTCATCCAATATCAATTAAGTATGAGGATGTGTTGTGTGTCACAATAGACATGGGGGTTCATCTTTATTCAAAGGGGAAATTACGGAAGCTCTAGGTGGAATAAAATTTCAATATTAAGATGAGTATTCATTTTTTTTTTAAATATTTCCATGGTAATTTAAATTTCACTCAAAAGATTCAACCCATGTAGCGAGACTTTGTCGGTGACTCGCAGACTCAAAGACCTTAGGGCACCAAGTGAACCCACATAATCAGGCATCATATCGAGTTAAGTCAGTCAAAAACAAAGTCAAATTACCAAAAATAGAGATAAAATTACTAAATCTGGGCCAGACAACTATGGAGTCATGATCCCCAAGTGCTGAAATCCACACATTAGGTCATTTCATTACTCTACATGCAAATTTATTGTTTTTATTTATTTATTTATTTATTTTATTGAATACTCATATTAAAACTAAAATGATCGCCGAACCTATGATATTTATTTGGGGCACCCCATAAACTCAAACTAATACCCCACTATCCAAAGGATGTGCGTTGTGATCGCTTTTTTTATTTGGATGAAAATATAAATGATGAAATTTCACATTAGACAGCCACACTTTCCAAAATCTATGCTCATGAAATTATACATGGATTAAAATTAGAATCACGACCTAATAAATTATTTGATATTCAGTTTCAAAGTGTGCAATGTGTATTATCATGTTCAAGGTTAAATAAAATTTTCCTTCTACGCATTTTTTACACACAAAAGTAATAATTTTTTTTCATTCTTTTCACCCCCCCCCCCCTCCACTTAGAATAACACTATCCCCAGTGTTTAAAGAAAAAAAAATTTAGAAGGGGGTATAGGTAGATGAGAGGAGTTATAAAAGGAATTTGAAAAATGAGTATCGTGAAATTAAGTCACCTAGTGGTTGAAGTTGAAGTTCTCACTGCTCCAATTTAGTCCTTTGATATCCATGGCACTTAGAGAGTTCTCTAGTGGAAAAAGTAAAACAAACAAACAAACAAACAAAATAAAACAATATATATATATATATATTCATATAATAAAAAAAGTAAAATATAAGTATATATAAAAAAATTATAGAATAAGGAAGCATTATAACCCATAGGTCAGTGGTAGATGCACTCCCCTGTCTCCCTTCGGTCCTGGGTTCGAGTCCCCACAGCTTCGCCAGTTGTGACAGGGTTTGCCCCATGACCTACGACATGTCCATTTATATATATATATATATATATATATATATATATATATATTTTTAATATTTATTATATATATTTATTTATTTATTTATTTTAACCTACAAACCCATAAAAATAAATTGATAATACATTGTCTTCTTTTTAAATTTCTAGGTAAGGTATTACTCAAGGATCACACCACATGACACGGATGAATATGGAACTCCCATTTCATACCCATCCATACTAATAATATAAGAACATGTCAACAGTATGTGTTACTATCATATGTAGAGTTAAGTATTTTTTTTAAATATAAAATTGATTTATTAATCCTATTTTAAAATAAAGATGCTTCACAAAGATGAAAACATGAAAACCACAGGTTGCCTCCCATGCAGCGCTTTTGTTTAACGTCACTAGCTCGACATGAACCCCCTAACTTACCCAATACCAATTTTCAACATTTTAAGGACTCCATATTTCTCCACATCCACTAGGTTGAGATTTATTCTTTGTTTATAATTTTTTCATGTACAAACCTATGTTCTATAATGAGTGGTAAAATCCAAGTAATATCAATAATGGTTGATCCAATTTCTTATGTAGTCTTTCCAAAGACATCAATGATCATTACAACATTTTTTGTGTTAATAGAATAATGAATTACAAATTAAAGTTCATGGTTATACCCTATGAAGGTATACTTGAGAGGGGAGGGAAGGATAATAATTTTGAGCTTAGTTTGTATAGGACATTGAAACATAGGTAGAGATTTTTAATCCAACTCAGTTTAATTTTCAAAATTTCTCAACAAAATTGGTTCCTTTTGAATAGAATATTAAACCACAAAATTAGAAATATCGGTGTCAATAATGGGTATAGACTCAATGTTTGTGATTTCTCCCAATGTTTCAGTGATTGGTGTTTCTGAAAAATCATTAATGGAGCTATAATAAGGGCACTCAATCCACGATGTCAAATTTCCCTATTGTGAATACATGAAATCAATTTCCTCTTGATTTAGAGACCCTTAAACAATTTCAGGATTCACTTACCCTACCCCAAATCCAAATGTTGTTTCTTAAATAAATTTATGATAGGTTTGTGGGAAATTAGACACTCCACATAAGGTTATGGAAGGGACAGTCGGTGTAGGAATGAGTTCCTCACAAGTATTAATGCATTGTAGTTTTAATATCAAATATGAAACCTCATAATTAATTATCTCAATTTGATTACACAATTTTTCAATAAATTTTTGAGGAATATTATGTTTATGAGTTTTAACATCATAGACTTTCCCAAGTTTGATCTCTTCAACCATCCTTGAGAGGGTTGGAAATTTATCCTTTGAATATTCATCATCCCAATGGTTGTACATGTCACCGGGTGTGTGGTAATCAATCAAGGTTTGATCAAATAAATTTAATAATTTAGGTACTTCCCAATATTTATTCTTAATTTGACTCCATTATGGTTTTTGACAGGGTAATTTGGAAGATACTCCATTGGAGAATACTGAAATTTGGATTCTAGATTCTTAGGACACACACAAAAAGAAAGGGGTAAAGATAATAGAAGTTGATGTGAGAAAAGATAAATGGGGGAGAATAGAATGAGTGTTGAGATAAATTACTTGGGTCCCCATAAACGGCACCAAAATTTGGTCTCACCCAAATTTACCCAAGATTTTAGGTTTAAGTGGTTACTTGTAGCTTAGCTTGGGTTGTCGGATCCTCAGAGACCTAAGAAGTAACCTATAGACACGTACATATTATGGATTGTTTTTGGATATTAATTGTCCAACATGGGTTGATTTTAGATGGTTTAAAATTAATTCTAAGAGAATAAAGTGAATTCAAATTAAAATAATGAGTTGATCCTGGGTTATCACTTGGGGGTGAATTGGATGAAATTATTTTTTAACGGTTTCAACTTCTTATATTCGAGATAGGTTTATTCAAGAAGATAAAACAACTTCATCACTTACTGGTTTAATACCAAAAAACCATAATAATAATCACCTATACACTTGGAGGATCAAATTTAGGATCACTCCAAGGTAAAGGTTCATATTATCACTTGAAGTATGTGTCCTTAAAATTCAACAAGGACGAAGAAGTTTCAAAATCATCAAATAAAAATCTCAATTAAAAGAGGTGATTAGAAATTAATGAGGTGATAAGTAACCTAAAATCCATACCCTTTATAATCCCTTGGATCAACCCATAAGTGGGTTGTCCCTCCATTTATTCTATGGTTTCAATAGAAGCGTAAAGTAGACTCATGAGGGGGGAAATGGAGAAATAAAAAACAATGAAATAACGATCACTCCACCATTGTGTGATAATTTCACAAGGTTTGGTATGAATAAATTCACACCTTGAACCAACGGTATCAAAGTGATATGAATAACAATATAATAAGAGGATAAGAATAACTTTTATTAAGAAACTAAAGTGAATTGAACAACTTACATATGAAAGACAAACTTGAGACAACAAAATCATAGCATAACATTACAATGAAAAAATCTCAAAAGATGAAAAAATAATCCACCATCACTGACTTAAATAGGCATTTCAAGATTATTGGGTATAGTTACCAATGGTAATAAGGATCCCAATAGATTATGTTAGGCCTAGGGTGGTGTAAAGTAATAGAGAGTGGACTTCTTTATCCTTGACCTGAAGTGGCAGCCAGCTTCCATCCACCGAACAGAGGCATATAAATAACCTTATATATGGAAGAATTAGATTGGGCCATTGAAGAAGAAAATGTATATACGGATTTCTTCTAACCTCGTGTAAAATTTCATCCAAAATTGAATTTTTATTTGCGATATATTATCAAAATGGTGGGATGTTTTTCTAGGCCGCATAATCTGGTCCAGAATTTTATCTCCAACTTGGGATGCCTGTAAATCCATTCAAAAATCAGAATTATCTTTTTTAAATGTTTAATGAAATGTTTCCCATGATTTTCTCTATCTTCAGTTAAATTTTTAGAATTATTGGGCTTGGATATTGGCCGATATATTAGTTTTATTGGGTTGTTGTCCATTTTACTTCACCCAGAATGTTGTTTGTTCAAGGCCAACTTTGGTGGTCTTCCAATATAAATCTTCGAGTACTCAAAAAGTATGAATTGTTACCAATGTAATGAGAAACCTGAAAATTAAATATGAAAATAAAATCAAGATCATTTGGTACTTCAAATTATGTTAAAAAATGTACTATATAATAGTGCATTTTAAAAGGGAATTACAATTATAATATTAAATAATGTTCAAATTGTAAAATGTAATAAAATGGTGTTTATAAATAATAAAGCACATGAATATTATATATATTAAAAATTAATATTAGCCTCATTAAGTGGCTAATCATTGGTGTATTTTTATCCCATCCTTTAGGAAAGCTTCTGAGCTAGGGATGTCGCATAGAGTATAATAAGGTGACTCCCTTACCAGTGTATAATTGATGTGGGATGCAAGTGTTTACAAGCACTATGCATGCTTATAGAAACAAAATAATCCTAGATTGCAGTCATGAACTCCCCAATCAGACACAGATTCTACCACCTACAACCTTTAAATCTTCTCAAACCATTGAAACTAGAGTCTAGAAACCTCCATGTATGGTGCCAGTGAAGCTCAAGAATATTCCATTTTTTTATTAAAAGGTTAGATGATCCTTGTAATGAAAATTGAGACATCAAATGATGTCCTGTAAATGTAGTATAGAGAAGATTAATCCCTTTAAATGGCTATAGAAACACCATGGAGGGTTGGGTCATGTCACATAGGGGTTCACCAATACTATACTAATTTTGAGTATTTATAGGTTTTGAGGTTCATGTTCTTATAAATTTATAAAATAACTAATCCTACTAGGAAGTAACGATGCCCTTTGTAACTATCAATTTTTTGTATCTTTTTTAGGGATAAGGAATTATGAGAACTTTAATTTAGTAGTTTAAACAAATACTTTTATCTCTATCTACTTTCTATTTTATGATTTTAGATAGTTTTTTCTTTTATTAAATTAATGCACCTGGGTGTTTTTGGTTGCGTGTACATAGGGAAAATCATATATGAAACCCCACATCCAATTTTAAATTCAACTTTTATATATATCACAATAAATTAATTCACTCAAGAGGAATATCTAAAGTATCCAAGGATGGGAGTGACAAATATAGTTATGGGTACCACAATGGTACTCAAGCATGGATAAGAACTACCTCCGAGGCTTGGAACAAATTTTTAAATAGGGATTGAATGAATTGTATTGAATGGAAAAATAGACTAAATAATCATAGCAGGAGGTTGATAATTAAAGAGTCTATTTCAATGAATACATTGAAGATCCATTTAAAGAAATTGAACCTAAGGCTAACTCTGAGGTAATCATTCCTTTAAATTCTAACATTGAAACTAACTATGAAATTTCCATTGAGGAACTACTAGAAATACAGTATTTCCCAATGGTTTAGAACCGTTGGGAAAGGATGCAGAACCATTGGTATATTTTATACCAATGGTTCTACAAACCGTAGGGAAGTAAGCCGTTGGGAAAGCTTTTCCCAACAGTTTATAGTGAACCGTTGGGATAGGGTGGAGAAAAATTACCCTATCCCAACAGTTCTGCCAAACCATTGGGAAAAACCCAAGGTCTCCTCTTTCCCAATGGTTTCTAAACCGTTAGGAAAAGTGTTTTACCAATGGTTTGTGGAACCGTTGGTAAAACAAAACCTAGAGATTTTATGCCAATGGTTTCAAACCGTTGGCATAGCCTATGCTGGGAAAATTGCACAGCAGCTCTGCAATTTGCCCAGCAGCTCTGCAATTTTCCCACCAGGTCTCATTTTGTGGGTTCCCTCTCATTTTCAATCCAATTATTGTACCTATAATAAACTAACACATACATATACAATTATTGTACCTTCAATAACCAACTAACACATACATATAGAGAATAAATTCATACACATTTAACATATAATGCTGGAATTATACACATCCATAATTAAATTAGAATTCATAACGTAATTATAAACATACATAATTCATTTAGAATTCAATTTAAAATTTATATGACAATTATATGTGGAATCCGGAAGTCAATTCATAATTTGATTGGTTTTTTGTATACCATATATTTTTACATGAAATGATGTCCATTTTAAACAAAATACATACACCTGGAGTGGTACCGGCCACACCGAACCTTAGATTGAGGCGGGGTTGACTCGTACACATCACATATGACCCATGAATCGTTGTGATAAAGTATCGACACAATCCGAATGCATTTGGCCGGTTTTCCGTATTCTAGTTGATGTTTTTCAATTAAAATGACGTCCTTTTGAAACAAAAGGCAGACACTTTGAGTGGTGCCAGCCACACCACATCTCAGATTGAGGCGGGGTTGATTTGTACACGTCACATATGACCCATGAATCGTTCTCCTAAAGTTTCAATGGAAACCGAATGCGTTTGGCCGGTTTTCCGTATGTACTTAAAATGTTGTCCATTTTAAACAAAAGAGAGCCACTTAGAGTAATTCTGGCCACACTGTGCCACTGATTAAGGCGGGGTTGACTCGTATACATCACATATCACCCATGGATCATTGTTCTAAAGTATCGACACAATCCGAATGTGTTTGGTCGGTTTTCCGTATGCCAGTTGATGTTTTTCACTTAAAATGACGTCCTTTTGAAACAAAAGACAGACACTTTGAGTGGTGGTGGCCACACCACGCCTTATATTGAGGAGGAGTTGACTCGTACACATCACATATGACCCATGGATCGTTTTTCTAAAGTATTGACACAATCCGAATGCGTTTGGTCGGTTTTCCGTATGCCAGTTGATGTTTTTCAATTAAAATGACGTCCTTCTGAAACAAAAGGCAGACACTTTGAGTGGTGTCGGCCACACCGCATCTCAGATTGAGGCGGGGTTGATTCGTACACTTCACATATGACCCATGAATCATTCTCCTAAAGTTTCAATAGAAATAGAATGTGTTTGGTCGGTTTTCCGTATGTACTTAAAATGTTGTCCATTTTAAACAAAAGAGAGCCACTTAGAGGTATTCTGGCCACACCGTGCCTCAGATTAAGTCAGGGTTAACTCGTACACATCACATATGACCCATGGATCGTTGTTCTAAAGTATCGACACAATCCGAATGCGTTTGGTCACTTTTCCGTATGCCAGTTGATATTTTTCACTTAAAATGACGTCCTTTTGAAATAAAAGACAGAAACTTTGAGTGGTGGAGGCCACACCGTGCCTCGTATTGAGGCGGGGTAGACTCGTACATGTCACATATGATCCATGGATCTTTTTTCTAAAGTATCGACACAATAAAAATGTGTTTGGTCAGTTTTCTGTATGTCATTTGATGTTTTTCAATTAAAATGACGTCCTTTCGAAACAAAAGGCAGACACTTTGAGTGGTGGCGGCCACACTACACCTCGGATTGAAGTGGTGTTTAATCTTACACATCACATATGACCCATGTATCGTTGTGATAAAGTATATACACAATTATAATGTGTTTGGTCAGTTTTCTATATGCCAGTTGATGTTTTTCAATTAAAATGATGTCCTTTTGAAACAAAAGGCAGACACTTTGAGTGGTTCTGGACACACCGCTTCTCAGATTGAGGCAGGGTTGATTCTTACACGACACATATGACCCATGAATTGTTCTCATAAAGTTTCAATGGAAACTGAATGCGTTTGGTCGGTTTTGCATATGTACTTAAAATGTTGTCCATTTTAAACAAAAGAGAACCACTTAGAGTGATTCTAGCCACACCATGCCTCCGATTAAGGCGGGGTTGACTCGTACATGTCACATATAACCCATTTATTGTTTTGATAAAGTATAGAGACAATACGAATGCGTTTGGTCAGTTTTCTGTATGTCAGTTGATGTTTTTCACTTAAAATGGCGTCCTTTTGAAACAAAAGACAGACACTTTGAGGGGTGGCGGCCACACCGCGCCTCGGATTGAGGCGGGGTTGACTCGTACACGTCACATATGACCCATGGATCATTTTTATAAAGTATTGACACAATCTGAATGCATTTGGTCGGTTTTCCGTATGCCATTTGATGTTTTTCAATTAAAATGACATCCTTTTGAAACAAAAGGCAGACACTTTGAGTGGTGCCGGCCACACCGTGCCTCGGATTGAGGCGGGGTTAAATCGTACAAGTTACATATGACCCATGGATCTTTCTCCTAAATTTTCAATGGAAACCGAATGCGTTTGGTCGGTTTTCCATATGTACTTAAAATGTTGTCCATTTTAAACAAAAGATAGCCACTTAGAGTGATTTCGGCCACACCGTGCCTCAGATTAAGGCGGGGTTGACTCGTACACATCACATATGACCCATGGATCTTTTTGCTAAAGTATCGACAAAATCCGAATGCGTTTGGTCTCTTTTCTGTATGCCAGTTGATATTTTTCACTTAAAATGATGTCCTTTTGAAACAAAAGACAGACACTTTGAGTGGTGGCGGCCACACCATGCCTCGTATTGAGGCGGAGTTGACTCGTACATGTCACATATGACCCATGGATCGTTGTGCTAAAGTATCGACACAATATGAATGCATTTGGTCAGTTTTCCGTATTCCAGTTGATGTTTTTCAATTAAAATGACGTCCTTTTGAAAGAAAAGGCAGACACTTTTAGTGGTGGTGGCAACACCGTGCCTCGTATTGAGGCGGGGTTGACTCATACATGTCACATATGACTCATGGATCGTTGTGCTAAAGTATCGACACAATACAAATGTGTTTGGTCGGTTTTCCGTATGCCAGTTGATGTTTTTCAATTAAAATGACGTCCTTTTGAAACAAAAGGCAGACACTTTGAGTGGTTCCGGCCACACTGCATCTCAGATTGAGGCGGGGTTGATTCATACACGTCACATATGACCCATGAATCGTTCTCCTAAAGTTTCAATAGAAACCGAATGAGTTTTGTCAGTTTTCTGTATGTACTTAAAATGTTGTCCATTTTAAACAAAAGAGAGCCACTTAGAGTGATTCTAGCCACATCGTGCCTCCTATTAAGACGAGGTTGACTCATACACGTCACATATGACCCATGGATCATTGTGCTAAAGTATAGACAAAATACGAATGTGTTTGGTCGGTTTTCCATATGTCAATTGATGTTTTTCACTTTAAATGACGTCCTTTTGAAACAAAAGACAAACACTTTGAGTGGTGGCGGCCACACCGTGCCTCAGATTGAGGAGGGGTTGACTCGTACACGTCACATATGACACATGGATCATTTTTCTAAAGTATCAACACAATCCGAATGCGGTTGGTCAGTTTTCCGTATGCCAGTTGATGTTTTTCAATTAAAATGACATCCTTTTGAAACAAAAGGCAGACACTTTGGGTGGTGCCAGCCACACTGCGCCTCGTATTGAGGCGGAGTTGACTCATACATGTCACATATGACCCTTGGATCATTTTTCTAATGTATCGACACAATCCGAATGTGTTTGGTTTCTTTTCCGTATGCCAGTTGATGTTTTTCAATTAAAATGACGTCGTTTTGAAACAAAAGGCAGACGCTTTGAGTGGTGTCGGCCACACCGTGTCTTAGATTGAGGCGGGGTTGATTCGTACACGTCACATATGACCCATGAATCGTTATCCTAAAGTTTCAACGAAAACCAAATGCGTTTGGTCGGTTTTCCGTATATACTTAAAATGTTGTCCATTTTAAACAAAAGAGATCCATTTAGAGTGATTACAGCCACACCGTGCCTCAGATTAAGGCAGGTTGACTCATACACGTCACATATGACCCATGGATCATTGTGCTAAAGTATCGACACAATATGAATGCGTTTGGTCACTTTTCCGTATGCTAGTTGATATTTTTCACTTAAAATGACGTCCTTTTGAAACAAAAGACAGACACTTTGAGTGGTGGCGGCCACACCGCACCTCGGATTGAGGAGGGGTTGACTCGTACACGTCACATATGACCCATGGATAGTTGTTCTAAAGTATCGACACAATCTGAATGCGTTTGGTCAGTTTTCCATATGCCAGTTGATGTTTTTCAATTAAAATGACGTCCTTTTGAAACAAAAGGCAGACACTTTGAGTGGTGTCGGCCACACCACATCTCATATTGAGGCGGGGTTGATTCGTACATGTCGCATATGACCCAGGAATCATTCTCCTAAAGTTTCAATGGAAACCGAATGTGTTTGGTTGGTTTTCCGTATGTACTTAAAATGTTGTCCATTTTAAACAAAAGAGAACCACTTAGAGTGATTTTGGTCACACCGTGCCTCTGATTAAGGCGGGGTTGACTCGTACACATCACATATGACCCATGGATCATTGTGATAAAGTATCAACACAATATGAATGCGTTTGGTTGGTTTTCCGTATGCCAGTTGATGTTTTTCACTTAAAATGACATCCTTTTGAAACAGAAGACAGACACTTTGAGTGGTGGCGGCCACACCGCACCTTTTATTGAGGCGGGGTTGACTCGTAAACGTCACATATGACCCATGGATCGTTGTTCTAAATTATTGACACAATCCGAATGTGTTTGGTCAGTTTTCCGTATGCCAGTTGATGTTTTTCAATTAAAATGACGTCCTTTTGAAACAAAAGGCAGACAATTTGAGTGGTGTCGGCCACACCATGCCTCGGATTGAGGCGGGGTTGACTCTTACATGTCACATATGACCCATGGATCGTTCTCCTAAAGTTTCAATGGAAACCGAATGCATTTGGTCATTTTTCCGTATGTACTTAAAATGTTGTCCATTTTAAACAAAAGAGAGCCACTTAGATTGATTTCGTCCACATTGTGCCTCAAATTAAGGCGGGGTTGACTCGTACACGTCACATATGACCCATGGATCGTTGTGCTAAAGTATCGACACAATCTGAATGCGTTTGGTCACTTTTTTGTATGCCATTTGATATTTTTCACTTAAAATGGCATCCTTTTGAAACAAAAGATAGACACTTTGAGTGGTGGTGGCCACACCGCACCTCGGATTGAGGCAGGGTTGACTTGTACATGTCACATATGACTCATGGATCATTGTGATAAAGTATCTACATAATCCGAATGCATTTGGTCAGTTTTCCGTATGCCATTTGATGTTTTTTAATTAAAATGACGTCCTTTTGAAACAAAAGGCAGACACTTTGAGTGGTGGCGGCCACACCACGCCTCCGATTGAGGTGGGGTTTACTCATACCTGTCACATATGACTCATGGATCGTTGTTCTAAATTATCGACACAATCCGAATGCGTTTGGTCAGTTTTCCGTATGCTAGTTGATGTTTTTCAATTAAAATGACGTCCTTTTGAAACAAAAGGCAGACACTTTGAGTGGTGCCAGCCACACCGCGTCTCATATTGAGGCGGGGTTGATTCTTACACGTCACATATGACCCATGAATCGTTCTCCTAAAGTTTCAATGGAAACCGAATGCTTTTGGTTGGTTTTCCGTATGTACTTAAAATGTTGTCCATTTTAAACAAAAGAGAGACACTTAGAGTGATTATGGCCACATCGTGCCTCCAATTAAGACAGGGTTGACTCGTACACGTCACATATGACCCATGGATCGTTTTGATAAATTATCGACACAATCTGAATGTGTTTGGTTGGTTTTCCGTATGCCAGTTGATGTTTTTCACTTCAAATGACATCCTTTTGAAACAAAAGACAGACACTTTGAGTGGTGGCAGCCACACCGCACCTCGGATTGAGGCAGGATTGACTCGTACACGTCACATATGACCCATGGATCATTGTTCTAAAGTATCGACACAATCCTAATGCGTTTGGTTGGTTTTCCGTATGCCAGTTGATGTTTTTCAATTAAAATGATGTCCTTTTGAAACAAAAGGAAGACACTTTGAGTGGTGTCGACCACACCACACCTCGTATTGAGGCGGGGTTGACTTGTATACATTGCATATGACCCATGGATCGTTGTGCTAATGTATCAACACAATCCGAATGCGTTTGGTCACTTTTCCGTATGCCATTTGATGTTTTTCAATTAAAATGACGTCCTTTGGAAACAAAAGGCAGACGCTTTGAGTGGTGTCAGCCACACCGCATCTCAGATTGAGGTAGGGTTTATTCGTACATGTCACATATGACCCATGAATAATTATCCTAAAGTTTCAATGGAAACCAAATGCGTTTGGTCAGTTTTCTGTATGTACTTAAAATGTTGTCCATTTTAAAAAAAAGAGATCCATTTAGAGTGATTCCGGTCACACCGTGCCTCATATTAAGGTGGGGTTGACTCTTACATGTCACATATGACCCATGGATCATTGTGATAAAGTATCGACACAATCCGAATGCGTTTGGTCACTTTTCCGTATGCCAGTTGATATTTTTCACTTAAAATGACGTCCTTTTGAAACAAAAGACAGACACTTTGAGTGGTGGCGGCCACACCATGCCTCATATTGAGGCGAGGTTGACTCGTACACATCACATATGACCCATGGATCATTTTTATAAAGTATAGACACAATCCGAATGCGTTTGGTCGGTTTTCCGTATGCCAGTTGATGTTTTTCAATTAAAATGACGTCCTTTTGAAACAAAAGGCAGACACTTTGAGGGGTACCGGCCACACCGCGCCTCAGATTGAGGCGGGGTTGTCTCGTACGCATCACATATGACACATGGATCATTTTGATAAAGTATTGACGTAATCTGAATGCGTTTGGTCAGTTTTCCGTATGCCAGTTGATGTTTTTCAATTAAAATGACGTCCTTTTGAAACAAAAGGCAGACACTTTGAGTGGTGTCGGCCACACCGCGCCTCAGATTGAGGTGGGGTTGACTCATACACGTCACATATGACCCATGGATCGTTGTGCTAAAGTATCGACACAATCTGAATGTGTTTGGTCGGTTTTCCATATGCCAGTTGATGTTTTTCAATTAAAATGACGTCCTTTTGAAATAGAAGACAGACACTTTGAGTGGTGCCGGCCACACCGCTTCTCAGATTGAGGCAGGGTTGATTCGTACACATCACATATGACCCATGAATAGTTCTCCTAAAGTTTCAATGGAAACCTAATGCGTTTGGTTGGTTTTCCTTATGTACTTAAAATGTTGTCCATTTTAAGCAAAAGAGAGCCACTTAGAGTGATTCTGGCCACACCGTTCCTCATATTAAGGTGGGGTTGACTTTTACATGTCACATATGACCCATGGATCATTTTTATAAAGTATCGACACAGTAAAAATGCGTTTGGTTGGTTTTTTGTATGTTAGTTGATGTTTTTCACTTAAAATGACGTCCTTTTGAAACAAAAGACAGACACTTTGAGTGGTGGAGGCCACACTACGCCTCCGATTGAGGTGGGGTTGACTCGTACACATCACATATGACCCATGGATCATTGTTCTAAAGTATAAACACAATCTGAATGCGTTTGGTCGGTTTCCGTATGCTAGTTGATGTTTTTCAATTAAAATGACATCCTTTTGAAACAAAAGGCAGACACTTTGAGTGGTGGCGGCCACACCACACCTTGGATTGAGGCAGGGTTTATTCATACATGTCACATATGACCCATGGATTGTTCTCCTAAATTTTCAATGGAAACCAAATTCATTTGTTCTGTTTTCCGTATGTACTTAAAATGTTGTCCATTTTATGAGAATCCTCATATGTCTATTAGTGGAATGGTATTTACTTAAAATCTTGTGAAAATTTATATAAAATATTTTTATATCATTCTTAGTATGGATTAGATTTTATTTTATAATGCTATGAAACATTTTGGAGCTAACAATGTCATGCCCAATGAATACATATCTTTTATAACATACCAAGAATCTATGATATTGATTAGATGTGTAAATGTGATTTACATTGATTATCATGATGAAAATAAATAAAATATATATTATAGATTTTCTAGTATTAAATGAAATCAAGGAGGGTGGGGGGGCTATCCGGTGGGTGTTCGGGGTGTTGTCCGGGGACCAAGGAGGAGGGTGGGGGCTGTCTGGGGGGCTGTCTGGGGGGTGTTCGGGGGGTTGTCTGGGGTCCAAGGAGGAGGGTGGGAGGGCTGTCTGGGGGGCTGTCCGGGGGGCTGTCCGGGGGGCTGTCTGGGGTCCAGGGAGGAGGGTAGGGGGCTATCTGGGGGGCTGTTCGGGGGGTGTATGGGGGTTGTCTGGGGGTGTTCGGGGGGTTGTCCGGGGTCCAAGGAAGAGGGTGGGGGGCTGTCCAGGGGACTGTCTGGGGGGAAGTTCGGGGGGCTTTCCGGGGTCCAGGGAGGAGGGTGGGGGGCTGTCTGGAGGGATGTTTGGGGGCTGTCCGGGGGCTATCCGGGGGGTGTTCGGGGGGTTGTCCGGGGTCCAAGGAAGGGGGTGGGGGGGCTGTCCAGGGGGTTATCTGGGGGCTGTCTGGCAGGGCTATCCGGGGTCCAGGGAGGAGGGTGGGGGGTTGTCCAGGGTTCAGGAAGGAGGGGGGTTCCCATACACACAACCACTAAAAGACAAAAACATCCATAAAAACAGATAATATATAAAAATAACTCAACTCCAATACTATACTACGAGTCTAGATAAAACCAAAAACTAGAATAGATTAAATATCAAATCTCAGTAATAGCAGTAAAAAATGCAATGGATCAACTTGTCCCACATCACCATCACCATCATCACCATCATCATCACCCTTGTCCTCGTCCCCATCATCGTCCTCACGCTCCTCGCCCTCGCCCTCGCCCTCCTCCTCACCCTCGCCCTCCTCCTCGCCCTCGCCACCCGCCTTGCCCTCCTCCTCTCCCTCCTCTTCCGTATCAGACTCCTCTCCATCATCATCATCAAGATGGACATCGTCCTGACCACCACTACAACTACCACCTGGTGCACCATATATAGAACGTATCGACGACATATGCTCATCAAAAGCCGTGATGGCCTCTGCTGGAAGTGTGGGACGTAGAACTTCAATAAATTTCATAAATGCACTGTTTTCCCTAGCAGACTGTTCTGCCGTCTCTGTGGCCCTTTTCTCAGCCTGTTCTGCCAGTGCCCTAACTTGCTGCAGCTCGGTGGCACTACATCTCATACCTGAGGAGGGCCAATACCTCGTCGGGGCTATCCTATTTCGGCAACGTACTCTACCAGAATGCTCGTCTCCCAACACCTGATGTAAGTGATCTGTTATCCCAAAATTGTCTGGTTCTTGGGCATCGAGGGCCTCTAAAGCATCCTGTTACAAATATAAATATATCATTAAGTTACAAAATAGATATTAAAATATAAATTCAACAGATTAAAACTTACAATCTGCTGCTGAGTCGCTTCGTTGACGGCACTTCCATCCTTTTTCCGTCTACTCGAGCAAAACAGTTTTGCTCGAGGAACACATCCTTCAATATTTTGTATTTTCCTCTACAATGACATTGAAAACTAAAGTTATATGAAAAATTTAGCAAACTATTAAATAATTGAGGAAACAAAAGAAAGTGTAAGTCGTAAAGAAAACTTATAAACAATTGTCATACCTGCTTCCTCTCATGATCAGGCATCGTAGTGTGTCCCAGTGTGTGGAGGTATTTTTTTCATCAATGTTCTTTTTATTTTTTCTAGATGATTCCTAAATAAAATTAGAAAATGAAACAGATGGTATTAATGAAAAACATGAAAGTTATTATTTAAATACCTCAAATGTTATTAATACCTTAAACTGGGTACTCATCCAATGAGTAATCATCTGACGATACTGATCTATAGGAAAATCATCTACCACTGGTACCACCTCTAACTTAGTGCCAACTCTATAAACCAAGCTAATATACAACTCATGCTTATAGGCTCTCCAAAGCTCTCCTAAATCCTTTAGAAGTTCTGGTCATGCACCCTCACCATCGGGAAAATTAAATCGAAACTGAAATCAAAATATTAATTCATATAAATACAAAAATAATTCATGGAATTAAATAGAATAGATTTTTTTACCCATATCTCTGCCCAAGCTCTATCCTTGACCTCATGTGGCAAATGTCTCCACGATAGCGGGCTGACGGGAATGATGTCGAAGTATTTAGAAAGCGTCGCCAAAAAACTCTGACATTGCTGCCCTGTTTTCTCAACCATTTGATTGTCTTCATTATAATCCACCATAACCTGTGTGCAGTGGTTCCACATCAAACGCATGCAAGTACGCCCCACGCCTCCTGTCAGTAGATGTATCTGTCATGAAAGAAAAACAAATATTTTATCAAAACATGTTATAATGAAAATAAATATTGCTATAAAAATTTGTTAGGGTTCTATAAATATACCTGTGTCGGTCTGATCGTTGAGCGCCGCTGGATCCACAGAAACTGATGGAACACCCTATGGTGGAACAGGAGTCGAAGATGATGGAATATAGAAGCTCGGAGAAACAGAAGTAGAAGGAAAAGAAGATGAGACAGCTGTCTGACCGGATGCTGACTGGGGAGTGGGAATCATCATGGGATGTGAAAATGATGGGCCAGAAGATGCAGAAGGTAGTGAAAACATGGGAGGCCTAAATATCCCGTGTGTCCCTAACGACACACCGGGATCATAATGTGGGAAGGATGACATGTCAGTGGGAGGGGCAGGGTCTAGTCGGGTACGCGCAGCTGCTCGTCCACCTCTGGTACGAACCCTCCTCATACCACCGGCCTGAGTACTAGGACCAGTACTAGGCTCCTTGTCGAATAAATGTCGACGTATAGGTGGATCCTACAAAAATGTTTACAAAAAAATTAATCACATGAAATTATATATTCTTTAAATATATCAATTTGAAATAAAGCACTCACTACAGGCACTAATGATGAAATTTTCAACTCCGTCATTCGACGATTGTTCTCCATCATTTTTTTTCCTTCGTCTCTCTTCAATTGGCTTCATTTCCTGCTTTTGAAAACAAATATGTAATTAATTATAAAAATAAAACTAATGTGTAACCCAAAAAACTAAATATATGAGGGAATAGGGGGATTCATTGGTAATTTAGCTATCAATTGTTTTAGAAGAGCTTGAATGAATTTAATAAATCATATAAGTTGTAATGTTCACCAAGTTAGAAATATTGTTTGACTATGTTTGAATACAGTTCAATTCCAAATTAGAAAATGCAATTCAAATAAAACTGTAACCAATAAACATTGAAAATTCACGTAATGGTCAAGTTAGCTATCAATTGTTTTATAAGAGCTTGAATGGATTTAATAAATCATACAAGTTTTAATGTTCACCAAGTTAGAAATATTATTTGACTATGTCTGAATACAGTTCAATTCCAAATTAGAAAATGAAATTCAAATAAAACTGCAACCAATAAACATTGAAAATTCACATAACGGTCAAGTCAGCTATCAATTGTTTTTGAAGATCTTGAATGGATTTAATAAATCATACAAGTTGTAATGTTCACCAAGTTAGAAATATTGTTTGATTATGTTTGAATACAGTTCAATTCCAAATTATAAAATGCAATTCAAATAAAACTGCAACCAATAAACATTGAAAATTCACATAACGGTCAAGTCAGCTATCAATTGTTTTAGAAGATCTTGAATGGATTTAATAAATCATACAAGTTGTAATGTTCAACAAGTTAGAAATATTGTTTGACTATGTTTGAATATAGTTCAATTCCAAATTAGAAAATATAATTCAAATAAAACTGCAACCAATAAACATTGAAAATTCACGTAATGGTCAAGTCAGCTAAAACATATTTGTGATAAATACTAAATCAATTTGAATATTACCAACCTTAACAACCAAAATCTAGGTAAAACAAAATAATTGAGAACATGGATGAATGATTCTATATATTTTCAACCACAACTTCAGGTTCACAATCAACTCTGACAATTGAGTTATTTGAGTCATCAAAAGAAATAAATGGATTGGTTCCAATGGAACTAGGGACAGTGTCAATTCCATAATCACCATCATCAAAAATATGTCCTGGAATTACTTCAACTATGACACCAAATTCAGGTCGAAGTTGGTCTTTGGAATAAAAAACTTGTTTATCCATTGATGCCAACACATATGGTTCTTCGGTAGCAATATTGCGAGTCATATTAATTACTCCAAATCTACAATCATCAATAAATGTGCCATGTCTCATCATCAAATCAAACCAATGTCATTTCATCATTGTGACTCATCCATGAGAGTAATAATCCAATGTTATTATTTTCTCAACAACTCCATAATAACCCACATTTTCAAATCGCGGTCTACTATCTGATGCACTCGCATAACAATATGTTGTGAAAGTAACCATAACACCATCATGTTGTGTTCTCATGTTCTTTGCTCGTTCTGTGACAATAAATTTGTACCCATTGATAACAATTGATTTACAGTCACGAACCACGGTATTAGGACCAAAAGCCAAAGCTCTTATTTCCTCAGAGATAGAGTCAGCAGAGAAACTCAATACCTGCAATATAAATGACTATTAAACTTAATTAAATGTTGATATAATTATTTTAAACATTAATTTTTTTATACCTTCAATTTTTACCAAGTAGAAAACTCTTTGTTATGCAAAGTCTCTCTTCTTCTCAAAGATAAAGAATGATGATTACTATTTATCATTATTTTATGTTCCCTGTAGATAAAAAATATGAATATTTTAACAGATATATATGTAAGATATACATAATCAATTTAGTTACCTGATATAGTCATCGAACAAATCACAGTTGAACAAAACTGTGCGATGTGACATCTCCTGCTCTTCATGGATTAATGTCTTCAATGTATATGATCCAGGAATTCCTCCTGTTTGAGGAAGTGAAGGAAAAATGGGTTCAATTTTCTCATAATGTTCTTCTTCATTTCTCATTGGTATGTTCAATCTTGTAGTAAGATCAGACAAATACATCGAGCAGAAATCCATACATTCTTGAGCCAAGTAACCGTTCACGATAGAACCTTCGGTATGATTTCTGTTTCGAACATAAGACTTTAATATGAACATATTTCTTTCAGTTGGATACATCCAATGAAAATAAACAGGTCCTCTGAGAAGTATTCCAGTGGGAATATGGATAGTCAGATGCAGCATGCATGTGAAAAATGATGGAGGAAATATTTTCTCCAACTCACAAAAAATTAATGGGGCATCTGTCAACATTTTTTGCAAGAAAGACTTGAACAACTTCTTAGCACAAAGATCTCTAAACAAATGGCACAACTGAATAACAGCCACCCTTACATTATTGGACAAAAGATGACAGATTGATATTGGAATCAACTCATGCAGTAGAATGTGATAATCATGAGTCTTCAAATATTTTAGCTTCAACTCTCTTCTGTTGACCCATTTAGATATATTGCTTGAATATCCATTAGGAACTCTAATAGTCTCTAATACTTCCATAAATTGTTTTTTTTTCGTAGGTTTCATCACATAAGAATCACATGGAAGTTTCCATTTATTTTCACTGATACACACAGGATGTAATTCTGGTCTGATGCCCCAATCCACTAAGTCACGCCGAGATTGTAAATCATCTTTTATCTTCCCCTTGAAATTTAGAAGAACCGAAATCAACATTTCACATATATTCTTTTCAATATGAATTACGCCTAAGCAATGACGTAACAAATTTGTTGACCAATAAGGAAAATAAAAAAAGATACTCCTCTTCCTCCAATTGTAACAGGTTTCAGTGGAAAAATTCTTTCTCTTTCCAGATTTCATTTGACCCTTCCCGAACGAAAAACTGAAATATTTCAATTCATTAATCACGTCAGTTCCAGACATACACTGAGGTGGATCATCAGTCTCTATGGTATTATCAAATCTTCGACGATTCATTCTATATGGATGATCCTTTGGCAAGAATCGTCGATGTCCCATAAAACTGAAACTACAGCTATATTTCAGTCTTTTGGATCATGTATTCTTCATACAAACTGGACATGACAAGTTTCCCTTTGTGCTCCATCCAGACATCATTTCATAAGCCGGAAAATCATTGATCGTCCACATAAGCACAGCACGCATCTGAAATATGTCTTTAAAACATGCATCGTATGTGCGCACACCCATATCCCAAAGAAGTTTCAACTCTTTTATTAAAGGTTGCATGTAGACATCAATATCAATTTCAGGATCAGAAGGACCAGATATGAGTATACTCATGAAAGTGAAAGGTTTTTTCATACACAACCATGGGGGAAGATTATAAATTTGTATAAAAATTGGCCATGTGCTGTGCGAAGTAAGCATCTACCCAAACAGATTAAAACCGTCGCATGAAAGACCCAGCCTCACATTACGCACGTCAGCTGCAAAATCAGGATGTCGAGCATCAAATCTCTGCCATGAAAATCCATATGCAGGATGAACCAACTCATCATTAGTCTTCTTTCTCTCGGTATCATTCCATCTCATTTTTATTGATATTTCATCAAACATAAAAAGATTCTGGAGTCTGGGGATCAATGGAAAGTGCCACATTACTTTCTATGGAACACAGGATGGTGTTCCATTAGATTTTGACTTCCAGCAGAATGTTCCACATTTTATACAATCATTTCGTTTGGCGGTTTCCTCCCAGAATAAAATGCAATCTTTCGGGAAAGCATGAATTTTGTTTCTTGAAAATCCAAGTTCCTCAACTAACTTCCATGCCATATAGTAGTTTGAGGGAATATCTGCATCATCTGGAAGTAAATCCTTCAAGAGGGTAAGAATGTAATAGATTGTTGTATTATAAATCCCATACATAGTTTTCCCATGAAACAATCAGATTAAAAATTCCAACTTTTTCATTTTATCGCATTGTCGATATACTGGAGTCATGGAAGCATCATTAAATTTTTTCACCCTATAAATATCATCATTTTCACTAGATGCATCAGCTGTGCTCATATCAAAGTCTTATTGAGTCAAAATCCTTTATTTTTCATGATGAAAAATAAACAGAAACCGATCATCTAACAAATTCTCCATTCCAGTCTTTTCATTTCGATCATCACCAATTTGAGATTTCATTTTCTCCCCATTGTGATGCCACACAAAGTAGTTTTCTTGAAAACCATTTTTGGTTATGTGGTACCTGACTTCTTCATGGCTCAACCAAGGTCTACCAACACAATTAGAACATGGGCAATGTATGCGACCACTATCTGAAGCATTGTGAAATGAAAAATCTATAAATCTCTCCAAATTGTTTTGAAAATATCTAGAGATCCGATTGGTTTCATGCATCCAACTTTTGTCTATTCTGTAAAAAAAAATTATATAAGTCGTTTTGTCATAAACAATTCAATAGGATTTAACTTTAATAGAAAATACATTTAAGTAAATGATAAAGGAATAAGTTTCTAGTCGATGTAGTGAACTATTAAAATAATTTAAAGAACAAGTAATCATAAATTAAATTAAAATTTATTTATATTCATTTTAATTAGGTCTATAAGAGGCACATGCCTCAGGTCCCATGATGTGTTATAGTCATCCCAAATCATTCACTCATGTTCAATAACTCATTATTGACACCTGTCCATACCTTTCATTACCCAATTACTTCCCCAAGTCAAGCGCACCCCATGGGTGAATAAATTTTAGGCTTCTACACTAATAGGTTGTTCATGACCTGTAAAAAGATTTAATTTCATTAAGTATAGACAAAAAATTTTATTTTTAAATTTGAAATTCTTAATAAAGTATGTCAATGATAACAACATTACTAAATAAAACTTGTGACTTATCTAACATTTTTATGGTTGTCTACACATGCTAGAATGGGTAGTGAAAAGCACCCCACCCTCATAAAAGTGAGTATTGGCCAAGAAGGACGCATAATATACAACGTACAATGAGAACCATATTTAGTTGACCCTAAAGTTATATTAGTACAGTCATCTTGGGGGAAATGGAATATATGATCTAGGTTAACTGATGAATTCAAAAGCTCGTATTCCATATGTTGGACACTATCTAAGGTAAGAAATCATGTGAGGATGGGTTTACATCATTAAATTTCTTACATGCTAGTGATAATGAAGGCTTAAATTAATGACTTGAGTTCACTAATACCATGTCAACCGTTATACACACCATGTGAACCCTTATATACACCATATCAACCCTTATACCATATCGTCATTATTACAACCATTAATAACAACTTATTAAATAACATCACTTGTTAAAGATAATAAAATTGAACATAAATCAATAATAATATTGGACATATCAAGTAAAATGAATTCATACTATCTTACATCCTAAATGACCACCCACAACTATGATTAATGACCACAAAGCTCCCCTTTCGGCCAAATCAAAAGTGAAAACAAAAACACATAGTTGTAGAAAAAAGCTTCATTTGTGTGAAGAATAATAATCTCATGGTCCTCATGATATTTGAACCACACAATCATGATTTTCGAGATGAAATTGTATCCATGAAACCATATGAGAAACACGATTCAATACATGCATTTTTATGATTTTCCCAAGCATTTTGAGGAACCCCAAATCAGTGAAAATGTTCATTGTGTTTTAAAAAGGTGATTGAATAACACATGTACGATATCGAAGGCAGAATGATTAATGGTTATATTAGAAAAACTAATATTCACTAATATTTTGAATTTGACATTCTGTGAATTAGTTTCATGAAGAAGGAAGAAGTACTAATTAGGGACCACATACTATTTGTAAAAGTTCAAGAAGATACTCCATATGTTCTATTATGCAAAGGATAAGTGAATAGTGTGTCATTTTATATATATATAGATTTTGATAGAAACATGATACATACTTGTTATGTAATACACATAGTGTACAAAAATTAAGATGAACAAGATCTTCATGGTTGGCATGATCTTAATGAAATGAGTGATTTTCATGAAATAATATCAATAAATATTACAAAAAATTTCTTATTAGTTCCTATACATGAAGCTATAATATT
Organism: Viscum album; assembly: GCA_963277665.1. Taxonomy (NCBI): domain Eukaryota; kingdom Viridiplantae; phylum Streptophyta; class Magnoliopsida; order Santalales; family Viscaceae; genus Viscum; species Viscum album. The sequence continues at coordinate 1,645,216,779 of OY728159.1, forward strand.
TGAAGCAGATTAAAAAAACTATGAATCTTCAAAATTAGAACATAATAAAGAGACACCATGCCCTTATAAATGTAAATGTGTAATAAAAACATTAATTGAACATACACCGATATAGAGATTTGAGTACACAATTCGTGGAACAATCATAAAATTTTACAAAAACCCTAAAAATTGGGAATAACGAAATCGTTGAGAATATAAGGATATGATTTATAAGAGATGGAACTATATCCTTGATAAAATATAAAAGGAGTATAACATGGTAGCTGCTGATCCGATGGAAGATGTGGGGATTTGGAAGTGCTTCTACTAAGGAATCGCTTCTGGAGACGAGCGGAAGGGTTCTGGAATCGTGGGGAGGCCGCTGCCTGCATTTGGAGAATTTGGGGCTTTTTTTCCAACGGTTTTTAAAAACCATTGGGAAAACTCAATCTTTCCCAACGGTTTTATTAAACCGTTGGGAAAACTAAATTTTTCCCCATCGTTCCCAACGGTTTCCTCAAACCATTAGGAAAAGTGATTTTTTTCCCCGCTTTTCCCAATGGTTTCATAAAACCATTGGGAAAAGTCAGTTGTTCAAGCTCTTTACCAATGGTTTATGAAAACCGTTGGGAAAGACAACATATACCAACGGTTCTATGAACCATTGGTATATAAGTGTTGGGAAAAGTCCCCTTTCCAGTAGTGGGGATACCCACATATCAACTAAGAAAAAGGAAGAATAATAAGAATAAGAATAACCCAAAATTGAAGAAAAAGGAAAAAATAAGAAGAGGATATGGAATCTTTTTAATTTTGGAATGGTGTGATGATAAGGGTAGGGGAGGCATTTCTAGAACATGCTACTCAATAATAATCTCCAACACATATTGAAATATAGCCAAAAGAAGAAGTGGAAGAGGGTATTTTATATGTCTAGATAGACTAAGAGGTATTTTTTCTATCTTTACAATTGTTTAAATTTTATTACCTCTTCAAAGTCCCAAATAAGAAGAAGAGGAAAGGATGGCTACTGAACTTGAATATATCATTTAATAATTTGAACAAAAGTAGCCAACCATTATAGAATAAGAGGAGGAGGAGTGGTACCATGTATGTATGAGCCTTGAAATAATTTTCAAATCATTTTGGTTATCCATTACTAAGGAATACCATCAAGAAATTAATAAGAACAATATAATGAAGACAGTGAGAAGAGATACTTTAGATGTGTTATAAAGTCAAAGTTTGGTAAATCCAAGATGGTTATATTTATACCACACACTTATTACATGATAAAATAGGTAAGTTCGAGCTAAACAACTATAAAAAAGAGTATATTTTCTAGAGGAAACCTGAGTTTTTTAGTTACTTTCTAGTAATTTAGTTTTAGGACTTACATTGGGAATGTACCTTAGGATTTAGCCTTAACCCCCATAATATTTTTTAGAATTAATGAATATAGTTCTTACAATTTCTTGAAATGTTTTTTATAGGACCATCATGGAGAAACAATGAGCATGAAGTAGAAAAAATAATAAGGATTAAAGCTTCATTAAAAGGAGAGTTTAATTTAAATTTTATATTTTTTCATTCCATATATTTTTATTTTGAATTCTATTTTTCAACTTTAAAAGTAAAGTTTTATGCCCCATATTTATTTTAGTTATTCATTTGTGATCTAGGATACAAAATGATTTCTTAGGAATACCAAGATGAGATGTTCTATATTTCAATTTTAATAATATTAAATGAGTAAAATAGGTAATTAAATAATTAGAGTGAAGTATAGGATTTTAATTTGATGGATAGAAATTTGAGTAATGATTTGATTCATGTAGATGAAACTTCCCTATCCATTTTTAATACATTGAATTTCTGAAATTCATATTGATTAATTTTTTATTATTACACATTCCATGAGTGTTTATCCAAATTCATATATTTCTCATTCTTAAGAGGATTTCTAGACCTAATATTTCTAATTTGTTCTTAATAATATTTATTGCATGATCTTGGGACCTAATTTATACTAAAACTTGAATTTAATTTTTCAAAGATATGATTGTACAAATTCAAATTTAATATGATTTATAAATTTTTGTTAGCCCTTATACTTGGACTCACTTCTTACATTGAATGTTTGTTTAGCTCATAGAGTCCATGAGTGACCTTTGATGGGATTGAACCACATTACAAGCCAATTTTATCCATTTTTACCCTAATCTTAGTGTTTTTCATGATTATAAAAAGTTTAAGTGTTGGGGAAAGGTTTTCCATGGTATAATGGATGCACTCTATTGGGGATAAATGTTTTGGGTGTTTCATGGGATGTTGGGAAAATGGTTCATGATATCATTTATTGTACTTTTATTCTTTACTCTTGAAAAATATGAAAAAATTTATAAATAAGGTAATGGGTTGAGTTTCAGAGGGTAAAAAATAATCATTTACTTGACTAATTATTTTTCTCATTTGGGGTTGGGTGCTATATGTGAGGCTTGCCTTGAGAACAAATTTTAAAAATCTGAAAGGAAAAAAATATGAAAAGTAGATAAAAAATTAAGAGGGTGTACATTGCTCATTATGTTCTCATGTTTCATGACCTTACTTTGAACTTGCGAAGAGGGTTTTGTCACTTTAAAGATGAGATTTTAATTACACTTGAATTTGGATATCATGCATTGTGCTTAAGAGATTAACCTACTTTGTGCCTTAATTATTTTTCACATCAATATATTCCTATCTTAAGAATCAGATTCATTTGATCCTTAATGATAAGTCCTCATGATTTTGAGCAATTTTTGTCATTAAAAAGTAGATAATATAGGTACTTTGAAAGCTTATGGGAGGATAATGTACTCAATGTATAAGAACAACTCTAGTTCAAATAATTACCTTAAATGATGAGATAAAAAATCTAATAGTGAGGTATATCACAACTTGAAATTTTTAATAATAATATAATATGATATGTGAATGGATAAAGGGAGAATATCCACCAATTTATAATGGGAGAAAGTAAAATTATTGGGTTTATTAGTTTCTTTGAAGAGTGTAGAGTTGAATTAATATTTTATGTGGAACTTGAAATTTTAGTTTCCCATTAATAATCATTTAGTTTTTTTTTTATTTGGAATTTAAATATTGATAGGATAGTGTTCCTATTTTATTCATGTTGAGGTTTTATTCTTGAGGATAAGCATTGGTTTAAGTGTGGGGGTATTTGATAAATTCATTTCATACATGAAATTTTTTAATTATAAAATAGTAAATGTTATTTATTTTTCATAATTTATACCCAAGTTGTTAATTGATTTATTAATTTATGAGTATTTATATTTTAAATAGATTTTTTTGGAAAAGAAAATAAAAAGAAATTATATTTATATTTTTTATAAAGAATTTTATTAAGGGAAAAATAATTCTTTTTTAGTGAAAATAGGCCTTATACTCATCAACAGAACCAGCACGTATGTCATAGGATGTAGAGGGTGGGTCAAGGCATGTTGGGCCCATGTAGGTAGGCATGGGTCTATGAGGTATCTATGAGGGGTACCAGTATCCCATACCTAGAGAAAGATTCTGAGTCAGGGATATCACATCAAGTATGATAAGTCATCTCCCTTCATAGCACATAATCGATGTGGGATGCAGGTGTTTGCAATCATTATGCATACTTATAAAAATAACATTATCTTAGCATGTGATCTTTCACTGCCCGCTCAGACAAACATACCACCTCCTACCACCTTCGGATATTGTTGTACCACTACAACCATAGGTTAGAAATCTCTATGACCACAGCTGGAGAAGCTTGGGGACATTCCATTTTTTCACTACAAGACCAGAAAAATCGCAGGATGACTACTAGGAGCTCGAATAGTGACCTTTAAATGTAGTATAAAGAATATGAACCTAGGTTCAATGATAGGTCTAAAAGTGTCAACATCATGTAAGGATGGGTCATGGAACATAGGGGATCTCTGATAAGGAAGTGTCCATTGAAATGCTCTTAATGTCAATATAGTATTTGTATCCGAATCAAAATGCCCACTTAATTCCTACTACATCGTAGAGAGATTAATGGTCGAACAGAGGTTCCAGGACAATGTTGAATGAGGATAAAACAGGGAAGGCTACACCCAAGGTAACCTCGATCATGTTGAACAGGAGCCTCCCAATGATAAAATTATCATTGAAATGACCATATTACCACGATTATCCAATGGTCGAGGTGAGATCGTGTATAGAGGAGATTTGAAATGATAAATAATACATTTTAGTGTGTGATGTCATGGACAATGGGTGAAGAAATAATGAAAAACTCTTATCACCTTGGTGTTTTTTGATTCATGGCATGCATAATTGAAGGATTTGACTTAAAATGGATATGCTTATTCCATATTAAAACTTTAAAATATATTTTGAGGAAACAAAAACCAAGGTTTTGAGTGTGATGAATATATTGGATTAAGCATATTGGAATTCATCTAAAGATCTTCTAATGCATGTGGAATCAAGTTATCCACATGGATACATGAAATATTTAATAGTGATTCAAAACTTGGATAAAATATGAAGATTTAGAGATTCAAATTGGAAGGTATGATATATATTTTTAAAAAAGAAGTATACATCGACTGATTCATAGAGATAAATATGTGAAGATTAGAATAAGAGACATTGAGATTCAAATTTTAGACCTTGGGTATTTTTTCCCTATAAATATGAGGTCCAAGTTACTATGAATAAAACAATTCTGACCAAAGGATTGATATTGTTGAAGGATTTCTCCCATGTTTCTTAGGTTAAGATTTTATTTTTCCAACCCTCTCATGGATAGTATGAGAGGGTAGATTTTCTTATGTCGAGTTTTCTATATAAGGGGAATCTATTTAATGAAACGTTTTGTATAGTTTTTTTCGTGATGGGTTGTCATTATTTTATTATTTCAATCCTATGTATTATTATTTTATTAATTCATGGTTGTTGTATTAGAAGTTAGTAAGTGTGATATATATCTCTTTATTTCTTTGATCATGACCATTTCCCTAGTTATATTTAGTGATATTTATTGAGAGTGAGTTATAGAGTGTGAGGTTATCACCATTACCATTGGTTTAGCTTTATATTCTATATTTAAATATGGTTTCAGGTTACGTAACTCTTAGTAATCTAAAGTACCATGACCATTGAGATAAGGGGAGAAATAGGAGTTTAGAGTGTCCATCGTGAATATTGGGTTCACTAGGACTTGATTCTGGAAACATTGTATCTATAATGATTAGTTCCTATTAATTATTTCATGAACCTAATCATTGAAAATTCTTGGTGAAATCTCACCTCATCACACCTTTTTTAGGTTAGTTAGTAGTTATTTTTCATTTATATTAGTAATAAAAGGTATTTACTATTAATTAAAGTTATCCTCTACCTTTTCATTTGGGTTCGATCTTGAAATCAGCGATACTATACTAATTTGGAGTATTTATAAATTGTGAGGTCCATGTTATTATAAATTTCTAAACTGACTGAGCCTGTTGGGAAGTAATGACACCATCTGGACCTATCAAAATCTCACTTGCACCCAATGGTATTACCCCTTCAGGTGCATCCACAAAGCTCCAAACTTGGTTAGTGTACATGGATTCCATTTTAGATTCCATGGATTCTAATCATTTCCCATAATCAAAACTCTAAATGGTCTCATGGTAGGTAGTAGGTTCATCTTCTATGAATATTACTTTATCATCATTAGCCATTAGAAATCCATATCTCTTGGGTTCCTGATGAATACTAATAGACCTTTAAGGTTCTTTTGTAACTTGATTTGGTTCTTCTGCCACAACTCTTTATAGAACTAGATCGACCTCCATATTAGTAAAAATTCCTGTTTATTGGTCTTAAACTTCTCCAAGTTCAACTTTCCTCCCACCAAATCCTCGACTTATATATTTTTTCTCAAGGAATACACAAATTTAGGACATAAAAAAATGTGTTTACTATAATTATAAAAATAACATCCCTTAGTTTCCTTGGGATAACAAACAAATAAAAATTTATCTAAATTTGGTCCAATATTATCAGAATTTAATCATTGAATGAGTTCTTCACAAAACAGAATCCTAATAAAATACAAACTAAGATGGTTCACATACCATATATCATATAGAGTCTTTATGAATGCTTTATATGGAATTTGGTTTAGTAAGAATGAATTGGTCTTTAGATCATAACCCCATAATGTAATAAGAAGGTCAAATATACTCATCATTGATCAAACCATGTATAACAAGGTTTGATTCCTCCTATTAGACACACCATTATATTTTGGTGTTCTAAGAGGGGTTATTTTTTAAACAATTCCACAATCTATCAAATGATCAATGAATTCCTAGATTAAGTATTCACCACCCCTATCCGATAGGATAATATTAATACTCTTGCCCAATTGATTATGTACTTTTTTTAGAAACTATTTAAGCTTTTCAAAATTTTCATACTTGTGTTTCATTATATTCACATAATCATACTAACTAAATTCATCAATAAAGGAAATTAAGTACCTATAATTACCAATTGGTTGTTTACTAATTGGTCTACATATATCACTATGTATGAGATCCAATAATCCACTAGCCCATTCACCCTTTCTCTTAAAAAAATATCGGTCCTCTTACATAATAAAATATATTCACAATTATCAAATTATTAATAATCCAATGAGTCCAAAAATTCATCTCTATGGATTCTTTGAATTCATTTCCTATTTATATGTACAATTTGGAAATTTCAAAGGTATGTGGGATTATAATCAACCCCAACCTTCTTATTCTAAATGTTATAAATAAGATTATCCATATATAGACTGTATATAATGTTCACCATATTCCTAATTCCATAAAACATTTCATTATTATATAGATACCAACTCTTTTTTTAATAACAAATGATAAAACCATATTACCTAAACAAGATATAGAAATAAAATTCTTATTTATAATGGGAACATAATAACAAGTTTCTAATTCTAGGATTAACCCACTAGGTAAAAATATATTATAAGTTTTGACCACTAATGCAGAAAATCTTTCTCCATTACTAACATGAAGATATACTTTACCCTTTGTAAATTTCATTTTACCTCTGATTCTATGTTTTTTAGAAAAAATGTGTGATAAACACTCAATATCTAATACCCATGAGTTAGAGTTTCTGGAATTGATATTTATAACATTCACATTCAAAGGTTCTAAATGCTTCTTTTTTTGAACATTTATCAATCCTAGATATCAAACACTAACTGTTTTATGGGCCATACCTATAAGTTATATCAATGTGATCATCATGATGTATATCATGATCTACAATAAAGACATATCAATGGGTGAGTATCATGTTTTATATATTTTCATCATGGAATTTTAATGAAATTGATCCCATTAAAAATGATGACCCCAGATATCATATCAATTTAGCGAGATAAGATCCATATTTCACTAAGCAATGAGTCTGTTATAGTGTTTCTATCACTACTTAGTTACTTAGGTATGGTATCATCCTAATCACAACAGTTGTGACTCTTGGGTAGTTGAGTGGATAACACTTTATCCATATCTATCATATGGATAATGCTCAACCTTATTCCTCTGGTAACCTAATCCTATTAGGGTCTCTTAACTAGGGTAACCCAAAACAAACACCATGAACATGTGATTAGTCCTATTAGTACCACCCATTACTTACTCTCATTACATAAGATAATCCATGGGCACCCAAATATGGCATGACCAACTTGGTTGGGTGATCTAGGTCTTGATAGGTGCCACCTTAGAAAGAATATCACACTCAGTATTCAAGGGGTTTTCATTCAAAGTCTCACCAACTTAATATACATCATATTCATATTAATTTCATAACTATTACATAATACGCACTCTTTATTTTCTCATGTTTTATTACTTTATGTATGTATGATTCTAATGATTTAGTTTTGGAATCCCTGTTACATCCAACAAATTAATGTGTTTATATCACATCAATGTGTAACCTTTTATGCAACCCACAATTTGTATTACGTACTCAAAAATAAAATTCAAATAGATTCATACACATCCAAATTCATCGCATGAAAAAGGTACATAAACTTTTCATGTAAAGTCAAGGATTTATATGAGATTGTTAATCTTCACATTAGTGATCCTATAGATAAAGATAGTTAACCTTCACCTTTATTGAAAAAAGAATAAACCTTTAGGTTATTGGGAAGTCCGACCCAAAGTCCCTCTACTCAAGGATGATTTACTCAAGATAAAATCCAATTCATGATAATTTTAAAACCTAATATTCACAAAATATGACCAAAAAATAAATTTGAGTTAATAACTCAATTATAAAATGAGGTAAATATATATAAAATATAAATCTTATGGAGTCATACGTAGCATGTATTTCAGGGCTCTATCACCTATAAACTATTTATTATATGAATTTTTCATACACAATATTCATATTTCATAAAAAATTAGTTAACCATGACTATTAAAGGAATTAACAAATAAATAAATATTTTATTTATATTCCAATAGGTGAGATACAAATATGAATTTTTTTCATATTTATTTTAGGTTTGAAAAATCCAATTTCACAAAGTCTACCACTTATTATTTATAAAAATATTATAAACTATAAGTCAAATTAAAAAAATATTTGATTTAGTTAATTTCATTTTGTATTTACATTTTACATTACATTGGCACTATAGATAATGTCGAGTTGATGCCTCTCACTACATTATCCCATAATATAGTGTCATGGTAGCACCCCGCACCATGTTTTCACACAACATTGTGTCATAGAGGAGTATTGTACCTGACATTACATTGTCTCATAGTATAAAATTAGGTACCAACCTCATTCTCTATTGATGCTCAACATTGTACCATGGGGATAGTGAAAACTAATGTCACACCCCGACCCATGTGTATAAATTTATTTAATTATTTTTATTCCTTTAAATATTTTTTATGGGGCCTGGGGTGAGTCTCGGATGAAATTTCTGAGATTTTGTTAAAAAAAGCGTGTTTTAGGTTTGATGTCGTTGGACACATGAGTGGAGCATGTTTTGAAAACCCCACGTGGCTCTGCCCGAGTAAATGTGCATCTCGTCCATCTTTGAAAAATTAAAATGAGTAATAAAGTTTGAATCTTTAATAATAATTACAATAGTAACATTATAATTATTATGTGTATTTATTAGTATAATTTTTTATGGGTAAAATTTTGTAATTATAGTAAACATTGATTATTGTGTCATTTATAATTTTTATTTTTATTACTATTAAAGATATTATGATAATTTATGATCTTATTATTTTTATTATAAATAGTATAACTATTATGAATATTAAATATTATTATTACTAAGGGTTTTATTGTTTTTATTTTTGTTGAAAACTAAACTTGTAAATTTTATTATTTTATTATTATTGTTGTTATTATTATTATCATTATTATTATTCCTTTTATTATTATTATTATCATTCCTTTTAATTTTTATTTTTAGAATTATTATTATTAGTTGTGTAGAATAGTTTTTATTTTAAGTTTTATTTTTATTTTTATTTTTATTTTTATTATTTTTTTCTTCTAGGTCCCCCCCTTTATCTCTCTAATTAGTCCCTCCCCTTTTGTGTGTGTGTGTACGGTATGACCTTGACCTTGGCCTCCTATTTTCCCAGAGGGACACCCCCACAATTCCCTCTCCTCCTTCTCTCAGACGCCTCGTGCTCCGCCGCCTTGTAGCATCGATGAACCCAAGACCCCCGACCCTTCCCCTTGTTGCACGCAAGCCAACTCAGTGCCACCTTCTTCCCCTATAGAATTCCTCAGCCTATCCTCTCCACTTCCGGATGGGCACCACCACTAGCACTCCTTGTAGCAACCCCCCCCCCCCCCCCAGACCTCGTCCTCCTTCCTTGCTCAGCGCACCCAGCTCCCTCCTCTAGTCCAGCCCGCCGCGGTCTCCTTCCATACTCAGCGAACCCAACACCCTCCTCTCATCCATCCAACCTCGACCTCCCTTAGAGTGAACCGCCACACCTCCTCAGCCTCAGACCTAGCCAATTACCTCCCTTACAGCGTGCCCCGGCCGACCGACCCCCTAACCTCCTAATCCAAGCGGCACATACCCCCTTGATGTAGTGTTTTTATTTTTTATTTTTTATTTTACAATGAACCCCTTTTACAATGGAAACGATTCCTCTGGATACCCCTATCACGTCTAGCACACATTGTACTGGTGCCACCTCTGCCAGTCACGGCCCTCCTCCGACCAGCGCACACCTTGTCGTCTGGTCCAGCTCCGACCAGCTTTCCCTTCTCACTTCCGATATCCTTTTTCCATTTTTTTTCCTTGTTTACAATGGGGGTTTTATTTGGTTAAGGGGTGATTTGTTGGTTTAGGATTTTTCATTGTAGGTTCGGTGTTTTGAGACCCTCGTGAAGTGGCTCCGAGGTTTAGTTGTCGTCGCACTTTGATCTCGAGGTAGGTCTCCCTTTCACTAACCTTTATAATTTAAGAAATTTAAATTTCATGTTTTTCACACCTTATTTATATTCTAAATATGTTTTGTATGGTCCTTGGATGAGTTTCTTAGTATCCAATGGTGATTTATTCATTACCTTGTAATATCGGTGTTATTTCATCATAAATTTGCACACCTAGTATTTGGAAAACAAAATTTGCATTGGAATTTGTACACATGTTATGATAATTAAAATGAGTTTTAGAACTTTAAATAAATTTAAAGCATGAAATTTGTGCTTTTCACTTTTTTGAGCGTAAATTAGAAATTTTCTTAGAACTTGTTGCATGTGCCACTGATAAATGTCCCGTTTGGCATTTTTGTGAAAAAAATTCTTCAAAACGTAATGAAAAAAGTTATAGGGAGTTTTTGTAAATGGTTTGAAATGGTGTGTTTTGTTGAATTGTGGATATTGGGTGGTTTTTCTTTGTTTTTTATTAAATATAAATTGATTTTACTTGAATTTATAAATGTGAAGAAAACATACGAAATGTGGTTTTGGGTTCCTTAAATGGTTTTTGGAATGGTTTGGGATTTTTAAAGGAACGAGTTTCAGTTTTCAAAGTATTTTGGTCAGCTTTCACCCCTTTGTGAAAAGTTTTTGTGTATGTTGGAAAATGTGGGTTTTTTGAAAAATGTTTTAGATACTTTTAAATTATAAGGAGTAGTTTTGGATTTAAAATAGGTTTGATGGAAAATGTTTTGAAGAATGGTTATGAATGTTTTTTAGTGTAAATGGTGTGCCTGACACCACTTTTAAAAAAATTGTTTTCATTTTTATATAAGATTTTGTTTTTGAATGTATAAGGGCATGTTTGTCTATTTTGTGAAATTTGTGAAAAATTGTTTAGTATGAAAACCCTTGTTGGATGTTCCTCATGCCTCAGTTGTATGCAATGGGTGGTAGGTCCTTGTTAGGGGATTCTCAGAATCCATTGTTATGGTTCTTCAGTTGGAACCCATTATAATTATTTAATCTTATGGCATGAGAATGTTCCTAGGGGAGACTCGAGGTGAGAACTATTATGAATTATTATTATATATACTTTGATCGGATGCTCAGCTGGCATCAGTTGGCTCACCCCCTTTTTAAATACTTGATACATGGGAACCTGGCATATTGAGAGAATATTCTAAGAATGATTGTTGCACTGGTAGGTTATGGTACTAACCAGTGGCCCATAGTAGGAGGATATGTTTGGGTTCATTGCTATGGGATTTACCCTCGGCCTGCCTAAGAAAGAATGGCTGAGCATTTGATCATTTTTGATTTCATCATGTGTGACATGTCAATGAGGATGAGATCTCATGTATTGGTGTATTCTAGATTATTCTTGATCTCCTAGGTTCACCCATGTCTATTGAACTTCAGTTAATTTTAGTGATGAATATGGTACTTGTATGTATATCTACATTTCTCTTATTGTGTACTTAATTTTTTTCATTTTTGTGTATTGTTTTCCTTGGAAAGTGGTAAACTGGTTTTTATTAGGTTTCTAAAAATGGTTTTCAAATTAAAATGTTTAATCCTCTTTGTAAAAATCTGAAAATATAAACATCAATTTCTCTTTCTAAAATTCCATTGACACTAATGAAATGAATCTAGATTTTAAAATGGTTAAGGGAAATGGTTCGTACTTTTCTTTTAAGTAAAATATTTAGAAAAAATTACTTTTATAAATTGTTGCTCAAACTTGAAATGGTGTTTATTTTTATTTTAAAGGCAGTGCATTGGGAATATATTATTGGGATATCCTAATAAGTTTTAATACTCACACCTATAGTTCTATTCTATTTTTAGTGCTTGTTCAGGCTCCATCTTGGGTACACTCACCTTGGGCGATGTTTTATCGTTGAGTCAGAGAGTGACCTGTGGGGTCACACAGAGTTAGTTTGGTCATCGAGTTCGGTTAGTTTTATCTTCTTCAGTTCTTATTTAGTCATTTTCTTAGTTTATTTATTTTTTGTTGCTTATGTTTATTTATATGAGGGTGAAATCGTTCCCTGGTCATACTGTGTTGATGCCATGGTGCTTGTCGCCAACCCAGGAGGATCGGGAATGCCTCTCGGGCCTTTTCGCGGATTGGCTCGGTTGACTACTTTAGGGTAGACCCAGGTTGGTTTGTGATAAAATGGTATCATATGAGGTCAGATCTTAGCAGACCTCGCTTTTCAGAGTTCCCTTTTTTATTTGGGATTCCAAGGTAGATGGAGTGGATTGTCGGTACTTGAGGGGTAGGTGCGGAAAGAGCGTCGTGAACTCTTGCTCATTCTAATCCTCGGTTTTTCATGATAAGTCCGGTTTAATTAGTTTTTTTTTTGTTTTTAGGATATTTTTTGTGATTGGGAGATGACAAAGGGAGTTGGGATAATATCCCTCATGAGCCGCATATCCTTTAAAGCCATGTGAAGCTAGGGGTATGAACCTAAAAGTCTCTATGTGTCAGTGATGTGTTTGGAATATGGATGCCAACCATATGGTCAAATCACCCACCGACACTAGTTCCCTGTTTGAGATGTTTTAGGTCTCCTGTGATTTCTAAAAGTGGTTTGAATCAAAAAAATTGGTTTTGAAAAAAAAATTGTTTTTTGAAATGACATGTTTAATTTGTAGTTTATTTTAAAGGAAATGGGGTGGATGATTTGTTTTTGGAAAATGAGGTTGTTTTGTTTTGGACTTGGTATTCCTAGGGGTGCTCACATTCATAGTGGTATGTTGGAATATGAATGGATGTCTGGTATAGATAATGGATTCCCAGGGTGGCACGGATACATGCATGTGAGTGAGACTCTTAAGAATACCAATGGTGAGGGTTTAACCCACCAAGATTGTTTTAAATTAAAAATGTTTTCAAAAGGAAATTTTTGATGTTATGATGGCTCGTTTTCTTGTGTTTAGATATTATCATATATGAAATGTTTGATTTTGATGATTTTAATTTATTGAGTTGGCCTTGATTGGGTTCTTGACTTTTCTTGTTTAGCGGTTTCCCCCTTGAAGCTTCGATGGGTAATCGTAGTTCGATTGGTCAACCTAAGGATTTTATGATTGAGTTTCAGAATCTAGATCCACCTCTATTTTATGGTCAAGAAGACCCTTCCATAGCAGAGGAGTGGATGCAGAATATTAAAAGGGACTTTGACCTCGTTGTGTTGCCCAAATTGTTGAAGGTCAAGTTTGCAACCTTCATGATTGAAGGTTCATCGTGGATGTGGTGGAAGTTTGTGTCTTGGAACAAGCCCTGTTAAGAGATTACTTGGGAGTTTTTCAAGACTTTGTTCATTCGTCAGTATTTCTCTAAGGAAGAAAGGGTGAGGAAGGGGATGGGTATGTGTTATCTTCTGCAGGGCGACAGATCCATGTTGGAATATTTCCAATGATTTGTTGAGATTTTCTCTTATGATTCAGGGTATGCCATAGATGACTCCATGAAGGTTCAACGTTTCGAGGTAGGTCTCTGCCCCAATCTACAGTCGAAGGTGTCAGCAACCAACATAACTTCTTTTTCTAATGTGGTGAGACAAGATTTTCATGTCGAAGTCGTTATGGAAAGAGTGATCAAATTAGTCCTCCCTCCTTCAATCCCTATGAGCAGTGGTGAAGATTCTGGAAAGGAGATTTGGAAGTGATTGAAAGTGGATGGAGCAAGTTGTGGAATCAAAAGGCCTTAGGATCTTTCATCAGCCTCTTTGGAGTGAAAGATCCTAATGTGTTATTTGTGTGGCAAGCTGGGTCACAAGAGGTCTTCCTTCCCAAGTACTTCTAAACCCTGTCATGCTTGTGGACATTTGGGTCACTTACAATGATTCTGTCGAGGCATCTCTAGAAAGAGTAATGGAGGAAGTTCTCGAAATTGATGTGTTTTTGGGTTTTTGTTTAAAGTTTATTGTTTATGTTTTCTTTCAGTGTAATGGATATCTTATCATTTTAGTTGTACTGATGGTGTTTTGGGTTTTGAAATGTATGGGAATGTCATGGGTCTTTGATGAACTCTGGTTTTCAATGCCAGTGTGGATTTCTTCTCAAAATTTTGTCCTTTCATTTATCAAATCAAAAGATATATGTTTCTTATTGGGATTATCAGAACATGATTGTGAGGTACGAGATGCTTCATCCATCATAGCTCCATCCACAAGGCCTCGTAGTGAAGTCGATGCGTAGTCAAGAACCCTGAGGGAATTTTAAGGATTCTGGTTAAGGTTTTGCCTCTATTGTTGTGTTGAGACAGTTTTAGCATTTCTATTGTGGTTTCTTCGTCATTATAAATTTCCTCTTATCGTAAAGAGCGCAATGAACTTATCCCTCATGTAATGTCGGTAATTGTGCCTTTTTGGATGCGATATATTGATCAATGGCCTTGTGTGGACCACCCATGTGAAATAGTTGCAGCTTTGGTTTGTGTCCATCCTGAAGTGATGAGTCGTGAGTAGTTTTCCATTGTAGTTTAATTGATCCAATCCTTGGTCCCTCCCTCCCAGCTCATGGGGTAAGGGTTTTTGGTTCGTGCAGAGTTTTTGGTTCATCTCTTATCCCTTTTGAATAGGATTGAGTGGTTTAAGTGTTCTTTTTGTGTTTATTTTAGCTTGAGTAAGGCCCATTTCAGGTTTAATTTAGTTTTTTGTTTGGTCGTGTATAGGTTGGTTCTCTATGGTGGGGAGACCCACCGTAAGCCTCTTTGGGTTTTCTCTTAAGTCGTTATCATATTCTAGTTGAATTCTTATGGTGGGGAGTCTGTTCAGGATTCCCCTCTGCTAGTGATATGTTTTGAGCAATGAGGTTGAGTCTCGTTGGTGGTCGATGGAATGTCCTTGAGATAAGAGGTTGGATCGTGTTTATGTGGAATTCTTAGGTGTTGATCGATCGGCTGGATAGTGTTGTGGCTTTTCGGGGGAGGAAATAATTATGGTGGGGGGAATTGTCACACCCTGACCTGTGTGTATAAATTTATTTAATTATTTTTATGCCTTTAAATATTTTTGTTGGGGTCAGAGGTGAGTCCCGGATGAAATTTATGAGATTTTGTTAAAAAAATGTGCATCTTAGGTTCAATGTCATTGGGCGCACGAGCATAGTACATTTTGGAAACCCCGCGCGGCTCCACCCAGGTAACTGCGCATCTCATCCATCTTTGAAAATTAAAATGAGTAATAAATTTTGAATCTTTAATAATAATTACAATATTCACATTATAATTATTATGTGTATTTATTAGTATAATTTTTTTATGGGTAAAATTTTGCAATTAATGTGAACGTTTATTATTGTGTCATTTATAATTTTTATTATTATTACTATTAAATATATTATAATAATTTAGAATATTATTATTGTTATTATAAATAGTATTCCTATTATGAATATTAAATATTATTATTACTAAGGATTTTATTATTTTTATTTTTGGTGAAAACTAAACTTGTAAATTTTATTATTTTATTATTATTCTTATTCTAATTATTATTTTTATTATTATTTTTATTATTATTATCATTATTATTATTCCTTTTATTATTATTATTATTATTCCTTTTAATTTTTATTTTTAGAATTATTATTATTAGTTGTGTAGGATAATTTTTATTTTATGTTTTATTTTTATTTTTATTTTTTTTCTTCTAGGTCCCCCCCCTTCTCTCTCCAATTATTCCCTCCCCTTTTGTGTGTGTGTGTTCGGCGTGACCTAGACCCCAGCCCCCAGTTTTCCCGGCACAACACCCCCACAGTTCCCTCTCCTCCTCCCAGATGCCTCGCACTCTGTCACCTTGTCACATCGACAAACCCAAGACCCCCATCCCTTCCCCTTGTTGTGTGTGAGCCATCCTGGTGCCACATTCTTCCCCTATAGCACACCTTGGCCTCCCCTCTCCACTTCTGACTGGGCACCAACACTAGTGCTCCCCGTCGCAACCCCCCCCCCTCGGACCTCGGCCTCCTTCCTTGCTCAGCGTACCCAGCGACCTCCTCCCATCCAGCCCGCCTCGGCCTCCCTTACAGTGCACCGCCACACCCCCTCAGCCATGGACCCAGCCGATTCCCTCCCTTATAGTGCACTCCAGCCGACCGACCCCCCTGGCCTCCTAATCCAAGCAGCACAGACCTCCCCTTGATGCGGTGTTTTTATTTATTTATTTTTTTTACAGTTAAAACCTTGTCCAATAGAAACCCTTCCTCTGGATACCGCTCTCCCAACCGGAACACACTGTACCAGCGCCACCCCTACCAATCGCCGCCCTCCTCTGGCCAGCACACACATTTTCGTGTAGTCCAGCTCCGACCAGCTTTCTCTTCGCACTTCTGGTGGCCTTCTTCCTTTTTTTCTTGTTTCTAATGGGGTTTTTATTTGATTAAGGGATGATTTGTTGGTTTAGTATTGTTCATTATAGGTTCATTGTATTGAGACCCTCGCGAAGCGGCTCTGAGGTTGTGTTGTTCTCTCACTTTGATATCGAGGTAGGTCTCCCTTGCACTCGCCTTTATAATTTAAGAAATATTGATTTCATGTTTTTTTCACCTTAGTTACATTCTAAATATGTGTCGTATGGTCCTTGGATGAGTTTCTTAGTATCCAATAGTGATTTATTCATTTCCTTATAATATCGGTGTTATTTCATCGTAAATGTGCACACCTAGTGTTTGGAAAACAAAATTTGTGTTAACATTCTCACATAGTTTATGACAATTAAAATGAGGTTTAGCACTTTAAATCAATTTAAAGCATGAAATTTGTGTTTTTCACTTTTTTGAGTGTAAATTAGAAATTTTTTTAGAACTTGTTGCATGTGTCGCTGATAAATGGATCATTTGGAGTTTTTGTGAAATTTTTTACTTCACGATGTAATGAAAAATGTTTTGGGAGTTTTTGTGAATGGTTTGAAATATTGTGTTTTGTTGAGTTGTGGATATTGGGTGGTTATGCTTTGTTCTATATTAAATAGAAATTGATTTTCCTTGAATTTTTAAATGTGGAGGCAACATGAAAAATGAGGTTTTGGTTGCTTAAATGGTTTCTGTAATGGTTTGGGATTTTTAGAAGAACGAGTTTCAGTTTTCAAAGTGTTTTGGTGAGATTTCACCCCTTTGTGAAAAGTTTTTGTGTGTATTGGCAAGCATGGGTTTTGTGAAAAATGTTTTAGAAACTTTTAAATTAAAAGGATTAGTTGTGGATTTTAAATCGTTTTGATGGAAAATGTTTTGAAAAATGGTTATGAATGTTTTTTAGTGTAAATGGTGTGCCTAACACCACTTTTAAAAAAATTGTTTTCATTTTGAGATAAGATTTTGTTTGTGAATGTCTAAGGGCCCATTTGGCCATTTCATGAAATTTGTGAAAAGTGTTTATTATGAAAACCCCTGTTGTATGTTCCTCATGCCTCAATTTTATGCAATGGGTGGTAGGTCCTTGTTAGGGAATTCTCGGAATATATTGTTAGGGTTCTTCGGTTGGAACCTATTATAATTGTTTTATCTTAAGGCATGAGAATGGTCCTAGGGGAGACTCGAGGTCAGACCTGTTGTGAATTATTATTATATATACTTTTATTGGATGCTTGGTTGGCATCAGTTGGATCACCCCCTTTTTAAATACTTGAGACATGGGAACCTGGCATATTGAGAGAATATTCTGAGAATGATTGTCGCACTGGTACGTTATGGTACTGACCAGTGTCCCATAGTAGGTGGATATGTTTGGGTTCATTGCTATGGGATTTTCCCTTGGCATGCCTGAGAAAGGATGGACAAGCATTTGAGAGTTTTGATTTCATCATGTGTGACATCTCAACGAGGATTAGATCTCATGTATTGGTGTCTTTTGCATTATTCTTAATCTCCTAGGTTCACCCATGTCTATTGACTTTCAGTTACTTGTAGTGATTAATATGGTACTTGCATGTATATCTATATTTCCCTTGTTGTGTACTCACTTTTGTGATTTTTTGTGTATTGTTTTCCTTGGAAATTATTAAACTGGTTTTGATTAGGTTTCTGAAATTGGTTTTCAAATGAAAGTGTTTAATCCTCTTTGTACAAACCTGAAAATGTAAATATCACTTTCCCTTCCTAAAATTACATTGACACTAATGAAATGAATCTATATTTGAAAATGGTTAAGGAAAATAGTTTGTACTTTGATTTTAAGTAAAATATTTATAAAAACTTACTTTTATAAATTTTAGTTCAAACTTGAAATGGTGTTTCTTTTATTTTAAAGGTAGTGCATTGGGAATAGATAATCGGGCTTGTCTACTGAGTTTTAATACTCACGCATATAGTTATTTTTTATTTTTAATGCTTGTGCAAGCTCTAGCTTGGGTGTGCTCTCCTTGGGAGACGTTTGATCATTGAGTCAGAGAGTGACCCATAGGGTCACACAGAGTTAGTTTGGTCATCAAGTTCGGTTAGTTTTATCTTCTTCAGTTCTTGTTTAGTCATTTTCTTAGTTTATTTTTTTTAAAGGTTGGGGCCGAAGCCTCAATTTATTATTTACGCTGCTTTTTTTATTTATATGAGGGTGAAATCATTCCCTGGTCATACTCTGTTGATGCCCTGGCACTTGTCGCCAGCCCAAGAGGATTGGGAATGCCTCTTGGGCCTTATTGCAGATCGGCTTGGGTGACCGGTTCAGGGTCGACCCGATTTGGTTCGTGACAACTACATTGACACAAAACATAGTATTAAGTACCCCAAATACGGCACTCTATTTTCCATGGCATGGACATAGACTAATTTATCCCATAATTTATGTTGCACCCAAACCTTTGATTATGTTAACTATGTAATGCAATGTCACATTCCTATACAAGATGCATTGTCAAGTCAATTATATATACAAATATAATAAAAGATATGTTAATGGTTAACATTATCTCAAATTGTTCTACCTCATAATACATTGTCACACAATGCATCCTTTGGTAGTGAACCTAATATTATGTTATCAAATAACATAATGTCAAGTGAGGCAATCCATTATTTATTATAAAGCATGTTCTTCATTAAAACATTAAAGAAACATGTTAAAACATCATAAAAGAATACTCTAATACCACTAATGGTTCTTGAGGTAACATCTTATGATCTTTTTAGTGGAAAAAAAGCCATATATTATGCATGACCTATTCTCAATGGTATCAACATGAAATATATATAATGAAGAATAAAAAAATGTGTACTTGGATAGCCAATGTAGTAGCTTCCATCTCTATAGATTTTTCTTAATAAGATTCATTAGAGACGCTGATTAACGTCTCTTGTATTTAAGGGTGGTACACAAGCCAAAGGATCATCATTCATAATGAGAGTATCTTGATACACCAACAGGGTGTTGGAGCCTTAACTGTCATGAAAAATGGTATATCATGAGGAAGAGATCTTATATAATTATTTTCATTAAAATGATTATCACATCACCACTATTACATATTCCCAATGAAGAGAACTCATTACCTTTATATAGGTAATGCTTGATGCTCTCCATTAAAGAATATCAACATGTAACACATCATATGCATTATTTATTGTTGGGTAACATTCATTAAATCCATTAAATGAGAATGAAATCCATATTTAATCCATTAATAATTAATTATAACTGATGAAGACCATGTGAGGATGGTGTGGTGAAAGTGCTGGTTGTGAACATAATACGTTGGGTGTAACATAGATTCAAGTTGTATTGTATGCAATTGAGACTACTTTGGCTTCAACATACACTAGAGATTGAGCTTAAGGATACATTGGAACAAATGTATCCTTAAGTCATATGCATCACATGAATGTTATTTTAGTTTTCATCCAACATAATTTTCTAAATCTCAATTCCAAAACTCTCAAAATTAAAAAATAGACTATAATTGGATAATATTAAAAACAACAATGGCATGGGTGTGTTATAATAAAAAACATTATTTTCTATAAAATTCTCCACCATCAAGTATATATCGTATATAGGACTTTCCTTAAAAGACTCACTCTCTCTATGAGGTGTTGTAGTTTGATGATATGAAATTATATCATGTTGCTGTGATGGACCAACTTCCACTGTAGATAGAGAATATTCAATACTAGATACAGTGGCATACAACTTCATAATTTGATTTTTGGATTGATTCTTAACCAGGGAAATTTTTTTTAATCCTCATCATCAAAAATTCAATAGGTTATATTCCAAAACCTATCTTTATATTGAAGATGTTTGTATTTTATGGAGTGTATCCTCGTGTTAACTATAACATTTAACCATCGATGAATTTTTCTCTGAGCAAATTACAATGTTTTACAGTCCTTGAGAATTAAAACTCATTATGGTTGTCTACTATAACTAACCCCTATTCAATATCAATTATTTTTCTATTTCAATAAATATATACAAATATAATTTTATCTATAATAATACTTAATATTAGTGTTGATAAATTTTAAATAATTTTATTATTTAAACAAATCAATGATATTAATTTCAATTTATCAACTAATTATATTTTATCACTACAAAATAATATGATTTAAAAAAATTATATCATTTTATTTTTAGTGTGATCCTTCTAATTAAAAACCTATAAATATATTATTTGGAATGGGTTTTTTGGAGTAAGAAATAGACATACCACTTTTCTTAGTTAGGTCAAAGCCTTAAGATCTCCATAGAAGAGGCCCAAATTGTGACCCACTACATAAAGTTCTTACACTAAATAAATCTAAATAAACTATTAATTAAAATAAAATTTTATATTTTTATTATTACACCTATTTAGACAATAGTTTATATATAAAGTTTAATTTGATTACTACTATTAATACTACTTTATTGTAACATGTTTTAAATTATCATTATTTATAACAAATAACTAATTAAAAATTATTTAAAATATTATAAGAATATTACAACATAAGAAAAATAATTAAAAATGAAATTTAATATTCCTAATTACCATATTAATTTAATTAACTATAAAATTTAATAAAGTAATTAATTCTAAAAAACTAATATTTTAAAACTATTCTAAAAAACAATATTTAAAAGTACTAAAAAGGGAAATACATAAAATATTGAAAACTAAAAGACTCAAACCGCAAAACATGACCTCATTGAAATTTATGAGACTATTTTTTATAGAAATAAAAAAGAAATGGAAGTATAAGAGTGAAAAAAATAATGGAAGTTCCCTTTTATAGGAATCTGATAGAGTCAATATTTTCATATATTTCACTTTGATATTCATGATTTTAATCCCGTCATTTTGATTAATTCTTGTGTAAATATCACATTTATCAGTTTTAGGACTAACATAGAATTGAATTGTTAAATGGATTAAAACCTAATTTTTGATTGTTTATTTCATATTTGGAATTTGTATAATAAATCCTCCACTTAACTTTGGATTATTTAATGCTAGTATAAGATGTTTAAAGATGATTTTGAAATCCCAGAGTTGATTTCAAGAAGTTCGGAGTTTATTTGAAGGAAGTTTGGAAGCACTGTGATGGAGTCAGAAATATGGCTAAGTAAATTTTATTATGGCACCTACGTAGGATATTTTGTGAGATGGTATGATATTTCATCTATGCATGGGAGAATTATCCAACGTGTAGGATATTTGAGGAGGCCAGATGATATTTTGATGTGTCGTGTGATATTTTGAGTGTGTTGTATTTAACAAAGGAAAAATTCATATGGTGTAACACATTTCAATAGGTCATTGGAGAATTGGGCCAACACGTAGGATATTTTTAGAGTTAAAATTTTAGAAAAGGGAAACATCATACGCATAAGACATTTTTTCTACCTGTATGGAATTTTGGTGCTGCATAAGTCAATTCAGTTACACATAGGAAATTCTAAGCTCGTAAGACATTTGAATTGGATGAAATGAAAATGGAATGATCCATGTAGGATATTTTCTGACCTATATTAGATTTAATTTATGTGGATGACGTTTTAATGCATGTGGGATAATTTACTTTGTGAAAAATCGGTCAAAGGATGATCACAAGAAGACTTAGAGGGATTGGTCTAGATTTAAAACTGAGGCTCTACTATTCCACATCAGTGTCCATGAAACCATCTACTATCTAACACATGTAATACATTAAATAAAATCAATCAAATTTCACAATTGATATTTTCAGCTATAATAATGAAACTCTAAAATGGAAGTCATAGATTTCTTAGAGAATAATGTGATGAAATGGGAGGATATTCAAGATTAAAAGAGGCGATAATCTTAAATGTTTGACCATGATATAAGTAGAGTGAATTCAAGGATCTAAAAGAAGGGGATGAGACTAAAAGAAGAGGGGAATTCCGCTGGAATTCTCATAGAGAACTTATTACTGATGTTTTTTGTCTTCATTCTTTTTCACTACTTTCTTAGTTTCTTAATGCATTCTCCTCCCTCAATAATCTCTATCACCCTTAAAATGGAGGGGTAAAACTTGATTTATTGGGTAAAGTAGGGATATCCATTGTAATTATTAATTCCTACACTTAATGAAATAAAATTTCTTCTATTGAATGATTTCATTTTTTAATGGTTGTTTAATACTTTTAATACAATCATGTTTAAGGTTTTTATCTTTCAATTATTTACTAATTACGTTGATAATTTATATTCTCCCTCTACTTGGTTCATCTTTTCTTGAAGGGATAGGTTGTATTGGGTAGTGAGTGTCTAGAAACTTTTGGTATGTGTGTGGAAGTAATGAGTTACTTTTGAATTAACTAGTATTAGTAGTTTATGAGTGGTTTACTTCGTTTTCACACACATATTAAGGTAGATTAACTAAGAAATAATCACTATTAGGTCATTATATACAATAAACTTCAACCAAGGATGATTGATGAATCAATTGAGGAGTCTTTAATTTATCAATTAATAATAATAAAAGTAAAATTATTTTAAATATTGTGATAGCATTGAAACTATAAATCCAACTATGAGACCATTATTTTCTTCATCATATTATTATTAATATTTTTTCCTCATTATTTTTATTATCCCATAAAACCCAAAAAAAATATCATAACACCCCTTTTTCATTAAGTGACAACTAATTTTGAACACTCCTCTCTAGAGAAAACCTAGGTTTACCACTAATCATGCATTTAACCTAGGAAATAATTGTTTTTTATGCACCCCATGATAGGTTTAAATTTCAAAAATTAGCATTTATTTAAGGGAGACAGTTCCAAAAAATTTATTTTTTTATTTTCATGACAAAATACTCAATCGATTAACTTTACCCTTTTGAACCAAAGATAGAAATAACCTTTCTAACTAGGCTTAGGAATTTGAATTTGAACCTTGACTTTAAGTAAGTTGCATTTAAATATTTAAGGGAAACTTTAAGTGTTAGATTTGAACCTATAATCATGGAAGCTGACCTAAATCATACCCTTAAAGACCTTTGTACCCCACAATTCATCAATCAAAATAATCATATTTCCAAGCCTTCTTTATAGAATGACTTTGAATTAAAAACTTATGTAATACAACTTTTCCCAGTATTTTCATATATTTCACTTTGATATTTGTGATTTTAATCCCATAATTTTGATTAATTCTTATGTAAATAACACATTTATCAGTTTTTATAATAATCTAGAATTTAATTATTAAATAGATTAAAACCTGGTTTTTTATTGTTTATTTAATCTTTTAAATTTTTATAATAAATCCTATAATTAACTTTGGATGATTTAATTATAATACAAGATATTCAAAGGTGATTTTTAAATCTTGGATTTTATTTCAAGAAGTTTAGAGTTTTATTTAAAGGAAGTCTGGAAACACTATTTTGGAGACACAAATATGTCTAAGGAAATTTTCCTACAGTACCTACATAGAAGATTTTTTGAGCTTATATGATATTTCATCTATGTGTAGGATAATTATCCTATATGTGGGAATTTTGGGAAGGTTATAGGATATTTTTATCTATTATATGATATTTCGAGTGTGCTGAATTTGAAAAAGGAAAAATTCATATGACTTAAGGCATTTCAATAGGTTATTGGAGAATTAATCCAGTGCAAAGAAGATTTCCAAAGTTGAAAAATTGGAAAATGGAAACATCATATGTGTAAGTAATTTTCTATGCTTGTATGATATTCTAGTGTTTCATAATTCAATTAAGTTATGCATAGGAAATTCTGAGACTGTAAGACATTTTATTTCACTAAAATGGAAATTCATAAGCTAAGTAGGATATTTTTTAGATCGTAGAAGATGTCATCTACACATATGAAATTTTTCTTCACATGTTATAATTTAATTTTTGAAAAATAATCCAAAGGGTGATCACAAGAATAATTTGGGGGACTCATATAGATTTTGAACTAAGGATCTATATCAGTTTACATGCTACTATTCACTATCTTCCATGTGGAATATATCATATAAAATCAATCAAATTACATGATTGATATTTTGAATAAAATAAGGAAATTATAAAATATAAACTATAGATTTATTAGAGAATGGCTTGGTGAAAGGGGAGAATATTCAAGATTAAAAGGGGTAAGAATATCAAATTTTAACCACATCTGAAGAAGAGGGAAGTTGAGGATATACAAGAAGGAGATGAGGATAAAAGAAGAATGGAGTTATACTATAAGTCTCATGTAGAACTTATTTTTGTTGTTTTATATTTTAATTATTTTTTATTGAATTCTTAATTATTTAATTTATTCTCCTCCCTCATTTATCTCTATCACCCTTCAAATGCAGGGGTAAAACATGAGTGATCAAGGAAGAGAAGAAGACCCATTGTAATTATTGAGTCCTACACTAAATGAATAAAACTTTATTTCATTGAATGATTTTGGTTTTCAATGACTATTTAATACTTTTAATACAACCATGTTTATGGTTTTTAAATTTTATATTATTTTCTACTTATTTTGATAATTTATAATCACCCTTTACCTTATATATCTTGTATTGAAGTAATATATTGTGTTAGGTGGTTAGTGTCTAACAATTTCTAGCACATGTATAAAAGTAGTGAGTTTCTTATGAATTTTCCAAGAACATCAACTCCCAATTAGGTATTTCCTGGGTAGTTTCAGAGTGGTTTACTAACTTTTCATACACATGAGAAGGAATACTTTCTAATAAGTATTAACTATTATATTAATCACCATAATGAACTTCAAACAAAGGTAATTGATGAATCAATTGAGGAATATTTCATTTATCAATTAATAAGAAGAGAAGTAAAATTGTTTTAAATACTATGATAGAATTGTTACTAAAAAATATGACCATAAACTCATCACTTTATTCATCATATTATTCTCAATATATTTTCTTCATTATTTTTTATTATCCCCTAAACCCTAAAAAAATTCATTACATGCCTTCTTTACTTAAGTGAAAACTGATTTTTAGCACTCCCCTCTGAAGAAAAACTAGTATTACCACTACTATGACATTTAACCTTGAAAATAATTGATTTTACCACACTCCATGAAAAGTTTTAATTTAAACATCACAAGGAATATCTTGAAATTAATTCATGATCTTATATTTAGATTATGAATAAAGTTGTGAAATTGTTTCACACTCTTCACAAATTTATAATTTTAAGAGCATGAAACAATTTTACCTTATTCGAATAAAATCATGAAACGGTTTTATTATTTTATCCAACATGGTAAAATCATAAAATGATTTTAAAATATTTATTATTATTTTAGTAAATAACCCCTTATCCATCCTAAAATAATAATAATAATAATAATAAAGGAAAAGAAATGGGTGTATGAGAGTGGACTATTTGAGAGAGAAATGAAAAGAAATGGGAGTATGAGAATGAGGAAATCATGGGGTTCCCTTTATAGGAATCCAAGGGAAGAGTGGAACAAATTCATGCCCTTATATTTAGTTTTTGAAGAAATGTGTAAAATAATTTCACACTTTTCATTAATTTTGAGTTTTAAGATCATGAAATAATTTCACTAAATTCCAGCAAGAACATGAAATCATTTAAAGATTTTATTCTACATAGTAAAAGCATGAAACAATTTTATGATCTTACATTTAATTTCCATAAATAAACCTTTAACCAACTCAAATAACAATAATAATAATAATAATAATAATAATATCACTAATTTCATAATCAAAACATCAAAATTTTGTAAGGTTATGGGGAGTTCTTCATAAGAATTAAGAATCTACCTTGCAAGTAAGGGTTTCCAATCCTCCTTTTTCATTTTCAATTGCATTTATTTTTTTATAATGTAATTTAAAATAATAATAATAATAACCCTTTAGTATGTAGTTAATTTTTTCATGTTTATAATTTGATTTAGATTAAATAGAGTCCAAATTCAGAATCATCACATTGAAATTTATTAATAGGGGTTATCTTATATTTTTAGTAAAAGAATAATTACCATGGTAAATATTTAATCAAGGTTAATGGGGATAAAAGAGGTAAGGTGAATTTTCTTGAAATTTTGATGATTAAAATGATTCATGGACCTTTTATAAGACAATTTTTAGGTAGAAAAATCAATCTCACATGTCTCACCAATATCTATTTACTTAACTCACCTAACTCCCATGTGACTTCATCTTTACCCTTCACCTAAATTTAGTTTACAAGGAAATATCCTTCATTTTAACTTATAAAAGGATATAACTTATAGAAATTCTCTCATACCTATCCACTCTAGAGATATTAAGAATGAATTACCTCTCAATTTCCCTCTTAAGAGTCTCTTTAATGATTTTCTAAGGTTCTAAAGAGTTCTTCTCAAGCATTAGCAATCTACCTTATAAGTAAGGATTTCTAATCCTTTGATTTCCTTTTTAATTTCATTTATTTTGTTATAATTTAATTTAAAATTATTTTTTATATACTTACATGATTGTTATTCTATTGTAATATGATAAATTTGATATATTATTAATAAGAGAATACTTATTCCCCCTCATTATAGCCTTTACCTAATCCATTATTATGCCATATTATGGGTTCCTAACCTTTATTTTTGTAATTTTTTTATTTCCTTTTATTTTAAATGAGAAACATTATTATGCTTCATTTATATAAATTAATTATCATATAATAAATTAGAGATCACAATTATCTCTCATTAAACTACCTTTATAAACCGTTATAATGCTCAAACACTTCTATAGACATAAAATATTCTATAATTTTGATAAAGTAAAGAGAATGTGGGTTTCTATAAACAACATCCCTATTTGTATATAAAAAAGTGGGTACATTCACTAGAATAGATGCACCTATGGGTAATAACCTTGAAAATTGTTTATGGGTTATTAACTCAATATTTACTTAGTGCACCACTAGTGGGCCTAACTGCACACCTAGTTTGACACTCATAGGGGATATATTATGGATGACTCATGAGCTATTTAAAAACCAGAATGAAGGATTATTTCCTATTGATATCCCTACACCATGAATGTACCCTTAAATAATTCCTTATTATAATTTATTTGATAAGGGTTTTTTCCATTATGTTGTGAATATCCTATTGTTTTTAATTTGGTTGTGGTAAATTCACCAAGATATCCATATTGTTTCATTGAATCGGGAAAACATTGAAATCTAATATATTCATGTTACTATATAGGAAATTATTAATTACATAGAAATTATTTATGTATGAGGTTCCTTGATAAACATTATGATATGTATTATTTATTCATCCCCTAATATAATTAATATATTGGAATTAATTAATGACAGGTGGATCTTGGGATTATATAGCCCTATAATGCATCAATAGGTCTCATGAGACAAACTAGACCGGGTAATTGGGTGTATGTATTACCTATTTATGTATAATGTCTTTGAATAAGGCCTTGATGGTAATATTAAGATGTCTAATGTTATATGTTTCATCACTATGAGATTATTTATTGATATCCATGTTTATTTATTATTATGCTATCCATAGATATATTATTCTCATTTATAAAATTATTTAATTTGTTCATTCCTACCATATTATTTATACCATGCTTATGTTATAATAGATTTTATTGTACACAACCTCTTATGAAGCATCTATGCTTACCCCTTTATATTTTTTCTCATTTCATAAGGAAACCATGAAGATTAATATATGTTATGTATGGAATTTCAATGAGAAATAATAAATTTTTCATGTATTCAAATGATATATCTTAGGTTTTCAATTTATTTAATGTTCATTTATATATCTAGTTTCTAGAAACTATTAAATTATTAGATCTAGTGTATTTTGATCTATGTATTTTGTAACAATGTAATAAAATAATCACCAGCTTTGAGGTTCTAGATTCAGGGTGTTATAGTTGGTATCAGAGCAAGTTTAGTAGAAGCCTTAGAAACCATATTTAGAAGAAAATTGTTAGAGAATATAACACTATAAAAACCCCTTAGGATATTCTTGATATGTTTCTAGATTACATGACATGAATTTTTAATAAATTCATAGGAATTATATATTATGATTTATAATTTAGGGTTTCATTCCTGAAATAATTAATTATATGTCATTATTTAGAAATGGCTCTAAATAGAAGGAATGAAAACTATGTAAACACCCATATTCAATATAGAGATTTCCCTCATGATCAAATCAATGATGCTAATGTTAGATATGATCAGATTATGAATATATTAGGGTTGTTTCCTTAGGTTATGACTAATAACCTTTTCCATGTGGAACAACTTGTTGCACCTCATCATGGTGTAACAACATTGGATCACTTTATTTGGAATAAACTTCCATATTTAAATGATATCACTAGCCCATTAGTGGATGAGAAAAGAATAAAATATTTAGAAAATATATTACTTTTTTTGGGATGTAGTGAAAGGGAGAAGGTAATCATGGTTGTTTAAAAACTAAAGGGTGGTTCTAATTAATGTTGGTATTTGATTCAAAACACCAAGAAGAAGGAAGATATTTAAATAATGGAAATTAATGCTTTTAAATTTATATTTCTAGAGAAATATTTTCCTCATGAATAAAGAGATAACATATAAATAAAATTTCAAATTTTAAAATATAAGGAATATGAAGTTGTGGCTAAAGATGGGGCTAATTTTACAAGGTTATCAATACATTCTAAAAACGATTTATGAAAACCTGAAGAAAAAAAAGATTGATCTCTTATTTTATGGATTAAAACCAAGTCTTATAAGTGAATTAGTCTCTCAATCATTTTTATCTTATGAGGGTACTGTGAAAAATTACATCAAAACTAAGAAGGAAATATATAAGCCTTTTACTTTCAAAGTTAAGGAAAAAAAGAAAATTGTGGTTTAGAACCATGTTGGAAGGAATTTTGAAAATGGAAAGAAGGTAAGGGTATAATTCCCATCATATAATTACTATGGGTAGAAACACCTCATGGATTTCTTGAAGGAGATGGGAGTTTTCTACAAGTGTGTAGATAAAGACTATCAAACTCATGATTGTAAGGGAAATAAAGAAGCCACAAATTTCCAATGATTAAATTTCAAGGAGATGGGTCAATATTCAAACCAATACCCCAAGCATCAAGGGAATCCACCCCAAAAGAATACAAAGGAGAAATTCCAAGTCTATGCTATCACAGCAGCAGAATTCAAGGTCTCAAGTGGTGTCATATCAGGCACTTTGATCATAAACTCAAAGTTAGATAATACAGTATTTGATTACAGATCTATGAACTCATTTATATTTTATATTTTTCTAAGAACATTGAATCATCCCTTGATGAATTAAGGAAGGAGTTGTTAGATAAAACTCCTGGTGGAATTTTTATAGTAATTAAATTATATTGTTCAATCTCTATTAAACTGAATGTAGGTTCTTTAGATGAAAACCTAGTTATTATACCAATGGTTAAATTTGATATAATTCTTGAGATGGATTGTTTTTCAAATTATAATGAAAGAATTTATTTTTTGTGAGAATATGATTACAATATTTGAGGTTGGAATAGAATCCCTTTTTTAAGGAGAGACTCTATCTCCTAAGTCATGTTTATAACCACTTCTAGTGGCTCTTCTCAATAAAATTTTGGGACAATACAAATTAAAAAATGAGAAGTTTATCCTTAAAATAGGGTATTTATCTATTATGAGGGATTATATTTATGTATTCTATATATAATTTCCCAGATATATACATGATCATGAGGTTTAATTATTTTTTGATATTATCATCAATGAAAAAACCATACATAATCCTCCTTATACAATAGATCTAGAGGAATTTTTGGAATTAAAGAAATAATTTCAAGAGTTATGTGATAAGATTGTACATCGATTATAGAGAAATGTATGTCATTACTATAAATAAAAGGTATTATTTACCTCACATTGATAATTTGTTTAATCAGCTATAAGGGTATCAATACTTCTTGAAGTTTAATCAATGTTCTGGTCATCATAAATTAAAATTCAAGAAGTATGATATACCAAAGATGCCTTTTCACACAAGGTATGGTAATTATTAGTTCACAGTAATGCTCTTTAGGTTAACTAATGCACCCTAGGTGTTCATGTATTTGATGAATAGAGTATTAAAGGATTATCTTGATAAATATATTATGGTTTTTATTAATGATATCTTTATATACTCAAATAGATATGATGATCTTGAAGACAATTTATGAATCATCTATGACATTCTAAGGAAGAATAAGTTATATGGGGAATTCATTAAGTGTGAATTTTTGGTTTAGTAAGTCTCTTTTCTTGGATATATTGTCTCTAAGGATAGAATATCCATTGAACCTATAAAGACAAAGGTTATTAAAGAATGTCCTACACCAATTAATATAATTAAGATACTAGTTTCTTTGGCTTGGCAGGTTATTATTAGTGATTTTTTGAAAAAATTTCCCAATTAGATAATCTATTAACCAAGTTGACATATAGAGGGATCAAATTCACATGGTCAAAGAAATGTGATTTTTTTTTGAAGAACTAAATAGTATATTGATCAATGAACCAGTATTGACCTTACCATCGAGAAAAGAAGGTTTTGTATATATAATGTTTCATCAAACAAATGAAGAGGGTGTGTCCTTATGAAAAATTATAGAGTTTCTTCTTATGCGTAAATGAAATTAAATATCAATGAGAAAAACTATCCAAATCATGATATTGATCTATAAGTTGTAATCTTTTCATTGAATATATGAATACACTATCTTTTTGGTGAAAGATTTAAGGTATATATTCAAACAGAAAGAGCACAATATGAGAGAAATGAGATGGATGGAACTACTCGATAACTATTACTATGTAATACACTACCACCCTAAGATGGAAAACAAGGTTTTGGATGTATTGAGTATGAAGGATCGTAGAGTTTTATCAATGATGAGGATATACAAGGATCCAATACTCATGGATTTAGTAAAGTTAGATATGGAAATTATTAAGGAAGGGAAAACATAATTACTTTTCTAAGTAATTTCCTAACCATATTTACTAAATAAGATAAAGTATAAAAAGCATGACAAGGGTTTTCAAAAAAAGATTAAATCCATGGAATATGAGAGATTGATAGACTTCACCTATGAATATGGTGTGTTGATGTTTGAAAAGAAACTATGTATACCCTCAGTGTAATGGCCCGAACCTCTCTAGTCCATTCCTCTAGGAAAATCTAGTGTTTTGTGTCACGACCTGCCTTCACCAAGAGGAGGGAAGGGCTAGCGGTTCGCCAGGACCTTCCTTCTTCAAGTTGAAGGAGAGATAATGACCCCTGAAACCTGCCTTCAATAGGTCCCGAAGTGGCAACCAGTGCCAAGGGTATAGGATCACTCACTAAATGGAAGGAATTACCCTTTTTATTTTATTAGGATCGGTATATAAGATAGTAAATCCCACAACACCAAAACTAAAAGTGCAAGAAAAGCCAAAATAACCATTTCCATATGCATGCTCCAAAAGTAAATACCACAAAGTACAAAGTGAATACAAAGGTAAAGTACCAAAGAAAGAAAAACAGCAACTACAACTATCCTGAAGGTCCTGCACTAGTATGGTCCCACGCGATCCCTGAAGTCCCCCTGGAAACCTGAAAACAGTTTATATACGTAGGGTGAGCATACAAGTATACACAGTAGGGAAAACCAAAGACTCTCATGCACAAGTGGGGGAACATACTATGTCCCAAGAGAAAAGAACAAACCAAACTCCTAACAGGGTAAATATCCACCCAAGCCTCACCAAGGCACACTCCCTAAATAACGCAATTCAAGTAATGTATAGTAATAGCACATCGATGTTTGGGTACCCCGCGCCACTTTCCCACTGGTTATTGAAGACATCCTACGCATCGAACCAATCCCACCATTCTCACTGTAGTCCCACTGCCACACCCCGCTCGCACACACCTGGGCCACAACCTCACGCAGTACCACTGCCAAACCCCGCCCGCACACACCTGGGCCACAACCTCACGCAGTCCCATTGCCAAACCCCGCCCGCACACACCTGAGCCACAACCTCACGCAGTCCCACTGCCAAACCCCGCCCACACACACCTGGGCCACAACCTCACGCAGTCCCACTGCCAAACCCCGCCCACACACACCTGGGCCAGAACAACCACCATCACGCCCGAAGACAGCTGGGCTAGAAGATCCACTGCCACGCCCGAAGACACCTGGGCCTCATCCCGAAGACACTTGGGAAAACCACCTGCCCGCACACACCTGGGTCGTAACCACCACACTACCCCACCCGAAGGTTCTTGGGATAATAATGGACCTCAGTCCATCACAGCCTCCCGAAGATACTTGGGCTATCCGGGAAAGGGAGCAGAAAAGGAGATAATAACCAGCCACTAATAGTAGTGTTGGGAAAAACACCCTCCCCCATGAAATAGGGGTGTTTGGCACTAAGTGCTCAACTTGGGTGGGGCACGAATAAGAAACACAAAACTACAAGTATATGTATAGGTAACAAGAACTCACCCAAAGCTTAGGTTTTTATTCATACTGCCTAAAGAACACAATCAGCACCATGTCCAAGTCACAACTCACACCACACCAAAACCCATTTGTTCCTTGTTTTCAAGTTCAGTGATAATGTTTAAATAAGTTTCTGCAACTACTGGGAAACTAACAACATAAGCACAAGCCAAGGAAGGAGTACAGTCAAACGTCAACTTAAACATTCACACCTGGTTCTTCTTTCAAGTCACAACAGCAAGGGAAACCCCAAGATACAGCCTCATGTACCCAGGAGCCAACGGTTTCTCATAAACAGAGGATCCCACCCCAATTCGTGATATAACAGAGGATCCCATCCTCAACTTCGCAACCACCGAGAGTATAGCAACAGGGGATCCCATCCCCACCCACATCACCCGACAATCGGCCCGTGTATGAAAAGAAAGCAACCCACTACCATCAACACAAGTAGGTCCATGCTGGTATTTTCATATTTATAATATTTAACACACTCCATGATTTCAATTCCACTGGGCTTAAACCGGGGTTATCATAGAAAGGAGATGATCCTGGTGATTTTGACTTTTTTATCCAAATATAAGTAATTGACCAATTTACTTTTCACAGCAAGGGTTCAAAATCATAAAAAAAATTCATTTAAACATCACCAGAGCCAAGGGTTTGTTAGTGCACACAGAAAGACCACCAACGGCCATTATTTTCAGAAGGCATAAGCCGCAAAATTCAGAAGTAAATCATGGAAGATCATAAAACAAAGCAGCAGCATCGATCACAGCCCTCCCCCTTCATTCCTTAGAATCTGTTTATTATCTTCATTAACGTTCGGTCCATCCAATTATACAGAATCAAAAGCATGTCCACCCTGCAAGATACACAGCAAGGAGAGTCTAAAGTGAAACCTACCCGTGTTCAACAATCGACACTAACCCCGGTGCGGAAATTCACGGATAGTGATGCGGCTCGTCCGAATGAAAAGCTGATCGTCTGAACGAAGGGTACTCCTAGCACAGGGTGATCGAGAAAAGGAACCTAGGGAGAAAACTTTTAGTTTAAAAAGATTGGGGATGGTTGAGATAATAACATGAAACCGCGTAAGGAGCGGGGTCATGGGTTGACCATGCGGTTGATACACCCCACACGTCATTAATGGGTCCCTGCGGTTTAAACCGACGCACACACCGGGTTAAATTATTAATTATTTAATTAAACCACATTTATGGGTGGTTAAAACAAGCATAGAGGGGTCTAAATAGGGTTTGAAACCCAATTTGCGAAAAAGGGAGGTGCTACTGGAAAAACTCGTGGGGGTAGGCCGGAGCTACCGGTAGCTGAGAGCTACCGGTGGCTGGTAGCTACCTGTAGTCGAGCTACCGGTAGGTTGCGGCTACTGGTAGGCTATGGCTACCGGTAGATCGAGATACCGATATACAAAGCTACTGGTAGGCTGCAGCTACCGGTAGACCGAGATACCGATAGACAGAGCTACCAGTAGGCTGTGGCCACTGGTAGGCCGAGCTACTGGTAGACAGAGCTACTGGTAGGCTACGACCACCGGTA
The DNA here is from genome assembly GCA_963277665.1 of Viscum album. Classification (NCBI taxonomy): domain Eukaryota; kingdom Viridiplantae; phylum Streptophyta; class Magnoliopsida; order Santalales; family Viscaceae; genus Viscum; species Viscum album. The sequence goes on from OY728159.1 coordinate 1,645,251,854, forward strand.
GACCGAGCTACCGGTGGTCCTGCTACTAGTAGCCTAAGGCTACCGGTAGGCCTACCATTAGGTCAAACTTCACCGATATTCCCAGGCTCCCTAGAACACCCAACCTCATATTTTCAAAAAGTAATAGACCCCAAAACCCGGGCCATTACATCAGATACTTCTCAAACTATTCTCACCCTCAAGAATATAAGAGCAAGCCAAGAGAAGAGTGGGGTCCGAAAACCACCCTCTAAAGATACTTCTCAGGGGAAAACCCCTCCGTTCGAAAGCTGGAACAGAACCCCCCCCTACATCCAGGAACACTTACACTGTCCAACACATGAGTTAGGGAGTCCCCTCCTACATGTCAGGATATTATCCACTTTGGGTGGCACTGACTCACCCGCACGGGTTCAATCACATCAGCATTAATGCGTCCTGATTAGCAGCCAGGTTTCCCATCATACACATTAGTGCACACACACAGAGAATAGGGAATAAAGCACAATAATTCCATATATATATTAAAGCACAAGGTACAAGACCACAAGTATCAGAACAGAACATAAAGTCAAAACAGCTCTGGGTACTGAACGCATAACTGGGCTTCCCACTCCTATGTGCTCTCTTCGAGCCCACCATGTACCCACAACACACTAACCAAGAGGATGGTTCATCCACGAAGCACTTTCTCCTTACGATCCTCGATCCTGATTGGTCGTTCTACGAAGGTCACATCGTCTTCGATATCTAACTCTCCCCAATCAATGATGTGGGAGTCGTCGTGTAGATATCGATGAAGCTGGGACACATGGAATAAATTGTGTATCCTCAGTAGCGGTGGTGGTAGTGCTAGCTGATAAGCCACTTCACCGACCCGCCGTAGCACTTCGAAGGGTCCGATGAACCTGGGAGAAAGCTTACTCCCCTTGTCGAACCTCTGTTGTCTACGCCGAGGGGAGGCCTTCAAGAACACGTGGTCTCCGACCTCAAACTCCAAGGGCCTCCTCCTGGTATCAGCATACGACTTCTTCCGGTCTTGGGCAGCCTTCATCCTTTCCTGTATGAGCTGAAACTTCTCTATCATGCTCTGCACCACCTCTGGGCCAAGGATGCCCGCCTCTCCGACTTCAGTCCAACACAAAGGTGAATGGAATGGCCTCTCGTACAAGGATTCAAACGGGGCCATACCAATGGTAGAGTGATAGATATTATTGTAGGAAAAATCTACCAGAGTCAAGTGTCGTACCCATGATCCCCCAAAGTCCAGAATGCATGCCCACAGCATATCCTCCAACGTCTGGATGGTGTGCTCTATCTACCCATCTGTCTGGGGGTGGAAAGCAGTGCTAAGGCATAACTGGGTGCCAAAAGCATGCTACAATCCCCTCCAGACTCATGAGGTAAAACGTGCATCTCTGTCCGAGACTATGGAACTCAGGACTCCATGCAACCATACTACCTCGTCCATATACTTCCGTGCTAGAGAGTCCACTACACTCAACTCCTTAATCGCAAGGAAGTGGGCCGACTTCGTCAACCGGTCCACTACTACCCATATGGAATCGCACCTGCCTTGAACCTTGGGTAGTCCTGTGATGAAATCCATCGAGATGTCCTCTCATTTCCACTCGGGTACATCCAGAGACTGCAGCAGGCCACTTGGAACACGGTGTTTAGCCTTCACCTGCTGACACACTAGGCACTTGGCTACAAACTCTGCCACTGCTCCCTTTACTCCGAGCCACCAGAACTGACTCCTCAGGCCCTGGTATATCTTGGAAACTCCTGGGTATACCGCTAGGGGTGAGTTGTGGAACTCACTGAGAACCTTTCCGCGCATCACCTCTGGGAAAAACAACTTCCCCTAGAAAAACATCTGGTGTTGACCATCCTCCGTCCATCCTTCTGGAGCATTGCTCTGGTCAACTCGGTCACGCATCACTTCGCACTTTGGGTCTCCCCACTGAGACTCCTCCACTTGCTGAAACAGAGAAAATTGCACTATCATCTGATATAGGCAACCTCTACCGCTATCCATCCTTGCATCCAGGTGCAAGGCAGCCAACTCCTCCATCGCCTTCCAGGTGTCTGCCGACTCTCGGACCGCATCCTTCTGTGTCCTCTTGCTCAAGGCATCGGCCACTACATTCCTCTTCCCTGAAGTGTAGGAAATGTCGAAGTCGTAATCCTGGAGGAACTCCATCCACCTCCACTGCCGCAAGTTTATGTCCCACTGGGAGAAGATATACCTCAAACTTTTGTGATCTGTGAAGACCACAAAACGTTTCCCGATGAGGTAATGCTGCCATAAATTTAGTGCAAAAAGGACCACTGCAAGCTCCAGGTCGTGGGTGGCATAATTATGCTCATGAGGGCGTAGCTGCCTAGACCCATAAGAGATCACTCCTTGCTGCTGCATCAACACACATCCGAGGCCTTTCCCTAAAGCATCACAGAACACCTCATGTGCCTCCCCTTCTTCTGGTAGCCCCAGCACTGGGGAACTAACCAACTTCTCCTTCAGATAGCTGAAGGCTGCCTCGCACTGCTCACTCCACATGAAAACCTGATCCTTCTTGTTCAAGGCCGTCAAAGGGGCGGAAACTCGAGAGAAGTTGGGTATGAACCTCTAATAGTAACCTTCCAGCCCAAGGAAACTGTGAACCTCTTCCACATTCTTGGGTGCTGCCCAAGAAACTACTACTTAAACCTTTGATGGGTCCACCGCTACCCCTTTCTTGGACACTATGTGACCAAGGAAGTGCACTTCTCGCGTCCATAACTTGCATTTTGACAACTTACCATAGAGTTGGTGCTGTCCGAGGACCTCCAAAACCGTCCTCAGGTGCCCCGTGTGATCCTCCTCTGATCTCGAATAGATCAGGATATCATCAATGAACACGACTACAAACTGATCCAGGTACTTCCGGAAGATGGATTTCATAAGCCCCATAAACATAGATGGGGAATTCATAACACCGAAAGGCATGACTACGAACTTGAAGTGTCCATATCTGCACCTGAAGGTCATCTTCGGAATGTCGCCCTCCTTCACTATCAACTGGTGATACCCAGACCGCAGGTCAATCTTCGAGAACCACCTTTCCTCCTTCAGCTAGTCGAAAAGATCGTCTATCCTCGGAAGAGGGTAGCGATTCTTGATCGTTACTTGATTCAGCCTCTTGTAGTCTATACACAACCTGAGGCCACCATCTACCTTCTTGGTGAACAAGACAGGATCACCCCACGGTGACGCACTTGGTTGAACATAACCCCTCTTCATCAGATCGTCAATCTGAATCCACAACTCTCATAGCTCTGAAGGTGCCATCCGGTACGGAGCCATCGAAATCAAACGAGCACCAGGCTGCAGGTCTATCCCGAACTCGATATCACATCGAGGGGGTAGAGTCATCACCTCCTTAGGGAAGACTTCCATAAACTCACTAATGATTCCTGGCACCTCCACCATCTCAGTATCCATTGACTCCACTGACAGCTCAGCTAACAAGGAGAGGAGGGGTTCCTCTCGCATGTTGCCCTTATGACTGCTCTGCTCGTCGGTGAAAACAACACGCCGGCCACCCAAGTCTGAGAATACAACCCTTCTTCGGAATCAGTTGATGACGGCACACACGGAGAACATTCGGTCGATGCCTAGGATAACATCATATGGTTGTATCTTTAGCAGGAGAAGATCCCTGACCAACTGACGTGGCCCTATCATCAGTCTGCATCCTCAACAAACATATGAAAAGTCGGTCTGACCTCCAACTGGTGTGCTCAGCACCAAGGGCACTGTAAGTATCTCAGCGTCTAGGCCCAAATCACGGGCTAGACTGGGTGTAACGATGGAGTGTGAAGCTCTGTTATCAAACAAGGCATAAGCAAGAGTGTTAAACAAACTGATCGCACCTCGAACGACCTCTAGTCCTGCTGGAACTACTGCCTCCGTGGCATGTAGATACCCACTCCCAGCTCCTCTGCCCCTCGGCTATCGGCCACCTCCCCGACCATGCCCTGGTCGAGGTCCCTGAGGAGCGCCCTAAGGTCGGCCTCCTCCTGCAATGTCTGCCCTCTGAGGAGCAGGAGCTCGCTGCCCCTGTTGTTGCTGCTGGAAAGGTCTGGCTGGAAGCTGCTGCTGGGGCGGGTGTTGGGGCTGTCCGCCACCACCGTACTATACTCGGTCTAGGAAATGACTCCGGAGATGTCCATAGCTCCCACAGACGAAACACCATGGTCCCGGGCCCGAAGGAAAAGGGCGAGGACCAGGGGACTAGAACTGAAACTGTTGCGGCCTGCTCCCTGCTGGTCGGAACCTAGAGGGTCCTAACACTGGAGGCCTAGTGCTGATGGACTTCCCCTTCGATGATCCCAGCTGGATCCCCTCTCGTGTCACACCTCCTAGAGCATGCATCGTCTCCACCACTTCATCCTTCTTCTGGACCTCCAAGTACGTCGGTAGGGTAAAGGGGGTAACAACATACTGGAGGGAGGGTCGGAGCGCCTCCTCTAAACGTCTTTACCAAGAATCCTCGTCGGGAAAGAGGTCCGGAGAAAAGAGAATAAGATCCTTGAACTTGATCCCCAGCTCCCTTACTAACATACTCCCCTGCTGGAGGGAGAGTATCTCCTGTCTCTTCTCTGCCTTCATCGTAGAAGAGAGGAATTCTACCCGAAACTCCTTCTCGAAATCAGCACATGCCACCTCGGCCTCCCTCCTCTCCCCCAGGTAAAGCGTCCACCACTGACGCATCGCTCCCCGCATCTGGCTGACGGCCAGAGGAACCCAGTACTCGGTCGGGGCCCGGATCAGGCCGAAGGCTATCACCATCTCCTCTAGCCAGCTCTCCATCTTCATGTCAGAGGTGTCACCCTCATACTTCTCGAGGGTCTGTCGCTGGAAAGCCTGAAGTTTCTTCTACCACTGGTCATCCTCCTCCTCTCGATCATCTCTCTACCGATCGGTCAAGGTAGTCTCCTGGGCCTTGATCGCTCATACCACACGTGGTCGCCTTCCGGGTTCCATAGCTGCAAGGTAAACAAGGAATGCCTAAGCCCAAGTAGTGCAGGATATTGTTCTTAAAATTTCTTAAACTTATTATTTATTTCAATTCCCAAAACACCCATAAAACACGAGAACACAAGTCATTATGATTCATGTACCTTTCCTAGGGTCTCTCTACCCTGCAATCAGCGTGGCCTTACTTGGTCATTCGGTAGGTCCAGAGTCCTTGCATCGGATCACGGGGGGCCCTAAAATCTCGTGTCCTAGCCGGTATTCCCTAGCCTAATTCACACACCAAGTTCACCCAACACTTTTGCCCCACCATCCCATGAAATCCTCACTATGCCTAACTTCAGACTCCATCCAATCTCTCAACCTCCTCTGATACCATTCTGTCACGAACCACCTTCACCAAGAGGAGGGAAGGGCCAGTGGTTCGCCAAGCCCTTCCTTCTTCAAGTTGAAGGAGAGATAATGACCCTCGAAACCCGCCTTCAATAGGTCTTGGAGTGGCGACCAACGCCAAGGTTATAGGATCAATCACTAAATGGAAGGCATTACCCTTTTTCTTTTATTAGGATCGGGAGATAAGATAGTAAATCTCACAACACCAAAACTAAAAGTGCAAGAAAAGCCAAAACAAACATTTCCATATGCATGCTCAAAAAGTAAATACCACAAAGTACAAAGTGACTACAAAGGTAAAGTACCAAAGAAAGAAAAACAGCAACTACAACTGTCCTGAAGGTCCTGCGCTAGTATGGTCCCGCGTGATCCCCGAAGTCCCCCTGGAAACCTGAAAACAGTTTATATACGTAGGGTGAGCATACAAGTATACTCAGTAGGGAAAACCAAAGACTCTCGTGCACAAGTGGGGGAACGTACTATGTCCCGTGAGAAAAGAATAAACCAAACTCCTAACAGGGTAAAATATCCACCCAAGCCACACCAAGGAACACTTCCCAAATAACGCAAGTCAAGTAATGTATAGTAATAGCACATCGATGTTTGAGTACCCCGTGCCACTTTCCCACTGGTTATTGAAGACATCCTACGCATCAAACCAATCCCGTCATTCTCACTGCAGTCCCACTGCCACACCCTGCCCGCACACACCTGGGCACAACCTCACGCAGTCCCACTGCCAAACCCCACCCGCACACACCTGGGCCACAACCTTACGCAGTTCCACTGCCAAACCCCACCCGCACACACCTGGGCCACAACCTCACGCAGTCCCACTGCCAAACCCCGCCGCACACACCTGGGCCAGAACAACCACCATCACGCCCGAAGACACCTGGGCTAGAAGATCCACTGCCACGCCTGAAGACACCTAGGCCTCATCCCAAAGACACTTGGGAAAACCACCTGCCCACACACACTTGGGCCGTAACCACCACACTACCCCTCCTGAAGGTTCTTGGGATAATAATGGACCTCAGGCCATCACAGCCTGCCCGAAGATGCTTGGGCTATCCAGGAAAGGGAGAATAAAAGGTGCTAATAACCAGCCACTAATATTAGTGTTGGGAAAAACACCCTCCCCTATGAAATAGGGGTGTTTGGAACTAAGTTCTAAACTTGGGTGGGGTGCGAATAAGAAACACAAAACTACAAGTATATGTATAGGTAACAAGAACTCACCCAAAGCTTAGGTTTTTCTTCAGAATGCCTAAAGAACACAATCAGCACCATGTCCAGTCACAACTCACACCACACCAAAACCCATTTGTTCCTTGATTTCAAGTTCAATGATAATGTTTAAATAAGTTTTTGAAACTACTGGGCAACTAACAACATAAGCACAAGCCAAGGAAGGAGTACAGTAAAACATCAACTTAAACATTCACACCCGGTTCTTAAATCAAGTCACAACAGCAAGGGAAACCCCAAGATACAGCCCCATGTCCCTAGGAGCCAACGGTTTCTCATCAAGAGAGGATCCCACCCCAATCCGTGATATAACAGAGGATCCCATCCTCAACTTCGCAACCACCAAGAGTATAGAAATAGGGGAACCCATCCCCACCCACATCACCTAACAATCGGCCCGTGTATGAAAAGAAAGCAACCCACTACCATCAACACAAGTAGGGTCATGCCGGTATTTTCATATTATAAGATTTAACACACTCCATGATTTCAATTCCACTGGGCTTAAACTGGGGTTATCACAGAAAGGAGTTGATCCTGGTGCTTTCGACTTGTTTAGACAAATATAAGTAATTAACCAATTTACTTTTCACAGCAAGGGTTCACAATCATAAAACAATTCATTTAAACATCACCAGAGCCAAGGGTTTATTAGTTCACACAGAAATACCACCAACGACCATGATTTTCAGAAGGCATAAGACACACAATTCAGAAGTCAATCATGGAAGATCATAAAACAAAGCAGCAGCATCGATCACAGCCCTCCCCCTTAATTCCTTAGAATCTGTTTATTATCTTCATTAATGTTCAGTCCATCCAATTCTACAGAATCAAAATCATGCCCACCCCGCAAGATACACAACAAGGAGAGTCGAAGGTGAAACCTACTCGTGTTCAACGATCGACGCTAACCCCAGTGTGGAACTTCACGGATAGCGATGCGGCTCGTTCGAACGAAAAGCTGATCATCTGAACGAAGGGTACTCCTAGCACAGGGTGATCGAGAAAAGGAACCTAGGGAGAACACTTTTAGTTTAAAAAGACCGGGGACGGTTGAGATAAGAATGCGAAACTGCGTAAGGATCGGGGTCGTGGGTTGACCATGCGGTTGAGACACCCCACACGTCATTAATGGGTCCCTACGGTTTAAATCGACGCACACACTAGGTTAAATTATTAATTATTTAATTAAACTGCATTTATGGGTGGTTAAAACAAGCTTAGAGGGGTCGAAATAGGGTTTGAAACCCAATTTGTGAAAAAGGGAGGTGCTACTGGAAAAACCCGTGGGGGTAGGCTGGAGCTACCGATAGCCGAGCTACCGGTAGGTTGCGGCTACCAGTAGATCGAGCTACCGATAGGCTATGGATACCAGTAGACCGAGCTACCGGTGGACAGAGCTACCGGTAGGCTACGGCTACCAGTAGACCGAGCTACTGGTAGACAGAGCTACCGGTAGGCTGGGGCCACCGGTAGGCCAAGCTACCGGTAGACAGAGCTACCGGTAGGCTGCGGCTACCGATAGACCGAGCTATCGGTGGGCCTGCTACTAGTAGGATAAGGCTACCGGTAGGCCTACCGTTAGTTCAAACTTCACCGATATTCTCAGGCTACCCAGAACACCCAACCTCAGATTTTCACAAAGTAATGGACCCCAAAACCCGGGCCATTACATTTTGGGTGTTCTGGGAGGTCAAGGTGACTTATCCCCAACACTTTTCCTAATTTCCAATTCTGTGAACAGTTCCAACGGTAGCCTTGTAAACAATTCCAATAGTAGGCTTATGTGAACAGTTTCAACAGTATCCTTGTGAACAGTTCCAATAGTAGGCTTATGTGAATTGTTCCAATGGTAACCTTATGTGAACAGTTCCAACGGTAATATTATGTGAACAGTTTCAATGGTAGCCTGGTGAACAGTTCCAACAGTAGGCTTATGTGAACAGTTCCAAAGGTAGCCTTGTGAATAGTTCCAATGGTAGGCTTATGTGAACAATTCCAATGGTAGCCTTGTGAACAGTTCCAATGGTAGGCTTATGTGAACAGTTCCAATGGTAGCCTTGTAAATAGTTCCAATGGTAGGCTTATGTTAACAGTTCCAACAGTAGGATTATGTGAACAGTTCCAACGGTATCCTTGTGAATAGTTCCAACAATATGCTTATGTGAATTGTTCCAATGGTAGCCTTATGTGAACATTGTTTCCAGAACGATGAGGTTCCAACTACAGCCTCTATTTCCTTTGCTAAATTTCGTGTTCATGAACAGTGTTTCCATCTTCCTACAGTTTCTCCCCTTTGACATTTCCTTTGATGTAAAATGAATTTAAATCCTTTTTTAAGGACTCTAAGGCCGATTCAAAGGCCATAACTCCTATATTAATTTTACCAAGGCTTAGTATGTTTTTACTTATTCAAACTGCATGGTTAAATTTGATTCTCTTTTAATGGAAAATCCAGTGTATCTTAATCGATGTTCCATTAAATCTTATAAAGGGATGAGATATCTTCCTCTCTAGTTCTTCCTCCTTGTTCTATGGTGTGAGATGCTCAAACCTTTCATTTCTTCCCATAGGATTTGTGCGATCAAACTTTACTCCTTGGATTGGTTCCCCTTTGATTTTGATGCAACCAAGCAGTATTGATCAATCTTTGATATAAGGTATGATTTGTCGTCATTCTTTTAGGTTCATATCCTTTTATTTCTCCTTTCCCTTTTATGTAATGATATCTCCATGTTCCTAATGGAATTTTCTTGGGTGTTGACTAGTGTGGTGGTGTCTCTGCATCCTCGGGTGGATACAGTTATCATGGGGGGAGGAGATCATAACCCGTTTTGTGGATCATTCTCATATAAAGAACTTCAAGAACCATTTGAGGTAGGGGATTCGTTTCTTCTCTTTTCTTTTACATGCAAATGTAGAGTTATCATGTTTTAGACCACTAGATCACAATGAAATTGACATATTAAATATTTGAACTGGATAAATAAATTGATATCAATCGTATGTTATTGCCTCTTGTTTTGGTAGATAGTATGATATCTATGATTGATTTGTTAGATTTTCATTCTTGATAGAAATTGGTAATGAACGTAAAGCTAGAATTAATTGATAATTGTTTGGATAAAGATAAAGAGGAATGTAAATGAATCTGGTTGTTGTTGTTGTAATTTTGTGTTAATCAAATTGATGCAGTAAGAATGTTTAATCAATTTTTGATAGCTTACTATTTAGGTTTCCCAAAGTTGGAACCTATGAATAATTAATCAGTTAATTCAATATGGATTAAAGAACTGGTTGTTTGATAAAAGATAATTCCTTGTAGGGTTCTGAGTTACCATCTTTCTTTTTTTGGGTCAAGAGCCCAATTGATATGATGTTTGTTTTCCTTATGCTTGTGTTTTGATGTGAGCCTGGAAGGTTGTTGTTATATGTGGGGCAGGGAGACCTATTGGTTATGGCAGCAGTTGATGCCTAGAGTGGCGATATGCATTAGTTTATGAATGTGGGTATCGAGGAGGACACTGTAGATGATGGAACAGTTTGGATGTGAATGTTTGGATGCTTTCTATTTATTGTTGGTTTTTTATCTTTCTTACTTTCCCCACTGCTCAATGTAGCTAGTTTGATTACCCTCCTTCCAAAAGGAGCGAATATGTGCGGGGTATGCCATGTGCTTTTTGTGTTTAGCTTACTGAGGGAGGATGGGTCTACGCTCTTACTATAGGCAGCAAAGACTCGATGGGTAGTTCATCTATTCACCATGTTGAGCCCCTTATGTTTAGTAGCTTAGAATGTTTTTTTTAGAATTCTTGGGAATATAGGAAAGTAATAATGTTGTTAATAAATGATTGAATAAATGATGTTAACCCATGGGGTTGGGCTTGCTGGGACGCAATGCTGAGGTCTCAATTTAAAGGAACAATGGACTTTGGGTGTGATGCTAATGAAATATAATTTGGAAATTATTAATGGTTAATTAATTTTTAAATAATTAATGAAAGTAAAGTGAAACTGATAAAAAGGTAATGAATGAATGTAATCAATCACTTTAAATGGTTGTGTGCTTATAGGATACCTAGTCTTAGAAGTGGTAGTCGAGAGTCTGAGAAACATTAGTTGTAGTTGAGTCTAAGACTAGGTTATGCCCATTGTGTGGTTGTGATCTATAGTATATTCTATACTTTTTGTGTTTCTATATACTACTCCACCCCGTCAGTTAAGGAAAATGACACCCTAAGGATTCTGATCCCTGGGGGTGTTTTCCCTAATATTTCAGTGGGAGGATGGATGGATGACTACCCCCTTTGGCCCCGCTCTCTAATCTTGGTAGTTACTTGTATTGGTAGGCATGGTTATTAGTTTTCCCCATATATGTGTGTAGAGGGATGTAATGGCTTGTGGTTATTCACACACATATATTCTGGATATAGTTTTCTATGGACTACTATAGGTATAACATGTATAGGCTGCGATGTCTTGAGGATCCTTACTCGGTGTATGGGCTATAATGGATTGAGGTATAATGCCCGATTTATGATACACGTTATGTGAGATATAGTGGCTCCTGGAAACTACCTGGTTACTTTACTTATGTGGACTTGGTGATTTTTTTTCACAAGGTGCATGTTGTGGTGCTTCGACCAGGTGTCTGCGGACAAGCCTTTTTTGAGAGAGATGCTTAGGACGTGCGACATTGGGGAAAAGCAGCAAACCAGTGGGGAAGTAGTAGTGGGGTACCCTTGATATTCTTTATTATATTATATACTCTTGTATATAATACTTGGTGATAGTATCCATGGTGAGTTTGGGAACTTAGTATACTTTTTTAGGTGACGAGTTAGTTTCACTTGTTGTTTACTGTGCTTTATCATGCTTTCTTTACTTTTGCATGAGAGGCTCTGGGGTGGATCCTACTAAGCATACTGTTATACTCACCCTATGTTTATATAAACTATTTTTCAGGTCACTTGGAGCAAGTTTGAGATCAAGATGGTTTCTACTATCTTGGGGTTACAGGAGTTGTTTGGGCTTGTGGTTGCTACTATTTTTACTTTCTTTTGGTACTTTTAGTTTTCCCCTATTAGTTGTAGGATTTTTGCATGAAATTACATATGTGTACTTGGGTTTTTCCTTTATATTTTTGTCTGAGTTGGAGTTGGTTGGTTTCTATCTTATCTCTCTCTCTTTCATGTGTTCTCTTAGAGGGTAATGCCTCCCATTTGTGCATTTACTATACCCTCGGTGCTAGTCGCCAACAAGGGGCCTAATGGAGGTAGGACTTGGGGGTCATTATCTTCCTTCTCACATTTTCGTCCCAAGAGGGGTACTCCTTATGGGGATGGGGTCGTGATAGAGTGGTATCAGATCTCTGGTTGAGGGATATGATGGAGTTTGTTGTTAGGCATAGGTGAGGTTGCATGGGTTGGTAGGGAAACTCTGTCAATCAAGTTTAGAAAGTGATGTAAAAACTGGAGACCGGTTGAGACATAAGCATTTAGGACCCCCTGTGATCTGATGCACAGACCTTTAAGTTTATAATGGCTACTAAATGAGTTGATACTAGTTGCAAGGTAGAGACCTAGGAAAGGATCATGCGTCATTCTTATTTGTGTATGTGTTTAAATGGGTTGACCTTGGGATAGGTTAATCTAAGATGAATAAAAGAAAAAAATTAATTAATTAATGTTGAGTCTTCCATATTTTGAGTTTAAGTTCTATAACTATTTTTTATTGTATAGGTATGGATCTAGGTCGATATCCTCTTCAGGATCGCATAGAAAATGTCTAGCAGGTTGTGCCAGCAGATCATTGTAGGGTAGAGGTTGACAATGATGACACTTGGAGGAGGACACACTAAGAGTTTCAGTGCTAGAGTCTACAGAAGTTCGAGGGATCCATTTCAGATGCAGTCACAGAAGACTGATTGGAGGAGGTCGAGATAGGCTTCAGTTTGATCCATGCTTGGAAGAAGTAATGGGTGCCCTTGGTTGTGACGATGCTTCATGAAGCAGCAAGGCAGTGGTGGTTCTTATTCCTAAAGGATCATGATGAGTCAGAGATCTCATGGGAGGAGTTCTTAGAGAGGTTTAGAGTTGAGTTTCTTTCTTTGAACATGAAGGAGTCTAATCGCTAGGAGCTTCTTACCCTTTGACAGGGGAGCTCCAGTGTGCAAGATTTTGGAATCCATTTTAGGAATCTTTTATGATATGCTTCGGACCTATTGCCAGATGAGGAGGCCAGGATGAGGCATTTTGAGGAGGATTTGCATCCAGATATCCAGTTCCAGGTCACCCCATTTATTTTGAAGACATATCTTGAGGTGCTGGCGAGGGCAGAGGTCATCGAGAGGACATTGGCCAAAACTGGATTGTCATGAGAGGGGAGTTGTCATGTTTCCTTATGAAGCATATTCGTGGTCCGGAGTTCTCAGTTTTTAGGGAAGAAGAGTTTTCATTCGGCCGAGGGTAGGTCCCATCCCTCAGCATCTCATTTCTCTAGGGGAAGAAACTCTCAGGCCTATTCCAAGGGATCAGGAACTTTTTTTCTTGTGGTGGTTGAGGTCATCAGTATTGAGAGTGACCAACCTTTAAGAGCAGTCATCGTACACCAGGTGTTCCACTCCAGGTTCTTCTATTGAGGCAGTTCCAACCGAGGAAACAGTAGTAGGTTGCACCAGATTTGGATCAGCATAGGGTAAAAGGGTAAGGTAGAGGATAGCCTTGTGACACTCCTCATCCTCAAAGAGTAGAGCATGAACATGGTGGTGGTCATCATCAGGGTCATAGAGGTCGTGGAGGAGGTCGTGGTCAGCTTCATGCTTTATCGTTGTCGGCACCAAGAGAGACAGAAATTGTTCAAGGTACCCTTTGATTGTTTTCTACTTTGGTGTATGCCTTGTTTGATTCAGTTGAGACACACTCCTTTATATCTCCTACCCTTTTCCATGCTTTGGGACTTGAGGTAGATAGGCTTCCAGTGCCCTTGGCATTGACTACGCCAGTTGGAGGTCGAGCTGACTTGTTTGAAGTATATAGAGACTATGAGCTAGTGTTGGGGGAGCATCACTATTGGGGAGATTTCCTATGTTTATAGATACAACCATATGATGTCATCCTCAGAATGGATTGGTTGTATTCGGTGCAAGATATCATGGATTGATTCAGGAGGCAGGTTGTGTTCTTCGATGAGGATGGAGAGCCAGTGGTGTTTGTTGGTGAGCGAGAACCTTAGATGGTTCAGAGGCATTTTCTATCCTTATCATCCTTTATGTCTGATCTAATGCTTCATTCTTAAGAGGTTCAGTAGTTGGTGTTTCCTAGGGTCATGGAAGAGTACCCTGATGTCTTTCCAGAAGAGGTTGTAGCATTACCCCCTCAACGAGAGATCGAGTTTGGGATCTAGATACAACCAGGAGCGTCTCCTATCTCTATGTATCCATATAGGATGACCCCTTATGAGTTATGAGAGATATGTATATAGCTTGATGGTCTGTTATAGTGCGGTTTTGTTTGTCCAAGTGTGACACCATGGGGTGCACCGGTTTTTTTTGTGAAGAAGGCGGATGACAATTTGTGGTTGTGTATCGATTACTGTCACTTAAATAGAGTGAAAATAAATAATTGCTATCCTCTTCCATGTATTGATGATTTATTTGATTAACTGAAGGGTGAAAGTTGGTTCTGAAATATTGACTTATGGTCAGGATATCATCAGATGCGTGTGAAGGATGAGGATGTCCTGAAAACTGCTTTTTGTTGTCATCGTGGGCATTACGAGTTCGTTGTAATGTCGTTCGGTGTGACAAATTCTCCAGTTGTGTTCATGGGATTGATGAACGTGGTGTTCTGTGAGTTCCTAGATAAGTTCATGATGGTTTTCATCGATGACATCCTTGTGTACTCTATTTCTGAGGAGAAGCATGCAGAGTATCTACATGTTGTTTTGGGAGTTCTTCGTCAACATCATCTATTTGGGAATTTGTCAAAGTGTGAGTTTTAGGCTCTAGAAGTCCATTTCTTAGGGCATGTTGTGTCCCAATAGAGATTAGTTGTGGATCCATCGAAGATAGAAGCATTTTTTTCTTGGGAATCCCCCAAGACAGTGGTAGAGGTGTGAAGTTTTCTTGGTCTTGCAGGCTACTGCAGGAGGTTCGTAGTTGATTTATCTTAGGTTGCGACTCCTTTGATGTCATTGACCAGGAAGGATCAAGCATTCATGTGGATTGATCAGTGTCAGGCAGCTTTTGATTATCTTAAGGATAAGTTAATAAGTTCTCTAGTTCTTTTTCTTCCAGTAGAGGGAGTTCAGTTTGATGTTTTCTACGATGCTTCGCATCTGGGGTTGACTGTGTTCTGATACAGTAGAGATCAGTTGTTTCTTATGGGTCTCAGTAGTTGCATCTCCATGAACGTAACTATGACACCCATGATCTTGAGTTGTCATTCGTGGTGTTTTCTCTGAATTTGTGGAGACATTACCTCATTGACGAGTGCTTTGTGGTTTCACCAATCATAAGGGCCTGATGTATGTTTTCTCCTAACGTGACTTAAACTTACTACAGCATCGGTGGATGGATTTATTACAGGAATACAACTTCGAAATATCGTATACACCTAAAAAGGGGAATTTTATAGCTGATGCGCTAAGGCGGAAGTCACGTAGTGATGCAGTGCATGAATCTGGTGATTTATGGAGAGTAATGGAAGAATTGTCAGCATTACATCTTGATATGTGAGAAGTTGGGAGTAGAGGTTGTCTTTTTCAGATGATGGTGTAGTCATATCTAGTGTAGCAGTTGGAAGAGTCCTAGTTGGGGGATCTAGAGGTGGAGGTCTAGAGAGACTGAGTTGTTTGTGGCGAGGCCCCTGATGATTGGTCTGAGGATGAACAACACTGAGTGTTATATCACGGAAGGATATTTGTTCCTTTGGAGATGTGCAAGATGGTTCTCATAGAGTTACATAGTTCTTCTTTAGCGGTGCATCCTGGCATGAAAAATATGTATCGATCCTTGAGGAGTCAGTTTTGGTGGCCTGGGTTGAAGCGTGCAGTTGCGGAGTTTGTGTCTCGATGTTTGGTCTTCCAGAAGGTGAAGGTCGAACATCATGTTCCTAGTGGTATGCTCCAGATGTTAGATGTTCCTCAGTGAAAGTGGGAGGACATATCAATGGAATTTTTTTCTGTTTTACCTCGAGATCAAGGAGTACATGATGCTATTTGGGTGTTATTGGATTGTTTAACAAAATCATCCCACTTCATAGTGATCAAGGAGTCAAGATCAGTGGAAGTTTTTTCGAGGAAATATCTGGATGAGGTGGTGAGACTTCATGGAGTCCCAAGGAAGATCATTTCTGATTGAGATCCTTGTTTTACCTCTAGGGTGTGGAGAGGTCTCCAGCATGATTTTGGTTCTCAGCTATGCCTTACAACTGCTTTTCATCCACAGACGGATGGTCAGACAGAGCGGACCATCCAGACTCTTGAAGACATTTTGTGCTCTTGTGTCCTGGATTTTGGATGTTTTTGGATGAGGCACTTACCCTTGGTGGAGTTCTCTTACAATAATATTTTTCACTACATCATCGGTATGGTGCCATTTTAATCCTTGTATAGCCGACCTTTCCATTCTACATTGTGCTGGACTGGGGTTAGAGAGTCGGTGATTCTCGAAACGGAACTAGTGTAGAGTATGAAAGAGATGGTTTAGGTGACTCGTGAGAGGATAAAGACAGCGCAGGATCATCAGAAATCATATGCAGATCAAAGGAGGATACCCTTAGAGTTTGATGTTGGGGATCATGTGTTTCTGGAGGTGACTCCCCATCGTGGGCAGTGAAGGTTTGGTTGTGGGAGTAAGCTTTCTCCCTAGTTTGTTGGTCCTTTTGAGGTTTTGTCTCGTGTTAGAGTTGTGGCATATCATATAGCACTTCCCCCACAGATGATCCAGATACACGATGTTTTTCATGCATTTTAGCTCCATTGTTATCTTCATGATGACTCTCATGTCATCGATTGGGGAGAGATTGTTGTTGATGATGATACAACCTTCAAGGAGTGGATGGTAGAGATCCAAGACCACAAAGATAAGGTGTTGTGTGGTCCTTATATCCCCTTGTTTCATGTCTTGTGGTGACACAGAGGTGTGGAGGACAGTACCTGGGAATGTGAGTTGTAGATACATGCTCAGTACCCTGAGTTATTTTATGTTTAACTCTTTTCATGTTAAAAAAATATTCTTTCTTTGTGGTTTTAGACCTTTTGTGTTTATGAGATTGCTTTATTTGGTTTCTTCTTATGGCTTTCTCTCTTTTGAGAGGTATCTTGGTGGGTGGTTGTTCAGACCCCGTTCAGTTTCCCTTTAGGTGGGTTTTGAATTTTTGAGGATGAGAATGTTTAAAAAGGTATATGATGTAAGGTCTTAGACCTCTCTGGTCAATTCCTTCATATAAATCTAGTGTTTGAGGTGTTCTAGGAGGTCAAGGTGACTTCTCCCCAACACTTTTCCAAATTTACAATTCTGTGAACAGTTCCAACGGTAGCCTTGTGAATAATCCTAACGGTAGGCTTATGTGAATAGTTCCAATGGTAGCCTTGTGAACAATTCCAATGGTATGCTTATGTGAATAGTTCCAACAGTAGCCTTATGAATAGTTCCAATGGTAGGCTTATGTGAATAGTTCCAATGGTAGCCTTGTGAAAAATTCCAACGGTAGGCTTATGTGAACAGTTCCAACGGTGGCCTTATGAATAGTTCCAATAGTAGGCTTATGTGAACAGTTCCAATGGTAACCTTATGAATAGTTCCAATGGTAGGCTTATGTGAATAGTTCCAATGGTAGCCTTGTGAACAGTTCCAACGGTAGGCTTATGTGAACAGTTCCAATGGTATCCTTGTGAACAGTTCTAACATTAGGCTTATGTGAATAGTTCCAACGATAGGCTTATGTGAACAGTTCCAACAGTAGCCTTGTGAACAGTTCCAATGGTAGGATTATGTTGATAGTTCCAAGGGTAGACTTGTGAATAGTCCAATGGTAGCCTTATGTGAACAGTTCCAACAATAGCCTTGTGAAAAGTGTTTCCAGAATAGTGAGGTTCCAACTACAGCCTCTATTTCCTTTTCCAAATTTCGTGTTCATGAACAGTGTTTCCAGCTTCCTAAAATTTTTCCCCTTTGACATTTCTTTAGACGTAAAATGCATTTAAAGCCTCATTTTAAGGACTCTAAGGATGATTCAAAGGCCATAACTCCTATATTAATTTTTTTAAGGCTCAAGATGTTTTTACTTGGTCAAATCGCATGGTTCAATGTAATCTGATTTTAATGGAAAATTCAGCGTATCTTAACCGTTGCTCTGTTAAATCTTATAAAGGGATGAGATATCTTCCTCCCTAGTTCTTCCTCCTTGTTCTCCGGTGTGATATGCTCGAACCTTTCATTCCTTCCCATAGGAGTTTTGCAATCAAACTTTCCTCCTTAGATTGGTTCCCATCGGTTTTTTATGCAACCAAGCAGTATCGATCAATCTTCAATATAAGGTATGATATGTCGTCATTCTTTTAGGTTCATCTCCTTTTGTTTATCCTTTACCTTTTATGGAATGTTATCTCCATGTTTCTAATGGAATTTTCTTGGGTGTTGACTAGTGTGGTGGTGTCTCTACATCCTTGGGTGGATACAGTTGTCACGGGGGGAGGAGATCATAACTCGTTGTGTGGCTTGTTCTCATATAAAGAACATCAAGAACCATTTGAGGTAGGGGATTCATTGTTTCTCTTTTCTTTTATGTGCAAATGTAGAGTTATCATGTTTTATCCCACTGGATCACAATGGAATTGACATATTAAATATTTGAACCAGATAAATAAATTGATATTGATCACATGTTATTGCCTCTTTTTTTCTAGATAGTGTGATATCTATGCTTGATTTTTTATATTTTCATTCTTGATGGAAATTGGTAATGAACATAAAGATGGAATTAATTGATAATTGTTTGGATAAAGATAAAGAGGCATGTAAATGAATCTGGTTGTTGTTGTTGTAATTTGATATTAATCAAATTGATGCAGTAATCATGTTTAATCAATTTTTGATAGCTTACTATTTAGGTTTCCTAAAGTTGGAACCTACGAATAATTGATCAGTTAATTCAAGATGGATTAAAGAACTGGTTGTTTAATAAAAGATAATTCCTTGTAGGGTTCTAAGTTACCCTCTTGCTTGTTTAGGGCCAAGAGCCCAATTGATATGATTTTTGTTTTCCTGCTGCTTGTGTTGTGATGTGAGCCTGGAAGGCTGTTGTGATAAGTGGGGTAGGTAGGCATATTAGTTGTGGTAGCAGTTGACACCTTGAGTGGCGAGATGCATCAGTTTATGCATGTGGGTGTTGGGGAGGACATCAGAGATGATGGAATGAGTTGGATGTGAATGTTTGGATGCTTGCCATTTCTTGTTGGTTGTTTATCTTCCTTACATTTCCCACTACTCAAGGCATCTGGTTTGCTTACCCACTTTCTAAAAGGGGTGAAGACGTGTGGGGTATGCCACATGCTTTCCATGTTTAGCTTCCTAAGGGAGTATGGGTCTATGCTCTTTATATAGGAAGAAAAGACTTGATGGGTAGTTTATCTACTCACCATGTTGATCCCTTTATGTTTATTAGCTTAGAATTTTTTTCTAGAATTACTAGGAATATGGGAAAGTAATAATGTTGTTAATAAATGATTGAATAAATGATGTTAACCCATGGGGTTGAATCTTTATTGGACGCAATGTTGAGGTCTCAATTTAAAGTAACAGTGGACTTTGGGTGTGATGCTAATGAAATATAATGTGGAAATTGTTAATGTTTAATTAATGTTTAAAGAATTAATGAACATAATGTTAAACTGATAAAAAGGGAATGAAGGAATGTAATAAAGATCTTTAAATTGTTATGTGTTTATAGGATACCTAGTCTTAGAAGTGGTATCCGGGAATCTGAGAAACATTAGTTGTAGTTGAGTATAATACTAGGTTATGCCCATAGTGTGGTTGTGAGATATAGTATATTCTGTACTTTTTGTGTTTCTATATGCTACTCCACCCCGTCAGTTAGGGAAACTGACACCCCAGGGATTCTGAGCCCTGGGGAGGTGTTTTCCCTAATATTCTGGTGGGAGGATTGATGGATGACTACCCCCTTTGGCCTTGCTCTCTTCTCTTGGTAGTTACTTTTTATGGTAGGCACAATAGTTAGCTTTCCCCATATATGTGTGTAGAGGGATGTAATGGATTGTGGTTATTCACACACATATATTTTGGATATATTTTCCTATTGAATACTATAGGTATAACGTGTATAGTTTGTGATGGTTTGAGGATCCTTACTCAGTGTATGGGCTGTAATGGCTTGAGGTATAATTCTTGATGTATGATACACATTATGCGAGCTGTGGTGGCTCCTAGAAACTACCTGGTTACTTTTATTACGTGGATGTGGTGGTTTTGTTGCACAAGGTGCATGTTGTGGTGCTTCGCCCAAGTGTCTGCAGGCAAGCCTTTTTAGAGAGAGATGCTTAGGATGTGTGACGTTGGGGAAAAGAAGAAAACTAGTGGGGAAGTAGTAGTAGGGTACCCTTGATATTCGTTATTATATTATATACTCTTATATGCGATACTTGGTGAGAGTAGCCATGGTGAAGCTGGGAACTTAGTATACCTATTTAGGTGATGAGTTAGTTTCACTTTTTGTTCACTATGCTTTATCATGTTTTCTTTACTTTTCCATGAGAGGGTCCAGGGAGGATCCTACTAAGCATACTGTTATACTCACCCTATGTCTATATAAATTGTTTTTCAGGTCACTTAGAGTAGGTTGGAGATCAAGCTGGTTTCTACTATCTTGGGGTTGTAGGAGGTGTTTGGGCTTGCGGTTGCTACTGTTTTTACCTTCTTTTGGTACTTGCAGTTTCCCCCTATTAGTTGTAGTAGTTTTGCATGACGTTACATATGTGTACTTGGGTTTTTCCTTTATATTTTTGTCTGGGTTGGATTTGATTGGTGTATTTCTTATCTCTCTCTTTTCCATGTGTTCTCTTAGAGGGTAATGCCTCCCATTTGTGTGTTTACTATACCCTCGGTGATAGTTTCCAACCCGGAGCCTACTGGAGGCGGGACTCAGGGGTCATTATCTCCATTCTCACATTGCCAGCCCTGGAGGGGTAAACCTTGTGGGCAGGGGGTCATGACACTCAGTGCATGAGATGAAGAGGGAATTATTGTATGAATAACATAGCTTGAATTTCTCCATACACCCCAATAGCACAAATATGTATAGGGATCTAAGGGATAAATTTAAGTAGGAAAAAATGAAGTATAATTTTTTTGACTATGTGTCAAAATTCTTGGTGTTCCAATAAGTAAACACTGAGAGAAAACTCCTAAAGGGTGCAATGAAACTCCTCCATACACCAATGTGGATGTATGGAAATATCACAATGAAATTTGTTATTATAATACCTAATACATCTATGAATAATGATGTTATATGGTTCATTGTGGATTGACTCACCAAGTTTTCATACTTAGTGGTAATAAGGGAGGATTTACCCCATGAATGTCTTACAAGACTCTATATCAATGAATTTGTAAGGATTCATAGTAAACCTCTATAAATTTTATCTAATCATAACCCTAATTTCACATCTAAATTTTAGAAAAGTCTTAAAAGTCTTTGAATACAGAGATACACTTGAGCACCACTTACCATCCTCAAACAGATGGGCAGTCTGAGAGAACTATCCAAACATTAGATGATATGATGAGGTCATGCCCACATGGATTCCAAGGAAAATGGTAATATTACCTACCTTTGGTGGAATTTTCATACAATAATAGCTTCCATTCAAGTATATAATTGGCACTTTACAATGACATGTATGGGAAAATATGTCATACTACAACCTGTTGGGATGAAGTCAGAGAAAGGAGGTTACTTTGTCCAAAACTCATTGAGGAGAAAACTAAGAAGGTACAAGCCATCCAGAATCATATCAAGATATCTCATATTAGAAATAATATATATATTGATAAGCATAATAAGGACTTAGAATTTCAAGTAAGGGATCATTTCTTATTAAAGTTATCTTCATGGAATGGAGTTATAAGGTTTGGTGAGAAAGAAAAGCAAAGTCCTTGGTATATTAGTCCTATTAAAATTTTAGAGAAAATTAGAGTGTTGGATTATCATTTGGTTAATCCATCCAACCTTTCTATAGTTCATAAAATCTTCCAAGTTTCATTATTGAGGAAGTATATTTCTGACCCAATTTCTATACTGATCACTAAAGAAATATAGTTGGAACCTAACTTGTCTTATAATGATGATTTAATACAGATTATTTACACTAAAGAGAAAGTATTACTGAATCATACAACTCAAATGGTGATAGTAATCTGAGGAATCACACGCTATATGAAGTAATATAGAAACCTGAAAAAGAAATTCTCCCAAGAGGACTAGTGACGTAGAGGAAAATTCCTCGTGGCTGGTGTAAAAATAAATAAATGTACCATAGAGGCTAAAGAAATTCCTATAATTCATTACAAATCAATGAACATTGTTATTACCACCCTAAAATATGTTTCATAACATGAGGTTGATATAGAGGAACAAGAGATGTTGGTTTTTTTTCAAAATACAATCCACAATGAAGTGATTGAAGAAGGTGTTCATACCCAAAACTAGATGATTTCTATGAATTTGGGGATTCCATCAACCGCTCCACTACTACCTCCTCAGTGAGAATCTTCCAAATAAAAGGTTAAATGTGAGTTCTTACCTCACCCACCACCTGAAGAGGTTTTCCTCCTCACACTTGAGGAAATATTTTCTTCATGGGAGGAGGAGATGAAGTAATTGAGAAAAATCATTGAAAAACTAATATAAGGAAACATCCCTACTAGATGAGTTATATAAGTAGAGACTCACCCCATGATCCCAGCTGAATCACCTCAATAAAAAGGGTTCATCCCAACATTTTAAATGGAGCTAGATCGTCTGCTCAACATGGGTGGCTAACAACCAATATACTTGGACTTCACAGAATAATTAAGGTGAATGTGGATAAGATTTAAAAATGGTTCATAGGCCTCACAAGTGGGTGAATTTAAAATTTAGATAGTGGTTTGAGACATTAGATATAAAATTTTAGTGATCTTTTCATGATATTCCCAAAATTTTGAATCTGGAACACAATTATTTTATTATTAATTTAAGTTAAATTCCATGGGAAAGTTAGTTCACTCATTACCTTGGGTTAAAAAAAACAAAAATGCATTCACTTTGAGATCACAAGTATTTAAAAACATACAAAAACTGAAATAAAAACACAAATAAGTGAAAGAAAAACAATAGTAAATAAAAAAAATTGAAAACACACAAAGTCCTAATTTGATCAAGGATGTTCCTCCCCCACAATTATTTTATAAAATTTACTCATTTTATAATATTTTATAGGAAAAATAAGAATCATAGATAATGAACATAATAAAAACAAGTATAAATAATAGTAAAAACCTTGTGATCAATGGTATTCATCTTCTTGAAGGTTGATCTCCTCTCCTAGAGACTTTGATAAATTCTCTTTGAATGGATTGAAATAGTGGCCATTCATTATAAAAGGTGTTTCTTTATTTGGTTCTTTAATCTGAATGGAACTAAAAGTAAAAAAATGAGTAAAAATGTAAGGACCTGACCATTTGAAATAAAATTTACTTAAAAAGTGCTTCATTATGAAGTCATACAATAATATTTTATCTCCTTATTTGAAGTCTTTGGTGAGTACCCTTTGATCATGAAAAACTTTTTCTTTCTACTTGTACATCCTAACACTTTCATAATCATTGTTTATAATTTCTTCCAATAAGCATAATTTTCTTTCTTTTCTAGCAGTAAATATTGGGAAAAATATAGAAATAGAGAATAAAATCATAAATATTAGTCATGGTAATTGTGGATCCTTTGGGTTTCCCCCGTCTTCCCTATCTAAAATGATTATCTAATTTGTATTTATCATATCTTACCTAAATACCACTAAGAAAACACTTGTATTATCCTAATTACAATACCAAGACCTCAATATTAGTGTTTTTTTCTTTGTAAAATTGATTTATAATCTTGAATACCTCCAAGAAAATAATCCTAACTGAACTCACTATGCTTAATGATAAGACCTTTTCAAATAAGTTTAAATTATGAGAAAAATTACTTTACTTTTATAAATTAATAAATAAATTAGAATAGTTTGGAAGAAAAGCATTCAATAAATAAGAAAAACTCCTTCATTTAGAAACATAGTTCCAGAAAAATAAAAAGAAAATAAAAATACTTAATGTATAGAGACTCAAAATGGTCCATCCTTAGATCATGCATCCATAACTTCTTTGTAGTTTTATTGAGCATGGATAAATTAGCTCTAATCATCTTTCTTCTTTCTCATTACAACACTATATTAGTCTATTCACCTCTATAGTTCACACAATATCTCACCTCAACTTGTTAGTATGTCACTTTTTATTTTATGGAATAGGTATTCTATGAAATGGAGGTAAAATTATTTGAATTTAATTTCATCTTTAAGTCGCATATTTGGAAGCTTCTCACGCATGAACCAACTCATCCATGAATTCTTTAAGCGGCAGCAACAATAGAATCTCTTTCCTTATGCACACATGGGTCGATAGCATTAAATTTTATTTCACATGGATGTAAATATTATATTTTATTATTATTATCCCTCAATAATTGACTCTTTATCTTATCCTTTAATGAATCCATGCGATTTTATCTTTGTGAAATATTGGAAGTATTTTTTCAACACCCAGATTTTATGAAATTTCACAAAGTGTCAATCGTAAATCTATAGAAGATACATCGTACTACATTACTCATTATAAATATTTGAATCCCTATGTTCAATATTTTTGAAAACATGAAAATTTCTTGTGATGGAGTGAAAAGCCTTAAAATTATATTGAAAGTCTTATGATGTGGATAGAATCTTTACATTCAAGCTTTATGCTCAAGACTTATCCAAATTTCCTATTTCAAGTTCAAAACCAAATTTTCCCGAAACAACTAAAAATCAAAAAAAGGTATGGATTGATAAATTTAGACAAGAAATTATTTGAAACACATAAAAATTTAAAGAATTAATCCATTCTTATTAAAATTACTAAAATAACCTTGAAAAGTAAAAATGATGCAAATCAACTTAGAATGACAAATGAATGGGTATTAAAACATTTAAATACATATGAAAAGTTATGAAAATATTAGTTCTATCAGTACTCAATATATCCTTACACTTCCCCTCTCAATAATCTTCCATATGAGATGGTATTTTTGAAGGATGTTTTTGGTGATACTGGGCTTCCTTATCCTGATTGATAGCTCTAATGTTGTCACAATAGAGTTTAATTACTCCTTGAATGCTCAGAAACACCACAATTTAAAATATTAACTTCCTGATCCAAAAAGATTATTTTGAAACATTTGATGCAATAATATAATTTGCCTCTATTGTTTGGAACCCTTCCAACTGATAAATCCACTATTTAGACAATACAAGAAACCAAATTGAGACTTCATATCATCCATGTCGAATTATAAACTATCATTTGTGTAACATTTTATGAAAATATCATCCTCTCCTCCAAAGACCAGGAATTTATCCTTAGTCTTTCTCGGGAACTTAAGAATGTTCTTCATGGAGATCCAGTGACTCTCACTAGGATTGGATCGATATCCACTTGTAATGTTAAGATCATAGATAACATCAGTTTGGGTACATGACATGACATACATGATAGAACCTATGGTAGATACATAAGGAATTTTATCCATCCTTTCAAACTCTTTATAAGGATCCTGAATATTCCTAATATTCATACCATGTAAAACCAGTAAAGACCATTTTTTGGAGTTCTCCATACTAAACCTCTTTATAAATTTACCAATGTAAGTGTCGTGGCTATGTCTAAGAAACATTTTTTATCCATCTCTATTGATCTTCATACCAAGTATGTAGTTTGATCCACCTATTTCTTTCATTAAGAAGTACTTACTCAACCACATATACATAGAGTTAAGTGTCAGGATTTAATTTTTGATAAGGAGTATATCATCTACATGAAATATCAGAAACACCATTATACTCTCACTAATCTACTTATATACATTAGAATCATCGTCAATCTTGATGAAACCAAACTCTTTGATTATATCATCAAACTAGATATTCCAATTCCAATAAAATTAATTCAGTCCATAAATAGACTGTTGCAGCTTTCATACCTTAATAGACTCAATTGGTACTTGAAAATATTCAGGTTGTATCATGTATACATCCTTGACTAAATTCATGTTAAGGAAATCATTTTTGTAATCCATTTGATATATCTCATAAGCATAATGAGCCATTGAGGATATAAAAATCTGAAAATAATTTATCATCGTAATAGGTGAAAATATTTCTTCATATTCTATACCATAGATTTTTTTGTAACATTTTTTCACCAGGTGTTATTTATATGTTGACACTCTACCATCCATGTATTTTTTCTTACAGAAAACCCAGTTTCACCCTATGGGTCATACCCCTTCACGTGCATCCAATAAGTTCCGAACGTGGTTAGTGTATATAGAGTCTATTTCAAATTCCATGGATTTTAATCATTTCTTGGAATTGGAACTTTCAATGGAATTGATATAGGTAATAGTTTCATCTTTTATGAATGTTACTTCATCTTCATCATCCATTATAAATTCGTATCTCTTGAGTTCCTGATGAATCCTACCAAACCTTTGAGGTTCTTGTGTAGCTTAAGTCAGTTCTTCTTTTAAAACTCTTTATGAAACCAACTTAATCTACATCTCATGAACATTTTCAATTTGTTATTCTTGAAATCCTCTTAGTTTAACTTTCCTCCCATTAACTCATTCACTTATATATTCCTTCTCATGTAATATGTCGGTTCATGCCACAAACACTTTGTGTTTAGTAGGATTATAGAAAGAATATCTCTTGGTTTACTTGGGATAACAAAAAAAATGAGTATTTATCTAACTTGGGGATAATCTTATCATAATTCAATCATCTTATGAGTGCTTAATAGCCTCAAATCCTCATAAAAGACAAAATGGGATGCTTCCCATATCATATCTCATATGGAGTCTTTGTGACTACTTTATATGGAATGTAGTTTAGTAAGAATGTTTCAATATTTAGATAATAACCCTAGAATGTAATAGGAAGGTCGTTAAAACATGTCTAGAAAGGTTTGATTCCTCCTCTCAAACACACCATTCCATTGTGGTGTTCTAGGATGAGTGAGTTATGAAATAATTTCAAAATCTCTGAGATGATCAATGAATTCCTGGCTTAAGTATTCACCACCCTTATCTGACAAAGAATCTTAAGACTCTTTTCTAATTGATTATATTCTTCATTTTGAAACTCTTTGAAAAAATTTTTAAAAAAATTATTCTTTTGTTTCATCAGATACAAATAAGCATAATGACTAAATTCATAATTAAAGGAAACAAAGTTCTTATAACCACTAATTGTGTGTGTACTCATTGGTCCATATACATTTCTATGTATGAGATCCAATAATCCACTATCACTTACACCTTTTCTCCCAAAATCCCCCTTGGTCATCTTTTCTAATAAATAAGATTCACAATTCTAAAATGATTCATAATCGAATGAGTCCAATAATCCATCTATTTGGATTCTTTGAGCGTGTTTCTTATTTATGTGTACAATATGATAATTCCAAAGATAGGTGGGATTAGAATCAACTATGACCATCTTATTCTAAATGCTATAAATAGGATTATCTATATCTATAATGTATAGACCATTCACCATATTTCTGATCCCATAAAACATTTAATTATTATATATAGAACAACCTTTGTTCTTAA
Organism: Viscum album; assembly: GCA_963277665.1. Taxonomy (NCBI): domain Eukaryota; kingdom Viridiplantae; phylum Streptophyta; class Magnoliopsida; order Santalales; family Viscaceae; genus Viscum; species Viscum album. Next base: position 1,645,279,481 of record OY728159.1, read on the forward strand.
TGGTGAATGAAAAACCCATCTTGTCTAAACAAGGTGTAGAAATCAATTTTCTACTTATAGAGGGAACATAATAATAGTTTTCTGACTATAGGATTAACCAACTGGGTAGGATTTGATCATAAGTTGTGACCTATAATGCAACAAATCTTGCTCCATTACCAATAAAAAGATCCACTTCACCTGTTTTAAATTTCATTATATATTTGTTTTTGTGTTTTTCAACACAAATGTGAAGTCCCTAATGGATTGTGCAATTGCACTAAGTGGGGGTGAATCAGATGTGACTTGTTTTTCTAAATTATTTTCTTTTTATTTTACCCCCTTTTAATTCAAATCTCTTTTATCTTCTATGATGAGTAGATCTTTTATCCAATATACAAAATAAATGTAACACAACACATAGTATGTTTACAAGGTTCGGTACGAAGTCATACTTCTTATTGCAACTAGTTATACCCCCCTGATTATAGATTCTTCACTATATGCAGATGGTTACATCTAAGGAAAGTCTCATGCTTGTCAACACTAAGTCCCACAGTGTTCCAATATAGAGTCTCACTAGAGATCATAAGCTCCAACCACCACAAGTGACTCCTAAGTCCCACAAAAGGATCTTTATACTACATCCCATAGTGTTACCATCATCCCACTTGCCTTCACACTCTTGAGTCACACAAGCAGATCTTTATATTTCTCCACATAGTGTTACCAGTATCCAACTAGCTTTATCTTTCTCTAAAGTCCCACTAGAGACTTCCTCTTCACTTGAAGATATGATCCTATGATAGAAATATTTATTTTGGTTTTTTACTACTTCTACATTGCCTTGAGATGAAATCTTCTTCCATAAACAAACCAGATCACCTAATTTTCTCATGTACACTACTTTAAGAACTTCAGAAACTGAATTTAAACTACCTAATCCTGATCACAATCCTCTAATCAATAAATTATCTGGATTTTATCAATACACTAACTACTCAGGTATATGTATTCTGAAATAATCCATGGTTTCAGTCTCAAACTTCACTGTACACTATATATGTAAAGCATATCTCATGTGCATTAATCAATCTTCATGAATGTATAATACAACGCATTTCCTTCGCAAATATTTTTATTTGTATTTTGTGAAGTAATGAAAAATCACAAGCTTTGTGATTTTATGCATGCATTATTTCATTTTCATGAAAAATACCTCATTTACTTCTTCATTGTCTCATTAATTGTACACTAAATTTCAAGCACACAAACATTGTATTGCTTCATGAAACCATAGCCTACTGATTCACTATTTCACTTCAAGATAGTCTCATAATATTTCTTTTATGTATGTAAGAATATATTGAAACTCATGTAGAAAATACCCATCTTTTTTGTAAAACTATATCATGCAATTATATTTCTTCTTCATATAACTCAATATGTCTTCTCAAACTCTTCTCATAACAATAGTAAGAAGTTGATGTTTTTCTTATCCCTCATGAAACAAAACATGGATGTATAGATTGGATCATAGTACTCAAACCATCATCATGTAAATATGAAGGTCTGGAATGACTCAGCATGAATTCATAGAAACTATGCATGAATATAGAGTATTTTTTTTCTTGGTACTATTTTTCTCTCAGATCTCTCTCAGATATGTGTTTGGATCATAGGTTCAAATAATAAATGGTTGGGGTATTATATATTTTGGGAAAAAAATCCCTCAAGGCATCCTATCAGGGTTTTGGGTGTGATTATGTTTGTTGAAAAACCCAAATAACCACGAATGAGTATGGTTGGTGTTTGCTGAAGCAGGTGTTTAAGGTGGTACAGTTTCCCAGTGTTTTTCAAATTTTTGGGCCTCAAAATCGAGAGATTTGTTTTGGAAAAGTAAGGATTTCCGCGTATGGGTGAATAGTACGCCGACCATGAAAGACAGTTTGTGGACTATAAAAGGTGGTATGTGGAATAGCTCTAGGAAATCAACAGAGAAAAGATTCTACATATCAGCACTATACGAACCGTGAAGCATGGTACACAGACTGCATAGGGGAAACAGTTCACGGAACAAAAATGGTTTGTAGGAGGTAAGAAGTTCGTAGAAGGCTTATAGTATGTGGGATGATTCATCATTCATGGAAGTGAGGTGTTGATTTGTGGAGCCGTGAAGGGGTTTGTATGCGGAAGGAATCGGCCTCTGCGGGGAAGGAAAGGTGCTACATGGACCGCGTAGGGGAAAATAGTTCTTGAAGGAGCTCATTATGTGGTGAAGTCTGTAACACATCGAAGATTTAAGTAAAATGGATTAGTAGATTTTAGGGATCTATTTTCCTATATATGGACCGTTAATACCATCATTAAGGTTAAATCAATTTTCATTAGAAAATAATATTGCTTTAGAAAAAATTGGCTAAGTCTGAAAGTGGTTTGTGAGGAAGGATTTTTCTAAGTGAAGTGGTTTGTGAGGGAGTATTCTGCAAAGGGTGAAGTAGTTCATGGGAATATTCCATGAAAGATTTTTGTAGGGCTCTATATCTCGCAAAGGAAAGTGATCTGCTAAGGAGAAATATACTATGGGGAAGAAGCGGTTTTCAGAGGCGGTTTGTGGAAGAGGTATGCAGAGGCAGTACACAGAGCTAGTATGTGGAGGAGGTATGCAGAAACGGAGATAAACCATGAAGAATAGGTGGTTTGTAGAATAGGTGGTCCATGAAGCATATGCACTAAGTGATGTAGTATAGTTCACAGAGGAAGAAGGTGGTTCGCAAAGGGACTTAAACAGCTCATGAAATCAATTTCCACTGACTAATAGTACACAGAAAAGTGGATTTCATCCATGGGTGAAAAGTGAACTTCAACAAAGTATATACCTACAGTTGAGGATGCATGATTTCATGAAAATGAAGGGACCTTCAAGTCTATAAACTATGATTGGATCCCTTCCAAGAGTAGTGAGTGAAGGAAGAGGAAGATGGTGATCTTTTCCACTAGTAATGATCTAGAGAAAGAGACCTTGGGAGTGACCCTTAGGAATGTAGTGAGTAAACCCTAAATCTTGTAAAGGCAGTGAGCCTAGGCATAAGAGTGATCTAGCCTAAACCTTGTAATTTGGAAGTGAGCCTTAGTGGATTTGGTACATCAGCACAATGTCATTGTATGCTTCTTGGACGTATCCCGGTGAGGGTGAATCGAGTAAAAATCATTGTGTCTCGTGCATGTTTTCATTTTTGTTCATATATTTCTATGGGAAGAAGAGAGAAGATAGTTTTGTTTAATAGTGAAAAAAGATCCAAAGGGGCAGTTGTTTTAATATTTCATACCCAGATTCACCCCCCCCCCTCAGTGTATTTAATCTAATTGGGTTAATAATATATAGCTCCATTGACTTACTCCACTGCATATGTGCACCGCCTCACTTCTTCAAGACTATAAAAATCACTATCTTCACAAAAATGTGTCTCACTTGCGGATCAACCTTTAATATTTTTTGATAACATAACACACCATTGACATCATTTTATGAATTCAAATCATCTCACAACCTCATTAAAACTTCTCCATGGATTTCATGAGTTCAGATTAATCTCTAGAAAATTTGGCATGAAGAGATCTTGGTGCATGCAGAAACCCTCAGTCGAAGGTAGAATATGATCACTAGGTAGTGATCAAACAGATAGGATAAAATAGATCAGATGATTGTGTTATTCTCATATATTTTAATAAGGATTAATAGTGTATATCACTTCCCATGTCCCGCATTGGTATCACGTTCGGAGTGTTTCTCCTTAATAATACTCAGTATTCTTGTTGCTTCTTGATCTAGTACTGAGGTCAGCACCTAAATACACTGCACACATGGTCTTGGCATGGGTCATGCCTTCTCTTTGTAAGCTTCATGCCCATTCCATGTGTATACTCATATGATCACTCTCTTTTAGGCTATGAAACCCACCATTCTTACTATCTCTCGTGCACTCCCTATGGTTGTTATGCTACCTCTTACCACTACCCATGGTTGGCTAAGGTTTGACCCTACCCACCTAAGAAGTGTTTATGAGGTCCCTTTGTATAGCTATGTGGTTAGCCCTAATTTTTATTAAAATCACATAAAAATAGTTAAAAAATATTATATAACTCTCAATTAACTTTAAATACCAAATCCAAAATAATCAACTCCTAAATTAACCAATTTTTTATTTTATTTTGGAATTCAATTATAAATTCCAAAGTCATTAATACTCAAATCTTCTTAAATTATTTAAATATATAGAAAATAATGTTCATTCTCTAAACACCTCTTGTGCATGTATTATACATTATAAACAATTCAAAAATCATCACATTTAAAGCAGATTGACTTTTCACCATCACAAATTATTGACAAAAAAACAACTTTAGCACAACCTCAATAAACCCATTAGGTTATTCAATCTCTCTCTTTGGATTTTTTTTCAATATCCATCTCATTTATAAAGTCAATGTTATGTTATCCCCCTTATAGAAAATAAAATCAAAGATATAAGTATGGGAAAGAATCCTCATCTCCATCATTTAAAATTTAAGAATATTTTCTCCTCTTTTAACACTTATAGTTTGATTTACTCTAGAGAAGGATGGAATCACTGCTAACTTAGAAAAGATCTAAAATTAATCAACTCTAAGTCTGCATGATCCTTGCTCAATGTAGAAAAAAAGAGTGATCAAATTTAACATCAATGTTGTCAATAAATTTTCAACATGTGATACCAATATTGAAACATTATTTTAGGATTTGTTTTAAATATTTTCAATTAATCTCTTACATTCATCTCAATAAATAGATTAAAAAAATTAAAGTGCAATAATTTACTTACTCTTTTCAAAAAAATCCCTTTTGTCATCAATTAATAAGTCTATCCCTTTTATAATTGATCTTTAAGAATAGAAATAAGTTAATATAATTAATATACCTCAATTATGACAAGCTTCATTCTCTAGAATTTTTAAATCTAGAATTATCAGATACTTCCCTTAGCAATACTTCAGATATTCATAAGATATCAACTGAGATATGGATAAATGGTGGTTGTTCTTCTATTCTCCCCCTCAAAATATGAACTCTATACTCCTTTATCATGATTGGATTTATTCAAGAATAAACTCTAAGCATCTTCTGATATTATTTGGAATGTTTCAAAAAGGAAACATGATGTTAATAGTTCTCCATGATGGATAAATTTATACCTATAAGATGTCCACAAATTTTATAAAATTTAGTAATCCCCCTAAATACATGATTCACCTTAAATTCCCTACATGAAAAACTAACATAAGGTATATATGGGAATAAGGTGGTTCTTTGATGCTCCTTATTTAGAGTAATGGGGTATATAGTTACTTATCAACCCAGTTATCATCTTATATGAAAAAGGATTCTTCACATTTGCTATCAAAATAGTTTTAGTTTTCAGTGATTTCTCTATCTTTCTTTCCTCTTCCAATTGTTCAAACCATGTGGACAAGCATTTTTTGGGAGCATTCCTAGTCTCCATTTTGTGTATTGGATCCTTTTTCCCAACAATATTTTTATCACAAGAAGTCACAACTGCTTTCCCTTCTTCGAGAATTTTTATTTTCTAGGAAACCTTTGAAAAAAAATTTAGTTGAATGCACAAACATATTACACCATTCACACACATCTTTAACATTCATCAAGTTACCATTTTTAGGTAACTATTAAGATTCTTCATCGAAGAATCCTTTAACCAAATTAATCTTGTTGTTTATTTTTTGGATTTATTATTTATTTGATTTCATTTTGCTTCCTTTAGTATTGATGTTCATGGACAATTCACAATGGTTCATGATGTCACTTTTCCTACCATAATAGAAGAATGTTTTCTTTGGTATGACACTCCTCACATCATTCTTCACAAACTTCTTGGGAGTTGTTTGTTTAACAGACTTCTTCTTTTTTCACCTCCCAAGGATAACCTTACATCTTCTTTTCTTGCATGTTTACCCTTTTTTGTGGTCTTCCCTTCACATCAACATATGATTTGTGCATGATTGGTATACACCAACACTCATCATAACAGTGACCACTTCTATTTCAATACTCACATAAATCTTCAAAATATTCATAGTTTTTTTTATAGAATTATTCCTTTTCTATGAATTATTTTTCAGTTATTTAGGTTTCCTCTTTTCTTCATCTTTGATCCCCCTAAATATAGTAATTCTATAATTTTAATACAATGACATATTGTGACAATAATTTATTATGTGATTCCCAAACTTCCAACAACACCAACAATAGCCAATAAATTTTGATTTCTTCTTCTATGGTACATTCTTAATATATTTGATACTTTTTTATTTTTAGGTAGCACATTTCTTATTTTTTGATTTCTTTAGAGAAAAAGAATTCTTGTACTTATTTACATCCACCTTTGAAGATGTAGTGGATTACTGAGTATTTTTCCTTGCCCATGTTTTTATAGATTTTATAGTTGTATCTATACTAGTAATGAAAATGGAATTAGTACACATAGATTTATAAGGAAAAAGGGTTTCCTTATTCAATGATCCTATAATATATTTATCCATAGAAAATATCAATCTCTTCTTACCACTAAGTTGAGTCTTTTCAGAAATAGGACTCTTATCTGAATAATTCTTAGCATTACACCTTTTCTCAACAACTTAGAAAGTCTCGGGTTGTGAATATTTCATATTTTTTAGTTTCATTTATAATTCAAGGAATTTTAAGTTAATAGCAATCTTCTCATCTTCAAATGATTTCAGACTTTCTTCCCATTGAAACTTCATCTTATGAATCTCATCTTCATGCACCTGATTTTCCTTCAGTAAAAAAATTTTAAGATCCTTGATCCTTTCTAATTTAACATCTAGATGATCATATTTAACGTTCATATATGTATTATGAAACTTTTATAGTGCATGGAAAACTTCTGTAAAAACTATTTCAAAAACATATTTCTCACAAAAATTACTTTTAAATTCTTCAATAGATTCAGTATATATTTTATTACATATAGAAATTGTTTCAACCTTTGATTTGACATGTTTTGTGAGAGTATTGCATATGACAACCTTTTTATCCAATGACTCTTCTATAACATTAGTCTCTTATTCCAATTGTGATTTTTCATTAAGAAGTTCCCTAAAACCTCAACTATACATGTAACCACTTCTTTGGGAATTTTCTTCAAATGCTCTCTAATTTTATAATTGAACACATATTTATTAAAACTTAAACTTGATTAATCATAATTGTAATAAATTGATTTCACTAAATAATTATCACTCTGAGTGTTTTTACCTAGCATTTTATATTCATTAATCTTTTAGTTCTTCGGCTTATTTTCCACTCTTTTCTTTCTATTTTTCTGAGTCTTGATTAAAACTTAAATATTTATAACATAAATATTAGAGATAGTACTTTCTATTTAAATATATTCTTCAAATAATATAATTATGATATAAGAAACTAGGAAATTAAAGTAGATCCAATCAGAGGTGGAACCTTTTCTCTAATATCAATTGAAGTGCTTAATAGATCATGTTGTCACACTGAGAGGGGGTGAATCTAGTGTAACTTGTTTTACTAAATTGTTTTATTTTTCTTTTACCCCCTTTAAATAAAAAAATCTATCATATATTAGGATGAGTGGATCCTATATTAAATTCTAAAAGTAAATAAAACACATAACACAGTATTTTTACAAGGTTAGATACTAAGACTTACTCCTTACAACAACTGTTTATCCCCCCTGGTTATAGATTCTTCACTATATATAGGTAGTTACATCTAGGGAAAGTCTCATTCTCATTAACACTAAGTCACACGGTGTTCCAATCTATATTCCCACTAGATATCATAAGCTCCCACCTATACAAGTGACTCTTGAGTCCCACAAGAGGATCTTTATATTGCATCCCATAGTGTTACGAGTATCCCACTGGCCTTTACACTCTTGATTCATAGAAGAGTATCTTTATACTACTTTACACAGTGTTACCAGTATCCCATTGGCCTTCTCCTTCTAAAGAGTCTTATTAGATACTTCCTCTTCACATGAAGATATGATCCTTTTATAGAAATATTTTTGTCAGCTTTTAAACTTCCTAGAGATGAAATCATCTTTCACAAAGAAACCAGATCACCTAGTCTGCTCACGTACATTACTTCAAGAACTTTAGAAATTGGATATCAAATGCCTGATCTTACTCATTTTCCTCTGACCAACAAATAATCTAAAAATTCTCAATACACTGACTACTTAGGTATATATCTTATGAAATAAGTCTCAACTTTAGTCTCAAACTTTACTGCACACTATATATGCACAATATATCTCATGTGCACTTCTCAATCTTCATACATGTATAATAAAATGCATTGAATTCTCAAATATTCTTCTTTGTATTTTTTACAACAATGAAAATGAAAAATCTTCAAATTGTATGCATTCATTATTTTATGTGCATTCAAACTACCTCATTTACTTCTTTACAGCCACATTAGTTATGAACTGGATTTCAAGCACACAAACACTATATTTATTTGTGAAACCCAAGCCTATTTCTTCACTATTTCACTTTGTGATAGTATTATGATATTTATTTTATGTATTAAAACACATTATAAAACTCACATAGTAAATACTCATCTTATTTCATGCAAGTATATCACGTAATGATACTACTTCTTCATGTAACTCAATATGTCTTCTCAAAATCTTCACATAACAATGGTATATGGATATTGTTTTTATTCTCCCTCACGAAACATAGCATAGATGTATACACTAGCTCACAGTACTCTTACCATCATCATGTGAATACGAAGGTCTATAAAGACTCAACATAAATGTGTTGAAACCATATACGAATGCAGATCATTTTTTATCTAATTCATTTCAATATAATCTCTCTCTTGTATATGCCTTCATCTCATAGGTGAAAATGAGAAAGGGTCGGGGTATTTATAGACACCTCCACTGACTTACTCCATTGCATATGCACACAACCTCACTTCTTCACGACTATGAAAATCACCATCTTTACAAAATGTATCTCACTTACAGTTCAGCCTTCGCTATTTTTTGATAACGGAACACACCACTAACATCAGTTTATGAATCTAAATCATCTCACAACCTCATTTGATCTTCACTATAGATTTCATGAGTTTATATTGATCTTTGTACATTTTTTCATGAAGATATCTCAGTGCATGAAGAATCCATCGATCGAAGTAGAAGATGATCACTTGGTAGTGATTAAGTGGTAAGTATAAACAAGATTAGATGGCTATGTTATGTGTGTATATTTTAAGACTGATGAATAGTTCACAGTACTTCCCATGTCCCACATCGGTATCGTATTTAGAGTGACGATCCTTAATAGTACTCATCATTCCCATTGCTTATTGAGATATCACTGAGGTGAGCACCTAGATACACTGCACACATGGTCTTGACATGGGCCAGACCTCCTCTACGCAAGCCCACTGTACAAACCATGCCCACACTCACACAAGAAATATCATATGGGCTAGGCATCCCAATATTCTTGTTATCTATTGTGTGCTCCCTATGGATGATATGCTACCTCCTACTGCCACCCATGGTTGGCTAGATGTTGACCCTTTCCACCTAAGTTATGGTTATGTAGTCCATTTGGATGGATAGGTGGTTATCCCTACTTTTTATTAAACTCTCATAAAAAGAGTTAACAAAATTTTCATATAACTCTCAATCAAATTCAATCGTAAAGGCCAAAATTACCAACTCCTCATCAACCTCTTCTTTTTTTATTTTGGAATTCAATTATAAATTCCAAAGATCTTTATCCTCAAATCATTTTCACTTTTTTCAATCTATAGAAAACAATGTGCACTCTCCAAACACCTCTTTCACATGTATTGTACTTTAGGAATAGTTTAACAATCATCACATTTAAATAAAATTGACTTTTCATCATCAAGACTTAATTATAATAAATTCAACTTTAGTATAACCTCAATAAACCACTTGGGTTCTTCAAAAATGTGTGATACATGCCCAGAATCTAATACCCATGAGTTAGAATTGGTGGAATTGATCTTTATAACATTCACATTCAGAGTCTCTTGATACTTCTCATTGAGAACATTTCTAAATACAAGATAGGAATCTCTAACTATTTTATAGGGAGTACCTATAAGTGATACCAATATGATTATCATAAAATATGTCATAATCTATAATAAAGATATATTTTTGGGTGAGTGTCGTGTTTTATATATTTTCATCATGTACTTTTAATGAAACACTACTACAAAAACAGGCTTTATCAGTGCTCAAAATGGGCTTTGACAGTGCTAAAAAAGCATTGTAAAGCTCAGCACTGATAAAGGGGGGTCCCCTTTATTAGCACTAAAAATGCACTAATAAATGGTTCCTTTATCAACACCTTTTTATCACTGATAAAGGATCCCTTTATCAGCGCTAAAAAAGCACTGATAAATGCTCTGCCTACTGTAATATAAAATTCTACAGCAGCACACCCAAACAAGACTTACAAAAAAATTAGCACAACAACAATTATACCCATACAAAATTAACACATAATTCACAAGTTAATTTCAGAAAGTATACCCATACACCATTAACACATAATTCATAATTTAATTAAATACATAAATAATTCAATTCAGAATTCAAGGGTTTGGGGGAAGTTCAGGGGTTTGGGGTGGTTTTCCAAGGGGGTGGGGGTGTCCAGGGGGGGTGGGGGTGTCTGGGGGGTGGGGGTGTCTGAGGGGATGGGGGTGTCTGGGGGGATAGGGTTGTCCAAGGAGGGTGGGGTGGTGTCTAGGGGATGGGGGCTGTCCATGGGGGTGGGGTTGTCCAGGGGGTGGGGGTGTCCAGGTGGTGGGGTGGTGTTGAGGAGGGGTGGGGCATCCAGGGGTTGGGGGGAATCCAGGGGGGTGGTGGGGTGTCCAGGGGGGTGGGTGGTGTCCAAGGTGTTGGGGGGGCTTTCCAGGGGGTGGGGGTTTCCAGGGGTGGGGTGGTGTCCAGGGGGTGGGGGCAGTCCAGGGGGTTGGTGGGGCTGTCCAAGGGGGGTGGGGTGGTGTCTAGGGGGTGGGGGTGGCTGTCCAAGGGGGTGGGGGTGTCTAGGGGGTGGGGGTGTCCAGGTGGTGGGGTGGTATCTAGGAGGGGTGGGGGTGTTGTCCAGGGGGTTGGTGGGTGTCCAGGGGGTGGGGGTTGTCCAGGGTGGGGGTGTCCATGGGGTGTCCAAGGGGGTGGGTGGTGTTCAGGGGGTTGGGGGGCTTTCCATGGGGTGGGGGTGTCCAGAGGGGTGGGGGTGTCCAGGGGGTGGGGTGGTGTCCAAGGGGTGGGGGCAGTCCAGGGGGTGGTGGGGCTATCCAAGGGGGGTGGGGTGGTGTCCAGGGGTGGGGTGACTATCCAAGGGGGTGGGGGTGTCCAGGTGGTGGGTTGGTGTCTAGGAGGGTGGGGGTGTCGTCTAGGGGGTGGTGGGTGTCCAGGGGGTGGGGGTGTCCAGGGAGGGTGGGGTGGTGTCCAGGGGGTTGGGGGGGATTTCCAGGGGTGGGGGTGTCCAGAGGGGTGGGGGTGTCCAGAGGGTGGGGTGGTGTCCAGGGGGTGGGGGTCCAGGGGGGTGGTGGGGTTTTCCAAGGGGGGTGGGGTGGTGTCTAGGGGGTTTGAGGTGGCTTTCCATGGGGGTAGGGGTGTCCAGGGGTGGTGGTGTCCAGGTGGTGTGGTGGTGTCTAGGAGGGGTGGGGCGTCCATGGGGTGGGGGTGTCTAGGGGGTTGGGGAATCCAGGGGGTTGGGGTGTCCATTTTAAACAAAAGAGAGACACTTTGAGTGATACCGGCCACACCATGCCTCAGATTGAGGCGGGGTTGACTCTTACACGTCAAAACTAACTCATGGATCATTCCCCTAAAGTATCAACACAATCTGAATGTGTTTGGTCGGATTTCCGTATGTCAGTTGTTGTTTTCACTTAAAATTTTGTCCATTATAAACGAAAGAGAGACTTTGAGTGATACCGTCCACACCATGCCTCAGATTGAGGTGGGGTTGACTCGTACACATCACAAATTACCAATGTATCATTCCCCTAAAGTATCAACACAATCTGAATGTGTTTGGTCGGATTTCTGTAGGTCAGTTGTTGTTTTCACTTAAAATTTTGTCCATTTTAAACAAAAGAGAGACACTTTGAGTGATACCAGCCACACTGTGCCTCGGATAGAGGCGGGTTTTAATTTTAAACATCACAAATGACCCATGGATTATTCCCCTAAAGTCTCAACACAATCTGAATGCATTTGGTTGGATTTCCGTATGTTAGTTGTTGTTTTCACTTAAAATTTTGTCTATTTTAAACAAAAGATATACTTTGAGTGATACTAGTCACACCGTGCCTCAGATTGAGGCAGGTTTGACTCGTACACATCAAAAATTACCCATGGATTGTTACCCTAAAGTATCAACACAATCTAAATGCGTTTGGTCGGATTTCTGTACGTCAGTTGTTGTTTTTACTTAAAATTTTGTCCATTTTAAACAAAAGAGAGACACTTTGAGTGATACCGGCCACACTGTGCCTCATATTGAGGTGTAGTTGACTCTTACATTTCAAAAATTACCCATGGATCATTTCCTTAAAGTATCAACACAATCCTAATGCGTTTGGTCAGATTTCCGTATGTCAGTTGTTATTTTTACTTAAAATTCTGTCCATTTTAAACAAAAGATAGAATTTGAGTGATACCGGCCACACTGTGTCTCGTATTGAGGCATGGTGGACTCTTACATGTCAAAAATGACCCATGTATAATTCCCCTAAAGTATCAACATAATCTGAATGTGTTTGGTCGGATTTCCATATGTCAGTTGTTATCTTCACATAAAAAAAATTAAACAAAAGAGAGACTTTGAGTGATACCAGCCACACCATGCCTCAGATTAAGGTAGGTTTGACTCTTACACATAAAAAATGACCCATGGATCGTTCCCCTAAAGTATCAACATAATATGAATTCTTTTGGTCAGATTTCCGTACGTCAGTTATTATTTTCACTTAAAATTCTGTCCATTTTAAACAAAAGAGAGACACTTTGAGTGATATCGGCCACATTGTGCCTTGGATTGAGGTGAGGTTGACTCATAAACATCACAAATGACCCATGGAACATTCTCCTAAAGTATAAAAACAATAATAATGTGTTTGGTCAGATTTACGTAGGTCAGTTGTTGTTTTCACTTAAAATTTTGTTCATTTTAAACAAAAAGAGACACTTTGAGTGATACCGGCCACACCGTGCCTCAAATTGAGGAGGAGTTGACTCATACACGTCAAAAATGACTCATGGATTGTTCCCCTAAAGTATCAATACAATCTGAATATGTTTGATTGGATTTTTGTATATTAGTTGTTGTTTGCACATAAATTCTATCCATTTTAAACAAAAGATAGAATTTGTGTGATATCAGCCACACTATGCCTCGAATTGAGGTAGGGTTGACTTTTAAACATCAAAAATTATCTATAGATATTTTTAATAAAGTATCAACACAATCCGAATATTTTTGGTCAGATTTTCGTTCGTCAGTTGTTGTTTTCACTTAAAATTCTGTCCATTTTAAACAAAAGGGAGACACTTTGAGTGATACCGGCCACAACATGCCTCGGATTGAGGAGGGGTTGACTCTTACACACCAAAAATGACCCATTGATCATTCCACAAATCTATCAACACAATTTAAATGCTTTTGGTCAGATTTCCATATGCCAGTTGTTGTTTTCACTTAAAATTCTGTATATTTTAAACAAAAGAGGGACTTTGAGTGATATCAGCCACATCATGCCTCGTATTGAGGAAGGGTTGACTCTCACATGTCACAAATGACCTGTGGATTTTTTTTCCTAAAGTATCAATACAATCCAAATTATTTTGGTTAGATTTTTGTACATCAGTTGTTGTTTTCACTTAAAATTTTGTTCATTTTAAACAAAAGAGAGACACTTTGAGTGATATTGGATACACTATGCCTCATATTGAGACGGAGTTGACTCTTACACATCACAAATGACCCATGGATAGTTTCCCTAAAGTATCAACACAATCCAAATGTGTTTGGTCATATTTCCGTAGGTTAGTTGTTGTTTTCACTTAAAATTATGTCCATTTTAAACCAAAGACAGACACTTTGAGTGATATCGGCCACATCGTGTCTCTTATTGAGGAAATGTTGACTCTTACACATCAAAAATGACCCATGGATTGTTCCTATAAAGTATAAACACAATTTTAATGCGTTTTGTCAGATTTCTGTATGTCAGTTGTTGTTTTCACTTAAAATTCTGTCCATTTTAAACAAAAGAGAGACTTTGGGTGATATCAGCCACACCATGCCTCAGATTGAGACGAGGTTGGCTTGTACATGTCACAAATGACCCATGTATCGTTCCCCTGAAGTATCAACACAATCTAAATGTGTTTGGTTGGATTTCCATACGTCAGTTGTTGTTTTCACTTAAAATTCTATCCATTTTAAACAAAAGAGAGAAACTTTGAGTGATTCCGGCCACACCATGCCTCAGATTGAGGCGGGGTTGACTCTTAAATGTCAAAACTAACTAATGGATCATTCCCCTAAAGTATAAACACAATCTGAGTGCGTTTTGTTGGATTTCTTTATGTCAGTTGTTGTTTTCACTTAAAATTCTGTCCATTTTAAACAAAAGAGAGACTTTGAGTGATACCAGCCACACCATGCCTCGGATTGAGGCAGGGTTGACTCATATACATAAAAAATGACCCATGGATCATTCCCCTAAATTATCAACACAATACTAATGTGTTTGGTTGGATTTTCGTACGTCAGTTGTTGTTTTCGCTTAAAATTTTGTCCATTTTAAACAAAAGAGAGATACTTTGAGTGATACTGGCCACACCATGCCTCAAATTGAGGAGAGGTTGACTCTTACACGTCAAAAATGACCCATGAATCATTCCCCTAAATTATCAACACAATATTAATGTGTTTGGTGTGATTTCTGTATGTCAGTTGTTGTTTTCACTTAAAATTCTATCCATTTTAAACAAAAGAGAGACACTTTGAGTGATACTGACCACATCGTGCCTTAGATTGAGACAAGGTTGAATTGTAAATGTTAAAAATGACCCATGGATCATTCCCCTAAAGTATCAACACAATCCGAATGTTTTTTGTCAGATTTTCTTATGTCAGTTGTTGTTTTCACTTAAAATTCTGTCCATTTTAAACAAAAGAGAGACTTTGAGTGATATCGGTCACACCGCGCCTTGTATTGAGGAAAGGTTGACTCTTAAACATATCAAATGACCCATGGATATTTCCCCTAAAGTATCAACACAATCCGAATTCTTTTGGTCTGATTTTCGTACGTCAGTTGTTGTTTTCACTTAAAATTCTGTCCATTTTAAAAAAAAGAGATACACTTTGAGTGATACCGACCACACTATGCCTCATATTGAGGCAAGGTTGACTATTACACATAAAAAATGACCTATGGATAGTTCCCCTTAAGTATCAACTTAATCCTAATGAGTTTGGTCGGATTTTTGTATGTTAGTTGTTGTTTTCACTTAAAATTCTATCCATTTTAAACAAAAGAGATACTTTGAGTGATACCAGCCACACTTTGCCTCAAATTGAAGAGAATTTGACTCTTACACGTCACAAATGACCCATGGATCATTAACATATAGTATCAACACAATACGAATTATTTTGGTCAGAGATCTGTACGTCGGTTGTTGTTTTCACTTAAAATTATGTCCATTTTAAACAAAAGAGAGACACTTTGAGTGATACCGATCACATCGTGCCTCAGATTGAAGTGGGGTTGACTCGTACACGTCAAAAATGACCCATGGATCATTATCCTAAAGTATCAATACAATCCAAATGTGTTTGATCAGATTTCCGTACGTCAGTTGTTGTTTTCACTTAAAATTATGTCCATTTTAAACAAAAGAGAGACACTTTGAGTGATACCAGCCACACCGTGCCTCGGATTGAGGTGGGTTTGACTCATACACATAACAAATGACCCATGGATCATTACCCTAAAGTATCAACATAATTCGAATGCATTTGGTTGGATATGAAGGTATTTTGGAGATTTTACTAGTTTTTCTTATCCAAGGCCCAAAGAAAAGTGGTTCATCATTCTTGCATGTTGCTGGTGAATTTCATCTGTTAAAATGGGAAAATGACTCATTGGAGAAAGGATGTTTTATTTAATAACAATTACATTTTTCCTACAAAACTTTACATACAACAATTTTTTATCTTTTGATCCCCTTAACCCCTCTCAAAAATGACCGCCAATTGTACATGTCTCCAAGTCAGATCTTTATGCTATTTGTGTACAATCTTCCATCAGATATGTAGCCCAATCATTTCTGAAAAAATCTATATCATCTTGTGATTATGAGGATTTTATACAGTCATAGTAGTACTACAAAATATATAAATAAATAATTAATAAATAATTTAAATGAAATAGTAGTTGTTTTTGAAAATACCTCTTTAGGGATGCTAGTTTGTTGATGAAAAATGATCTCTTTCGTAAATTTACAAACATAATAACTGAAATAATTATCGTTTGTTTATTTTGGACACTACAAAAAAAATTTATCATTAGGATAATAAGTAACTTGTGTTGATATGTGTTTGGATAATGAAATTTTATTATATATACTCTGATATTTTTCCAGACGTAGTACTTGCTCACCTCCTTATGCTTAGCCCCTATCCTCATTCCTTTTTTGATAATAATGATACACCACCCTATCATAATATAATCCTTAGTAAAAGATAATATAAATTATATTACTTGATGTATAGACCTAAAACGTAGGATTTAGTGTCTTACAGATTCACAAACTCCATCATGTGTGGTCTGTTTGTTGGATATCCTTGCATTGAATCTAGAAAATAAATCTTTAGAGTATCCAAGTTCACCGAAATTAGCATCCAATGTTTCCTAAAAACACAAAAAGGAATAAGTAATAAAATAAGTGAAAATATAATTGATATGCTTTAATCGTAGATGGTTGGTATTAGGAAGAGTCTGTCATCCTTAATCTTGATTTCAAATGTTTTCAGAAATCCATTCACTATTTCATCCTTTTTTGATGGCTCTAATTTCGTTAGTTGTGTTGATGTGGTATCAGGACTAATGAGTCCGAATTTTGGCTCATGGGAAAATTCATTCAACTATTTTTCATATATATGTTTTTCAATAATATAAAGTGAATTTAGTCATAATTTTCACATTATATCAGCTTTTATAAAATCAATTCATGAAAACATACCTCATATATAAATTTACAACTGTGATGCCTAGCCAACCGTATTCAAGGATCTCATTTATATTTTTAGCAGCAACAAAATCTTTAATTTCCTCTACGTATATATTCTTTTCAAAAACCACTATATGACTACTACAACCTCTTAGCTTTGTATCCACATGAGTCTTCAATGCTAGTAAATGTGGATATAGAATAGGTAGTGTTATTGTGCTTTCAGTAGCTCTTTGGGATCATTTGGTCGATCCTTTAGATTCTTTTGAGCCGACATTTCTTGTCACTCCCTTCCCTTTCTCTGTCTATAATAACATTCATTGGTTCAGACCCCTTTTTCATTAATTGTTAAAGGTTTAGCTTGAAAAAAATGGAAATAAATACCTCTTTGTCCACATGTACTCTTACAATTTGTGACGAACATGTAATGAATGTCCCAATAGCCTTTTCTACCATATGAATATCATCTTCATCAAGTAGAATAGGTAGCTCTACATTTGTCTCATGAGCTACAGTAATCGTCACTTTCATATGATCTTTCGGAAGTGGTATATTATGCAGCTTGTCCTCTAGGATATTGAACACTGTAGCCCTTGCTACAAGGTGATAGGTGGGTGTTGACATATATAAATCACAATCATTATCACCCTGTAGAAGATCCTTACAGTAAAATTATCAGTGTTTGTCTGATTCACTTTTCATGGGAACAATTATTAGAATATTGATTATCACGGCTAAGACAGTTCTTTGAGGGGAATGGCTCACCTCAAAGCTAGTGGGGATGGGGCGGGATCTCCACGCACTGGTTTTTCCTGAGTTGTGTCTTCTTATTGCTTCCCACTCATAAAAGTTGCTAGCAACTCTCCCTTCTATTGAAATCATTCTTCAAGAGTTGCTAGTCTTTCGCTCATTTGTTTCATTTTTTCATCTCTATCGTCTGTTTGTTTTTTTTTCTCATAATATACTTAGGGTGTCACCCCAAACCCCGCACCTTTGACACGATCGTATTGTTCTAGCCGCTTCAAATCCATCGATAATAGGTCTGCATCCGCTATAGGAGTAGCTGATTCCTGTGACTGTCGGATATAGTAAAGTAACTAATTATTTTTATGTAATATAAATTTAAAACAAATCTTTTTATCGTGTCATACTTACACATATTTCCCACACTTTTTTTTTGTTTTTATCTACTAGATTCCCTTCCTTATTCACACGTGCCTCCTTCCATAGCACGTGACATGGGATGGAAATGTCTGTGGTTTTAGACTCATCAATATATATATAAATATAGAAAGATAATTATGACGTTGTTTCTTGGCACCTAACAATATTTCTATAAATTTAAAATACGTACCATTTTCTTTTCTAGTGAAGCGTACCCCATCCTTGCTTTACGATAGGGGTATGTTGGTTTTGATGCACGTTCCTTATTTTCAGTACTGAGTTTTTGTTTCATAAATGAAATATTGACAATCAAAGTGATGAATACATGTATCCTCAAACAACGTATTATCAACCATAATGTACCTGAAACTTCTCATCCCCATGGCAGCCAATAAATGCATCTCATGCTTCTTGGGATATCAGGTGAGCGTAGATAAGGGTTGGGTGTGGGTTTATTTTACATTTGTAATATTTCAGGTGACATTTTGTTAAAATAGTACGAAAAACTCGATGACACCTTCCTGCAAGCCTTAGTAAATAATTCTTATGTGAATTATTTACTATAAATGTACTCTGCAAGATATTGAGAAGAGTAATACATTGTTTCATTATTGTATTTTCTAGTAAATTAAAGAAATAATATCATAATGTTACCATAATTTCTTCCCAGATCACAGCCTTCATCCCCAACACAACATGGTGTCATGAATCTATGTCAATCGGCACGCGTTGTCGAGTGAAAATTCCAATGTAACTACTAAACATATCCTTGTTGGGATTCACATGTTTTCCTCGTGCATTCCATCTGATATCAAATTTGATGCCTTTTCTTTTCTCCTTAAGAACTTTGGCTAACATCGTCAAACTACGACGCACTTGTGTTTTCTGGGACATCGGTCCTTCATCCCCGACTATTTCATCGATATCAAAATCATCTATATGTTCATATAAAATGATAGAAATGCCATGTGCTGATGGTTGTTGGACCTCAACACTAGGAGCAGTAACATGTTCAGAAACTTGTTGTTGCTCTGCACTGTGAGCAACCGCAGCAGCAGCAACAACAACAATAACAACAACTTGAGAGACTTGCTCAGCCTCGAGGTTAGGAGCACCAGAACCTGTAGAAGTCATTATCTACCAAAGTGGTTGAATAGTTAATTTAGATTACATAAATTTATTAATGATAAGATAATAACATGAGATAAAAAGATCTATATTACAAACAAAATATAACCTATTTATTGAACTCTCTTTCTTTTTTTCAAAGGCTGAAGGGATTTGAAACCTCTATCGATTATCCAAATCCCTTCATTGTGGTCTCCTCTAACATATAAAACATCATCTACATTGGGACCGCTGTGAAATGATTGCGACTTACCACTGAAAGGATCATCCTCAACTGAATTTTCATCGGACCCTTCAGTAGTTTTGGATGATAACAGAACAATCAACCACTTTTGGTTTGCAGGATCTGGAACATAAAATAATTATACCGCTTGTGATGCCATTATAAATTGTTCGTCTTTATACCCTTATTTACTAAAATCAACTTTCACAAATCTCAATTCATCTATTTTAACACCACTATTGTTATCAACCCATTTGCATTGAAAAATCGGCAATTGGAATGTTGTATAATTCAACTCCCGTATTTGTCTAACAATTTCAAAGTATGACATATTTTCATAAATTGGATTTCTGTCCTTACTACCAGAAACATGCATCGCTTCTGCCACAAGTGTAACTCCACTATTTTGAATGGTACTATTTTCATCATGTTCATCTGTATATAATGTATAACCATTAATTACATAACCATTATAATATAATACATACACACTTGTTCTGGCAGCTAGCCATCGAAGTCTTTCTGAAATTGAATTCAAATTTCCATCTAACTCCTTAAAAATATGGTCCTGAAACCATCCTATAAACTAGTGATTGTGTGTATTTGATATCCATTTTTCAGCCCTTGATGGATTCAACTGCCTAAGAATTTCTTTGTGGGTTTAAATATATGGAGCAACCTCCCAACTGTTATACAAAACATAAAGGTGGGCCTGCTCCCGGTCTGTAATATTGATTGTCACAACATTTCTTCCAGAAATTCCCTCACCCTCAATGCATCCAGTGTGACAAGATTTCGGGAGACCAATGCTTTCCACATCAGATAGGTATTCAGTAGAGAATTCAATGGCTTCCTCAACAATATATTGATCCACTATACAACCCTCTGGCCAAATTTGATTTTTGACATACCCTTTCAAAATCTTTATATACCATTCAATAGGGTACATCCATCTATAGTGCATAGGACCACAAAGTCGAATCTCTCTCACCAAGTGAAGCATCAAATAAACCATCATATCAAAGAATGTTGGCGGGAATAACATTTCTAATTCACATAATATGATGAAAATTTCTCTTTAAATAGCTAGAAATTTTTCCAGGTCTAAAACTTTGCTACATATATCTTTAAAAAAGAAACAAAGTTTGGTTAACGTATGAAGAACATTCTTGGGAAAAATAAAATATAAATCTATAGGAATTAAATCTTGTATCAAAACATGGTAGTCATGTGATTTCAAACCTTTTAATTTCAAATAATTCATTGAAACAATGTTCTTTATATTTGATTAATACCCCTCTGGAACCTTTACATCATTTAAGAAGTTGCAAAACTGATATCTCTCCTCCCTGAAAGAGTGTAAGCAGCTGGAGGAAGAAACATTCGATTTTCACCCTTCACGGGAGCCAAATATTCTCATATTCCCATGTCAACCATGTCCAACCTTGCCTTAATTCCATCCTTTGTTTTTCTAGGGGAATTTAGCAACGTTCCGATAGCACTGTCACATACATTTTTTCCACATGCATCACATCAAGAAAATTTATGACGTACAAACAATTCCAGTATGGTAATTCAAAAAAAACTTATCTCTTTTTCTAACCGATTTTCGTAAGGTTTTTCAAAAATGGTTTACCAAAAACAGTGTTCACATCTTTTACTTTCTCAAACAGCCGATCACCTGTTAGTGGAGACGGTGTTGTGCATTGTTCTGAACTTCCATTGAATGATGTCGTCCAAGATCGGTACTTATGATGATGAGGTAGAAATATACGATGTCCTAGAAACATAGTTTTTGATGAATGTTTCAACCTAATTGATTTTGTATCTTCTTCGCACACGGGACACCCTTGAGTTCCTTTGATGCTATAGCCTGAAAAATTTTCATAAGCAAGGAAATCATTTATCATCCCATACAACATCACTCTCAATGTGAAGTACTCAATTTTATAAGAATCATACAACATAACACCTGAATCCCACAATAACTTCAAATCCTCAATCAAAGGAGACAAATAAACATAAATATCGTTACCTAGTTGTTTTGTTCTTGATATAAGCATAAATAACATGATAAATTTCAGCTTCATGCATAACCAGGGTGGCAATTTATAATTTACCAACATAATAGGCCATGTACTGTGAGTACTGGTTTGAAAACCAAAAGGATTCACTCCATCTATAGATAACGCAAGACGAAGGTTTCTCAGCTCCTTTTCAAATTCAGGATACTCATGATCAATTATCTTCCATTGAGGATAGTCGGTCGGGTGACGTAATTTCCCATCTTTATTTCTTTTATCTGCATGCCATGACAATTGTCATGAATTTTCTTCACTTCCATATAGACGCCTAAACCTTGGAATGATTGGAAAGTACCATACAAATTTTGTAGGACTGGATTCATCTTTCTTGTATCGAGAAGCACCGCACTTTGGGAATTCTTTAAGTGATTTGTTCTCCTTGAGAAACAGTATACAGTCTTTTGGGAAGGAATGTATTCTTTCAGAAATCATACCCATCGAGCGTAGCATTCGTTTAGCTTCATATGTCTAGTTTGGGAGCTCATTATCTTTTGGGAGCATATCATTAAAGAGAGCAAGTAGTTCCGTAAAACTGACATCACACCATCTATTTCCTACTTTCAATTTATATAACTTCAGTTTAGCTGACAATGTTGTATATTTAGTGCAACCAGCATACAATGGCATCTTTACACAACTCTTTAACTTCTCAAACAATTTTGGGAAATCACGGAGTTCATCTTCAACTGTCCTTGTCATTTCCTCAATACGATCTTCATCATCATTGACATCTGTAATCACATCCTTCATACAGACTTCTTCATTATCCATATTTATATTCATATTTTATGATCCATAAAATGTAGTTTTATCCCAGCCAGTAGCTACATTCTCTTTTTCTCTGTGTTTATTCCAACATTTATAACTCTGATTTATTCCATGACATATAAAATGTTCTTCCAACTCCTATGGAGTAATTAGTATAGAATAAAAACAATGTAAACACGGACAAAGGATTTGAGAAGAATCCTTTGTGTGATCCTTTGCAAACTTGATGAACTCTTTCACTCTGTTCTCATACTCTATTGTCAAATGATTATCATCCATCCAATCTTTATTCATCTCCATCCTATTTAAATCTCAAATATTAGTATTTATGATTCAAATAAACAAAAAAAACTTCCAAATATAGTAGAACAGAACCTCTTCCTTATAAAAATAGAGATTAATAGAGCCTAACCATTTCCAATAAAGGTTTGGAAATCAATAGAACCAGGATAGACCCCCCATCAAAATCAACACACTTTCCAACCCCCTTACCAATATTTCTATCACCCACCACCCTTGTAGCAAAAAATTAAACATCCTTTTAACCCCCCCTACCATCCACCTCATTAATAATAAAATAATCACATTAAACAACCCAAAACTAGTGACCAAACTCAAATAAAATGAAAACAAGGATACAATTTTGATGAGAAAACTAATATAGTGGATACATTTACAAAAACAAATGGGTTCACATGGGAAACAAATATCCTAGGTTTATCCAAAATTACTATGGAATATCATAGGTTTTGTTACCTAAATTAACATAATAAATAGAAAATTAAGGTTAGTGAACATAAATTCTATCATGAACATCTAAAGAATATGCAATAACTCTCCCTCACTAACATGGGGATCTACCAACTCCTATCATATACCTAGAAAATAATTGAAAAAATTAGTAAAAATAGTTTCTTGTACCTATTTCTAATAGTACTACAAGAAAAGTATAACGAACATAGATCATACCTCTAAACACTCCTAGAGCCTCCTAGTAAAAAGACTCTAGTGACTGCAACTATCCAAGATTCTAACCACTAACTTCCCAATATAGGAGTGGTCTAATTAGGGGTAGTATTAGTAGAATCAAACCAAATTTCCATCCACCTCATACTTCTCCCTGATCTCCTCCATCACTTTAGTGCTATACAGACCTCCTTTCTCCAGTTCCTTCCTCTACCTAGGCTATTCGTCGACTGCCTCTCTGACTGTAGCATGAATGTTAAGAAAATGCAATGTGATATGTCTATGACCATCACAATCATATTAAATTCCTTTCAGTAATGGGATATCCTTTAGGTACCTATGAATGACAGTGCATCCTGAGATGAGACTTTCATCACACACCTATTGTGGGTGGGTGCTTCTAACCCTACATCCCAGAAGATCACTACCTTAAAAGATTATGATATCAACTCAAAACATAGGCATAATCATAGAACACTAATATAGCCATCCAAATATTAGTATTACATGTTGAATTCCACCAAACCATTAGAGTTCAGTCTATGAATTGATCAACATAAATTAATGGATTTAATAAAAATAGCTGAAATACAATCCAACCAAGTAAAAGACATTTACAATCTCTTGAGAATAAATTCATCCCCCATCACGTAATCAGGTTCTCCATATTGTAGGTGTACTTAACCAAAATCACTTGGCCTGACACACCAAGGGTAGTTCTTTACTAGAGCAGTCTCTATTCAAAATAACAATCTTGATACCCATAATAGGTATCAAGGAAGAATCACTATCTACCCAATGAAGTGCATGGTGTCTCCCCATTTTCAAGAAAAAAAACTTCTAGACTAGCACCTAGGAACAACTGGTCATAGAGGTTCACTAAGTTGGAACCACCCTTAAATTATCCTTGACATAAAAGAAAGATGTGTGGAATTTACCATTGATTGAAGTCAAGAAAAATCCCACAATCCTAAAAATAATTAACCACCCAAATACAACTGCTCACATGTTCATACCACTATCTAAACCCAAAGTCCTTTTCCAAAGAATACCATTCACCTTTCCATGTATGTGCTACTTTGATCTCCTCATCTTTTGTGGCCCTAGTGCATGGAGACTGGAGGCCACTCCATGAATCTTGGTTAATAATAAATGAACCTAAATGGCTTATAGGCTCCACTATGAACCGTCTCAAGGAGAGATTCAATTTAGAACACTATAACTTCACAAAGACACTCATCATATCTGGTATATGGGTTGATTCATACAGCATATCCTTACCAAGAGTTAAACATAAGTATCACTTATAAAAAATTCCAGAATTCATCGACATTCATATGGAAGAAAAGTATTCTTCTTGCACACATCACATAAAACCATGCTCACCAACTAAGGGAAATATAACTTAACATCCATAGGGTTGGATACACTTTCTATATTTGAGTGGTCCTAATCACTATCATAAAAATAACCTTCCCCATAAACACAATCACCAGCACATCATGACACCCACAAAGTGTAACCAATTAATAATGAGGCGGGTACTATCAAAACTCTTTTTTTCATGAAGGGGTTTACAAAAAGACCACTTTCCCTAGTATAGATAAACCCACCAGAAGGATGAGGAAAAAACACTAAACGTTAATAGAATATTTAGTATTCTTCTTGTACGCATAAAATAAAACCATGCTCACCAACTAAGGGAAATATAACTTAACATCCACAGGGTTGGATACACTTTCTATATTTGAGGGGTCCTAATCACTATCATAAATAGAACCTTCCCCATAAACACAATCTCCACAACATCATGACACCCAAAAAGTGTAACCAATTAATAATGAGGCAAGTACTATCAAAACTCTTCTTTTTCATGAAGGGGTTTACAAAAAGACCACTTTCCCTAGTATAGATAAACCCACCAGAAGGATGAGGAAAAAACACTCAACATTAATAGAATATTCATGTATAACAAGGTCTAGCTTGAAGTTGTATGAGAATATCAAACCCTCACACATATGACACTTGGTGAAAAATAAATTCTAGTTCCAAACATCATAAGTACCCATGGGGAATCATAAAAAAGTCATACTTTAGTTCAAATCATCTGCTAACCAAGTATAATATTCCACTACGTGTGTTATTTCGTGACATAGATTGTTATAACTCTATGTTAGTTAGCATCTAATCCAAGGGTGGTGATTATGGGGAAGAATATAAACATCACCCTAATGAAAACTACTCTCACAAAACCTATCCACCAAAAATAAACCTAAAAGGAGAAGTGGGAGAATTACCTAGAGTAGATCGCACCCACGATGGAGGGAGAGAAGAAGCGTCGAGCGGTTAGGGATCCTTTTGTGTTATGGCGGGAGGAGAAGGCGCGACCATGAGGGGGTGGTGCACAAGAGGAGCCACCACTGTTGAGAAATGGAGGAGTAGGGTTTGTGGGGAGTCCAGAAGAGAGGAGGAAGTAGGTTTTGCAGGGAGGAGGATTTGCGGAAGGGGTTCGAGGGGGGGGATAAAATGTAGGGCTAGAGGCGGAGCTCCGGCAAAGAGAAGATCACGGGGGGAGGGGAGTTGTCGCAGGGGTACAACACCACGAGGGCTTGAGGGCAAGATAAATAGAGGATAATATGCACCAGATTTTATAAAATATGGGACTATGGTTTTATTAGTGCTAAAAAAGTTTTGATAAAGGCTTCCTTTATCAGCGCTTATAAAGCGTACTCTTTATAAGCACTAATAAAAAAGCACTGATAAAGGGCTTCTTTATCAGCAATTTTTTAGCACTGATAAAGAATGCATTTATCAGTGCTAAAATTTTAGTGCTAATAAATGGTTCCTTTATCAGTGCTTTTTTCTTAGCACTGATAAAAGGTGGAACTTCCCTTGCTCGTTTTTGTAGTAGTGAAAGTTCTCCCACTAAAAATTATAACCTCAAACATCATATCCATTTAGTGTGTCAAGATCAATATTTTCACTAAGCAATGAGTCTATTATGGAATTTCTCTCACCACTTAGTTATTTAGGTAGGGTATTATCCCAGTTACAATAGTTGTGACTCTGGGATGGTTGAGTAGATAACACATTGTCCATATCCATCATATAAATAATGCTCAATTTTATTCCTCTTATAACCTAATCCTATTAGGGTATCCTGACTAGTTTAACACAAAATGAATTCCAAGAACATGTGCCTAATCCTATTAGGACCACACGTTACTTTATTTCCTTACATAAGATAATCCATGGTCACCTAGTTATGGCATGACCTACTCAGTTGGATGATCGATGTATTTACAAGTGTTCCTTTGGAAGGAATCTCACACTTAGTATTTGATGGGTTTTCTTTCAAAGCTCGCCAACTTAATATATGTCATATGCATATTAAATTCATAATTATTTCATCATATTTGATCTTTATTTATCATGTTTTATTCCTTTGTGTATGCATGTTTTTAATGATTTAGTTTTGGAATCCTTATTCTATCCGCTAAATTAATGTGATCACATCACACCAATGTGTAACCTTTCACACAACCCACAATTTGTGTTACTCGCCCAAAAATAGATGTCAAACATGTATTTTCATATCCAAATTAATCTCATGAAAAAGGTTCATGAACTTTTTAGGTAAAGGCATATAGTTATATGAGATTTATAATCTCCACATGAATAATCTTGGAGATATAAATAGATAGTTCCCACCTTTCTAGAACAAGGAATATGCCTCTAGGATAGTGGGAAGTCCGACCCAAAGTCCATCTACCCAAGGATACTTTACTCAAGAGAGAATTTGATTCATAATAATTATAAATCCTAATATGCAAAAAATATGTCCAACAACTAAATGAAATTTATTAACTCAATTAAAAACTGAGGTCAAGGTGGATGAAGACTAAATCTTATAGATTCATACCTTGTATGTAATTTAGAGATCTATCACCTAGAAACAATTTATTACATAAATTTTATGTACACAATATTCATATTTCATAAATAATTAACTAAACATGAATAAATAAATAATTTATTTATTTATTTTCCAAAAAATGAGATGCAAATATGATTTTTTTCATATTTATTTTAAACTTAAAAAATACCAGTTTACAAATTCTACCACTTATAACATATAAAAAATTTATAAATTGTACAAAAAAATAACAAATTATTAAAATTATTCAATTTCATTTTGTATTGTCATTTGACATTATTTTAACACTCAACGTAATTTTTAATTTATGCCCTATGCAATGTTTTATCATAGTGTAATATCATGGTGGCACCCCACACTACATTGTCACACAACATAGTGTCATGGAGGAGTACCATACTTGACATTGCACTATCAAGTATCAGTCTCATACTACATTGATGCTCATTATAGTATCATGTAGATATTATACACTACATTAACACTCAATATAGTATTAAGTACCCCAAATATGGTACTCTTTTTTCCATGGTGTAGACACATTCTATGTTGTCTTATAACATATGTTGTTCTCAGACCCGACATCACATTAAATGCTTAATGTGATATCGCATTCTTTCATAATATACATTGTCTCATAAATATAATATAAGGATATGGAACAAGATACATTAACACTTAACATAATCTCAAATTTTGTTGCCTCATAATACATTTTCACACAACTTATACTTAGGTAGAGAATCTAATATTATGTTATCAAATAACATAATGTTAAGTGAGGTGATCTGGTTTTTATCATGAAACATGTTCTTCATCAAAACTTTAAAGAAACATGTTGAAATGTCATATAAGAAGGATCATATACCATTGGTGTGTTTTGGGGGAACATCATATGATCTTGGTAGTGGAAGAAAACCCATATATTATTTCTGATATGTCCTCAATGATATTAGCATACGGTATATATAATGAATAGCATAAACATGCATACATGGATAGTTAATTCAATAGATTCCATCTCCATAGAGTTTTATTGATAAGAATCATTAGAGTGGTAGATGAAAGTCTTTTGTCTTTGAGGGTGGTATACCAGCCAAAGGATCCTCTTTCACAATGAGAGGATCCTGATACACCAAAGGGGCACTAGCGCCTTCACTGTCGTGAAAAATGGTATATCAAGATGAAGAGAGATTATAGATATATTTTCATGAAACTGATGATCATATCACCACTATTACCCATTCCCAATAAAGAGAACTCATTCCCTTTATATAGGAAATGTCTAGTGCTCTCCATTAAATAACATCAACATGCAACGCATCACATGTGTTACTGCCCATTAGGTAACATTCATTGAATCCATTTATTGATAATGTAATCCATATTTAATCCATTCATAATTTATTATAACCAATTAATACCATGTGAGGATGATGTGGTAAAAGTTCCATCTAATAACATCTAACATTGGGTGTAATGTAGTTTCAAGTTGCATCGCATGCAAATGAGACTATATTAGCTTTGACGTATGCTTGGTCTTGGGCTTAAGGATACTTTGGAACCAATGTATCCCCAATTCATATGAATCACATGTATATTAATTTAGTTAACATATAATATAAATTTCCAAATCTTAAATCCAAAACTCTTAGAATTCAAAAATAGACCATAATTAAATAATATTAAAAACAATATTGACACGAGGGTGTTACAATATGAATATTCATAATCTATGAAATTATTCACCATAAAGTATACATCATGTGGAGTATTTTACTTAAAAGATGAACTCTCTCTATGAGGTATCACAATATGATGATATGACATTGTATCATGTGGTTGTGATGGACCAACTTCCACTATAGGATGAGAATATTTGATAGTATATATAGTGCCACACAACTCTATAATTAGTTTTTTGGATTGATTATTAATCAATGGAAATATTTTTTGTCAGATCTCGTCATCAAAAATTGGATAGGCTATATGCCGCAATCTATCTTTATATTGAATATTTTTGTAGTTAATGGATTGTATTGTCTATTTAATTGTAACATTTAACCATCAATTAATTTTTTTCCGAGCAACTTCCAATGCTATATAGATATTGAGAATTAAAAATCATTATCATTGTATACTTTAACTAAACCCTTATTCAATATTAATTATTTTTTCATTGCAAAAAATATATATATACATCGTTTTATTTACAATAAGACTTAATATTACTATTAATAAATTTCAAAGAATTTGATTATGTAAAAAAATAAACAATAATTTCAATTTAAAGAATAATTATATTTTATCACTGAAACATAATATGATTTATCAATATTCTAGCATTTTATTTTAAGTGTGAGTCTTCAAATTTATAGACTTTAAAGATATTACTGAACATGAGTTTGGTGGAGTAAACACTAGACATCCTACTGATCTTAGTTAGTAAAAATCCTTAAAATTCCCACAGAAGAGGTCTGAAGTGATTCCCCACTTCCCAGAGTTCTTACACTAAATAAATCTTAAAAAACTATTAATTAAAAGAAATTTTTATATTTTTATTATTGCACCTATTTAAAAAAAATTCAGATGTAAAGTTTAATTTTATTATTAATATCAATACTACTTTATTAAAACATGTTTTAAGCCATCATTATTTATAATAAATAACTAATTACACATTATTTAAAACATTATACTAATATTATGACACAAGAAAAATAATTAAACATGAAATTTAATATTCTTAGTTGCATTGTTGATTTAATTAACTAAAAAATTCAATAAAGAAAATAATTAATTCTAAAAATATAATATTTTAAAACTAATCTAAAAAATAATATTTAAAACTACTAAAAAGGAGAAATACCAAAAATATTGAAAATTGAAAGACTTGAGTCACCAAATAAGATTTCCTTGAAATATTTGAGGCAATTTGAGTGAGAAATAAAAAGAAATGGGTGTGCATGAGTGAGAAATCATGGGGGTTCCCTTTTTAGGCATCTTGGGGAAGAGCGAGAAATGAATTAATACTTTTCTATTTGGATTTGGAATAAAGGTGTGAAATTGTTTCATGCTCATAAAAAATTTGTAATTTTAAAATAATGAAATGATTTTATCAAATTCTAGTGATATCATGAAATGGTTTCATACTTTTAGCTGATACGGTAAAAACATGAAATGATTTTATGCTATTTCATCTAATTTCAGTAAATAACCCTTTATCTAACTCAAATAATAATAATAATAGAAAAGAAATGGGAGTTTGGTAGTGAGACTATTTGAGAGATAAATGAAAAGAAATGGGAGTATGAGAGTGAGAAAATCATGGGGGGTCCCTTTTATAGGCATCCAAAGGAAGAGCATGAAATGAATTCAGGCTCTTCTATTTGGATTTTAAATAAATTTGTGAAATTTTTCCACACTCTTCATAGATTTAGAATTTTAATAGCATGAAATTATTTCACCAAATTCCAGTAAGAACATGAAATTGTTTTAGGATTTTAGCTGCCAAGGTAAAAGTATAAAATGATGTTATGGTTTTGTATATCAATTTATTAAATAGCCTTTTAACCAACTTAAATAATAATAATAATATCGTTACTCAATTTTTCAATATTCATGGATTTACTAAATTTGGATATGGAAACTATTAAGGAAGGGGAAACATCATTCCTTTTCTAATTAATTTCCTAACCATATTTACTAAAGAAGATAAAGAAGTCACAAAAGGATGAAAAAGGTTTGCAAAATAAGTTTAAATCCATTAAAGATGGTAGATTTAATGACTTCACATATAAAGATAGTGTGTCAATGTTTGGAAATAAACTATGTTTATCCTCAGTACTTGATCTAGAAAGGGAATTATTGGATGAAGCTCATAGTTCAAATTTCTTCATAAACCTTGGTAGTACAAAGATGTGTAGGCTTCTAAGAGAACACTTCTAGTGAAAAAACATGAAGTGTAAAATTGTTTACTATGTATTCTTGGTATGTTAAAAAGTAAAATTTGAGAGATTACTTTCAAATGGTGTAATTTAACCCCTCTATATACCAATGTATAAGTGGAAAAATATCATAATGGACTTTATTAACAGATTTACTAAGACATCTAAGAGGAATGGTGTTATAATTTTAATTATGGATTGACTCACCAAGTACACACACTTATTAGTAATAAGGGTGGATCCACACCTTTAACATCTTGCATATCTCTATATTAATGAATTTGTAAGGCTTCGAGGTGTGCATCTATCAATTATATTTGATCATTAACCTCATTTCATATCTAAATTCTAGATGAGTCTTCAAAAGGATTTTAATAAAAAGATACACTTGAGCACTTCTTTCCATTCTCAAATAAATGGGAAGTCCGAGAGAACTATACAAACATCATAGAATATACTGAGGTTATGCTCACTTGACTTCTAAATAACATGGGATCAGTATCTACCTTTAGTGTAATTTGCATAAAATAATGGCTTTTAGTTGAGTATGAAATTGGTACCTTATGAGGCCTTATATGGTAAAAGGTTTCATACTCCAACCTAATGAGATGAAGTTAGGGAAAGGAGTTTATCTAGTCCATAACTCATTTAGGATACAACTAAGAAGGTACAAGTTATCCATAATCATATTAATACAACTCAGATCAGATAGAAAATATATACTGATAATCAAAGTAAGGACTTATAATTTCAAGTAGGGGATCATGTATTCTTAAAGTTATCTCCATGTAAGGGAGTTATAAATTTTGTTAATAAGGGAAAGAAAGGACCTAAGTACATTAGACCTTTTGAAATTTTAAAGAGAATCAAAGTGGTGACTTATCATTTGGTTATGGAACCCAACCTTTCTAGAGTGAACAAGGTGTTCCATATTTCATTATTGAGTAAGTACATGCCATACCCAATGCATTTACTCAACACTGAGGAAATATAGTTAAAACCTAGATTGTATTATAATAAGGTGCCTATATAGATTCTTGGCACTAGAGTGTAAGTATTGCAGAATCAGTTGGTTGGTGAAAGTACTTAGAGGAATCACAAGTTAGAGGAAGCAATGTGGGAACTTGAAGAAGAAATGATGAAGAAATACCCACATTTTTATGAGCTAACATATATCACAAATTTTTAGGATGAAATTATTTAAGTATGGAAGAATTTATGACCTGAGATTCTTCTATAGTAGGTAGACACTATATCTCTAAAACTATTACACAATGCACATTCTATTACCTCGTCAGTATAGTACTGTAGAAAGATATTTTACAAATAAATATATTTAAAATATGTATTTCTAAATTTCAGAATTTAAATTTGATAAAATATACACCATTCTTGGATTTCAAATATCAAAGTTAGCTTAAAGTTAACTTTTGGGATTTTTTAAAAAAGGGGGTTCTTTTTAAAGATTTGTTATTTTAAGTGTTGTGTATTTTATCCAAATAAATTATATTATATTTTATAAACTACAACCATAAAATAATAAAAATATATATTAACACTCATTTAATTATTAATTGATGCTAAATAAGAATAAAAACACTTAATTTATAAAAATACATTAATCAACAAAAATAATTTTTATATATATATTATGTTTTAATTTGAAAGTTAATTTTATCTTATTTAAAAATTGATTAAATTAAATAGAGACCATATTTGGAATCTGAAAATTAATATTTGGTAATAGGGGTCATCTTATATTTTTAGTAAAAGAATTATTACCATAGTAAATATTTAATCAAATTCAGTGTGGGTAAAAGAGGTAAAGTAAAGTGGATCTAAATTTTGATGATTAAAATAATACATACACATTATATAAGACATTTTTTAGGTATTAAATTAAATCCTAAATGTCTCTCCAATATATATTTACCTAACTCACCTAACTCCCATTTGATTCTATCTTTACCATTCACCTAACTTTAGTTTCCAAGGAAATGTCCCTCATTTTCACCTTTAAAAAGAGCTCACTTCCACCCATTCTATCATCCCTATCCACTCCAAAGATATTGATAAATAATTTCCTCTAATTTTCCCTCTCAATAGTATCTCTAAATAGTTTTTAAGGTTCTAATTAGTTCTTCTCAAGATTTAAGAATCTACCTTTCATGTAAGGGTTTCCAATCCTACATTTTCCTTTTTGATTGATTTATTTTATTATAATGTCATTTAAAATTATTTTTTACATAATTACATGCTTTTTATTGCATTATAATATCATCCATTTCATATATTATTAATAAAATATTACT
Organism: Viscum album; assembly: GCA_963277665.1. Classification (NCBI taxonomy): domain Eukaryota; kingdom Viridiplantae; phylum Streptophyta; class Magnoliopsida; order Santalales; family Viscaceae; genus Viscum; species Viscum album. The sequence goes on from OY728159.1 coordinate 1,645,313,370, forward strand.
TATTCTCTCTTTTTATAGCATTTTTCTAAGTCATTATTATGCCAAAATAAGGGTTCATAACCTTTTTTTTACAATTTTTCCATTTTTATTTATTTTCAATGAGAAATTTTATTATGATTCATTAATATAAATTCATTATAATATCATAAATGATTTATATCCATTACCTCTCATTATACTACCTTCATAATCCATTATAATTTTCAAGCACTTTTGTAGCCATAAAACATCCTAAAATTTTGGTAAAGAGAATGTGATTTCCTAGAAATGACATCTCTATTTAGAAATAAACAAGTGGAGGTAGGCTTTAGAACATATGAAAATAGGGGTAATAACCCAAAAAAGGTCATTTGGGTATTAAATCTACCTTCAATTAGTTCAAAACTAGTGGGACTAATTGCACTCTGGTTTGACACTCCCAAAGGATATACTTTGGATGGCTCATGTGCTCTTTATAAACCATATTGAAGGGTTGTTTCCTATTGAAATCCCTACAACATGAAATTAATCTTAAATAATTCATTTTTATCATTACTATGATAAGGGTAGTTTCCATTACATTGTGAATATCTTATTATTTCTAAGTGTATTGTGGGATATTCACCTAGATAGACATATTATTCCATTGAATGGGGAATATTTAAATACCATATATCCATGATCCTATATGGGAAAATATTTATTACTTAGACATGATTTATGTATGATGTTACTTAGGGAACATTATGATATGTTTTTTTTATTTTCTCCTTCATATGATGAATGCATTGGACTTAATTAGCAATGGGTGAGGCCAGAAATTATATAGCCCTTCAATGCATCGGTAGGTATCATAAGACATACTAGATTTCATAATTGGGTATATGCCTTGCCTATTTATGAATTATGTCTTTTCATGAGGCCTTGATGATAAGATTAAGATGTTTTGAATTATGCACGCCATGAGATTAATTATTGATATCCATGTGTTTATTTATTGTTATGTTATCCATGGATATATTATGCTCATTTGTGGAATTATTCAATTTGTTTATTCATGTGATATTATATGTGTCATGCTTATGTTATGATAGATCATGTTTTAAATTTCCCCTTACTGAGCATTTGAGCTCACCTCTTTATATTGTTTCCCATTTCCCTAGGAAACCATGAAGATTACTACGTGTAACATATGAAATTTCAAGGAGAAATAATAAAATTTTCATGTATTCAAATGATATATATTAAGTTTTCAATATAATGTAATGTTCATTTATGTATCTAGTTTCCTAAGTCTACTAAACTATTGGATCATGTGTATTGTGATCTATGTATTATGTACCAATGTAATAAAATAATCACCGATGGGTTTCTATAGTTATGGTGTTATATAAGTATCCAAGCACATCATATGTGACCTAACTAAGAATATATATTCATTTACTCAATCTAATTCAATCATGGTTTAGATGTATTTAATCATCTTACAAGTTGAAAAATATCATCTTGGTAGTGCTCCAACTGACGGCATGATCAGCAATATACTCAATCACCCCTTATTAGCTAAGTCACTTTTGACTTACATAAGAAAGGTATTAAAGTATGAAGGTTCTCATGATATTTATCTTTCCAACCTCATGTATGAATGATTGATAATAATCATACACCCCTAAGTATATGAATTATTGTATGACATTCCATTGGTTATACTTTGGTGGGTCAGTCCAAGTAATAAGTCTCTATTTATTACCTCATGAATATATTCTTTATATATCCTACACAAACATTTGAAATTAGTACAGTATTTTATTCATGTTAATCTTAACATATCATCACAACCTATAATACTCCATGATGATCATTGGTTTGGGATGATTTAAAGTCATACTTTGAGGGAATATTATCATTCCTCCATTCATATAAGGTAAATTGTAGCACACATGAATGAATGATAAATGGAGATTGACTTTATTATAAAATCATGAGACATTATATAGACATTACATCAATCTATCAAGTATAAAATACCTTGAGACCTAAGATGATCCTCATAGTGTTTCTATGGTAATGGATTCATTAATAGATCTTCCACATTATCCTCTATATATAAGGCCCCAGCCTTAAACCTTACTTAATATTGAGTTATTACAAGATTACACATTGAGGATCTTTTCAGGTTTAGAGTTTTAGAGAATTAGATCATGAAACTTGCATTACATTCCACATTTAAACAAAGTGGTTACATAAAAGATAGTATTCATTCTTCCCATCAACGGAAACATATTTAAAATGAAACATGGATTCTTTCTTGACACATCCTCGACACTATCATCACATCATGTACCTTTCCCTTGACCTGTGAAAAACATTTCAAAAACTTGGGATGAGCATAAAAAGCTCAGTAAGGGTTATAAAAATATGGAAAGGAAACATGAGTTCGTATATACATAAGAATGAAATCATACTTTACCCATAAAATATAGGCATATCAAATCATGAATAAATCATAGAAAATATAAGACATAAAGGTAACTTGAGGCATTCATAACATTCTTACGTAGGGAGTAACCCTCTTGGTTACGTTTGGAATACCCATCACAGTATATTCCCTAAATCTCTTCGGAGAAACCTTAACGTTTCACTCCTTCGCGTTACCCAATGCATTGGAGAGCTATATCGGGCTCACCCGCCCTTAGTTTATCACGGAACCACCCATTCTTCATAACAATGCCCAAGAACCATAACATAATCGTATCACATAAACATGAATAAAGGAAACATAACATTTCCACATTTCAATCACAATATAACATTTTAGGATATTGAAATAATGAATCCATTCAAAAAGAAACCATTTCCAAAACCATTTAATAAAGAGATTTTTGAATCAAAGTGTCCCATACCACCTTGAAGCTTTTAACATTTTAAACCATTAATATCCATATAAATAAATCCTTAAAACCATTTTGAAAACATGGATATTAATAAGAACAAATAATTAAAACATTTAAAACGATATTTTGGTTAAAGGGGTTTTACTAAAATTAGAGACACTTGAATACAATAATCGAGGAATAACATTTAGTCAGAACTTTATAATATCATGAGAATAAAAGGATTCATGATATAATACTCCAAAGGACAGTATATACACCATATAAAAGTGAATTGGTGCATAACAACAATGAACCCTCAATAGAAATGTCAAATGTGATGAAATCCCTTATAAAGAAGGTATCCTTAAATTAAGGACAAATAAATCTCAAAAATATGTGTGACAAATATATATACACCCAATATAAGTGGATATTAAGTGTGAAACAATAAAAGGTCATTCACACATATTCAATGGATGACATATTCAATGACTACAAGTTGAACCCAAAGAAATCGAAATTGGGTTAAAAAGTTCCCTTGACAGCCTAACGGCATCACATCAAAATGAGTTTATGAGAGATAAAAAGTGTATCTCATCACTTGGACATAAAATTTACTTCAATAAGGATGTATGAGAACATATCCCAACATAAAAATATGTAAATTAAAAGACCCAATAAAAGAAGTCTTTTAAAAAAGGGGAGGGTGAAAGGTTCCCTTACCGACTTGGGTATCTTTCAAAACATACACCCCATGAAGAAAGACAATAGGTCATTGATGTAAATACTCATAAACGAAAGTATATTAAACAAAGAGTAGAATAATGGGCAGTACATACACCACTCAATGGAATTTGTGGCAAATGTAGCATAAATCTCACGGGAATAAAAGTGAGATGAAAAATCCCTTACGAAAACTCAGCAGCCTAACGGCGCCACATAAAACTTCCGAATATGGATTGATGAGATCAAATAGAGTATACCATAATATTACAATAGAATTTACAGTAAGTGGAATATAAAAGAAAATCCCCCAACATTTCAAGGATGAGTTTAAAAGAAGTGACATAAAGGAGAGTACTTAAAAAGAAAGAGAGAGGTTAGATCTCTTACGAAAGTTCGGCAGCTTAACGGCGCCACTCAAAACTTACAAAATGGATTGATGAGAGAGAATAGGGTCTCTCACCACATGAACATAAAAATTACAGTAGGAGTAATATAAAAGAACATCCCAATCATAAGAAAGATGAGCTTAAAAGAAATGACATAAAAGAGTGTACTTAAAAAGAAAGAGAGTTGTAGGATCCCTTACCTCGGGTCCGACTTGACTCGATCGTTCTTTAATCTCCTGAATAATAAACTTGAGTTAATTTATAATTCCTTAAGAACCTTTTTCAAGTTCATTAGTACTTTTATACCACTTATTACCATGTCATAAACATTATGTAATCATTTAAGTTAATAATATTTGTTTTGTCGATATTTGGTTCTTAAGTCGAAAGTGGACTTCTTACAATTACATGTTGTTCGTGTGGCCAAATGTTTATTATATCCAGAATTTTATTCATTATGTAGATATCATATATTTCATATATATCCAGTACATGCATGCATTTATAAAATTACATAATCATTTAGAGGTAAGAAATGAAATGCACCGTTCATGGAGACGGTAAGCCGTACGTACGCATGAACGCTACTTTCATTTCTATTTCGTATTTTATAGAATGGAATAATAATTATATAAAGTTATATTATAATTACAGTATAATATCATATATAATATCATATTTCCATCCTTTATACATCCCACATATGGTATTTAACGAATCAAATCACTTTGAGGGGGCGGTAGTCCGCACTTCCTTAAATGAAGATATCGCGTATACCCATAATGGAAGCCATAAAGGTAAGACAAAAATGAAAAATACAGAATCATAAATAAAATATAAACATATTATATATCATATATAAAAATAGTGACATCATAATGGCCACCTTTGAAGGTGTTAAATGAGTATTGAACAATCATCGTTTCGGGAGGCAGAATTTCACCATCCACGGAAACCGTATGTTCTTTAACCATTTGATGTAGTTGTGTGAGAGTGTAGCTCGAATAAATCTTATAACAACATCCTAGTATATTGAAGATACTGGTGTTGTTACAAAATAAGTAAATAAAAATATTTTAGGGGTTGGAGAAGCAAAATAAAACAAATGAACATGAGAGAATTAATTACCTTTAAAAGTGTAACTCCTTTTGATTTGAGCCTAAAGGATTCCTTTGAAAGGATTATGCCCAAAGGGAATCCTCTAGGATGAGGAGAGGGATGTGGAGAGAGTAAATGGGCAGGGGTTGGCCGATCCAAAGGCTTGAGGAGTGTGTTAAATGAGGTAGAGGTGGGGGCCTTTTATAAGAGGAGAGGAGGGGCACTTTTGGAAAGTAAAGAAATATTACTTTATTTGAAAATGTGTTTCGGTTTCAAAAGGTCCCACATTGATATAATTTGTGGATAAGGTGATAAGGCTTCGAAATCCACTCATACAATAAGTTTTGGACATGTTTAGTTCATAGATTTTACATTATCTTTCCATTTTATTTAAATCGTCAAATAATGATGTCGTCGCTGCATCATTATTATGTCATAAATAATTTAATTTATTTAATGTCTAAAAATTATAAAAAAAATACTATGATTTAGGAAATCTTTTTATATTTCCAATGAATATTTATAATCAAAAAGATGACTTTTATAACCCCACTTAAAAATTGTTTTAGTAAAACATATCATGTTTGTGTCAATTTTACTTTTACATTAAATAAAATGTTATTTATGTCATTTCCCAACCAAAGTGGATCAATGGGGTCCCCAAGTTGACCCATGGCTTGTCTTGGTCGGACATGATACAACCAATGATGGTAAGACATGTGTCAAGCTCATCTCATTTTATTAAAGCATTATTTTTACCTTAAACTACACTAATTACCACTAATCGCGATTAAAAACTTAATAAGTTACTATTCACCAAAAAATTATTTTAATATCATTGAACCACATTTTACTTCTTAATGACAACCATGTATGTCGGATTTTTGAAAATCAAAACACAATGATGGAAAAATTTCATTTAAACGGAAAATCAGTTTTTATAAGTACCACTTAGTGGTTCCACTATTCATCAAAAATTGAAGTTTTTCAGAAAAATCCCAAAAATTCACCCTAAGATATATTTGATATTCTGAATTCAAAAATGAAGTCCGTTTTACAAAATTCAGAACATATTAGTCACATTAATTAATTTAATAATTAATTCCTGCTGTCAGAGAAAATAGCGTGTTTTTATAAAACAATAAGTATCAAAAGATTGACACTAGTTTAAGTCTGATTTCAAAATGAAATTAATTCCAACAACCACTATTGGATTTAATGGTAAAAATATTTTCTAATTTCACTTTAAAACCAATTCAAAATATAATCTAATCATATAAATAAATTAGATTAAAAAGAGGTTTTGAATTAAAATACAACATTTTACACTATTCATTAAAAAAATGAACTTTATCGGAAAAATACCAAAAAATTACACAAAGTAAAATTTGATGTCCTGATTCTTAATAAGAGTTTTATTTGGTCCAAAAGAATGTTTAAGAGTGAAAAAAACTATATTTAATGACAGTTCTCCATTAAAAGGCGATAAGTGAACCTTTAGTGAAAACTAGGGCATATACGCCTAAAATTGAATTCTTTCCGTATTTTAAGCCTTTAGCTTTTATTAGATAAATGTAAAAACATTTAAAAAAACATATATAATCATATTTAGTTATTTCTATCCATTCCCTCCAATACAACGGCTACATGTTAACTACCATTTAAAATAATATTATTTTATTATTAGAGTGCAACGTAAGATTCCCAAGAAACTCGTTGTTGCGTGTTGGGTACGCCATCGAGCATAGAGTCCCCTTTAAAGTCATATTAATATTTTATTCACAAATATGGATAAATATGAAAATGTCATATTCCTTATTTACCTGGGGTGTTACATCCTTCCCCCCTTTTGGGAATTGTGTCCTCGCAATTTTAAAATTGCGCTTGGAAACATCCTTGAACGTCCCACATCAGAACAAAAGTCGGTAAAACAAACACTTTAAAATAAAGAGAGATAAGTACAAAGGTCACCCGAGTTAACCCATACTAGGATTCCAAGTATGAAAATATGGACATGGAGGAAAAAAAAGGTTCATGTTCTGATGGAGAGTGATAGAAAACATGTTTAGGAGAAAGTTAACCACGAGAAAATCACAAACTTGTGATGGGTTAAACGGTATTCGATTCCCCAGTAGGAAAAGTTAATAGACAACATTTTAGTTTTAAGTTACTTTTTATTGAGGAATTTATTCATAAGGAAACATAATCACTTATCATATTGACTTTCAACTTTTATTAGATTCCTTACACAAACTCATATTTTTCTCCAAAAGACGAGTATTTAGGAAGACTTGTTCACATTAAGAGTACTATAATCAACTTCTAGAGAATCACCTAATCCACAAAATAGAACTATATACTTCCCATGTATTTAACCAAAACCAAAACCAAAAAGGCTAGTACAAGATCAGATAGTCCAGAAAAGGATAACCCTTTATAAAAAGAAAATCTATTCTTAATCTCCAAAATTTGTCCAACAAAACCCAAAGTTCAACGAGGACCATTTGTCCATAAAATTCTTAAAAGTAAACCAAACTAAGATTGAAACCCAAATATTTGAAGGATTTAGTCACATAGTCTACCAAGTTAAATCGTAACATTTATCTCCAAACAACATTAGTTGCTCCTAAAGTCTCACATTGAAAAGTAATTATCCTAATCACATTCCTCCAAAATCAACTTACTCTTAATTCATAAAATCATATAACTAAAAAGAATCGTTCAAACTAACCAGGGAATTCACGTAGTCCAGTGGTAGGTGATAAATACCAGTCGCACTTTGGTTGTGGGTTCGATTCCCGCAGCTTTGTCCGACGCGACGGGATGTCACACGGTCTGCGTGTTGTCCTTTTTCCAAAACTATATAATTCTTAAAACATTCCCCAAAATGAGATAAAATCTTCAAGAATAATCATAACATATTTTAACCTCAATTTTATCTCATGCCCTTCATTTTCCATCATATCATATAATAACCCATAATTACCTCAAAAGTAAGGATCATATAAACCCTAATGGTTACCTTAATAATTATTACCTGAATTTCCACATCGAGTTGGCCATCTCGTACATGATGCATTAGAGAACTCACCAAGGTTCAAGTGGTTGATCATGACTCCTTGATAGTTGGTTTAGAAAAACCATGAGATTCCTCATTGAATCCCCCATCTCATCGAGTATCTTCATCAGAGAACCACCACAGTTTCCTTCAAACCCATTGTCACTTTGGTGCCTGCTAGATCCAGCCATTTACTAAAACCAAAAAGGTCAGTGTGAGTATATCAACAAAACCTCATGTACTAATGAGTAATATAGACAATAAGATATACTTACTCATTCACTTTATCTAAAACTAAGACTCTTTCTGAAATCCTAACCATTGTGGTAATTGTCAATTATGCTTAAAGAATACCCTAACCTCTAAAGTTATCTAAACCGACCTTTGATACCAACTATAAGGCCCCAGCCTTAAACCTTACTTAATCTTGAGTTATTACAAGATTACACATTGAGGATTTTTTCAGGTTTAGAGTTTTAGAGAATTAGATCATGAAACTTGCATTACATTCCACATTTAAACAAAGTGGTTACATAAAAGACAGTATTCATTCTTCCCATCAACGGAAACATATTTAAAATGAAACATGGATTCTTTCTTGACACATCCTCGACACTATCATCACATCATGTACCTTTCTCTTGACCTGTGAAAAACATTTCAAAAACTTGGGATGAGCATAAAAAGCTCAGTAAGGGTTATAAAAATATGGAAAGGAAACATGAGTTTGTATATACATAAGAATGAAATCATACTTTACCCATAAAATATAGGCATATCAAATCATGAATAAATCATAGAAAACATAAGACATAAAGGTAACTTGAGGCATTCATAACATTCTTATGTAGGGAGTAACCCTCTTGGTTACGTTTGGAATACCCATCACAGTATATTCCCTAAATCTCTTCGGATAAACCTTAACGTTTCACTCCTTCGCGTTACCCAATGCATTGGAGAGCTATATCGGGCTCACCCGCCCTTAGTTTATCACGGAACCACCCGTTCTTCATAACAATGCCCAAGAACCATAACATAATCGTATCACATAAACATGAATAAAGGAAACATAACATTTCCACATTTCAATCACAATATAACATTTTAGGATATTGAAATAATGAATCCATTCAAAAAGAAACCATTTCCAAAACCATTTAATAAAGAGATTTTTGAATCAAAGTGTCCCATACCACCTTGAATATTTTAACATTTTAAACCATTAATATCCATATAAATAAATCCTTAAAACCATTTTGAAAACATGGATATTAATAAGAACAAATAATTAAAACATTTAAAACGATATTTTGGTTAAAGGGGTTTTACCAAAATTAGAGACACTTGAATACAATAATCGAGGAATAACATTTAGTCAGAACTTTATAATATCATGAGAATAAAAGGATTCATGATATAATACTCCAAAGGACAGTATATACACCATATAAGAGTGAATTGGTGCATAACAACAATGAACCCTCAATAGAAATGTCAAATGTGATGAAATACCTTATAAAGAAGGTATCCTTAAATTAAGGACAAATAAATCTCAAAAATATGTGTGACAAATATATATACACCCAATATAAGTGGATATTAAGTGTAAAACAATAAAAGGTCATTCACACATATTCAATGGATGAAATATTCAATGACTACAAGTTGAACCCAAAGAAATCGAAATTGGGTTAAAAAGTTCCCTTGACAGCCTAACGGCATCACATCAAAATGAGTTGATGAGAGATAAAAAGTGTATCTCATCACTTGGACATAAAATTTACTTCAATAAGGATGTATGAGAACATATCCCAACATAAAAATATGTAAATTAAAAGACCCAATAAAAGAAGTCTTTTAAAAAAGGGGAGGGTGAAAGGTTCCCTTACCGACTTGGGTATCTTTCAAAACATACACCCCATGAATAAAGACAATAGGTCATTGATGTAAATACTCATAAACTAAAGTATATTACACAAATAGTAGAATAATGGGCAGTACATACACCACTCAATGGAATTTGTGGCAAATGTAGCATAAATCTCACGAGAATAAAAGTGAGATGAAAAATCCCTTACGAAAACTCAGCAGCCTAACGGCGCCACATAAAACTTCTGAATATGGATTGATGAGATCAAATAGATTATCCCATCATATTACAATAGAATTTACAGCAAGTGGAATATAAAAGAAAATCCCCCAACATTGCAAGGAGGAGTTTAAAAGAAGTGACATAAAGGAGAGTACTTAAAAAGAAAGAGAGAGGTTAGATATCTTACGAAAGTTCGGCAGCCTAACGGCGCCACTCAAAACTTCCAAAATGGATTGATGAGAGAGAATAGGTTCTCTCACCACATGAACATAAAAATTACAGTAGGAGTAATATAAAAGAACATCCCAATCATAAGAAATATGAGCTTAAAAGAAATGACATAAAAGAGTGTACTTAAAAAGAAAGAGAGTTGTAGGATCCCTTACCTCGGGTCCGACTTGACTCGATCGTTCTTTAATCTCCTGAATAATAAACTTGAGTTAATTTCTAATTCCTTAAGAACCTTTTTCAAGTTCATTAGTACTTTTATACCACTTATTACCATGTCATAAACATTATGTAATCATTTAAGTTAATAATATTTGTTTTGCCGATATTTGGTTCTTAAGTCGAAAGTGGACTTCTTACAATTACATGTTGTTCGTGTGGCCAAATGTTTATTATATCCAGAATTGTATTCATTATGTAGATATCATATATGTCATATATATCCAGTACATTCATGCATTTATAACATTACATAATCATTTAGAGGTAAGAAATGAAATGCACCGTTCATGGAGACGGTAAGCCGTACGTATGCATGAACGCTACTTTCATTTCTATTTCGTATTTTATAGAATGGAATAATAATTATATAAAGGTATATTATAATTACAGTATAATATCATATATAATATCATATTTCAATCCTTTATACATCCCAAATATGGTATTTAACGAATCAAATCACTTTGAGGGGGCGGTAGTCCGCACTTCCTTAAATGAAGATATCGCGTATACCCATAATGGAAGCCATAAAGGTAAGACAAAAATTAAAAATACAGAATCATAAATAAAACATAAACATATTATATATCATATATAAAAATAGTGACATCATAATGGCCACCTTTGAAGGTGTTAAATGAGTATTGAACAATCATCGTTTCGGGAGGCAGAATTTCACCATCCACGGAAACCGTATGTTCTTTAACCATTTGATGTAGTTGTGTGAGAGTGTAGCTCTAATAAATCTTATAACAACATTCTAGTATATTTAAGATACTTTTTTTGTTACAAAAGAAGTAAATAAAAAGAGTTTAGGGGGTTGGAGAAGCAAAATAAAACAAATGAACATGAGAGAATTAATTACCTTTAAAAGTGTAACTCCTTTTGATTTGAGCATAAAGGCTTCCTTTGAAAGGATTCTTCCCAAAGGGAATCCTCTAGGATGAGGATAGGGATGTGGAGAGAGTAAATGGGCAGGGGTTGGCCGAGCAAAAGGCTTGAGGAGTGTGTTAAATGAGGTAGAGGTGGGGGCCTTTTATAAGAGGAGAGGAGGGGCACTTTTGGAAAGTAAAGAAATATTACTTTATTTGAAAATGTGTTTCGGTTTCAAAAGGTCCCAAATTGATATAATTCGTGGATAAGGTGATAAGGCTTCTAAATCCACTCATCCAATAAGTTTTGGACATGTTTAGTCCATAGATTTTACATTATCTTTCCATTTTATTTAAATCGTCAAATAATGATGTCGTCGCTGCATCATTATTATGTCATAAATAATTTAATTTATTTAATGTCTAAAAATTATAAAAAAAATACTATGATTTAGGAAATCTTTTTAGATTTCCAATTAATATTTATAATCAAAAATATTACTTGTATAACCCCACTTAAAAATTGTTTTAGTAAAACATATCATGTTTGTGTCAATTTTACTTTTACATTGAATAAAATGTTATTTATGTCATTTCCCAACCAAAGTGGTTCCATGGGGTCCCCAAGTTGACCCATGGCTTGTCTTGGTCGGCCATGATACAACCAATGAGGGTACGACATGTTTCAAGCTCATCTCATTTTATTAAAGCATTATTTTTACCTTAAACTACACTAATTACCACTAATCGCGATTAAAAACTTAATAAGTTATTATTCACCAAAAAATTATTTTAATCTCATTGAACCACATTTTACTTCTTAATGACAACCATGTATGTCGGATTTTTGAAAATCAAAACACAATGATGGCAAAATTTCATTTAAACGGAAAATCAGTTTTTATAAGTACCACTTAGTGGTTTCACTATTCATCAAAAATTGAAGTTTTTCAGAAAAATCCCAAAAATTCACCCTAAGCTATATTTGATATTCTGAATTAAAAAATGAAGTCCGTTTTACAAAATTCAGAACATATTAGTCACATTAATTAATTTAATAATTAATTCCCGCTGTCAGAGCAAATAGCGTGTTTTTATAAAACAATAAGTATCAAAAGATTGACACTAGTTTAAGTCTGATTTCAAAGTGAAATTAATTCCAACGACCACTATTGGATTTAATGGTAAAAATATTTTCTAATTTCACTTTAAAACCAATTCAAAATATAATCTAATCATATAAATAAATTAGATTAAAAAGAGGTTTTGAATTAAAATACAACATTTTACACTATTCATTAAAAAAATGAACTTTATCGGAAAAATACCAAAAAATTACACAAAGTAAAATTTGATGTCCTGATTCTTAATAAGAGTTTTATTTGGTCCAAAAGAATGTTTAAGAGTGAAAAAAACTATATTTAATGACAGTTATCCATTAAAAGGTGATAAGTGAACCTTTAGTGAAAACTAGGGCATATACGCCTAAAATTGAATTCTTTCCGTATTTTAAGCCTTTAGATTTTATTGGATAAATGTAAAAACATTTAAAAAACATATATAATCATATTTAGTTATTTCTATCCATTCCCGCCAATACAACGGCTACATGTTAAGTACCATTTAAAATAATATTATTTTATTATTAGAGTGCAACGTAAGATTCCCAAGAAACTCGTTGTTGCGTGTTGGGTACGCCATCGAGCATAGCGTCCCCTTTAAAGTCATATTAATATTTTATTCACAAATATGGATAAATATGAAAATGTCATATTCCTTATTTACCTGGGGTGTTACACTATAGCCACCCAATATATCCTTACATTGAATCTCTCAAAGATCTATCATATGAGATGGTATTTGTGAAGGATGTTTTTGGTCCTTTGGTGAGACCAGGGTGCCTCAACCTAAGAGACAACTCCATTGTTTTCATAATAGAGATCAATTTCTTATTTAATGAAATAAGTCACCTCAAGTTCAAAGATGAACTTCCAAATCCAAACAACTTCCTTTGTAGCATATAATGTAATGATATACCCCACCTCTATTATTAAGTTTGCTATGGTGTCTTGTTTGGAACCCTTCCAACTCATAGCTCCTCCTTTTAGATAAAAAACAAAACCATATTGATACTTATATCATCCTTGTTGGATTGGAAATCAACATTAGTCTAACCTTTTATATAGAGATCATCCTTTAATCTAAAGACCAAGAACATATCCTTAGTCCTTCTCAAGTACCTAAGAATGTTCTTCACAACAATATATTTATTATCACTGATATTGGATTGGTATCCTCTTGTAATTCTAAGATAATAGGCAACATCAGATCATGTACCTGACATGTCATACATAATAGAACCTATGGTGGATACATAAGGAATTGTGTCCATCCTTTCTAACTCTTTATAAGGATCATGTATATTCTTAAGATTCATGCCATGTAACACTGGTAAAGACCCCTTTTGGAGTTCTCCTTACTAAACCTATTTAGCACTTTACCGATGTAAGTGTCCTGACTGAGTCTAAGAAACCTCTTAGATCTACCTCTATAGATCTTCATACCTAGTATGTAGGCAGCTTCACCCATTTCTTTCATTGAGAAGCACTTACCCATACACATATTTATAAAGTGAAGTGTTGAGATATCATTTATTATAAGAAGTATGTCATCTATATATAATATCATAAGCACCACCATACTTCTAATAATCTACTTATATATATAGGAATCTTCCAAATTCTTGATGAAACCAAACTCTTTGATTGTATCATGATGAGTGTTGTTGCACACACACTCAAAAAAATTATGATTTTTATTAAGTGAAACACATTGGATGAACTGGTTTATTTAGTTTATTGGGAATTTAATTAACAATCCCCTAAAATATTGAATAAACCATGGAAATAAATGGAAAATTAGGAATGATAGGGTATTTTTTTGAGTGATTTCAAAAAAATGAAGAAAACAAGAAAAAAAATTCTTTAAAATCAACAAAATAAATGATTTTTATCAACCTAATATATACATTAATTAATCATTAATCATTATCCCTTATTATAAAATCCATTCAAATATGGTTATATAATTTTTTATCTCCCAAACCCTATGAAAGAAAATACAACCACAAATATTGAAAGAAATGAACCTTAAGTTAACTTTGGGACTTCCAATCATAGAACCTTGCTTTGATTATAGTCTAAAATATAACTTATGATCGGTGTAAAATTGGTACAACACCTCCAATGTATAAATTAGAATGTAATGAGTTTAGGGATTGGATATAAACCCTACAAATTGATCTCAGGTTGATTATATTTGACCATTAAAGTGTCTCTCTCACAATTCACACAATATCGGCCTTATAATCAATGTGTCAATCATTTGAGTGATCCTAAATTTAAAAAATCATTTCATTAACTGTGATTTTATGAATTAAAATGTTTATATTAATTAAAAACAACTATTAAAGGAGGTAAGAATTAGATCTACCACAAAAAGAATTACTCTCCCATGGGTGGAATTGTCATCGTGGAGATAATTTAAATGAGCAATAGTTTGAAAGGGTATAACCTAATCCTATACCCACTCATAGATTCTAGCACCAATAATAAAATAAAAAAAGTAAAAAATTAGAACAAATAAGTTTTATTAAAGATAAATTGAGATTCCATGCACAACAATAAAGAAACATGGACTATAAGAGGTGGAGGATCACCTTATTGGAAGAGATCCTTAGAAAAAATTATCTTTATTCAAAATGGTTAAAGAAGTAGAAATAGACAACTCGCTTTATACAAACCCTCCCAAATATATGAAAACCCCTCCCAAAGAGTTAAAAACTTAATTAAATAGAGTGAAGGTGCTAGGGTTTTAAATGCCAACAAAGGCACATGGGAAATTCTACCTCCAAAAGTTACTATGTATTGAGATGCTATTTTAACCGAGCTACCAAGTGAACAAGTTATCCCACTAGTTGAATTAAATTCTAGAAAATTATTTCTCTAACATCTATCAAAATTTCAACCCAACCAAGGTCGGATGAAAATGTTATGGCCTAAGAAAAGGTCCAATCTATCGAATTCATCCCATCTCTACAATAATATCCATTTTATACCCTTTAAATATAAGATCCATCTTATAATATCTAAATTAAAAATGTATAAAAATGAGTTTAAAATACTTCCATAAAATTTAAATTCAAAATTCATCACACATAAAAATTTATGGTAAAAATATTCTGGGGAAATTAAATTGGAAAAATATAATTTTCATGGAATTTTCAAATTCAAGATCAAAATGAAAATTTCTATTAAATATTTAAATAAATATCAATGTGGGAAAATTATATCAATAATTATCAACAAAATATTCAATAAAAAAATAGTTTTTCATATCACAAAACTATATATTCCAAGTCCAAGAAGCTTGTTTCAGTCCATAAATGCACTATTGTAGCTTGTATATCTTAGTTGAATCATTTGGAACTTAAAAACCATCAAGTTGTATCATATATAAATCCTCGACTAAATTCCCATTAAGTAAATTTGTTTTAACGTCTATTTGATATATCCCATAATAATAATGAGCTGTTATGGATAGAAAAATCTGAATAGACTTTATCATCACAACAAGTGAAAATGTTTCTTCATATTCTATACCATGAATTTTTTTATAACCCTTTTCCACCAAGAATGATTTATAGGTATACAATCTACCATCCATGTTAGTTTTATTATGAAAAATACACTTTCAATTTATGGGTATTACCCATTCAAGTGCATCCACTAAGTTCCAAACTTGTTTAGTGTACATGAATTCTATTTCAGATTTCATGGATTTTAACCATTTATTAGAATCATAATTCTCAATGGACTCATGGTAGGTAGTAGTTTTATCTTTTATGAATGTTACTTCTTCATCGTTAACCATGATAAATCAATATCTCTTTAGTTATTGGTGAATCCTATTAGACCTTCGAAGTTCTTATGTAACTTGAGTCAGTTCGTCTTCCACAACTCTTTGTGGAACTGACTCAACCTCAACCTTAGGAAAATTTATTATTTATTGGTCTTGAACTTCTCTAAGTTCAAATCTACTCTCACTAACTCCTTGAATTATATTTTTCAGCAAAAATACCTCAAGGTAATATTGTAGTATTTTTAGGTTGATTGTGTTTATTGATAAAGAAGGATTCCATAGTCATTTGTGGAGTTCTAAAGATATTGTTGACATGGTATGTTGAAAAATATCAAAGAAAAAGGAATGGATAACCTATAGGTGGTACAAAATTTTCATATACAATGTGGCTTTATTTCCTAGTGTTTTCCAAATTTTTGGGTCCAAAATTTGAAGGATGTCTCAATTATCTTGAAAGTTATATTTCCATGAATTCCTTAAAAAATATGGAAAAGGCATGAGTTTCATGAAGATTGGATTTTTTCAAAGGTAAAGAGATTTTCAAAGGAATTCTATGTCGCAAAGTTTGGGTTTCGAGAAGATGTGGAGTATTGTGAATACATGAAGGGTCGATGGTGAATCTTTGTGACTATAAGAAGCTTCATGAACAGGTAAATTTCCCTAGTGCTTCAAGAAAAGAGGGAGCTTCGCAAACAAAAATGGAGAGGTTTTAAAAAAGATGATGATGAGTATGGAAGGTTCTGGAATGGGAGGCAATGCCTATAAATAGGCCTCTACCCCCCTTAAAAAATAAAATCAAGACTTAATGAAGATTCAAAGGCTCTTAATTCTCAAAGGTGATTCATGAAGGTTGTTCTTGCAAAAATGTTCATAAAGAAATGAAGTTCATGAAGGCTATTAAATCCAACTGAAAGTGTTGAAGTTCGTATAGGCTATGAAATCTGACTAAAAGTGTTGAAGTGTGTGAAGACTATATAAGCTAACTGAAAGTTCACTATTGGAAAACAAGGCTATACCCATGGTTCTCCAAAAAACCATGGGTATAGGTCACCCCTATACCCATGTTTTTGGTAAACTGTGGGAATAGGTTTCATGGGAAAAAATCACAGGAAGGACCTATACCCACAGTTCTCCAAAACTGTGAGTATAGGTCACCCCTATACCCATGGTTTTTGTAAACCATGGGAATAGGTTTCGTGGGAAAAAATCATGAGAAGGACCTATACCCATGGTTCTCCAAAAACTGTGGGTATAGGTCAACCCTATACCCATGGTTTTTGTAAACCATGGTAATAGGTTGTGCGGGAATAAAAATTATGAGAAAACTTATACCCATGGTTTGACCAAACTGTGGGTATAGGTTGGCCCATTATTTTTCCATAATAATAATAATAATAAATAATTTAATATAAATAAATTTTTATATTTATACATATATTTTTTTGAATATATTAATAATAAAAAATTGTAGGATAGTGGTAAAGTCCTTAGAGTATAGCTGAAAGGTGTTGAGATCAAATCCCAATGGAGTATTTTTTTAATAAGGACCTATACCCATGGTTTGACCAAACTGTTGGTATAGGTTGGCCCACATTATTTTTCCATAATAATAATAATAATAAATAATATAATATAAATATTTATATATATATACATATTTTTTTAAATATAAGAATAAGAAACGTGATGTAGGATAGTGGTAAAGTCATTTGAGTGAAGGCGGAAGGTGTTAAGATTAAATTCCAGCAGAGGATTTTTTTTAATAAGGACTGATACTCGCAGTTTAGTAAAACCATGGTTATAGGTATTTCCATTGAAATTTATTATACCAATGATTTAATAACTGTGGGTATAGGTAGTTTATACCCACGGTTTGGTCAAACTGTGGTTATAGGTCTATCCTAACAGCTCCCAAGGCTACAGTTCCTAAAACCATGAGTATAGGTTATACCCATGGTTCTAAATTGTGGGTATAAATTGTTTCTCTATTAGTGGTTGTGAGCTTTACAAAAGTGTTGAGCTTCATGAAGTCTGAGTGAGCTTCGTGAAATGAAGGAGATTCACAAAGGCTAAGTGAGGTTTTTGAAAGGAAGGTGCTCCGCAAAGGCTATTTGAGCTTCATGAAAGGAAAGTGATTTATGAAGGTTATTTGAGATTTGTGAAAAGTAGTGATCATCGCAAAAGTATTCAAAAGTAAATTCCTAGTAAATATATGGTAAAGTGATAGTCATCAAGTGGATGGAATTGGAACTTCAACAGAGTATCTATCTAAAACTAAGGATATATTCATTATTTCTAATAAAGGGACATACATGTTTATAAACTATGTGAGGATCCTTTCTAGAGCAATGAGCAAAGGAAAAGGAAGAAGGTGATCCTTTCTGGTGGTAGTGATCCATCAAAAAAAATATTGAGTGAGTGACCCTTAGGAAGCATGATTTATCCCTAAACATTGTAAAGGTGGTGATCCTAGGCATAGAAGTGATATATCCTGAACCTTGAATTAGAAATGGGCCTTAGTTAATTTGTTACATTGGCACATTTTCGTTATATGCTTCTTGGACATATCCTAGTGAGGATAAACTAAGTAAAAATATGTGTGTCTTTGTGCTTGGTTTCTTTCTTTACATTATGTGCATCATCATTGGATAAAGTTGGTAAGGATAATATCAACATAAAAACTAAAAATCAAACTAAGTGACCCTTGTAATAAAGAGGTTAAGATCCTTTGGGGTATGAAGAATTTTGAAAAGAATATCCATGCCCTGATTCACCCCCCCCCCCCCCTCTTAGGGTATCTAAGAACCTTTTGGGCCTAAAATATACATTCTTTACTGAGTAATACATGAGTCTGGGCCAAAAAAAACTTTGTGTTTAGCAGGATTCTAGAAAGCATATCCCTTAGTTTCCTTAAGATAACCAATAAATAAGCATTTATCTAACTTGGGGCCAAGTTTATCCGAATTCAGTCATCATATGAGTGTTTCTCAATCCCAAATCCTCATAAAATTAAAACTGGTATGTTTCTCATACCATATCTCATATGGAATCTTTAATACTACTTTAGATGGAATGCAATTTAGTAAGAATGCATCAATTTTTATAGAATAACCCTATAATGTAATAGGAAGATTACATAGACTCATCATCGATCAAACCATTTATAGCAAGTTTTGATTCCTACTCTCATACAAAAAATTCCATTATGGTGTTCTAGGAGGAGTGATTTGTGGAATAATTTCAAAATCTCTCAGATGATTAATGAATTCATGGATTAATTATTCACCAACTCGATCTGATCATAGAATCTTAAAACTATCTCCCAGTTGATTTTGTACTTCATTCTAAAACTCTTTAAACTTTTCAAATGTTTCATACTTTTGTTTCTTCATATACACATAACCATATTGACTAAATTCATCAGTAGAGGTAAGGGAGTACCTATATGCACCAATTTCTTGTATACTCATTGGTCCACATACATCACTATGAATGAGATACAATAATCCACTAGCCCTTTCACCTTTTCATCCAAATATTTCCTTATTCTTCTTGCTTAATAAATAAAATTCTAAATTCTAAAACAATTCATAATTGAATGAGTCGAACAATACATCTCTATGGAGTCTTTGAATGTGTTTCTTATTTATATTTCCAAAGCAACAATGTCAATGGTATGTGGGATCAGAATCAACCTTGGACTTCTTATTCAAAAAGTTATAAAGAGAATTATCCATTTAAAAAATTTATAAACCATCCACCATATTCTCAATGACATAAAACATTTCATTCTTATATATAGAACAACTCATGTTCTTAATAGAGAATGAAAAACCCATATTGTCTAAACAAGATACAAAAATAAAATTCCTATTTATAGAGAGAACATAATAATAGTTTTATAACTCTATGATTAGCCTACTAGGTAGACATAAATCTTAAGTGTTAACCAATAATGAAGCAACTCTTGCTCCATTACCAACATGGATATCTATATCACCCATTTTCATTTCCCTTCTATCTTTGATTCTATGTTTGTTAGTACAATGTGTAACACACACCCAATATTTAATACTCGTGATTTAAAGTTTTTGGAATCAATATCTATAACATTCAAATTTAGAGGCTCTGAATATTGATCCTTGAGAATATTTCTCAATACTAGATACCAATCTCTAACTAGTTTATAGGTCATATATATAAGTGATCTTAATATGATTAACATGAATTGTGTTGTAATCTACAATAAAGACATATCAATGGGTGAGTGTCATTTTTTATATATTTTCATCAAGGAATTTTAATGAAATTGTTCCCATTAAAAATGATGACCTCAAACATCATATCCATTTAGTGAGCCAAGATCCTTATTTCACTAAGTAATGAGTCTTCTATGGAGTTTCTCTCACCACTTAAATATTTATATAGGGTATCATCCCAATCACAACAGTTTTGACTCTTAGACAGTCAATCAGATAACACTTTTCCATATCTATAATATAGATAATGCTCAATTCTATTCCTATGGAAACTTAATCCCATTAGGGTATCCTAACTAGTGTAACACAAAACAAACACCAAGAACGAGTGCTTAATCCTATTAGAACAACCCATTACTTGCTTGCATTACACAAAATAATCCATTTTCACCCAACCATGAAACAACCTATCAAGTTGGATGATAGAGGTCTTGACAAGTGTCATTTTTGAAGTAATATCACACTTAGTATTTGAGGGGTTTTCTTTCAAAGTTTTTCCATCTTAATATACATCATATTCATATTAAATTCACAACTATTACATTGTATGCATACTTTATTTTCTTATGTTTTATTCCTTTGTGCATTCACGATTTTAGTGATTTAGTTTTGGAATCTATATTTCATCCACCAAATTAATGTGCAACCTTTTACACGGCCCATAATTTTTGTTACTCATCCAAAAATAGAATTCAAACATGTTCATATATATCTAGATGCATCTCATGAAAAAGTTACATGAACTTTTCATGTCATGGCATAGAGTTATATGAGATTGATAATATTTACACAAGTAAGCATGAAGCTATAGATAACCAACCTCCACCTTTCTAGAATAAGGCATAAGCCTCCCGGCTAGTGGGAAGTCTGACCTAAATTCCCTCTACTCGGTGATACTCTACTCAAGATAGAATCCAATTCATAATAATTCTGAAACCTAATATACACAAACTATTCCCAACAACTATATTCAAGTTAATGACTCAATTATAAACTGAGGTCAAGGTAGATAAAAACTAAATCTTATAGAGTCATACCTAGCATGTAATGCAAGGCTCTGTCTCCTAGAAATAATTTTTCATATAATTTTTTCATACACAATATTCATATTTCATAAATGTGACACCCCTCAGGTTACTAGTACTTCTTTTATTTTGAGTTTATTTTATTTTCCCATTTGGTATTGGAGTTCTCGGGTGTTGGGAGTTGGAGGTGGTAGTTTCAAAGGAGGCAAGCCCAAGCGCATAATTTGATCATGGTTTTCCCAAACCATGTGTCTTCTAAGGACTTATTGTGCAAGGGTGTGTCGGGGGATACAGAGGGATCTGCATGATTGGAACATGGTTTTTTAAACCATGCGGTACCCCAGGGGTAATAGTGTGGCCTGTCCAGGAAGGGACAATAACTCCACATGGCTTGAGCATGATTTTATCAAATCATCTAAGGTTATAGGGTAAAGTGTGTGGCTTGTTTTCACTAATGGAAATCCCAATTTTACCAACACTTATATCCCAACAGTTTATCTAAACCATTGGGAATGGCTATGTATACCAACAGTTTGTGAAAAACTGTTGGTATAGAAGATTTTATAGAAGCTTTTACCAACGGTTTTGAAAAACTGTTGGTAAAGGCCTTATCCATATCACTTTTTACCAACGGTTTAAGTAAATTGTTGGTATACTCCACATCCATACCACTTTTACCAATGGTTAGTCTCAACCGTTGGTATAACATACATTCCCAATGATTTTTAAAACCCGTTGGGAAAGATTTACCCTAAATGCAGATCGGGCATCTAGTTCCCCCTCTGCTCGATTGCAGTTCTGCTCCGCTGGATTGGTGCCCTAAATTCAATCTTCCTCCTACCAAACTTATTCCACATATCGATCCATCTTCAATTAAGGAATTAATCTCTTCTACACATCAAATTTGTAAGTGATTCTTTGGTTTTGTCATTCTGAAACTATGTGTTTCTGTTTTCACTTTTGATTTGGCCGAAAGGGGAGCTTTGTGATCATTAATCATAGTTATGGGTGGTCATTTAGGATTTAAGATAGTATAACTTCATTTTACTTGATATATCCAATATTATTATTGATTTATGTTCAATTTGATTATCTTTGACAAGTGACGTTGTTTAATAAGTTGTTACTAATGGTTGTAAAAATGACGATATGGTATAAGGGATCACATGGTGTGTATAACGGATGACATGGTGTCTAAGATAATCTAGTGTCTTGGTAATGTACATGGGAATGTACACACAGTACATGACTTGGATAGCCATGTAAATATAAATGGAAAATCCCTTATAGTGAAAAGTATGTTTGGCCAAATGGGGTGCTGAAAACGTCCCATTTACACATGGATTTGTTTCATGGGTATGCCCACATGATGTGTTGTCCATACTATAGAGTAGGTAGTAATTAGCTCAGTAAAAACACTTTCATCCCTGAAATTCATGACTACATGGTTAAATGGAAGAACCCATGTTCTAATGACATGCCTAACATAGCCAATTTAGGGATCCCTTGTGACATTTCATGTAGAGACCCAAAGCTTGATGTACATGGACATTACATTACTTTTTCAGAATACTTAATACATAACAAGAAACAACACTCAAGGACTGTAATAGTTTAGTGTCTTTGGAAACTCACAAAAATAATCTTCTAATCATGGTGAAAGATCTTCGATATCTCCCATAAAGATCTTCCCCTTTTTTTTCTTACCTAAAACCTTTCTTTATATCACGGGGAAAAGAAAACATAAAAAGGGTAAGATCAAATGCTCAGTAAGGGTAAGCATGGAGAAAATAAAACAAACCATATACATTTGAACTTCAAAACATGAACAAAAAAATTTAACGTCAAAATCTTGAGTTGTGAAATAAATCTTGGCAGTACATAAGGAATAGATCATAAAGGAACATCAATCATGATAAAATAGCATGGTAATAAAACATGTAATTGTGGAAAACCATTAAGAACATGATATGATTTCCATAGTAGAAAAGGCATTGCTGTCAAGACCATCTTATTGGACAAAGTCCATTACTGAACCGAGTTTACTCCTCGTTCCGGTCCTGT
This sequence comes from Viscum album, assembly GCA_963277665.1. Classification (NCBI taxonomy): domain Eukaryota; kingdom Viridiplantae; phylum Streptophyta; class Magnoliopsida; order Santalales; family Viscaceae; genus Viscum; species Viscum album. The sequence goes on from OY728159.1 coordinate 1,645,337,175, forward strand.
ATTACTGAACCGGATTAACTTGTCATTCCATCCATGTCTATCTCATGATATATAAATCTTTACCCAATGCATTATAGGGAGATATAGGTCCCACCCATCTCATAATGAAATCATTCTTACTTGTGCCACAACATAAACATAAATCATTCATCATAACCCAAAGAATAAAATGGGTTTCAAAAACATCATCACATCATAACATAATCCATATAAAACAAATGCATATCATTTCATCATAAAAAAAGTGAAACCATGTAAATAATAGAGAAATTATACTTGAAACATAATCATACTAAATAATGTCATCTTATATGGAAAATAATCTTGACAAAACACTTGAAATGAATTCTTGAAGAAAATATCCTTTCTTCTTCAAAATCATTTTCTTTTCACAAAATTCCATGCAATTTTAAAAGAAAAGGATTTTGTTGAAAATAATCATGAAATATTGTGGATTAAGCTTTATTAAAATAAGGCTTTATGAAACTGCAACAATCTGTTCATGCCGTATAAGTTAAAAAAAACATTATTCTCGTACTTTTGCCGAAAAAGTCAAAAAGTACCTTGTATGGTAAACAAAAGAAAGATTACTTAGATACCATGAAGTAAAAGTCAAAAATGGGTAAAAAGTAATTTAAACATACATGAAACCATTTTTAGAAAACAGGGACATGGATGATAAATATAACCCCAATAAATACTTACGAATAAACAACCTCGGATAAAAACGAGATTTGAAAAATTATCTCTTACCTTAGGTCTGATATGCTTCGTGTGTATCTGAACCTTATATATAATGATTTAAATAATGTTATTTACTTATTAAATAATCATATTCATTGTTATGATATCATATATGTTTCACTTATGACTTTATATTACCCGTTCTTTTGTAAATTCCATGTTAAAGCAGCGTTTTAGGTAAAAATTGTTTCATTTATCGTACGTGTTTTGACTTGTTGTTCTTGATATTATTAATTATATCTAGATTTACTTAATTCCAGAATGTAAAACATGATTTATATATAATATATATTCAGGATATAAATATATATGATATATCGATAAATGGAATGAAATACACCGTTCATGGAGACGGTAGGCCGTACGTACGCATGAACGCTGTTTTCGTTTCCTTATTGAATTGAATGGAATTAAGTAAATGAAACATATATGTACATAAACACAGTATCATTATTATGTAATATATTTCATGATTATTTATTATATATACTTTATAATCATACTTGAATGGTTAATCATGGAAAATGAATCTCATCGCATTCGTGGAGACGGTAGTCCGTACGTACGCACGAGCGATGATATCATTCCCATAATCATTATTAGAATTGTATTGGATGATATAATATCTTAGAATCATTATGATGTTATAATAATCATATATTTTTATTATTTTCACCATTATACCCATCCAAGTAAGGTGGTGGTGGAAAAATAGATTACACCACGGCGTGGAGACGGTATTCCGTACATACGCACGCGCGATGATTTCGTTTTCTGTAGAATGGATAGAAGGTGAAATGGGGTTGTTTCATATTTATAATAACATATCAGTATATTATTCATACTTATTTTATTACTTTATAATGAAACAACTAAAGAATAATAAGTTGAAGAAGAAAGAAAACTTGAAAGAATCGGTAGAAGAGATTACCTCTTCTTCGACGCACCTCTTTTAAACTTCTTCTTAGGGCACTAGAGATGGTCTTTTTAGAAGACCAGAACCTCTATGATATAACTAGAGAGGTTTAGAAGAGTAATTGTCAGGGTTTTTCCAAGTTTCAAGGCTCAAAATGGTGTGAAGAGAAGAGGGAAGGGGTGCCCTTTTTATAAGGGAGGAGAGGGGCACCTTAGTAAAAACTTAAAATATTATTTTATAATAAAGTCGTATTCGGCTTTTAATAGCTCCAAATTGATTTATTTATAAGATAAGGTGGGTATGGGTCTAAATACTCTCAACCAATAGGTTTTAGACAATTTTAGGTTACTATTTTAACCTTATCATTTAGATTTAACTCTAAGTTAAATAATTTAACTTTTACCGTGTCTTTTTGTTTTCTTACACTATATGGTAAATAAACTTACTATAACAAGCCAAACGAACCCCAAGTGGTTAATTATTAATATATATATCCTTATCTAAGTCATTTTTCTGAACCTTATATTTTTAAGAATAAAATAACAATTAATAATATAATATTTGTTTTAAAAACTATTTTATGTCAATTTTGATACTATTTGGTACTTGATTTTTGTGAAAATCATAACAGCATTATTAGTTCGAAAAAAGTTAATTAAATAAATACTAACATGTCATATTAACCTATAAAATTATTTTAATTCGTAAAAAGTCTAAAATTACATTTATTTGGATATTTATAACATCAATTATGTTAATATTTCATTAATAAGGTAATTATTCCATCATCATTGTGTCATAAATAAATTAAATTATTTAATGTCTAAAAATTATAAATAAAATACCATTATGTAGGAAATATTTTTATCTTTCTAATTAATATTTATAGTCAAATTCATCTTATTTATAACCCTATATTAAAAATGTTTTAGTTATTAAACTTTGATTTTAACTATTTTAACTCTTCTTTAAATAAAATAATAATAAATGTCCTAATCTAATCCAAGTGGACCTAAAGGGTAATATTTTATCCCTAAGGTTGTTTTTGGTCGAATTACACTTATCCAATATAATTAGGACATATTTTAGGGTAATAATAATATCATTTTTACCCTTAATTACCCTATATACTTTTAACCGTGGTAAATAAAAGTAAAAAGTTACTATTCACCAAAAATTATTTTTATCTTATTGAACCACATTTTACTTACTGATATCAACCATATCTCTCAGATTTTTGAAATTCTACTCACAGAAGTGGTAAAATTAATTTTTATGTAAATTTGCAAATTCTTCTAGGAGGTGGGTAAAAGACGGTCAAAAGTTCAATAAAATTTTTATATTTCTAAAATTATTATAAAATGACTCCAATGAATTAAATTGAACTTATATAGGTATTATGTATCAATTTTTACCTAGAATAAATTTAAATAAAATAAATAATTATTTAAATAAAAATTCGGTTTTTTAAATAGCAACCCAGTGTTTTCACTATTCATCAAAAATTGAAAGTTTTCAGAAAAATACCAAAAATTCACCCTAGAATAATTTTGATATTCTGAATCCAAAAATGAAGTCCATTTCAAAAGATAAAATTTATAAAAATTCAAAAAGTGGGTATTACTATTCATAACGGCTAGTTCATAATAATATTATAGTAATATCTCGTTTAGTGAAACTCGGTATTGCGTACAACACACGCTATCGTGGAAGGTCGAGATTGCGTGTAATGCAAGCCAAGTCAGTGATGCGTGTAGTGCAAGCTCCTTTTGGTGTAGTGTACAAAACTTGACATCAATGAAATTAAAAATAATATTTTTCATAAAATCTCGGGGTGTTACATTCCACCCCCCTTAAAATGAATTTTGCCCTCGAAATTCGTCGGGGTTATAAATGGTTTACTACTCGAAAGTTTTAATAGAAACCAAAATCGTAAAAAGGAATACCAAAACTTGTCTTTAAAAACTAAAGTATGAAATGTAACGATTACCCAAATTAACTAATCACTGGGTTTCCACATAGGAGAACATAGGTGAAAATATGGATATGGAAGAGAAATCTAACCATCAAGTTCTGATGGAGAGTGGTAGAGAACATGGCTATGAAAAATCCAACAATAAAAAAGCCATAAATTTGTGATGATCTAAGGTACCATCTGATTCATCGGATATAAGGGCACTAGGACAATATTTTTGGTTTTCAAGATGATTTCCCTAAAGTTGAAGAATTGTTGAATTAAAAGAAATACTTACTTGATTTTTGGTACAATATTACTGTTGTTTGTGCCTTGAATAATTTCCACTTCATCTCTTAAATAAATAAAGTTGAATTTGTCTTCTATGAAGTGTTAGCAGATCATATGATAGAATGACGTGTCATTCCATCTTTCTCAAACGAAAGGTTAGAAAAAGTTTTTCAATATACATAAGTCCATATATTGCTATATTAAATGTATATGGCTCAAATAATGGACTTATACTTCATATATCATATGGCTTAATATAATAAAACTAGTTTCTACTAACCAGGGACTTCCTGTAGGCCAGTGGTAGGCGATAAAGGCTTGTCTCACTTCAGTTGTGGGTTTGATTCCCATAGCCTTGTCCGACGTGACGGGTTGTCGCCCATCTTACAGGTTATCCTTTTTCTAAAAATATACTATTACAACATTCCAGAAATAATATAAAAAATTTCTATCCTTAAATAATACTATATGATGTCCAACTTAATGCATTCTAACCTTTAGGCTTATCAGAAATACTTTTGTCCAATCTCATAGTATAAAGAAAATGACTACTAGAAAGGTCATCTACCAAGCATGTGAATGCCATCATTTATCCCCCATATATCATAAGATATATCTTGTTTATTTCATTCCAAACATGTGAATACCTTAATCATGTATTCTCTTAAAAAATTAATACCCATTGAACCTTAGTGAAAACATGAATGCTATAAAAAGTTAACTCTTTCCACATACCAAAATCCCAAAATTTCTATATACTCAAACCATGATATCACTTTATCCTTATATCAGTCATGAGCTCATGAATACTATCAAACATATTATTTTCTCCTTATCCCTTCATTATGCGCATATCATCTTCTTTACAAAAATATTTCAATCACTTTTCATGGTTACCAGTACCATATAATTATTGAAAACCAATACATAGATATTCCAAAATTCCACGATACCATAAATGAGATTCCATGATACTATTTTGAAATCCCATTACATAAACACTTAATCATTACACAACATCATTTTCATACTCAACATCACAAATAGTGATCGCATGTGACTTCCCTTTATCCTTTTCCTTAAGAGGTTGTTGATTTCGATCATCATTAACCCTTGGATTAGGGAATTGGTTAGAATAATGCCCCATTTCCTTACACTTGAAGCATTGAAGTGTTGGTGGAGCGTTCTCTGTAGTCTTTTCTCTATTCATGTCATTAGAAACCTTTTTCCCATTACTCTGGCACTCAGCTACTTGATGACCTTCTTTTCCACACTTGAAACATTTTCTAGTACCTTTTAGACAATCTCCACCATGCTTCTTTCCACACTTTGAGAATAAAGAAATATTCACCTTCTTTTCACCATTGTTCTGAGGTTTTTCCTTGAACTCCATATTTCGTTTCTTGTCAAAACCATGAGATGGATATGTTACACCAACTTCTAGTTCTACCCTGATAGCACAACGCACAATTTCTTCATAGCTACTGAAGTCTCTTATCGCTAATGCCCTTCGAAGGCTTGGTTTTAAGCCACTAAAGAATCGATCAACTTTACTTTCAGGTTGGATGATAAATCCAGATGCATACCTTGAAAGCCTTGTAAAATTAACTTCGTATATACCAACAGATTTATCATCCTTTTTCTTAAGCTCAAGGAACTCCTTTTCCATCTTTGTTTGAAGAATATGAGGGAAGTACTTACTGAAAAACAAGTTCTTGAACTCATCCCATTCAATGGATTCAATTTCATCTTGGGGCCTTGTATTCTTAATTATAGTCCACCACTGGTCTGCTTCACCTTCTAAATGGTAAACAACTAGAATGACTTTATCATAATTTGAACAGCGAATTATGGAAAATATCTTTTCAATGGTACTGATCCATTGTTCAGCAACAAGTGGATCAGAAGACCCATTGAAAGAAGGTGGACATTGCCTCATGAAGGACTCAATAGAATATTGTTCTCTTCTCTGATCATTTGGAAATCCATAATGATTCATAGCTTGTGTAAGTATAGCAATAAGATTTTACACTCCATATCCCATCACATTTGGTTGTTCAGGAGGACAATCATTGCATTGACCATTACATTGATCAACATAGTTCCTTAGGGTACCAGCCATCATCTAAAACCCAAAATGAATAGTGTTAGAGGAAAAAATCGTGCTAGGAAAACAACATAATAAAGGGGGAGTACCTTCAATATATAACATCTTAGGTTTAATTCTAATATCGTTACCATAATTCTAGGAATATAACCTATACTTATACTTAACCTTAGGGACATACCTAGACATACCATAGAAATATCTCTAGGGATCTCACTAAATTTCTCACATCCTAGTTTCCAAAGGTTAACTAAACCTCCCTCTGATACCAACTGTAGAGACCCAATATGACAACCCTGCTTTTATTACAAACTTAAACATGATTTATTACATAAAACTTCATTTGATACAACAAAGAAGATCGAGAGGTTTAGTGTCTTTGGGGATTGGTATCATTACATAAAAACTTAAAACATGAAATACAAAATCTTTATTGAAAACTTCCTTTACATGACCACTACATTCCCTCGTACTTAGCATTGCATGGGATAACCTGAGGACATGTATAAGAAAAGGGTGAGCTATAAAGCCCAGTAAGGGAGTACACGTGGAATAAAATGAGGAGTATAATACATGTTACACAATAGGCATATCAATATATCATAAAAGAAACACGAACATAAAGGCATGATAAATCATGATAATCATAACATTGAAATGTGGCAACAACACTTAACATGGAATTAGCATGAGCCAAGACTCATTGCACATTGAGCATGAGTAAATCCTCATTGCACATAAAGCACGAGTAAACCCTCGTTGCACTTGATTTAGCATTATTAAACACTCATTGCACATGACATATCATGATACTATACTTTACCCAATGCATTAGAGTGCTATAAGGGCGCACCCTTCTTAAATATTTCATTTCATGCATAAGTGTGCCACATGGATCATAAAACATGGGTTCATAAAACATAATCATTTATTCCATGATAAAGGAATGTGGAATTCATACATGAAACTTTATAATCAATAATTAAATGTGCATAAAGGTGAATACCCTTGATGGAGAAATGGGTATGGTATTCACTACACAATGGCATTGGCTTAGAAAATCGGTGCGATTTTGGGAGCGTAACGGCGTGACATAAGAATTCATAAAAACAATTGATGAGAGAGAAAGGGGTTCCTCATCATATTTAAATGTAATGGACAGTAAGGAGGTCATATAGATACATGTCCCAACAATTGTAATGGAAATTATATTCGTGATACAAAAGTATTTCTTGAATGTAAAAGAAGAGAGAGAAGTTCCTTTCGGAATTTCGGCATAGTAACGGGTGTACATGGGAGGCATTTAATGAGAGAGAAAGGGGTATCCCATCATTAAAACATAAATAGGGAAGTATGAGGGAGGTGTGAAACCATACCCCAACATTTATAATTGAAATTAAAAGGTCAAAACAACTTAAAGAAAATTGGAAAAAATGAGAAAGGAAGAAAAACCCTTACTTGGAAGTGTGCTTCCAAAGGCTAGAGAGAGGATTGTGAGAGGCTTATTGGGAGCTTGGGGAACCTTGGGAGGATTATAGAGAGAGTAGGGAATAGGTTTTATGAACTCCAAGTTCTTTGAGTGATGAGGAAGTGGGAGCTTGGGTGGGTTTATATAGGAAAGGTGAGGGAATTCTTTATTATTTAGGTTTGGGTCCCCTTACATTAAATTAATCCAAACCACAAACCATCCCATGGTTTTTGCCCATGGTTTTTGGAAAAGAGAAGAGGAAAAAAAATATTTTATAAGGCCAAATTACTAACTTCTTAAAATAATAGGGTTGCTTATGTGGAGGTGAGTCACACTCCCATGGAAATTAATTTAAAAAAGCAAGGTGTTGAATATGTCTTGAGGGGTCCATTAATGATTTGAAAAGTAAGTCAAACAAACCCAAAATTATATTATTTTAATGGTAAAACATATATTGGCAGAAAATAAAGATTATAGTATTTTATTACATCACTATTGGGTCATTATGATGTCATAAAACACATTATATATTTAAACGGTATTTAATTTTTACCCAAAAATTTGAATGTCTCATAAAATTATGAAAAATTCACGGTTGGATAATTTCGACGTCCTGATTCCAGAAATGAAATTTATTTTATCTAAATAATTTTCTAAATATGTTAATTTTCACTTTTAAAATAAAAATCGACATTTATCGAAAATTCACGGGTTTTGACAGAAATGGCTTTCAAACCTTAATAAAAAAATTTAATTGCATTCATAAAATTATAAGATCATTTATATTTAATAAAAATTAATTTAATAATATTATTATTATTTTATTAAAATATTATTTAATTCAAAAATCCCTTAATTTAATAAAATAGATTTCTTAATTAAATAATAACTAAAAACACCATTTGTACTTTAAAAACTATTTACAATGTATCAAAAATGACTAGAAATTATATTCATTATTATATAAAAAAATAATGTACATGAACATAGTACTACTTATTTGTTACATAACCCCTTAAAACAGCTGCATAAGACCTAAGGGTAAGGTGTGCGATGGTGACAGACTCTTGGGGTGGCTCGGATAACATCACTCGAGTGGTAATTTCAATCAACTTCCACTTTTCCTGTAGACGGTCACGTTCAAGCTTGACATGATGAATCTCAGCTTGGGCTTGGTCAAGGGCGAAGCCCAAAGACACCACCTCTTTTCCAGGATCTTCCAAATGGGCTTCGTATGGGTAAATTCTACTGGATGAGGTCATCACTTCCTTTGTCTGAGTAAATTGGATTTGTTAAAGTCCTATATTTATACTAATCATGTGATCACTGTTCAACAGCTATATTAGCAATGGTCAAAATTCTTAATATAAAACCAAAGAAGTTGACATTTTATATAAACATAAAGTGATAGTTAATTATATCAAGAGGGATTTCCATTAATGAAACTTTGGGTCGTTACAATATTCCCCCCTTAAGAAATTTCGCCCTCGAAATTTTCCTTTTCCCATACTAAAACAAATGTGGGTAACTCAACCTCATCATATCCTCTGATTCCCAAGTCGCTTCTTCAAACTTTTGGTTTCTCCAAAACACCTTGATGAGGGGCATTGTCTTATTTCATAGAACTTTTTCTCTAAGATCTAAGATCTTCACTGGTTTCTCCTCATAAGAAATATCATCTTCCAATTGTACCACCTCAGAAGAGAGTACATGTGAAGGGTCCGGTATGTACTTCCTTAATAGGGATACATGAAAGACATCATGCACTTTGGCCATGGCAGGTGGAAGTGCTAGTCGATAGGCCACAGCCCCGACACGATCAAGAATCTCGAAGGGGCCGATGTACCTTGGACTTAACTTCCCTTTCCTTCCAAACCTCATGACCTTCTTCCACGGAGATATGCATAGAAACACCATGTCTCCAACTTTAAACTCAAGGTCTCATCGACAATTATCTTCATAACTCTTCTGTCGACTCTGGGCTGCCTTGATATGCTGCTGAATGGTTTTCACCTTCTCCACCATTTCTTCGACCATTTCTGGTCCAAGCAGGTTACGTTCACTGACCTCATCCCAACATGTCGGTGTTCTACACCTTTTCCCATACAGGGCTTCATATGGTGCCATTTCGATGCTCGAGTGGAAACTGTTATTATAAGATAACTCAACCAAAGGAAGATGTTGATCCCATCCTCCTTTAAAGTCCATTTAGCACGCTCTCAACATATCCTCAAGTGTTTGGATAGTCCGCTCGGATTAGCCATCAGTTTGAGGATGATAGGCCGTACTAAAGTTCAGTTCAGTATTCAGAGCATGTTGAAGACTCTTCCAAAACTTAGAGGTGAATCTTGGATCTCGGACAGACATAATAGATTGTGGTACTCCATGAAACCTTACCACTTCCCTGATATATATATGTGCCAGTTGATCCAAAGAGAAATCCTCCCGAATAGCAATGAAGTGTGCAGTCTTTGTAAGATGATCCACAACAACCCAGATTGCATTGTTGCCTTTGGATGTCCTTGGAAGTCCGGTGACAAAGTCCATGGTGATGTTCTCCCATTTCCATTCTGGTATGGGCAATGGTTGCATCATCCCATTAGACTTCTGCCTCTCTGCCTTCACTTGCTGACACACCAGACACTTTGATGTATATTCAGCGATCTCCTTCTTCATATTATCCCACCAAAATTTTTCTCGGAGATCTCGATACATCTTTGTGCTCCCTGGGTGAATAGATAAATTTGAACTATGTGCATCATCCAAAAGTTCCTTCTTCAGCTCCGGACTTGATGGAACACATAGTCTTTTCCCAAACCGCACAATTCTTTCTTCATTAACATTAAACTCTAAGGATTTCCCCTTTTTGATAGCTTCCACTTTTTTCTAAATTCCCACATCATCCTTTTGAGCATCCTTTAACCTTTCCAAAAGAGATGGTTGAGCAATAATTTGTGAAAGGATTGATTATTTTCCCTTCTTTATGATTCCCATGTCCATCTTCATCAAGTCTAAGAAGATTGGATCCTTCTCAATTCTCATCATTGATAGAATTGCTGGGTCCTTTCTACTTAGGGCATCTGCCACCTTGTTCATTTTCCCAGGGTGGTAATGTATTGAACAGTCATTATCCTTGATGAGCTCTATCCATCTTCTCTGGCGCATATTAATCTCTTTCTGTGTGAATATATATTTAAGACTCTTGTGGTCAATATATATCTCACATTTCTCTCCATAGAGATAATGCCGCTATATTTTCAAGGCAAAGATCACCGCCGCCAACTCCAGATCATGTGTTGGATAGTTTCACTCATGGATTTTCAACTGACTTGAGGCATAGGATATAAATTTATCATTCTGCATCAGCACATAGCCTAAGCCCTTCTTTGAAGCATCACTGAAAACAACAAAAAGTTCCCCACTTGTGGGTAAAGTGAGAACGGACGCAGTGATAAGCCTCCTTTTCAACTCCTTGAAGCTTTCTTCGCATTCATCACTCCAAACAAACTTTACTCCCTTTTGAGTTATCTTGGTAAGAGGGTTGGACAATTGTGAGAAATTTCTCACAAATCGTCGATAATATCCAGCTAACCCCAAGAAGCTATGGATATCCGTTACCGATGTTGGCCTCGGCCATCCCTAAATTGCATCTGTTTTGGAGGGGTCCACAGATATCCCATTGCTTGTGATGATATGGCCCAAGAATGAGACCTCCTTAAAACAGAACTCAAACTTGTTGTACTTTGCATAGATATTATCCTTGCGCAAAGTCTCTAGTACAGTTTTTAAATGCTCCTCATGATCCTCCTTGGTTTTGGAGTATATTAGAATATCATCTATAAAGACTACCACAAATTTGTCAAGGTAATCTCTAAAGACTCTATTCATCAAGTCCATGAATATTTCTGGAGCATTAGTGAGTCTAAAAGGCATTACTATGAATTCATAGTGCCCGTACCTTGTACGAAAAGCAGTCTTGGGGACATATTCCTTCTTCACCCTTACTTGATAATATCCCGACCGCAAATCCACCTTGGAGAAGTATTGTGCTCCACGCAGCTGATCAAACAAGTCATAGATTCTTGGGAGAGGATACTTGTTCTTTATCATGATTTTGTTAAGTTCATGATAATCGATGCAAATCTACATTGACCCATCCTTCTTCTTGACGAAGAGGACTGGTGCACCCCATGGTGAAGCACTTGGGCGTATAAACCCTTTATTCAGATTCTCCTGTAGTTGTTTCTTCAGCTCTTCAAGATCTACAACAACCATTCTATATGGATTCTTGGATATTGGTAGCGCCCCAGGTATAAGTTCAATTGAGAACTCAACATCTCTTCTTGGAGGAAGACCAGGCAGTTCCTCGGGAAACACTTCAACAAATTCCCTCACAATAGGCATTTCTTTAAGGATGGTTTCTTCCTTGGACTCAATCGTCTGAGCTAGATACGCGTGCTCATAAGGTAGTAATATCCATGCTTGAGATGATGGAGATAAAGGAGATTCATCTTACTCCTGACACTTGTAAAGAATCGGGGGTCGATTCTCCATATGGAGTGTAATTTCCCTCTCCTGACAATTTATGTTGGCTCTATATAAGGAAAGCCAATCCATGCCAAGAATTGCATCAAATTCCACCAGAGGGAGTATGACGAGGTTCTCCAGGAAATTCAATCCACAGACTATAACAGGGGAGGACTTATATTCATGGGATGCAATGATTTCCCCATTTTCTGTACTCACTGACATCTTTACTTCCATGATTTGTGGTGGTGCTGGGATTGTTCTACTAAACTTTCGAGATATAAAAGAATGCGTAGAACCTGAATCAAAAAGTATGTTCTCTATTCTTGAATGAATAACTAGCGTACCTATCACCACTTCGTTTTTGGGGTTCACTTCGGCAGAAGTGATGGCAAAAGCTCTTCCTTGCTGCCTTGGAGGTTGTTGGTTGTCTCCGAAAACCCTTGTATTAGGGCACTGATTTTTAAAATGACCCGGTTCTTTGAATTTGTAGCATTGAACAATGCGTTGAGGTTCGAACGGAGCGTTCCTCTACTCTATCGCAGCCGTGGGTCTTTTTTGCCGACAGTTAACAGCTATGTGCTCTTCTCTTCCACACCTGAAGCATTTTATCGTCCCCTTAAGGAAATTTCCAGGGTACTTCTTTCCGCACTTTTGGAAAGTAGGGTGATGGATCTTCTTAGCACTGTTGGATTTATCCATCGGACCACCAGCATTGAAGTCCACCTTACACTTCTTTTCCCCATGATACCCATGTGATTCCCCGATCTCCATTTCGACCTTGAGGGCACATCGGACAATTTCCTCATAGCTGTCGAAGTCACGGATCTCTAATGCTTTCCACAAACTGGGCTTCAGCCCACCAAAGAAGCGATCAACCTTGCATTCGGGGGCAACGACAAAGCCGGAAGCGTATCGTGCAATCCTTATGAAATTTTCCTCGTATGCTCCAATAGATTCTTCATCTTTTTGCTTGAGGGAAAGGAAGTCCCTTTCCATCTTAAGCCGGGGGGTGTGCGGAAAATATTTATCGAAAAACATCTTCCGGAAATCCTTCCATTCCAACGCCTCGATCTCCTCCTCAGGCTTCGTATTTTTGATCAATGTCCACCATTGATCAGCTTCACCCTCCATACGATAAGCCTCCAGGAGAACCTTCTCTTGTTCAGAACATTGGAGGATAGAGAATATCTTTTCAATGGAGTTGATCCATTGTTCAGCGATCGTGGGATCGGATGATCCACTAAAAGTAGGAGGCCTTTGTCTCATGAAGCTCTTGATAGCGACTTGTTCTTTCTTAGGGGGGGTTGAACGTTCCTCTTGACTCGTGTTTCTATTAAAAACTTGAGTTAGCTGAGAGAGAAGCGTGACAAAGTTCGCGATTCCCGCTCCCATTGGATTGGGCATCTCATTAGTACAGTCATCACACTGATCTTCACAACGGTTGTTAGCCCGAGTCCTCCTATTACCAGCCATTGGCTGGAATAAAAGGAAAGTTAGGGGTAACACGTAAAGGGTAATCCAAAGACAAAAGTTGATGACTTATAAATAAACTTTTATTTCCTTACTCAATAGTCTATAGGCTTCAATCTAGGCTTTTCATGATCTACTTTCTAACATATATTCGTAGGGGAATTTTTTTAATTCCCTTAATAAGGGTTCATACTAAGCTTTTGAATTTATCAAAACATATCCCTCGGGAGTGTCATAACCAAGAGTGCAGCAAGGCTCGTTGTCGTGCACCAGTTCCCGTTCGAGTCTATCTCAAAGTGGTGTTTTCGGGTTTTACCCCTAGGATACATCTGTGCCAGAGCCGCCTTTACCAGCTCGTATCCAGACAGGGATGTATTTGTTTGATAAACCACTTACTCAGTACTTACCAAAACTTAGGGATGTTTTTATTATACTTAGTCTTTTATCTAAGGCTTTACTAGGGTTTCCTAATCCCAAAAATAACTAAACCTATCCTCTGATACCAACTATGACAACCCTGCTTTTATTACAAACTTAAACATGATTTATTACATAAAACTTCACTTGATACAACAAAGAAGATCAAGAGGTTTAGTTTCTTTGGGGATTAGGATCATTACATAAAAACTTAAAACATGAAATACAACATCATTATTGAAAACTTCCTTTACATGACCACTACATTCCCTCGTACTTAGCATTGCATGGGATAACTTGAGGACATGCATAAGAAAAGGGTGAGCTATAAATCCCAGTAAGGGAGTACACATGGAATAACATGAGGAGTACAATACATGTTAGACAATAGGCATATTAATAGAGCATAAAATAAACATGAACATAAAGGCATGATAAAGCATGATAATCATAACATTGAAATGTGGCAACAACACTTAACATGGAATTAGCATGAGCCAAGGCTCATTGCACATGGAGCATGAGTACATCCTCATTGCACATAAAGCACAAGTAAACCCTCATTGCACTTGAATTAGCATGATTAAACACTCATTGCACATGATGTATCATGATACTATACTTTACCCAATGCATTGGAGCGCTATAAGGGCGCACCCTTCTTAAATATTTCATTTCATGCATAAGTGTGCCACGTGGATCATAAAACATGGGTTCATAAAACATAATCATTTATTCCACGATAAAGTAATGTGGAATTCATACATGAAACTTTATAATCAATAAGTAAATGTGCATAAAGGTGAATACCCTTGATGGAGAAATGGGTATGGTATTCACTACACAATGGCATTGGCTTAGAAAATCGGTGCGATTTCGGCAGCGTAACGGCATGACATAAGAATTCATAAAAACAGTTTATGAGAGAGAAAGGGGTTCCTCATCATATTTACATGTAATGTACAGTAAGGAGGTTATATAGATACATGTCCCAACAATTGTAATGGAAATTAGATTCATGATACAAAAGTATTGCTTGAATGTAAAAGAGGAGAGAGAAGTTCCTTTCGGAATTTCGGCATAGTAACGGGTGTACATGGGAGGCATTTAATGAGAGATAAAGGGGTATACCATCATTAAAACATAAATAGGGAAGTATGAGGGAGGTTCGAAACCATACCCCAACATTTATAATTGAAATTAAAAGGGAAAAACAACTTAAAGAAAATTGGACAAAAATGAGAAAGGAAGAAAAACCCTTACTTGGAAGTGTGCTTCCAAAGGCTAGATAGAGGCTTGTGAGAGGCTTCTTGGGAGATTGGGGCACCTTGGGAGGATTCTAGAGAGAGTATGTAATAGTATGGATGAACTTCAAGGGCTTTGAGTTAGGAGGAAGTGGGAGCTTGGGTGAGTTTATATAGGAAAGGTGAGGGAATTCTTTATTATTTAGGTTTGGGTCCCCTTACATTAAATTAATCCAAACCACAAACCATACCATGGTTTTTGCCCATAGTTTTTGGAAAATGGAATAGGAAAACAATATTTTATAAGGCCAAAGTCCGAACTTCTTAAAATATTAGGGTTTCTTATGTGGAGGTGAGTCACACTCCCATGGAAATTAATTAAAAAGACAAGGTGTTGAATATGTCTTGAGGGGTCCATTAATGCTTTGAAAAGTAAGTCAAACAAACCCAAAATCACATTATTTTAATGGTAAAACATATATTGGCCAAACATAAAGATCATAGTATTTTATTACATCACTATTAGGTCATTATGATGTCATAAAACACATTATATATTTAAACGGTATTTAATCTTTACCCAAAAATTTGATTGTCTCAGAAAATTATGAAAAATTCACCGTTGGATAATTTCGACGTTCTGATTCCAAAAATGAAATTTATTTTATCTAAATAATTTTCTAAATATTTTAATTTTCACTTTTAAAATAAAAACCTACATTTATCGAAAATTCACAGGTTTTGACAGAAATGGATTTCAAACCTTAATATAAAAAATTTAATTGCATTCATAAAATTATAAGATCCTTTATATTTAATAAAAATTATTTTAATAATAATATTAATATTTTATTAAAATATTATTTAATTCAAAAAATACCTTAATTTAATAAAATAGATTTCTTAATTAAATAATAACTAAAAACACCATTTGTACTTTAAAAACAATTTACAATGTATAAAAAATGACTAGAAATTATATTCATTATTATATAAAAAAAATAATGTACATGAACATAATACTACTTATTTGTTACATAACCCCTTAAAATAGCCGCATAAGACCTAAGGGTAAGGTGTGCGATGGTGAGAGACTCTTGGGGTGGCTCGGATAACATCGCTCAAGTGGTAATTTCAATCAACTTCCACTTTTCCCGTAGATGGTCACGTTCAAGCTTGACATGATGAATCTCAGCTTGGGCTTGGTCAAGGGCGAAGCCCAAAGACGCCACCTCTTTTCCGAGCTCTGACAAATGGGCTTCATATGGGGCAATTCTACTGGATGAGGCCATCGCTTCCTTTGTCTGAGTAAATTGGATTTGTTAAAGTCCTATATTTATACTAATCATGTGATCACTGTTCAACGGCTATATTAGAAACGGTCAAAATTCTTAACATAAAACCAAAGAAGTTGACATTTTATATAAACATAAAGAGACATTTAATTAGATCAAGAGGGATTTCCATTAATGAAACTTTGGGTCGTTACACCCAAAGCTTGACGTACATGGACATTACATTACTTTTTCGGAATACTTAATACATAACAAGAACCAACACTCAAGGACCGTAGTAGTTTAGTGTCTTTGGAAACTCGGAAAAATAATCTTCTAATCATAGTGAAATATCTTAGACATCTCTCATAAAGATCTTCCCCTTTTGTTTTCTTACCTAAAACCTTTCTTTATATCCTGGGGAAAATAAAACATAAAAAGGGTGAGATCAAATTCTCAGTAAGGGTAAGCATGGAGAAAATAAAACAAACCATATACATTTGAACTTCAAAACATGAACATAAAGTTTTAACGTCAAAATCTTGAGTTGTGAAATAAATCTTGGCAGTACGTAAGGAATAGATCATAAAGGAACATCAATCATGATAAAATATCATGGGAATAAAACATGTAATTGTGGAAAACCATTAATCACATGATATGATTTCCATAGTAGCAAAGGCATTGCTTCCAAGACCATCTTAGTGGACAAAGTCCATTACTGAACCGAGTTCACTCCTCGTTCCAGTCCTGTATTACTGAACCGGATTAACTTACCGTTCCATCCATATCTATCTCATGAGATATAAATCTTTACCCAATTAATTAGAGGGAGATATATTTCCCACAAATCTCATAATGAAATCATTCTTACTTGTTCCACAACATAAACATAAATCATTCATCATAACCCAAAGAATAAAATGGGTTTCATAAACATCATCACATCATAACATAATCCATATAAAACAAATGGATATCATTTTATCATAAAAAAAGTGAAACCATGTAAATCATAGATAAATTATACTTGAAACATAATCATACTAAATAATGTCATCTTACATGGAAAATAATATTGACAAAACACTTAAAATGAATTCTTGAAAAAAATATCTTTTCTTCTTCAAAATCATTTTCTTTTCACAAAATGCCATGTAATTTTAAAAGAAAGGGATTTTGTTGAAAATAATCATGAAATATTGTGGAGTAATATTTATTAAAATAAGGCTTTATGAAACTGTAAAAATCCTTTCATGCTGTATAATTTAAAAAAAACATTATTCCCGTACTTTTGCCAGAAAAGTCAAAAAGTACCTTGTATGGTAAACAAAAGAAAGATTCCTTACATACCATGTAGTAAAAGTCAAAAATGGGTAAGAAGGAATTTAAACATACATGAAACCATTTTTAGAAAATAGGGACATGGATGATAAATATAACCCCAATAAATACTTACGAATAAACAATCTCGGATAAAAACGAGATTTGAAAAGTTATCCCTTACCTTAGGTCTGATATGATTCGTATGTATCTGAACCTCATGTATAATGATTTAAATAATATCATTTACTTATTAAAGAATCATATTAATTGTTATGATATCATATATGGTTCACTTATGACTTTATATTACCCGTTCTTTTGTAAATTCCATGTTAAAGAAGCGTTTTGGGTAAAATTTGTTTCATTTATCGTACGTGTTTTGACTTGTTGTTCTTGATATTATTACTTATATCCTCATTTACTTAATTCCAGAATGTAAAAAATTATTTATATATAATATATATTCAGGATATAAATATATATGATAGATCGATAAATGGAATGAAATACACCGTTCATGGAGACGGTATGTTGTACATACGTATGAACGCTGTTTTCATTTCCTTGTTGAATTGAATGGAATTAAGTAGATGAAACATATATGTAAATAAATCCAGTATCATTATTATGTAATATCTTTCATGATTATTTATTATATATACTTTATAATCATACTTGAATGGTTAATCATGGAAAATGAATCTCATCGCGTTCGTGGAAACGGTAGTCCGTACGTACGCACGAGCGATGATATCATTCCCATAATCATTATTAGAATTGGAGTGGATGATATAATATCTCAGAATTAGTATGATGTTATAATAATCATATATTTTTATTATTTACACCATTATACCCATACAAGTAAGTTGGTGGTGGAAAAATAGATTACACCACGGCGTGGAGACGGTATTCCGTACGTATGCATGCACAGTGATTTTGTTTTATGTAGAATGGATAGAAGGTGAAATGGGGTTGTTTAATATTTATAATAACCTATCATTATATTAGTGATACTGATTTTATTACTTTATAATGAAACATCTAAAGAAGAAGAAGTTGAAGAAGAAAGAAAACTTGAAAGAATCGGTAGAAGAGATTACCTCTTCTTCGACGCACCTCTTTTAAACTTCTTCTTAGGGCGCTAGATTTGGTCTTTTGAGAAGACCAGAACCTCTATGATATAACTATAGAGGTTGATAAGAGTAATTGGAAGGGTTTTTCCAACCTTAAAAGGCTCAAAATGGTGGGAATAGAAGATGGAAGGGGTGCCCTTTTTATAAGGGAGGAGAGGGGCACCTTAGGAAAAACTTAAAATATTATTTTATAATAAAGTCGTATTCAGTTTTTAATAGCTCCAAATTGATTTATTTATAAGATAAGGTGGGTATGGGTCTAAATCCTCTCAACCAATAGGTTTTAGACAAGTTTAGGTTACTATTTTAACCTTATCATTTAGATTTAACTTTAAGTTAAATAATTTAACTTTTACTGTGTCTTTTTGTTTTCTTACACTATATGGTTAATAAACTTACTATAACAAGACAAACGAACCCCAAGTGGTTCATTATTAATATATATATCCTTATCTAATTTTTTTTTTCCGAACCTTATATTTTTAAGAATAAAATAACAATTAATAATATAATATTTGTTTTAAAAACTATTTTATGTCAATTTTGACACTATTTGGTACTTGATTTTTTTGAAAATTATAACAGCATTATTAGTTCTAAAAACGTTAATTAAATCAATACTAACATGTCATGTTAACCTAGAAAATTATTTTAATTCATAAAAAGTCTAAAATTTCATTTATTTTGGTATTTATAACATCAATTATGTTAACATTTTATTAATAAGGTAATTACTGCATCATCATTGTGTCATAAATAAATTAAAATATTTAATATCTAAAAATTATAAATAAAACGCCATTATGTAGGAAATATTTTTATCTTTCTAATGAATATTTATAGTCAAATTTATCTTATTTATAACCCTATATTAAAAAAATTTAGTTATTAAACTTTGATTTTAACTATTTTAACTCTTCTTTAAATAAAATAATAATAAATGTCCTAATCTAATCCAAGTGGACCTAAAGGGTAATATTTTATCCCTAAGGTTTTTTTGGTCGTATTAAACTTATCCAATAGAATTAGGACATATGTTAGGGTAATAATAATATCATTTTTACCCTTAATTACCCTATATACTTTTAACCGTGGTAAATAAAAGTAAAAAGTTATTATTCACCAAAAATTATTTTTATCTTATTGAACCACATTTTACTTACTGATATCAATCATTTCTCTCGTATTTTTTAAATTCCACTCACATAAGTGGTAAAATTAAGTTTTATGTAAATTTGCAAATTCTCCTAGGAGGTGGGTAAAAAACGGTCAAAAGTTCAATAAAATTTTTATATTTCTAAAATTATTATAAAATGACTCCAATGAATTAAATTGAACTTATATAGGTATTATGTATCAATTTTGACCTAGAATAAATTTAAATAAAATAAATAATTATTGAAATAAAAATTCGGTTTTTTAAATAGCAACCCAGTGTTTTCACTATTCATCAAAAATTGAAAGTTTTCAGAAAAATACCAAAAATTCACCCTAGGCTAATTTCGATATTATGAATCCAAAAATAAAGTCCATTTCAAAAGATAAAATTTATAAAATTTCAAAAAGTGGGTATTACTATTCATAACGGCTAGTTTATAATAGTATTATACAAATATCTCGTTTAGTGAAACTCGATATTGCGTACAACACACGCTATCGTGGAAGGTCGAGATTGCCTGTAATGCAAGCCAAGTCAGTGATGCATGTAGTGAAAGCTCCTTTTAGTGTAGCATACAACACAAGACATCAATGAAATTAAAAAGAATATTTTTCATAAAATCTCAGGGTGTTACATTCCACCCCCCTTAAAATGAATTTCGCCCTCGAAATTCGCCGGGGTTATAAATGGTTTACTATTCGAAAGTTTTAATAGAAACTGACATTGTAAAAAGGAATACCAAAACTTGTCTTTAAAAACTAAAGTATGAAACGTAACGGTTACCCAAATTAACTAATCACTGGGTTTCCACATAGGAGAACATAGGTGAAAATATAGATATGGAAGAGAAATCTAACCATCAAGTTCTGATGGAGAGTGGTAGAGAACATGGATATGAAAAAGCCAACAATCACAAAGCCATAAATTTGTGATGATCTAAGGTACCATCTGATTCATCAGATATAATGGCACTAGGACAACATTTTTGGTTTTCAAGATGATTTCCCTAAAGTTGAAGAATTGTTGAATTAAAAGAAATACTTACTTGATTTTTGGTACAATCTTACTGTTGTTTGTGCCTTGAACAATTTCCACTTCATCTCTTAAAGAAATGAAGTTGAATTTGTCTTCTATGAAGTGTTAGCAGATCATATGATAGAATGATGAGTCATTCCATCTTTCTCAAACAAAAGGTTATAAAAAGTTATTCAATATACATAAGTCCATATATGGAGATATTAAACGTATATGGCTCAAAGAATGGACTTATACTTTATATATCATACCACTTAATATAACAAAACTAGTTTCTATTAACCAGGTAATTCCTGTAGGCTGGTGGTAGGCAATAAAGGCCTGTCGCACTTCAGTTGTGGGTTCGATTCCCATAGACTTGTCCGACGCGACGGGTTGTCGCCCATCTTACGAGTTGTCCTTTTTCTAAAACTATACTATTAAAACATTACAGAAATAATATCAAAAATTTCTATCCTTAAACAATACCATCTGATCTCCAAATTAATGCATTCTAACCTTTAGGCTTATCGGAAATACTTCTGTCCAATCTCATAGTATAAAGAAAACGACTACTAGAAAGGTCATCTACCAAGCATGTGAATGCCATCATTTATCCCCCTTATATCATAAGATATGTCTTGTTGATTTAATTCCAAACATGTGAATACCTTAATCATGTATTCTCTTGAAAAATTAATACCCATTGAACCTTAGTGAAAACATGAATGCTGTCAAAAGTTAACTCTTTTCACATACCAAAATCCCAAAATTTCTATATACTCAAACCATGATATCACTTTGTCCTTATATCAGTCATGAGCTCATGAATACTATAAAACATATTATTTTCTCCTTATCCCTTCATTATGTGCATATCATCTTCTTTACAAAAATATTTCAATCACTTTTCATGGTTACCGGTGCCATATAATTATTGAAAACTAATACATAGATATTCCAAAATTCCACGATACCATAAATGAGATTCCATGTTACTATTTTGAAATCCCATTACATAAACACTTAATCATTACACATCATCATTTTCATACTCAACATCACAAATAGTGATCGCATGTGACTTCCCTTTATCCTTTTCCTTAAGAGTTTGTTGATGTCGATCATCATTAACCCTTGGATTAGGGCATTGGTTAGCATAATGCCCCATTTCCTTACACTTGAAGCATTGAAGTGTTGGTGGAGCGTTCTCTGTAGTCTTTTCTCTATTCACATCATTAGAAACCTTTTCCCCATTAATCCAGCACTCATATACTTTATAACCTTGTTTTGCACACTTGAAACATTTTCTAGTACCTTTTAGACAATCTCCACCATGCTTCTTTCCACACTTTGAGCATAAAGAAATATTCACCTTCTTTTCACCATTGTTCTGAGGTTTTTCCTTGAACTCCATATTTCGTTTCTTGTCAAAACCATGAGATAGATATGTTACACCAAATTCCAGTTCTACCCTGATAGTACAACACAAAATTTCTTCATATCTACTAAAGTCTCTTATCGCTAATGCCCTTCAAAGGCTTGGTTTTAAGCCACTGAAGAATCGATCAACTTTACTTTCAGGTTGGATGATAAATCCAGCTGCATACCTTGAAAGCCTTGTAAAATTCGCTTCCTATATACCAACAGATTCATAATCCTTTTGCGTAATCTCAAGGAACTCCTTTTCCATCTTTGTTTGAAGAATACGAGGGAAGTACTTACTGAAAAACAAGTTCTTGAACTCATCCCATTCAATGGATTCAATTTCATCTTGGGGCCTTGTATTCTTAATTAGAGTCCACCACTAGTCTGCTTCACCTTCTAAATGGCAAACAGCTAGAATGACTTTATCATGTTCTGAACAGTGAATTATGGAAAATATCTTTTCAATGGTACTAATCGATTGTTCAGCAACAAGTGGATCAGAAGACCCATTGAAAGAATGTGGACGTTGCCTCATGAAGGACTCAATAGAATATTGTTCCCTTCTCTGATCATTTGGAAATCCATAATGATTCATAGCTTGTGTAAGTATAGAAATAAAAATTTTCACTCCATATCCCATCACATTTGGTTGTTCAGGAGGATAATCATTGCATTGTCCATTACATTGATCAACACGGTTCCTTCGGGTTCCATCCATCGTCTAAAACCCAAAAAGAATAGTGTGAGAGGAAAAAATCGTGCTAGGAAAACAACATAATAAAGGGGGAGTACCTTCAATATATAACATCTTAGGTTTAATTCTAATATCGTTACCATAATTCTAGGACTATAACCTATACTTATACTTAACCTTAGGGACATCCCTAGACATACCATAGAAATATCTCAAAGGATCTCACTAAAGTTCTCGCATTCTAGTTTCCAAAGGTTAACTAAACCTCCCTCTGATACCAACTGTAGAGACCCAAAGCTTGACGTACATGGACATTACATTACTTTTTCGGAATAATTAATACATAACAAGAACCAACACTCAAGGACCGTAATAGTTTAGTGTCTTTGGAAACTCAAAAAAAATAATCTTCTAATCATGGTGAAAGATCTTCGACATCTCCCATAAAGATATTCCCCTTTTGTTTTCTTACCTAAAAACTTTCTTTATATCCTAGGGAAAAGAAAACATAAAAATGGTGAGATCAAATGCTCAGTAAGGGTAATCATGGAGAAAATAAAACAAACCATATACATTTGAACTTCAAAACATGAACATAAAGTTTTAACGTCAAAATCTTGAGTTGTGAAATAAATCTTAGTAGTACGTAAGGAATAGATCATAAAGGAACATCAATCATGATAAAATAGAATGGGAATAAAACATTTAATTGTGGAAAACCATTAAGCACATGATATGATTTCCATATTAGCAAAGGTATTGCTTCCAAGACCATCTTAGTGGACAAATTCCATTACTGAACTGAGTTCACTCCTCGTTCTAGTCCAGTATTACTGAACCAGATTAACTTTCTGTTCCAGCCATGTCTATCTCATGAGATATAAATCTTTACCCAATGCATTGGAGGGAGATATAGGTCCCACCCATCTCATATTTAAATCATTCTTACTTGTACCACAACATAAACATAAATCATTCATCATAACCCAAAGAATAAAATGGGTTTCATAAACATCATCACATCATAACATAATCCATATAAAACAAATAGATATAATTTCATCATAAAAAAAGTGAAACCATGTAAATCATAGAGAAATTATACTTGAAACATAATCATACTAAATAATGTCATCTTAGATGGAAAATAATCTTGAAAAAACACCTGGAATGAATTCTTGAAGAAAATATCCTTTCTTCTTCAAAATTATTTTCTTTTCACAAAATGCCTTGAAATTTTAAAATAAAAGGATTTTTTTGAAAATAATCATGAAATCTTGTGGAGTAATCTTTATTAAAATAATGCTTTATGAAACTGTAAAAATCTGTTCATGCCGTATAAGTTAAAAAAACATTCTTCTCGTACTTTTGCCGGAAAAGTCAAAAAGTACCTTGTATGGTAAACAAAAGAAAGATTCCTTACATACCATGTAGTAAAAGTAAAAAATGGGTAAAAATTACTTTAACCATACATGAAACCATTTTTAGAAAATAGGGACATGGATGATAAATATAACCCCAATAAATACTTACGAATAAACAATCTCGGATAAAACGAGATTTGAAAAGTTATCCCTTACCTTGGGTCCGATATGCTTCACACGTATCTGAACCTCCTGTATAATTATTTAAATAATGTCATTTACATATTAAATAATCATGTTCATTGTTATGATATCATATATGGTTCAATTATGACTTTATATTACCCGTTCTTTTATAAATTCCATGTTAAAGCAGCGTTTTGGGTAAAAATCGTTTCATTTATCGTATGTGTTTTGACTTGTTGTTATTGATATTATTAATTATATCCTGGTTTAATTAATTATATAATGTAAAACATGATTTATATATAATATATATTCAGGATATAAATATATATGATAGATCGATAAATGGAATGAAATACATCGTTCATGGAGACGGTAGGTCGTACGTACGCATGAACGCTGTTTTCGTTTCCTTATTGAATTGAATGGAATTAAGTAAATGAAACATATATGTACATAAATACAGTATCATTATTATGTAATATCTTTCATTATTATTTATTATATATACTTTATAATCATAATTGAATGGTTAATCATGGAAAATGAATATCATCGCGTTCGTGGAGACGGTAGTCCGTACGCACGCACGAGCGATGATATCATTACCATAATCATTATTAGAATTGGAGTGGATAATATAATATTTCAGAATCATTATGATGTTATAATAATCATATATTGTTATTATTTACACCATTATACCCATCCAAGTAAGGTGGTGGTGGAAAAATAGATTACACCAGGGCGTGGAGACGGTATTTTGTACGTACGCACGCGCGGTGATTTTGTTTTCCGTAGGATGGATAGAAGTTGAAATGGGGTTGTTTCATATTTATAATAACATATCAGTATATTATTGATACTCATTTTATTACTTTATAATGAAACAACTAAATAAGAAGAAGTTTAAGAAGAAAGAAAACTTGAAAGAATCGGTAGAAGAGATTACCTCTTCTTCGACGCATCTCTTTTAAACTTCTTCTTAGGGCACTAGAGTTGGTATTTTGAGAAGACCAGAAACTCTATGATATAAATAGAGAGGTTTAAAAGAGTAATTGTCAGGGTTTTTCCAAGCTTCAAGGCTCAAACGGGTGTGAATAGAAGAGGGAAGGGGTGCCCTTTTTATAAGGGATGAGAGGGGCACCTCTGGAAAAACTTAAAATATTATTTTATAATAAAGTAATATTCAGTTTTTAATAGCTCCAAATTGATTTATTTAGAATATAAGGTGTTTATGGGTCTAAATAATCTCAACCAATAGGTTTTATACAAGTTTAGGTTACTATTTTAACCTTATCATTTAGATTTAACTCTAAGTTAAATAATTTAACTTTTACCGTGTCTTTTTATTTTCTTACACTATATGGTTAATAAACTTACTATAACAAGCCAAACGAACCCCAAGTGGTTCATTATTAATATATATATCCTTATTTAAGTCATTTTTCTGAACCTTAGATTTTTAATAATAAAATAAAAATTAATAATATATTTTTTGTTTTAAAAACTATTTTATGTCAATTTGGACGCTATTTGGTACTTGATTTTTATGAAAATTATAACAGCATGATTAGTTAGAAAAAAGTTAATTAAACCAATACTAACATGTCATATTAACCTATCAAATTATTGGAATTCATAAAAAGTCTAAAATTACATTTATTTGGGTATTTATAACATCAATTATGTTAATATTTCATTAATAAGGTAATTACTGCATCATCATTGTGTCATAAATAAATTAAATTATTTAATTTCTAAAAATTATAAATAAAATACCATTATGTAGGAAATATTTTTATCTTTATAATGAATATTTATAGTCAAATTTATCTTATTTATAACCCTATATTAAAAATGTTTTAGTTATTAAAATTTGATTTTAAATATTTTAACTCTTCTTTAAATAAAATAATAATAAATGTCCTAATCTAATCCAAGTGGACCTAAAGGGTAATATTTTATCCCTAAGGTTGGTTTTGGTTGAATTAAAATTATCCAATAGAATTAGGATATGTGTTAGGGTAATAATAATATCATTTTTACCCTTAATTACCCTATATACTTTTAATCGTGGTAAATAAAAGTAAAAAGTTATTATTCACCAAAAATTATTTTTATCTTATTGAACCACACTTTACTTACTGATATCAACTGTGTCTCTCGGATTTTTGAAATTCCACTCATAGAAGTGGTAAAATTAAGTTTTATATAAATTTGCAAATTCTCCTAGGAGGTGGGTAAAATACGGTCAAAAGTTCAATAAAATTTTTAAATTTCTAAAATTATTATAAAATGACTCCAATGAATTAAATTGAACTTATATAGGTATTATGTATCAATTTTGACCTAGAATAAATTTAAATAAAAATTTGGTTTTTTAAATAGTAACCCAGTGTTTTCACTATTCATCAAAAATTGAAAGTTTTCACAAAAATACCAAAAATTCACCCTAGGCTAATTTCGATATTCTGAATCCAAAAATGAAGTCCATTTCAAAAGATAAAATTTATAAAATTTCAAAAAGTGGGTATTACTATTCATAATGTCTAGTTCATAATAATATTATAGTAATATCTCGTTTAATGAAACTCGGTATTGCATACAACACATGCTATCGTGGAAGGTCATGATTGTGTGTAATGCAATCCAAGTCAGGGATGCATGTAGTGCAAGCTCTTTTTGGTATAGCACACAACACAAGACATCAATGAAATTAAAAAGAATATTTTTCATAAAATCTCGGGGTGTTACATTTCATCCCCGCACACTCCTCCCCTCCCCGACCTCGACCTCCTCCCGACCTCTGCCTCTTCCTCCCGGCCCCCCTCCTTCTCCTCCGGTGACGTTCCCCTTCCCCTCTCGGCTCCTTCTCTGACGATGACATCCCCCTCCCCTCTCGGCTCCCAGCGACGTTCTCCCCTCCCCTCTCGTCTCCCTCTCTTGGAGACATCCCCCTCCCCTCTTGGCTCAATCTCCTCCTCTGACGACCCCCGACCCCCTCTCCAGTCGCACGCAAGACCCCCCATGGCCGAACACCCCGTGGGACGTCCCCCTCTCTCGGCTCCCTCTCCTCCCACCAGGGTTCTTGATGGGTACTTCCAGGTAAGAATTAGTATTCTTTTTTAAAAAATTAGGCAACAAGGAATGCATTGTTAGGTTCATAGTTAGGATAACCATTCATATTAATCGTGCATTTTCTATATTTTTGGGTAGTAACCAACTCAAGGTGTGGTGAATTATTGGGTAAATTGTAAATTTTTTCAAAATAGAGTCTTCTAGAAATGTAGGGTTTGATTCAAAGGTTGTATTCCATTCATTTAAACAGTGCATTCAATAAAAAGTTCATGATTTTTTAAAAACCTCATATTTTTCTCTATAGACTCCTATTAGACTTTATATTGTGTTGGTTTTTGTTTGTTAATCATGATATATATGTGATGAGGTTGTATCATCATTAAGATATGTAATGATGTGGGTTAATTGGAGGTGAGTGATGCTATATGAGATTTTATGGGTTATTGTGAGTAGTTTTTCCCCTTTAATTGATTGGTTCATAAAACATAAGTTGGTGCTGCATATATTATGTAATTGGAATTGGTAAAGTAAAATGTTGGTCTCAAATTTCTGAGTTGGTTATTTGGATGGTATTCTCTATCAAAAGTGGGTATATCTCTATTGAATATGGGTGTATTTTCCAATTGACTAATGTATTTATTAAACTGACCATGCAATACACATTCCCACAATACGGAAGCATCACAGAAATCATAGATAGACACTACACACCACAAGACACCCATGGAAGACACCCCTTGACATCTACAGATAGTTAAGGGGCCATTAACTTAGGAACTGAAGTCGATTGGCACTCAAGCCTTGAGAAATTCCCATTGTTGGTAGAAAAGATACCAACACCTTTATTCTTAGTATAGTATAATGAAATGGTTTACACCCTCATGACCAAGTAGTCCATCTGGTTCATGGACTAGTGCCTAACCAGGTTCAAGAGTAGGATCAACTACTAAACATTGATTGTGGTCCCTCTAAGGTTATTTCCATATTGAAGAGGGTTATGTGCACAATCTTCAACTCAACTAATGTAGAATATGTGCATATTCAATGGATAAGTGTACTATTATGGTGTTTCCAACAACATTATATATAAAGAAAATAATGAAAATTGAAGAGATTATTAAATGTAACCATTTCCCCTTGCTTGCAGGAACATGATTTGACCCATGGGGCGATGTGGTTCTTATATATTGGGCGGTGACATGTATAGTCACAGTATACAGGTATGTTTTAGTTTAGTTTTTATTTTATTTTCTTTATTGCATTGGCCACTTAGGTATTTTACTTCTTTCTACGGACGGAGGGTAGTGATGTTATCCTAACTATTTGACATAGATCACTTGTATACTGTAATACCATGAGGTGTGAGTGTGAGGAAACATTGGAAGATAGAGGATCCTTGGGGTCTTCCATGAGATGGAATTATTTTTATAAAACATTGTGTGGGAACATTTCTGGAGTATGTTGGAGTCATGAAATAACCCCAAGTGTCTCCATGAGATAGCATAAATAACCCCAAGTGTCTCCAAGTGTCTCTATACATCATACCATCCTCGCATGGGTTGGCCACTCACCCAATCCTATCAAACCTATCCTAGTCTATCCTCTTAGTCACATAGTCTAGACTCATCTCTCAAGGATTATCCCATTCCTCGATGCACATCTCATCATCCAACTAGACAAATAGGATTATTCACCTTATGATTGTCCTAGTCACAAAATCACACCATGTCGAACCCATCTACATTATATTCTTAATAATCTGGTCAAGAACCTCATCAAAATCATGTATTATAACCCAGTCCCACTAACCAGGTTCCATACTAAGCTAAATCACACCAAGACTCTTGGAATTATAATGCCAATTTGTCCGAAAATACCCAATACCCACACTAGCATCTCATCGTTCATCTCTTTAGTTGAACTCTTGAATCATTAAATGGAGTAAAACCTTTCATAATACATTTTATATACTCAGAGGGACCATCCCGCTCTAATAACCTAACAAGATTCCAATCCATACTCATAAGTATTTCCTCATCAAACGCTAGATGTACAATTGCCACACCTATCACTACAAGGCCCAACCCTCTTAGGAATATTTTACTTGATCTAAATCCTCACCGTTAGTGACATCAATCACATTAGAGTGCATAAATGTCAACTAAAACCTACATTCCAAGAATTATTCATGTGGAAAGGCCCCATGGAAAAAGGCTAAGAACTAAAACCATAAATAATAATTCCAAATACATGCATCATTTTTAAATAAATATCTCAAGTGTAAACATAAAAACCAATAATAATAAGACCTCATCCCTTTTATTGAACAAAACCAAACTAAGTTGAAAATCAAGCTAAATTGATTATATACCATTAATAGGAAGAGTATTTGTTAATTAATAGGAATGTACTATTTGATAGTATCATTTTGAAACATTTATATATTTCCCCTTTGCTTGAAGGAACATGATTTGACCCATAGGGCACTGTGGTACTTATATGTTGGGCGGTGACAGGTATAGTCACAGAAGACAGGTATGTTTTAGTTTAGTTTTTATTTTATTTTCTTTATCGCACTGGTCACTTAGATCTTTGACTACTTTCTATGGATATAGGGTACTTATATTCTACAAAGGGGGCCAGAAGGAGTTTAGATTGATTCAGTCCACTAGCTTTGATCCGAGGTAAGATTCTATGGTTACTACTTGTCTCGCACCTCATGTATTTGGGGCTTTAGTTTTTTTGACTCCATATTATGTTTTCGGTAGGGCGTTGGATCATTTCGTGTTGGTTCATTTAGATTTGGTTCTCCGCTGCCAATCTAGGTAAGGCTTTAATGTCATTGGTTAGTTTATCACTGGTTATGTAGAGTCCTTCATGTGTTTTAAGGTTCTTAATATCTTTTGTGTAGTGTGTTGATCCATGCTCATTGGTTTTGAGTCTCCAAGTCAAGGGCGACTCGCCTGCGTGTGCATAGGTAAGTAAGTATATGTATGTGGGTTCCCCCGTTACGTGTATAGTCACCCATGGTAGTGATTATGCACGTATGGAGCTAGGTGTTCCCATGTATATATATATAAATTCATACGCAGGTGAGTGGAGACTAATATATGCATATAAGCATATGTGCAAGGATCCCCTTGCACATGCTCATGGCCATGCGGGTGTGTGCATAGGGGTTAGGCGTCCTTGCATGTGTGTGAATGTGCGTATACCCAGTGGAGAAGCAGCAACTTTTAGTTAGAAAGCTCCAAGAGATGAAGTGGATGGATTGGTTCCACCTTGAGGTAGAGTCCTTCTCGTAGCCTCCTTAATTTAAGAATGCTTTAAATTGAATTTAGATTCTTTCTTAATTATCCTTAATTATATTGAATTGCATATCTTGAATAAGTGTTCTTTAATATAATTGTTTCATTTGATAAATAAAGTCATGTTTTTATAATAAAACCCCTCCAACGGAGGTGCGCTGTCTGTGAAAACTCACAGTGATAATTTAGGGTGTATGATTCTTTTTCGTCGTTTCATTTCCCTTTATACGTTACGTCATTATGCCGCTCACTACAACCTTTCGACAATCCCTTGTTATAACATATTAAATATTTGATTTGTTCTATCATGTCCATTGTGACCTTATCTTATGGCGAAACCCATTTCGGGTGTTTTCCTGGCCTCTTGGCCACCCTTTTGGGTGTTTACTCGAGCCTATATATCTAAAAAAACTTATGGTGTCATTGTTTAACACTTGTCAGGCTTATGGTTATCCTCACAATAAGCTTCATCTTAACACTATTTGGTGTGTTTTCCTGGCCTCGATGCATATATAATTTTTTACATGTATGAATTCTCCCATAAGATTTGTGTTGCATCCTGAGATGTTAAAACATACTCAAATTCTATTATTCTCAAGGTGACTAAAGTTTTATTATTAGAGTTCCAATAAATGCATATACCATTGATAAGTAATACACCTGCATAATTTGACTCTCAATCAGTAGTTTCAACTACCTAGTACCACTTTTAAAAAAAACGAATATAAAATATATATCTTTATCATACCACAATCCCGAATCAAGAGTCTGTTTTTTATAACATAAGATTAGTTTCTATAATGTGAAGGACAAATACATAGGATTTATTTGGAATCCTGGCCGGAAAATGCTGCCCCATGGATATCGCTGGACCGGGCCAGCACGTCACAGTCACGCCGCGGTCATTCCATGGTAATGTCGTGATTTGACCCTGCTCTAGAATGACACCCTGCGGCGGTTCGCAGTCCTATTGGAATTTGATGTATGATACCTAGATAGAGTTTTAGATACATTACCTACCCATAGTTAATGGGGAGGGAGGCAACGATCGGAATGTTGCCCCGCTTCCTCCTGCTCCCTTCGCTTCTGGTCGGAAGATGCTACCCCATGGATGTGAAGGTTCCGGGCGCAGCGGAAGCACATGGGTGGATGTGCCCACTTGGATTTTTTTCATTAGCAATGATCAATCCGGGATCAATACGACGATAAATGTCAGTCTCCACGAATCGAATCACAGAAAAAGACAAAGAAGATGGTTTGTCCCGGAACCACAAACAAGGATCGTTACAGGTTGATTATAGTTAATTTAATTAATTATAAAGAAATACCTTTTGGGTGTTCTTTCTTCATTGATGTTCTCGATCATGTTGTTGATGTGATCCATCGTTGCGTCGTAGAAGCCAAGTGTAGACTCCCTCTAGCGGTGATCCACACGTGTACCTTGTATCTCTGGACGTCGCCAAAGGATTCTCCG
Source organism: Viscum album (assembly GCA_963277665.1). Lineage (NCBI taxonomy): Eukaryota > Viridiplantae > Streptophyta > Magnoliopsida > Santalales > Viscaceae > Viscum > Viscum album. Next base: position 1,645,369,760 of record OY728159.1, read on the forward strand.
GGTGCTAGCGTGGAGAAGCCTTTGCTTGCGTTGTCTGCCTTAGATCGTCTTGATCCGATGGAAGAGGATCTCTCTCGGTCTTGAGAGCGTTCTTGGAGGAAGAGGTTCTTTCGGTCTTGAAAGAATTCTCCAGAGATGTTGTGCACAACAATTCTCTTGTGTAGGAAAAGAGTTGGGGTTGTGAGGATATTTATAATCGAGTTTGAGGTTGTAGAGTTATGACAATAAATAAACGCGTTACGCGTTTCATTTATTTCATTAACTCTTATTGAAAACCCCCATGTCGAATAATTAATTCCTTGACATGTTCTCACGCTGATTATAATAAATATCATTTAATAAAACGATATTATATCCTCAAAATCCCGACTGGAAAAACTACACGGCGTGTAATAATAAATACACGGCGTGTACTTGTTTTTCATTGAAAACTACACGGTGTGTACATTAAATGTACACGGCGTGTATATCTTGTTTTCATTTATTCATTTCCTTTCCAAAATAAAACTACACGGCGTGTACATTTAATAATACATGGCGTGTACTTGTTTTATTTTATTTTTCCTCCATCATTTAAAACAACTTAGTCTTCCTTGAATAATTATTAAACCATGTATGGGAATAATCTTTATTCAACTTGAGATACTTAGATACACTTAGTGTGTGACCCTCTAGGCCTCTTTCTCGTTGGCATTAGGTAGGCTTGCCTAAAGTCTAAGATTACTGTCTAGCAACGGGTCAAGGTACCCAAGAGAAAGAAGTTGACGTCGCATTGACGTATCACCTCATAAAAACGCTTACTGTGTAATTTAATCCCTTTGTCTCGATATCTCATCAAGCAGGTTTCATGGAAGTGTCATAAACCTATATGCTTGATATGTCATTATTTGACTACCTGAAATAAACTCATCGTTTACACCATGGCCATGGAATTTAATGCGACGGTTCTATTTCAATCAAAGGGCCGAGATATCAACTTCCATAAATGGAAGGGACAAATCCTTCCTCAACTTATCCATTAACAACATGTCACTCGTGACGCACCCAACATACCCTACTTCCCGCCAACTGTCTGCGTGACGGTTTTCGTCAGTAAATATAAGTGTGCGAGTCATGACATGAGTTAATGATAATCTTCCAGTCTAAGGACCATTACACACGCTCGCAGATAGCAATATCCGATGACACCAAGACATGCAGAATTACTACTGGCGGGTCTGTTCTCATAATCTCCCATCTTGGAGATTACCAAGTGCGAACTCCATGAGAGAGAGTCTCGTCTTCTTACGAGTACTCGCACATGACGGTCTGTATACTATGTGTCCTATCATAGTATATCATCCAACCACATAACTTTATTTAAGAATATTGTTATAGCATTTCAAGGTTCTCATCATAGCAGGGATCTGCTATGACCTTATTAATGCAACAAATATTCTAGGACATTATTATATTATAGTCATTCAGAACAATGAACAATATATAATAAGTGAACATTCATGTAATCAAAGTACAAAACAGTTGGTTCTAAGGACACCAACCCTTACAAACTCCCACTTGGACTAGAGCCAACTGCCTACAACTTTTAGTCCGCTAGACCTCACATGATGATCATGTTTCTACTGATTCGAGGTTTTAGTCAATGGGTCCACCACGTTGTCTTCCGTGGAAATACTGCTCACTACAACTCCACCTCTCTGAGAAAAATCCCTCAAGAGATGATACTTCTGAAGTATGTGCTTTGTCCGCTGATGTGACCTTGGCTCTTTTGCAAGTGTCACCGCTACAGTATTATCACAATAGAGTGTGATAGGATCTTTACTGCTCGGTACAACATCCAGCTCTTGGACGAAGCTTCGCATCCATACTGCTTCTTTAGCTGCCTCAGAAGCTGCGATATACTCGGACTCCGCTGTAGAATCTGCCACCACACTTTGTTTTGAGCTCTTCTAGCTCACTGCACCTCCATTCAAACTGAAGATGTATCCATTCTGCGACTTCATTTCATCTTGATCAGTCTGGAAACTAGCATCTACATGTCCTCTGATGACTAGTTCCTCATCTCCTCCATAAACCAGGAACATATCCTTAGTACGACTCAGATACTTAAGGATAGTCTTGACTTCCATCCAATGGCGGTCTCCTGGATCAGCTTGATATATGCCTACCGCACTTAATGCGTAAGCAACATCTAGCCTCGTACATAGCATAGCATACATTACTGACCCAATCGCAAATGCGTAAGGGATCCTTGTCATCCTCTTTCTTTCCTCATGTGTCTAAGGACACATTTTCTTGGAAATATGAATGTCATGTGACACTGACAACAATCCCCTCTTGGACTATTCCATACTGAATCTCTTCAGTATCTTGTCAATGTATGTACTTTGACTCGGGCCCAGCATTCTCTTGGATCTATCACGATGGATCTTGATCCCAAGAATATATGTCGCCTTGCCCAAGTCTTTCATGGAGAAGTATTTATGCAACCATGCCTTAACTGACTGTAAGACAGGTACTTCGTTTCCAATTAGCAATATGTCATCAACATATACTATTAGGAAAACGACTGCACTTCCACTAAACCTTTTGTAGACACAAGGCTCACATTCATTCTTAACAAATCCAAATTCCATAACAGCTTCATCAAAACGAATGTTCCATGACCTTGATGCTTTCTTTAATCCATAAATGGATTTCTGCAACTTGCATACCTTGTTGGCATCCTTTGGAGTCACAAACCCTTCAGGTTGTGTCATGTAGACATCTTCCTAGAGATTCTCGTTAAGGAAAGCTGTTTTGACATCCATTTTCCAAATTTCATAGTCATGGTAAGCAGCAATGGCCAATAGGATTCTGATGGACTTCAGCATTGCATCCAGTGAAAAGGTTTCATCATAGTCAATTCCTTGACGCTGTCTAAAACCTTTTACAACCAGTCGTGCCTTGTAGGTGCTGACTTGCCCCTCCATGTCCAGTTTCTTCTTGAATACCCATTTATTACCAATAGGCTTTACATCAACTGGAGGATCTACCAAAATCCAGACTTGGTTTTGGTACATGGAATCCATTTCAGAATTCATGGCTTCTTGCCACTTGGCAACATCTGTGCCTTCAACTGCATCCTTGTAGGTAAGAGGATCATCATTTTCAACCAATAATGAGTCACCATCCTCGGTGACAAGAAAACCATATCGTTATGGTTCTCTCACCTCTCTTATGCTCCTACGTAGTTCTTGTGTCTCTAGAACAGATTGTTCATCCACGGGGCTTTGTGGAATCTGTTCTTGTACCAACTCATGTGTATCTTGAGCCTCGACTTCATCGAAGTCTATCTTTCTCCCACTATCTCTTTTGGAGATGTGCTCCCTCTCAAGGAATATGGCGTGTCTTGCCACTGCAACTTTTTTGTCTGAGGGGTTGTTTAGGTAATATTCCCTTGTTTCCTTGGGATATCCTATAAAGATACACTTTGTGCCTCGGGGTGTGAGTTTTTTACCTGAAGAGGCCTTAACAAATGCTTCGCTACCCCACACATGTAAATTCGATAACATGGCTTTGCGTCCACTCCATAACTCGTATGGAATACCATTTATCGATTTAGTTGGTACTTAGTTTAGTATGTGTGCTGCTGTTTGTAATGCATATCCCCAAAAGGATAATGGAAGACTCGCATGACTCATCATTGATCTCACCATGTCCAACAGGGTGCGGTTCCTTCTTTCACTTACACCATTCCACTACGGTGTGTAAGGAGGAGTGAGTTGAGATAGAATCTCAAACTCCCGTAAGAAATTAATGAAGTCCTGATTAAGATATTCTCCTCCTTTGTCTGAGCGGAGTTTCTTAATATTCTTACCAAGCTGGTTCTCAACTTCATTCTTGTATTCTTTGAACCGATCAAAAGAATCTGAATTATACCTCATTAAATAGATATATCCATATCTACTAAAATCATCAGTAAAAGTTATGAAGTACGAGAACCCACCCCTTGCTTCAACTGGAAATGGTCCACACACATCTGTGTGAACTAATTCTAGAAGATCTTTAGATCTTTCACCTTTCCCACTAAATGGGGCTTTGGTCATTTTTCCTTGTAGACACGCATGACATACACCAAGTGGTTTTAGTTCGAAAGAATCTAAATACCCATCTTGATGTAATTTTGTCAAACGTTTCTCATTGACATGACCTAGCCGGTGATGCCAAAGTTGGGTGTGGTATGATTCATGTGAATTAACTTTGTTATCAATTTCCATTAATTGGTTTGTGTAGTCTAACACATAAAGGCCGTTATATAAATGTGTCCTACCAAAACAAATGCTATCTTTATAAAAGTAGCAACATTCATTTCCAAACTTGAATGTGAATCCATCAGTATCTAATCTGGAAACTGAAATAATGTTTTTAGTAACAGAAGGCACATAATAACAACCTTTCAAAACCAAGACCATCCCGGTAGGCAATGTGAGGTGGTAGTCTCCGACAGCTACAGCAGCAATTCTGGCTTCGTTGGCTGCTCGTAGATCTACCTCCCCTCGATCAATCTTCCTGAATCTACTTGGTTCCTGTATTTGGATACATATGTGAGCACCACAAGCAGTATCTAATACCCAATTAGTAGAAATAGATAGATTGCATTCGATAACAAATGTACCTGAAGCTTCCCCTTGCTTCCTTGGATGGGTGCAGTTTTTCTTCCAGTGGCCCTTCTTTCCACATGCGAAACAAACAACATCATATTCCTTTGCCTCCCCTTTGATCTTCCTTTTCTTGGAAGGCCTTGAAGAAGTTTTGGGCTTAAATCTCTTCGCCTTACCTTTCCTTTTATTCACCATAAGGATAGAAGGCTTTTCACGCTTCATGTCATTGTCCACTTGGCGAATAAGGATAAGAAGATCAGATAGAGACTTATCAATATTGTTCATGTTGAAATTAACAACAAAGTTTGAGAAGCTCTGGGGGAGTGATGCAAGAATGAGATCGGTGCCCAGTTCTTCGGGGATTTTAAACCCTAGAACCTCCAAGCACTCAATGTATCCAATGAACTTGACTACATGAGGCCCAGCTGGGGAACCCTCTCCAAGCTTTCTCTGAAATAGAGCCTTGGAGATCTCAAACCTCTCCTATCTTGCTCTCTCCTGGTATAGACCACGGAGATGCTCGAGCATGCTATAGGCATCCATGTCTTCATGAGACTTCATGAGCTCACTAGACATTAATGATAGCATCAAACATTGAACGTCGAGTGCATCGTTCAAATGTTGATCATAGACTAGGAAATCTTCATCACTCGCCCCTGGGACAGGGGAATCAGGAAGTGAGGACTCCAGCACGTAAAACTTTCGTTCATGGCGTAGGATAACCCGAAGGCGCCTAAACCATTCCTAAAAGTTACTGCCGGTGAGGATATTGTCTTTATCCAGTATTGATCGTAGAGAATATGTGGTTGACGAGTTTGTCATCTTGATTCTACAATTTTAAAAGAGCAGATTTATTAGTACTTTCTTGATTACATTTTTATGAGAAATAATAATAAATTAATTAAGTCTCCCACTATTTTATCAAGTCTCAATGGCCCTCACCATTGAACTCGGAATGTCCAGTTACTTTGACATTCTAGTGGCAAGGATCCATATTTCCCTTCACATAACCCCAACAAGGGTTGGTCAAGCTATTTGAAGGTATTTAGGTAGGTAGGTCTTTGCCAACTGTGAGCTTACAGTTCCTTGATCTGTTGAGTGGACTCCCCAATCTTGAAATCCTGACTTGGATTTCCTCAACTCTTGCCTCCAATATTACATCAAGTCTAGCAAGGGATACTTCTCTTGATGTAATATGGTTAAGTCAACCCAAAACCTTTCATAAGGGCTTCCTTTATAAAAGTAAGTGTCCCAACAAGGGTTGGTCAAACACATAGTTTTATTGAGTCTTGTCCTTAATCAAGTAACATAATGCTTGGTCTGACTTAATATGGTATTTGAGGGATTTTATTCTTTATGTGTATTTTTGAATTATCACATGCTTGTTAATATTAAGTGATGCTTGCTTAAGTGATTAACCATGTTCCGATAATGTTTACGCATAGTCCGGTTTTTTTAATTTTATTCCATCTTTGCATGCTTGTTCATTTTATTAATTATGTGACCGCGACAACACATGCATAATAAATAAACCATACAATCAGACAGAAATAAAATAAGATGGCATGATCATGGGCTTCTATTGGTTAGCTTATCTAGCGGTTTTGATAAGCTAACCCTGACCTAGGGAAAACACCTTGTACCTGTTGGTTCGTGTTTTTCAGCTCCCACCTGTCCACCTTTGTATCTTATTGTGTCGGTTTCGCCTCGGCTTCGGGATTTGAACCGTCTCCTATGGCTTGGGAGATCCTCCATTACATGGGTTTACATTAAAGAAACCATGGGCACACAGGCCCTACATTTTATTGGAAGAAGGCTCGCATGCCAACAAATTTAAATTAAATAAATTTAAATGAAACCATACACATACAAAGGGTATTTAGTCTAGTTCATGATCATCCATAGTATGCAGCGACATTTACGCATATTTAGAATTCAAATTCTTTTAATCGTTCTTTTATTTAAGATAAGACGCGCTCGAATTCAATTAATTATGATCTTATAATTAATCAATTATTTATCTTAAATTCCTTTCTGAATTTCCTTCAGATTCTTCTCATCCATATTCCTTGTACGGGTCTTTGTACATTGGAGGAAACCTGGTGAAATTCTATTTCTGGAAAGTACACGGTTCATAGTTTATAATTACACGGCATGTATTTTTCTTTTCACCATTTATCCAAAGTACACGCTGGGGATTTGGCATGTTTTCTGTACTTTGGAAATTTTAGAGTACACGGCGTGTAGATGAATCATACACAGCGTGTACTTTCTTGTTACGTGGTAACCGGCCTGGCGATCCCGTGTACGCGGTACGCGGATTATCTTTGTACACATTTTCACCTGGGTCGGAACGGACTACACGGCATGTTGTTCCAACATACACGCTGTGTATTCTGGTTTCCATGTGTCGTTCTATTCTGGTCAACACGGCGTGATTAAAACTTAGGCATAATCAATTCACACGGCGTGGTTTGGCAGACCAGTGCCGGTTCGTTGAACCTAAGTACACGACGTGTAGTTTTAATTACATGTCGTGTAATCCTGTGTTGTATAGTCAGAAAGAGCGGATCCTCCAGATGAGTTCCTCGTTTTTATTTTTAATCAAAATTAAAATTAAAAGGTCGTTTCTGTGATATGAATCGAGAAACGAATGAGGAAGAATAGATCTCATTAATTCAGATTTATAGAACGATTTATTTCGAATTGAATCAAATATGAATGCGTAAATTATCAACGAAAATTAAATAACTATAATCAACGTTGTAACCTGGCTCTGATACCATTTGAAGGTTCCGAGCGCAGCGGAAGCGCGTGGGTGGATGTGACCACTTGTCTTTTTGTCATTATAAATGATCAATCCGGGATCAATACGATGATAAACGCCAGTCTCTACGGATCGAATCACAGAAAAATACAAAGAAGATGGTTTGTCCCGGAACCACAAACAAGGATCGTTACAGGTTGATTATAGTTAATTTAATTAATTATAAATAAATACCTTTTGGGTGTTCTTTCTTCATTGATGTTCTCGATCACGTTGTCGATGTGATCTGTCGTTGCGTCGTAGAAGCCAAGTGTAGACTCCCTCTAGCGGTGATCCACACATGTACCTTGTATCTCTGGACGTCGCCAAAGGATTCTCCAGGTGCTAGCGTAGAGAAGCCTTTGCTTGCGTTGTCCACCTTAGATTGTCTTGATCTGATGGAAGAGGATCTCTCTCGGTCTTGAGAGCATTCTTGGAGGAAGAGGTTCTTTCGGTCTTGAAAGAATTCTCCAGAGATGTTGTGCACAACGATTCTCTTGTGTAGGAAAAGAGTTGGGGTTGTGAGGATATTTATAATCGAGTTTGAGGTTGTAGAGTTATGACAATAAATAAACGCGTTACGTGTTTTATTTATTTCATTAACTCTTATTGAAAACCCCCATGTCGAATAATTAATTCCTTGACATGTGCTCACTCTGATTATAATAAATATAATTTAATAAAACGATATTATATCCTCAAAATCCCGACTGGAAAAACTACACAGCGTGTAATAATAAATACACGGCGTGTACTTGTTTTTCATTGAAAACTACACGGCGTGTATATCTTGTTTTCATTTATTCATTTCCTTTCCAAAATAAAACTACATGGTGTGTACATTTAATAATACACGGCGTGTACTTGTTTTATTTTATTTTTCCTCCATCATTTAAAACAACTTAGGCTTCCTTGAATAATTATTAAACCACGTACGGTAATAATCTTTATTCAACTTGAGATACTTAGATACACTTAGTGTGTGACCCTCTAGGCCTCTTTCTCATTGGCATTAGGCAGGCTTGCCTAAAGTCCAAGATTACTGTCTAGCAACGGGTCAAGGCACCCAAGAGAAAGAAGTTGACTCCGCATTGACGCATCACCTCATACGAACGCTTACTGTGTAATTTAATCCTTTTGTCTCGATATCTCATTAAGCAGGTTTCATGGCAGTGTCATAAACCTATATGCTTGATATGTCGTTCTTTGACTACCTGAAATAAACTCGTCGTTTACACCATGGCCATGGAATTTAATGCGACAGTTCTATTTCAATCAAAGGTCCGAGATATCAACTTCCATAAATGGAAGGGACAAATCCTTCCTCGACTTATCCATTAACAACATGTCACTCGTGACGCACCCAACGTACCCTACTTCCCGCCAACTGTCTGCATGACGGTTTTCGTCAGTAAATCTAAGTGCGCGAGTCATGACATGAGTTAATGATAATCTTCCAGTCTAAGGACCATTACACACGCTTACAGATAGCAATATCCGATGACACCAAGACATGCAGAATTACTACCGGCGGGTCTGTTCTCATAATCTCCCATCTTGAAGATTACCAAGTGCGAACTCCATGAGAGAGAGTCTCGTCTTCTTACGAGTACTCACACATGACGGTCTGTATACTATGTGTCCTATCATAGTATGCCATCCAACCGCATAACTTTATTTAAGAATATTGTTATAGCATTTCAAGGTTCTCATCATAGCGGGGATCTTCTATGACCTTATTAATGCAACAAATATTCCAGGACATTATTATATTATAGTCATGCAGAACAATGAACAATATATAATAAGTGAACATTCATGTAATCAAAGTACAAAATAGTTGGTTATGAGGACACCAACCCTTACAGGATGTCGCTGGACCGGGCCAACATGTCGCGGTCATGCCGCGATCATGTCACAGTCACGCCGCGGTCATGTCGCGGTCACGCCGCGGTAATGCCATGATTTGTCCCTACTCCAAAACGACACCCCACGGCAGATCGTAGTCCTATCGTAATTCGATGTATGATACCTAGATAGAGTTTTAGATACATTACCCACCCATAGTTAATGGGGAGGGAGGTGACGGTCGGAATGTCACCCCGCTTCCTCATGCTCCCTTCGCTCCTGTCCAGAAGATGCTGCCCTACGGATGTCGCTGGACCAGGCCAACACGCCGCGGTCACACCACGGTCACGCCGCGGTCACGCTGCGGTAACGCCGTGGTACTGCCATGATTTGTCCCTTCTCCAGAACGACACCCCACGGCGGTTCGCAGTCCTGTCGGAATTCGATGTATGATACCTAGATATAGCTTTAGATACATTACCCACCCATAGTTAATGGGGAGGGAGGCGATGGCTGAAATGTTGTCTCACCTCCTCCCACTCCCTTCGCTCCTGAAATCTAAGACTACATGGTTAAATGGAAGAACCCATGTTCTGATGACATGCCTAACCTGGTTTCTAACTCACCTCACCTAAACATAAACTAGAACACTGGTTAAATGCAAGAACTCATCCTAAACATACACTATAACATTGGTTAAATAGAATAACCCATCCTCGTTACTGAATTTCATACACATATGGACAAAAAACCATCATTCATGAATATCCCTATAATGCATAGGATTTTCACAAAACACATATCCCTTAAATGTCATGAAATTCCAGTAGGCACTGATATAAAGTTGTCATGTTTACAGGTGGAAGCTTCATAGCTTTGGATAATATATTCTCATAACTATAGAGTGAAACTGCATTCAGTGTTTTGAGGTTAACCGAACTCCACACATAAAAAAGAAGATCATTATCCATCAATAAAACCAATGTAAATATATAAATGGTGATTAATATCAGTATCATTAATATATTTCCTCAGGAATTCTTAATCCATTAGGGTGTTCTCCTGATACCTCCCTTGTTGGATTTCAAATTCAATTATCCTCGTTTAACGCCACTTTGAGGCATCTCTTCATTTACAATTATGTGTTGGTTATAGGATATTCTAAAATATTTATATTCTATATGAGTTGGATCTATTTAATTAGAAATTTCAAAACCCTCAATAAAGATCCTACTTATAACACTTTAATTTTCTTTTTTTAAACCCACCTATTTAATTTTAGAACACTCTTAAGAGTCTTATTACACAGGAAAACTTGATTTTCTTCATCCTTGAAGGTCGTGAACAACATCGGAATTGCAAAAAATATGTCATCATTTTTAGAATTTGGAGTAGAGGCATAATATTTGTGTTTGTTTGAAGAAAAAAAATCATATTTAAGGTATTTTTAATTTCAATTTCATTTTTTCAGGGTGGGGAGGGGGGTGTGCAGGTGGGGTGGGGGATGGGGTGGGGGATGGGGTGGGGTGGGGGGCTGTCTAGGTGGGGGGGGGTTGGGCTATCCAGGTGGGTTCATGGTTGTCCAAGTGTCACAACCTTTATTTAATTATGAGTTAATTTTTATATTTTTTGGTATTTTATTTTTCCCTTGTATTTACTTCAGTGTTTTTAGAAAAAATATAGTATTTTTACCCAACAATATGTGGTTCATGGTTGGCACACAGTTTAGTGAAACTGTGCCACATCCCAAGGGAAACCGGGTACCCAGGACAACATTTTTGATGTGTATGATTCAACCCCACCTTAATCTGATGCACGGTGTGGCTGGTATCACTTAAAGTGTCTCACTTTTATTTGAAATGGACAACATTTTATGTGAAAACAACTAACATACGGAAAAACGATCAAACGCATTTGGATTATGTTGATAATTTAGGAAAACGATCCAGGGGTAATTTTTGATGTGTACGAGTCAACCCCGCCTCAATCCGATGCACGTTGTGTCCAGTACCACTCAAAGTGTCTCACTTTTATTTGAAATGGACATGATTTTAAGTGAAAACAAAAATTGGCATATGGAAAATTGACCAAACACATTCGGATTCTATTGATACTTTAGAAAAATGATCCATGAATCATTTGTGATAGATACGAGTCAACTCCGACTCAATTAGAGGCACGATGTGACCAGTATCACTCAAAGTGTCTCACTTTTGTTTGAAATGGACAACATTTTAAGTGAAAACAACAACTGGCATACGGAAAACTGACCAACCGCATTCATAATGTGTTGATACTTTATCACAATGATCCATGGGTCATTTGTGACGTGTAATAGTCAACCCCGCCTCAATATAAGGCATGGTGTGACTGGTATCAATCAAAGTGTCTCTCTTTTATTTGAAATTGACAACATTTTATGTGAAAACAACTAGCATACAGAAAACTGATCAAACGCATTTAGATTGTGTTGATAATTTATGAAAACGATCCATGGGTCATTTTTGATGTTTATGAGTTAACCTCACCTCAATCCAATGCACGGTGTGGCCGGTACCACTCAATGTGTCTCACTTTTAATTGAAATGGACAGGATTTTAAGTGAAAACAACAATTGGCATATGGAAAACTGACCAAACACATTCAGATTATGTTGATACTTTAGAAAAATGATCCATGGATCATTTTTGATAGGTAAAAGTCAACCCTGCCTCAATTCGAGGCACGGTGTGACCGGTATCACTCAAAGTGTCTCACTTTTGTTTGAAATGGACATCATTTTAAGTGAAAACAACAACTAGCATACGGAAAACTGACCAACCACATTCATAATGTGTTGATACTTTATCACAATGATCCATGGGTAATTTTTGACGTGTACTAGTCAACTCCACCTCAATCTGAGGCATGGTGTGACTGGTATCACTCAAAGTGTCTCTCTTTTATTTGAAATGGACAACATTTTAAGTGAAAAAAACTGGCATGTGGAAAACCAATAAAACACATTTGGATTGTGTTGATAATTTAGGAAAACTATCCATGGGTCATTTTTTATGTGTATAAGTCAACCCTGCCTCAATCCGATGCACGGTGTGGCCGATACCACTCAAAGTGTATCACTTTTATTTGAAATGGACAGGATTTTAAGTGAAAACAACAATTGGCATACGAAAAACTAACCAAACGCATTAGGATAGTGTTTATACTTTAGCACAATGATTAATGGATCATTTTTGATAGGTACGAGTCAACCCCGCATCAATTCTAGGCACAGTGTGACCAGTATCACTCAAAGTGTCTCACTTTTGTTTAAAATGGACAACATTTTAAGTGAAAACAACAACTGGCATACAGAAAACCGACCAACCACATTCAGAATGTGTTGATACTTTATCACAATGATCCATGGGTCATTTTTGACGTGTACTAGTCATCCCCGCCTCAATCTGAGGAGCGGTGTGACCGGTATCACTCAAAGTGTCTCTCTTTTATTTGAAATGGACAACATTTTAAGTGAAAACAACTGGCATACGGAAAAATGATCAAACACATTCATATTGTGTTGATAATTTAGGAAAAAAATACATGGGTCATTTTTTATGTGTAAGAGTCAACCCCACCTCAATAGGATACATGGTGTGTCTAGTACCACTCAAAGCGTCTCACTTTTATTTTAAATGGACAAGATTTTTAGTGAAAACAACAATTGGCATACAGAAAACCAACCAAACGCATTCGTATTGGGTTGATACTTTAGAAAAACAATCCATGGATCATTTGTAACAGGTACGAGTCAACCCTGCCTCAATTTGAGGCATGGTGTGACCGGTATCACTCAAAGTGTCTCACTTTTGTTTGAAATTGATAACATTTTAAGCGAAAACAAAAACTGACATACGAAAAACCGACCAACCGCATTCAAAATGTGTTGATACATTAGTACAATGATCCATGAGTAATTTTTTATGTGTCTGAGTCAAACCTGCTTCAATCGAAGGCACGGTGTGACCGGTATCACTCAAAGTGTCTCTCTTTTATTTGAAATGGACAACATTTTAAGTGAAAACAACTAGCATATGAAAAACTGATCAAACGCATTTGGATTATGTTAATAATTTAGGACAATGATCCATGGGTAATTTTTGATGTGTACGATTCAACTCCGCCTCAATCTGATGCACGGTGTGGCCGGTACCACTCAAAGTTTCTCACTTTTATTTGAAATGGACAGGATTTTAAGTGAAAACAACAATTGGCATACGGAAAACCGACCAAATGCATTTGGATTGTGTTGATACTTTAGCAAAAATATCCATGGATTATTTGTGATAGTTACGAGTCAACCCCACCTCAATTAGAGGCATGGTGTGACTGGTATCACTCAAAGTGTCTCACTTTTGTTTGAAATGGACAACATTTTAAGTGAAAATAACAACTGGCATACGAAAAACCGACCAACCGCATTCAAAATGTATCGATACTTTATCACAACGATCCATGTTTCATTTTTGATGTGTACTGGTCAACCTTGCCTCAATTTGAGGCATGGTGTGACCGGTATCACTCAAAGTGTCTCTCTTTTATTTGAAATGGACAACATTTTAAGTGAAAACAACTAGCATACGGAAAACCAATCAAACACATTTGGATTGTGTTGATTATTTTTGACAATGATCCATGGGTAATTTTTGATGTGTACGAGTCAACCCTGCCTCAATCCGATGCATGGAGTGGTCGGTACCACTCAAAGTGTCTCACTTTTATTTTAAATGGACAAGATTTTAAGTGAAAACAACAATTGACATACAGAAAATCGACCAAACGCATTCGGATTGTGTTGATACTTTAGCACAAATATCCATGGATCATTTGTGACAGGTATGAGTCAAACCCACCTCAATTAGAGGCACGGTGTGACCGATATCACTCAAAGTGTCTCACTTTTGTTTGAAATGGACATCATTTTAAGTGAAAACAACAACTAGCATACGGAAAACCGACCAACCACATTTAGAATGTGTTGATACTTTATCACAATGATTAATGGGTCATTTGTGACATGTACTAGTCAACCCCACCTTAATATAAGGCATGGTGTGACCGATATCACTTAAAATGTCTCTCTTTTATTTGAAATGGACAACATTTTAAGTGAAAACAACAACTAGCATGCAAAAAACTGATCAAACACATTTGGATTGTGTTGATAATTTAGGACAAAGATCCATGGGTCATTTTTTATGTGTATAAGTCAACCCCACCTAAATATGATGCACGGTGTGGCCGGTACCACTCAAAGTGTCTCACTTTTATTGAAATGAACAATAGTTTAAGTGAAAACAACAACTGACATACGAAAAACTGACCAAACGTATTTGTATTGTGTTGATACTTTAGGACAATGATACATTGGTCATTTTTTACGTGTACGAGTCAATCCCACCTCAATCTGAGGCACGATGTGGTGGAATCCTACTCTGATCAATATATCGCACCATACTTGTACCATTTAGTGTTCATAGCCTTAAGAACATTAATATTATTCTCACTAAGGTCAATAAACCTACAATTCCATTCTTCTAGACCATCACAAGTTGAAATTCTAATCATTTCAGTTCTTCCTGAATTTTAAATCAAGTAAAGATTTTAATACTTTACTTCTTTTGTAACGACCATGGAACCATGGGTTAGTTTCCATACCCCATTTTTAAATTTAGTTTCATAGCATGAATCATCAAACTTTCTCTTTAGATTTAGGAAGAAGAAAACCACTCCCAAGTAAAATCCATTTTTAGACGTTTTTCATTTTCTATAAATGTTGCTTTTGTTTGAGGATAGATCATATTTGGGTGTTCTTTCGTTGTTAAAAGATCTTATTATGATCCTCAAAAACCTAAAAATTTAAAAAATTGAGGGGTTTTATTTCACAACATCAAGAAAGTGTAGCGAGGGAATATGTTGCCACTTGTCAAAGTCTTATGGTAGGATGGTTGGGTTAAATAGGGTATTTGGGGCATGATTCAGTTGGATCCAATTTTTTTGAGGACATTATGTGTCGTCACTTTTATTCTCACTATTAAGCATGAGAGGGTCTCATCAATTATTTTTATCATGGAATAAATAAGTGTCGCCCTTACATTAACCAGTAGTACACCATGTATGACTATAACCCATCCTGGAAGGGGACTGTTTTTTGTCAACCTCATATGCATCATGACACACTCTAGATCAGACACATGTTCAACATCCACTTATTCAACCAATTTGGACATGATCACTATGCATATAAAAACCAATACCTAATTATATTATGTTATTACCACTATAGAGTCTACCAACAAAGCCATTACCATTCACCCAATATCTGACATTAACACCCCTACCTCGTTCATCTTCCTTCTTAGTGCATCAAAAATGACATTTCCTTTACAAAGAACATATTCCATTTCAAATTTGAACATCTACATGTATTTTATCAAACACATCTGAAAACAATTTAGTTCACATTAGAATAAATTATATTACTATGAAATTCAGTTTGTATATATAACATGTCTCTAATCAATGAGGTGGTGTCTCTAAAATTTACACTGATCAACGATAGTTGCAAACTTTTTTCCATGAGTTGGGTAGTTTCACTCATGGGGTCATAAGTGATGAGACTCCTAAGAAAATACCTTTTCACCATATATTATAAAAAATACATGTTCAATGCAAAATGCATCACAAATCACTACATACCCAAATCTAGGATCAGAAAAAAAAGGATTTGAGCCAATTTCAAACTCTTATTTAACTCTAATAAGTATTTCTCATACTATTTTTTCTATTAGAATTTGATGGGGAGGTGGGGGCTGTACTGGTTGGGGGGGTTATGCAGGGTTGAGGTGAATTACTACTGGAAGAGTGGTTGTCATATGAAGATTGAAATGGGTGTATATAATTTTTGAGTTATTGAAACTGTTATTCAACTCTACTGGAAGATTTTTGTCATATGAATATTGAAATAGGGAATTGTAGTACATGACATGATTGGAAGAGTTTGATGGTTTTATGTGTTTTTTTTGTGCTATTGCAGGTGTTTTTTATGTTGTTTTAAGTCTATTTGTATGTGTTTTTGTGCTATTTTTTATGCAAGTGTATACTGGAGGGGCTTCTGTGCAGGGTTGTTGTGCAATAGTTCTGGAAATACACAATACCAACAGTTTTAAACCATTGGTATACTTTGAGCAAAAATTTTACCCTCGGTTTCAATAAATCGTTGGTAAAAAACTATCCTAACGGTTTTAAACCGTTGGTATAGTGTTTAGTCTTCAATATATACCAACGGTTCATTGAAACCATTGATAAAAATTCTATACCAACGGTTATAAACCATTGGTTTAGATGAAATACATTGTCTTCCCAACTGTTGGGGTAAACATATACCAACAGTTAGCATAAACCATTGGTAAATCAATACATACAGTGGCCTATACCAACGGTTTAGATCAAACCGTTGGTATAGGGCTTTCCTCACGGCTTATTGCCCTACGGTTTGGAAAACCGTTGTTATAGGCTATACCAACGGTTTTACAGCCTATACCAATGGTTTTGAACCATTGGTATAACCTTCATTTCCAGTAGTGTTTTGGGTGGACAGTGGCACCCGCATGATTGGCACATGGTTTTCCTAACCATGCGACCAAACCATTCAACCATATCCAGCTCATTAAAAATTAGAAAATTACAATTTTTCCCTATCATGTTTTTAAGTTTTTAGGGTTCTTTTTCCTCCTCCAACATGCATAGCTCCCCTATTTTGGTCATAGATCTCTCCTCCTCCTTCCTTGGTAGCTTTCTCTTGGATTCTTGGAGTTCAAGCTTGAGGTAAGGTGGTTTCTTCTTGATTTCTTCCTCCTTTACCCTTCTCAAGCCTTGTTCTTCCAATTTATTGGAGTTGTGGAACCCTAGGGGTGGTTTTGGCCAAATATAGGGTTTTTTATGGGGGTTTTGGTTTGTTTTCTTGTTCCTTAGGTGTGTGCGGCCTTGTTCCACTTCTTCTGGGTGGTATTCGTCAAGGGCGATGAGCTTTGGACCAAACCCGAGGTAGGTGTTTCTATTTAAGGGCATTTTCCATGGATTTCCTTTAAATTTGTAGTTTCCTTTGGTTTGTTTTGATTAAATTTTCATTTAAATGACTTATTATTGGTGTGTATTCTATGGTTTATGTGTTTCATGTGTTTTTATGGCAATTTGGGTGTTTAAAGTGGGGTTTTCCAAATGGGTGTCTTGTATACCCACCAAGTGTTTGATAAAATGGCTCAAAGTGGATTTTTGTGGTTTAAAATGAAATTTTAAAGTGGTTTTAGAAATATTTTACCTTGAAAATGGTGTTTTGTTAAATGGGGCATGTTTGGTTGATAAGATGGCTTATGTTATAGATTGATCGATATGGGAACTTGCTTGTGATGTGTTGGCATGGAGTAGAACGTGGGGTAACCAGGGTGTGAGCGAGGGGTTTGTTCGAGTGACCGTGTGAGCCTCAGAGTTAGGACTGTGCGAGCCTCCATTTGTTTCCAAGGGACTATGTGAGCCTTTTGGTAGGAAGATCATGTGATCTTTCATGTTGTTTGTCGAGAGACCGTATGAGCTCTTGGGATTGGGTTTGAGTAAGACTGTGTGAGCTTTCACTGCTTAGCTAGCTAGCATACTTGTTTACTCACTCATGTTAGACCTTATGGTTAGAGCCCCTACGTGCGCTTACTCATATCGGTTTGGTTTGTATGCTTATTTCATTTTATTAGTGCCTTTTAATGTGATGACATGTGTTATGCTGAGTTGTTCATCTTCCATTTATACAGTTAATTGATGTTGATGTTGCGCCCCCTTGTTTATGCATTATGGGTAAATTTTGAGCATTTTGTACCTTGTTCCCTTATTTATTTATTTGAGGCATTTTTGGAAATTATTTTTGGAAAACCATGTTTTACTTTAAAAAGGAAAACCATAGGGATTTTGAAGGTTTAGATGGAAATAGTATATTTTCAAAGTGGTTTGGTTCTGAAATGGTTTTCAAACTAGTTTATTGGTTTGCATGGGTAAAAGACTTAAATAGATTAATGGTGATATCCTACTGGGATTCATGCCTCACACCCTTATTGGGACCATTTTGGGTGTTTTCAGGTTTTATTTTGTAGGACACGAGTAAAGGCAAGGGCACCGTGTTCCAGGGTGGCCCTTTTTGATTACCGTCGTCCAGTGTTTTGTGGAGGAGATGTGGTATCTCAAGGATGGAATCAAGTTATTTTTTATATTTTTTACCCATTAGGTTGTATTGGTCCTTGTTTGGCATTGTACCCCTTTGAGTTTGGGTTTGATTTTGAGATACCATGTATGTGTATATGGCTTGTTGTGACATTTTTGTTCTTGATGTATATGTCATTGTTTATGGTATCTAGTTTCCTTTTTTTATTGTCTGTGATGATATTGGTTGGTCATAACTTTTTATGGATGGTTCATTTCGGTTTACCTGTGGTGAAATCGTTCTCAAGCGATAGTTGGTTATGCCCGGTGCTTTTCGTCAACCTGTGGTGATAAAAAACGTGCTTCAGGTCGTGTGGTGGGCTGACTCGGGAGATGGGTTAGGTCGACCCGGGTTGGTTTGTTACAATAAAAAATTAACTAAACATGTATATTAAAGGAATTAACAAATAAATAAACATTTTATTTATTTTCCAAAACATGAGATGCAAATATGATTTTATTCATATTTATTTTAGACTTGAAAAAACCCATTTTACAAAGTCTAGCACTTATCAATTATAAATAATTTATAAACTATAAGAGAAATTGAAAAAATATTAAATTTCATTAATTTCATTTTGTATTGCCATTTTACATCATGTTGACACTCAACTTAATTTCAAATCGATGCTTCGCGCTAGGTTATCGCAAAACACAGTGTCGTGGTAGCCCCCCACACTATGTTGTCACACAATGTAGTGTCACAGAGTAGTACCATACATGAAATTGAATTTCCTCAAAGTGTAACATCAGGTATCAACCTCACACCGCATTGATGCTCAACATAGTGTCATGGGGATACTACACACTACATTGAAACTCGTCGTAGTGTTAAGTACCCTGAATACAATGCTTTGTTTTCCACGATGTAGATGCAGACTACATTATCCCATAACGTACGTTGCACCCAGACCTGACATCACATTAACTACTTAAATGAAATGTCAAGTTCTTGTGCAAGACGAGTTGTCTAATCAATGTAATATAAGGGGATAACATAAGATACATTAACACTTAACATAATCTCAAATTACGCCGCCTTATAATATGTTATCACACAATGTATCCTTAGGTAGTGAACCAGATATTATGTTATCAAATAATGTAATGTAAAGAGGGGAGATCCATTTTTTATAGTAAAACATGTTATTCATCAAAATGTTAAAGAAATATGTTGAAACATCGTATAAGAAGGCGCTGATACCACTGGTTTGGGGGGAACATCCTATGATCTTAATAGTATAAGCAAATCCTTATATTGTGCCTAATTTATCCTCGATAATATCAACATGTATTATATATAATGAAGAACATAAATGTGTGTGTTTGGATAGTCGATGCAGTAGCTTCCATCTCCATGGAGTTTAATTTATAAGGATCACTGGAGTAGTAGAAAAAATCCCCTACCTTCAAGGGTGATACACCGGCCAGAGGATCCTTGTTTGCAATGAGAGGATCCTGATACACTGAAGGGGTGATGGAGCCTCCACTACCGTGATAAATGATATATCAGGTGGAAGAGGACTTTTAGAAATCTTTGCATTAAATCGATGATCATATCACCGCTATTACTCATTCCCAGTGAAGTGATATCATTCCCTTTATATAGGCAATGCCCGACGCTCTCCATTAAAGAACATCAACACATAACACGTCACATGCATTATTTATCATTGGGTAACATTCATTGAATCCATTCAATGAGGATGCAAGCCATATCCAATCCATTCATAGTGGATTATAACTGATAAAGATCGTGCGAGGATGACATGGTGAAAGTGACAACTGAGGACATCTTATGTCGAGTGTAGCATAATCTCAAGTTGCATCACATGCAAATGAGACTGCGTTGGCTTCAATGTATGCTTGGTCTTTGGCTTAAGGATACATTGGCACCGATGTATCCTCAAGTCATATGCATCACATTCGTATTATTTTAGTTCATATCCAACATAAATGTTCAAATCTTAAATCCAAAACTATCAAAATTCAAAAAAATACCATAATTAAATGGTATTAAAAATAACAGTGACACATGGGTGTTACAATGTGAATCTTCATCATCTACGAAATTCTCCACCATCAAGTCTATATTGTGTGGAGGAATTTTCTTAAAAGATCCACTCTCTCCATGAGGTTCCATAGTCTAATGATGCAACATTTTATTTTGTGGGTGTGATAGACCAACTTCAACTATAAACAAAGAATCTTTGATGGTAGATATAACGACATACAACTCCATAATTTGATTTTCGAATTGATTCTTAACCAGTGACAATATTTGTTGTCAGTCCTCATCAATAAAAATTGGATAGGATATATGCCACAACCTATCCTTAAACGTGGTAATATGTGGCTAGGGCCACGGTTTAAACTGTGGCATCAGATGGTTATGGCCATGGTTTCAAACTGTGGCCTTAGGTGGTTATGGTCACGGTTTGAAACCATGGCAGTAGCCTTAAAAAAATATTTTCGGTGAGGTTTGATCCTCTGACCTCTTCTATAATCATTCTAATACTTTACCACTACGCTAAACTTTACTACATGTGTGTATATATATATATAATTATTAAACATTTAAAAAATAAAAAACCTATAGCAACGATTTGAAACCGTGGCAATAGGTGGCTATAGCCACGGTTTCAAACCGTGGCCTTACGGGGCTATGGCCACAGTTTAAACCATGGCCTTAGGTGTCGATAACCACGGTTTAAATCATAGCTTTAGGTGGCTATGGCCATGGTTTAAACTGTGACAATAAGTGGTTATAGTCACGATTTAAAACATGGCCTTAGGTGGCTATAACCGTGATTTAAATCATGGCATTAGGTGGCTATAACCGTGGTCATAGGCGGTTATGGTCATAGTTTACTAAACCATGACAACATCCCTTTCCCGCTAATTTTTCGCATTTTTTAGATGTTCCCGCGAAACCTACTGCCACAGTTTCATATAATCGTGGCTATATGTTGACCTATAGCCACAGTTTCTATGAACCGTGGCTATAGGTTGTTTACGGCCATAGTTTTCCAAACTGTGGCAATAAAAGTGTGGTCGTAGGGTCATTTTCTAGTTGTGAGTATTAATTATTTGGTCATTGCAATAAATATATGCATACATCATTTCATCTACAATATGACTTGATATTAGTGTTGATAAATTTTAAATAATTTGACTATTTAAACAAATTGATATGATCACTGAAACATAATATGATTTAAAAACATTCTAGCATTTTATTTTAAGTGCAAGTGTTCTAATTAACAACCTCTGAAGATATTACTCAACATGAGTTTGGTGGATTAAACACAAGACATCCCAACAATCTTAGTCAGGGCAAAGCCTTCAGATCACCACATAAAGGCCCAAAATGGTGTCTCACTACCCAGGGTTTTTACACTAAATAAATTTAAAGAAACTATTAATTAAAAATAATATTTTATATTTTTACTACGACACATATTTAAACAATAGTTCAGACGTAAAATTTAATCTTATTACTGCTATTAATACCATTTTATTGTCGCGTATTTTAAACTATCGTTATTTAAAATAAAGAACTAATCACACATTATTTAAAAGATTATAATATCACGGCATAAGTAAGATGCTTAAACATGCAATTTAATATTCTTAATCGTCGTATTAATTTAATTAAGTAACAAATTCAATAAATAAACTAATTAACTCTAAAAACCTAATATTTTAAAATCGATCTAAAAAATGATATTTAAAACTACCAAAAAAAGAAAAATACCTCAAATTTTGAAAATCGAAAGACTCAAATCGTCAAGGAGACCGCCTTGAAATATCTGAGACCGTTTGAGAGGTAAATGAAAATAAATTAGATTATGGGAGTGAGAAATTCATGGGTGTCCTGTTATATGTATCCCATGGAAGAGCATGAAATCGTTCCATATTATTCATAGATTTGAAAATCTAAGAGCATAAAACAATTTCACTTAATTTCAGTGTGAGCATGGAATGATTTCATTCTTTTAACACCCACAATCACAGTAAAAAACATGAAACAATTTCAGACTCTTGTGTTTCATTTAGACAAATAACCCTTAGTCAGCCCAAAAAAATATAATAGAAAAGAAATGAGAGTATGAAAGTTAGACTATTCCAAAGAGGAATGAAAATAAAGTATGAGAGTAGAAATCACAAATAACCCATTAACATGTTAAAATAATAATAATAACAATAATAATAATAATCTCACTCGATCTTGCACCCCCACCCCACACTTTGTATCTTCCGTGTCATCTTCGGGTGTTCAGGGTTCAACGTTCTATCGACCTTCCAATCGATCCAGGACAACAATGGCTGGTGCGGGAATCCACCCGTATCACCAACAGTGGGCTCATGCAGCCACTCCTCCTCCTCCTGTACATCCTGTTGATGCTGGCGCTGCCACGACGCCTGCGATCGCCCATCTTCACCCTCCTTCCATTAATGTTGACAACTCTAATCGTGCGACCAACGACGAGGTATCATTTATGCCTGAAAGCGTATATTGCTTCGTTTTATTTCCATAGCACAATCGATGTTCTGCAAACCCTTACTGATTTCTCTCGCGGGCGTTTTGGTGTTGAATTTTAGGTTAAAACTATTTTTATAACAGGACTGCCCGATGATGTGAAGGAGAGGGAGCTGCAGAACCTGCTTAGATGGTTTCCTGGTTACGAGGCCTCGCAGGTGAACACCAAAGGAGAACATCCGATGGGGTTTGCCCTCTTTTCCACTGCTCATCTGGCTGTTGCTGCCAAAGACGCCCTCCAGGTCGTTACCTTGTCCTTCACAAGCATTATTTTCCGTATATCCGTTTTTTTAGGCTCTGCTTACATCCTCTCCTTTATCACATGAATTATAATGAATCAAACATGTAAAGCGATTATAGCAAGCACAACACAAATAAACATAACAAAAGACACTAAATGTTTAGAGCGATCTTACAAGCTATCCTTGCTTTCTCCTCTCTCTTCCATCATAAATGTTGTTTTCCATACACTTGTTTTTGCAGTGGTTTGACAAGTGATGTATACATCTACGGACATGGCTCCCCACTCGGTAGGTTGTTGATGTCGAAAGTCTCTCTCCAAACCCGTCTCTAATAAAGGTTTGCGACTTGCGCCAAGAGTATCTGCACAAACAATGCCATACATTATCCTAAAAAAGACCCGTGTTGGGAATCTTGACCACCTGTGATTCTGATAAAACCGCCGGACGAAGGATCCCCGATCCACTAAAACTTCGCACTCCAGAGGCTCTGCGTAGCGGAAATGAGACTTTCGGAAGTTCGCTTCCCACGACTAGGTGTACCGGAAGTTGGAAGTCAAAACATCCTACCCACCATACAAAGTCAACCTCGCACACAACCCAAGACAAGCTTACACGCATTCAAAGCAACGAAAAAACAAACGGAAATACATAAAGCAAGAAAGAACACAAGGGATTAACGTGCTTCACATGAGTTGTCTTATGTGCATGGGAGAAACACGAATGCTTATATTACTAAAAGTACAAGAATTTCAAACATTTGAGAAATCCGTCACTAAGTTTTAATTACAGAAGATTGACATTCTGTAACTCATTGATGCACTGTGTACTTCATTGGTACACTGTGCTCGATCAGGATGCACTGTGCGGAAGGTCCCCACTCCCTTTTATTGGAATGCATAGTCCAGGATGCACTGTGCGGAAGGTCCCCACTCCCTTTTATTGGAATGCTTAGTCGATCATGCAAGTTTCACCCCCTACCAACTTTTGGAAATGCCTCCATTTGTAAATGACCGGTGATCTCCAGTAACCCATTGACTTCGACCGCTTGTCTCGGTGAACCCTTATAGACTCTTCATTCTAGAGACCTCCGTTCGCCGAACATTATGGACCTCCATGATATTATCAGAAGATATGAACTTAAGATGGTTCCACTGCCGCCTAGAGAGTTTGTGTTGTCGTTGTCCGCACACCGAGCAGACCAACTTCCGCTGACCATCTTTCGGTGATGTGAATCCGGTGACCTGATTTCGGTAACCCGAATCTGTTGAACAAACTTTACTCATTACTTCTCAACAATCTCCCACTTGAAGACTGTTCAAGGGATCCTTTGACAACTTTCCAACACTTTTACAACTTCCTCCCTCTTCCTTCTTCCGCAACATGCGATATTCTCTATCCTCCTTTTGTTCACTCAAGTCTCACTGAGACACGATGGTGTCTCAGACTTTCTTGAACTAAAGTTTTAGTAGACATGTTCGTCGAATTTTGGCTTCCGGCTCTTTCGGAGATTTAACACTTTGTCCTCCACCATGTTTCGAATGAAGCGGTATGTCGGGCCAATATGCTTCGTCCTTGTATGGAACACCGGATTCCGAGTCAAACAAATCGCACTCCGATTATCATAGAATAAAATTCCTCCTTCATGACTTCTTTCAAGTTCTTTCATGAAACGCGTCAACCAAACCTACTCCTTCCTTGCTTCCATTGCAACAGCTTAAGGTAACAATCTTCTGCAGCCACGACATCCAACTTCCAACTGATCGTTGTTTCTCCATAGGTAAACACAAATCCGGTCATGCTCTCCTGGGTGTTTGAATCTCCAGCAAAACCCGCATCCCCCAAACCTTAGGATCTTCCTCCCCAAAACATAGAGCGACGTCTTCTGTTCATTTGAAGTAACAAATAGCCCACTTGACGACCTCTTAGTGTTCTATTCCGAGGTTCGACATAAAGCGACTTACAACTCGCACCGCTAATGCAATATCCGCCTGTGTACAAATCATTGCATACATTAAGCTTCCTACTGTTGAAGCAAATGACACTTTCTCCATGTACCGACTCTTCTTTCGTTACTACTATTTGTGCCTTGGACAACTTAAAGTGTCCGACAAGAGGAGTTGAGATGAGCTTACATCCGGCCATTTCAATTTTTTTCACGATCTTTCGGTATGGGATAAAACCTAAGTTTCGGCCTTTCTATCTCTTTCAATCCCCATCACCAAGATTTTCTTGGCATGCCCAAGATCTTTCATTTTGAATCTTCAGGACGACTTGCTCTTCAGCTGACGAATCCGCGAAACCTATGGACCCTCCAACAACATGTCATCGACATACAAAAGCAATATGATGAATGTTCCATCATCTCATTGCTTCAGACATAAAACCGTTAAACTTTCGATTCCATCGTCTCGGTGCTTGCTTCAGCCCCTAAAGACTTTTCTTCAACTTACAAACCAAATTCCAGTTTTCATCTTCCGTGAAACCTACTTGTTGTTTCATGTCAATTTCTTCTTCCAGCTCGCTATGAAGGAAAATCGTCTTTACATCAATCTGTTCTAAGTACAGATCTTCCAATGCCATCATGCGCAACACTACCTGGATAGTTGCATGTTTAACCACCGGTGAGAAAATTTATGAGAAATCAACTCATTCTTTTTGTTGAAATCCCTTTGCCACCAGC
The DNA here is from genome assembly GCA_963277665.1 of Viscum album. Classification (NCBI taxonomy): domain Eukaryota; kingdom Viridiplantae; phylum Streptophyta; class Magnoliopsida; order Santalales; family Viscaceae; genus Viscum; species Viscum album. Next base: position 1,645,395,807 of record OY728159.1, read on the forward strand.
CACACTTTGTAACGCTTCTTGCCACCAACTTATTCCTTCAAGCGGTAAACCCATTTATTCCCAAGTGCTCATTTCCCTTTCGGTAATTTAGTAAGCTCTCAAGTTTTGTTGGGCTTCAATGAAGACATCTCTTTATCCATTGCTGACTTCCATTGCTTCGAGTCACTGAGTGTCTCCGCTTCTTTCGGGCATTTAGGTTCTACCGCATTCGTTAAGAGTGGGAAGTTCATGCCAACCCTAAACCTCTGAACCGGTCTTTTGATCATGATTGATCTCCTCAACTGAATCGGGTGCATTGCATTGCCTGGCTCCACTTGAACTTCCGGAGCCCTAACTTTCGGTGCTCCCATTCGAGCTTCAGTCGCCCTTGAACTTTTTAGCATATCTTATGTTGGTCTTACTCTTGGACTTTCAGTCCTTTCAACATTCTCATCTGAGTTCTCCGGAAGTTGCTCCCATCCGGTGTTCTTACTTAGATCATCCCGGACTTCGATAGTTGATTCATTTCCTTCAACATAATTATCATGTGAGGTCCAGCGGACTAAAAGTCGTAGGTAGTTGGCTCTCGTCCAAGTGAGAGTTTGTTGGATTTGGTGTTCTGGGATCAACTGTTTATATTTTGATTACATGTATATTCGATATTGTAACGTCTCGGACCCGGATACCATTGAACAGTGCCCCGAATCCGGTTGGCCACATAGCCTCAAGCGCATCACTCCAAACGCCAGAGGCTGTCGACTATCAGCGAAGGCCTAGAATGTGTCTGTGGGGAGACTATGCCCTCTTGTTAGAGTGTAACACAACAGTAGCAAACATACAATCAATAGCGGAAGCAGTAAATCAATCTGACAATTGATAAACATTCAAAAGACATATATATAACAATGCCAAAAGTAATCTCATATACAATGATTATCATGTCATGTATCTAGAAAACAACAAAAATAGGTATACAAACAACAGTGCAATACATGTTACAAAATACCAAAAAGACCAAAAACTATCCTAGTTAGCATCACGAGCCTCAGCTCGGTCCCTTGTTACCCTGCTCCTAAGCATGACACAAAGTCAAACATCGAATTGTGGGCGCTTGCCCTGGTCCCTATCTACATCCATAAAGTCTATTCGGGTACCTAACGGCGGCCCGAACAAGGTGTGAGATACAATCCCAGTAGGTCACCACCCAAAGTGTCTATAACAAATCTTGGCTGTGCAATGTAAGCTAAAGGAGAGCGAATAATACAACAAGTATGACGGTACTAAAAGTAAAGCGCCCATGGTAAAAATAAACTAACAAGATCCTGAACAGCCATACAAGGCTCCCTGCAAAACAAGTGTCAAGCTCCTATCACAAGTCAGCTAATAAGCAAAAGGAAGTAAACACCATGGCCATGTCGTATACACGGTATATGATATCACCCACGGCCTTGCCGTATAACCTGTATATCATATCCATCACGACCATGTCGTATAACAAGAAGTGTCACAATTTACCATGGTCGAGCCGTAAAATCAAGCATGTCACATTTACCACGGTCGTGACGTATAACCAGAATTGTCAGACCCCAAGAGGCCGGATCGAAGGTATAGAAGCCCAAGGCATCCTCGTCGAGTCTTGGGAACATCTCGATGGAAATTCAGTAACGACACTGGTGGAGTCCAAGGATCATGTCAACAGAGCATGTCCAATGTGAGTCCAGCAAGCCAGATCCAAGGGGTAGAAATGCCCTTGCATCCTATGGAATCAAGAACCAAGGAGCATACAGGTCCAAGGTATCTTCTACCGTAAATCAAGACCCATGGGTGAAATGTCCATGACATCTAAATGGAATCAAGATCCATGGTATACCAACCAAGACATCCACTACCTTTTCAATTCACATCCCATTCCATTCATCAATTCAAAAGCATTCAAGTCCCATGAGTATACCCACTCATATAGCAATTCACATTCAATTTCATTCAATTACATTCAATGAGTTTACCCACTCATATAACAATTCCATATAAACCATTTAATCAACGCATCAACATGCAAATGAGGCAAAACATCTTTCGATCCTTCAATTAAGTTCAATTCATTTATATATGAGCCTCTAACTAGGCAAGCTCAAAGGCGCACCCCCCATGGGTAGTATAACAAAGGGCAATCTCAAAGGCACACCCCATGGGTGACCTTGGTTGGGGCAACAACCTCCAACAAGTCTCAAGGAACTAATGGGCATCTCTAAGGGGTTCCATTACGTTCAATTTAATTATTCAATTCATTTTCGGGGCCACGTCGGAAAGTCCGACGGATGACACAACGACAACTAGCTCTATAAAGCACCAAACCACTCGAGAAAAGTATAGACCACCTACTGTAGGTCTGTAGTAGAGTGCTCGTCCAATATCAGCTTCTGATTCGAATTAGATCGGGAGAAAAACGAAGAACGGACGAAGAACCTGGAAATAAGGCATATTAGCTTGCACCTAAATAACTTCGTTGATCCGAAGTTAAACGAAGAACGACACAAAAGGAATGGAGTATTCACCGACGTAGATTCAACGGGACTTACGACGCTCAAATCCGAATTCGGATGGAGAAACAATAAAAAAGCCTAGGATTTGGATTTCGAAGGAGCTCCCTCACGTATGTTCTGTCTACCGGGAGAAGAATGAAATGAGGTTTAGGTTTAAAATAGATTTTAATGACATTTTTGTCATTTTGTCGCAAAACACCGAGTCGCACGGTTTGGCCGCACGGTTGGCCAAATCGTGCACCAACCGTGCGCCCTCTGCTGTGCTAAGGGGGCACCCACACGGTCACTGCGCACGGTTTGACTAACTGTGCGCAAATCGTGCATTTCGACTCTGTTAAAAATTGTAGGTGCTCTGCACGGGCGTGTGCCTCCATCCGCATGGTTTCCTCAAACCGTGTGGCTTGTAGCACCCCACTGTCCAGCCTCGCACAGTTAGTAGTAAAGGTGCGGCGTATCCTGTTTTACCAAAAAAGCCCGGCTTCAGGTTCCGAATAAGCTCTGGACACCCTCGATACCTCCATGACCTCAAAGGGTATTCACTAGGCCGTAATTAAGCATTTAAACCGAAAATAAAAAGATTCGTACCTCGTACGAAAACCCGGGATCTTGCAGATATATTGAATATTAATAAAACTTTTTATTACATATTGTTCATTGTTCCGCATGACTCTAATTTAATAACGTCTTAAAGTATACGTCGCGTTAATAAGGTCATGGCAGTTCCCGCTACGATGAGAACCTTGAAATGCTATGACGATATTCTTAAATAATGTTCTGCAGTTGGATAACGTACTATGATAGGGCACTTAGTATATAGACTGTCAGGTGTGAGTACTCGTAAGCGGATGAAGCTTCTTCTCATGAAGTTCGCACTTGGTAATCTCTAAGACGGGAGATTATGAGAACATTATTGGTTTAGTGTAACCCGATTCATTCTGGATGTTGTTGGGCCGAATGCTTCCGGCCCATACTGCGCACCAGGCCGCAACTTTCGCGGATCGAGCTCCGCGGTGAGCTCGTTGGGGGTTGCAGTGGGCAACGTGCCTTTGCTTTGGGGGTCGAAGGCCCCCGACCCAAATTTTAGGCCACTGTAGCATCTTTGATCACTGTAGCAGAGCTGACCGATCGACACCGACATGACACTGTAGCAATGCGGACTTTGGATTCAATAATACTAAAGCAATGCGGACTTTGGAGTCAACAGTACTGTAGCTTCGTGGAATTCCAGCCGTCGACCACTGTAGCACTTTTGACTTGGGTGACCATCTTTCACTCTAGCGACACGGACTTCCAGCCGTCTTTCACTGTTTCAAGTGGACTTTCTGACGGTTGGTGGAATAGTGTTTTGTTCTCCTTATTAGCCCATTTCGGGCTAGGGTTTTGAGTAGTGAGAAACTCTGACAAACTCTTTGTAATTATGCTCCCGAATCATAGTGAATATCCTGCCTCTTCGTGGACGTAGGGATTATTCTCGAACCACATAAATCTTTATGTTCTTCTGTTTTTTTTCCTTTTACTCTTCTCTGAATCGTTGTTTTGTCGTGCGACTCTCGGCGTTTCAACATCAAACAGACCCGCCGGTAGGGATTCCACATGTTTTGGTGTGTATAATGGTCCTTAGACTTAAGATTATCATTGATGCATATCATGACTCGTGCACTTAGATTTACTGACCAAAACTGTCACGCAATATGTTGGCGGGAAGTAAGGTACGTTGGATGCGTCACGATTGACTTGTCATTAATGGATAAGTTGAGGAATGATTTGTGTCTTCCATCATTACGAAAACTCATATCTCAGCCCTTTGATTGGATAGAACCGTCGCCCTAAATTCCATGACCATGATGTGACGACGTTTTTATTTCATATAGTCAAAAAAAGACGTATCGATCATATAGATTGGTGACACGGATGTGCAACCTGCTTGATGAGATATTGAGACAAAAAGATTATATTACACAGTGAGCGTTTGTATGTGGTTGTCGACGTTGCGACATTAAGTTTTTTCTCTTGTGTGCCTTAACCCGTTGCTAAACAGTAATATTGGACTTTAGGCAAACCCGCTTAATGCCAACAAGAAAGAATCCTAGAGGGCCACACATTAAGTGTTTCTGTTGATTTCAATTAAATTTTATTTGAATTTAATTAATGAAATAAATATTATTCTCAAGACTGAAGAATAATTTTATTCAAGTTATATTGATTGCATAAATTTAAGAAATATTTATTCACCGACATGTGAATAAAAATATATTTATTTATTTTATTGAATGTTTAGTAAATACTTATTCGTTGGTATGTGAATGAAATATTTATTTATGAATAAAATATTTATTTGGGTATTCAATAAATACCGAAGAGTTTGAACGGACCAAGACCACGTTCGATGATAAATAATTATTTACAAGCCGGTAAATATTATTTATCAATTTGCGCAAGTTGATGCACGCCACAAAATAATAATATTATTTTTATGTGATATGAGGTTTTATTAAAGGTTATAATATTATTTAATGACTTACATGCAATTAAATTATTATTTTAACCTAAACCCTAGCTCTATAAATAGACGGTTATGTTTATTGTGTGAAGTATCAATCGGTGGGCCTACGGGCCATGTAATGGGCTTCATGCCACTAGGTCTTCGGGTCAAAAAAATATATTATATAATAAAGCGGCTGGTTAGATGGGTTATCCATTGGTGGGTTATGATCTGCCTTTCAGACCTGTGTGTGTAGTGTGTGTGTGTGTTTGAATGTAATTGTACCCCCAAACACCTAATATAATATCAATCGGTGCAATCGAAATAAAGAATTGTTGCGCACAATGAATTCTCTCTTGAGTCCTACTCTCTCCCTCCCTAGAATGAGAAACGCAAGAGAGATTTCTTCAAGACCGAAGAACGAGTGATCAAGAACGCATAACGCAAGACATTCGATTTGCCGCGCTAACACCCGAAGATCGAGTGACGTTGCTCGGAAATCATAGGAGCACGTGTGGATCACCGCTAGAGAGATTATATTCTTGAATCCTCACAGCACAACGAAGACAATCCGAAAGGGTCTTTTTGGACGATCAACATTCATCAACGAAGAATGTTCCTAAGCCCAAATATTCATTTCTTCCGATATTAAATATATGAATTATAAATTTGATGTCAAAGATCTTCGCTCATGGTTTCGGGCAACGATAATTTAAAGAAATTTTAACTTAAGGGTTTTGGATATTTATATTTTCTATGGTCGGATTGTAGAAATTATTAAATATTATTGTGATTTCCAGTCCTTTCAGCAGGCTGAGACCATGTTATCGTGTTTCTCTTATCCAAGATGTCTTTGCTTTAAAGCTTCTCATTTCCATTTTCCATCTCTTTTCTTCCATCCTTCACCTTTCAGCGCCACATCACATATATTTCTAACAATTTTGAGTATGGATACAAAGGACCACCCTTGCCTTCAACGTGACCTTGACCCAACTCTCAACAATACAAGAATGCTCTTACAGCAAAAAACTATGGAGTTTTGAGGCAGCAAAGTGTCTTTCATATTGGAGCGGCTAAGATCTTCAAGGATTAACCTTTACCTTGTTGTTGAGAATGATCTCTGAAGAGAAAACATAGAAGTGCACTCTTTTTTTGCTCTAAGCACTTCTAAGAACCTTCCTTCTCTTACTTTTGATGAACTATGGTGTATATTTGTTGTTAGGAGTTCAAATCACGAAGATAAGAATTATCTCCTAAAACTGTTTGTATCTTCTGCTTGGTCGTTCCTCAAAATTGTTTGCATGAAACTCAAGTCTTTCCTTTTATTTTGCTTTTAGTTTGTTGGATGAAAAACTTTTTACTCAAACAAACAGCCTTTGCTAAAACTCAAAGTCAAAACTCCAAATAATCAAACAAAAACTTCTAGCAATGACTTCTTGTTTGGGTGATGATCCGGCAAACTTTCCTTCAATATAGACGACCCTTCTTTCTGCTCTGACAAAAAACCCTTCTAGATTTCTTATGAAGTGGAAAATCGCTTGTGCAGTCCTAAAGAAAGTTTGGAATTGTCGAGTGTTGATTGGCTGCATGACAGAAGATATCGCGGAGTCAAATGAAAAACCGCTTACGATCACATGGGACAGATTGCAGATTGCTTAAAGCTATTTTTGTATGCAACTATCAGTAATCACTCTTAACTTTCTTAAATTCAAATTCCAATGGCCATTTTCATTGAGTGGTGTCTTGGAGTTTGAAGAAAAGCATTTCCCAGTTATTCTATAGCATCAAAGGACAAACAATTGAAAATTTGATGGATTGACCATCTTCAACACCAATGTCAACAATGAAGACTTTCAAATGAAGATCGGAGAAGATGTTTTAGAGTATATATGGGCACGTCATGTCTTGTTTGATGTTGTTCTTCATTCGAGTGTCTTGCTATTGCATAGCGTGAGAGAGAGAGATAAGTCCATCCATTGCTGCTGTGTCGAGGCTTCGCCCGGCGACGGGGTCATCTGCCGACTCGCGTTTAGCGGAAGCGCGCACCGCCGGCTCTCCTCTGAGCCGCGCACCGTCGGCTCGTTTTTTTTTCTTTTCTCCCAGTCCACTGACGAACGGTCCCCGTTCGCGTTTTGAGGAGGCGCGCAGTCGGGGACAAGGCGCACCGTACGACAAGGCGCTACTCCTGCACTACGGCGGGCCACTTTTTTCTGTCGGGGCAGGGAAACACGGGAGGAGGCGGCCTCTAATTTCTTTTCCTTCAGGTACAGTAGCGTAGCCTCAAAGCAACGAGACAAAAAAAAAAAAGAGTTCGGGGCGGCTCGGTTTTCTGACTCGGGAGGAAACCACCGGAACAAAGAGAAAAAAAGGGGCGCGTGTTCGACTCTATAGAAAAAAAAAAAAGAGGGTGGCGAGTTGTTCCGTATTGTTCCCGCACACGAGGAGGCCCAGCTGCACGTCTACATTGCAGATTTTTATCACCGAGAGGATGGGTGCTCTGGTGACGAAAACACGCTTCGACGCTCATCTCGATAGAGCGGAGCACCGTTTGGACCGCATCGACACAACGATGCCAGCATTGAAAGCTTCTGTCGATAAAATCACCTTGCAGATGGAGGCCCTCAAGGAGCAGCAACGACACTGGGAACAGAACGCACAAGAGCAGAGGAAATTTTGTGCGCTATTGTACGATAACGACGATGCGGAAAAACCAGACACGAGGTTGCTGCAACTGGCAACACTTCCACTTTCGCCGCAAGAGGCGGACTCCGCAATAATTGAAGCTAGCAACGCTGAGGGTGAAATAGGGCTGTCGGGCCGTGACGACGCCGTGGTGCTAGGGCCGTCGCTCGGGCAGCCCATGGATTTGATGGCAAACCAAAAAAATGGTGACATGCTTCTGGATGCTGAAGTCGCCAAAGGGCCGCACAAGGAGAACGCAACTACTGTTGAATACACTGCCTACTTCCTGGGAGGGGATTTGTCAGGGTCATGTGGAGGCAGGGGAAGCACGGTGATGCAATCATTGCAGAAGGACAAACAATCATCTGGATTTTGTAGGCTCTTAGTTGGAGCTATGTTTCGTCCTGAAACACAACCGTACCCGAACGATGACCGACAATCTTTTCTCATGGAGGAATCAGAGGCAGACTCCGCCGCTTCTGGAGTTGGTGACACTGAGGATAAAACAACGTCGTCGGGACGTGCTGCCACTATCGTGCTTGGGTCGCCGCAAGGACGACATGAGGATTTGTTGGCACATCATTACACTGGCGCAATGCTTGAGGCCGTTGACGATACCACAGGGCCACACATGGTGAACCTAGTTGCCTCCTTTCTAGGAGGAGATTTGCCACAAACTTGTGGAAGCCAAGGAAGCTCGGTCATTCAGTTATTGCCGCAGGAGCAAGATGATGAGTCCTACATAGTGATTTGCGGCAAGGGTCCTGAAGGAGGCGCACACAAATATTTCATGCAAGCTGCGAGCACTCGGAGGCCAACCTTGCCGCATAGTGGGCACAATCACACAAGGTCGGTCCTCAGTGCGAGGACCATCTGGGAAATTGCCTGGAGAGTGAGGGGAGCCAACACCCTTTGTCCTTTGTTCCTTGGCCCACGACTGGTGTGAGAGATCGCGTGGCGTGTCTGCGAGATCCACCACCTTGAGGACAAGGTGGTTTTTCGGGACGGTGACAGTGATAGAGACTTGCTGTCAATTTAGTTTGAGGGTATTATTGTCTTTGTATGGGGGGTAGTTTGTTATAAGGGAGTGGGGTGAGTTTGTTAGAGTTTGTTATGGGGGGAATAATATTGTTTAAGAGGGCCACGTGGTGGAAAGAGGTTTGGTTATAAATAAGCAGCAAAGGAAGTGAGAGGGGGAGGGAAGAATATGGTGAGTTCGGCCATTTGGCTTGGATAGCGGCTTGCGGGTTTGGGCGAGGAGCTTCTGCTCTCTCGAAGTGATGTTCTCCTTCTCCGTTGATCGTAATTCTCTGGGTTACGCCATTAATCCAAGCAGTTTGTTGTTCGGGTCCTATCAATATTCCTTCAGGGCCTAGCAGTTGTGTTTCCCAAAGATGTGGGGACAGGTTTAAATGATTATTGTCGTGATAAATTTGGAGAGTATATGGTCGTTACATCTTCTTGTGCGGATTATATTAAATCTCGAAATGCTATGATCCTCACAGTTTACGATATGTTTGATTCCAAAGTTTCAAGACATTTTACTTTGTGATCATATGGAGGCTTCTCAGAGCAATATGAAGTTTGATGGAGCATTCTGGTGTTGAAGTTGTCATTTAAAGTGCTGCCTTTGTTTTGTTCTTGATGGTATCCTGGATGTTTTTTTTGTTGATTTGGTGTTGTGATGAAAGAGTGATTCGAATTTCGAGGTTGTTTTTGTTTTTTGTTTTTTGTTTTTGGTGTGTTTGTTGTACTCTTGACTCTTTGCTGGAATAAAATCAAAACTTTTTTCCAAAAAAGTCTGTTCATAAACCAAAATTTCATAGTGAAACCTTTGATTTATGGAGATAATTAGGAGTGATTGGATGTAGGTCACATATCTGGTGTGTTTTTGTGATTGTTTATTTCATTACTGTTGGAGTCTGCATCCCACATCGGACTTGTGATCCTGTGTAGTCTTTAGTATTCATTATAAAAGAACCTAAAGTCCTCCTTTAGAGAGTACCTTGGTGATTCGGGTCTATCTCCTTTTTATCATACAACATGGTATCAGAGGAGGTTTGATAAACCCAACCCCTCCCTCCCATCTATTTTTTTTATTCCGGTCTAGGGTTTCTCCCCGTTGGGGGGCGGCGGTCTCTATGGCTCATAGGTATCTCCCCCCCCCTACCGGCTATCCCTCCTCCCTCCCCATTCAGTCTTCTCCTCCCGAAGCGCCTCCCTCTGCTTCGTCCGGCGACTCCCGGCCCGCCCTTCTCTTCGAACGTGGCTTCCCGGCTCCCGCGACTCCATTAGCAGCTACGCCTGGCCCCGCCTCTTCCGGCGACTCCCGGCTCCCGCCTCTCCCGCGTCACTCTCGACGCCCGATCCCGGCACCCCTCCCCATCAGACACGGCTCCATGCCTCCAGCCTGACCTCCGCTCCAGGCGAACTTCTGACGGATCTCTGCAACAGGAGCCCTCCTGCGACGGTTTCCACCGGCTCCGCCTCCCCGCTGTGCACTGCCCCGACGGAAGCCACGCCTCCCGCTGTCCACAGATTCCAGGTGCCGGCTCTCTTCTCCGGCAGATCTCCTGCTGTCGTCCTCTACCATCGCGGCTCCATCCCCTCCTTCCCCGGCGTCTCCTCCCCGCTGCGTGTGCCAGACCCGACCCTCCCGATCTCGTCGCGCCTCCAGATCCTGACGGGATCCAGTCGTGCATCCGGTTGCCCCGCCTGAGAGGCGCCCTTTTCCCGTCACTGCGCACGTAGCCCTCAGCGGCCCTTTCTGCTCGGAATCCCCGAGCCCCCTCTCTGTGCGCCAACTCCGACGGTTCTGTTGCTGTCCAGCGGCTCCACCCTGCATGACGCCTCCAACACTGCTCCCTCCATGCCGGCCTCCACCTGTGGCAGCCCCCGCCTTCATGCTGGCCCTCGTCCGGCACCGCCCCGTGGCCCTCCAGCGGCGTCCCTCCCCGCAGCGCACTCTCAGCCGGAAACCCCCGACGTCGCTCGGCTCCGCCTCCTTGCGTATCTCCCGACCCGCCTTCTATGCGGACTTCCCGATGGACTAGGCTCCCGGCCTGCTGCTCCTCTGCAAGGCAACCCTCCCACCGGTTTCATCTGCTCCAGTCCGACAACTCTCATCGTTCGACACTTCCTCCGGCGACCCTTTGCTTCCTCAATGCGCGCGGCGGCCCCCTCCTCCTGCGCTGCTCTCCTGGCAGCCGCCTCCCTTTCCCGGCGGAACAATTTCTGCGCGCTTCTTCTAGATCAAGAGCGCTATCTCCCATGTCCGCCGGCATGCCCTTGCGCTTCCTCCACCGTGGCGCAGCTCCACGACCGCCTCGGACCGGGTCCTTTCGCGCCGCCAGATCCTGCAACGATTCTGGGGAATCCCCGCCTCCCGTCGCCGACCCCGCAAGTGCGGCTTTCCCGGTGCTAGTGTGGCTTTCCCGGCGTATCATCGACCGGCCCCACTAGTGCGGCATTCCTGGCGCTCCGTCAACCGGTGCGGTCTATGTGGTTCCTATGCTGCGCCCGCGACATCTTCATCCATCCATCATCCTGAGAGGGAGTTGCGATCTTGAGGGGGAGCTCCGGTCGACGATTGTTATTCTTTTCCTTTGTTTTGTAATCAAGTTGGGTATGTCCAGCTTGAGGGTGAGTGTTTGCAGCGTTTCTTGTTTGCTTTGTATTGTCATTGCTTTGGTCATTTTTCTTTATGTGTCCAAGCTAGGTACACATAGTTTGAGGGGGAGTGTTGGAGTCTGCATCCCACATCGGACTTGTGGTCTAGTGTGGTCTTTAGTATTCATTATAAAAGAACCTTAAGTCCTCATTTAGAGAGTACCTTGGGGATTCGGGTCTATCTCCTTTTTATCATACAACAATTACTTTCGCTGCCCATGCTGAAATTACAATAATCATTTTAAAAAGTTTTCAAAATGAGGGTAACAACCCGTTCACTCCTTGGTTGTCGCTATTGTGTTTAACATTTTTTTATTTTTCTTCATGGGTAGATTTGAAAGCATTCTTATTGGTGTTTCTCTTGGATTCTTTGTTGAACCGGGTCAATTAATGATTTATAAGTGATCCTAGAATATCCATGTATGGAAAGCGTTGCTAAGTTTTTTTTCTCTTCAGTGGCAATGTTTTTTGAAGTCCATTCACCTGGAAGAGCTCTAAAAATCTTGTGCACCAGTGGTTTCCTCTCATAGTCCCTTCGTGCTATTTACAATATTGGTGAAACGGTCATCCGTGTTGGATATGCTCTATTCAAGTTTAACTTGGAATAACTCATACTCATGTCGAAACATATTCAACTTGTTGTGCTTCAGCTTGTCGGTGCTGATATGAATAATCTCCAAAGTGCTCCAAATCTCACTCGCAGTTTTGCATGTAGAGATCTGGTGAAGGACATTCATGTCAATTGAGCAATACGAAGTAATTCATCATTTAACCATTCAACCCAATCTTCCTTTTCTCATCATTGGTCCATTTGGACTTTGCAGTAGCAGGAAGTGTGAAGTCATCATCTTATCATATTTCTAAATTGAAGATCCAAGTTCTTCAAGGCAACCATTATCTTGGTTCTCCGCCACTTGTAATCATTCCCACCAAAATAAGGTAGTCCATTTGTGTATCAAACAATCAAGTGGTGGTTGTCCTGATCAAACTCTTGAAAGCATACTAGGAAACCACTTTGATGTCAATTGTTTGTTTCTCAATGACAACCTCAGAGGGTTGAATTTGGTTGCCCCTATTTTAGCAATTTGTTCGACCAAAATTACGTTAAGTGATTAGAGCGAGTGCAACAGAAGCACAGAGAAAAAAAGACAGTGGATTTTTATAGTGGATCGGCAAGGGATGCCTATGTCAATTCTTTTTTATCACATTGGATCAAATTTTCCACTATATGCTGAAGTTGTATATAAAGAATCACCCTTGCTTTCAAGAGAAAACGAGCACCGGAATAACCCTTAATCTTATTCAATTGGAAAGAAACTTAATCAATCTCCTTCATTCAACAGTAAGCAAGGTACTGATACAAATATCTAATGATACCTAAACAAACTCTTACAAAAAACTCACTCACAAAGAAAAGCTTTAAAGATTTGATGCAACAAAGTGCTCTTACCATTGGAGTGGCCAAGATGATTTGATATTCAAAGATTAATCTTCACCTTGTTTTTGTGAAAGATCTCTAAAAGGCAAACATGAAAATCAACTCTTCTGGCTCTAAGCACTCTTAGGAATCTTCTCTCTTACTTGGGATGAACGTTGTTGTTTATATATAGTTCGGAACTTAAATCATGAAGATAAATCTTATCCCTTAAAACTGCTTTCATTTCCTGCTTGGACGTTCCTCAAAATCGCTTGTATGAAACTTAATTCTTTTCTTTTATTTTGCTTCTGATTGGCAATCTCCACTTGCCTGGAAAACTGTGTTTGAACGGTCTTCGCTATGCTACAAATGAAACTCCAGACTATCAGGCAAAAACTCCAGGCGATGACTTTTTGTTCGGGTGGTGAACACCTTCTTTTAGACAATCTTTCATACTTTATTTCAGTTATGTCCATGGTCGTGCTGATGAAACACCTGCTGATACTTCCATTGTCTAGGTAGTCTGTTTTTTCACTTATGTGGAAAATCCTTCTAGATCTTGCCTTTGCTTTTGCGTCTAGTCTATTTTTTTGTTTTGATCATTCAATCATTGTTTAGACATGTATGCTTCCACTCTGATGATCTTCCCCATGGATTAAATGGAAGATCCTTCAGGAGTTTGTGATTCTGCCTCAGCTCTACCTAGTTTCCATTGGCATCAAAGACACTTACGTTTAGATGTATTTTGCTATGCCTGAGTGAAACCCCTTTCAATTCAATTGAATTTTTTTCCTCATCTAAGTGAAGCTTCTGCCTGGAAAATATTCCATTCCAACTGAAATAAGTCTTGTATGGGTTGAATGATTATTGTTTGGGTGGAAATCTGTTTCACTCAGACTCAAAGTTCTATGATATTGAATTTTTCATTTTTCCATAACGGAAAACAATATTATCTACCATGAAAACAAGAATGATCATTATTCCCCAGATCGCAACACTTTGGTGGCTTCTATTGATCATCTGTATTCTTTTATGGACCCAAGAAATTCTTTTTTGTTGATTTTTTCTATATTGTTCAAAAAATTCATACAAGATGGTCTAAATGTGTTGATTGATTTCATGAATTTTATTGCTTCGCTTTTGGAATCCAGGAGCTGGTCTTTGATGCTGAATTAAAGTCAGTTTTGCGTGCAGAGATGGCAAAGAAAAACCTGTTTATAAAAAGGGGTTAGTATAGACTGTTTACTCATTTAATGATTCTTATTCTTCATATGAAATGATCTGTATATTTTCATTTATTTTTTGTATATATGGGAAATGGTGAAAATGAAATGCAATAATTATTTACGTTTCATTATTTATGTTGTAATAGTTTGTCACACAGTGATGAAAAAGGAGGCTCCCAATATTTCCTATCTCTTAAAGTTATTGTGATTGTGGAATGATAAGCTTGTGCAACTTGGGGATGCTGCAATTCAGATTTATATATTGAGATTGGGTTTGAAATATCTATGTAATTATTTATAATGAAGATAAAGCATCTAATCTGTTATCTATAGTTTAATTTAATGGCTTAATTTTTTGCAAATTTTGTTCGAAGGTTGAAAGTCATCCATATTACTTGGTGAGGAAATTCTTGAGTAGAATGTGGTTTTATGAAATAGCGTTTACACTGCATTGCACTTCATGCTTTAGAAAGTCGAATATGAAAACAACTATGTAAAATTCAATTTTATACATCAGTTCTTGAAAATTAAAATGAATGCAGCTCTTATCTCTCTATCATAGACGAAGAGGATCGACAGCTTTTTTCTCTCTAATCTTGGCATGGAGGATCAATGGTGTCAGGTTTCTCAATCATGTTCAGGAATTGTTGTGTCCTTGGAGCTTCTACAGTTTCTTGGTTTTATACTTTTTTTTTTATGTTTGATTTTCGATCTGCAAGTTGGAGAACAGCTTCCCAAGATATTTTTTTTAAGCTCTCTTGGTTTATGGTTTATTGCAAGATAATTTTAGGGGTGTTTCTTGATCAAGTTATTTGTGTATGAGCTTTTTTGTATTCCTTCCCATTTCACAGTATGTTAACCTCAGTTCAATGCAGGAATTGGAGCAGATTCAAGCCCTCATGATCAAAGCAAACGCATGCGCACAGGTGGTGATTATACGCATGCTGCTTATTCAAGTCCATCTCCTTTTCACCCTACCCCGCCCCCATCTTTTTGGGGGTCACATGGGTATGAATTTTTCTCCTTTCTTAATTTGGATTTAAAAAATACATTTGATGCGATATGGGACTGCAAAGGAGAGAAAAGCTGATCCTTCTTAAACAAAAGTAACCAATTAAAACAGAAGAACAAATAATTCGTTGAAAGGTAGATCTGCATCCCATGTTGAATTAAATTCTTGAAGAAAATTGAAGTTCTAGGATGGTATCTCATGCCGAGTATCCTTCCATCCTCACAAAACAGTATTCTTGTCTGGCTCTACACTTTAAAATGGTGGATAAATCAAATGGCATACTTGAGAAAAATATCTGCATTCTTGAGGGTGTCATTTCAAAAGAGGTGTCGTGCTTCCATCCATAATCTTACAAGCTAAGCTTAGAGCCCATTTGACTGCACTTACTGGAAACTGTTTATGGCAATGATGTGGCACCCAGTGGGACCCAAGGGACACCTGGCCCAAGAACCCCACCGATACGGCCCCACAACCCCGCTGCAGCGGCAATCCCCCAACCCATCGCCGCAACTGGGACCCAAGGGACACCTGGCCCAGAATCCCCACATATACGGCAGGTTGTTGCGAACAGCCGGTTTCGAACCCGGATCGCCTTTAACACCAAGCCCATGGAACTCAATGCCAACCACCGGGTTTGAAACCGGCTGTTTGCAACAACCTGCCGTATATGTGGGGTTTCTGGGCCAGGTGTCCCTTGGGTCCCAGTTGTGGCGATGGGTTGGGGGATTGCCGCTGCAGCGGGGTTTTGGGGCCGTATCGGTGGGGTTCTTGGGCCAGGTGTCCCTTGGGTCCCACTAGGTGCCACATCAGGCACACACTTTTCACTTATGCTAAGCAGTTTGGGAAAATAAGTGGTGTTTGTTTAATTTCTGGAAAAACACTGTCACTTAAATTCCAGAACAAAACCACTTAAATAAGTGGCAGAAAAGCACTTTTTTCAATAAGCATTCTGGACCTGTACAGAAGCACTCATCACAAGTGATAAGAGCTTTAAGCAGTGCTATCAAATGGAGCCTCCCTAGAATACCGCCACTTGCTCTGCTTTATTCTTCAACCCTATTCACCGAAGACCAATCCCTAAGTTGACCTGAGCTTGGATACAATCTCCCATCTGATCCTGATCCATCTTTGTGCTGCCGCCGCCCTGAGAAGCCTCTCATAATCCTTTCTAGTGTTTCTAGCCCGACAAGAACCCTAATCAAAGACAAAGAAATAGTGAGAAGGGTTGCAGAAACTTATTTATTAGCTGTGATAGTGAATAGAAACAGTTTTTTATTATGAATTACATTCTTCCATCTTATTTTTTAGGTATATGCCTCCACCACCTGCTCCCTATGATCCCTATGGAGGATATCCAGTTCCTCCTGTACAAACGCCTGCTCCTGCTCCAGCACCTAGTGGTTATGTTCCTGTGCAGGTGATACGAACAAGCCATGATTCATTTGTTTGTTGAAAGCATTTGTAATGCTATTCATGACAAATTTGCTCTGAATTGTGCTATACATTTGCCTATATATATATTTTTCTATGTGCATTAAATGAAATCAATTTTTCTAATAACATCACTTGGATGGTAGCTGCCATGTCACGTCTCAAAAGGTGGGTCACTCGCCTTCCAATCCACCGTTAATTTTGATCTGTCATCCCATCATCATGTCTCTGCTTTTCAAGTTTGTACTAATAAGGTTCTATCCTTCATTATTTACAGGGTGAAAACACCCTAACAATTAGATATAATCTTGTTGGCTATTTATTATAATGCAGTTTAATGTCTTTGATCTGTGACATTGTTTCTTAATTTTTTTTAAACAGTTTATTTTTTTGTAAGATAAATGAAATTAATGTTTTTCTAGTTAAAATTAGTTTAGCTTTTTGGTATTATTGTGTATTCATAAAAAAATGCAGTCAGCTTGATGATATGTTACTTTCATATATGGATTATAATGTGCCAAAGAAAAAACATAAAAGATTAATGTGTTTTTCCTGTTCATACGTGAGGCAAGATTATACATCTTTATTTAAATTATGCAGTCAAGTCCGTTTTTGGTGCTGGCCAAATATTTGGCCTAGGGCTTATGCATTTGGCCAGCCTACAATAATTCAATGGCCAGGTTAGGCCAACCTTAGCTTGGCATAGGAGGGCATTTTTTCCCTTGGGTGTCCTGAGAGGATATCTTCTGTAAATGTTATCAAGTAAAAGCCCTGGGTTGCCGTGTTCTTTCATGGCCACTTGAGAGTAAAAAAGTGAAGTATTTGCAGGCCATCAACCACTCGGCGTCATAGTGATCATTGCCTCATTCTCTGATCTGTATATTTCATTAATGTTGCTATTAAGTATTGATGATGTGGATTTTCATATACCATTCTTATTTATTTATATATGCGTATTTTTTAATCTTGGCTACAGAATACAAAAGATAATCCTCCTTGCAATACCCTTTTTATTGGGAACCTTGGTGAGAACATAAACGAGGAAGAGCTGAAGGAACTTTTCGGCATGTATGAAACCTGCCTTTCCTTTTTTAATGTTTTTGTTATGGATGTGTACTTCCCGTGGAATATTTTGTTTAATTTCATATTTTCTTGTTACACAGGCAGCCTGGATACAAGCAAATGAAAATCTTGAGACAAGACCGGCATACAGTTTGCTTCATTGAGTTTGAAGTAATTTTCTATTTACTGGGCAGACTAAATTTCTGGAGTGCCTGATAACTAATGTTACTCACTTCAAATCTTCTCTCTTTTGCAGGATGTTAACAGTGCCTCAAGTGTGCATGGTAGTTTGCAAGGGGTTGTTATCCCCAGTTCTGGTTCTGTTGGCATGCGAATACAATATCCTTTTGCTGTTTGCTGACGATATTTGATGTATTATTTAGTTAATTATACCTTTTATTTGTACTTTTATTCCGTATTTTGTTTATTGATTTGTACCCTTTATTTTGTTTTCCTTAGGTCTTTATGGCAATCTGTTTCTTAGGGTGTTTCAGCTGCTAATTTTCTTTCTTATGGATTGCCTCAATTTTGTGGGGCGGTTCCTCTTTACGAGCCATCCAAAATTTTCAAGTAATTTTATCACCTAAAATTGTTTCAATCTGCAGATGGAAGTCCCCTTTTGGTGGTTGTGTTTCTCTGGCTTCTGTGACCCTGTTTTGTGATATCAAGAATGTTAATCGAGTTTTTTTGGGCAGACCTTTGATATTTGTAATATGTTGCCTTAATGCATATTTGTTCTGATTTTAAAAGTTGGTGATAAATTTTTTTTCTTGTACAAGTTGTTTCAAGGCACATTTTGTAAATAAAATTGACATTTTCTGTTACCCTTAGAGAAATCAGTCTCAATTCAGAGTTGATTCTTTTTTATATCCATACTGAGGATTTTCTGATATCAAGGCTGCTTTTGGTTTTTGAAAACATTTTCAATTTTCATTATCTAAAATTGTATTAGAGAATGTATTTGGAAAAAAAACGAAACATGTTTTCATGTTTTCAAACATGTACATGAAAACGCATAACATTTTCTAATATATTTTTTGAAAATGAAAATGGAAAATGTTTTTTCCAAAATCTAAAGCAGGCTAATTTTTTGTCTTATTTTTGGGTATGCTTCACTTGTTTCTGCCTGCTGATTGGTGATATAAAAGGTTTCTCTTGACCTCATGAAACGTATTCGAAGAATCCATTTGGGAAAAGGAAGGATGTGAGCCATGCTATGGCTGCCCCCGGCACCAATGGAGCTCCAATGTTTCTGGGGTACCAGTAGTTGGAAGGGGATGTACTCTGTTCTCTTTGTTCTTCCAAGCAATACATGCATCATGCAGCAGTGGCATGCTTCCATATCATCATCAAGTCAGCATCAGCATTAGCATCTCGTTTCACGTGACTTAATTGGAGTCTTGTCTTATAACCCGCACACCATTCACACGTGTTATCCGGGTTAAGATTGTGCATTTGGGCATGCGGTGTTGCTTCAGTTTGGGTTTGTTTTTTTGAATTTGTATGATCATTGTGTCCATCATCATTAGGTTACGGAGCATCCTTTTCGCATTCTTCAATGATGTTAAATGTTTTTTTTTGGATTTGGAAACACGCACAGGAGGGTCATCTTCTATCATTTGAAGGTGATCATGGGTATCATTTCATGGCATGTAGGTGTGTTTAGGAATTCATGCCATGGATCATGATTGTCATTATGATTGCCATCATCAGCGGAGAACTGATAATGATCCTTTAATGCTCAGGCTCTTTCAAAACAGATTCTGGGAAAATGTGTTCCCTTCTGGTTTAGGTGCAGAGTCGTGAATTCAAGACGGTGCACCTCCGTTCATTTTTTTTGGAGGAGCTTGGGGTGCGATTGCGATTCAGTTTCAGGTAATCTTATGGTGAAAATCCTTGCCAGCTCACTCACGGTTTCGTCTTTTCCATTTATTCTATTTTGGATGAAGTATTTAAAGCTGAAAACAACTGAAAGCACAGGCTACTGTTCTGCGTTTGTGTTGAAAACACGCACCGGAGTCGTATATTCCGCTGTTTATGCTATCTATGTTTCTGACTATTGAATCTTTTTATTAAATGGGTATTCTTAATGGGAAGAATGCGTTTCGATTGAATGCTAAAAAGGAGCAAGTGCTCCTGTAGGTTATTCTTTCGCCAAGTTTCCTTACCCTGCTTTCATGTTCGAGTCTATGGTTTCCTCATTTGTTGATTCGAAACATGGTTCGTAGTTGTCTGCCATATAAACTCTGATTTGCTTATTTAAAACATGCTTTGAATTATTATTATGTTTATTATTATTTCAAATCCTGATGTGTCGAGTTGATCGGATTGACATATGGTATCCAGAATGGCGAACATTTAGGCACAAGAAATTGTCCAATGAGTACCATTGAAAATATAAAATGAATGAAAAACTCTCTACGATGGGAGCATATGTTATGGGCATGAATGAACAGAGGACTGAGTTGTATGCAATGAGGTTGGTAGATAATCAATTTATGACGAACCGTAACAAGGAAACTGATAATTCGATAAATATTTAAGTTATTTAAGATCTTTTAATCACGTTCCTTCTTTGAACTGTATTTTTCCTTCCGAAAGTGGTACGTAACTTTTAAAGAAATCCATTTTGAAAATTATCATGATTTTAATGACTGGCTGGAATATTCATTTTAGTTTTGTATCTATTAAAATGAAATTTAAACACAATGATATTTTTTTCCCAAAAAACAGATCCTCAAGTCGGCAATAAAACAAATTCTTTCACACACAAAACTCAAATTTTGTTGAAGGCAGCGATGTCACAGCTCTGCACGAACTCATTAAGCGGTTCTGCTGTAAGGCGGTCTTCGATCAGTTCATCCACCGACACCAGATCATCGACGATCGTCATCATGATCTGCAGCTTCTTTATCCCATAACCCACCGCTACTAGTTTGGATGCCCCCCAGGTGAGACCCGGAACTTGAACGCTGCGAACACCCTCTTCCAACTTTTTCATGTCCGTCTCATCATCCCAAGGCTTCACATCCAGCAAAATAGAAGACTTCCCACTCTGTTTCTTCTTTGAGGATGTCTTAGCACCAGCCTCCCTCGCTTCTGCAGCCTTCTTCTCCTCCTCTGTTTCTTCTCCAAATAGATCGAGGTCTTCATCATCTCCTGCACCACCATCCTGCCAAATTCAACAGCACAAAAACATGAAGAAAGAAGACTTCCAATGAGAATAAACAGGAATTAGATACAAGATCGAGGAAAAAAGAACACCAATAATTTACTTACTTCAACTCTCCCCTTTTTTATAAAACATGTTGAAAAATAACCAGCTTTTTAAAGAGATTTCAACAAACCATGGAAGAAAGCCCACGGTATAACTGCAGAAGGCGCATGCAGGCTACCCACACCAGGCGGTAGCAGCAGCAGTTGTCTTCTTACTGGTTTTCAACACCTCTGATTTTTTTACCGATGATGATGGATGTGTTCTCTAGGATTTATTAATTGATTTATGGTTTGATTGAAACAATTATTATGTATTTAAATTTGTATTATTTTAGTTAAATTCAAGTTTTTTTTAAATTTAATTTTTTTTTGACAGTTGTGTCTATTTAATTATATTATTTTACATCGTAGGTGTCTTAGTTTTGAGAGGCGTCGCACGCTGCGCCTCAGGCTCCAACCCCAAGTGAGCTTTGGGCCACGGGCCTTTGACAACTATGGTTGAGACATGTTCAAGCAGGCCATAATCAATAAATAATGCACAAATTCATCATTTTAAATCACAGTTCGATTCACCAATCAAAAATTGACTTTCAGAGAGAGAGAACAATTACTGAACAATTGTGCACAGATCATCAACATTCAATCTTAGAAGCTAGCCTCCCAATTCCACCAGTTAATTCATGGTAAAATGTAGTATAAACAAACTCTGCTAGAATGCTTAGGAGGACCTGGTTTACTCTATTCCCCTTGTGAAGTTTTTTGTTTCTATTTGACACTTTTAGGAAAGAAAAAACAAGAAATGAGCTTGGAAGTAAGTTTTTGTTCCATTCAATTCGAGAATAATCTAAAAAAGAAACAATTTAATAAGCCCCAACAGAAATGATTAATGTAAAACTGAAGATTGAAACAAACCTTAGCAGCATTTTTTGCTGGAGCAGCTTCCTCCAGTGCAGTGTGGCCTCCTACATTCACCCCAACTGCTTTCCCAGGGAAGCTGTGAACAGAAACAGATGATAAATAACAACGAGACTATAGATCAATAACATTATAGAGTCCAGCCAAGTGGAGCAACGAAATGGAAGAGAACACTTCAATCCAAGTTCAATCTTAGTAGTCACCTGTCAGGGATTTACTTGTTTTGCTTGTTCAGGCTGATAGTTAAGTTGCTTGCCCCAAGGCTAGCATGATAATAGGTGCAAGTATCACCCCCCAACCCCCCACCCCACCGTGAACACAAAATTTCACCAAGAATTCCAGGAATCCTTTGCTTAGCTATGAAAAAGTGTTCTCTTAAATTCCACTGAATTGGGCTAAACAGAACATGATACCCACAATTACGCAGGTGATAAACTATATCAAGAAAAAAACCCGCTTATAAATTTGGGAGCGAAGGGAAAAAAAGCGTCGGAAGCCTAACCTGGATGCTAAATGCTTCGAAACGCGACCATACCAGCATTTCACATTTGGAAATGCATCGGCATGGCTCCCGGAAACACCAGCGTATACCTTTACATCGTCAATTGTGAGACGATCCCTGTAATTGCCAAAAGATCAGTCAGATTGAAAAGATTGGGATACTCGTATGCAAACAGAAGGAAAGGCGTGCTAAAAAGGAAGAAGACCAAAAAGCATGATGCATCCAGGGAAGTACCCGGCTATATAGGATTTTCCAGAGAGATGCACTTCCAGAGACTTAAGGCCCGCCTCCGTGTGGAGATCCGAGAAGATGACTGCCATGGAAGATGATCCAGATGGCTCTGGGAAGAGGCACGCACCAATGATAATCTTGCAGTGGAGTGCAGCGTGAGAGCGTTATCTTTATACAACTCGGGCAAACCCTAGATTCCGATTCCTTCGTCCCTCTTTTCACCATCATAGTAAATGAAAATGTAAATGTAAATCGTCAGGTGATCGATCACAAGATCGAGCATCATTTTTTTAAGTTCAATTACTGGTAAAATTGTCAACGAATCATCAAATATTCTTTGACTTTTAACATATAATTAATAATAAACAAAGGTAGTATATAATTAAAACAAAGGTAGTATATAATTAATAATAAACAATATTTGTTTTACTATTGGTACTTGTGAAATGTAATCTATATCTATATATATACTAAATCAATCTTTTTTCCAGACACGTGTCGCTCCCACATTAACCCACCCCACTATTCCGTAACCCTATACCCTCAATCCTTCGCCCCACCCACTACCCCCGTCGCGATTTTCCTCTTCAATTTCCACTGTTTCAAAATCTTCGACTCACCCTCGCCCCCATCCCTTATCTCCTCCCGTTCCCGAATCTCCTCTCCAGCCGCGACTCCTCCGTCCCAGATTTACCCGCTGAAAATCGATTCCTCCCCTCGCCTCAGATTTTTTCTTAATCATCGACCAAGTCCTCTCCGCCATCTACCACTGCTCTCGGTTCCTTCATCTAGACATAGGTTTCACGCCTCTGTCGTCGCCCCCCTCTACCTCCACAACAACCCTCGGTGCCTCCAGCTTCTCCCCCTCCTCCTCTGTTTGCTCCGCGTACGGATCCTCCACCTCCTTAAATTCTATAGCGGTGACCATGTATTGCAGTGGATCTCAATCTTCGTCAAGAAGATGCTGTTGGAATCGACTTAGGGCGAGCATCTCTGCATCAGCTAACGACTCAACTCGGTAACACATTTCTTAGTTCCCTCTACCTCCTCAACTACCCTCGACATTTTCAATGAATTTCATCTTCATGCTAGGTTTCTAGACATTATCGTGAAGAGTCAAATAATAGTCTCCAGATCCCATCTCCGGTGCTTGGGATTCAATTATTTGAGACAGACACCCATGAAAAATGCTGAAACACTAAAATTTCCAGAAACACCAGCTTTGTCATCATAAAAGGTATCTTCAGTGATTCAAAACACTGGTTTCTTGTGAAAACAAATCGTTTAGAGAACTTCATATTATTTTGTCATCATCCTTTGCAATTATCTTTCTCAACTGGTTGGTAGATAGATTTCATTTTCAAGACAGACCACCCCGATCTGTTGTCAAGCTTCTCCTAGGAGATTTTCCTGGGCTATACCTCTCTTCATTATGGTTTTATGTGTAAATCCATACATGATTTTTTGATTTGTTTGTTCATCAGGTGACGGGATCACATGGAAGAACATGTTTTTGAATGGATAACTGATGGTTCAGTTGAATTTGTTACCTGGTATTCATGGACTGCATTGTATGTAAGCTCATCCAGTCTTCTTATTTGTTTATGCTTTTCTGTATTTAATCATGCTTTTCATGTTTGGGCAAGTGTGATGGATATCTGCTTAGCTATGAATTCAAGCATGGGACTCTTATCCTCTTAATGTTTTCTTTTCATTATATTTTGAATAAATAACCATGTTTCACATTATTTAGCGTCCAGGAGCCATTACATTCTTGTGGTCTATTGTCGTCTCAATCACCAATCCATACCATTTCTGTGACATCTTAATTTATTATCCTTTAGTTTAAATGGTGCATGCTTTCAATAATTTAATCTTTCTGAATATATTTTCATAGATTCCATGTAGGTGTTGGAAATAATAAGTGTTCTCCCTTAAGCAGTAGAATATCTTGATGGAAGGGTACAATTTTTTGAAACTTTGACACACATAACTCTTTACTGAAGACTCATCATTATGGTTTTATGTGTAAATCCATACATGATTTTTTGATTTGTTTGTTCATCAGGAGATGGGATCACATGGAAGAACATGTTTTTGAATGGATAACTAATGGTTCAGTTGAATTTGTTAGCTGGTATTCCTGGACTGCATTGTATGTAAGCTCATCCAGTCTTCTTATTTGTTTATGGTTTTCTGGATTTAATTATGATTTTCATGTTTGGGCAATTGTGATGGATATCTGCTTAGCTATGAATTCAGGCTTGGGACTCTTATCCTTTTAATGTTTTCTTTTCATTATATGTTGAATAAATAATCATGTTTCACATTATTTAGCCTCCTGGAGCCATTACATTCTTGTGGTCTATTTCGTCTTAATCACCAATCCATACCATTTCTGTGACATCTTAATTTATTAACCTTTAGTTTAAATAGTGTATGCTTTCAATAATTTAATCTTTCTGAATAAATTTTCAAAGATTTCCTGTTGGTGTTGGAAACCAAATCTGTAAGACTTACTTTCTTCTTTAGACCCTAAAGATATAGAGCTCCGGAAAAGGTGTGTTATTCTCAATTTCTGTAAACATTTTCCCTTCATTCAATGAATTAGTATTTCCAATTACACATGATCTTTTCAAACATTAATACGATACATCTCCAATTATGATTCTTTAATCACGTCCTGTCCTTATTCTGCTCAACCAGTGTTACTTCATTTATATTTTTTCCAGGGTTTTAATAGATTTCCACCACTGCATCAGAGCATCGTGCAATTTTGGTATGCCTACATGATTAAATTTAATACACAATTTTTACAGTTTAATTCATGTAGATTCACTATAGTTTTCTTAGATGTTCTTATAGACCATGCATATGTAACTTTTTATGCCAATTTTTGTAAAACATATATATGCTAATTATATTTAGTTGATTTTTTCAGTTGAAGCAGTTACTGTTGTCTCCTCTGTGCTCTACCTCTCGAAACAATGCGATTGTTTCTTCACTTTCAACTGTTGTAGAGGTCGCCCATCAACCTCTTCGAAAAGCTATTCAACATCACCGACACCTACTATTTCCTTCGAAGATCTATCTCCCTCTTCCTCCAAATATCCTGACAATGGGTGAAGATTATGCTTTGCGCGGATTGAACCTGTTTTGGACGCATCCAACATACAATGAGTTTTCGTTCATATCTTCTCTAAAAATAATCCCCGGTTTTGTGTCTTCCAATTAACTCTATTCATACATAATATCCACATTGTATTTAAAAACTTCTACTTTCATGAATCAGTTTAATTCATGTAGATTCACTATTTAGATGTTCTTATAGACCATGCATATGTAACTTATTATGCCAATTTTTGTAAAACATATATATGATAATTATATTTAGTTGATTTTTTCAGTTGAAGCAGTTATTGTTGTCTCCTCTGTGCTCTACCTCTCAAAACAATGCGACTGTTTCTTCACTTTCGACTGCTGTGGAGGTCGCCCAACAACCTCTTCGAAAATCTATTCAACATCACCGACACCTACTATTTCCTTCGAAGATCTATCTCCCTCTTCCTCCAAATATCCTGACAATGGGTGGAGATTTATGCTTTGCGCAAATTGAACCTGTTTCGGACGCATCCAACATACTGTGAGTTTTCCTTCATATCTTCTCTAAAAATAATCTTTGGTTTTATGTCTTCCAATTAACTCTATTCATACATAATATCCACATTGTATTTAAAAACTTCTACTTTCATGAATCAGAAATTTGGGATACATTCTTTTTTGTCAGAAACCAAATATGTAAGACTTACTTTCTTCTTTAGACCCTAAAGATACAGAGCTCTGGAAAAGGTGTGTTATTCTCAATTTCTGTAAACATTTTCCCTTCATTCCATGAATTAGTATTTCCAATTACACATGCTCTTTTCAAACATTAATACGATACATCTCCAATTATGATTCTCTAATCACGTCCTGTCCTTATTCTGCTCAACCAGTGTTACTTCATTTATATTTTTTCCAGGGTTTTAATAAATTTCCACCATTGCATCAGAGCATCGTGCAGTTTACACAATTTTTACAGTTTAATTCATGTAGATTCACTATAGTTTTCTTAGATGTTCTTATAGACCATGCATATGTAAATTTTTATGCCATTTTTTGTAAAACATATATATGTTAATTATATTTAGTTGATTTTTTCAGTTGAAGCACCCTATTGAAACTTGGGATGAGAATATGCATTTCAAATTTTCAGTTGGACATTCCATTTTAGGATCATTCAAATACTTTCATAAACTTATTTTTTTCATTTTATAAGAACCAATCTTCAAATTTCATCACTTACGACCATTCCTTCACCAGATTAAACTTTCCTTTTGAATTTGATAATGTTTACATGTGGTATGTCACAACCCCCTTCCTTTTTAATGAATCTTGAAAATTTTATTTTTTATTTCAGTATTCTACATTAAAAAAAGAATAATGTTTTCCAGAATGTTGGAGGGATGATCTTTCTTTAGAAAAAAAGTAGTTCATTATATGCTAGGAGGAAGGTGGTGTTAGAAATCTCAAGATGTCCTGTGGTGACTATGACAGTTTAAAGGTATTTACATGAAATCCTATTTTTTTTTTTTGCATGGATGAAATGTTATTTGGTCCATATATTACTCTATAATGCATAAACTAATATAGAAGTCAGGATTCCTTTAATATCATTTTCCTTTTTCATGCTTCTTTTTTCAGTTAAATATTTCACTTCCAGACATTTCCTAAGAGAGAGACCACTTCTTTTTGATTATGAGTTCACTAGAGGTGAAATTACAACTTCAACCTCTCTTGTAAATTCCTCTATTACAATTACTAAATTTTATCGTACTCTAATAACTGTTTGCAGTTCTTGAATAGTTTTCAAAAAATAAACTTTCATATTATGTTGCATTTTTTTTTCATCTGATAATTTTTATGATATCTTTTATCGAACTTATTTTTCATGTTCAAACATTTTAATATAAACTTGTAGTTTTCAATAATGATATCATATATGACATTTTTATCGAACTATGATGGATCACATTGCTTGATCTCCATCCAATTATGGTAATCTGGGACAATTTATTAATATCAAATGTTTTCTCTATATGTTGGATTCAATCATATTATTCATGTCTGAGAAAGTGGGATGGCACTCTCATTATTTGTTGGAAAATTTTCTGGTAGAATCCTCACTTCGCTTTGTTCTTGGTTTATTGTGTAACTTCATGCTGGATTTTTCAATTCATTTGTTCTCTGCTGGAAGTTTACTGTGATTTTTTTCTGTTTTAGATTTATGATACTTCGATTCTTTTTATTTCAGGAGTTGTGTTCGCATCGAATAACAATTATTTCTATGGGAATCTCTCAGTTCAGATGAATTTGGTACATTGGAATTTCATACTTATTTATATGTAAGCTTATTCAACCTGTCAGTGTGATTATTTTTATGAGCTATTCATCTCTCTCTATGCTGGACTCAATCATGCTATTCATTTTTGGGCATGTGGGATGTCACTATGCTTAACTATTTGAATTCACTACTACGACCCTTCTCCTTTTATTGTCCACTTTTCACTATTGGGTGAAGACAACATCGTTTTTTTCTTTATTTCACCATCCAGAGCCATTACCATCTCGTGAATCTATTAACATCACCTTCGAGTATTTTTCATTCATGTCTTTTAATGGGTTTATGTCACTTTTTGGTTAAATTTACAGTGATTGAAGACAACTATTGGATGTGTTCCTTTGATTTATTTGTTTGAGTGTCTCATTTGTTGTGTATTCACTATGGAAGAGGTCATCGGATGGTAAAAATCACAACTTTGATTTCAAGTTTTTAGGAGACTAGTGAGAATCCTCGGCTGGTTCAAACAAATGTTTACCTGGAGAGGGTAACTATGAGCAAATGATGGGGTTCTGCTTCGACCCCACCACAGATTTCCACACTTTCTCTCTTCACTGGAACCTTTTCCATGTTTTGTAATGCTTCTTTCTCTATTTCTTCATCCATTAAACCATATTATTCCTTTATTTTATATAACATTCTTTCCTTATATTTATTCAATTGGATTAAAATTATATGATTACCTAATGTTATGTCTTTTACCGTAGTCTATGCACATTTGATTAAGTGTTAGTAATAAATGAATTTACATATTATTATACAGTTTTAGAAAAACTGCAGATTATTTCACTGATGTTGGGTTCATTAAATCAACGGTGCATGTTTCACCCACTCAGGTAATTTCCTACTCTCCACTATATTGCTTACATTCAAACTGCTTATTTTACAATTTATGTATACAATAAACTATAAAATACGTCCCCCTTAAAACAAATTTCAGATCTTCTGATTTACTTAGTCCAAACAATTTTTAATTAAACTACAGTTTTTTTGTACCTTTATAATGATTTCATTCAATGTTGTCATTAATTTTAATGGTTTGTCATTTACTATTAGTTGTATTTATTGGTTTTCATGAATTTTTTAGTGAACATCATTGTGATCTCTATTATTTGTAGAGAATTCTTTTTTTAATTTGATAATTTGTCAATGAATTTTACCAAATATACTCTAATTAAAAATTATATTTTTTTTCCTTTTTCCATTTCATTTATTCTTTCATCCAAATCAAGCATATCATTCTTCATTTACTGAAAATTATCTATTCTCTACAGTTTCATGGGAGTTGTGTTATTCTTATAAACAAGTCATGAAATATTTGAAGCTTTTTCAGCTGCTGTAAAGTATACTTTATACCACCATATCAAAAAATATGTTCGCTTTTTAGTCGTCTTAAAATATAAATTGGTATACAACTGGGAATGTAATAACATATCAAATGATTCATTCTCTCCTCATTTCATGAATTTTTCATTTTTATAAAGAATTTTAACACCAAAAAATATATCATAATTGATTTCCAGAGAAAAGAAAACGTGGATGTATCATAACAAGATGTTCTTGTGAAACCTAAATGAGTACCCATAGAATTTAGGGATCTTTATCATAAAGACAAAACTAAATCTTTATAATATGTTTATTGTTTATAAGATAATCTTTATCAAAACCCTTTTTATATTCTCATCATTCCTATTGACTTGATCCTCATTTAAGATACTGATATTGAGTAATGTATTTCTGATTATACATATTTTTTGATTGAACAAGCGTGTGAACTGTCACCCCATTTTTGAAAGAAAATTTGAGAATGGGTAGCCTACATATACATGTGCTCATTATCATATGTATGTTTTTTATGGGGTCATAATAAACTAATTCCACATAACCATTAAATTATGGATTCACTATTCTCTTTATCTGTGCAGGCTGGAATTTCTCATTTTCATGACAGTTGTGCAGCATGCTGAGTGAATCGGGTGCACGTTCCATCCGAAATTTCAATTGTAGCTGATGAGCTTCTACCTTATTTCCTCTTATTACATCACAATAACTTAAATGATGATTTCTGTATGTAAATCCTTCTCAATTCACCACTTGAAAAATGGCAATTAACAGTTCACTCCCACTTCTTCTGCTACTATTTCTTTTAAGTTGCTTCGCTTTTTGATTTGATTCCATAACATGTATGGTAAATATGGATTGGTATTACTATTTCCTTTTATATTAGTTTTTATTGTTTATTGATTTTATTTTATCCTTTTAATATAAACATGAGTTTCATATGCTTATATGATTTGAAGTAACTTTACTTCTTCATGGGTTCATATGTTAACCACTTAAGTATTTTCCCCTACTATGGTCAGGATCCAATGCTTAATAAGCTTTAGGGAATGAATCTTTCCCATTCATGTGAAATTGGAAAACCAATAAATTTCATCCATAATTTCCCTAAATTTAATGTCAGAAATAAAAACCCAGGTACAATAGCAACCATATTTACTTGAAGTTTTTTTTAGTTTGGTCATCATGCATTTTACATCTAACTGTCGCACATAATTATAATATAGTTGATGTCAATGGCAGTAAATCAGTGAACAATTCCAGTGTTGGGATGAAAGGTCTCAATCCTACATGGTGATTGGGTGGAGTCACACTACAATTTGGGGAAATACAACATCATGGAAGAGGGGATCATTTGACGTATTTTGGAGTAGTAGATATTTTATTTTTATTTGATCTATTATTTATTTTTTATTTCATTAAATGTGAGTTTACATGATTTTTTTTGGGTTAGTATTTCCCTTTTTTCTATTCTCAATATGTTCTTTGAGTGATGTATTATGTGTTTACTATACTATATTACGTTTTGTGTTGGAATCATTTATTTTATAGGTTATTCGTTTAGTATTCCATCTGAGGATCGTATGGACTCAACTCAACATTAATTATCATAATGATAAGAATTTTAATTAACCATTTGAATGATGTTTTTATTAATGTGTTTGAATTCTTCGTGGTGAAATTAAAATTTTATTCTTTATAAATTAATGTAAATGTTTCCTACTATATTTATGATGTCAACTTAATTGTGTAACTTGTATTGTAAAATATGATTCTACTTTAGTTGCCTATCAGTTTTTATTTCATTTTACAATCCAATGTTTTTTTAAATTTTATTTTAGATTTAGTTTATTAATGTTATTGAAATCACCATCCTCAGAAGAATTCCATTCCTTTAAATTTATCGTTAATGTTTTCGACTATATTCATGATGTATCCCTATTTTCACCACATGTATTCCAATATTATGTACCATCAAATTTTGATTTAAATATATTCAATAGTAATGTTCATTAGTAACTTCGAAACATAGAAATATATTATTAGGTTTAAATTCTTCATTCTCAAAATAAATTTTTATTCCATTAAAAATTTCTTCAATATTTTCTACTATATTGATGATGTCGCTATAGTTTATCCAGTTTTCTAATTTTATGTAACACAAAGTTGTGCCCATGGGGAAAATATATTCAATGTTATTGTTCGTTAATAAATTTGAATAATGGTATTTTATTATTGAATATAAGCATCATTTTATAACACCATGAGAATGCATGGGCGGGTACTAGTTAATAATAAACAAAGGTAGTATATAATTGTTATTTGTTTTAATAAACAAAGGTAGTATAATTAATTGTTATTTACTAACTAAAAAGAAATACTTGTGGAGAATAATAAATTAATTAAATATCTTTTTTCTAGGAGTTTCACTCAAAACTAAGCTTGTTTGATTTGTTTTGAGTACACAAAACGTGTTTTTAATTAAAATATTGTTTTTAAAATGAAAACACGTGATTTTAGTCATTCTGATAACACAATACGTTAAAATGATGTGCGGTCTATTTATTCAGTTCATAGATGAATCTATGATCCTTTTCTAGAGTTTCATGACAACTCGAGCTTGTTTTCTTGGTTTTGAATCTATGAGGCATGTTTTTAACTTAAAAACGCTTCTAAAATGGATAAAAGTGAACTTCTACCCATTTTGGCTACACTACGAGTCAGAAATGATATGTGGTTGTTTTTACGGGTCACGGATAAATGATTATTGTTGTCTAAAAGTTTCACAACAATCAAAACATGTTTGCTGGTTTTAAGCATTTGACGCATGTTTTTAACTATAATAATACTTAAAATAGAAAAATGGACTTTCGGTCATTTTGACCACATCACGTGTCGGAATGACATGGTTTTTCTTACATGTCGTAAATGAATCGATGATCACTACTCTCGATTTTCACAACAATTCGAGATCATTTGTGAGGGTTTTGCACATGTGACACACATTTCAACTAAAATATCAATTTTAAATTGAGGTAACTACTTTCAATCATTTTGAAAACATTGCATGCCTAAATGACTTATGTTCATTTAAATAGGTAAAAAATGAATTGAAAATAATTGTCCTAGAGTTTCATGACAATTCGAGCTCATTTGTGTTGTTTTGAGTAGACGACGCATGTCTTTAACTAGTATAATGGCTTTTAAATTGAAACCACACACTTTCGGTCATCTGGAATACACCAAGCATTCAATTGAATCATGATTAATTTATAAAAGTCACAGATAAATTTAAGATCATTTTCTTAAAAAAATTCTCAAAACCGAGCTCATTTTCTTGGTTTTGAGCACTTACACATGCTTCTAACTTAGATTACACTTAAAAAATGAATAGGCAAATTTTCAGTTATTCTGAGCACACCGTGTTAGAATGATGTGAAATTAATTTCTATATTTCAAAAATGAATGTATGATCATTTTACTAGAATTTTATGGCAATCTAAACTTGTCTGCTTGGTTTTGGAGCATGTGATGTGAGTTTTTAACTAAAATAACATTTTTTAAAATTGATCACACACACTTTTGGTCATTCACACCACACCATGTGTTTAATTGAAATATGATTCATTCTTACAAGTCAAAAATAATACAAAGACCGTTTTCATAGATTTTCACACCAAATTGATCACATTTTCTTGATTTTGAGCATCAGATTCACGTTTTTAACCAATACAACACTTTTAAAAGGGAAAACATGCTCTCAGTCATTTTAACCACACCACAAGTCAAAATTACATACAATTTGTTTCTGCATGTCATAAATGAATAAATGATCATTTTCCATAGTTTCACAATTATGAAAGCTTGTTTGCTTGATTTTGAGCATGTGACACACACTTTTAACTTAGATAACACATAAAATGAAAAAATACACTTTCAATCATTCCAACCACACTTCATGATTTATTTTTGCATGTCACAAATGAATCGATGATCATTTCCCTATAATTTCACAACAATCTATGCGTGTTTGCACCATTTTGTGTAGGTGGCATGTTTTTAAATAAAATAGCATTTTTAACTAAAACAACACTTTTAAATCGACAACGCACACTTTGGTCATTCAAATCACACCACACGTATGATTGAAGTGTGGTTCATTCTTATAATTAAATAATAAATTGAAGATTGTTGCCTTATATTTTTTCTTTAAACCAGGCTTGTTTTTTGGGTTTTGAGAACCTAACACACATTTTAACCCAGAAAACACTTTTAAATTGGAAAACACACTTTCGGTAGTCCCGAACACACTACGCATAAAAAATGACATGTGGTTTATTTTTATAAATGAAAAAGAATCAATGATCATTTTCTTAGAGTTTCATGAAAATTCAACCTCATTTACTGGACTTTTGAGCATGTACATGGGTTTTTAACCAAAACAACACTTAAAATGACAATACACACTTTTAGTTATTTGGACCACACTATAAGTTTAATTGAAGCAAGGTTCATTCCTACTAGTAAAAGAATAAATCAAACATTATCTTCCTAGAGTTTCACTCCAAACCGAGCTTATCTACTTGGTTTTGAGCATCTAATACATGATTCTAACTTATATAAGACTTTTAAAATAGAAAAACACACTTTCATTCATTTGACCGCACCATCCACTAGGATGACGTGGGGTTTGTTTTTATATGTCATAAATGAATCAAGAAATTTTTTCTAGAGTTTCACAAAAATCAAGTTTTTTTGCTCAATTTTAAGTATTTGACATGTGTTTTTAACTTAAATAACACTTAAAATTGGAAAAATACATTTTTGGTCAATCCAACCACACCCTACATCAAAATGATGCACAATTCATTCCTAAAAGTCACAAAATGAGTTGAAGATATTTTCCATGAATTTTCATATCAATATGAGATTTTTTTTAGTTTTGAGTATATGATGCACGTTTTTTACTAAAATATCACTTTTAAATCGTGAATACACACTTTTTTGGGATTATAAATCCCTTGAGGCTTCAATGTTGTTTGATCAGGGCTAGAGTGGTTCTAAAAAAATTAGTGACATGCATTTCATTGATGATAATTACTATGAAAAATAGATTTGTTCATACAAAAAATGCACTTAAGTTGTTTGGTGTGGTGGATATGAATAAGATATGCTCTAAATACCATGCATATTTGATGTGCATAGACCATATTATATTGCACGATAAGTGAAAGTTGTATGGTAAAACATGCATAAAGCCCAAGCATATTGTATGCCTTTGTTTACGAGACATCATAAGGTTGTTATGCGATAACAACCACTGTCTTGGTGATGTTCCACCAGGTTCGGTGAAAACACATTGGGGGGGGGGGGTGAATTAGTGCAAGAAACTTATTACCAATTAAAATCTTTTCCCACTTTACCCCTACACCTATTCGGTGAATGGATCTCCCACTCTTTCTTTGCCTTTGTTTTTTATGAAAGTATTTTAAGAAAGAATGCAAAACAATAAGGTAAACCAAGATTTGATGATGAGTTTCACCTCAAATATGGATGATTACATCCAAGAAGAAGCTCAGACAATGGCATTTTTCATGATTTGAGTTATTATAATGACAAGACTTCAATGAGAAGTGGTGATGGTTCGATTTTCCAGTGAAAGATAGCCAAAATATGACTTCCGACCAAGCTTTAATGATAATCAACACGATTTGAGGGTGTTTCAAGCATGATTTATAGTAGAATCGATGAAAGGGGATTTAGAATACGCATCATAGAGATGAGATTCTAGAAATTTCCTAACTATACGACATGTATTTTGGGATAATACACACCAAGTAGCCCATTAGTTACGGCGTTAGGGTTTCAAGCTAGAGTTAAACATCACACGACCATGTGAATTAGTCACACGTCATGTGTCCCCTACCTGGCTAGGTTGGAATACACTAGGATTACACACTCAGGGACCCATGTGGCCCCACATGCTCTATGTTCTGGGCCACACCCCATGTACCTTTGTAGGTATATGGCTTAGGCAGAAGGGGGTACACTTCGAGTACCCTCATAGACATGACACATCGTGTGTCCTATGTACCCATCATGTAGTTGGGTCTAGATACACTATGTGGGATGATAGAACATGACCAAGTGGCTCACATGGGATAACATGCTATGTGCCCCTAGGATACACTATGAACTTCCCCCCCTTGGTCTGGAATAGTTTTGTTAGATGAAGATTTCCCCCTCATTATTCCCAGGTGGAGTAGGTATTTCACCCATTGAAATTAGGATCCTACTGGGGAATTAGTATTTTTCTCATGTAAACATGGGGTAGGGATCCTCTAACTATAGAATTAGATAGAGTTGTTATTTAACCCACATTGTGGGGTAAGGATCCTCTACCCATGAAGTGGTATTTCTCCCATCTATAGAGTTTGGACAGTAAAAATATCCAACATTGGAGTCGTTATTTCACCCATAATCATGGGGTAGGGATCCTCCAACATCATCTGAGGGAATGAACATGTAGGTTTCTGAGTCTTCTAGACCAAGAGCTAGCATGAAAGAGCTCGTTTGGCTATATGAGATGTTTGAGATCATACTCTAGACTTGAGTACCTCTTATGACCATTTATAGGTCTATCCTTTTCCCTTACATAGCACATGCTACCACGATAGCTGAGTGTGCTTCGGGGTTGATCAAACTCCCCTTCTTAAATTCTAGAGGTGGCGTGGCTACTGGAATCCCATGAAATGCTAAATTTTGTGAGACTTGTGATTCCTCAACATCTAGGGCATAGTGACCCAAACTTTATATACATAAATATTACATCATTTTAGATGAATATTCATTACATATCATTATGATCCACACCAAAACCATAAAGTTTTAATGTTTTTAGAAACTTGGATACATAAATAACTGGTACATAAAAGATTTACATCATCACCAACTTAGTTCTTCACAATTAGGACCCTTCTTAGACATATAATACTTAAATCCTTTCTTCATATTTCGGAGAAAATGAAACATAAGAAAGGGTGAACTCAGATGCTCAATAAAGGTAAACAAGAGAGATATTAATCAATGATCATATGTAAGCATATCATGAGCATAAAGGTATTAAAACATGAGCTTAATATTTGAAAATTATACCCAATAATTCATATAATCATGATTCATGACACGAAGTGTTGAAATAGTGTAGCTCGATCCTTTAGATGAAGTTGGGATGATTGCTAGCAGCCCAAACTGCACACCAAACCAAAACTCCCATGGTTTGACCTCCATGGAAAGGTCACTGAGGGTCATAGGGGGTAGTATGCCCCTGCTCAGGGATCCAGGGGCTAAAGGCCCCCATCCTAAATTTTGGGCGTTGTAGCAACTCTGACCGAACTATAATAGAGCTGAACGACGACACTAATAAGTTACTATAGTTTTGCAGACTTTGACATGGTTACTGTAACATATTGGACTTTAGAGACAATGGTACTATAGCTCTGCGAAATTCCAACCATTAGTCATTTTAGTATAGTGGACTCACTATGCATTTGGTGGAACTGTTGTACCATCTTCTTTATGATCTCATTCAAGCTATGTTTTATGTGTGAGTAATACTATGAAAATCACCCTATAATTCTGCTCCCAAACATAGTGATATTTCCACCTCTTCATGGATGTATGGATCATTTCCAAAAACCAGATAAATCTCTATGTCTCTTGATATTATTCTTATTTTTTTTTCTATTTTACTCTTATTATGTGAATTGTCAATTTTTTATTACTCCACATATTTTCATAACACAAATCTTGGTGATCCATAAGACATGAATCATAAAGGAATTAAATAACATGATCCATGAGAGAAAACATTAGCATAAGATCATGTCATAAAAGAGTGGCATAAAATGCAGTATAATCATAATCATATAAATCTTATGTTAAGGCTACCCACTAAGGCATTCATTACATGATAATCTTGGGATAAATGAACATGTACCTACTTTAGGTTTGGTACAACCTCCCATGTACACTCTCTTGGGCTTGGGATAACCTCCCATGTACCCTATTTTGGGCTTGGGATAACCTTCTATGTACCCTTTAAGTTAATAAAACATAAATCTTTACCCAACACACGGTAGGGATATAATATACCCACCCATATCATAATAATAATCCATTCATATGTGTGCTATAAGATAATGAAAACATTTATCATTTCATCGTAGCTTAACTAGTGGAAAAGAAAACAAGTATCATTAATATTTTATCATAATAATAATAAAACATCTAGAGAAATAATAATATGTTAACATTGTATAATATCCCTAATAAATCATAAGAAACATCAAAGATGTTCTTATATATGAAAATAAATTTAAAAGGTCACTGGAACATTTCATGGGAAAAACAACCTTTTCATTTTGAAATCACTTATTTAAAATATAAAAAATTCCAAAATATTAAGGACAATATTTTATTTGAAAATAACCATGGAAAATTTTAAAGGAATATTCAAATAAAATAAAAGTCTTGATGGTGAGAAAATCCATTCATGTGGTGTACGTTAAAACAAAAATTCCTTTAACATTTTTGGTAAAAACTTAAAAGTACCTCATTCGGAAAATGAAAAGAAGATTTGTTTTAATTTTTTTATAGAAAGTAAATCATGGATAAAAATGACTTTATAAAATCAATAGGTAATGGTAAAAACGTTATTGAACACATTTTATATAAAATATGGACATGGAATAAATAGATTCCCAACTGAAGATAAAAATAAAGCCAGTTTTCCTTAAAAACATTATTTTAGTCTCTTGAGTACTTAGAGAGAATAAAATGAAGGGAAACCATGTAATATAAATAAATAACAAGAGTAAAATAAAATTCATAATATTTTTGATATATAGATCATATAATTTCATCATTGTAAATTTAAGTATAAACAACCCCAGTAACAAAATGAGATTGTAATATAAAACCCTTACCGCTTTGATAACTTTTGAGTTGTAATTCCCATTAAAGGAATAAAATAAAATGAAAATTTGATTACCATAAATATATGTATATTCATGATACAACATATTGATGTATGCGGTAGATACACCTCATAAAATAAGGAAGGTGTATAACATAACATATGTCTCAAAGAAGACAATTTGAGATAATAATTCCTTACCACTTTGGTAATTTTTGAATAAAATCCCCTTGGATGAAATAATTTGAACTATAACTTTAAATACCATAAATTAAGAAGTATACATGATATAAAATG
The DNA here is from genome assembly GCA_963277665.1 of Viscum album. Taxonomy (NCBI): domain Eukaryota; kingdom Viridiplantae; phylum Streptophyta; class Magnoliopsida; order Santalales; family Viscaceae; genus Viscum; species Viscum album. The sequence goes on from OY728159.1 coordinate 1,645,434,229, forward strand.
TTAAAGGATCAGTATATATTCCCCATAAACATAAATAAATTCATAACATCAAACATATCTCAATGAAAAGAACTGAGATGGAGAACCCTTACCTTATATCTGTCTTACTTCATAAGAGTTCTAACATCCTTTATAATAAATTTAAATTTATTATAATTATATAAAAAACCATATTCATAACTATAATACCATATATGGTCCACTTATAACATTTCAACACCCATTTATTAACAATTCTTTACTAAAATTGTGATTTCTTTGTGTTAACAATTTCGTTTTTCATGAAATTTTTAGTTCAACAGCTATGGTCCTTAAAATTTGATAATGGTTCCATCATATATAGAATTTTAATAATATAATAATTATAATATTTAATCATTATATACACTTTTATAACCATTCATATAAAGCGGTTATGAAAAATGAATTACATCACTTCATGGAGATGGTAATCCGCACATACACATAAGTGATGTTTCCACTTTCCAATGAATGAAATGAAAGAAAGTTAAATGATAATTAAACTTTAAAGAATCATTAACATATCATAAATATTATATATATTCATTAAATATATCATTATTACCATCCAAGTAAAGCATAAATTAAAAACAGATCATATCGCTTCGTGGTGGTGGTAGTCTACACGTACGCTTGAGCGATGTTATCATTTTTCAACAGATGACATGGTAAGAAGGTAAATAATATATTATAATTATAAAAGTACAATTATATCATAAATATAATATATAAACATTAAATACATCATAATAATGAATCATGAAATATAACTGACCCAAAAAACCATTGAACTTCGTGCAAATTAATTATTTATAACACTAACTAGCTATTACTATCATGGAAAGTAGGGATCAAACCCAAGAGAAGAAAAGTTATTTGACCAAAATAGAAAGAAAATAGAAAAAATAAAAAAAAGTGGGTGAAATGATGGTGGTGAAGCTGATGGAATAAAGTTTGGGAACATAAAGAGGACCAAGGTGGGAGGATGAGAAAGTAAAATAAGCATGCGAAAGAACATCAAGGACTAAAGCAGGGTAAATTTGTTATCTAAAAAGATTATTTTAGTATGTGTTTATTTTTATTTTATTTTCTCCTCACATAGGGTCAGTCACTTCAAGACCAGGAGAAGTAGATAAGCAACTCTCTCGACTGACCAATCTGTAGGTGAAAGGAGCCTTCAGCTTCTCAACTAAAGACCAATTTTACCCACTCATTGAGGCACTATGGTAGCCCACAATTGTGTGGTATATCCTTTTCTCAGTTGATATTCCAAAAAAATAATTTATTCATTACACCAAAAATTTAAATATCCTTCACTGAGTTAGGCATTTGAAGGTTATAAATAACCTGACCAATGAGAAAAAGGTGAACTCTTACAATCCCTAACAACCGAGTGGGGTAAAAATGCCTACCAAATCAACCTCATCCCCATATGGATGACTTAGACAACCATCTCAACCAAGTTACTCATCATATCTAGGAAATGTTTTAGAAATAGGTTATGAGAAAGTGACTGAAAATACAAAGCACACCCTCACAAGGGATTCAAAATAAAAACAAAGTTGTGATGTTCTCTATTATTCCTCCTTGTTGCCTTTAATTTTATCCACCCTTCTCACTTAGATCCTATTATGTGTGTTCAATATTATCCATATTTTATCCTCATCCTTATATATATTCTTTTCCACTTCTTGTTTTCTGATGATAATTGCCTCATGACAGTCATTCACCAAATCTTACCTACTTCTTTGAAACTGTTGTTGGCTGCTTCATGCGAGTTTAAATGGAAGGAGTTCCAGCTAACCAACAAATAGGACATTAATCTGCATTAAGAATATAACCAATTATCCATGTAACCATTTGGATAAATGTAGGAGATTTTATCTATTTAGTTGTTTTTGAATGATGTAGCCAAATGGCCACATAACCATTTGTGAATGACACAACCGAATGGCCACGTAGCTGTTTGTTCACATAGCCAACTCTCTACATTGGAATTTAACTTCACATATCCGTTTCTTCAACATAGGTGTTTCCACACATTAACAAATCCTTTTATATTTCTTATTGGGCCTACATAGCCAAATCTCGACATAAGCGATTGAGGTTCACATAGCCAAATCTGATTGTAGCCTTTGTCGATGTGGGTGTTTTGACTGACATATGCGATTCTTGATGCAAATGACTGATCCATGTAATCAATTTGACCCTTCTTCTCCAGTTCTGCCACTAAATTCGAAACATCACACACTAGAGGCCCTGTAGCTTGAGCAAGATATCTTCTCAGTCAGAAATGCTTCACTTAGCCCTGAGATACATGCCCTCCAAAACCATCCCTTTAAATAGAAACTTCCATCCTTCAACAATGGAATCTAGTAATAATAGGAGGAGTGACATCAACAAGCAATAAGAGATTTGGACTCTTCAATGGTTCGATTCAAATTACAACTCATTGCAATGCAGTCCTTGGTGGCACACACATTGTAGCTCATTTTAAATAGGGAGTATAGAGGTGGTATAGACTTCACCCACATCGACATCAATTTCCCCTTCATAATTAGGATCAATAACATGCATCTAAAAGTAAAAAATGAAAAGGAATATCTATATTGACATCCATCAACTATAAATTTAGCTCTAGGAAATTTGACATCAAACTACTCCTGGGAAACTACCAATGTGAAAATGATCTGAATGATAACACTTGATAAAAAAATGTAGCAGTCCTGCTATTTTATTGTTTTTTTGTAATTACTATGTAGAAATTTCCAACTACTATCAATTTTTGTTCAAGAAGTCAATTTTTTGCACAACAGCCTTAGTTAAATTTCAATTGTATCATCCAAGAACAATTAAGAACCAAAAATAGGTATTTATATTATAAAAATAAATGATTACCAATATGCAATTGATTTGTTCCAACCTTGAAAATTCTCCATTATAAGATTAATTAACCATTAAAAACTCATTGAATTAATCAAAAGATATATGGAAAAGTATGAAAGAATGGTCCCACATCAAAACCCCATACTTAAAACATTACACTCCTAGGAAATTTCATAATTTAAATGGTTTGTTAACAATGGCTCTAAGGTCAATGAATTTCAGTCTGCCTAGCAGAGAACCAAATCATCCATTGAAAAATATTTTCATGACTCCCATGTGAGTTTATCACACTGCCTAATTTCAATACAAACTCAAATCCCAGTTCTAGGAGAAAAGACCATAGAGTCTCAAGTGGAATTATATCCATAACTAAAGGAACAAATACATTAACCCCCCTAGGTTCCTCTAACTAAGATTTCACTTCCCCCTTTGTTGATACAACTCAAAATATTTTCATATAAATCAAAATTTCCCTTGTTCATCTAGGTTCAATATTCCCCTCACTGTCATGAGATCATTTTTGACAATGGTACTTTATTTCAATTTTACCCAGCCATGAATTTGTGTAAAGAACCATGCAAAGCACTTATTGATTAGGATTTATTTACAGAAACACACTCTTCGCCCTTATCTCAGATACTCACCATGGGACCCTAATTACCCATTTTACTCAAGATTCAAAGGGTTTATAATAATTCTCGATCAGGTTGTCTCCCTAAGGCATTCCATGTTACCTAAACTAAGTAGCTAAGTTCAAATTAAAGTTCAATATTCCTCAATTTATAGTTCCAGTTCCATAAGAGTCTAACCCATCAAGCTTACTTTTCTTAGTTTTCAAGCAATATTTCCATAAAAAAATAGATAACAACACTCAAAAATCATTCAAGGACTACAAATTTAGATTCAATGGAATCCCCCTAAATAGGTCAAGGCATCTTCTACTAGGATAAACACTATGAGTTTTTATTGTTCGATGAAATAGACCCCCAAAATTTCTATTTACACAGAACAAAACATGAGGAATATCTCAAAAGTAGAGGAATTTTTAAAAAAAATTCAAAAAAATTGGGGTGGGGTGTTTTGATGTAGAAAAATTAAAGCACAACTAAAGTACATGATGAAGCCCCCTGACCCCTGCACTTAAAACCCAACAGTATCCCCAATATTGAATCTTAAATTGGAAAATAGTAAAGAAAAAAAGTGATATAATAGTTTAATAGTGAAAATAAAACACACAGAGAGAGAGAGTTTAATGAGATTTCAAAGACAAAACTATTTCCATATTTCTAATTAATTTCAAAAATAACACTGGTATTAAAAGTTCACACTTTGTATTTTTCTAGAACAAATAAAATAATTTATAATATAATTCAAAATAGAGCATGATACAAAATAAATTAGGAGAAATTTTTTGTAGAAAAAAAATGGGAGACCCCCACACTTAGATTCCATCAACAAGAAGAAATGAATGAGAAAAATTAGAACTAACCCTTACCTGAAATAAGGAAGGATTGTCAGAGATCAGCCAAGATTACTTCCATCCTCCTCAAGAAATATAACCCTCTAGATAAAAGATAAACTTCCAAAAAAATAGAAGACAAAATGAAACTATTTCAACGACAAAAATGAAAATAAAATAATAAAAAAACAATAAAAAACAATAAAAAAACAATAAAAAATGGGAAATAAGGATAAATGGGTTGAATCCCATAAACCAATGAGTTTAGAATCTTTAGTTGGACAACAAAAAAAATTCATTCTTGAAGAGAGAATATGAAAGCCACACCCTTTGGATACCCCTCAAAACAATGCTTTACTCTTTAGAAATTGAAAAAAATGGATGGTTGTCATGTCCAATTAATTCCAATGCTCCATTGACTAGCAATATTAAAATTGTGAATGGGACTGACCACTTGGACCAAAGCTTACTAGGAAATAGTTTTAATATGAAGTTAAAAAGAAAGACCCTATGACCAACTTTAAATTTACTATTTTGAATTATGGAGTCATGAAAATACTTGTTTATTTCTTTATAAATTCTAGAATTATTATAAGAATCTCTTCGAATTTATTCCATCTCACTTCACTCTAATAATCTCCTTTCTCTAGAAGATTTTAAATCATAGTTGATGGCTTTAAATACCTATAATGATTTATTATGGATCTCTACATGTTAATGACATCTTACCAAAATGTACCCAATAAGGATACATCCTAAGGGGAGTTTTATAAGCTATCCATTAGGCCCATAATGCCTTATCAAACTTTAAAGACCAGTCATTTCTTGAAGTACCCACATTTTTCTCCATTTTTTTTTCAACTCTCTATTTTAGATCTCTCCTTGCACACTTTATTGTGGGTGATAATTGGTACCAGTTTAATGAATACATATTTACTTTTAAATTAATGATTTGAATTTAAAGTTATTGATATATGTACCATTTCCTGTGATAAAGGATCTAGGTACACCAAATCGGGAGAAGATATTCTTCTTGATGAAATGAAAACACTACTAGAAAGATTGTTTGGAAGCACAACTACTTTAACCCACTTTGAGATATATTCTATAACAAAAAAGGATGTAATAATTCCCATAAGAAGATAGAAATGTTCCCATGAAATCTAACCCCCAAACATAAAAAATTTCAACTTCTAAAATCACTTTTTTGTGGCAACTCCTGTTTCTTACCCACATTTCCCAGCCTTTGACATTTATCACAACTTATAACTAGAATTATTGCATCCTTAAACACAATAGGCCAATAAAAAAATGATTGGATAACCTTTTGGGAAATCCTCTCTCCCCTATAGTGTCCACTCCATAGAGTAGAGTGATAACTCTCTAAAGAATTTCCTCCTTAGGAACACACATCTTGAGTATCCCATTAGCAAACCTCTAAAAAAGCAATGGATCATCCCAAAAGTAGTACTTAGGTTTATTAATAAATTTATTCCTTTGAATATGTGAATGGTATTTTTTCATGACACCAACGACCAAAAAGTTGGAAAAATCTACAAACCAGAAGGATTGCTTCACAGATGTAGTGAACAACTGTTCATCAAAAAAAGACGTATTTATCATTGTTGGCTCAACAACTTGAATTGTGGTTGTAGGTAACCTAGAAAAGTAGCTATATAACACATTTTCAACACCTATTTTATCTTTAATGACTAAATAAAACTCTTGAAGCACCAAAATCCACCTCATAAGTCTCAGTTTGGACTCATTTTTATCCAAGAGATATTTCAAAGTAGAATCAACAGGGAATACTATGACTTTTGAACTTATGAGATATTTCCTAAACTTGTATAAGGAAAACATAACAATATTCAAATCTTTATCAGTGGTAGAGTAATTTTTCTAGGCATCATCAAGTAGTTTTTTGGCATAACAAATCACATGTAACTGCTTCTCTTTTCTTTGACCTAAAACTACCCCTAATGCTCAATCACTTACATCACACATAACTTCGAATAACAGTTTCCAATTAGGGGAAGTGATGATTGGTAAATATATGAGATTATCCTTTGAAAAATTAAATGATTCTTGATAGTTATCATAAAAAAGGCATATACTTGACTAAAAACAAAAAAAAAAGTGGCCTAACAATTTTAGAAAATTCCTTGATGAATCTATAGTGAAAACTCGCATGTCCTAAGAATATTATGATGGATTTTACATTAAAAGGGGTATAATATTTTGAATCCATTAAATATTGGGATTTTATACTTAAATTCACTTCTTAGAAACTTTATGGACAAATAAAATTCCTTATGTAACTATGAATTAACATTTCTCCCAATTTAGGATTAGGTTTGTCTCCTCACACCTCTATAAAGTAGTTTTTAGATTCTTCAGACAACCATCAAAATTAGAACCAATAATAAAAAAATCATCCATGAACTCTTCAATACTCCTCTCAAACATGTTATAAAATATAGCCATTGTACACCTCTAAAAGGTGATAGGATCACCACACAGACCAAAGCAAATCTGCCTATAAAAAAATGCCCCAAAAGTACAAGTAAAGGTAATCTTTTCTTGGCCTTCTAGGGATATGCCTGAATGGCCTGAAGGCCTTCTTTTTTATTGATTTTTGATAACCTCCCTTTTAAGGGATGAGGGGGAACCCTTACAAGTCTTGTAGGCTTAGAGATTACATTTCCCGTAGGCTTAGATACATTATAGGACCCATAGGTCTTAAGGAAATCACACAAACTATGACTACTTGAAACCGCCCCTTCCCAGCATCTGCATTGTGATTAGCTCCCCACCTTTGCATGGATGTTCAATGAGATATCCTATGCAGAGATGCATAAGCTCGGTACTGATGACAATTCCATACCCTCTCATTCTTCCAAATCTGTTAGCCATGCTCTGGTGAATGCACCATGCTCTTGAATCCTCCACTTGAGCTGGTTCTTTGTAGAATCTGTCTATGCATCTACATATCAGGTGGCCCTGAAGGCCTTGAGGTGGACTGAAGGCCTTGAGGTGGCCCGAAAGCCTTACTGACCTGAAGACCTGGGTGGCCCAAAGGCCTTAAGGACTCCAAACCCAAACCGGTGGCCCAAGGTGAATAGTTCTGACTGCTACAGTAACTGCTACAAATACCTGCTACTGTACACACACTGTACTGTTACAGTTCTTACTATAGTACTGCTACAATGTTTGATATAGTATTGCTACAGTGCCTGATACAGTACTGCTACAGTTACTATTGGAAAGTTGACTTATACCAATGGTTTCAAAACATTGGGAAAGGCCTGAAAATCATTGGTATAAACTATACCAATGGTTGCTCAAACCGTTGTCCAATCATCATTAATGGAACATAAAAATAAAAGTGTGAGGAACATGATTAGTGAGAAAGGAAATAATATCACATGTGATGATGATAGCAACATCAACATACAACATCATTAGAAAACAGAAGAAACCTTACCTAAATCCAATGTCAAACTCATTGCCTTCGATGGTAGTGGATAGAACCAACCTCATCATAAGAAACCACCTGTAAATAAATAATGGGAAAATAAGTGAGATATAATGACTTCTTATATATATGGGATCAGTGTGTCAATTATACATGATAACTGATACATGAATCCATAACCAATAATGAAAAAAGAATATTAAGATTGATATGTAAGTGTAATATAATATTTTTATTAACAACAATTTTTGTGAGAAGTTAATCATGAATTCATTATTCTATATCTTAAATTACAGATGTTGTTATAGTAATATAAATTTTTTATATTAATAGCACAAAGTTGATCCAATAACAAAGATAACATAAAAGTGACATAAAATATTATATTTGAAAAGAAAAAATCATTATATATTTTTTATATTAGGAATATGGATGTTATGTTTACATTCTTCATGTAGTACTCATCAGTTAATTTTTTTAATATCATCATAAAGAAATCATCAAGTAGCACTGTATACATGATGGATTAAGAAAATAATGTTAAAGAAATTCATGTAAGAAAATAAACTGTGTAAATCATACCAATTACCCCTTAAAAAAATATTTAATAGATTCAATAAATTCATTATCAACCTAAAGAAAACTCAATAAGTAACATGTTAGTATAAAAGTGATATATTGAATGATTATAAGAAGTACAAGGTTGTAAGGTATTATTTATTATAAATGGGTTCATCAAAGGTACTTCATAAATTTTAATCTATACTAATATATTTTAAATCACCGCTTTATTAATTTAAGACTTCACCTTTTAAGGGAAAACATATCTCCTATAAAACTCATAAGTAAATAATTTTTTAAGTTATAAGTGTTCATGACCTAAAAGAATGTTTGGAAACCAACTTCCTCAATCACTATTTTAATAGTGTTATAACTCATATTTTAGAAAAAAATGGTTTAGAAGATAAAAAATAAAATATAAAAAGGTAAAAGGGGTGAGTTCATTGACAAACACATTTTGATAAAACGTCTAAAGGAAGAAATGAGTTTAACCAGGAAAATGTTTTCAAAAGGAGTCAATAACAAAACATGATTTTTAATTAAAACTTCACTCACTCTAAAAATTATAAAAACCATTTTAATTATCACAAACCGATACATAAGGTTAAAACCAAAACTATTAGTATTTTTAGGTCAATTAAAATCTTCACTTAATCGATCCAACCACTATATTACCACTAAATCACTCAACTATCACTACAACACCTAGGATCCCATGACTATAATAAATGTTGGAGGTGAGTAAACAATGTATATATCACATAAAGAAAAATGCATATTAGAACTTACCTAAGTTTATCTTCTTCAATGGGGATTGTTATTGATGTCAATATAGAGATATAGAAATATTGTAAGACATCTTTTCTAGGTTAGGGGTAGGGAAATCATATAGACCATCCCACCTAGGTGCACTTTTGGAGTCAGGTCCTAAGCCCATACCATGGAATGGAGAAGGATTATACAAAGTGGAGGCCACATCCCATCCCATGGAATAATTAAAGGGGTATACTCATTTATAACTCAAAAACACATCCCATGTAATTTACATGTACATAAATATATAGAAAACATACTTAAAAATATATAATAAAAAAGAAAAATATAAACATACCCTTTATAGCATGATCATAATCATATAAAAGGATATTCTATGAATATAGTTGATATAAAAAGGTAAAAATTGGATAAATAAGGTTCTTTACATAGTGAAAATCCTAACTTCTGGAATTTGTGACTAAAATATGCAACTTATGAATTTTGTAAATTTCAAAAATACAAATTTTATTACAAAAAACACTTATAAATAGATTAATAATTCCAAAATAGTAAATAGAAACATAATAATTCCAGAATAGTAAATAGATGAAAAAATAGTAAACAAATTAAACCATAAATACCATAATACCAGATTAATTATGAGAATTAGAATGAAATATAAACCATGAAATACCAGTTAATAACAGTTGACAGAATACTAGTCAACACACAGGAGCCACAAAATAGTTAACAATAAACACAAACCCATCCTTGAACTCCTCCTTAAAACTTCAAACTCCCTAAACAGAATGAATACTATAAACAATATTCAAAGAAGCCACAAAATAGGAGCCACACAATAGAAAACGCACTAAAACACAAATAGAATTAATATTGAAAACTAGGAGCCACAAAACAAAAACTTCTGCGAATGAAAACAGAATGAATATTGCAAACTCCTCCTACAAACATAAGGGAGCCACAAAACAGGTTAACAAAACTGTAAACAATATCCACATAATAGAATTAAGTAAATCATAAGAAAACTTAAACAGTATGTCAAGTACAAAAAAATTTGAGCAGATATGAAGGAATAAGAAACACTGGTATAAAACAAGGTAGAAGACTATGTAGAAGTGATCAAGACCACACCTCATACAATAGATGGTCCCTCTCCACCATTTTTAGGGTATGATCAACTACATAAACTCATCCCACCTCATCTTCACAACCTTATCCCTAATATGCATAACTCACCTGATTCATCATCATATGAGGGTACTGAACCTACTATCGAGGTCCCTGGCTTGTCCCATGGCTCGATACCTGCATCTGAATCAAACCCCCATGAGGATTAGTTCATTATCTCTTTGATCATAGATGTTATAGATTCCCCATCTTTCTACATTGATGACACTTGATCCGAGGCTTTGAGTATGAACTATGATAATCCCCCTCTTTTCATAGTTGAAATTCTAAGGACCTACTTCCCCTACTGAAGGTGATAAAGGGAATTTTATAATATTTAGATGCCTAAAAATTCTCTAACACAAATCTTATACATTCATCTTCATAATAGTGTGGGTATCACTAGGTTTTCTATTGAAATATAAAATAGGACCAGCAGATCTATCCTCACCTAGACCCTTTTTGATCATCAAGGACTTGTTAAGAACCTGAGTATAACTCATCAGGTCAAAGTTACTGACTTGGAATCTCAACTTTGGAAAAAATATTGATCTCAAACTTCCTGGATTTCTGTGATTCATCCCCAACAAAAATAGTAGTGAAGCGTAACAATTCTGTGAAACATATTGAATAATAAGACATTTTCATCATCCCATGATGAATCTCTATGAAATCCTATACTCGGTCCTACTTTAGTTTACCTGGGAAGAACTCCTTGATGAAAATTTATTTGAATTTCACCCACATGAGACCCTCACACATTACATTCTAAATCATAACATCCAACCAGTGTCCAACAATTCTCTAAAGCACAAAGTTTTCAATCTTAATCTTCTGATCCTCTGAGGTCTCTACCATGTCAAATATTATCTCGATGATCTATATCTAGTCCTATGCATACATAGGTAATCTAGTGCCTTGGAAATATGAAGGATAATTTAGTTGGATGTCTCATTCATTATCGACCATAGTCTTGGTGACTCCCCTACCTTGGGAAGGTACTAAGTAGAAAACTACATGATGTAGTGGTCCTTTCACCAGAACCAATAGGGTGGGTGTGGAAGCATTCTGCTACACAACTGGTGGTGGTACCTAAACCTCCTCACTCATGGGAGAGTTATAGTCTAATCAACTATACAATCCAGTTAAGCATCTACAAGTATAATTTTTTGATAAGTGAAGAATTTTTTTTTGTAAAACCTAGTCTTTAGGATAAATCCTAATCATTATATGGAATCACACAAATGTTCACAAAAGAGGCTACCCATAACCTAGGGTACATCCCTATTAGTACTAACCATGGTCCTCCATACTACACATTAATCACAATCACATATATATATAAAATATAATAGTATACTCAATTTCAACTAAATAATTCCAACATAGATATATCACAAAAATATGGAAACAAACATATCACATAACAGAGAACTGGTTCCAATCCAACATGATAAGGGTTCTTGAGTATATAAGAGAAGAAGAAAAATCCAAGGTTATAATAAAAAATTACCCAATGTTCAATTACCATCGATGGTAATCTTTAAGTTTGGTTGAAGGAAAAAAGGAAACGTCTCTCTTGGATGAAGATAATAGGAGAAGTCATGAAGAGAATGCCACTGACCCTCAAGAAGGTTATTGATGCACCAAAACTGGGATTAACTCTCTAGAAAACACAAGGATTCATCATCTAATCCATAAAAAAATTAGTTGAAAAAATGAACTGTATAGAGGAGGAAGGCCCGAAGAAGGGTATGGAGGGAGGAACCCTTCGACCGACACATCGAATGGAGGAGGAACGCCCAAAGAAGGGTATGGGGGATGGGAATACCGCGCGAGGGATGGAGAAACCCCAAATGGAGAATTTGAGCCATGATTGGAGAATCTAAGCCGTGAATGAAGGAACCACAATGAGGGATGGAGGAACCGAAGCCAACGAGGATGAATAAGAGAGGAAAGAAGCGAGGGTGAGAGAGGAAATCCATGAGGGAAGATAGGAGGGTATGGTGAGAGAGGTCGTCAGGGGAGGAGGGAACTGCAGTGAGAGGGTCACATATAGAGGATGGAGGAGAATCCTGATAGGAATTGAAAAAAATGGGACACAAATGTGTAGCCACAGATCAAAATTGAATAGTGTCTATAAACAACCTATAGCCATAGAACTATAAAACTGTGACTATAGGTCTGTGGCTATAGCTTAAATTTCTATTAGTGTGGGGGGTGTTTAGGGGGGTGGGTGGGGGGTATCCAGGGGGTGGGGTGGGGGGATGTCCAAGGGGGTGGGGGGTGTCTGAGGGGGGGGGGGGGGGTCCAGGGGCTGGGGTGGTGTACAAGGGGGGCTATCCAAGGGGATGGGGGTGTCTAGGGGGTGGGGGTGTCCAAGGGGTGGGGTGGGGGCTGTCCAAGGGTGTGGGGGTGTCCAAGGGGTGGGGTGGGGGGTGTCCAGGGGGTGGGGTGGTGTTCGGAGGGGGGGATATCCAGGGGGTGGGGGTGGGGGTGAGGGTGTCTAGGGGGTGGGGTGGTGTCCGGGGGGGGGGGATGTCCAAGGGGGTGGGGGGGTGTCCGGGGGGTGGGGTGGGGGGGGGGGGGGTTCAGGGGGTGGAGGGTGTCCAGGGGTGGGGTGGGGGGGCATGGGGGGTGAGGGGTGTCCAGGTGGGGTGGGGGTGTTCAGGGGGGGGGTGAGGGGTGTCTAAGGGGGTGGGGTGTGGGTGGGGGTATCCAAGGGGGTGGGGGTGTGCAGGGGGTGGGGGGTGTGCAGGAGGGGTGGGGGGTGTCCAGGTGGTGTGTGTGTGTGGGGGGGGGGGGCTGTCTGGGGGGGGGGTGGGGGGTGTCCGGGGGGGGTGTCTGGGGGGGGGGGGTCTAGGGGGTGGGGGGTGTTCAGGGGAAGAAATACCCATATAATACCTTGAAAATTACCGATACCCAATCCAACCAATATCAAAATTCCAATCCATCACCCAACCAACAACCAATTCATTCTCAATATCACTACCCTTCCCATTATTCATTGAACAAAAACTATAAATACAAAATCAAAATTCAATTTTCAACTAAACTAAAGTCCATAGAAACTACCATATCAACCCACTAAAAAAATGGAAAACCACCTACACCACTACCCAAACCGTCCCCAATCCCTTCACATGGACCATCCTTATATCCATTACCTGCCTCAAGACCATATGACTAAACAAACCCATTACCATATTTGAGTGGGGATACATCTCACCAGCACCTCCATTAGTTCATATGGTTCATGAAATCTATACAGAAGGATTGTCTATGAAGACTTTAAATAAAGGTGATCTAAAAAATCATGAAACTTGGAGTGTAGAACAAAAACAAAAAACAAATCAAAGTGTTTGGTATACCATGCCATAGACTGCACGAACCTCTGGTTTAGGACAAATCAAAACAAAAAACAAAAAAAATAGATGCAGAACATTAAAAATAAGGTAGATATTATAGATTTGAAGTGTAAGACTAAAAAATTTCTTTATTGAATATGGATCTATTGGGTGGAAGGAGTTTCCCAGCCTAGGGTAAAGAGAGAGCTTCAAGAGAGCTTCAGTTTAGGGATGGAATCACATGGACAGGGGAATTGGATATGCTGTGTATTTGGGGGAAAAATTTCCCAATGGGTTTTTAAAACTGTTTTGAAATATAATCTTTACCAACTGTTTTAAAAAACCATTGGTATACATTAGAAAAATTAAATATTTCCCAATGGTTTGAGTAAACCATTGGGAAAGATTCATTCTAAAAATAGTATACCAATGGTTTCAACAAACCATTGGGAAAGGTTTCTATAAAAATAGTATACCAATGGGTTTTTAAAACTATTGGCAAAAAGGTGTTGGGAAAACCTCTATTTCCACTAGTGAGTAACCCAGAATTATACATCCACATAGTTTTGAATCTAGGTCTCGTGGATGCACTTAGAGAGACCTCACCAACTGGGCTAAGGGTTATGTGTTGGTGATATGGGAATCTAATTGTAAGCTGAATATCCATCAAGAAAACATAAAAATTTATTTCCATCCAACCTTTTAAGAATTTGGTCTAGTAATGACATTAGAAAATAGTCTTTTTTGATGGTAGAGTTGATCTTTCAATAATTAATATAGAACCTCTACTTGGTAGGCTTCCAAAAATGAATTTGTTCATTCTTCTCATTGGTTACAACTGTGAAAATCCATTTTTAGAGACAACTTGCATCAGACTTACCCAAGGACTACCATAGATAGGAAAAAGTATCCCAACATTTAACATCTTGATGAATTCCTCTATAATGACCACTTTCATGTTTGGATTTAATCTTCTTTATGATTCTACTCTATTATTGTGATTAGGATAGATTGCTATTTTATAAATGAATAAATATGAAAATATAACTTTGATATTACAAATATAACAACCAACAACATATTTAAATTATTCATAATATTAAGAAACTTATCCTCTTGACATCCCTCTAGAGTTGAATAGATGATGATAGGTAAAGTTGATTCATCCCCCCAAAAAGTATACTTCACATGAATTGATAGAGGTTTGATCTCCACAATTGGAGGAAACTCAAGAGTATCATTGATTCCTTTAAGCATCCTATAAAACTCTTCCTTGTCATCTAAAAATTCATAAACATTCAAAAACTCATTTCCTAGTATGATATGGTTCTGGAATGGTTCTTTAGTCCTTTTAGAAACATTAAATTCCTCCCTCTATCCCGCAAGGTTGAAAATTATTTTTCCTTTTAAAACATATATAACACCCCCTGTGGAAAGAAAAGGTCTTCCAAGAATAATATGGGTTTCTTGATCATATTACATGTCTAAAATAAGAAAATCAATAGGAATAAAGAGCTTACCCACTCCAACAAACAAGTTATCTACCCTTCCAACTAGATTGATAATAGATATATTCACAAGATACAAAACAACTACAGTGTCCTATAGAACTTCTAAACTCAAATTCTAAAACAAAGATAATGGAATAAAATTTATACCCACACCAAGACCACACAAGAAATTAAATTGAGAAACCCTATCTCTAAAATTGAAAGGAATAACAAAACTCTTTGGATCTTATCATTTGGGAGGTATCTTGTTCTGTAGGATTACACTACACTCATCCATGAGATTATAGGTAGATAAATATTCCAATGTTTTCTTACTTGAACATTTTTTTAGATATTTCAAATAAGAAGGGATCTAACTAAGAGATTCCAGAAAAGGGAATCAATATTTAGCTTCTTTAAAACCTTTTAAAAACTTAACTAATTCGGAATCATAATTTTTCTTCTTGATCCTTTGAGGGAAGGGAATGGTTGGAAAAAAATTACTCACTACCATATGCACCCTCTCACATTACTCTATAATATTTTCCTTTCCCTTAGTTTCCTTAATTTTTATGTATTCCTCCTTTGATTTTTCAGTAGGTAGAGCAGGCAGTGACTGAATCTTATCTTGGTTGTCCAAATTTCCAGATTGGGAAGCTTCCAAAGTGTTTTCAGCTGATTCAATAGAATTTTCACGGGAATCTATTTTGGGATCTATTTTGACTTTCTCATGAGTTTGGAAACCACTCATAATTAAAACTAATATGAAATTATCTTTAGGATTTGACTCAGGGGTATAGGTAACTTCCCCTTTTCTCTAGTTTCTTCATTTATGACTAACTGACCTACTTGAAACTCTAAGATTTAAAACCTATCTTCTTGTTGTGTCTTATAAAAATAACTCTTATAATTTTTGTCATAAAACTGACTTATTATTCATTGGAACATCCCTTTAACTTTATCCTATGAACTTGATGGATCGTCCCTTGGTTGAGGCTAAAACTCCCATCTATTTTGTTGAAAATCCAGGGGTACAGGAGGTCTTAACACCCCCTCCTCCCTCTATGAAAATCTGGGATGATTAAAGTAGCCTTGGTTATATATATTTGAGAATGAATCATATTTGGGCTAAATTATAGGGCTATACCAGACATAGTTATCATTTTTAGAGATCTGGACCGACATATCAAAGTTTGGGTAGTAGGACTGTGAATGACCAAACACATTGAAGACACTGCTCCCTGAGAGTATGTTGAGAATTTTCATTGTAAAAACCAATAGAATGTGATTTATCTTGATATTTTGGTGTGGTTTACTTTCTAATAATGGTCTTTTAAGATCCTTTGTGACATTTTCAAAGTTTTTTTGTTGAAAACTAACTTTTTTATAACATAATATTTTTGTAAAACAAGTAAAATAAGTGTTTCTAAAAGTTTATAACTTTTTTTTCAAGAATTTTTTGAAATAATGAATAAAGAAATTTATTTTACAAAGTTATAAATAAGACACTTCATCGGAGTGAGTTTTTGTTAAAACTTATAAGTTATTTAAATGAAAAAAATTGTAAAGTGAGAAATTTAGGAAGTTTTAAAACTTTAAAAAACAAGTTAGATGAATATTTGGAAATCTTAAGTTCAAAACATCATAAAAAATATCATGATATAAGCTATTGAATAAAGGGATAAGTTTTAGTTCTCTGGTCATAGGTTTTCTGGATGTAGAAGTTTTCAGACTAGAAGAGGCTGATCGGGTGCACCATCAGATTCACCATTGAATGCACCATCATAAATGAATGCGATTTATGATTTTTGAGTTATTGCGATGTTATAAATGTAAATTAAATATGAAAATTCTCGACATGTCAGATTTGAATATCATAGGAATAATGAAGTTTTTTCACCACTAAAATTATATTAGATGAAAAAGCTGTTTTCTATCAGAAAAAACTTGTAAAAAAGTTAGAAGTGTTGTGGTTGCTGAGATCATACAGTTTTGATAAATTTTAAGAAGATATTGATACTGATCCATATAATTATATTCTAACACCAATCCATCAGATGAGTAGTTGATGCTGATAAGTCATCAGATACAGAGTTCCATTAGACATAGTTTGATCAAATGAAGAGAGTCATTGAAGACTTTTGAAGAAAGAAGTAGAAGAGTTACAAGCCTCTAGGAAAATAAAATGATAGAAATTATAGAGTTTCTATGAAATTTTTTGAAGCTATTTGAATTATTTAGAAGTTACAACAATGTATTCAACCATTTTTAGTTGGCTATGAGTATCTAAACAAGAAACTTTATTTGTTTTATTTTCAATGGGTCAAGAGAAAAAAATTGTTCTATATTTCAATCGAGTTAAGAGAATCATAGAGATGAATAGAGTTTTGGATTGAGAAATTCTAGACTTGAAATTTATCTATATATTATTTACAAAATTTAATTTTATATTTGAATTTATTTCAAGTGGTTCAAGAGGATTAGAAATATGTTAAGTTTTATGGATCACTGTTTCTGTAGTGAAGTTTTGTTCTTTAAAATTGTTTTATATCTTTTTTAAAGATAGAAAATTCGAGAATATTCATGAAGAATCGAGAATTTTATATAAGAAACTAGAAGATATGATAAAGCTTGAATTAGTCAAAGATGAAGTTCAAAATGTGAGTAAAATTCAAAGTTTTTGGAATTTGGGCGAGCAGGAAAATATTTCAGTTTCATACCTTTACTACTTATAGAGCACTTATAAATAGAGGTGAAAAGTGCATCATAATTAACACTATTTTACTATGAATAAAATATGATACCATGAATAATTGGTGTTATATGTGAGTTTTCCAATCAAATTTGTTTCATGTTGAAGAAGTGTTTCTGGATAGAGGGTTCTGATCAAAAGATCAGACAGGCAAGTTCATATTATTAGAAAGAGTTTATCAGACTGAGGGAATCAGTCTAAGTCTTGAGAACAAGTTTAAAAAGGGAATGTTTATTAATTATATATAATAGAATTTGGTATCAATATCATATTGATAAATGGTGAATCAAACTGAGTCTATTAGACTGAGTTCATTGGGTTGAGGCAATCAAACCCAGGCATATCGAACTGAGGTTTTAGATTGATCTTTTGTGGGGAAAAAGTTTTGATGTTCATTTTACTTTATGAATAATTTTTTATTAATTTTTTTATAAAATAATGAGATTAGGTATAATAATTCCTATCAGGATATAGAACATGTATAACGGGAGTTAACATAAATTGTATTCACTTCATTATAATATCAAATTTCCATAGACCCACAAGAGTGGCTATGGTAAGGATGTAGGTTCTCATACTGAGGGTGAACCTTTTAAATAATGTGTGCCATATTTACTTTTCTATTTCTTAATGCACTTGAGTTTAATAAAATTTTATATGGAAGAAATTATAACAATTTATAGGAGTTAAGTTTCCTAAAGCTATAATTTGTAAAAGGAAACAACTGATTCAACCCCCCTTTCTCAATTGTTCTTAGATCCTTTGGAAATTCAATTGGTATCAGAGGATAGGTTCCCTTGTTGAATCCTTATCATGAGTAATCTCAATTCTTTCAATAGTAGAGGAATTCCTACCTTTGATGGTAAAAAATATTATGGTTGGAAAAAACAGGATGATTCTATATCTCCTATCTCTTGGCCTAGAAGCTGTTGATATTGTTACAATTAGGCTTCCACCCATTGAGAAGGATGCCCGGATGAATTTTACTAATAAGATAAATATTGAAGTTTATGGAGAAGTTAGAAATTCGATTTTTATGTCTCTATCATAAAATGTTTATATGAATGTAATGAGTCTCAAAACATCAAAGGTTTTGTGGGAAAATCTCAAAAGTATTTTCAAAGGAAATATTAAAGTGAAAGAATAAAAACTAAAAAACTAGCATATAAAGTTTTAAGATATAAGAATGAGAGATAAAGAAACTATTTATTAGTACTTCACCAGAGTAAATGAAGTTTTTTTCAACATCAAAGGTTTGGGAGATTTCTTATAAGATTCTACAATTGTGAAGAAACTCATGATAATTTTTCCAAACAAGTTTGATTCAAAAATTTATTCTTTATAAGATAAAGATGATTTATCTCTTAATGAAATACATAAATATCTTGTTGATTATGAAATGATAAAAACACCAGTGTTTAAAAATAACATGAAAGATGCAATGGATTTTAAATCTATGAAAAAATAAAAATTTAAGATGTTTAATATGTTGATCCTTTTGATTTTAAAGATAAATAGGATAATGAATTAAATGAAAAAAATCATGTATCTTATCTCCAAGAACTATCATAGAGGAAGAGGAAAGTATGGAGGAAAACTTCATCTCAAATGTTTTGAGTTTCATGGAATCAGGAACTTTGCTATGAATTTTCCCAATAAGAAAGTTTGAGAATATCAAGATGATTTTGATGAAAAATATTGTTAGAATAAGTGAAAAAAAGTTCTAATAAAGAAAAGTCATCCAACAAATATAATAAAAATTTCATTGGAAACAAAATATGTATGTCAAGTAAGAAATATGAATCAGAATTTATTGAAAACAATTCTTCAGAAGATGAAAGTTTAGAAAGGGTTATAACATTCATTTAAAATGTTGAGAAAACAAAATATTCCTCAGATATCGAAGAAGAAGTTGACAGTGAAGTATCTTACAAAGAGTATCAGCTTAGAAGCAGAACTCTCATTAAAGAAATCAAAATGATAAATATATATTTTATAAAGTTTTTTGAAGGTGTAAAAGATGTTTTCAAATAGGAAGAATAATACATCCATAAGATCTTAAGTTACAGATTGAGAGTTTTCGAATAGGGAAATATGATTGAAGATCTCATTAATAAGTTGAAAACCAAGGAATATAAAGTTAACAAGTCTCAATAAAAACTTATTGAGGACAAAAGTAATTTGATAAAGTTTAATTAAAACTTTATCAAAGATTCAGAAGTAAAAGATGAGACTTCTAAAGTTGTTTAGAAATATCAAATCAAGAATGAGGTGAAATTCTCACCCACTAAATGTAATAGTTCATATGATTTTTATAACCTTTAAGGTTACAAAAAATGTTTTTAGAAAGATTTTCATGATAAGGGTTTTAAAAAATATACCACATTCACAAAATTTGAAAATTAACCCCAAAATAAGGTTGTTACACACCCAAAATATGTTAGAGCGAAAATAAGTTATCAACCTCAGCAATGTTTCTATAGATAAATATCCAACTTCAAAAGAAAACCAAGATTTGATGGATTCTATTGGTGTTATAGAATTTATGGGCATAAAGCTTACAACTATTGTCATAACATGAATTTTACAAGTAATAAGTTTGAATAGAGTAGAAGAAATTGTGTAAGTAGAATGAATAACATTCCTATGTCACTGGAAGTAAGAAATATAAAATCTCAAGATGTTAGAAATTTACCAACAAAAAATATGTTTGATTTTCTGGATGAAGTTTGCGCAATATGTGATCAACCAGGTCAATTTTCTAAAAAATGTATGGTAATAATTTTGAAACAAGTTTCTTATAATAGAAAAGAAAAATAAGTGGGAAAAAAGAAAGTTGAGGAAAGATCTTTTATTATTGAGACAACTTTGAAAGCTAGAAAAAAGAAAAAACTATGAGTACTTGATAGTGGTTGTTCATTAAACATGAAAGGTGATTTGAAAATCTTAAAATATGATAAAAATAAAAATGGAGGACATGTTACCTTTGGGAATGATAGTTTCTTAAAAATTATAGGAATTGTGATAGTTGAGATAGAACCTCAAAACTAAAGTTTAAGGAAGTTATATTTGTTTATGGGATAAAAAACAACTTACTTAGTGTGAGTTAACTTTGTGATGATGGAAAATAATTTGTCTTCAAAAAATATTCTTGTATAATCAAAAGTATAGAAGATAGAAAATTTGTTATGAGACGAAAAAGAACAAGTGGAAATATTTTTTAGATTGAAGAACTTGATAACTAATGTTATCTAAGTGTTGAAGATGAGAATAAGTTTTGGCATCGTAGACTTGGGAATCTTGGTCAAAAAATCATAAACAATATTTCTAAAGTTAATGCTATATAAAATTTTCTATAATTGAAAAGAAGATAATAATATGTTGTCACAAATTTTCATAAAGGGAAAATAACTAATACAAGTCATAAGAAAGTTGAAATTCAGTCTACCAAACCTCTTGTACTTATTCATTCTGATTTATATGGGTTGATGAGACATCAATAAACAAAATAATATTTTTAGTTTATCACTTTTATTGATGATTTCACCTATATTACCAAAATTATTTTTATGAAGCACAAGTCAAAGGTAGTATAAATGTTCAGAGTTTTTAGAAGGGAAGTTGAGAGAGAGAGATGAGTGTTTATATAAATAAGTTGAGAATAGACAATGAAATATAATTCACATGCAATGATTTTGAATCCTATTTAAGAAATCATGAAATCAAACATCAATATAGTGCTCCATACACCCACAAAAAAATGGATTATCAGAAAGGAATGATAGAAGTTTAGTGGAAATGGGAAGAAGCATGTTAGCAGAATACAAACTTTCAAAGTTCTACTGGAGATAAGTAGTTAATAATATTGTACATGTACAAAATATATTTTTTGTTGAGTCTAAAATCCAAGATTACTTCCTATGAAATGTAGTACAATAAAAAAACTACATTGAAACACTTCAAGGTTTTTGTAAGTCCATGTTTACTAAAAATAAAAAATCTGGATCTTTGAAAATTTGATGAGAAAGATGAAGAAAGGATTTTCATAGGACATTCAACCAACAAAAGAAGTTAAAATTTTTGGAAGAAACATTTATAAAATTTTGTGGATTCATATTATGTAAAAGTTATTGAAAATCCAAATTCCTTAACAAATGATTTTGAAAATGTTGAGTAAGAAAAACTGAAGATTTCTAATAAAAGTGAAGGCAAGTAAAAATAAACTTATCAAGATTTAGAAGAATTGTGTGATGAAGAAAGTGAAGTTGGAAGAGAAAATTTGAAATTTCATACTTTATAGAAACATTTTGAAACTAAAAATATTCTTGTGAATCATAAAGCTCCAGTTCGAACAAGAATAATGTTGAGATTAGAAAATGATACATCATTCATTTTACAAGTTAAACTAGAATTAGTTTCAAAATAAATTGAACACAAATAATGTCTTAAGTAAATGAATGAATATTTAGATTAGATTGATAAAAACAAAACTTGTGAACTTGTTCCATGTACATCAAATAATTTTTTTTTGGAACAAAATGGGTGTACAGAAATAAGATGAATGGACATGGAGAAGTTTCAAGAAACAAATCAAGACTTGTTTTCAAAGGTTATGCACAAGTGGAAGGTGTTTATTTTGAAGAAAAATTTTACCAAGTTTAAATATTATAAACTATCATAATGTTTCTCATAGTGTCAGCACATCAAAATTACAAATTTTATCAGATGGATATAAATTCATCTTTTCTAAATGGTGAAATTGAAGAATTGAGAAACCTTGTGGATTTATACTTAATAACAATGGAAGAAAAGCTTACAAATTGAAGAAATACTTATATGGTTTAAAACAAGCTCCACATGATTGGTATTCTAATCTTGAAAGTTGATCGAAAAAGTTAAATTTTTCTAAAGGAAAAGTTGACAATAAATTGCATGTGAAAGAATTTAACTCTATCACTCTAATTGTAATTGTTTATATGGATGATATAATTTTTTCTAGGGACAAAGAAATAGTTTTAAAGAATTTTCCAAGGAAATGAAGAATAATTTTGAGATATAAATGTTGAGAGAATTAACTTTCTTCCTTGGATTACAAGTTCAACAAAAGGAAAAATACATTTTCCCATCTCAAGAAAAGTATGTCAGAGAGTTATTGAAAAAGTTTAGTATGAAATAATATAAATAAGTTTATACTCTGATTTCAGTTGGGATAAAGATGAGTAAAGGTGAAGTCAGAAAAAATGTGAATCAGAAATATTTTTGGAAGATGATAGGAAGTTCTCTTTATCTCACATCCTCAAGAGATGATATTTTTTATGTTGTGACTTTGTGTAAAAGATACCAGAGTGATCCAAAATAATCTTATATATTAGAAGAAAATAGAATTATGAGATATTTTAAAGTAACAACATCACATGGGATGTTATAAAAAAGAAGTTATCAAATGAATTTTCATAGTTATACTGATGCCGATTAGACTAAAGATTGTAATGAAATAAAATCAACTTCTAGAGGAAAATTTTACTTATGAGAATATTGTGTGAGTTGGTATAGTAAGAAACATAGTTCAATAAATTTGATCATAGTGGAATCAGAATATGTTGCATCTACCTAGTAATGTACTCAAATGTTATGGATTAAAGTTCAGTTGGAAGATTTGAAAGTTTAAGTTTGAAAACCATTAAAGATACTTTGTGATAATCAGAGTACAATTGATTTTTATAAAAATATCACCCAAAAATCAAGATCAAAACATATTGATACCAAGTTTCACTTTATAAAATATAAAGTTACCGGTGGAGATATTTTGCTAGAATATGTTTCAAAAAAATATCAAATTGTTGATATTTTCACAAAAGTAATGCCTAAAGAGAGATTTGTGGAATTGAGGCTTAAAATACATGTTTAGCCTCTACCAAATACTTTTAAAACATATTAAGTATGACCCTCACTATGATTTGGATTATGTTAACAAAGGGGGAGAATTTGTACAACTTTTCTATATGGGAGAGAAGTAATTTTCTTACTTTAATAAATTTGAAACTGCGGTTATCATAGAATGAGGGAGATAAAGAAAAGTGAGAGGAAAAGATAAAATTGATAGGGATTTTATCTTAACACGGACACAAATTTTCTTGACACTAAGGGATGAAATTACCTTAAAAACATTACATTATACAGTAGTTTTAATGAACCAAACCCAAATGCCCAGAGCCGGTGCATTATTTTAATACACTGGAATGATTAAAAGGAATCAAATCCTGAAGGACCGATCAGTTTAGCAGTCTTGGAAACTAGATTACATACATGAACTTTACATTACAATTCAAAACATAAAATACAACATAGATAATCCTTTGAGAACACTATTATTCTCCTAGATTAACCTTTCATATAAATCATAATACACTTCTTGGCATCTAGGGAAAATAATACATAAAAAAGGGGTGAGATTAGATGCTTAGTAAGGTTAAAAAATACAACATAAGATTTCATAAATAACCATAAACTTTAAGGCAAGTACAAAACTGAAACACAAGCCTTTTAAACATAAACTTGAACATAATATGGAAAGAATAAATCAAATAATGCAATTTAAACATTCACATGAATATTTTACCAGTCGAATAATTACATGTAATATCTATAACTTATCTCATAATGATGGAATTCATAATTCTAGAAATCATAACCACACTGTCAAGGCCTCATGCCAAGACCATACATAAATGGGTAAAAACCCAAACTAGTTTGTCTCATGAGAACGACCTATGCATCAAGGGGATTTTATTAACCGGTCCCCAACCCATAGGGATTTCATTAACCGGTACCTAACCCATCACTTACTAATTACAATGCATTCCTCTTATGAAAGGGGTAAAACATAACCAATATAAACATTCGTATTAAAACTAGCATATAAAATGTTAATACATTAACCATAAACCATGAATGGTATCAAAATAGCACATCCACAGTCAAACATATCATAAACCCTTAAATAAAATATGGTAGATTTTATCATAACAAATCAACCTAAATAAATAATAAAATCCAACAAAGGATGTTCACATAGATGAAAATAGTCTAATAAAATCATTAAAATTCTTTGAGATAAATATCCCTTTTTTACTTTGAAAACATTAAAAAGTCACGTAATTTATAAAAGAAGAAATTTTAAAAGAGTTTTTTGAATCAATGTGTCCCATACCACTTTCAAAATTTTGAAAGGAATTAACATTTAAAAACATTCATGTCCATATAAACAAATCCTTAAAACCATTTTGAAAACATGGATATTAATGAGAAATATTTAGAAGAATAAATTTTTAAAACATATAAAATGATGTTTTAGTTAAAGAGTCCCTTAAATAAAACCTTAAAAGATTAATTTTTGAAAAAATTTGAATGAAATTAAAAATAGACATAATATTTCATTTATAATCCTTTTATATCCATATAAATAGTTATGTAAAATAATATCAAGACTGTTGAAATAGAGAAAGGATTAATTCTTTAAATATTTAAAGCATCCCATACCACTTTGAACATTTAAATAATAAGCCCAATATCTTCAAATGAATAATTAAATACCATGAAGATAAATGTATTCATGATATCAAATATAATATAGGTAGTATATACACCACACACAAGAAATAGGTGGTGAACATGGCTTATATCTCATGAAAATTAAAAGTGATACAAAATTACCTTACCTTAGGTCTGATACTCTCCATACGTGTCTGAAACTCCTGTATAACGGTTTTAAACATATTATTAACTTCTACCATAATAAGAATAATATTTATGATATCACATATGATTCATTTATGACTTTATATTACCCGTTTATTAATAATTTCCATGTTAAAGCAACATTTCGGGTAATAATCGCTTTGTTTATCATACGTGTTTTGACTTGTTATTCTTAGAGGTGTCCATGGGTCGGGTCAGGTCAAGTCAGGGGAGTTTTGAGACCCGAACTGACCAAAAAAGGTTGGGTCTAGTCGGGTCAGGTCATATGCTTCATAAGTAGCTAACCCGAACCAACCCAACCCGTTGGGGTCAGGTTACTTGATGAATGGACAAAGGACCCAACCCAACCCAACTAGCTGTGGGTCGGGCCAGTTCGGGTCGGGTTCTATGTGTAAACCCAAACTAAACCGACTCCGACCTGACCCCGACCCCAACCCAACCTGACCCAACCCAATGGACCCGGACCCAGCCCCCCAGACCCAGCCCCCCACCCAGACCACCCCCTCCTCCCCTCCCCACTGCACCAGCCCCCTGCCCCCTGGACTAGGATCCCCCCTCCACCAGCCCCCTTACCCTCTACACCAGCCCCTACCCCCTATATACACGAGCCCCTTCCCCTCCCCCCTACACTACACCCCCACCAGCCCCCTATCCCCCCTGCTGCACCAGCCTCACTACCAACCCCTCCCCCTCCTCCCCTGCTCTACTATACCATCACCCCTACCCTGCACAACCACTCCCCCTCCCCCCTACTGCACTAGCCCCTCAACCTCCCCCCTTCCCTTACACCAGCCCCTCCCCCAACCCACTATCCCTCCCCCTGCCCTGCACCAGCCCATCCCCCTCCCCCACTAGCCCCTACCCCCTGCCCTATTGCACCATCCCCTAGACCCAGCCCCCACCTAGACCACCCCTCCCCCTCCCCACTTGCACCAGCCCCTACCCCCTAGACTAGGCTCCCCCACCAGACCCCCTACCCTCTGCACCATCACCCCCTGCCCCCCACCCCCCCGCACTAACCCCCTCCACCCAGCACTGCACCCCCATACACCAGCCCCTCCCCCTACCCTCTACACCAGCACCCCCCGCCCCTTGCACCATCCCCTCCCCTCCCCCCAACACTGCACCCCACCAGCCCCCTATCCCCCCCTTTCACCAGCCCCTCCTCTCCCCCTACCCTACTGCACTATCCCCCCTGACCTGCACAAACCCTCCCTCTCCCCCTGCACCAGACCCTCCCCCTCCCCCTTCCCTTGCAGCAGCCTATCCCCCACCCCACCAGCCCCTCCCCCTGCCCTGCACTAACCCATCCCCCTCCCCCCCACCTACCCCCTACCCCCTGCCCTACTGCACCAGCCCCCCAGACCCAACCCCCACCCAGACCACCCACTCCCCACTTGCACCAGCCCCCTGTCCCCTAGG
The DNA here is from genome assembly GCA_963277665.1 of Viscum album. Classification (NCBI taxonomy): domain Eukaryota; kingdom Viridiplantae; phylum Streptophyta; class Magnoliopsida; order Santalales; family Viscaceae; genus Viscum; species Viscum album. The sequence continues at coordinate 1,645,461,347 of OY728159.1, forward strand.
CTAGGCTACCCCCCACCAGACCCCCTACCTTCTACACCAGCACCCCTACCCCTTGCACCAACCCCTCCCCCTCCACCCAGCACTACACCCCCACCTAGCACTACACCCCCCTGCACCACCCCCCTACCCTCTGCACTAGCACCCTCTTCCCCCCTACACCATCCCCTCCCTCTCCCCCAACACTACACCCCCACCAGCCCCCTATCCCCCCTGCTACACCAGCCCCTACCCTCCCCCCTTCCCTACTGCACTAGCCCCCCTACCCTGCACAACCCTCCATCTCCCCCTGCACCATCCCCTCCCCCTCCCCCCTGCCCTTGCTTGCACCAACCTCTCCCCCACCCCACTAGCCCCTCCCCTACCCTGCACCAACCCATCCCCTCCCCCCACCAGCCCCCTACCCCCTTCCGTGCTACACCATCCCCCAAGACCCATCCCCCCTCCCCCTCCCCACTTTCACCAACCAGCCCCCTGCCCCTTGAACCAGGCTCCCCCACCACCCCCTACCCTCTACACACCAGACTTGACCTCCTCCCCCCTACACCCCTTCCCCAGACCACCATACCCAACACTGAACACACAAATCTTTATTTACTTCAAAATTATTACATATAGTCACACACACATATCTCAGACAAAAAATAACATCTAATTAGGCCAAAATTCCAATAAGGAAAGGTTCAAATCAGGATTTAGAAATTCAGAGATATTCAGAAAATGTGTATGATGCTATATAGTATAGGTAAGAAAACCTGTAGATATAAGAAATTATCTAGCATCTATCCTAGCTTTTTAGAGCAGAGACTCCACCATCTTTCACCCTATATAAGTTAATTTTTTTTGAAAATTTAAGAAAAAAATGAAGAAGGGAATAAAATATAAAACATAAGAAAGAGTGTTTAGTTTGGTCTGATCAATTTTACAAGACTAAACAAATTAATAAAGCATAATCTAATGCTAAGAAAAAAGAAAAACATGTGGTTGTAGTTCACGAGGAGTCATCCACAAAATATTCCTTGAAAACTGAGATAAATGAAACAACTTCACATGAGGAATCAATTCATGGGAAGAAACTATATATTCTTTGGGGGTGATCTATATATGTGATGAAAATATTATAAAAAGAATTTGTAAATCAATCATAAATTTATACCTTATTAAAGAGTGCTCCATCCATCATCCTTGCTTCTTCTACTTTATACAGTGAAACTCTGGTCATGAATTGTGGTGGTGGATGATGGCATATCTTAAAAAAAACACAAAAAAAGAAAGAACAAGTCAGTATTTTACTTTTTCAAACAAAAGTTTATAATTGGTAAATGAAAAATGATAAAAAATCATAATATTTTAATTGTACTTGATTCAATCGATTCCACTTATTCTAGTTACTTTCGAATATTAATTGGTTTAGACTTTATAAAACAATTTTGTGAGAAAATTAATGATTCAACGGTGTTGGGATCCAAACAACTACAAAACGGATCAAGGACTCATCCTCCTGTACTAAAAGCTGACTTTGAATATACTGTAGTTAAAGGAATTGCTAGAATATCTCTAGCAATTCATGAGTGAAAATGATATTTTCTTGACTTTCCTTTCCACCAACTTAAAATATCAAATCTTTCAAAATCATCCTCACAATAATCAATCCCAAGATATCTCTCCACTTCATTACTTTGTTGTGTCAATTTCCTTTTCCTTTTCTTTAATCTATATGCATCTTTCCATTTCTCATCATCCTCACTATCGGTACTAGCATCATGAATATGTGACTCTTGATGAGAACTTGAATCACATTTATCAACAATTGGAATGGGATATTTACATTTTTAAAACTCATAGAGATTATTCAGAACCTCAGTTAATTTACTGATCAACTGATTTTTTTCTTCTTAATCATCAAATATCATTTCAAAACTATCCCGAACATATTCTAATTTATATCATGGATCAAGAACAACTGCCACAAGTAGGAGCGAATTAAAATTTGAACCAATATCCCAATACTTGTCCAACTTAATCTTTATTGCAATAGCCATTGCACTCACAGTAATATTATGACTCTTCATCCATTTCTTAATTTTTCTATATATGTCACAAAGAGTATGAAAGAAAGTGTGACATGTCACATGCATAGAATCAGAAAACTCAACAATGCTATCATAATTTTTTTAATAAATTTACAAATACACGAGCACGCTTCCAATAATATGATGTAGGAGCCCCACCTTCATAGACAAGAGCACTCCTAAAACTTGCATCCTCCTCAAGGCGAATAAATACTTTCTCATACTTCTCTGCAACATCCAACATAAAGTAACAAGAATTCCATCTAGTAGGCACATCAAGAATTATGGTATGTTTACTAGGAATTTTTAACTCCTCAACCATGCTCTTGAAAAGATCCAATATTGAAGGTGAAATTCTCACAAATTTATAAGAAACTCTGATTCTATAAATTGATGTTGATATTTACTTTAGTCCATCACTAACAATAGGGTTTAAAATATGTGCACAACATCTCATATGCATATACTCTCCATTAAGAATTTACCCATTCCAATCATTAACCCTCCTCACCAAATAAATGACTGCTGTATTATTAGAACTAGAATTGTCCATGGTAATAGTATTAATACTTTCAATCCCCCATTGTTTCAATGTCTCATTAAATACTTGTCTAATTGTTTCCCATTTATGATCTAAAATAAGTCAAAACCAGATGATTTTTTTATTTAAGATCCAATTATCATCAATAAGATGTGTAGTCACACACATATAATTCAGATTCTGAATTGAAGTCCATGTGTCAGTGGTAAGGCATACCATGTGAGAGAACATATCAAACATAGACTTTAATTTTTCTTTCTCAGCCAAATATAGCTGCAAGAAATCCCTAACAACTATTTGTCTAGATGGAACTTAAAATTGAGGTTGAACAACTTCAATAAATTCTCTAAAACCTTGATTCTCAACATATTTAAATGATAACTCATCAATAATTATCATTTTAGAAAGAGCCATTATACACTCTTCTTGGTTAAAAAGAGCTACTCATCTTCACACTTCTTTGTAAGAACAAGAGTGGTTTGACTTTTGTCAAGATTTTTGTGTGGATTTTTGTTGTACCTTATCAAATGCCTATTCAAATTACTAGTTCCGTGTTGGCCAGATGTGAAAACATAATCTTTGCTACAATAATTACAAATAGCCCTTCCATTTTTCTTATGAAAATGATCCCAAGATTGATAAATTCTAGAACTAGGAGGTTTATGAATTTTACCTTCTTATTAAGAGGATACCTCTTACCCTCACTTTCTTTAACTGGTATGAAACTACTCCCCCCTATTATTTCCATTGAATGTGTAGTTGGAGTAGACCCCATATGACTTTGGGTTCCTATGACAACTGGAGGATTAGAACCACTTATTTTATCACCTTCCATGAATCGCTAGCTATTGTCAGCTGTGGCACACACACCCCTAGCAGAATGAGGAGAATAAATTTTAAAACCAATATATAAACGTGAAATTAAAAAAATACAAGGATAATCAATGATAAAATTTTTAAGAACCAATTTCTTTAAATGATTATAAGGTGCATCATGCCTTGATACCAACACGATCACAAGACTACTAGGCTACCAGCAGTAAACAAGGAAACTCCAAACTACCACCATCGAAGGAAAAATGAAACCTGAAGGAATAAATGAAACCAATGCTAGTCATGCCTCATGTAAAATTGGTGGATTCTCAACCAACACATCCTAAAATTACCACAAAAAAACCACATCACCAAACCAGAATTGGGCCTAATGCAGTGAATTTGTGACTAAACTAGAATTTTAGTGATGATAAATGGAAAAGGCAATTGTGACTAAACCTGAACTTGACTCTTGTAGAGGTTGTCGAACAAGGTAAGCAGTCTATTTGTGACTAAAACAGAATTTTACAGTATAAAAACAAAATTTAAGACTCATAATAGAAAAAATAATTTAAAAGAACATGATGAAAAAATCAACTCCTTACCACAACTTACTACCATGCTAGACCCACATGCAAGCGCAACAACAGATAGGAGGAGAGGAGGCAACCCGAGCCAAGCCAAGGGATTTCTTTTCTTCCCAATCCCGAACCTGATTACTGGGAAGGTGTATTTCAGTGGAGGAGAGGAGGAAAGTGAGGAGACTTGTTTTCTAGGTGGGTTCGGAGGTGTGAAAGGAGGCAAAATAGGAGAGGTGGATGGAAGTAAGTTTTTTTTTCAAGGGAAGGAGAAGAGAGAACAAAAGGCGCGAGGGGTTAGGGAAGCTTGGGGAAGGAGGATGAAGGAGGATAGGGGGTTTTGTTGCCTCTATTTTCATCGATCACGAGGGAAGGGAAGGAGGTAGTAGGGTAGGGTTCCTTCACCATGTGAAGGAATGGAGGGGTCGTGGGGGAGTGAGGCCGATGCATGCGTGACTCTGCCGAGCGAGCGAGGAGGGAGGATTAGATTTATGGATTTTTTTGGCTGCTGGCACCCATCAAGTCACGGGTTGGGTTGGGTCTAAATGACTCCAACCCGATACCCGACCCAACCCATGTATGGGTTGACCCATTATGAACCTGACCTGAGCTTTTTTTGGTGTAACTCAACCCGACCCGACCCAACCTGATCGGATCGGTTCTGGAAACCCCTAGTTATTCTTGACCTTATTACTTAGATCAAAATTTACTTAATTAAATAATTTAAAAAATGATTTATATTTATTATATATATTCAGTATATATATATATATAACATGGAATAAAATACACCATTCATGGAGACGGTAGGCTGTACGTACGCATGGATGTTGTTTCTATTTTCTTATCACATTGAATGGAACCAAATAAATAACATATATGTATATATATATATATATATTATTCTAGTAGCATTATTATTATATATATTTCATACTTATTTAATTATATATATTTTTATAATCATTCTTGAATGGTTAACATGAAATATGAATCTCATCACATCATGGAGACGGTAAGCCGTATGTATGCACGAGCGGCGGTATCATTTTCTTAATGGAAAATGAGCAGGGAAATGGAGGGTATGTTAATTATACAGAATAAATATTATGTCATATTGATTATTTATATCCATTATATTCATCATTATATACATTTAAATAAATTATATATGAAAAATAGTTTACATCACGGCGTGGAGATGGTAAGCCGTACGCACACATGCATGGTGATATTGTCTTTCGTAGGATGGGTAAAAGTAGGAATATGGTTGTATCATAATAATAACAACTCAAAATATATTATATGATGGATTTATTACTTTAGTATGAAAACAAATAATGAAAAGGAAATAGAAGAATACAATAACTTTTAAAGAGTTGGTAAAATAATTACCTCTTCTTCAAGTGTCTCCTTTTGATTTGCACAAAGGGACTCCTTAGGATGGATTTCAGCCCAAAATATAGACTCTAGGATGAATTGAGGGAAGTTTTTAGGATAAATGGATAGATTTTTTCTGAAATAATTTGATTTAGAGGTGTGAATAAAAGATAAGGAGATGTGCCCTTTTATAAGAGAGGTGAGGGGCACTTTAGGAAAATCCAAAACTATTAATTTATTATAAATTGATTTTCTATTTAAAATATATACAAAGTGATTTATTTAAATGATAAGATGAATAAAAGTATAAACATTATCAACCAATTAATTTTAGATATGTTTAGGTCACAAAATTAACCGTATCATTTGTCTTTGACCCTTAGTTAAACAATTTAACTATTACCACAACTACTTGTCTTTTTACACTACAGGGTTAATATAGTTACTATAAAATTCCAAAAAAACCCCAATTAGATCAATTATAAAATATTTAATAGCATCTTAGTTAGTTTTTTGAGATATATATTTTTATAAATTTTATATCATTTAAAAAAATATTATTTATTTTAAAATAACTTTTATGTCAATTTTGACACTATTTATCACATGAATTTTTAAAAAATCATAAAAACGTGATTCCTTAAAAAAAATATTAAATCATACCTAACATGTCACAGTAATCCATAAAATTCATGCATGGCATAAAAGATTTTAGATTATATTTATTTTAATATTATTAATAACATTTATTTGATTCTTTCTTTAACAAATCAATTACTGCACCATCATTGTGTCATAATTAAATTTAATTATTTAATGTCTAAAAATTATAAATATATTATAATGATGTATATAAACATTTTAGATTTATAATGAATATTTATATCTGAATTTATCTTATGTATTACCCTATATTAAAAATGATTTAGTTATTAAAATTTGAATATGGCATTTTTAACTCTTTTTTAAATAAAATAATAATAAATGTCCTAATATTATAGAAGTGGCTTAAAAAAGATCATATTTTTGACCTAAGGTTGATTTGGGTTGAAAAAAACTTATTCAATGAATTTAGGATAAGTAATAGGATAATTTTATATTATTATAATATTATTTTTACCTTTAATTAACCTATTTACCTTTATCCGTGGTAAATAAAATTCAAGTCACTATTCACAAAAAATTATTTTGATCCTATTAGACCAAAATTTTCATACTGATTACAACCATGTATGTCTTTTTTCAAAATTCAATTCACAGAAGCGGTAAAATTATGTTTAATACTAATCCTGCAGATGTGGTTAGAATGCAGGTAAAAGAGATATTCAAAAGTTCAATAAATTTTTATATATAATTATATTATAAAAATGATTCAAATGAACTAAATTGGATTAATATATGTATTATTTATCTATTATGACTTTAAAATCAATTCAAAGTAAAATAATTATTTAAATGAAAAATTCAGGTTTTTAGCAATAATGAAGTGTTTTTCACTATTCATCAAAAATTGAAAGTTTTTAGAAAAATATAAAAAATTCACCCTAAGATAATTTTGATTTTATAAATTTAAAAATTATTTCTATTTTACCAAATTAAATTTCTTGTAGTGTCTAAAATTAATTTTATTAGTATTCACAAAGGGACATAAAAAGTATATCCTTTAAGAAAATAGTATTTATAAACATATAACTATTTTACCAAAACTTATACATTTCATTATAAATATATTTTATTTATGTAAATATATTATAAATAACATTTAAAAATTATTTATTACTATTCATATTACTATATTTAATGGATAAGTAAAAAATATATCATTTAAATAATTATAATACTAAAGTGTTGTTTCGTAGAAACTCAATCTTGCATGTAATGCAAGACAAGTTGGTGTTGCGTGAAATATAATCTATTGAATTTCTTTAAAAATATAATGTACTGTGAAATCTTGGGGTGTTACAGTAGTGTGGTTTAAGGACACTCTCTTTTGAAAGAAGTGTTGTTGAAAGTTTATAACTTGTTTGTTGAGAAGTTGTTGAAAAACCAAATGAAGGAATTTGTTTTGAAAAGTTATAAATTGGATGATCCATCAGACTCAATCCATCAGAGTGAGTTTTTATTGAAAGTTAGAAGTTTTTTAAATAAAGAAAATTATAAATTGATAAAGCTGGGTTGTTATAAATCTTTCCAAAACAAGTTAGATGATGCTTTACTGATATTAAGTTCAAAAAATCATGAAAAATATCATGATATAAGCTATTAAATAATGGGATAAGTTTTAGTTCTCTCTTAGTTAGTTTTTCAAACACATAAGTTTTCTACCTTAAAGAGTTTATGATTAGGTGCACCATCAGATTCACTATCGGATGCACCATAAGATGTGAATGAGATTTTTGATTTCTGAGTTTTTTTAGTGTTGAAAATGTAAAAGGAATATGAAAAGGATCGACATGTTATATTTGAATATCATAGGAAGAATGAATTTATTTCACCACTAAAGTTGATCAGATAAAGAATCTATTTTCTATCAGATATAAAACTTGTTATAAAGTTAGAAGAGTTGTGGTTGGTGAGATCATACAGTTTTGATAAATTGGAAGAATTTTTTCTTTCCAATCCATTAGAAGAGATGATGACACTGATCCATTAGATGAGAAGTTGATATTGATAATTCATTGGATACAGAGTTCAATTAAACACAGTTTGATTAGATGAAGGGAGATGCTGAAGAATTGTGAAGAGAGAATTAGAAGTGTTTAAAGTCTCTGAATAAATAAAATGCTATAAATTCTAGAGTTGATATGAAATTTTTTAAGGTATTTGAAGTATTTAAAATTTACAACAATGTAGTCAACCATTTTCAGTTGGTTGTGAATATCAAAGTGAAAAAATTTATTTGTTTTGTTTTCAATTGGATAAGAGAAAAAATTGTTCTATATTTCAATTAAGTTAAGAAAATTAGAATGACGAATAGAGTTTTGTACTGGGATGTTCCAGACTTAAAATTTCTAGATAGATTGTTTACAAAATGTGATATGATGGTTGAATATATTTCAAGTGGGTCAAGAGTATCATAAAGATGTTGAGTTTTTTAGACCACCATTTCTGGAGTGAAGTTTTTTTCTTTCAAATTTTTTTCTATCTTTTTTAAAGATAGGAAATTCAAAAGAGTTGTGATGAATTGATAAGTTTTGAGAAGAAATGAGAAGATATTATAAGTTTTGAAGTAGTCAAATATGAAGTTCAAAATGTAACTAAAATTCAGAGTTTTTGGAATTTGGTTGAACATGAAAATATTTTAGTTTCCCACCTTTACTACTTCTAGAGCACTTATAAATAGAGGTGAAAAGTAAAGAATTATTGAAACTATTCAATGATTCATAAGATCTATTACTCTGAAAAATTGGTGTTAGAAGTGAGTTTTCCAACCAATGTTGTTTTGTTTTAAAGAAGTGTTTTCAGACAGAGGGTTCTGATCACAAGATCAGAATAAGGAAAGTTCAGATTACCAAATAGAGTTTATCGGACTGAGGGAATCATTTTGAGTCTTGAGAAGAAGTTTGAAAAGTGATGGTTTTTTAATAAAACAGAATAGAATTTGGTATCAATTAGATATTGAGTAAAGTTAAATCAGACCGAGTTCATTGGACTGAGGCAATCGGACCCAGACACATCAAATTGAGGTTTTGGACTGATCTTTTGTGGAGCAAAGAGTTTTGATGTTCATTTTTTTGTGGATCAAATTATTGTAATCAAATTTTTATAAACTGATGCGAGTCAGTATAATCATTACTATCAGGATATATAAGGTTTGTAATGGGAGTTAGCATGAGTTATATTCACTTATTCATAATATTGAATTTCCATAGACCCATAGAAGTGGCTATGACAAGGATATAGGTTCTCATACTGAGGATGAACCTTGAAAATCATTTTTACCATGTTTACCTTTTTATTTCTGCATGCACTTGAGTTTTCTAAAAGTTTATAAGGAATAAAATCTAACAAGTTTTAGGGGTTAAGTTTCCTAAATTTGGAATTTGTTAAAGGAAACAAATGATTCACCTCCTTCCAAGTTGTCTTTGATCCTTTGGAACTTCATTCTTCCTTCTAGAACATTTGCTCTGGAAATTTTGTGCCAAATTATTGAAAATATTATTATGCTCCTCAATTGTTTTGTTAGAAAAATATCCTCTATATTACTAGTCAATGAAAGTCTAATGGTACAATGTAAGACTATTGTAAAAGGTATCCATGAGAAATTGGGGTGTACATTGATGATTGAGGAACTGCCAAAGAATCCCTTTGAACCTACCCCAAGCTTCATGGAACAATTCAATTTCTTCTTGTAAAAACCCAATGATTTTATATTGAATTTCATAAATCATCCTACTTGGGTAAAATTTCATGAAAAAGGAATTGTAAAGTTGGTCCCATGTATCAAAAATATATTCATCCAATTGATGGAGCCAAACCTTTGTATTTCCTTTCAGGAAAAATGAAAAAAACCTCAACTTTAATTCCTCCTCACTCAGTCCTCTGAGTGCCAACTGTTGCACTGTTCCATAATAATACCTAATAAAATCCAATAAATCCTGATTGGGTAATGGATGGTAAGATGGTGGCATAGAGATTTGGGATTTCTTAATCTCATAGTTTCTAGATCTTGGGGCCTGCCTAATGCATAGTGAGTTATTTGATACCGTTGGAACCTAAAACTATTTGAGTCTCACTCTATCCATGATTTCATTTACCATTGGTGGAGGGTTGAAATTTTTTCATCTTGACTGATATTTTGATTTGGTTGATTGAGCAGGTTTTCCTTAGGATTTTCCATAGCACATTTCTTCTTAAGTTTCAAAGAACTCATATGTTTGTTAATTTTGGGGATGAATTCCTCTAGGTCATTAGATGATGATTAAGTTTTCATTCACCCCCTTTACAAAAAAAGGCAAAAAGTTTATTTTTTCCTTCTTATTTTTGGTTACTCATGCCCTTCCCTAGAAAAGGCACCAAAATTTGACAATAAAATCATTGAACTTCATGGAAATTAATTATTTATATCACCTACTAACTATTAGTATCATGGAAAGTAGGGATCAGATTCATGATAAAGAAATTTGTGCAACAAAACTAGAAATAAAATAACAAAAATAACACATAATATTGGGTGTAATAATGGTAGTAAATATGATTGAATAAATATTGGTAACATAAAAGGGAAAAGGTCAGAGGATGATAAAGAAAAACAATCAAGTGAAATAACTTCAAGAACTAAATCCTGGAAAATTGGTTGGCTGGAAATATTATTTTGGTATGTGTTTATTTTTAGTTTATTTTCTCCTCACCCAGGTTCAGTCATTATAGGACCAGGAGAAGCAGTTTGATAACTCTCTTGAGTGGACAGTCTGTAGGTGAAAGGATCCTTTAGCTTCTCAACTAAAAACTTATTTTACCTACTCATTGAGGAACCTTGGTATCCCACCCTTATGTGGTATTTACTCTTCTCAGTTGGACTTCCAAATAAAAATTTATTAATGGAACTAATAACCCAAACAACCTTCATCAAGTTTAGGAAATTGAAGGTCATAAATAACTTGACCAATAAGAAGAGTGTGGACTCCTACAATCCCTAAAAACTGAGTGGGGTAAAAATACCTACTAGCTCAACCTCACCCCCTGAATGATTTAACCAACCATCTCAAACAAAGTTACACATTATATACAAGATTTTTTTAGAAATAGGGTATGATAAAAAGACTACAAATACAAAATACACCCTCATAAGGGATTCAAAATAAAAACAAAGTTTCACTGCTCTCTCTTACTCCTCATTTTTACCTTCGATGATCTCTGTTCGTTGCACTCAAATCCTCTTACGTGTGTTCTAGAATGTAATTATTTTTATACTTCTCATATATATTATTTTAAACTTCTTATTTTCTGATGAAAACTGTCTCTTGAAATTTTTTCACCAAATCTTACCTTCTTCCTTGAAATAGTTGATGGATTATTCATGTGAGTATAAATGGTAGAATTTTTAGCTATCTAGAAAATAATATGTTCATCTTCATGAACAATGCAGCCGATTGGCCATGTAACCATTTGGATCAATGTAGGCAGTTTGATCCACATAGATGCTTCTAAATGGCGTAGCTGAATGGCCACATAGCCATTTGTTCACGTATCCATTTCCAAATGACATAGCTAAATGTCCAGGTAGAAAACTCTCTACATAGGAATCTCCATTCACATAGCCAGTTCCATTTATGTAGCCATTTCATCGATGTAGGCATTTCCCATGTATACAAATCCTTTTACGTTGTCGATTGGGTATACATAGCTAAATCTTGATATAAGTGATTGAGGTTCACATAGCCAAATATGATTGAAGACTTTTTCAATGTAGGTGATTAGATCGAAGTACACAATTCTTGATGTAGCTAACTAATCCATGTAATCAGTTTGACCCTTCTACAGTTATGTAGCTAAATTCAAAAAATTGTGAACCAGAGGCACTGTAGCTCGAGCAAGATGTCTTCTTAGTCATAAATACTTCTCTCAACCCTGAGATATTTTCCCTCCACGATCATCCCTTTAAATGGAAACCTCAATCATTCAATAATGGAATCCAATGAAAATGAGAGGAGAAGAATAAACAAGTGGTAAGAGATGTGGGATCTTCAGTGGCTCAGTTCATGTTACAACTCATTTTAATGCAGTCCTCAATGGTGCCCACATCACAGATCATCTTAATTGGGGAGCACAAAGGCATCATAGGCTTTACCCACATCGACATTGGATATACATTCACAATTGGCCTTGATTACATGAATTTTAAAATTGATACTGGTAAGGAATAATTGCGTTGGCATCCCTCAATTACAAATTCAACTATGATGAATTCAACATCAAAGTACTCCTAGGAAACTGCCAACATGCAGATTATTCGAATGATAACACTTGACACAAAAATGTAGCAGTCTTGCTCTTTTATTTTATTTTTTTAATTCATATACATATATTTCCAACTGTAATCAATTTTTGTTTAAGAATATAATTTATTTTCATAATATATATCATTAAATTTCAATTTCAGCAGTTGGGAATAACTAATCACTAAAAAACAAGCATTTACATTATAAAAATAAATGAATATAAATTTGCAATAGATTTGTTCCAACCTTAAAAACTCTCCATTATAATCTTAATTAAAAATTAAAAAATCATTGAATTAATAAAAATATATTTTGAAAAGTGTGAAAGAATGGTTCCAAATCAATGGAGATGGAAAATGAATCAGATCACTATATGGATGTGGTAGTTCACACGTACACACAAGCGATGCTTTCATTTCCCATTTGATGGAGAAGAGGAGGTAAATGGTTGTGATATCATCATAATAACATCTCAATATATTGATGATACTATAGTAATATTTATTTTATGGATATAATAGGTTTATAGAAGATGGAAGAATAAATAAAATTGAAATTTCTTTATTAGGATTTATACCACTTCTTTGAGAGACCTTCTTGGGCCTACATCATAAGCCTTGAATGATTGGTCTCAGGAGAAGACAAAAAGCACTAGAATTAAGAGAAGGAATCTAGGAATATTTTTGGTTTGGAATTTTTTGAGATATAAGGATCAAATTATGTGAATAAGGGAGGAGAATATGCACCCATTTATAAGTGACAGGAGAGACACAAATGAAATTACTTAAAATATTTCAATAATATAAGGTCACTTTCCTGTGAAAGTGGATTCAAATGGACATGAATTTGAATATAGGATAATATAATGTTAAAATATATTAAAAAAATAAGAATTATACATGTTTATATAGAATTAATTCCCTTATCTCTTATTTTAACCCCCAATAAACCCATTTTAACCTTAACCATGTTAACACAATTTTTTTTGTTTTTACTATTCATTATGAGAAAAAATTAAGTTGAACCTATTATATTATATTAATTATACCTATTCTAAATATGGAATATATTTTACCAATTCCAATTTCTATAAGTGGTATAATTTAATTTTAAATAATCCTGCAAAATGCAATGAAAACCCTTTTTAGAAAAACATATTTTTAAGAATAAAACTGAATTTATTCCCATTACTTGCCTTCTAAAAACCATCAAATCAATGTTAAAATATTTTATTGAATATTTAATATATATATTTTATTTAAACTATTAATAAATATATATTAATTAAATTTATTAGGATAAAAACACATTGCGCACATAAAAATAGTTTTTATAAAAATGTGTTTTTAAGCCAAAAAATGAACTTATACCAAATTCAAGTATAATTTTGATTCCCATGTAATTAATTAGATTATTTAAAATTAAAGGATACTTATGTTACTTTAAGATCAAATTGAAAACATAATGTTACTTTTTAATTGAAAAGTAATGAAAATTTTATAAAAATCAATATTTTTCACTATTTACTAAAAAATAATTTTTTTAGAAAAACCATAAAATTTAACCCTAAGATAATATTGAAATGATGTTATAAAAAATTATATTAATTACATCAAATAAAATTTCTAAAAATGGTAAAAATTAATTAAAATTTTCATGCACAAAATGTAATAAAAATCATTTTTGAAGAAAACACATTTTTAATGCATAAAATGAATTTAAATTGAGTACTTATTATTATGAATTAATCAATATTGTGATGACCTGAACTAGTGGAAAATTGACTGGTTCCACAATCTGCACTACCACAAAAACAGGTTTTCGTAGCGCCCCCCTTTATCAGCGCTTGTTTAGTAGCGCTGATAAAGGGGGGCCTTTATCAGTGTTTTTTTAAAAGCACTGATAAAGGGTCGACTTCAAAAAAAAATTTAAAAAAAATATATTAATATATTAATATATAAATATAGTTATATTGATATAAATATAATATATAATTTTTAAATATATTTTAGATAAGTATAAATGTACATTTACACTTATAATATACTTAATATATAAGATATTTAGTGAAAATGGCTTATAAAAAAATTTAAAAAATATTTTTAATTAATAATTTGATAATTATTATGGAGTAATAGTCATTTAATAACAATTTGAAGACTAAAAAAATTAAAAAAATTAAAAAAATATCCAAAATATGTTGAAAATGCAACTCCAACTTCAAACGGCCATAACTTTTGATCCAGGTGTCCGTTTGAGCTCTACCACATATCAAATCGAAGCCTGCGACGAGCTCTACGTCGCTATGACCCGGGGGGACCTTGGTCAAGAGATTTTAGAGACCAAAAGAGGCCCATAAGGCCTCCAAAACTGAATTTTTTGTCGGGGTACCCCGATTTGTTTAACATTTTGTGGATTTTCAGCCTCGTTTAATGGAGTATTATTGGCTTTTTTTGGTGGGGACTAAATTTATTCCAAGGTATTACATTCATATTGATATTATGACTTTGAAATTTCATCCTTTTTTATAATTCACTGCTATTTATAATTAAATATATAATAATATATACATATTTTTTATATATTCACACCTAAAAATTTAATTATAAATATAAATAATAAAATATATTTACATATAAAATATATTAGCTTTATCTAAATACTAACTAACATCCATTTTATTTAAAATACAAATATATGAATATTTATATACCTATATATTAATCTAGCTATATATATATTAATATAACTACATATATATATATATTAGTATTACTATAAATATATATATAATATAACTACATATATATATATATTAGTATTACTATAAATATATATAATATAACTATATATATATTAATATAACTATATATATATTAATATAACTATATATATATATTAATATAACTATATATATATATATATTAATATAACTATATATATGTTAATATAACTATATATATATATTAATATAAATATATATTACTATACGAATAAATATAACTAAATAAATATATATATAGATATATATTAATATAACTATATATATATATATATTAATATAACTATATATATATATATATGTTATAATATAACTATATATATATATATATTAATATAAATATATATTACTATACGAATAAATATAACTAAATATATATATAGAGATATATATTAATATAACTATATATATATATTATCATATAACTATATATATATATATTAATATAAATATATATTACTATACGAATAAATATAACTATATATATATATAGATATATTAATATAACTATATATATATTAATATAACTATATATATATATTATAATATAACTATATATATATTAATATAAATATATATTACTATACGAATAAATATAACTAAATATATATATATATATAGAGATATATATTAATATAACTATATAACTATATATATTAATATAACTATATATATATATATTATCATATAACTATATATATATATTAATATAAATATATATTACTATACGAATAAATATAACTTAATATATATATATATATAGAGATATATATTAATATAACTATATATATATATATTATCATATAACTATATATATATATATATATATTAATATAAATATATATTACTATATGAATAAATATAACTAAATATATAAATATATATATATATAGATATCAGGAATTGGAAGAAAAATCAAAATAGAGTAGTGGTAAAGGCTTAGGCGCGCAGGGGGGCGGTCTCGAGTTCAAATCCTGGTGGAGGCAGGGGTGCGCGCGCATGGGGGAATATGGGAGCAATCACTGTTAAAGGGTGAAGTGGGGTGCGTGGGGCGCTGTATAGGGGCAGAAAAGCACTGTAAAAGGGGGGCTCAAGCGCTATAAAAGCCCCCCTAATTGGCATTATTTTTTTTTATTTTTTAATTTTTTTATAATTTTATAATTTTTTAATGTTTTTTACCTTTTATCAGTGATTTTAAAAAAGCACTGATAAAAGAGGTCCTTTATCAGTGCTAAAATGAAAGCGCTGATAAAGGACCCTTTTATCAGCGCTTTGTTTTAGCGCTGATAAAAGACCCATTTTATCAGCGTTTTTTTAGCACTGATAAAGGGGGTCTTTATCAGTGCTTTTCGGAGCACTGATAAAGGGGACCCCCCCTTTATCTTCACCGGCTTTATCAGAACTTTTCTAGCGCTGATAAAAGCCATTTTTAGCGCTGATAAAAGCCATATTTGTAGTAGTGCTGGTTCTCCACATGACCGCAGGTGTGACTTCCTGTATGCCAAAGGTTGTCGATCGGCAGTAGGGGCCTATGGAAACACCATGGGGAGACTATGCCCTCATATCAGAGTAGCAATAGTAGAAAAAATAAAATTAAATAGATACCGAATTTAGTTTGACATCTCAATTAAGGAAAGTTCTGATAAATAAGAAATAAAAAATCAGGTGCAATAGATAATGTGTCATACATACCAGATCCCCCATGGGTGAATCATACACAAGTAGCGCAAAATAAATAAAATAAAACTAAGGTCAACGACATCTCCTCGACTGGACCCAAGTTTTACTTGGTCTTATCATTCAAATCTGATCCAGGAAAACAACAACATGCATCAACATTAGGCATTTCCCTAAACTTGGACCTATGATCAATAATAGCGTCTGCTCAGGTACCTAATGCCATGGTATCCTAAGTAGGGTGTGAGTATAACTTGGTAGGCTACCATCAATAGTGTCTCTAAAATAAACAGTATGATAAGTAGTTCATTAAAATGTGCAGAAGAAAAAAATTTAAATAAATTATAAGTTCAATATTTATAAAACAATTTATGATAAAAACAATAAACAACCATTTCCCTAGGTTCATGATGACACTCGAGGTCGGTTTTATTATTTTTGATCTCTAGGACCATGACCATGATCAACCATACCTACTTTTTCCAGTTCCAAGGTGTCTCTGATAACATATCAATGATTATTCCAACCATAGTAGTTTTGAGAGTAGTTTCTTCATGTTTGATATGATTTTCAGCTTCAGCCTACATCTATGCTTCATACATCATTAAATTTCCAATCAATTATTTCATAGCTAAATTTTTTACTAGTGTAGATTGATGTATAGTTACAGATATTGCATTCCACTTAGAGGGTATTACTCTAAGTACTTTTAATGATTGATATGATTGTGAAATTATATCTCCAAAAGCAGTAATATTATTGATATTTTTTTTCAATCTCGTATTCATTTGAGTGATGGTTTCATCTTCATGCATTCTGTAAGTATCAAAATTTAACTTTAAATTAGTGTGCCTTAATTTTATGATATTTTTAGTTCCTTCATAGGAAACATCAATAGTCTACCACATCTCATATGTAGTATAACATTGATAAACTCTATGAAACTCATCAGTTCCTAAACCACAAACAATAAAATTCATTGATTTTGAATTGAGTTCATATTATTTTTCTTGATCATCATCCCACTTTTAAAAATCTTCCTAAGAAATATCATAAGTCTTAACAACCTTTAAATAAACCCTTATTACAAGATTTTTCAAATAAATAATAATATGGGATTTACAAAATCCATACTTATCACCATTAAAGTAAGAAGCATGGATCATCAATATACCTTCTCTAGAATTAGTCATTTCAAGATGTATTTGTCTAAATATTTAACTCATGCCTATTAGATCTAGTAAATATTCTTTATTTTTAATATAATTATAAACTTTTGAATCACTTTTTTAGAATAAAAAATAATACCCAATAAATAGAGTGCAATTACTTGTTGATTTCAGATAGAATCAAAATATTTTTCAAGAAGAAAATATACCAGTAGAGCTCTGCCTTTGATTCCACTTGTTGTGTCCGAATGAATATGATGAAGAAACAAACATGGGGGGGGGGGGGTGAATTATGTTCTTAAAAAACATTGATATATTCAAAAAACCTATATGGTTATGTAGTGAACCTTTCCTTCCCTATTTAAGATGAACGAGAAGAGAAAATAAATAAGGAAAAGAACACAATCATGTATAGTGGTTCAGGGCACAAAGATCTTCTAGTCCACTCCACCAATGCTCTACTCTATGAGCTTGGTGATTTTCACTATCATTCCCTCTTATCAAAAGAACTCTTAATAAAAAAACTGAGTGCAACCAGTTGAAACCTTACAAAGATTTTATAGGGCCTTATAGGGAACCAGAAATCCATAGCTTAGTACAAGAAGATGACACTTCAAAAAAAACATGAATGAGTCCGAGCAACCAGAACTCCAATAAATAAATAGTGAATGATTTTATTGAGAAAAATAGTTTTACTTCATAGTTGCAGTAGCAAATGACATATGCATTCAGATCTTCAATAATACACAACTGTAAATACATCTTCAATGTTGCACAAGATTTATTCAAACAATGATAGAAAAAACACCAGACTGATGTGTGAACATGTATGTGTTCGAAGTGTATCTCTGAAAAATGATTCATTGATCTTGCCTAAGAAGATATAACAACAGCAATAATAGTGAGTCAATTAGATAAATCCAAACATGTATGTATTCAAAGTGTAGCTTTTAAGGCAATGAAACACTTGTTGTTTTTCAAACACAACTCTTCCTTTTCTATGTATATATCTAATGTGTATCTTATCTATCGTTTTTAGATGAATATTGTATCAATATTTATACTGTAGTTTGAAAAAATATAGGTCAAAACAGATCTAGAAATATCACACAATAAATTTGAATATTTGAATTCAAAATCATTCAAGAGAGTCATAACTTCCTATTAGAATAGAAATGATTTATTCTGCTAAACATGAGACTTTGAATCAGTCATAAAATAGCTTTGAATAGATATTCACTTCTGGAGAAACTATTTTAGAAATCACACATAATATCTTGAATTTAAAACTCCATTTTTGAATAGCTAAATGCAGAGTTCCTTCATGTAATAAAGAAATCTAAACGTAGGGTTGACAATATATGGTTTCACACAAACACAGGGTTGATAACTCATGTTTTTTTTACAAATGCAGGGTTGATAAAAAATTCTTTCCGTTTCTCAAATGTATGGTTTCTTCCAAATGTAGGTTATATGATCCATAATTTTACAGCGGTTCTAGGTACATGATCCATACATGTTATTTAAAATGTAGGGTTGTTGAACCATACATTATTCTTACAAACATAGGGCATGAACAATGTTTCTAGAATAATTTTAAAACACATCTCGAATACTTTAACAAATATTTATATAGATTAATGACTTTAATATATTTATAGAATAAATATTCTACTGAATATTATCTTCCTAAAATTCACTTAAGATCAACTTCATTAGTAACATAAATATGGGTTTTTGTGAGCATCAAAACCAAAAAGAAATTAATAAAATTGTTGAATCAATGAATGATAAATAATCTCACCCTTTTTGATGATAAAAAAACCCATAACTAAATTTGTAAATTTAATAATTAAAAAAAATTTAAAAGAAGAAATTTCCATAACCATAAATAAATTAAAAACATATTTTTACCCTTTAATATTTCTCCACATACTTCTCATAAAGTTTTCTGATAATTTTTTCCATAAATTTCTCCATATATCTCACCTATGATAAACACATAAATTTATCCATATATAAACTTCTCCTTCTTTTTATGAAATCAAAAAAAGAGAGAGTAAAATGTAGCAATATAAACCCCCCTATATTCATTCTTTCCAATAATAATAATAATAATAATCAAGGAGAATATAAACTATTTTTAACGAATAAAATGGATTTGAAACGAAAATTTTAAATAACTTAGACACCTATTGGATATAAAAAGAAATTTGAATTCTTGATAATAACTCCCCCTAATTCACAGCATATAAGATATTAAAGGAATTAATTTTTTTTCACATGTCATATTTGAACAAAATTATTTATTACTTAGACTAATTTACTACATGTAATTAGATAATCAAATATTAAGTACATGTTTGCATATGATAACTAATAAAAGTAAAAAAATTTAAAAATAAATTATGAAACAAATTATTGAACATAATTAAAAATATATTAAAAACATGATATATATAACATTGACATTAAATAATCTACATAAAATAAAATCGGGGTGTTATAAAGGATTAGAAAATTCATATTAACTTTCCAAACTTTTAACGTTCTCTCTTAAAATAGCTAAAACTCTTGATAGTTCTTTTATTTTGCTTTAAACATTTGATGTTATTTGATATAGTGAGGAAGATGAACATTGTTCAACCAAGAACATTTTCAACTTATCAAGATCCAACTTAGCGAGAACTTCTCTTCTGAGTAACTCCATCAAACATAGCATTTCTACTTTAAATGCTTCAAAGTATTCTTTTGAAATTGAAGTTATTTCACATTTTCACACTTCCTTTGTAGTTCTTCATATGAATTTCTAGATGTATTTAGATCATTTTATAACTTTAATTTTTCTTCTTTAAAGGTACCGACTTTAAACAAAATATTTTCATAAGATATTTGAGATGAAGAGACTTCCAATTCTTTATAACCACGAGGTTCCTTATTTCTTTCAGAATATTTTATAAATTAATCTTTAACATATGAAATTGATTGTTCTTTTAACAAATAATAAGGATTAACTTCTGTTATTTTATGAGAAATACTTTCTTCTGAAATTGAATTACTTGATCACTTCATCTTGTTGTGATTGGTTTTTACAAGCCTTTGAACAAGACATTTCAAATAAAATAGAAATAAAAAGGTTTTAAGAAAAATAATATTCTAGGGTTTTAAAGAGAAAATGATATGTTTTGTTCTGACACATTGTAGACGATGCTTAACATTATTGAGTTGAAAAATATAGAATAATCATTACAGATTTTAATTTTTGAAAAACATTTTTATAAAATAAATATTTCTAAAAAAAGACTTTGTAAACAAATAAATAAGTCTTCAAACAAATAATGTACCTTTTTGAACTTATTTGAATATTTTAACAAAACAAGTAAGAAAAATTCTCACTCTCTATATAAAATAGTTAATGTAATAAAAAAATATATGTGAAATAGTAATAAAATACTTCCTGGATTATTGATTCCAACTTTAAGGATTTTTCTTTTGATGAAGAACTACTTCAGAGTTGATCAATCCTTTATTAAGATAGAGATTTCCACATATTAAAAAGAAAACCACTTCATTATTTAATGATTTATCTCAATGGTGTATTCTTTAAAAATATCAAATACAACTACCTTTTAGTGCCCATATGCTTTTGGGTCCAACATTGTTAACAATTAATTTTTTAGGTAAGAAAACTTGCTTATTTTGAGTAGAGATTCTACTAATCAAGTTAAAAAAATTCTTTTAAACAATAAATTTTTTTAACAATTTTTTTTTAGGTTTTATAAAATAATATTCATTTGTATAATTTCCATTAATACCATAATAAAAAAATTTAACCCTTGACATGATTTTTATATATAAACCAGGGAAAAAATAATTCCTATATAATTTTGGTCTTTCAACATTACTTCATATTCCAAGTTTTCCTTTATGAATTTTATTTTTACCAAGGTTTTGATTTAAATATTTTTCTCCTTTTATCAGCATAATAGAATCTTGTTTTAAAGTATCAAGTTCAACCAATAATTATTTAATCTTAATTTCATGAAGATCAAAAGAGTTTTTAGGAGAATTAGATTTTAAATTTGTAATCTATTTTGAAAGTATTTCTTTATATAATAAAATAACATCATAATATTTTATAAAATTTCTATGACATATATTTAATGATTCATATTTATCTTATATCATAAATAAACACCTATTTAATTCATCATAATAAATCTTTTCATAATTAGAGTTTTGAGATTAAGAAGATTGTGCCTCATCAATATGATCCATAAGACATACTATTTGTTTTTTAGTCACAAAATCTGTAGAAGTTTCATCATACAAACCAGAAGAATCACTTCAAGTAGACTTTATAATTTTATTTCCTTTTATATTATAATTGTATTTCCTTTGAGATTTAAGTAAAAGTCATTTATCCTTTGTATGGACGTTTTCTTTACATTTGAAACATCAATTTTCTTCAGTCACTTTCTTTTTCTTATTGTACAATTTTTCAAATATTTTAACAATATATGACAGATATTTATCTAAGTCTGGATGACTTGAATCAGATGATTCATCCATAGTGTTTTTGAGAGAAGCTTCTTCATGTTAGATATGATTTTTATCTTTAGCCTATATCTCAACTTTATACATCATTAATGTTCCAATCAATTATTTCATTTCTAATTTTTTATGGTGTATATTGATGTATAACTTTAGATATTCTGATCCACTTAAAGGTTAGTACTCTAATTACTTTCAACACTTGATCTAATTGTAAAATTGGATATCCCAAAGCAGTAATATAATTGATAATTTATGAAAATATCCCATTCATTTGAGTGATAGTTTTATCTTTATGAATTCTAAAAGTATCAAAATTTAACTTTATAGTAGTGTACCTTTATTGTATGATATTTTCAGATCCTTCACTAGAAACAAAAATAGTATGCCACATTTCATATGTAGTATAACATTAAGAAACTCGATTAAACTCATTAGTTTATAAGCTATAAACAATAACATTCATTGATTTTGAATTGATATCATATTCTTTTTCTTGATCATTATAAATTTTTTCAAAATCCTCAGGAATCTCATAAGGATTAAAAAACTTTAAATAAAACATTATTACAATATTTTTTAAATAAATAATCGTACGGGATTTATAGCATCCATAATTATCACTATTAAAGTAAGGAGCACAAATCATCGACATAACTTATCTAGAATTAGTCATTTCAAGATGTCTTTGTCTGAATATTTAACTCAGGCCTGTTAGAGCTAGTAAATATTCTTGATTTTTAACATAAGTACAAACTTTTTAAGCACTTTTTTTTAAAATAAAACAAAATACTAAACAAATAGAGAACAATTACTTATTGATATTAGATAAAGTACAAATAATTTTCAAGAAGAAAATATACCAGTAGATCCATGCATTTGATACCACTTATTATGTCAGAATGACTATGAAAAAGATAGAAACAAGGGGGGGGGGGTGAATTGTGTTCTTCAAAAACATTGACAGATTCAAAACACCTCTCTTGTTATACAGTGAACCTTTTCTTCTCTATTAAATACGAGTGAGTTGTATAAATAAATAACTAAAAGAACACATCAATTTACAGTGGTTTAGGGCACAAAGATCCCCTAGTCCACTCCACTAATGCTCTACTCCACGAGATTGGTGATTTTTACTAATAGTTTTTATAATTTGTAGAACTATTAATAAAAATACTCAATATAGGTAGTTGACACCTTAAAAGGATTTTATAGGTCCTTCTGTACAAGAATCTCACACTTCACCGAAACCACAACCAAGTCTGAGCAGCTAAAACTCCAATGAATTAATAGCGATTTATTTTATTGAGAAAACACGTTTTACTTAATAGTTTTAGTATCAACTAATAGATGTATTCAAATATTTAATAATGCACAAAAACAAATAGATATTCAATGCTGTACAATATTTCTTCAAATAATGATATAAAAAACCAGATAGAAGTGTAAACATGTATGTCTCCAAAGTGTATATCTAAAAAATTATTTTTCAATCTCGAAAAAGAATAAATAACAATAAGATATAACAAAAAAATAGTGATTCAATCAGATAGATAAAAACATGAATGTCTCTAAGGTGTAGCTTTGAAGGAAATGAAAAACTTATTGTTTTTCAAACACATCTCTTCCTTTTCTCTTTATATATCTATTATGTATATCATCTCTCTTTTTATGATGAAGATTGTATCGATATTTATACTATAGGTCAAACATATCATGGTCAAACTAACTCCAGAAATATCACATAATAAATTTGAATAATTGAATTCAAAACCATTCAAGATATTCGTAACTTCCTGTAAGAATAGAAACAATTTATTCTGTTGAATTCAAGCCTTTGAATTAGTCATAAAATAGATTTGAAAATATATTTACTATTGGTGAAACCATTACCAAAATCATGAATAATATCTTGAATTTAAAACTTTTTTGTTGAATAGTCAAATGTAAGGTTCCTTCACGTAACTACAAAATCCAAATGCAGGGTTGACAACGTATGGTTATTAAAAAATGTAGGGTTAATAATGTACAGTTGTTTACAAACATAGGTTTGATAAAAAATAATTTACTTTTCTCAAATATAAGGTTTATTTCAAATGAATTTAGGGTATATGATCTATAATTTTCCAACAACATTGGGTACATGATCTATATAGTTATTTAAAATGTAGGGTTTTTGAATCATATGTTATGCTTATAAACATAGGGTATAAACATTGTTTCCATAATAATTTCAAAACACATCCAAAATACTTTAAAAAATATTTGTAGTGGATTAATGAATTGAATATATTTCTAGAATAAAAATTCTACCAAATATTATATTCCTGAAATTCACTTAAGAGAAACTTCATTAGTAACATAAATGTGGGTGTTTGTGAGCATCAAAACTAAAAATAAATTAATGAAATTGTTGAATCAAAACATGATCAACATACCCAACACGTTTTGTTAAATAAATTCCATTACACATGCCTCCATTTACAATATCACACTTTCCATTACATTAGGACCATTTCCAATTTAAAGGAAAAACCATTTATAATTATCAATGGTTGTGAAATTATATTTCATAACCATTGATTGAAATCATTTTCCTCTTAAATCATTTTAAACATAAACTAGGAATTTTAAAAACATAGATTCGTTTAAAGGTTACATTCCCCAATATGAATTCCACTTGAGATCACCATTTCCTATGGTCTAATACATACTAAAAAGTCTATTTAAACTAGGTCAACTCAAGCTTAAATATTTTAATTTTAAAAGGACCAGGCATGGAAAATCTGGCCTGACTACACTATACATGAACTCAAAAAAAGGGCGAGACTATGGGTTAACTTAAAGGGACCACATAACTTAGTATCATAGGATCCTATGAATTTGGTATTAGCCACTAGTTTGAGCTAAATTGGGAGAATACAAAGAACCATAAAAACACCCTAAAAATAGGGAATTTAGCCTGTAAATGATGTTTGAACACTGAACAGTAAAAGAGACTGGGAAAAGGAGTAAGGGGAATCTTAAACTCAAATATATTTTTCTAACACCATATATGGAAGTTGATTTAAACACTAGATGGAGGAGTTCCACCATGTAATATAGGAGAGGAAATGGAGGAGGTACGTGTGTGAATATTGGCCGAATGGGGGAAGAAAAGGGGTTAAAACCCTTTAAAGTTTTTAAGGGTAAAAAAATATTTTTACTCTTTTTAAGGTGCACACGGTTTAGCCGCATGGTTGGCCAAATCATGCACCAAACTTGCTACCTCCACTAGCCAAGAAAAACCCCTTCACATGGTTACAACACACAATTTTATAGACCATGCAATAACTATGTGACATGTTTTAAATTTACCATATACATTCTCATGGTCTCTAAAGAAATGTCCCATTATTTTAAAAACCATGTGCCTATGCAATTTAGGCCTCACAGTTGGGGTGTATGGTTAGCACTAAGCTTATGCTAAACATGCATCCTGGACTACAAATCTAAAACCCCAAACTCTGAGCCCTGAACCCCCAAGAATCTCTTAAAACATTTGAACCCCTAGAGAACTTTATTACAAACCCAAAATGATTATTTTGAGGGGATTCAACCCTCAAAATTATATTCTAATTCCTGATTCAAAATATGACCCATCCACTAGTTTAAAAATTCAAACTTTCTTTAATTTCCAAGATCCTATACAAAACAGAGGCCTTTAAAACTTCCCAAAATAACAATTTTCATCCCTAATAAGTCTTAGGGGTCAACCAACCACATATCATGACTTATGTTGGTCACCAATCTAAAGAAAAATAACCTAGTATCATTTTTGAATGCCCAAAGCACATTCAAGGCACAACCTTCAACTCAAGGTGCTCAAACCACCAGAATCTAAGCCAATGTCCATTAAAAAAAACCAAAACACTAAGATAAAGCTTACATAATTCCATCTATCCTAAAAAACCAACAATGTTATCACCCAAACACCCGACATACCTATAGTTCTTCTTACCATAAGATTTAGCTTACAACACCAAGTTTGATACTTTGGTTTCTATGCCATTAGAAATCCTATTGAAACACTACTCCTGTATTCCAATGAAATGACCAATTTGGTTTCCAACCTACCACACCCAAAAATACATGAGAAAACTAGTTATATTTTGGTAACCATCACAATTATTAAAAACCAATTGAGGATGGATGAATAACCGCCATCCATGCATAATCTAGAGAAGCACTAGATTTTCCTTGAAAAATTGGTTTGATTCTCAAAACACATGAAACGCCTAAAAAATGAAACTTCAAAGGTGGTTTGAAACTTACCATGTATTTTTTAATATTTGAACATAAGATCAATGATCCTCAACTGCCTCACCTAAAAAAAAATCCCAAATTTGACTACTAATACGTTACCAACCTACCCCAATCATGATGCCTTCATACCATGAGGCATCCTAGGACCACCTGAACATGATCATCAGAGTTTATACTTGATTCATGGTGAGATTAAATATTTAGATCATCAACCATACAAAACCATCATCGTGCCTTTCTGCACACCAGCACATCCTAATCCAAGCACACTCGGATCACTTAAAATATTATCAAGACTGAAGTCGATGATCAGTCTCGATCTTTTACACCATCCAATTCCCTCTTGGAATTCCATGTGGAATCCAAGTATAAATCTCATAGATTCCTCCCCAGTATCTTGATTCCACCATGACCATTACACAGTCAAATCTACACACTTGTATCCCTTATAACATGAGAGTCATACACCCACAATCAATATGTGTCTCCCCACTAAAGAAGTGTATTTATCTTTACTCCTCTTGAGAAACTCCTAACCACCACGACCCATACTCCATTCATTACGAAGCACAAAGGTTAGATGTGGTTGTATCTATCTCACCCGAGTGACCAAAAAAAAAACCAACTATTTCCCATTCCCAGATTCCAAGAATAACAAGTACAACATTCACTATTATCTGGTCTATAATGAGGACCTCACCCTTTGACCACTGATGGTAAAATCCCCACCATACAGATCCACATACTACTCTTCGAGCGCAACCTATAAGGTTCCAACTTAAAACAACATGTCCCGATATTCAGTTTCATGCTCAATGCAAACAAAACACTTGAAACATACATATGTGTCAAACCCAATCATTAGAGGCACTGTACTCTGATTTATTTATGATGTCACTCTCATGTAGGGACATCCCAACTCCCAACCAAAGGCCCTGAGCCTCCTTACCTGTAAGTGTCTCATCAAATCCCAGTTATCTTGCATAAAGAGGGACTTATTGAATAAGACTCTCCACAACCCCATGAATCTTTGCTAAGGAGTCATGTAATAATGTTCATCAAGGCACTACCACCACCATGTCTCTCAAGTTTCTCTAAGCCTCGAATGATTTCTCATAGAATACAGATGGTCCATTTAACTATTCCAAAACCAAAAGACCCCATTCATAACCAAAACACATCATCTTATCACATAAAAAAGCAACGGTTGATCTTTAGTACCCCAAGAATTTACCATATTTTCCTTTTAGAATAAATTTAATTTTTGTGATAACTTATAATGAATGCAACACCAAGTAAAAAAAAACACTATTTAGTCACGTCTTGCACAACCAATGAAATTATAAAACTTATAGAGAATTTATATAGTGATTTTATATGTTATATATACAATCAAATATTTTGAAATTCATCCAATATATTTTATAGGCATAAAATAAGAACAAACCCAATATTACACATAAAAACCTATATTTTTTTATAAAAATAGTTTTACCACCTTTTAATGGAGAACCTATTTTAAATCCAAATTTTGACACTTTTATATATTCTATTTGAAAAAATAATTTTTTTTTATTTTAAACTATAATATAAAAATTTACTTTGGTTAAATTTTTGGTATTTTTTTGATAAGTTTCATGTTTTGATGAATAGTAAAAAATACTAAATTTTAATTGAATTTTTTTCCATCGAAATAATTAATAGTGTTAAATTATATTATTGAGTGATTTTAAAGTATAAATAGATTATTTTTTATCATTTAATCCAATTTTGGTCATTGAAATAAATTTCACATTGAATTTATATATAAAGATGTTTCAATATTTTGAATGTTTAAACTTTAATAACCCGTTTTCTCACCCCTTTAATGAGATTAATTTTAAATTAATTACTGAAAATTTGTGTTTTAAATTTTGAAAAATGGATCCCATATTTAGAATTAGTGGTTCAAAATTATGTAAATAAGTTTATTTTATTTTTGGGAATATGAATATTAAAATTTAGTAATATTTTAATTACCACGGTCAAGGGAAAATCAATTAATTATGGGTAAAAATAATATTATAAAGACTATAAAATTACCCGAACACTTGTACTAATTTTATTTTATGAGTTTGTTTTGACCAAAAGGATCCTTTGGAAGAAATTATAACCCTTTTTAAGACAATTTTGTGAGAATATGACATTTATTATATTTTATTTAAATAAGAGTTAAAGAATCCATACTCATATTTTAATAACAATACCAATTTTAATATAGGGTAATACAAAAAATAAATTCAACTATAAATATTAATTTGAAATATAAAATGTTTTTATTTATCATGGTAATTTATCTCTAATTTTTAGTCAATAAATAATTACCTTAAAGGCTTATACAATTATGATGTAGTAATTATCTAATTAATAGAAATATCAAACAAATGATATTAAAAATATTAAAATAAATATAATTTGATATAATTAATATCATAAACAATTTTTTTAATTACTTTGACATATTAGTGATGAGTTAATAGAGTTGTTTTGAAGATATCATGTTGTTATGATATTTTTAAAAAGAAAAATAATGAATAGTTTCAAAATCAACACTAATGATATTTTATCAAAATAATATTTTATTAAATTATTTAAAAATCATGAAACATATTTAAAAATAAAAAATAATTATTATATAGTCTAAAATGTTATAAATTGTTCATTTATGGTCTGATTGACATAAAATAAGTAAAAATTACAACATTTAATATTGAAAAATTTGTTACCTTGGTTAAAATTAAAATTGGTTAACTAAGGGTGAATCAAAATGATAAGGTTTAAAAAAATACCAAAAATTGTCTAAAATATTTTGTTTTATGATATTACAACCTTATATCATATTATATTTAAATAAATTACATTTTTTTTCATATTTGGACTGAGACTGAATTTATTATAAATTATTATTTTTTGAAATTCCAAAAGAGCACCTCACCTCAATTATAAAAAGGAACCTCCTACCTCATCTCATTTCATCATTTTGAACCTTTTAGATCAACAAAACCCAAAGAATTTCTATGATCAACTTCCCTATACACATTCTGGAGGTGATAAAAATACTAACCCCAATGTCCCTAAGAGGAGATCCATATGAGGTTCACTAAAGAAGAGATAATTATCTTTACCGACCCCTTTAAGATTAGTTCTTATTCTACTTCCTCTTTATGTGATTTTTTATATTCTAAAGTAATTGTAATGACCCACTAATTCTCATTGGATTGAGAGTATAACGAGTCATTACTTGGTCTCAAGCAACATCCCCAAGATGAAAAAGGCTGACAATAAATGCCAAAGGGTTTCAAAAGAAAGTGGGAGACTATTTAACCTTTAAGAAACAAACCACAAAACACACAACCACAACCAAACAACCACTATATGATGCACAATGAAAAACAAGGCAATTCAACCACAATATTAAAACAAGTCAACCAAAGTGCACAACAAAAGAAGATAACCAAACATCAAAGTACATGGCGGAAGAAAACTATAGACTCCAAGAAGACCACATGACTCCATGCTCCACCAGTTCCAAGATCCAACATCACCAAACATCCCAAGTCTCACGAAGTGGTACTAAAAATTTGAGACACATTACTTTTTCCCCTATCCTGGAAGATAACATCTGCAAAAGCACCAAAGTTCCAAAGTAGGGGTGAGTATAAAACTCAGTAGGTTTTCTTTAATGACTTCCCTACTCATGCCACTAGGATATAAGAGTTATAAACATTTATATAAAATAGTTTATATAAATTTTTTTCTCAAAAAATTTTATAACTAAATATAAAAAAGTTTCCAAAACCATTTATAACCAAAAGAATACAAGTGGGATTGAAACCAATTTTTCCAGAAAGTTATTTTTTCAAAAAAAAACAACTAAAAAAACTTTAAAACCATTTCACAATATCTCTTTTTGGCATACCCAACCATTCCACAAACCCATGTAACCAACAATGCATGCTATGTTATGATAGTTACATACTCATGAGCGGTTTCTCGTTGATCTACCAAGTCATCACAAGGTAATTATATCCTGTGTGCCAATTGAATTTTGGCATTGAGCATAAGGTCATATTTCAACCAAGCCTAAAAAATACAATATGAACACACACACCAATATTCCTAAGGATCACGCCAAAAAACATTTTTAATAAAATCACCTTTGTATTGAAAACCATTTTTCATAAAGATAATTCCAATACCAAACCATTTCAATAAAACACCCTTTTTATTGAAAATATATTTCCCATTAAATTGTTTATAAATTACAGAAAATCAATAATTTAACATCATCATTTTAAATCTGAGAAACTAAATCACTTTGCACAACAATTCATCAAGATTTCACAATTTCACTAAAAACATAAATCATCACTAAAGAAGATTTATTCCATGATGTTTAAAATAAATTTCGTTCAAGATAATTAATTTGAAACTGAGACAATAAATTCTAGAAAGAGGAGTTGAGAGTGAAGCCACCTACCTCGAAGGTTTTGAAAAAACTCGACAACAGACAAAGAACACACAAGAAGGCGGGTCGATTCTCTAAGAACAGACTTAGTTCTCTTATCCTAGAAAGATCACGATTAAAAATTGAATTATTTGGAATCCAAAAATACATATCTACTCACTATAGGCACAAATATGAGAAATAATGGAGATCAGAGAAGTATATCTAAGTAGATCTAAGAAAACATGACAAATCAGAAAATAATGGTGACATACCTCACGAATCAGATCAAGATTCCAAGAAGGTAGCTTAAATATCTTTCTATATCATGAAAAACATAATATTTAGCCTTAATTGATGTTAAAAAACTTATATCTACCCATAGGAGGTGTAGATCTAAGAAAATGAGAAGGAGAGGAGGAGTTTTAAGAAAACAGAAAAGAACCAAGAAGATTGGCACTTACCCCAAGAATCAGGCTTGAAATCACCAAGGGAGGGCTCTAGGTTAGATCCTACTTATGTGGGGAGGGTTATAAAGCCTTATAGGGAGATAAATCTTGAAATATGGGAGTTTTGAAGCCAAAATGAAATATATAGAGAAAAAACCAGTAATCTCCTAGAGAATAGGATCTAGATTTGACCTCTGCACATGGTTTGACCACATGGTTTATACCAACCATGTATGGACCATGAAAACTTTATTTTGGTCCCAAAAATCCTTATAAAACCACCAAACTCTCCCATACTTAACCTTTAACCTTTTTATGGAAACACATTTGTTTTAATGGAAACATTCTTCTCTATGGAAACACCCCACTTTATGGAAACACCCAAATTTATGGAAACACCCAACTTTATAGAAACACCCAACTTTATGGAAACACCTAAATTTATAGAAACAACAAAATTTATGGAAACACACAAATTTATAGAGACACAAAACTTTATGAAAACACCCAACTTTATGAAAACACCCAACTTTATGGAAACACCGAAATTTATGGAAACACCCAACTTTATGGAAACACCCAACTTTATACGTCAAACCTATTCAAAGCCACAACATTTAAAAAAATTCCTCTTTTACATAAAAAACATGAGGAAAGGGTTATGTACCCGAAATTGGGGGTACTACATTCTCCCCACCATTGGTCTTTCCGTCTTTAGAAAGTAAAAAACCATCACTGACCAAAAAGAGTTTCGACCACTGCTCTTTCATTTACTTACC
This sequence comes from Viscum album, assembly GCA_963277665.1. Lineage (NCBI taxonomy): Eukaryota > Viridiplantae > Streptophyta > Magnoliopsida > Santalales > Viscaceae > Viscum > Viscum album. The sequence continues at coordinate 1,645,493,870 of OY728159.1, forward strand.
ACATTCCCAAGTCTCTTACTAAATCTAACCATATTTCCATAAAACCCACACCAGGCCGATTATTTTCCCATGCTAGAATTTCTCTTTTCTATCCTGGATCCACACCGGGATATGTACTAATGAAACATCTGGTTCTAGTTCTATGTGATCCCATCTGATAACATGGTCAAGATCAGGTTGATACTTCTTGAACTAAGATACATAGAACACATTATACACTGATCTAAACCATGGTAGAAATTCCAAATGATATTCCACCTCACCAACCCATTCCTATATCTCAAAAGGATCTATGTATTGATGGGATAACTTTCCCTACTTCCCAAAATAATGATTTCTAAGCCTTGGAGATATCCTCAAGAACACATGATCACTTACTACAAAGGAAAATGGCCTTCGATGATGATCCACATAAGTTTTCTGATGACTCTGAGCCATCTCTATCCTCTTTCTGATCAAAAGGATCTTTTCGGTTGTTTCTTGGACAAGGCTCAGCCCGACTAGTAAAGTTTTACCTGTTTCCACCCAACATAGTGGAGAACGACAAGGGCGCCCATACAATACTTCAAGTGTAGCCATATATATCGAGACTTGATAGATGTTATTATATGAGAACTACACTAAGGGTATTTTAACTTCCCATGAGCCACCAAAATCCATTATACAATCCCACAACATGTCTTCCAACGTTTGTATCATCCGCTCAGACTGGCTGTCTGTCTGAGGATGATACGCCGTACTCATAGTCAACTGAGTCCCAAGGTCTTTTTGTAAGAATCTTAAGAAATGAGATGTGAAACTTAGATCTCTATCTAACATGATTGAAATGGGTATACTAAGACTCTTTACAACTTCTTGGATATAAATTTTGGATAGATCCTCCACCGTATAAGTTTCACAAATAGGGATGAAATGAGCCGACTTGGTAAGTCAATCCACTATCACCCAAATGGAATCATGTTTCAAAAATATTATTGGAAGTCCTATAAAAAAATTCATCATTATATATTCCCATTTCCACACTGGTATAAGAAAAGACTACAACATACCCACTGGTCTCTGATGCTCTGATTTAACCTACTGATAAGTTGGGCACTGCGAGATGAACTCAGCCACCTCCCTTTTCATGTCATTCCACCAAAATTGTGCCTTAAACATCTTATACATATTCCGTGTACCTGGATGTATAACCCATATCAAGTAGTGGTAAGCATGAAGGAGTCGTTCCTGACAAGACATAGGTACAACCATCCGATCTCTAAAAGAAAAAACTAAACTTCCATCAAGTTTCCAGCCCTCAATGGTCTCCCCACCATTGAGTTTTGAACTCATAACCAGACATTATTCAACAGATACTTGTGCCTCTTTGACTATATTTACCAAATCAGGATCTAGCATAGTTGAAAATAAAACTGCAACATCACATCAGTCTTCACATTCCACATGCATGTCGGCTAGAACCGATATCAATTTCCATTCATCTAAAGCTTCTTTTGACAATTGAGCATATGGATTCATACTTAATGCATCCACCACCGAATTCCCTTTTCTCAGTGTGTAAATTAAGTCAAATTCAAACATTTGGAGATACTCCATCCATCTCCTTTGTCTCAGATTCAAATATATCTGTGAGAAAATGTGTTTCAAGCTTTTATGATATGTAAACACAGTGAATTTCTCACCAAATAGATAGTGACACCAGGTATTTAAAGCATTGACAACTGCCACTAACTAAAAATCATGTGTTGGGTAATTATTCTCATGCACCCTCAACTTCCTTGAATTGTAAGAAACCACATAGTATCCTTGCATGAGAACACAACCCAACCTTGATCCTAAAGCATCATAGTACACCACATACCCTTGTCCTGATTCTGAAAAAATCAAGATAGGTGCTAATTTAAGATGACCTTTCAGATCTTGGAAAGACTTCTAAAATTCCTCTGTCCATTGTAATGGAGCGTTCTTCTTTGTTATATCTATCATTGGTGAAGATAGACATGAGAAATCACGTACAAAGCGTCAGTAGTATCCATATAGACCAAGAAAAATTTATATCTCAAAGAAATTTTTGGTGGTTTCCATGAGATAATAGCTTCTATATTTTCAGGATCCACTTAAACCCCAATTTTAGAAATGACATGGCCAAGAAAATGTACCTCCTATATCCAAAAATCACACTTTGATAATTTTTCATACAAACAATGATCTCTCAAGATTTCCAACACCGTCGCCAAGTGTTCCTCATGCTCAGACCTTGTCTTTGAATAAACCAAGATGCCACCCACAAACACCACAACAAAATAATATAAATATCGCTAAAATATCCAATTCATCAAATCCATGAATACTGTTGGTGCATTTGTTAGATCTAAAGGCATGACTATATATTCATAGTGGTCATATCTACTTCTGAATGCTATCTTTGGAATATCTTCCTTCTGAACTCGCAATTGGTGATACCCTAATCACAAGTCAATTTTAGAGAACCACTGAGATCCCCTCAATTGATCAAACATATAATCAATGCATGGAAGTGGATATATGTTCTTTATTGTAACTTGGTTCAGCTTACGACAATCACCGCATAGCTAGAGAGTTCCATCTGATTTCTTTATGAATAAGAATGGTTCTTCCCATGGAGACGTACTTGGCATAATGAAACCTTTGCTTTCAATCTTCTCTAACTGCACTTTCAATTCCCTTAGCTCTATTGGTGCCTTCCTATAAGATGGAAGGGAAATCGGTTCGATCCCTGGAAGGAGATCAATTGTAAACTCCACTCCCCTTATAGGTGGTAACCCTAATAAATTTTTGGGAAAGACATCAGGAGATTGATCAACCACTACTGGAAAACTAGTTTCCTCGATTTCTTCCATCACTGCCAAAGTCAATGTGGCCAACTGATAAGAGATTTTTCCCACCATTGGTGCTAAAAAGCTCTTTTCACATTTTCTTATAATCCTTTCTCCTATAAAGATATTCTCAACGTCATCCTCTATCATGAAACTAATTGTTCTCCTATAATAGTCAATGTGAACATTAAACATTGTCAACCAATACATACCTAGGATTACATCATAGACATCCATATCCAACATTGAGAAGTCCTATTTCATCTCAGATCCATAAATAGTTATAGAACATTCTCTACAAATAAAGGCTTGACATTATCTTTCACCAAGAGGAGTTTTAAGGTTTAACACATAAGGAATCATTTCAAGTTTCAAACTAACTGTTCTAGTTGGTTTCTATGATGCATACTGGGTGCCATTTTCTAAGAACACAAAAAACTATATAAGTCTCACTCTCTAGAAACTGATGGCTTAGCATTTAAAATTCTATCACATAAACTATCACAACATTGTTTTTTCAAAAAGAAAACCTTTTTATGTTGAACCTTTTTTGAAAATCAAACTATTTTCAAAATATGATAACTATTCTCTTTTTCAAAATCTTTCATTTTAAAAAATAATTTTGTATTTTTTTTCAAAATTTTACACATTTTCACAGATCATAAATCATTAGTCAAAATGAATTATGCAATACTATGTGAAGTCATTCCTATACAATGCATGTCAGACTGGTCTCATTGGCTAAACCCATGACAATAAGATTTCAAAATCCTAGAAGTGTTTACAAACACTTATGTACCCAACACCTTGGTAACATAAATTTCACCATAAAAGGGTTAGCTACATCCTTTCATGCCATACATTTCAAGTTCTGACAATCCTACTCCTTTTTAAAGATTCAACCCAATGAATAGTCATTAAGCAATTTTAAATCCAAGACCAAGAACACTGAAGACTATTTGTTTGGCAAGGACCGAACAAGCTGATACCATTTGTAATGACCCGCTAATTCTCATTTTCTTGAGAGTAAAACGAGTCATAACTTGGCCTTAAGAGAAATCCCCAAGATTCCAAAGGCTAGAAATAAATGCCAAAGAGTTTCAAAAGTAATTGGGGGATGATTTACCCTTTAAGAAACAAACCAAAAACCACAAAACACACAACCACAACCAAATAACCACTATATTATGCACGATGAAAAACAAGGCAATTCAACCACAATATTAAAACAAGTCAACCAAAGTGAACAAAAACAGAAGATAAACAAACATCAAAGTACACAGAGGAAAAAACTATAGACTCTAGGAAGACCACAAGACTCCATGCTCCACTAGATATAAGCTCCAACATCACCAAACATCCCAAGTCTCATGAAGTGGTACTAAAAATGTGAGACACGTTACCTTTGCCTCTATCCTGGAATATAACATCTCCAAAAGCACCAAAGTTCTAAAGAAGGGGTGAGTATAAAACTCAGTAGGTTTTCCCCAATGACTTCCCTACTCACACCACTAGGATATAAGTGTTAGAAATATTTATATAAATTTTTTTATATAAAACAATTTCTCAAAACAGTTTATAACTAAATATAAACAAGTTTCCAAAACCATTTATAACAAAAAACACACAAGTGAGATTGAAATTTTTTTTTCTAGAAAGTTATTTTTCTATAAAAATAACTAAACAAGCTTTAAAACCATTTCACAATATCCCTTTTGGCATACCCAACCATTCCACAAACCCATGCAACCAACCATGCATGCTACGTTATGACAGTTCCATACTCATGAGCAATTTCTTGTTAATCTACCAAGTCATCACAAGGTAATTATATCTCGTGTTCTAGTTGAATTTTTTTAATGAGAACAATGTCATATTTCAACCAGGATTTATAAATTCAATATGAACACACACACCAATATTCCAAAGGATCATGCCAAAAAAACCTTTTCAATAAAATCACCTTTTTATTGAAAACCAATTTCCATCAAAATCATTTCAATGCCAAAAAATTTAAATAAAAAACCATTTTTATTGAAAAAATATTTCCCATAAAAAATTTAGAAATTATAGAAAATCAATAATTTAAAATCATCATTTTAAATCTGAGAAACTAAACCACTTTGCACAAAAATTCATCAAGATTTCACAATTTCACTAAAACCATAAATCACCACTAAAGAAGATTTATTATATGATTTCCACAATTAGTTTAATTCAAGATAATTAATTTGAAACTAAGATAATAAATTATAGAAAGAGGAGTTGATAGTGAATCCACCTACATCAAAGGTTTTGACGAAACTCGACAACAGACGAAGAACGCACAAGAAGGCGAGTCGATTCTCCAAGAACGACCTTAGTTCTATTATCCTAGCAAGATCACGAATCAACATTGAATTATTTGGCATCCAAAAATGTATATATATCTACTATATGTATATATATAATAAATAATGGAGATCAGAGAAGTAGATCTATGCAGATCTAAGAAAACGTGACAAATCAGGAAAGAAAGGTGACATACCTGAAGAATCATATCAACATTCCAAGAAAGTATCTTAGATCTCTTCCTCTATCATAAAAAACACCATATTTAGCCTTAATTGATGTTAAAAAACTTATATCTACCCATAGGAGTTATATATCCAAGAAAATGAGAAGGAGAGAAGGATGAGTTTTAAGAAAATGGAAAAGAACCAAGAAGATCGGCACTTACCCCAAGAATTGGGCTTGAAATCCCCAAGGGAGGGATCTAGGTTGGTTAAAACTCATGTGGGGAGGGTTATCCAGCATTATAGGGATAGAAATATAGAAATAAGAGTGTTTTGAAGCCAAAAAAAATATATAGAGAAAAAATGAGTAAGTTTTTAGAGAATAGGATCTAGATTTGACCTCTGCACACGATTTGACCACACGGTTTGGGCCAACCATGTATGAGCTGTGTGACCTTCCTTTTGGTCCCAAAACTACTTATAAAACCCCCAAACTCCCCCATTATTTACCTTTACCCTTTTTATTGAAACACATTTGTTATTATGGAAACATCCTCCTCTATGGAAACACCCCACTTTATGGAAACACCCAACTTTATAGAAACAACCAACTTTATGGAAACACCCAACTTTATAGAAACACCCAAATTTATGGAAACAACCAACCTTATAGAAACACCCAACTTTATAGAAACACCCAAATTTATGGAAACAACCAACTTTATACAAACACCCAACTTTATGGAAACACCCAACTTTATGGAAACACCCAACTTTATGGAAACACCTAACTTTATACGTCAAACCTATTCAAATCCACACCATTTAAAAAATGCCTCTTTTACATAAAAAACATGAGGAAAGGGTTATGTACCAGAAACCGGGGGAACTAAAGTAATAAATCTAGTATCATATATATGATAAGATATTATTATGATTTTGTTACAACCATATCCCAACTTTTATCCATCATACAAAAAAATCACTATGCGTGCATATATACGGCTTACCGTCTCCACGCTGTGGTGTAATTTTTTTTCATAACCACTTTACTTGGATGGGTATAATTATGTAAAAAATGAATATATATAGTACTTATTACATGATATTTTTTCTTTATAATTAATATACTATCCAATTATTTACCATTTTCACCATTAAGGTAATGATACCGTTGCTCGTGCGTATGTATGACATACCGTCACCACGAGGCGATGAGATTCATTTTTCACGTTAAGAATTTAAGAATGATTATAAAAATGTATATAATGAGTAAATATAATATATATGAACTCAAAATCATTATGTAAATGAAATATATATATATATATATATATGTATATATATCCTATTAATAAGAAATATGACTTACACAATAAAACAAGCAGAAGAAAATGAAGATGCTAACACCCAAAACAAGGGTAATAACGAAATATTATTAAAAAAATGATATAAGAAGATCATATATGATATCAAATTTTTTTACATGATTCTGGTATAATTTAATAAAATTATTTCAACCATTATAAATAAGGTTAAATCACATTCAACTTAAGGAAATTATATGGTAATGGTTATTTCACAATCTCATTATTATTTGGGATTGTTTATACGTAAGTATCTGATGGGGAATATTTATCATCCATGTCCATGTTTTCTTAAAATTTTTTTATAAAATATTTTTACTATTACCCAAATTTTTTTAAAGTCTTTTAACTAAGTTTTAATTTTTATAAAATAGTTTAAAATAAATATTTTTGTCATTTTCCAAACAAGGTACTTTATAGCTTTTTCGATGGAAGGAATGTTTTTTAACTTATGTAGCTTGAGAAGATTTTTCTGACATCATGGAAACTTAACATTTTGAATATTCAATTATAATCTTATAAGTTTTTTTCAAAGGAAATGATTTCTTTGACAATTGAACAACTTTTAAATAACATATTTCAAAGTAAAAATGGGTATTTCTCTCAAGATATTTTTAATGATTTTATTAGAGTATTTTTATCTATGTCAACATACTTTGTTGGATCTTATGATTTATTGAGGTTGTTCTCTTATGATATCATTTACCATATTTCATTGAATGGTTTATGATTTATTTTGAATTTGGATGTGATATTTTGATACCATTCATGGTTAATGGTTTAAGTATTCACATTTCATATGCTAATTTTAATATGAATGTTTATGTTGATTATGTTTTATCACCTATTTCATATGAGAAATGAATTGGACTTAGTAAGTGATGGGAGGGGTCTTCTATAGCCCCTTGATGCATCAGTAGGTCCCATGAGACAAACTAGTTTGGGTATTGGCTGATGTATTACCCGTTTATATATGATGTCTTAGCCGAAGCCTTGATGGTATGTTTATGATGTCCAAAATTATGCATTACCTCATTATGAAATTAATTATTAATATTACCTATGATTATTCAATTATTATAATATCCATGTGATTATTTATATGAAATTATTTGATTAATTCTTACCATATTATGCTCAAGATTATGTTTAAATGTCTTGTGTTTCATTTATACACCTTTCCATAATGTTTATGATTATTTCTTGATGATATCTTCCACTGTATGCTTACTGATACGTGTATTTCATGCATATATTTTACAGTTTTTTAATATATTGAATTGTGTATTTAAATGAATAGTATTTCTAATTTTTGAATAATTTTACTTATTTTATGTTTTATGGCAGGAAATAATGGATATAAGAAAAAGGAACAAAAAGTGGAGTAAAAACGAGTCGAAGGACACTTTGTGATATGAGGGAAGAAAAGTATTGTGACACTAGAATTTTGAAAGAGAAGAAGAGTTAGAAACTAGAGAAAACCAACTACACATCGTGTACCACAAGTACATGTCATGACCATTTAAATTGAAACAGATATGCACTGGACAAGTCATGATGAGCATACACAGTGTAAAAGCCAAGTACATGTTGTGTAATTTCAGTAAACATCATGAAGAAATTAAAACTGTCAAAGTAGTGTTTGCGGATTCGATGTGATGGAGGGAAAACCAGATCTAAAGTACATGTTGTGTGCCCCAGGTACACGTCGTGATGATGTCGATGCACAGAGAAAAAATAGGCGACGCGAGCTGCAGGTTTGGATGGGATTTGCCTATAAAATGAGGCCTCCATACACCATTTCAAAGAACTATGGGGCAGAGGCAACCAAGGAACATAAAAGGACCTCTTCCAGATTACAGGTGATGATCTAGAGCCATTCTTCACCACTATTCTTCCTTGAGTAACCATGCTGCTCGCCTCCATCTTGAGCGAGTAGTTCCTTAGTGCCGGGTGATGTGATCGTAGGGGGATGTGTGTATAGGGATTATTTTATTTTATTTATTATTTGTTTGGATTACTGAAAACTGATTATAAATTCAATTCATCTTCTTTTCTCATTGCATGACCATTGCGGTGTTTTGAGGTTGTTTATTTTTAATTATATCAATTAGTTGACATGTTTCTGTATGACCATTATGTAAAAAATATTAGCTATGTTTAAAAATGGTTTTGGGTCACTTATTTATATGATTATGGTTAGTAGATAACCATTCCAAAGGTGTAATCATAAGAATAGGATGGTATACCAAGACCAAGGATCCATGCTAAACCAAATCCCATACCAAAACTGAATTAATCAATTTTCATCAAATTCCTAGCACACGAACCTGAAAGTCGCTGAACCTAGAATGCATATCTCTTGAATTCACAACACAACACCCACTATTATTCCTATTTTCTCAAATTTAATTAAACAACTAAAATTTCAATCTCTTAATTAATTTAGAACATACAGATTTTACTTGTGAGTTCTACACTCAGACTTACTAGATACTATATATTTTAGTGGGTTGTCTAAGTCTAATATAAATTTTGTCTTTTCATAGCCCCGTAGGAATTAAAAATGCCCTGGGGGGCTGTCAAATTGGATCTGTTGTTGGGGATGGTTTCCGCTATATTAAAATTAATTAGGAATTTAGATAGTTGTTTTTACTTTAATTCATGGTTTTATACTTGGTTGTCTCATGTTGTAGTTTCAGGAATAAATTAATTGCACAACTACTCCACTCGAGGGAAAGAAAAAACTGAGGAGTTTGATTTTGATCCAGATTTGGAGAGGACCTTGCGCCAGTAAATAAAGGAGTAGGAGGAATCCAACCAAGAACAAGAAAAAGACACCATGGTTGAGAGAGAGAAACTTGAAGAAGCTAAGCATGAGATGGATGAGACAACTGGACCACCGTTTCAAGGAAGATTTCAAGGAGAAAAGTTCTAATAAACTATGGGAGATCCTCAAACATTAGAGTCAACCCAAGCATTATCATACCCCCAGTTGCGACCCAACACTTTTAAATCAAGCCGGCGGTAATCCAGATGATCACCCATTCACTGCAATTCACCGGGCTAGCACATGAAGACCCAAATGCACACATAGGAAGTTTTTTAGAGATTTGTGACACATTCCAATTTTAGAACATCAAAAATTATGCGGTACGACTATGTCTATTCATATCTTAACTAAAGAAAAAATCATAGGAGTGAATCCAAAGTCTTCCCCCACATTCAATCATCACATGGGAGGATTTGGTAAGAAAGTTTTTAACAAGGTTTTTCCTGCCATAAAAATCTATGGATTTGCGGGTAATCATTTTAAATTTTTAGTAATTAAATGAAGAGTATTTTGATAGTTCATGGGAACATTTCAAAGGATTGATAAGATGATGTCTTAATCATGGCATCGAGATGTGGCTTCTAATTAAAACTTTTTACAAAGGATTATCACCGGGGAATAGTTTTATAGTAGATGCTACTACAGGAGGTTATGTGATGAGAAAGTCACTGGAGGAAAGTTATGAGCTACTAGATGAGATTTCAAGAAATAGTTTTCAATGGTATCCTAAAGAAGGAAGAGTACAAGGAGTGAACATGGTGAAAAATAGATGGATGTATGCACAAATGGAGATGATGAAAAGGAATATGGATGCGATAATGGCCCACAAAAATACATAAGGTATGTACTGTGAAGATGAAAATTATTTATATTATAATCAAAAAAATTATGCACAAGGATGGAGGCCACAACCACCACCACAATAACAAAATCAGAATCAAGGTCAAGGATTTCAGCCAAGACAATAATGTTATCAAAATCAACACCAAAAGACCTCACTGAACAGTCAATTTCATTCACTAGAGGAGACCCTTGAATCATTTATGAACACCATATGAGCTGCACTTAAAGAGCTGATGACATACTCAAGAGATCATGGTACTGAAATTGGAGAACTGAGAAATGACTCACAAAATCAACAAGAATCATTAAGGAACTTGAAAGTACAAGTCAATTAGATTGATGAAACACTTAGAGAAAGACAAATAGGAGAGCTTATAGGATTCCTAGAGCATCACCCTCATGCGGATGTGAAATCCATACTACTTAGAAGTGGAAAGACGACACAAGGAAGTGGCGTAGAATTTGGAGGAAAAAAAGAAGCACCACCAGCTGAAGTAAGTCAAGAGAGGAACAAATAAGATAAGGAACATGAAGAATAAGAAACCACCACTGTACCAACCACCAATACCATATCTATATCAGGAAAAGAAGGGGAATATTAATGAGAAAAAGAAAAATAGATATGTTCAAGGAGATACACATCACCATACCATTCGCTGAGGCAAATGAAAACATGCCTATCTATGAAAAGTTCATGAAGGAATTGGTGATGAATAAGAAGAATCTTGAAGATTTAGATACCATTCCACTAGAAGGAGAAATTTAAGTAGTTGTTTCAAGTATTTTACCAAAGAATCAATGTGATACAGGTAGTTTTTCTATTCCAATTACCATTGGTACTAATGATTTTGGTAGAGCTTTATGTGATTTAGGTGCTAGTGTAAACATCATTTCATATGAAACATTCAAAATCCTGAGATTGAAGGAGATGCAAAAAACTTGAGTTATGATTCAACTAGCTGATAAAATAGTGAGACATCAATGAGGACTACTTGAAGATTTCATCGTCAAAGTGGATGAGTTCTATTTTTTTGGGAGATTTTTTGGTGATAGAAATGGATGAAGATAAGGTTCTAATAATCTTGGGAAGATAGTTCCTAGCTATAGGAAGGGAACTGATTGATGTTCAAAATGGAGAGTTGAGTTTGAGACTTGGAGGATCAGAATTGAAATTCAATATGCACCACACGATATAGAACCTAGATGAACTAGTTGAATATTTTTTTAGTGAATCTGATGAAACAAGAGGATTATGTTTTCCATGGATAGAGAGCTGAAGTAGTTGCTGTGGAGAATAGTGAAGGAAGTAAGAACAAGATAAAGAAAGAAAGAAAGTTCTAAAAAAATATGAAGATAATGGAGGAACATTCCTTCAAGATGAATTCAAATAAGGAGATAAAGTTTGGATAATTAGTGAAGTACCATTCAAATATTCAAGAAGGGGCACGAACCACTAGATTGGGCCTATGGAGATAGATAAATTGTTAACCAATGGAAGAGTGGAATTAGTTTTTGAGAAAGGGAGAGGACCAATCTACACCAAGGAATCAAACCTTTGGCATTTTGTAGATCCAGATCAAGTAACCTCCTTCCTACCATCACCCACTTGAGTTGAAGAGGTACAGTTGAGCCAATGATGGTAAACAAAAGCGCTTTTGGGAGGAAACATGAGTTTTTAGTATTTTTATTTATTTATTTTCTATTTTTAGGAAAAATCACTCATCCCCAAATATTTTTAATATCATGGATATGGCATGTGATTTCACTTGTTTTTTTATTTTTGTAAGACCATCAAGGTAGGAAGCAAAAGAAGCTGCAAAGGAGTACACGTCGTGATGAACATATACACATCGTTAAAGGGTTCAACTAAAACCTGTACAACCCAATTTTGAAGAATCAAATTTCAAGGGGAGTATGAGTTTCAATTTAATAATTTTCTATTGTATTCCACACATTTTAGCATTTTAGATCTTTAATTGGAAATTGCATACACCACACTAGATTCATTCTTTAATCAAGAGAACTATGAGACATAAAATACCCATGAAAATTACCAACCATGTATTTATATTTATTTTCCAATAATTTTGAATGAGAAAAATGGAGAAAATAATTAGTAGAGATAAAAAATTTGATTAGGATTTAAAAATCATGATTTAAAGAAGCACATTAATCATTATAAATGAAATTTTTCTGAGATCTATCCATGTTTTGAATTTTTGAAGTTTTCATTAATTGATTTAATTGTTTGTATGCATTTCTAGGAGTGATTGTCCTAACCATTAGTCTCATTCCTGATACATCTATTGAGCCAAATATTTACATTCTATCTATAGTATATTTCTTGAGAAACTCAGGCAAGTATTCTTTTAGAACTTTCTTTGCATCTTATCGAAGATATGACTGAACATAATCACTTTTAATATGATTGAGGAATTATTTTTGTTAGCCCTTATCCTGATACCCACTATGAATTAATCCATTTTTAAGCCCATATAATCCATGAATTTCCTTGTTAGGAAATGAGTATTGTTACAAGCATATTTTATCCATTCCTACCTTACTTTAAATGTTTTGCATGATATTGAAAAGAATAAGTATGGGGAGGAACTTTTGGGGTGTACTGGGATATACATTATTGGGATATTTTTATGGGGTATTCTTGATTATTATATGAGGAGAGCCCATGAAATATTTCATTTAATTTTATTATTCACCTCTCTTGATAAAAAAACATTTGAAAAAAGTGGGTTGTGTTTTGGGTGGATAAAAAATCACCATTTTCCAGACCAACAATTTTTGATCGTATGTGGTTAGGTGATAGATGTAATATTTTTCCTGAGCATAGATTTCGAAAAAGAAAAAAAAAAGAAAAAAATAAAGAGAGGTCGATTCATTCATTATGATTACATGTATCATGGGCCCACTTTGAGTTTTTGGGGGCAAGGAGAAATGAAATTTGTGAATTAGATATTCATAAATATATTTTTAAATATCATGCAAAGTACTTTAGATTTAAAACTCATTTTGAGCCTTACTCTTTATATCATTCACCTACCTACCCTGAAGCCTCAGATTCATTTGATCCTTAATGGTGAAGCCCTCATGATTAATTTTAATCTCCGCCTTTACACGGTGGAGATGTTAGATTCCTTAAAAGGCTATGGTAAGTTACATGTTTTTGAGGTATGTGCTGAACTCTATTCATTTGTACCCTGATGATGAGTGAAAAAATTAAAAAGTGAGGAAAATTAAAAGTGGTATACATATTGATAATGGATTAAAAATGGAAATAGATGATTTACAAGGCTTGGATTTGTTAAAGAGAAAAATTAAAATACATGGTTGACTTGTTTCTTTGAAAAATGAGGCATTTATGATTTTTCAACATGCGATGCTCAAAAATTTTATTTTGAATTTGATCAATCTATTTTATTGAAATCAAATTTTAAGCATGGTATAGTAAAAATTATTTATAGTATATTGAGATTCCATCCTTGAGGACAAGTACAAATTCAGGTGTGGGGGGATTTGATACGTTTATTTTATGCTTATATTTTACAGTGTTTTAATATATTGAATTGTGTATTTAAATAAATAATATTTCCAATTTCAAAATAATTTTACTTGTTTTATGTTTTATGGAAGTAAATAACATATATAACAAAAAGGAACAAAAAGTGGAGGAAAAATGAGTCAAAGGACACTTTGCACCGCGAAGAAAGCGAAGTGGCGCAACACTAGAATTTTGAAAGAGAAGCAGAGCTGGAAACTAGAGAAAACCAACTACACATCGTGTTCTACAAGTACACTTCATGACCATTTCAAGTGAAACAAATAATCATTGGATAAGTCATGATGAGAATACAGAGTTTGAAATCCAATTACACATCAGGTACTATTAGTACACGTCGTGATGAAAGTCAAACAGTCAAAGCAGCATCTATATATTTGAAATGGTAGAGGAAAAAATAGATCTAAAGTACACATCATATACCACAGGTACATGTCATGATGACATCAATGCACAAAGAAAAATTAGGCAACGCAGGCTGTGGGTTTGGATAAGATTTGCTTATAAAAGGAGGCCTCCAGCCACCATTTCAAAGCACTCTAGGGCAGAGGTAGCCAATGAACATCAAAGGACGTCCACCAAACCATGGGTGATGATCCAAAGCCGTTCTTCGCTGCCATTCTTCTTTGGGTAACCATGCCTCTCACCTCCATCATGAGTGAGTAGTACCTTAGTGTTGGGTGATGTGATCGTAGGGGGATGTGTGTATAAGGATTATTTTCTTTCCTTTATTCTTGTTTTAGATTACTGAAAACTGATTATCAATTCAATTCATCTTCTTTATTCATTACATGACCATTATGGCGTTATGTGGTTGATTATTTTTAATTGCATTAATTAGTTGACATGTTTGTGTATGACCATTATGCAACAAATTTTAGCTATATTTAAAAATGGTTTTGTGACACTTATTTATGTGATTGTGGTTAGTAGATAACCATTCCAAAGGCGCAATCATAAGAATAGGATGGGATACCAAGACCAAGGATCCATGCTGATCCAACTCCCACACAAAAACTAAATTAATCAATTTTCATCAAATTCATAGCACACAAACCTGAAAGTCACTGAACCTAACATGCACCTAATTCACAATCCAATTCCTATTGTTATTCCTTTTTTCTCAAATATAATTAAATAACTAAAATTTAAATCTTCTAATTAATTTAGAACATATAGATCATCCTTGTGGGTTTGACACTCAGAATTACTAGATATTAAATACTTAATTAGGTTGTTTGAGTCTAATATAAATGTTTTTTTTCATAGCCCCATAGGAATTAACGACGCCCTGAGGGGTTTTCACTTACCCTTACTGATTTCTTATGTTTTATTTTTCTCATGATGCCAAGAAGTGTATTATAACTGATATTCAAAGTTAATCTAGGATAATAATGAAATTCTCAAAGGATTTTCTTTTTTTTTATTTTACGTTTTAAATTTTAATATAAGGTCAATGTATATAATATGGCTTATAAGACTACTAAACTGATCGGTCCTTTGGGATTTGAGTTTTGTATCTATGCCAATTTAATAAAGTAAGGCACTGACTTTGGGATACTAGGGTTAGGGTTGTTATAGTTGGTATAAGATCAAGTTTAGTAGAAACCTTTGAAAGTATATTTAAAAAACAAATATTTTGGAACACAACCCTAAGATAGAATTTGAGGATAAGTATATAAGAATATCCTAAAATTTTGGTAAGATAGAGATTATGTGGGTCTTCCTAGAATTACATCCCTATCTAAATACTATAAGTGTATGTGGTTCTAGTACAAATGTACCTAGGGGTAATAACTCTGACAAGGTGCGTTGGGCCTAACATGGAGTAACCTCGTAAATGACAATAACCCTTACTGCGCAGTTGGTTTGACACTCCTGAGGGATATACTTAAGATAATTCATGTTTTCTTTATAAACCATTATAAAGGATTTAAAAGTAGATATGTCCCCAATGAAACCATGTTTATGATTATGAGATTATCTATGCATAAGTTTTCAATTTATGTTAAGTTTTTTACTGGTTTGAAATTATGCATTATGATTTATAACCTAATATAGTATATGCCATTGTTTATAAATGACACATAGTGGATGGAATGGAATTCGTATCAATGAACGTAATCCATGTAGGGATTAACCTCATTTGTAAGATAATGATGTTGGAGATAGAGATGCAACTGGTGATAAGAAACTTATAACTATACTGGTACAGTTGACCCAGGTTATATATAATAACCTTACCCATATAGAGCATCCTGATCCACAACATGGAGGAACAATGTTAGACCGCTTCATGAGACAAAAACCTCCAACATCAAATGGGACTATAAATCCATTTGTAGCTGAACAATGGATAAGTTCCTTAGATAATATATTTATTTATTTGGTAAGTAATGAAAGGGAGAAGGTTTTCACAATGGTTTATCATCTCTTGGGAGATGTGGATCAAGGATGGTCATTGATTCAAAACACAAAGGAGGAATAATAAATTACAAACATGGAAAAGAAGTATTTTAAAGAAATTTTCTTAGAAAAATATTTCCCTTATGAAAAAATGAGCGAATATGAAGATAAAATTCTTGAATCTAAGGTAAAAGGAGGATGCTAAATTTTCTAAATATGAATATAACTTTACAAGGTTATCAATACATGGTACATATTGCAATGCATGAAACACCATGTTTAAACAAAACACTATTTGGTCATGTTTTTCATAATCAATTAAATTATAACACTTATAGAGAATTTATATAGCAATTTTATATGTTATATATCCAATAAAATATTTTTACATTCATCAAATATATTTTATAGGCATAAAATAAGAATAAACCCAATATTATACATAAAAAACTATTTTTTTATAATTTTTTTACCGTAATGGAGATCCTATTTTAAATATAAATTTTAACACTTTATATATTCTATTTGAAAAAATAAACTTATTTTAAATTTTAATGTAAAAATTTACTTTGGCTATTTTTTGGTATTTTTTTGATAATTTTCATGTTTTGATGAATAGTGAAAAATACTAAATTTTAATTGAAAACAAATTTTTTCATAAAAATAATTTATAGTGTTAAATTATATTATTGAATGGTTCTAAAGTATAAATATATTATTTTTTATATTTTAATGAAATTTAGTTCATTAACATCAATTTTACATTGAATTTAGATATAAAAACATTTCAATCTTTTGCATGTTTAAACTTTAATAACCTGTTTTCTCACCCTATCAACAAGATCAATTTTAAATTAATTACTATAAATTATGCGTTTTGAATTTTGAAAAATAGATTCCATATTTTTAATTATTGGATCCAAATTTTTTAAATAGGTTTCTTTCATTTTTGGGCGTATGAATAGTAAAATTTTGTAATATATTAATTACCATGGTTAAAGGTAAATCAGGTAATTATGGGTAAAAATAATATTATAAATAATATAAAATTACCCTAAAACTTGTTTTAATTTCATTGGATGATTTTTTTAGACCTAAAGGATCCTTTGGCCAAAATTATAACCCTTTTTAAGCTACTTGTGTGAGAATATGACATTTATTATATTTTATTTAAAGAAGAGTTAATGATGTCATACTCATATTTTATTAACTATACCAATTTTAATATTGGATTATATAGAAAATAAATTCAACTATAAATAGTAATTTAGAAGATAAAATATTTTTATTTATCATGGTAATTTATCTCTACTTTTTAGGAAATAAATAATTACCTTAAAGGATTATATAATTATGATGTATTAATTATCTAATTAATGGAAATATCAAACAAATGATATTTAAAATATTAAAATAAATATAATTTTATATAATTAATTTCATACATTAATTTTATGGATGAATTTGACATTTTAGATGTTATTTAATAGAGTTGGTTCTATGATATCATGTTTTTTATGATATTTTTAAAAACAGAAATAATGAAAAGTGTCAAAATAGACACTAATGATATTTTATCAAAATAATATTTTATTAAATTATTTAAAAATAATAAAACATCTTTAAAAATATAAAATAATTAATATATGGTATAAAATGTTATAAATTTTTCATTTATGCTCTAATTGACATCAAATAAGTAAAAATTACAACATTTTAATATTGAAAAAGTTATTACCTTATTTAAAATTAAAACATGTTAACTAAGGGTGAATCAAAATGACAAGGCTTAAAAAAATACCAAAACATGTTTAAAATATATTGGTTTATGAGATTAAAAACTTATATTATATTATATTTTAATAAATAACATTTTGGTGGTATTTGGACTAGGATTGAATTTATTATAAATTGATATTTTTTGAAATTCCAAAAGAGCCCCTAACCTAAATTATAAAATTGAACCTCATTTCTCATCCCATTTCATCAATTTGTGCCTTATATTTGGAACAAACCCTGAAAATTTATCTTATAAACTTTACTAGCCACATATTAGAGGTTTTGGTCTTTTCAAAAGACCAATCCTAGTGTCCCTAAGAGTAGAACCATATGAGGTTCTCTAAAGAAGAGGTAATCATCTTTACCGACTCCTTTAAGATTATTTATTCTTCTACTTCCTCTTCATGTGTTGTTTACATTTTAAAGTAATAAATATTGTATCATATATATGATGATATGTTATTATGGTTATGGTAAAACAATATCCTACCTTTCATCCATCCTATGAAAAATGAAATAACCACATGTGTGTACGTATGACTTACCGTTTCCACACTATGGTGTAATTTGTTTTTCATCACCACTTTAATTGGATGGGTATAATGATAGAAATAATGAATATATATAGTACTTATGAAATGATATTGGTTTTTTATAATTAACATACCATCCAATTATTTACCCTTTTCAATATTAATGGAATGATATCATCGCTCGTGCATACGTACGGCCTACCGTCTCCACGACGCGGTGAGATTCATTTTCCTCATTAACCATTTAAGAATGATTATAAAAATGTATATAATTATTAAATTTAATATATATGAACTTAATATAATTCTTTAAATGATATATATATATATATATCTTATACATAAGAAATACGACTTACATGACAAAACATGCATAGGAAAATGAAGCATTTAACACCAGAAACAAGGGTAATAAGGAAATATTATTAACAAAATAATATAAGAAGATAATATATGATATCATAAACTTAAATATGATTATGATATAATTTAATAACATGATTTAAACCATTATATAGTAGGTTAAAGTACATTCAACTTAAGGAAAATACAAGATAATGGTTATTTCACAATCTCATTATTATTTAGGATTGTTTATAAGTAAGTATCTATTGGGAAATATTTATCATACATTTCCATGATTCTTAAAAAGGTTTTCCAATTTTTTTTAATATTATCCTAAACTTTTTTAATGTCTTTTATACAAGGTTTAATTTTTATAAAATGGTTTAAAAGGAATATTTTTTTCATTTTCCAAATGAGGTACTTTATGTCTTTTTTGACAGAAGGAATGTTTTTTTAACATATGTAGTGTGAGTGAATTTTTCTTCCATTGTGATCACTATAGAAATTTTACCTATACCAATTCATCTATACCAACGGTTCAGAAAAACTATTTGTATAGGTCTCCTTTTCCAACAGTTTTTCCAAAACTTTTGGGAAAGGGTACTTTGACACCACTTTTCCAAATGGTTTTTCCAAACCATTGGGAAAGGGTAATTTGAGACCAATTTTACCAAAAGTTTGGAAAAAACATTGGGAAAGGGTATACTTTTTCCAATGGGTCCACATTTCTCAATGGTTTTAGAAAACCATTGAGAAAGGGTACTTTAAGACCAATTTTACCAACGGTTTGGGAAAACTGTTGGGAAAGGGTGGGTACCTATCCCAACGGTTCTCAAAACTATTGGTATAGGTCTTTAACAATAGTTTTGAGAACTGTTGGGATAGAAACCCTAATTTTTTATATATACTTTTGTCAAATATATTCATATAAATCAATATATAAATTACATATAAATATAAATATATATTTATCCAAATATATTAAAAAAGGTAGCAATAGGATAGTGGTAAAGTCTTTGATATATAACATGTAGGTTGCGGGTTAAAACCTCCACTATAACATTTTTTTAGATTTACCTATCCCAATGGTCAGTTTGGGAAAACCATTGGGAAAAACCTATCCCAACGGTTTTCAAACCATTAGGATATGTCTTTCCCAATGGTTTTTAAACTGTTGGGATAAGTATTTACCAATGGTTTTCTCTAAGACATCGGGATAGGTCTTTCCCAATGATAAATCACCCAATGGATTACCAAACTATTAGTATAAGTTATACCAATAGTTCCAAACCATTGGTATAGGAAATTTTTCCATTAGTGGATGACTTAAAATTTTTAAGATTCCCTTACAATCTTACAAGGTTATTTTCAAAGTATACTTTTCTTTTATAATTGAATGGTTTTTAAATAAATTATTTCAAAGTAAAAAAGGGGTATTTATCTCAATATTTTTTTAATGATTTTATTATAATATTTTCATATATGTTAACATCCATTGTTGGATCTTATGCTTGATTGAGGTTGATCTATTATGATATCATTTTTCATATTTCATTGAATGTTTTATGATTTAGTTTGATTGTGGATGTGCTATTTTGATACCATTCATGGTTTATGGTTTAATTATTCACATTTTTTATGCTATTTTTAATATTAATTATCATGTTGATTTTGTTTAATCACCCCTTTCATACGTGGAATGCATTGGACTTAGTAAGTGATGAGAGGGTCCCGTTATATACCCTCGATGCATCGTTAGGTCTCATGAAACAAACTAGTTTGAGTATTACCCACTGTATTACCCGTTTATGTATGGTGTCTTGGATGAAGCCTTGAAAGTATATTTATGATGTCTGGCATTATGAATTCACTCATTATAAAATTAGTTATTGATATTCCATGTGATTATTCAATTAGTAATTATATTCTATGTGATTATTCAATTATTATAATATCCATGTGATTATTTATATGATATTATTTGATTTATTCTTACCATATTATTCTCAAGATTATGTTTAAATGTCTTGTGTTTCAGTTATACACATTTCTATAATGTTTTTGATTATTTATTCATTATATCTTCTACTGTATGCTTACTCTTACTAAGCATATGAGCTCACCACTTTCTTATGTTTTATTTTCCCTAGGATGCCAAGAAGTGTATTATGAATGATATGAATGGTTAATCTAGGATAATAATTATGTTCTCAAAGTATTTTCTATGTTGTATTTTACGTTTTAAATTGTAATGTAGGGTTAATGTATGTAATTTGGCTTCTAAGACTGCTAAACCGATTGGTACTTTAGGATTTGAGTTTTGTATCTATGCCAATTTAATAAAGTAAGGAACCAACTTTGGGCTACTGGGGTCAGTGTCATTACATGCTTTCTCATGATCCACCAAACCACCTAACCCAAAAAACTCTGCATATCCTTAGCATGTGCATACTATATTAGTATAAAAAATCATGGTCAAATGATACCTAATGACCATTTACCAAC
This sequence comes from Viscum album, assembly GCA_963277665.1. Lineage (NCBI taxonomy): Eukaryota > Viridiplantae > Streptophyta > Magnoliopsida > Santalales > Viscaceae > Viscum > Viscum album. Next base: position 1,645,515,405 of record OY728159.1, read on the forward strand.
TCGACTCATGATCCTATGATTCGTACACTATCTAAACTAGGATCAAGTCCCCACACAACCATCTAACCATGTCACTTAACATGTTAGTCTCATAGGACTCAAGGAATCCTCGAAGCTTCACCCCATAGGCTTGAAATTCCTCATGGGTAAAATCTAATCACATGGACACCCATCAACCTAGGAATTGTTCCAAGGTTATAAGCATCTACCATGATATAATATCTATAGAACCATCCACCTATGGTCAACACCAATCACCATAACAAGATAACATTATAATAAAAGGTCCAGACACCAAATGATCTTACCCTTCAATTAGATTTGAAACCTGGACTTAAACACTCAGGGTGCTTCCCTTAAGAAGAAACAAAGGCATATAAAAGCCTTACAAAAACCTCTATGGAACCACCCGTGCATCTATTACCTATCTTGAGGCAATTAACCATGCGTCAAGTGTCTAAGAATCCAAGATACTGGGTTGTACTATCTCATATTCATCCTCGATCACCAAACATGTCAAAGCCAAAAACTTACTCTAGGTATCACATTCCCATAAACACACACCCACTACAATGAAACTATGATACAAGGCACCCAATCTAGGGTCCAATACAACCATAAGAATCATCGACTAATGAATTTCACAAGAAATAATGGTACATGGTGATACCTCACAATCTGAAGGTCATGACCTAATTGAGGGCCCAATAGGTAACACCCTACTATCTGGTGAACCCAAACCTATCAAGTCCTCAGAACCCATAACTAAGGGTCTCACCACATAGGATCCCTCTCTATCCCAACAACCCATACCCTTAGTTTATGACCACAAGGAAAACACATCAAATTCTATAAAGGTCTCATCATTTCCCATTTCAATTTATTCAAACACTACTACAAAACCCGCCTATAGAAGTGCTGACATTTATCAGCGCACAAAAAATTAATTGATAAAGTCCATCTTTATCAGTGCTAAAATAAGTGCTGATAAAGGAATCCCTTAATCAGTGCTAAAAAATCACTGATAAAATTCACCCTTTATTAGCTCTTTTTTTAGCACTGATAAAAGGTAACCTTTATCAGCGCTGATAAAGGAAACCTGTATCAGCGCTTTATTTATGGAGCTAATAAAAGGTATCCTTTATCAGTGCTTCTTTAGTGCTAATAGAAGTTTCCATTCATCATCACTTTTCTAGTGCTGATAATGTTCTGTAATAAAATGGAAAATTAAACAAATAAAAATAAAATGAGTAAATTAAGAAAAATATGAAACATTTTATTAATTAAATAATTATTGATAAAAATGAATAAATTTCATATACAAATGTATTGATTATAAATATTAATAAATATTATATATTAAATATAGATATATAAAATAAATAAGTATAATATATATAAAATGTTAATTAAAGATATATTAATGTCTTATTCATTTTTAATGTTGTTTGATTTTAAATTTAACCTATATTAAACATCGTGTGTTGCATTTATTTCACACATACACACATATATGTTAATGCATTTGTATACATAAATGCACACACAAATATATTATGCAATATATAGAAACACATACACCTAATATTTATATAATTTATTCAAAATTTAGTATATTTTAAAATTTAATTATAACATGATACATTTAATATATATTATGTTTTTAATCAATCAATTTTATTTATTTGTTTTTAATATACTACAGTTAGTGTATTCATTTTTAATGTTTTTTATTTTTTATTTTATTTTTGAATTTTATCATTTTTTATTATTTATTTATATATATATATTTACTATGTTTTATCATTTTCAATGTGTATTCATCCACTTTAATATATATATATATATATATATATATCTGTATTTTTTTAATAACTTATTTTTAATTAATAAAAATTATCCATTTTTTCAATATTTTTAAAGTGTACTCATTTTGAATTATTCAATTTCAATAATTTTTAAAATGCATGTATTTAAGATTATATATCCATTAATAATGTTGAAAATATATTTGTAAATAAATATTTAGAAATAAATTTATGCATAAATATATATTTACTATATTAATAATTATTATTTTCAAATAAGTATTTATATAATTATAAATAAATAATTATATATATATATTTAAATATGTATAAAATTACAATAAAGTTATTTAAATAATTATAATTACAAAACTTTTAACAACACTTTTGTAGTGCTGATAAAGATCAATCTTTATTAGTACTAATAAAGAACTATTAAAAGACATATTTATTAGTGCTAAAATGTTAGCACTGATAAATACTCCTTTTTATCAACACTTATAAATTTAGCACTGATTAAAGGGATCTTTATCAGTACTTTTCTAAAAGCACTATTAAAAGTGTCCCCGATCTATTTAAAAAAACCCTTACCATGAATCAGTTGCTCGCGATTCTCAAGATCTCGCGGAACTCATCTACTATTAGTGAGACTCCTTTATGTTCTCTCAGATTAATCAAGGCTATAATCCATTGTATGTTATTTACTAATCTTCATCTATAATTTTTTGATGTTTTGGCTTCTGTGTTTTGTGTTTTTGTGATGTTCTTAGACATGAATAACCCTACATCTCTTCTCGTTGCTACTGAAAGTCAATGAGTGTGGTTCTATTTATTCTTCTACTTTCATATGCATTTGAGTGTCCAACCCATTTTTCCTTAGAGACACACATAGATAGTTTACTATACTCTCGATATTAACAAGTAGACCTCTCATACCCCTCAATTTTCTATTCATTTGAATAATATAGGGTTCCAAAATCTTGGTAGTTTCTCAAATTTAATTCATCTTATATACTAGATTATAGATTCGAATGTCTTAATTAGGAGGGTTTTTAAGGATCAGGGGATACCAAGTTGTGGCCATCATTTATGGGTGATGAACATATAGGGACCAAGGTAAGTGTAAAAATCATTAAAACATGTTTTTTGGATTTTGGTTATTCATGTAAATTGTTAAACCATGAAATAGGTTATTTAGATTTATGATTTTGATGAATAATTTTTTATTAAATTCAAAAAAACATTGAATTAATTAGTCATGTTTCAAAAATTATTTTAGTGATGCATGTTGTGAGATTTTTGTTTTTATAATTAAATCAAGATTATTATCAAACTTTAACCAGTCATGGAATATGATTAAAGTTTCATCATAGAATATGATTGAGTTATAGGGATACCTCTCTCCAATATTATATTTTACAACCAATAATATCATTATCAGTCATAAATTAGGAAGTTATTAGAGATAATTGTAGATATACTTCAAGCTATGTGGTATAATTTTCAATGATGGAAAGTATCTATGGTTCCTCTCTAATATTTTATAGTAATATATCATAATAATAAATTTAAGATTACATTGAATAGATTCATTTCATTTATAAGAGAAAAAAAATTCTAGATCAATACTGAGAATAAATTAAAAAATTCACCCTTTAAAGGGATGAATGTTATTGGAGGGATCTTATGTTGGATTAAAAAAAATCCAAAATTGGAAGGCGAGGAATACTTAAGTAGACAAAAGTGATGTCCAATGTAGGTGGGGTGATATTTATTTCTTCAATACCATTAGAGTGGATATATTCCAATTCCTCTTCAATTAAGGAGACTTTTTGAGTGATTTCATTAGTGTAGGTTCCTAGGACAATTTAATCCTTAGACGCTTGATTATCTTCCATCTCTTGATGATAGATTGGACTCCCTCTTTCAAACTATATTTCCTCCCATCATCGTGGTTCCAAAGTTTAGTGATGACATACCTTCTGAATAGTGATGGAAAGAAGGCTAGTTTGAAAGAGAGAATGAGTAGCCTCAAATCCATCATCAAGAGATGGAAGACAATCAAGCATCTGAGGACATATTAAATAAATGTAGTGAAGGTTAGTTGTACTATAGTATTGAATTATTGTATCACTATTTAAGATAGTAAATTTTTTCATGCAATATGCATGCAATTGTGTACTTTTATGCATGAAGTATATCACGTTGTTGTTATTCAAGAGACATTAAATGTTTTACTACTCATGAAAACAATGTCTTCTAAACATGATGATGTTTTCAATCTTGAGAAATAGAAAACTGTTGATGAAAAAACTGTGAAATTATTAGGGGATTAACAACATGTTGATGAAAAAAAGAAAAAAAAACCAAGAATGATGCAACATCATAGTTTTGAATAAAATTATCAAGGCAATAAGCTAGGGTATAAAATTTGAGGTTGGTTGGAATCAATGAAACTAACCTATTGACCCCAACAAGTCAACATTCATCAGTTATCTTTGGGTCACAATGAGGATAAATGTGCTTATTGATATTGACTCATGGAGCCACATCCAACCTATAATGAAGGAAATACTTTGGAAAGATATAACAGTAATTTTACAATATACTTTCTCTATTTTACTGAAAAATTATATAAAAAACATTGATTTAGTTTTTATTATTCCTTGTAGAATTAATTTATTTTAGAATATTTCCATAATAAATTTGTCTTAATGGCCATTGGAAAATCCCATAGAGGCTTATGGACCCTTTTGATGAAGTTATATCTTAGGGATGCTGAGGGGAAAATAAATCCCCACCCACCACTTTGTTATGCACACATTATAAAGCAGGAAACATGGATTGCTTTCAGAAATCGTCGCAACAAGAAATCATTTCAGGTGCATTGCAGTGGATAATATATTATTTTGAATTATTTATTTTATCCAACTTGATTTAAAATTATTAATTTATGAAATAAAAAAAGAGTATTGAAAATAAAGAGCATGTATCAAAACCAGCGTACCCCTATCGCAATGGAAGGATGGGGTACGCTTCATTAGAGAAGAACTTGGTATATATTTTAAATCAACAATAAAAGTTTAATTATGTGATATGAAACAACATATATTCATTTATTTATATGCATATTGATGAATCAAAATTTGAAGCCACTTCCATCCCACATCATGTGCTATGTAAGGAGTCTCGTGTAAATAAGGATGATCTATTAGTTGATAAAAACAAAAAAGTAGTATTGGAAGAATGTGTAATTATGAAATAATTGTAATTAATTATGATTTATAATAATATTACATAAAATAAATATGTTCATATTTTTTTATATGGTTTAGACATAAGAATCAGCGATGGTCGTACCAGAAGAAAAGTAACTTTCGGTAGCTTTTAAGTAGCCTGAACAATATAGTCGCATTAGAGGATTAGGTTTTGGAATCTCTCCTAAAAAATATTTCAATAAGATAAAACCAAATGAAGATACATATAATCTAATGAGATTAATATAGACACAAATAAACTCATTGTAAGATATTATTTTTCAGTCTGGTTTAGAAGACTAATGTATAAGAAAAGATCAAAGTGAACTGGCAGTGGAGAAAAGATCCACACATGATCCAAATGATCCCACTATCTTTGAGGCTAGTAATTCCCCCCAAATATTACCTAGGGTAATCAATTTTTTCATTACTCTTTCTCTTAAATTTGAATCAAACAACTTATGATAACTTTATATTACTAAAATTATGTAGGGTGTAGTTGTATGTGATTTTTATCTGTCAACACCCACATAAAGCCATGTTGTAATGGGTACATTGTATAATATCCCAGAAGACCAGCTACACAATAAACCCCTCCCAAAAGATCACATGAGAGTGGGGATTGAGGTAGCTTATGAGCCAAATGTTGAGTTTCCTGTTCCACTTAATGATCCAAATATTACAATGGTCCAAGATGATATTGGAGCTTTCATAGAATGTTTGTCTAATCTTATAAAGATACATGAGATACGTCTTTAAAAAATTTTTTATATGAAAAACCTGTAACAATTGATGATAAATTTTTTGAATTGAGGTATGATATTACAGATAAATAAAGCAGTGGAGAAACAAAAGGTCAAATCAAGAAAATCTATTTAATCAGTCAAGAAAACAAAATGAACTTTTGAGAGTACCTTCTCTCCACCAGTTCCATAGAAACATTTATTAACATTAAAACTTCATATAGAGACCACATTTAAAGATAAAACTATATATTACATTCACTATGAAGAAGAAATATTTGGAGTTTCCATTATGGATGGAATTAGTCTCAAGACTCTAAATGAGATTCTCAATCATGAGTGGATGGGCGTCTCAGTTGTGAATACACACATAAGGTACATTTTCATAATACATCTATCCAAATAGTGAGACAAATATGTTTATTAAAGTTAATAACTATTCATATTTTGTACAGGTGTTTATATTACAACTATATAAAGGGAAGATCGCCCGAAGCACGATTTGGATTAATTAATCTTAGTATCATTTATAAAAAGTAAATTACTTTGGATAAGGAAGAAATAGACAAGAAAAGAGACAAGTTACTCCAAGCGTTTAAAAAAAGTATCAGATAACAAACTCTTTTTTATGCCTATAATTCAAGGGTAAAACTCTATGATCTAATCACATCAAATATATTTTTAATTTTTGTATTAATTAACTATTTTTATTTTTTTAGGAAGCACTGAATGTTGATAGCAGTCAGCATAGACTCCTAGAATATTTATTTTTTGGATTCAATTCATGGACTTCTAACCAACCGACCACACATGATGTGTATTGTGAATATGTAATACACTACAATCAACATTTTATAGATAAAATTAGAATTATAAGTTTAGTCTATGTTTTAACAAGAATTTTGTTATAATAGGGCGGTCTCTAAATACAGGCTAAATCATGGCATAAAGCTAACATTAGAAAAGATAAAACCTGTTTATTACTATAAATGGAAAAAATTAATGTATATATAGATATATTTAACTATAAAAACATTTCAAAACAATTTACTTATTTTGGTCAATGTTTCTATAGTGTCTAAAATAGGATAATAAAATTGATTATGGATATTATGTTTACAAATTTATGAGATATATCATACAACATGAAAAAACTAACATCCCCATATAGGTAATTTATAAAGGTAATTATAATTTCATTAAATATATTTCATAATCATTTTTTTGTTTATATTTTCTCAGTACTATCAAGATTGATGACAAAAGAGTTATTCAAAAGAAGAAATCAATTTGTTTAGAGATGAGTGGGTAGTGTAATTTTTGTCATAATGTATGAAGATAACAAATTTAGGTGATTACATTCTATGTTTGTGATCTAGTATGATTTATGACCATCAAAAAATATTTGGGGTGTGAAGAATTAGTGTCAGAATGCCTATATATTATTCTTCATCTCTTTATTAAGGAGAATATTAATGGAGGAAATCAATTTGTTTAGAAGTGATGGCCTGTAAACAATAAATTTTTTGTGAAAACACAGAGGTGTAGGTGGAGGCAGAGGTGAAAGAAAAGGTGGAGGAGGAGGCAAAGGCAGAGGAAAAGTTGGAGTCAGAGACCAATGTGGAGGAGGAGGTAGAGGCGAAGATTGAGGTGAAGATTGAGGTAGAGGAGGATAAGAAGTACTGGCTTGAAAACAATAAAATTTTTGGGCAATGAAGCATAATAAAGATCATACCATGATTTTGTTTGAGATTTTTTTTAAAGTTAACACAACACTTATCACTTAAGATAAGAGCCATTATGCGTCTTTCCAGTTTAAAATGACATTTTAGTAAAAAACAAATTTGGCATACTAAAAAATGAGAAAACAAATTCATATTGATTTGATACTTTAGGAAAATGATCCATGAGTCATTTGGGATGTGTAGAATTCATCCAAACCTCAATCCGACACATGGTGTGATCGGTATGACTCTAAGTGCGTCTTTTTATTCAAAACTGCATTAATTTTAATCAAAAAACAACAGACATACTCAAAATAAAGCAAACACATTCTAATTATTTTGATAGTTTAGGAAAACAATCCATGAGTCATTTTCAGCATGTAGCATTCAACCTAACCTCAATCCTACACACGGTGTGACCTGTATGACTCCAAGTGCATATTTTTTATTCAAAATTGACATTAATGTTAATAAAAAAAACTAACAAACTCAAAACTGAGAAAAAACATTTAGATTATTTTATTACTTTAGGAAAATGATACATACGTCATTTTTGACATGTAGGGATTATCCACACCTCAATCCGATGCATGGTGTGACCGGTATGACTCCAATTTCATCTTTTTATTCAAAACTAACATTAATTTTAATAAAAAAAACAACTGACATACTCAAAACTGAGAAAACACATTCTGATTATTTTGATACTTTATAAAAATGATGCATAAGTCATTTGGGATGCGAGTAATTCAGCCACACCTTAATCCGATGCATGGTGTTACCGGTATGACTCCAAGTGCGTCTTTTTTATTCAAAATTGATATTTATTTTAATAAAAAAACTAACATACTCAAAACCAAGAAAATTCATTCATATTGTTTTGGTACTTTAGGAAAACAATCAATATGTCATTTGTGACATGTAGGGATCATCTGAACCTCAATCCGACACACGGTGTGACCGGTAGGACTCCAAGTGCATCTTTTTATTCAAAATTGACATTAATTTTAATCAAAAATACAAATGACATACTCAAAAATGAGAAAACACATTTTTATTGTTTTGATACTTTAGGAAAATAATGAATGAGTTATTTGGGACATGTATCATTCAATAAAACCTCAATCCTATGCATGGTGTGACCGGTATGACTCCAAGTGCATCTTTTTTATTCAAAACTGAAAATCATTTTAATCAAAAAAAAACTGACATACTCAAAACTGATAAAATCCATTTAGATTATTTTGTTACTTTAGGACAACAATCCATACATCATTTGTGACATTTATGGATTAGAAAAACCTCAATTTGATGCATGGTCTGACCGATATGACTCTAAGTGCATCTTTTTATTCCAAACTGACATTAATTTTAATAAAAAAACAAATGACATACTCAAAACTGAGAAAATGCATTCCAATTGTTTTGATACTTTAGTAAAATGATCCATGAGTCATTTTGGATGTGTGTAATTCAATCTCACCTCAATCCGATGCACGATGTGACCATTATGACTCCAAGTGTGTTTTTTTATTCAAAATTGACATTCATTTTAATAAAAAAACTGACATACTCAAAAACCAAAAAAACACATTCAGATTGTTTTGGTACTTTAGGAAAATGATCCATATGTCATTTTTGATGCATAGGGATCAACCACACCTCAATCTGACACACGATTTGACTGGTATGACTCCTAGTACATCTTTTTTATTCAAAAGTGATTTATTTTAATAAAAAAAACTAACATACTCAATAATAGTGTTTTCTTTTTCTTGTATTTGTGTTAGAAAATTTATTTCATTTAAATGTAGTATTTGTATCTTATTTTGGTAATTTTTGTTACTATTTCTACAGATGCAGTGTGTTACAGTGCACTGCACTTGTTTTTGGTGATGTAGTGTGCCGCTACATCACACTACAATTTTCAACTTTATCAGCGCTATTAACTGTGCTGATAAATCTTATTGGTTCTTATAAAATCACTAATAGAGTCTATCTATATAAACACATTAAAAATCACTGATAAATCATACTTTTATTAGTTCTAAATTAAAGTGATGATAAATGAGGTTTTTTATTAGTGCTTTGAAAAGCACTGATAAATAACACCTTTATCAGTGCTTTTATATGTGCTAATAATTATCCCCTTTATCAGTAATTTTTTAGCACTAATAAAATTCATGAACTTTTAACCACGTTAAGGTAATCAGTGCTTCTCTAGTGATGATAAAAGTTGATTCTAGCACTTTTAAAATTGTGTTTCGTAGTAGTGAAACTTTACAATTTTACAACCCATGGATACAAATTTTAAATTTTTTAATTATGAAATATTTTAAAATTATCTATATTTATTTGATTTCATATTCCATGGTTTGGTTAGATAGAATATCATAAAAAAATTATAAAGGAAAACACCTTATAAGTTTCTGACCAACACTTTATTTAACCAAAACCATCTCTTTATATATTATTTATACGTTCATATTAACCAGGAGTCACATGAGGAGTTGGTCAAGTTGATTACAACACACACTTATATGTAAACAATATAAATGGCTACATACACTTTAAATACCAACCCCTCTCAATCATTTAAAACTATAGGCAGATATAAATTTCCAGCAAACATAATCTATAGATAATAAATAAAATACTAGTACATGTGAATCCCAATCAACTATAAATCATAGGAAACATGAAGATGACATATCAATACTATATGAATAGAATTATACATGAATGCACACACCCTCTATTTCCATAATGGTCCAAGAGATAAAAATCTCATAAATTAATAACATCACATCCATTTGCATCACTTGAGGTAGAGATCGATCAAATGTAAAAGCGTAAAGTATGAACAACAATTACCACCCCTATAAACTCAGTTTTTCCCTCATGTGTGGGGTTATAGGAACCTAGGAATGATATCATTACCAAGATTTTAAAATATCCTAGTCTCCTATATACCATGCCCAAACAATGATATAAAAGGAAAAGAAACAACTATGATACCACTTTTTAATTCCCTAACCCAAAATACACTCGACTGGTGCCCTGATCTAGTGCACCACATGACCGTAGGTGCACCTCCCCATACAACAAAGGCTATCAACCAATTATGAGGGCTTATAGAAACACTATGGGGAGACTATGACCTCATATTATAGTAGAAAAACAGTATAAATAAAATTAAACATATATAGAATTTAGATAGATATCTCAATTAGCACAATCAATGATAAACAATAAATACAACATCTGGTGTAATAGATAATTAATGCATCATACATACTAGACCCCCCATGGGAGGATCATACACAAGCAACATAAAATAAATAAAATAAAATTGAGTCCAATAATCTATCTTTGACAGGTACCGAGTCCATATTGGTCTCATCATCCAACTCTGACCTAGGAAAATAATAACATGTATCAACATAATTCTTTACTTAAACATAGACCTAAAACCAAGAATAATGTATGCTTGGGTAACTATTTACCATGGAATCCCAAGCAAGGCATGAGTATAACTTAGTAGTCCACCACCTACATCATTCATAAAATAACTAGTATGATAAGTAGTTCATGTAGAGGTTAAATAAAGAAAAAATTTAAATAAATTATTAGTTCAACAATTATAAAAAAATTTAAGATAAAAATAATAAAAAATAACACCCTAGGTTCATGATGACACTCAAGGTCATATGTACCATTTTTTATCTCTAGGAACATGACCATGATCGACCATACTTGCTTTGTCCAGTGCTAGGGTGTCTTTGAGCACATCTCAATGACCACACCAACCATAAATATCTACATGGAATTCAGGAGGACATCATGGAATTCCTAAGTCATAATGTATGACACAAAATCTAAAGTCTCATCCTAAAATTCCCATGGAATTCAAGATCTCTCCCTAAAATTCCCCATAATCATTCATCACTCAAATCTAGGCACTTATGCTGGCATTCCAATGGAATCCGATCACTCGTCTCTACATTCCTCAACATCAGTCATAAGGGTCTAGGAACTCCTCCTAGACTTCTCAAGTTTTCAATCAAATGGAATATGATCTCTCATCCCAACATTCCCAATCATCGAGCATCATATGGAATTCAAGTTCTCATCCTGACATTCCCAAGTAGCACATGTGATATGGAATCCAAGGATCTCATACCATCATTCCCAGGAATTAGGCATCAATTTAGAAATTTTATTAATTAAACATTCATTCCATTTAATTTTCATTCGGCCCATGTCCAACACTTCCCATATTTCAAGGCTTTAATTAAATGCATAAACACCACTTATAATACACAAGGCTCATCTATATTAAAATTTAAAATGTACTTATTTACTTTTACATTAACCATATCCATCATCATGATTAAAACTCATGAAATTATATAATATAAGTCCCTATATAATAATCATTTATCATTTTCCAAGGAAAATATTCTATTTATCATAACAAGGGCTATATAACCAATTTAATATAATTTTTATGAATTTTGGAATAAACAACCCATTCTACTAAATCCATACCATTACACAAGCCTCCATTTACAATATCACACTTTATGTTACATTAGAACCATTTCTAATTTAAAGAACAAACCATTTATAATTATGAATGGTTGTGAAATTTCATTTCACAAACATTGATTCAAACTACATTTCCTATTAAATAATTTTAAACATAATCCATGCATTTTAAAAACATTGAGCTATTTCAAGGTTACTTTCTCCACTAGTCATTCCACTTGATATCACCATTTCATATGGTCCAACGTGTAACAAAAAGTCCATTTAAACTAGGGTAACTCAAAATCAAATATTTTAATTTAAAAAGTTTTGCATAATGAAGCTGACTTGACCACACAATACATGAACTCAAAGAAAGGGTGAGACTATGGTTTAAATTAAAGGGACCACCTAACTTAGCCTTATAGGAGCCTACTTACCTGGTATCAACCCCTAGTTTTAGATAACATGGTATAAAATTAAGAACTATAAAACACCCTAAAAATAGGGCATTTATCCCATAAACGGTGTAAGAACACTAGACAAAAAAAGAGACCAGGAAAAGGAGGAAGATGACTCTTAGAATCACCTTTCCAATACTATAGAAATAAGTTAATTTAGACACTAGATGGAGGAGTTCCACCATGGAAGAGAGGAAAGGGAAGAGAGGTGGTGTGTGTATTGCTATTGGATGAATGGGGGAAGAAAAGGGGTTAAAACCCTTTTAAGTTTTTAAGGAAAAAAATGGTCATTTTTTTCTTTTTAAGGGGTTCATGGTTTGGCAGCACGATTGACCAAATTTTGCACCAACCATATTACCTCCACTTCCTAGTGGTAATCCCTTCACACAGGTATGATACATGGTTTCATAGACCACGTTATAACCATGTGAATTTTTTGAAATTTAATGTAGATATTCACATAAAATCTAGGGACCTATTTCATAGTTTTAAAAATATCTCACCTATATAATTTGGGCCACATGGTTGGGGTTCACGGTTAGCACTAACCATGCACTAACTGTGTGCCCTGGGCTATAACTCTAAAAACTTGAACTCCAAGTCCCAAACCCCCAATACAATCTTAAAACCTCTAAACATCCTATATAACTTCATTCCCAACCCAAAATGGTTCTTTTGAGGGGTTCCAACCCTTAGAATTTAATTCTGATGGCCGACTCAAAATCCGTCCTATCCATTAGTTTGAAAATTCAAACTTTTTTTAATTTATGAGAACTTGTACAAAACCGATTCCTTAACAATACATTTATATTATTTTAAACCATTAAACATATTTTTTATAATGTGGTTAGTACTATTCATACCTTCCAATTTATTGACTAGGTTATAATGGTCAAATTTAAATAATATTATTTTTATAATATATCAGTTCCCTTAAAGATTAGTGTTTCATGTTAATAAAGATATCAAGTATAGTATTCCTTTAAAATATTTTTTGGGGTGTTACATAATGGGGTTCCTTTGAGACATGATATCGTAGTTGGATATTTATTTTAGGATTCATAAAGCCTTTAGTGTTCCAAGCACTACAAGATACCTATGCTGGTGGATTTTGAGGTATGGATCTATGATAATTGGGACTTATCAATATACCTAAGTCCCATAGTGTTTGAGTATATCTAGATTACTCTTACTAAATTTCTTTCATTATCTCATTAGTTTCAGGAATCTTGAGATGACTTAGTTTTCTATTTTCACTAATTATCCTCCTCCTAGACACCTCTAGTGCTAGGAGTTGAGTTGATTGTTGCTTCATGTTCCATTTATGTATTTTAGTGTGTGGAACTATATAGATACCCTATCCTTTTAAACATATAATTACATGATTTTAAATGTATTTAAACATCAAATTACATTCCAAGGATCATAGAGTCCAGTGTCTTGGAAGACTAGGTATATAAAACTAAAAACATGGGACTAAATAAAAAATTTCTTTATTTAATCTTCATAAAGTGACCCTAACTTCTTTGAGACCTTACATCAGGATAAAATAACTTTGGGACAACATGAACAAATGGATGAGTTAAAATCCCAGTAAGGTAATAAACATAAGAATAAATCTTAGCACACAGTTTAGAAGAAATAATATAATGATATAAATAGGCACGATACATGATTAAACATAAGGAATCATAAAATTTAGAACATGGGATCATATAATCATGGAAGCATAGTAATGGTGAAGCAACATAAAACATGAATTTATCATGAGACAAGGCTCATTTAATATAGAGTATCATGAGTCAAGACTAACAACTAAGACCGTTGCACATAGAGCACAAGTCAAGGCTAACCGCCAAGACTGTTGCACATAACATCTCACGAGACTAAAATTTACCAAATTAATTAGAGTTATGTTTGGGTTCACCCATAATAAAATGTTCATGATTATTTTTTCCACATAAATAATCATACATAAACATAAGGGTACCCCTGGAATGAAATGGGTATCATAATCATATCATAAAACAAAACCAAAAGGTGTATCATAAAAGTGTCCATGAAGGAAAGTAATTAGATCATTAATGAAAAATAATAATTTATAATAGGAATATATCATGATAATTGATGTCAAATTGAAGTGATATCATTTAAAAATAGTATTTAAAAAACTTTATATTTAAAACATTTTAGTGCGGTTTAAGGAAAATATCAAAGATCATTTAAAACAGAAAAGGGAATAATATTTTATATAAAACCATAATTGAACCAAGAAGGTTTTCATAATAAAATGAGTGATTTTATAAGGATAATTGTGGCTTAAAATTTATTATATCATGCATTTGAAATTGGGTAATAATTCAGGAAGTTCCCTTAAAATGGGATTTCTTTTTAGTAAGAATTCAGAAGGGAACCACTTAAAAATTGGAAAAACCTAAAAGATAATGATGAATGGATATTGATACATGATTTTGTAACATATAAAAACTTTTTATAATATTTAAATAAAAATAAAATATAACTTCATTTGGGTAAAAAGAAAGAGAGAAACTCGAAGGAATAATGGCGGTTTGGGTAGAATCTCTTCCGAAGGTATTCTTCACTTGATCTTAATGTCATGAATAATAAAATTAGATTAATTAATTAAAAATTTGATAACCTATTATACATTAAATTTATTTATTATAACCTTATTAAGTTCATTAATGGCATTTTTTATGGGTTAATAGGTTTAATTTCATTGTTTGGGAGCATTTGTTTCCTTGGTTTTTATTATCGGTTTACTTATATATGTTTGGATAATCATGTAAGATTAGGATGGTTGTTCATAATTGAAGTTATATGTTATTATATAAAATTAATAAGCTTAAATGGTTATAAAATTCATTTGATTATTTGGAGTGAGGATGAATCATTATATAAAATTTTAATGATAATCGTTTGGGTTAATTGGCAGTTTTTTGATCATAACGAACTCATTTTGTTTTATAAATTAATACCATTTGTAAAAAATGATTCAAGAAAATTACATAGGATATATTACATAAATAATAATATGTTTAAACTATAAAATGGTTTCATTACTATAATTTAATATGGTAATAGAAATTGAAAACCTGTCATCCTTGAATGTGATAAATTAACACATTTCAAATAGTGTTTCCATTTCTTGTATAAAAGGAGGGGAAATGAGAGATGATGATTAATTATTACATTATAATAAAAAAATTCTAGTAAATATAAGGCATTGGAGTTATCACATCATTTGGACGTGGATAGGTGAGGATAAAAAAGAATACAAAGGAACTTGAAAAGAAATCAAAAGAAAACGAAAGATGGTTTTACCTCTTGATTCCTTGCTCTTGAGAACCTCTTTAGGGGAGAGGTTTTAGTATTTTGATGATTCCAAGAGCTCTTGTACATGGGATAGGGTATTAGGGAGATATTTTAGTATAATTTGGATAATTAATAAGTCTTTATAGGTGTGACGAGAAGATGTGATGAGGGGTGATATTTATAGTGGAGGAGAGGAGTGTTTTCTCAATACTTAATTCATTAGTTTATTATTTTTATCAAGACAAGAAATAGTGATGATTATTGATAATAAAAATAGTAATTATATCACGTGAGTTCTAAAAAATTATTATTACATCAACCATGAATCAATAAATAGTGTATTTAATATATAATGTATATATACCGTAAATTACTGTATTTTACTATTCACAAAAAAATTCAAGTATTTTAGAAAAATCACAAAAAATCACCCTTACCATTTTTTGATGTTTAGAATCAAAAAATTAACTCCATTTTATGAAAATAATTTTCTAAATATGATAAATTTATTTTTTAATTAAAACCATAATTTACTTGAAAAATACAAATTTTAAAATTAAAATTACTTTTCTAACACTTTGAAAAATTAATTAAGGTCTCATAAAATTATCTTATAATCACAAGAAATAAAAATATTATTTTATAAATAAATTTTATGAAAATAAATTTTCTTTTAATTTATTAAATTAATCATAAAATTTTAATTAAATATACACAACTTACAAAAATACCAACACTTAATTAATGAATTTTAAAATATTTATTTAATTTTACTATGATATAATCATATCATCTTGAAACTTATAAGATGGATAAATTTTATTTATACTTTCATTGGTAAGTTTACTATTACATTGGCTGGTTTAATATTCATAAGGGACATATTACTATTCCAAAGGTCAAGTTACTATTTCATCAATAAATGTCTCTAGATATACCTTTTATTTCACTCATTATTCATTTATAAGGTTTGTATGGTGTTCTATATATAATATTATGTGATTATACTATAAGAAATAATTATAAGAAAGTAATTCCATTCATAAAATATTAGGTTGTTACATTCTTCCCCCCTTATGAAATTTCACCCTTGAAATTTCATTTTACATTCTAAGATGAAAACAAGTGTGAGTAATTTTCCTTCATCACTTCCTCTAGTTCCCATGTTGAATCTTCGTACTTATGGTTCCACCATTGTACTTTAACCAGGTGAGTAGTATAGTTACATATAACTTTATCTCTATAATCTAAGATCTTCACTGGTTTCTCCTCATAAAAAAGATCATTATGCAACTGTACCACCTCTAAAGACAGTACATGTGAATGATCTAGTATGTAATTCCTTAAGAGGGATACATGTAATACATCATGTACTTTAGACATGGTAGGTTGAAGTGCTAGTTGATAGGCCATAGCTCCGACATGATTAAGAATCTCAAAGGTGCCGATATATCTGGGACTAAGCTTTCCTTTCTTCCCAAATATCATGACCTTCTTCCATGGAGATATGCATAAGAATACCATGTCTCCAACTTTGAACTCAAGGTCTCATTGACGATTGTATGCATAAATCTTTTTTCAACTTTAGACTGCCTTGATGTATTGTTGAATGATTTTTAATTTATCCTTTATTTCTTCAACCATTTCAGGTCCTAGTAGCTTACACTCACCGACTTCATCCCAGCATGCTGGTGTTTTTCACCTTTTCCCATAAAGGGATTCATATGGATCCATTCAGATGTTGGAGTGGAAATTGTTTTTGTATAAGAATCTGACCAGTGGAAGATGTTGGTCCCATCCTCCTTTAAAGTCCATATAACACACTCTCAACATGTATTCCAGTGTCTAAATAGTTTTCTCATATTGGACATCAGTTTGATGATGATATTCCATATTGAAGTTTAGCTTAGTGCTTATATCATGTTGAATACTCTTTTACAACTTAGAGGTAAACCTCAGATATCATTTGGATACAATCAATAGTGGTAATCCATGCAGCCTTACCAACCATTTTATATATATCCGTGTAAGTTGATCTAATGATAAGTCTTATATAATTGCGATAAAGTGAGTTGTCTTTGTAAGATGATCCACAATGACCCATATAACATTGTTTCCTCTAGATATCCTTGAATGTTCAATAACAAAGTCCATGGTAATGTTCTCCCACTTCCATGTTGTTATGGATAGTGGTTGAATAACCCTCTTAGACTTTTGTCTTTCAACCTTTACTTGTTGACATACCAAACACTTTGATGTACATTCAACAATCTTCTTCTTCATATTGTCCCACCAATAGTTCTCTCGGAGATCTCGAAACATATTTTTGATCCCTAGGTGAATATAGAAGGTTGATCTATGTGCATCATTCAAAAACTTCTTTTTTATCTCTGGATCGAATGGTACACATATTTGTGACCCAAATCTTACAACTCTTTCATCATCAATATTGAACTCATAGAATTTCCCATTTCTAATAGCTTCCACCCTTTTCAGAATTTCCTCATCTTTTCTTTGAGAATCCTTTATTTTATCCATGAGGGATGGTTGAGAAATCATTTGAGAAAGGATTGATGATGTTCCTACCTTAATGATTTCTATTTCCATCCTCTATAAATCTAAGAGTATTGGATCCTACTCAATTATCATCATTGATAAATATTTAGGATCCTTTATACTCAGAGCATCTACTGCCTTATTTGCCTTATCAGGATGGTAGTTGATTGAGTAGTCATAATCCTTGATGAGATCTAACCATATTCACTGGTTCATATTAATCCCCTTCTATGTGAATATATATTTGATACTCTTGTGGTTAGTATATATCTCACACTTATCCACATAGAGATAATGCCACCAGATTTTCAATGCAAAGATCATAACTTCCAACTCCATATCATGCGTGGGATAGTTTTTATCATGAATTTTCAACTACCTTAAGGAATATGATATCAATTTATAATTCTACATCAGTACACACCCTAAGACCTTCTTGGAAGCAACTCTATACTCAAAAAATAGTTATCCACTTTTTGGGAGTGTGAGTACTGACACAGTGATAAGCCTATTTTTGATCTCCTTAAAACTTTCCTCACATTCTTGGGTCCAGAAAAACTTCACCCCTTCCATGTTAGATTAGTTATTGGGTTTGAAAATCATGATAATTTCTTAAAAAATTGTTGATAATACCCAGCTAGACCAAGAAATCTACAAATCTCCATTACAGATGATGGCTTGGGCCACTATTTTATTGCCTTTGTATTGAAAGGGTCCATAGATATCACTTTGTTGGTGATAACATGCCCCAAGAATGATACTTCCTCTATTCAGAACTCACATTTATTGTACTTTCCATAAAGTTTATCCCTTTTTTAAGTATTTATCATAGTATTAAAATGATCATCATGTTCCTCTTTTCTCTTGGAGTATATTAAAATATCATCGACAAAGACTACCATAAATTTTGTTGAGGTAATCTCTAAAGACTAAATCCATGAAAATTCCTAGAGAATTAGTGAGTCTGAATAGAATTACTATGAACTCATAGCATCTATACCTCGTTCAAAAGGCAGTATTGGTAATATCTTCCTTCCTCACCTTTAATTAGTGATATCCTGACTGAAGGTTTACCTTAATGAAATAATTGTCCCCATGAAGCTGATAAAACAAGTCATATATTCGAGGTAGGAGATACTTGTTCTGTATCATAATTTTATTGAGATCACAATAATAAATATATAGGCTCATTAATTCATCCTTCTTAATAAAGAAGACTAGTTCACCCCATGGAGAATCACTCAGGCATATAAAACCCTTTTTCAGATTCTTCTATAACTACTTCAACTCTTCCATCTCAACAATGGCCATTCTATAAGGTGTCTTTGATATAGGAATAGATCTAGGAATAAGTTCAATTGAGAACTCAACCTCTTGGTCATAAAGAAGACCATAAAACTCTTCAGGGAATACATCAATGTAATCCATCATGATGGGCATGTCTTCAAGCATGATTTTCTCCTTTTTCTCAATCATATGAGAAAGATATGCTTAATTATATGGCAACAATATCCACACTTGAGACAATGATTCTAAATGAGATTCATCTTCCTCCTTACACTTGTATAATATTGGATGATTCTATGGGATGTGAAGAGTGATATCCCTTTCCCAATATTTAATGTTGGCTTTATATAAAGATATCCAATCCATCCCCAAAATAGAATTAAACTCTAAAAAAATAAGTTTGAAGAAATTTGAGGGGAGGTTCAGTCCACAAAAATTAACTGGGGAGGAGTTATATACTTTGGATGTAATAATTTCCCAATTTTCTATTCGCACAAATAACTCAACATCCAAATTTTTAGGTGGTGATTGAATAGTTCTACTAAACTTGTAAGATATGAAAGAATACATAGAACCTGAATCAAATAGTACATTCACTATTCTTGAATAAATAACCAATGTATCTGTCACCACATCATTGTTCGACTCTACCTTAGTTGTAGTGATAACATAATACCTTCCCTATTTCCTTGGAGGCTATTGTTGATTTCATCCAATAACCCTTGGATTAGGGAAATTGTTCGCATAATTCCCATATTCCTTGTAGTTGTAACACTACACTACATGATGAGTGTTGATATAAACCTTCCTTTCTTCTTCCTCGTTAGTGTAATTCTTCATATCCCTTCAATAGTTCTTATCCAGATGTCCCATTATTCCACAATTGAAGTAATTCCTGGTTCCCTTTAGACAGTTCCTAGGATGATTCTTCCCAAAATTTTGACACGTGGGATGTTTAGTCTTCTTTCCATTGAGGGATTTATTTACTGATCCACCTATATTAGAATCTATTTTCCATATTTTTTCACCAGGCCCATAAGACCACTGAGAGTCTCTGATCTCTATTTCAACCTTAAGATAACAATGAACAATCTCATCATAACTTTTGAAGTCTCAAATCACCAATGATTTTCATAGACTTATCTTTAGTCCGCTAAAGAAGAGATTCACCTTGATTTTGGTGTTCATGAAAAATACATAGGCATACCTTGAAAGCATTGTAAAGTTTTCTTCATATGACCCAATAGACTCATCTTCCTTCTACTTAATTCCAAGGAACTATCTTTCCATCTTAAGATGGAGGGTTCGAGGAAAATATTTATTGAAAAACATTTTATTGAATTCATCCTAATACATGGAATCAATTTACTCCTTGGACTCTGTAGTATTGATCAATGTCCACCACTAATTAGCTTCCCCATCAAAATGATAAACTTCCATCACAAATTTCTCTTCTTCTAAGCACTGAAGGAAAGAGAATATCTTTTCAATAGAGTTAATACACTGTTCCACAAGGAGGGGATTAGAAGAACCATTAAACATGTGAGGATTTTCTGCATGAAGGATTTAATATAAACTTGATCTTTCCTTGTATAATGTTGTCATTCCACATGATTAAAGTTATTATTCATAACTTGATCCAGTTGAGAAATTACTATCATGAAGTTTTGAACACCCATTCCCATTATATTTGTCATATAATTAGGGAAATATTCACATTACCTATAACATTGATTTTTGTCACATTTTCTTCTATTTCCCCCCATTAACTAAGAAAATAAAATGCATTAAGGGGGGTTGAATACTTAGCTAATAACCATAAAATAAAATTTTGAACATAAAAGGATAAAATTGTAAAGGAAAATTATATCCTAACTTTTGATTACCTAGGTTTAAATATAGGTTATCCTTGATTTTTTTCTTAACATATATTCTTATGGGATATTTTTTTGTTCCCATAATAATGGTTTATAATGATCCTATGAATTTACCAAAGCATATCCCCCAAGAGTGTCAAACCAGGTATGCAGTAAGGCCCATTGTCGTGTACCAGGTTACCCCAAGTTTGGACCGAAACACCTTGTTAGAGTTTTCACTCCTAGGTATATTTGTGCCAAAACCACATCCACTTGTAGTATCTATATAGGGATATATTTTCTTGATAAACCACTTACTATATACTTACCAAAATTTAGGTATGTTTTCTTATACTTAGTCTTATCCCTAGGGTTCTTACTAAAGTGGTCTATTCCTAATATCCAAAAATAAATAGACCATCCTTTGATACCAACTATAATGACCCTATCCTTTTACACATATAATTACATGATTTTAAATGTATTTAAACAACAAATTAAATGCCAAGGATCGTAGATTCTAGTGTCTTGGAAGAATAGGTACATAAAACTGAAAACATGGGACTAAACAAAACATTTCTTTATTTAATCTTCATAAATAACTCCTAACATACTTTAATCCATTAAATTGGTATAGTATAAACTAGGGATAACATGAAAAAAGGGATGATTTAAAATCCTAGTAAGGTAATAAACATAATAATAAAGCTTAGCACATGGGTTTTAAGGCATAACATAGTGGTATAAAGAGGCCTGATACATGATTAAACATAAGGAATAATAACATTTAAAACATGGGATAATATAATAATGGAATCATATTAATGTGGAAGAAACATAAAACATGAATTTAGCACTAGTTAAGGCTTGTTTAACATAGATTAGCACGAGTCAAGGCTAACCACCAAGACTATTACACATGGAGCATGAGTCAAGGCTTACCGCCAAGACCGTTGAACATAACATCTCATGAGACTAAAATTTACCCAATGAATTAGAGAAATGTATGGGAAAACCCATCATAAAATTTTCATGATTATGTTTTCCACATAAATAATCATTCATAATCAATCATATATAAACATAAGGGTACTCATGGAATGAAATGGGTATCGTAATCACATCATAAAGCATAACTAATGGGTGTATCATAAAAGTGTCCATGAAGGAAAATAATTAGATCATGAATAAAAAATAATAAGTTATAATAGGCATATATCATGATAAGTTATTCCAAATTTAATTGATATCTTGTAAAAATAGTAGTTAAGAAACTTTAGATTTAAAACATTTTAGTGCGGTTTATGAAAAATATCAAAGATCATTTAAAATAGAAAAGTGAATAATATTTTATATAAAACAAGAAGTGAACCAAGAAGGTTTTCATAATAAAATTATAGATTTTATAAGGATAATTATGTCTTAAAACTTATTATATAGTGTACTTGAAATTGGGTAAGAATTCAGGAAGTTCCCTTAAAACGAGCTTGCTTATCGGGAATAATTGAGAAGGGAACCACTTAAAAATATGTATATCACAAAAAGATAATAATGAATGGATATTGATAAATGAGTTTTGAAAATATAAACCACATTTAAAATATTTAAATAAAAATATAATATAACTTAATTTGGGTAAAAATAAATATAGAGCAACCCGAATGAATAATGGAGGTTCAGGTAGAATCCCCTACCTTAAGTTCAAAGGTGTTCTTCACTTGATCTTAATGTCATGGATAATAAATTTAGATTCATTAATTAACAATTAAATAACCTATTATACATGAAATTTATTTATTATAACCTTATTATGTTCATCCATTACCTTTTTTATGGGTTAATACGTTCAATTTCATTGTTTGGGAGCATTTGTTTCCTTGGTTTTCATGATCAGTTTGCTTATATACATGTACAAATTATCATGTAAGATGAATATGGATATCCATAATTGAATTTATATGTTATTATATAACATACATATGATTAAATGGTTATAAAATTAATTTGGTTATTTGGAGTGAGAATGAATCATTCTATAAAACTTTAATGATAACCGTTTGGGTTAATTGGCAATTTTTTGATCACACCGAACTCATTTTGTTTTATAAATTAATACCATTTTAAAAAAATGATTCTAAAAAATTAAATAGGATATATTAAATACATAATAATCTGGTTCAACCATAAAAATGTTTTCCTGAACATAATTGAAGATAATAATAAAAATTGAAAACCCATCATCCTTGAATGTGATAAATTAACACATCTTAGACGATGTTTCCATTTCTAATATAAAAGGAGGGAAAATGATAGATTATGATGAATTATTACATTATCATAACAACATTACAGTACATGTAAGGTAATACATTTATCACATCATTTTTATGATGATAGGCGAGGATATAAAATAATACAAAGGAACTTGAAAAGAAATTGAAAGAAAACAGAAGATGGTTTTACCTCTTGATTCCTTCCACTTGAGAACCTCCTTAGGGGAGTGGTTTTGGTATTTTAAAGATACCAATATCTCTTAGAAATGGGTGAGGGACTTAGGGATATATTTTAGCAAAATTTTTATAGGTCACAAGTCTTTAGAGGTGTGAGGAGAAGAGGTGGTGATGGGTGGTATTTATAGTCGAGGAGAAGAGTGTTTTCTCAAAATTTAATTCATTAGTTTATTATTTTTCTCAAGAAAATAAATAGTGCTGATTATTAAGAAGAAACATAGTAATTAGATCATGTTATTTATAAAAAATTATTCTTACATCATACATGACTCAATAAATAGTGTATTTAACATATAATGTATATATAATATAAATTACCATATTTCACTATTCACCAAAAAATTCAAGTATTTTAGAAAAATACCAAAGATTCACCCTTAAAATTTTTCAATGTGTAGAATAAAAAAATAAACTAAATTTTATGAAAGTAATTCTATAAATATGAGAAATTTAATTTTTAATTAAAACCATAATTTATATGAAAAATACAAATTTTAAAATTAAAATTACTTTTCTAACACTTTGAAAAATTAATTAAGGTCTCATAAAATTATCTTATAGTCACAATACATCAAAATATTATTTTATGAATACATTTTATGAAAATAAATTTTATTTTAATTTATTAACTTAATCATAAAATTGTAATTAAATATACACGACTTACAAAAATACCAACACTTAATTAATAATTTTTAAAATATTTATTTACTTTTACTATGACATAATTATATCACATTGAAACTTATAATATGGATAAATTTTATTTATACTTCATTGGTGAGATTACTATTTCATTGTCCATTTTACTATTCATAAGGTTCACATTACTATTCCAAAGGTCAAGTTACTATTTCATCAGTAAATGTTCCTTAACTTATAGAGATACCTTTTATTTCACTCATTCTTCATTTATAATATTTGTATTGTGCTATATATGTAATCCTATGTGATTATACTATAATACATAATTATAAGAAGGGAATTCCATTAATAAAACATTGGGTCGTTACATACTAAGTATGTTTATACTCACCCATACACAATACTTGGACCCACACAAGTTTTGTTAGTGAATATGATTTATAGGTCATATATGGATTTGTGAGAGTGGGTTTGGAATAACTTATTCACATTTTTATTCCTCATGACCTTGTGGGATGCAGTGTTAGCTTAGTATTGTAAATACCAAGAGCTGATGGTAACATGAGATAATTATGGTTGGATCTAGCTTGTAGCTAGGGCCTATTCACCTTGGTTTCTTATTAGTTTTCCTTTATTAATATTGGGAAAATATTTTCCCCTTTTTATTATATGCTATTATTACTGGTTATCTTATGGATCTCAGTAGATGTATCATGCATGTGTTACATTCAGTACAGTTTATCATGTTTGTTTATATTCTTTTTATATTGTTTCTTAACTTATGCATTATAAATATGAGTCTATTACAAGTTTTTTATAGTCTAAGTCCTCCCATATGTGTGATATGCCTACTCATTTCTAGTCACCTACCCCTAGCCTAGTAGAGGTGGGCATGGGATGTCACTTTTGACATGCCATAAGCCTGGATAGGGCCTCAATAGTTTAAGATGTGATAAAGTGGTATCAAATTATGGTATGTACTGGGGATGATGATTGAAGTTAGTAGTCATGTGAGGATTATATTGGGAACCTAGGGAAACAAATTTAAGGGGGTATTGAGTGTGATTAATAGACCAAAGAAACCAGTGTATATATGATGACCGGCGTATCCTTTTTCCAGGACCCTGATAATCTTTTTTTCAACATAGAACCCTAAAGAAATCTATTTGGGGTATAATATTTAGTACATGAATCATATATTTTTCAATTATGATATTAAATTCCCTTGTTTCATATCATTTAGATATACTAAAGTCTTGTGGGTGAGAATCACTAATTGTAGGGTGCTACCCAGTGATAACCAACATTTATTTTTAGGCCTAGTTATGGTAATCTCATGAATTTAGTTGGTCCTATAATGACCAAAAAATGGGTGATGATGCATTGTTTCTTTGATACTTGTTTGAGAGGTTCTCTCACCCCATGGTTTGAGGTAACCTATCTTCCCTTGTGCTTGATGCATATCTTTCTTGTGGAGTGAATGGTAGTTTTAACTAAGTTGGATGAGACTACCAGTATATTGATTACACTATATGCATTCGATGATAAAGGCATCATGAGTTTGTGAGGAGAGTATGAACCTTGATTAATAGTGAATTAACTAGATTCTGGGAAATGATACATCATCTTGTTTAGAGTTATATTTCCAATTGTTGGTTCATGTATTGAACTTATTATATGGTAGTGTGAGCTATTAATGGATGATTTAATTCTTAACCTCATGATGATAATACTCTACCATGGTTAGAGTTTGATATCTTATCTTGGTGAATTTATCATTAGAGTATTTTGAGCCTTTCTCAAGGCGGTATGACCATGTTATGTACATGTTAGAGTATATAGGATTTTCAAGGATTTTTTGGAAATGTTCTTCAATGTAGTTGTTTAAGATTAGTGATCCAAGAGGACTCCTGATGAAGAGTATTTGGGTAGTGGTTAATCTTTCTTGCAATGACACCTGTTTCAGAGTCACCTAAGCGTACCTTGGAATATTGTAAATCTTAACATAAATACACCCTGGATGTGGGAGTAGTTCCACTTTCACCTGAAGGTATCCAGAGTAGTTATTTGGATGGATTTTTCATATCATGGATGGAACCTCATGTCCATTTCCTCATGGAACCTCATGTTGTTTTTTCACAGACACATGATGTTAACCTAGTGTAATACATCAAAGAGTTTTGTATTATAGTATAATATCAGTCTAGATATTGGAAAACCATAAATCTCTCTATGATTTTGAGCACTATCCACTAACCCTTATAGTGGAGTAAGTTTACCTCTAATGGACGAGAATGACCTTTTTGAATTTTATTTTTAATAGAGAATATAAGTGATGATACCCAACTTAGTGAGTTTTGGTTACTACAATAGGTTTCATTAAGTGGTTGAAAATTTCATGGATGGGGTAAGTTCTATCTTTAGTAGTGAGTAAGACCCCTCATATGTGGAAATAATGACTAACCCCTTGGTTTTTGAGTTAGATTATCTTAAGATTGGTGAGATTGGGTTTGTGTTATATTTGTGTATAAAAGAAATTCCCTCCTTGAGAATATTAAGGAATGTGTGAATGATTTAGAGTGGTGACTTATGATCGAGCCTTGGTATGAAACTAGTTTATGCACTGATCTATATACTAGGAATGATGAACGACCTTATGGAGTTGCGATGTAATGAACTGAATATCTCCTTGAGATGACTCATAGTGGAGCCTATCAAGTCTTAATATTCTTTTAGTATGAAACCCAAATTCATGGAGTGGATTGTTCCTTTATAAATAGAAACTACAGAGGCTGAGGAGATCAGAGTAGCATAGCTATGGTATGGAAGTTTGTGTTTTCCGAAAAAAGAATCTATGTTTAAGGAATGATAGAAGCATGTGAGCAGTTGTGTTTAGGAAATATATTCTAGTATGAAAGGGGATAAATTTCTCACCTTCATTCAATGGTGGTGTCTTAACACCTTCCTTTTATGTGAAGGAGATTATGGGTATGATGTCGATAAGTGATCTGATGTGATTATATGTTTTCATATGAAAAAAATAAAGGTTTTTCCTTAAACGTTGAAGGTTCATCACCCACTACCATAGGTGGAAAATGATTCTTCCCTAGTGCACATGATGATTTTTGATATGGGAATCCTATTCAGGGACTGCTCTTTTCAAATACAGTCTTTGATGATTTGTGATCAGTGGTTATATTTCGACATACCCATCCCTTTTTGATCATGGTTTGTATATAGGAAGGAATTTATCTTGGGGATTCATTGATGGTTTCAACTTATTCAAGTTCCTTATTTGGGTCTTGAGATGATAGAACATAGTTTTTTGAATGACTAGGACCATCCACTTCAGATAGTGGCAGATTAGGTCACTTGATGAGTAGTGGAGTGGTGTTGATCAGTCAATATAAGTGGTTTTTATAACTAATATGATTGTTGATAGCTTTCAAAAATGAGCGAAGACAATGTTATTGGTATATCACCAATTGAGGATGCAAGTCTATTGAAGATCATGACATGTAAGGTGAAAACTTTGGGTGTTCTAGTGTCAAGGTTTGAGAGGAAGGTTCATGTTTCCCTAAAACTATAAGCTAACAACAATAGAGCCTATACCCTATTAATAGTTTGCAATAGAGGATAATGATGTGAATCCTATAATATTGAAGCCTTGAAACTTTTCCAATATTGACATGTAAAATTAGTCAAGTTCTTAGTGTGATTTTATGACATTGATGGGTTTCCTTCTATGAAGACCATTTGGAATTGTCTTTAAAATTTGGGGATTAGGGAGATCCCATAAGGGTTTATCTTGTCGATATTAATTTTAGGGTGATAGTAGAAGACTTGGGGGATTTTTAACATACCATGATTTGGACAAATAATGAGTTTAATGAATAGACTGAGTAAATCATGCCTTCAATGGAATCATTCCCCTGCTTCTTCTTACTTTAAGATGGAATAAGGCTAGTATCTTCATAGATAAGGGGGATAATCTCCTTAATAACTAGTGATATGATGAGTTCACTTAAATCTCACATCTCGATGGTGAAGGTATTTCGTGTAAGGGTGTGTATATTTCAAAAATTTAAATCTTTATCCTTGCTATTATTCAACCCTAGTTGTTTACTTTTCGAGGATGAAATTTTTTAAGTTGGAAAGAATGTAATGTCCCTAGTTTTTACCTGAGTGGGACTCAACTAGATTTTGATTTTTGAAGTCCCAAGACCTTTCTATGGAAAAAATAATCATTTTTACTTAATTTTAGACCCTGGAAAAAATTTCTAAGGGTTCCATATTGGTTTTGGAATATGGGGTTTACCCCAAGGTTGAGACAGTGGTGAAATATGAGTACTTTAAAACCTCAGAAATAATATAATAAAAATATTATATTTTCTTATTCCATGTGTGTGTGTTTTTGATAAAATGATTGTATCTATTAAATAGATCCTTGAATTGAGAAACTAAGACCACAGTTGAATATGGAGCACAAGTTTTACCTAAGGTATAATGTAAGTATTTTTCACATTAGGTTCTACCATATGCACAATCACTGAAAGTCATAAATAGTTAAATGAATTAAATTAATAAATTAAATTAATTTAAAATACACCCTAGTGATTTTCTATATAAACCTCTCTTAGGTGAATATCTAGTGTTAGTCACATAACCCTAGAGAATTGTGTGAGAGGTAGAGAGAACTCCTAGTGGCATAGACATTTATAGATGTACTTGGTATTAAAGGTAAATTTTGTTTGATCATGTATATTCATGGATCTAATGGTGAACACAACAAGATAATTAATGACATCACTTAAAAACACTTTCTTCACCAAGGATTGATTCATTATTGAGGTAGGTATTTGTTTTGTGGATTTATACTCATTAATTTTATATTGCTACATTAATGCATTAGTCCCTTACAATCTAATCTAGAATAAAAAATTTCAAAAACCATAAAGTTTGTGGTCTATAACTTGATTTAAGAACATGATGATTATATTTATTAGAAAAATTATATAACCATGTGTCATCATCATTTAATATCTCATAATTGATGGTCAGTTTTGTAATGACCCAATTTTTCTCATGAGGTAAAAATCCTTTAAAATTTGGTTTGAACCTTTCTTTTTATCCAAATGAATGTTCTTAAAGGTTTAAAGAAGGGTTAAAAAGTTTTTGAGGCTTATTATCATCCTAGATATTTGGATTTTAAATAAAAAATATGAGTCTCATGGTTGGTGGATGGATAGTAGTAACCATGTGAATAAAATATGAGACCCTTATATAGAGGATCACAGTTTAAAAAACAGTGTGAGAGAGGCCACAAAACCATGAAAAATGGTGTAGGTATGTTTCAGAGTTGGATGAGTTCCTTGGACTCAAGGAGGATGCCTTGTTCAATGGCCTTGGGTCCTATCCCACATAGGTATGA
This sequence comes from Viscum album, assembly GCA_963277665.1. Taxonomy (NCBI): domain Eukaryota; kingdom Viridiplantae; phylum Streptophyta; class Magnoliopsida; order Santalales; family Viscaceae; genus Viscum; species Viscum album. Next base: position 1,645,545,549 of record OY728159.1, read on the forward strand.
TACTTGATATGTTTATCATATGTCACAGTTGATGCTTTACTCTATTATATAGTTATTCTTACTTTGTAGGCTACTTTATACACAAATTGTATTTGTAGATTGGGTTGTATCACTTTATCATTTACAACCATATCCCTATAATACCCTCACACTATTACAACTTATTTTCATAGACTAGATTTGTTATAGAAACAGTTGGTGGTGATATAATTAGTTTATATCACACTTTTTTAGGCTTCCAATTGGTACTCAGACATACTTCAAGGATTCAAGTTGGGATAAGGGAAAGTTTTTAGTTATGGATGCCTGATTTTTTGTACTAGGATGGAGTATGGAAGGAGAGGACCGATCTTGAGCTCATGATTCTAGTGAAGATAACCTTTTTGTATTTTGTTTATTCTTTTGTAACATATTGTATATGACTCATCATTTTCCTTTGTATTCCTATTTTTTTATAGCATAAAAACATGACATTATTTTGTATATGATAGTGGATATTGGTTTGTTTATTGTTTATGATATTGTTTCCATCAGTTTCTTATTTACTCAGATGTTTATTTGTTTCTATTACTAGGTTATTATATTTTTTTCTATGGATATATATATTATTTACCACTAAAATCTATTTTGGTAATGAGGGTATAGTCTCCCCACCATAATAGCACTGACCCTCACTTCTAGTCAGAAGCCTCTGGAATACAGAGAGTTGTGCTTGAGGCCAGGTGGCTCTCAAGTTCTATTACCGATTAGTGAATTGGACCTAGGATGTTACAAGTGGTATCGTAACTTCTTTTCATTTTTGTGTTACTATTTTGGGTTAGTAGACATTATAATAGGAAGGTATTGAGATTCATTAATGAGCTTTTGATTGGGAGTAGCTAATCCATATACAGGGAAAAATCCAATTTTCTTGGGATGGGGATTGATATTATGATTTTTTACTACTACAGTTGTCCTAATTTGACTATTGGGTGACACACATGATTTGTGGAATTATTTTTATTACTATGGATTTTATTTTACCCTTGTATAGTATGGAAAGGAGGTATTATATCATGTATCAAATTAGGCACATGATAATTACCATATCATGCATATTCTATGCCATATTTATTTTACTGCATGCATTGCCTACAAAAAATTATGGTTCTTTTATTTCTATGTTGAAATTGTGATAAAATTTCTTATAGAAAAAGGATAAATAATTGGTTAATTAACATGTTTTCATCAACCTAAATGGTGTTTTCCCATATAGATTTATTGTGGAACTGTAATTAACCAATTATTATATGTTTGAGCCATATAACCATGGTTACACAAGATGATACGAAAAGTTATCCACAATTACATGGATTCCAATTATAGTTTATAAATATAGTACTTCTATAAATTGGGAAAATATGATCCATCTAATTGAGCTATCATAAATGGACTGGTTACATTCTGATACTAAATATAAAAGTTTGGTTTCAGTTACATGATGTGACAATTGTAACTTATAAATCTTAGGTATTTATAACTTGGGAATGACAACTCATATAACTAGACCCTTATATCAATTTAAGTATGAAATTGATAATTATTAAAAGTTAAATGGAATATTTACTCTTAAATAGGGATTCCAATTTTAACTTAAATGTGTTTTCCTCTATAAATTTTAAATTGAAACTCCATATACTGAAACCCCTAATGTGAAATAGAGAACTCACCTTTGACCTGACCTTAATAGAAGATAGTTGAGAATTTATCTTTTGTTTCTTAATGGTTTTTATATCACATAGACATATATTTAAGAGTAGTCATAGAGGTGTTGACTCCTTTATATGAAGTATTGTACCTATCCTATTCTTTTATCAGTGATCTATTCTATTATCAAATCTTATCCAAGGAGTGTTCTTAGAATTGTAGAGATATTCCTCTAAAAAGGATTTGAGTCGTGCGCTAGGAGGGTGGATAAGACCTTTCTCCAAAGGAGGTGGGACATGATCCACTAGTGTTACCTCTTGTAGTGACACTTGCTGCACCTCATGATATTATTGATCTAGGTGTTGATGCTTAGTTTTGAGAGGGTTTACAATGAATCGTGAAAAACATGCAAGGAGCCTAAAGACCGACCCCTACTATGAAGAGTTAATGTGGTAATTTCAATAGCAACATTCTCCTAAATTTTTGGGGGATGTTAGTCCATAGGTTGCTAATTCATGGTTAGAGGCCATGTTATTTATCTGTGATAATCAATAGATGCCTCCAGAGAGGAGGGTTGTAATGTCCCGATTCCAGGTGCCACCCAGAGGTGTCCCGTACCCAGTTGGTCACATGGACTCAAGCACATTTCAACAAATTTTAGAGGCTGTTGACTAGCAGTGAGGGCCTTGGGTGTGATAGTGGGGAAACTATGCCCTCATTGGAAAAGTAATGTAATATAAAGAAACAGATAAAAATAACAGAAGTAATAATAACATGCAATAAGTAAACAACAGAATACTTGAAGTAATAAACAACTGAAGCACATATATATAAATGATGCATGATACATATGTCTAGGAAAGTAGACAAAAAATTCACAATGATGGAATACAGTACTAAACAAAAGTACAAAGAAAACAAATAAACTCCAGTAGTATTGCAAGCCTCAGCTTGGTCCCATGCTCTCCATCTCCACAACAATCAAGTACCTGAAGTAGAAGGGAGCTTTCCCTCATCTATACCTATAAAAATATAATCTGTTTGGGACCAAAATCATGACCCAAACAGGGTGTGAGACGAATACCAGTAGGAAATAACCCAAATATCTGTTCCTAATAGTCAATGAATATATATGGTAGACAATAATAAAAATGAAGTAGTGAACAAGGAAGTACTCAAACATAAACAATCCTATAGTTTAAATTGCATTCATTTTCATATATCAAGTAAGAAAATAATAAAAAATAGGTAACCCTCTGGAAATTACTCACAGCCTAACCCCTTTGGTTCAACCAATCAAACACAATAAATCCTCTGGTAATTACTCACAGTCTAACCCCTCTGGTTCAGCTTTAGTAAAGACTCTCTAAGGAAGCACTCACCGTCAATTACCCCTATGGTATCACATCGGTAACTATAGACACTCTGAGGAAGAAATCAACATCCAATTCCACTTGTGGTCTCGCAACATGGAACTACAAACACTATGATGGAGAACAAAGTCCATCCCCCCTACGGTCTCACAACGTAAAAGTAAACAGACACTCTGGGGAATCCCTTAGTGTCCATTCCCCATATGGTCTACTACACCAGTTTCCCATAGCCCTATTTAATTCAATCATGCACAACAATGTTCAAAATCCCAAGTAAATCTTAAGAACAACTTGGTTAACAAATCTCAAGGACTATTTGGCTAAAAAACTATAAGCATATAACATCATCAGATAATATCACTCCATCCTAACAACACTAGGCATGGAAAATAAGAAGCCTAACCAGCAAATCTAGAACAAATGGAAAACTATAAAATAAACATGGGAAACAAATCCATAGCATGGAAAATAACTCTATTCACAATCAAACAACCTCTACTCAGGAACACAAGGCATAACAGGCATTAACATGGCTAATATACCTGAACACGCAATACCCCATTCAAGGGTATTGGGAATTTTTTCACATAATATTCAAAGAATAACTATGAAAAGGCACAAACCACCTACCTCGATGTTATATGATCGATATACTCTAGTGAAAACCCTTGAATCAACCTAGAATGTGGTAGATCTACAAAAACATCTAAAAATTTCAACCAAGGATATCTCAAGAAAGGAGAGAAATCAAGGAACGAGGATCTAGAAGAAGGAAGAGCCCACCTTACTGATTCCAACATAATAAACGATGGTTGAATCAGAGAACTAATGATTGATCAGGGGATCCAGGAAGAATCATGCTCCTCAGTCACTCTAGGATGAGATGTCATTAGAAGAAGGGGTTTCTGTGAACGAGACACAACCCCGGTCTGATATAACAATTAAAAAGAAAAGTACATGACATGTATTTTAAAATTACATGGCATGTATATACCTTTACCAGGATCCACTTTAGGAGGTCTCTAGGTCACCCCACATGACCATGTACTTAGCAGTTACATGACCAGTACACGGTCACCCGCGACAACTGGCTACATGGTGTGTACTACAAAGTACATGATGTGTACTCCTTAAATTTCTAGATTATCCTCTTTTTCTCAAAAACACCAGAAAAGAAAACTCATACCTGAAAAGAATATCTGGGTTCATACAAACTTCCCCCTTATCATCCCAAAATTTCCCTAGCAAGGTAGTGTATAAGAAGAATCCTCGAATAGCTTTGGCCACTGTGATCGCACATTATCCTCCCTCTCCCAAGTCTCATCTTGTACTTTCCCATGCTGCTATAACACTTGTACTAGAGGAACAAACTGGCCATAGAGAACCTTTGCACTGTGATCAACAATCCAGATAGGATGCTCCTCAAATGAGGCGTCCACCTCCAAATCAACCTCCTCGGGTTAAAAAACATGAGACAAGTCTAAGAAGTAATTCCATAGCTGAGAAATGTGGAAGACGTCGTTGATAGCTCAGTACCTCTGAGGTAACTTAAATCAATAGTTAAACGACCAAAATCTCTCCAAAACCTCAAACGGTCCAACATATCTCGACAAAAGCTTGCCCTGTCTCCTAATCCTCCTATGTCCCAAACTCAGTGTGACACATATAAAAACCCGATCTCCGACCTCAAACTCCAGAGGTCGTCTCCATCGATCAACATAAGAATTCTTTCATGACTTTACAGTATCCATCCTCTTCCAAATCAACTCCACCTGCTCTTTGGTCTCCTGAACAAGACGAGGTCCCAACATAGCTGCCTCTCCTTCTTCTAGCCAACATAGGGGTGATCGACATAGCATACCATACAAAGCCTCATAAGGTTACATATGAATAGTTTCTTGAAAACTATTATTGTAGGAAAACACTACAAGGGGTATGTGCTTCTCCCAATAACCTTTAAAATCTAGGACTCTTGCTCAAAGCATATCCTATAGCACCTGAATTGTATGATTAGACTGACTATCTATCTGGGGATGGTAAGCCATACTCAGAAGTACCTGTGTACCCAAATCCCTCTATAGTCTATGCTAGAACCGATATGTAAAATGGGAATCCCTATCTGAAATGATGGAGTACGGAATCCCATGTAAATGTATAATCTCACGAATGTACAACCTTACCAGCTCATCAACACTGAAGGTATCCTTGATTAGAAAGAAGTGTTCAACCTTCATGAGTCTCTCAATGAAAACCCAAAATATATCATTCCATTGAGGTGACCTCAGTAAGACTGTCATGAAATCCATCACGACATCATTCCACTTACACTTGGGAATAGGTAACTACTGCAAAAGTCCTACTGGTCACTGATGCTCCAACTTTACCTTCTAACAGGTGGAACACCTCATGAAAAACCCAAAAACATATCTCTTCATACATGGAAACCAATACTGAGTGTGTAGATCTTGATACATCTTGGTGACACCAAGATGAACTTCCCAAACAAAGGAATGAAAGTCCTGCATCAGCTCCTCGCACATGTCTTCTGACACCTATATGCGACCATGAAAATAAAATATCTCATCCTTGCCTATGGTTCATCTAGGAATAGGGTCCTCCCTTGACACACTCTCCTATAGGAATAGGCCTTCAGAATCTAATATCTACCTCATTCGCACTCGATCAAGTAGAGTAGAGGTAACAACCACATAAGAAAGAAACATCTACCCCTGTCTGTTGTAAACCTCCAAATCCATCTCATTGAACAGAGCCATAAGCTGCCACTCACTATCGGCCTCTTGAACTACCTATATCTAAGTCCTGCTCAACACATTAGCCACTGCGTTTCCTTTCCCAGGTGTTTAGGAAAGCTCAAATTCAAAGGACTGAAGGTATTTAACCCACCTTCGCTATCTCAGATTCAGATCATGTTGAGTAAAGATATACTTGAGACTTTTGTGGTCAGTGAAAACCACAGATTCTCTCCCAATAGATAATGTCTCCAACAATGTAAATCATGTACAATTGCAACCAACTCAAGATTGCGCGTTAGGTAATTCCTCTCATGTGGCCTCAACTACCGAGACATGTACGCAAAAACTCCTCCCCCCTACATAAGCACTACTCACATCCTGATATCTCATGCATCATATATAATATATAGTATAATTCTTTCCTAGTTCTGAAAAAACTAGTATAGGTACTAAAGTAAACCTCCCTTTCAACTCCTGAAAGGCTAACTCACAAGGATCTGTCCATAGGTACTTCTCACTCTTCTTAGTCAGGCCCTTCAGTGGCAATACTAAGTGTGAAAAGTCTTGTATGAAATGTATTTAGCATCCATCCATCCCTAGAAAACTCCATACCTCAAAGAAGTTATTTGGATGCTTCCAAGAAACTACTGCTCTCAATTTCTCTGGGTCTAATGATACTCTTGTCTCTAAGATAACATGACCCAAGAAGTGAATCTAGTCCATCCAAAAGTGTCATTTTGAGAGATTAGCATATTACTGATACTCTCTCAGTGTACTCAAAGTGATCTCAATATGTGTAGCATGGTTGTGTCGAGTGTGAGAGTACACCAAGATATCGTCCATGAAAACTACCATGAAAGAATCCAAGTATGGATAGAACACTTGATTCATCAGATCCATGAAAATTGTAGGTGCATTTGTGAGGTCGAACGACATAACCACATACCTGTATAGACCATACCTGATCCGAAAGGCTATAAGAGGTATATCTGATGGTCTAACATGAAACTGATGATAGTTGGATCTTAAGTCAATCTTTAATAAAACCTATGATCCTAGAAGATGATCTAAGAGATCATCAATCCTCGACAAGGGATATCGGTTCTTGACTATCAATTGGTTCAACTTTCGATAATCCACACAAAGTCTAAGGGTACCGTCTGCCTTCTTTGCAAACAGGACAGAAGAACCCCAAAAAGAAGTACTGGGTCAGATGAAACCCTTAGCCTGTAACTCCTACAAATGTTTCTTGAGATCCTGTAACTCTGGTGTAGCCATACTATAAGGAGGAATGGACATCAGTGTTGCTCTTGGCATAATCTCAATAGAAAAGTACACCTCTCGCTTTGGAGGCAAACCTGAAAAATCCTCTGGAAAGACATTCTTGAAATGATCGACCACTAGAGGAAAGTCCAACTATGAAGTCCCCTAGTAATCCAGATATAGACTAGAAATCTAGGATGTAACTCCTCCCAAACCATGATGCTCGAGTCCTACTCTGCTTTCCTGGACATCCCATTCACCCTTATGTAGAAACAAGCTGCCCTATGTTGATGTGAAAATCACCCTACATCGATAGTAATCAACCACAGCTTGGAAGGGAACTAACCAGTCCATTTCAAGAATGACATCATAGACTGTCATCTCTAAGACATAAAGGTCCCATAAGAAGTGACACCCACCAACCTCAAGAGGTCACTCCTTACATTGACGTACACTAGCTGTTCTAGTCCCCAACAGAGTATCCAATATCAAGACATCAGCAGAAGTAAAGATACAGAGCCCAAGGCTATCCACAATAGCAACATATATGAAACTATAGGAAACCCCTATATCGAAAAGTGAAAAAGCTAAAACTGAGGAAACTAGAATCGTACCTAAAACTATAGAGGTTTCAGGATCCTGCTCCTGCTGGGTTTGCTCCACTGAAAAATTATGGCCTGTACCGCGACCCTATGACCCTACCTGACCACCCTGAGCTGATCCACCCTATTGTCGCTGAAAGCCTTCCGAATGGATACCACTGACGTGACCTCCACCTTGGCCTGAATGACCGGAAGAACTCTAGTTCCCAGACTGATGAGAAAATGGTGGACCTACTCTGGTACAAGGAGTCAAAACAAAACCTCTATCACCAGCTGCTGGTGAGAAAATCTGACAGAACTGCTGAAGATAACCCATCTTTCCATAAGATCAACACTCCACTAGGTCTCTAGGGCAATGTGACCTTGTATTCCCGCTCTTCCCGCACTGTTAACACACCACCTGGATACCAGAAGAAGTATCATGATTCCTCAGATCCCCGCACCTAGACTCCCTACGGTGCTTCCTACTATCAGTCGAAGGGGTAACAACTCTGGATGCTGAGCCGCCCTGTTTCACAGCTCTAGAATCCCTCAAATTGAATTCTATGATCAGCACCTGGTTAACTATAGAAGTGATGGAAGTCAACCTGAATATGTTCACCTAATATTGAATGTTATGCCTGAGACCATCCTCAAACTTCCTCAGTAGGAATAACTCATCTCCCCCTAGAATGGGTGTGAAGTGATAGAGATCTGTGAAGTGAGAAGAATACTCCATGACTAAGAGAGTACCCTATTCCAGACTCATGAACTCTCATGCTCGATTGGCCCTTAAATTCTCCGAGTAGAAGTAATCATAAAAGGCATGCTGGAACTCATCCCAAGACATACCCTAATGGCGTCCTGCCTATGAGATCACATCCCACCATCTCTTGGAGAAATCCCATAGCATATAGGTAGTAAGCTTCACCCTCCTCTCTGGAGACATCTCCAGATGCTCGAAGATCGACAACATGGATTCTAACCATGACTCTGCAGCCTGAGGTCCTTTATCCTCTAAGAAAGTAGGAGGATGCTACTGTTGAAAGACCCATGTCAATTTTGACATAGATGGGGTAGGAGGCATTACTCCTTGGAAGGTCTAAATGAACCTCATAAAGCCCTATCGGAACTGTGCATCGACACCTGTATCCAAGATAATGGTTGGTGCCAAGACGAGCACAACTAGAGGATCTACTGACAATTTTTAATCTTCCATGTTCGGTGTCTGGTCACTCCCCTGTAACTAACATACAACCAGAGGACATCTTGGTGGCATGACTCTGCAAGGTCAAACACACACCTTAGATAAAGATTAACAAGTATTGAAACTTATAAGTGCAAGAAGGGAACATGAGAAAGAAATCATTCATTATTTATAAAATGTGGATACATGACGTGTACAAATCCTACATGGCATGTTCCCTTAATATTTCATATGGACATGTACTTTTTCCATCCCAGGTCATGTAACACCACATACAAACGACATGTTGTCCTAACACATGGTGTGTACTTGAATCCTCTTCCCCTACCTGAGTTCTTCTATACGAATTAACCCACATAGTTCTCCTAGAACAAGACTACATGGAGTTCTTGTGTTAGAAACGATGTGTACTAGAAAGAACTTCACCGACCTGTGTTGTTAGTCGCATGGAAGATTACACGGATGAATCTACACGACGTGTTTGTGCTAGACACGGTGTGTACTGGCTACTAATAATCCACCCATGTAGTTAGTCACATGGCCGAACACATGGCTCTTAAGACATGACGTGCACATATGGTACATGGCATGTCCCACCAAAAAATAAAATTCCAAACCCTGTGTCTCTTATTACACAACCAGTGACACGATTAAAGACTACACTATGTGTGCATATAGTACACGACATGTGCTTAAGAAAACCAGTTCCTTCCCTAATAGAAGGATACATAGCATGTATTCAACAATACACATCATGTATTCTAGGTTTTTCAAGACAGTAAGCCTAAAAAACTACTCTGAAAGCCCATAAACAATGAAACGAACATCAAAGTTCCAAATCCTGATCCATGGGTGCCCATATTCCCTGTGAATCAAAGCTTGGAATCATATTCATGTCATATACAAGGAATAACAAAGCAATGATCCACCAAATTATAATCCATGAGGACCCATAACACCTCAAGAACCAAAGTTTGGCACTCATTTAAACAAAACCTTACATATTAGAAATACCATATCAAATAGCAGGTATTATATCAAGGCATCTATCACAACAACATGAATATCTAGCACAATATTTATCAGAACAACATGCAATCAGTAATGCACCCTAAATAGCATAGCAAGAATGCATAGCATGTGATCTCTATCAAGTTCCTATATGATGCATGAGATGGAATACCATCATCTCATTAGGTTGTAACAGAAATAGAACCTCAATAATATCAACAATAACAACAAAAAACATGTGAATAACCCAATAGTGAAGTCAAATCAATTCTAATAATTGACAAACCAGAAAAATTGCAATAATCTAGGTAAATTGGATTTTCTCTATACACGGGTTAGCTACTCCTGGGCACAACTTATTAACAACTACCCATTCCTTCCTATCCCTAGATATAAGATCTAAACAGTAAGTCAAGAAGAAAATAATTCCTCTAATACCACTTTGTAACATCTCAGTTCCGTGTGCCACCTAGAGGTTCCCCGTACCCGGTTGGTCACATGGCCTCAAGCACATTTCCCCAAATGCCAAAGGATGCCGACTAGTAGTGTGGGCATTGGGTGTGATAGTGGGGAAATTATGCCCTTGTTGGCAGAGTAATGCATTGGAAAGAAATAGATAACTATAGTGAAAGCAGTAATAACATGCAATAAGTAAACAATAGAAGACTAGAAGTAATAAACAACTAGAGTACATATATATAAATGATTTATGATACATATGTCTAGGAAATCATCCAAACAAGTCATAATGCTAGAATACATTACTAAAACAAAGTATAAAGAAAACAAATAAACTCCAGCAGCATTACAAGCCTCAACTTGGTCCCATGATCTCCATCTCCACAACAATCAAGTACCAGAAGTAGAAGGGCTCTTGTCCTTATCTATACCTATAAAAATATAATCTATTTGGGTCCAAAAGAATGACTCAAACAGGGTGTGAGATGAATACCAGTAGGAAACCATCCAAAGATCTGTGCTTAATAGTCAGTGAATATATATGGCAGGCAATAAGCAAAATGAAGCAGCGAACAAGGAAGTACTCAAAAGTAAACAATCATACAGTTTCAATTGTATTCATTTTCATATATCAAGTAAGTATCTAATCAAAAATAGGCAACCCTATGGGAAGTACTCATAGACTTACCCCTCTGGTTCAACTAATCAAATACAAGCAACCCTCTAGGAAGTACTCACAGTCTAACCCCTCTGGTTCAACTTTAGCAATGACTCTCTGAGGAAGAACTCATCATCAATTCCCCTTGTGGTCTTGCATCAGTAACTATAGACACTCTGAGGAAGCACTCAACATCAAATCCCCCCTATGGTATCGCAACGTGAAACTACAAAAACTCTGAGGGAGCATAAATTCCATACCCCATATGGTCTCGCAACATTAAAAGTAAAAAGACACTCTAGGGAATCTCTCAGCATCCATTCCCCCTATGGTCTACTACACCAGGTTCCCACAGCCCAGTGTAAGTCAATAGTGCACAACGATGTTCAACAGCCCAAGTGAACCTTATGAACTACTTGTCTAATATCTTTCGAGGACTACTTGGCTAAACATCTACAATCATATAACATCATCAGATAAAATCACTCCATCCTAACAACACTAAGCATGGAAAACAAGTAGCCTGACTGGAAATGCTAGACCAAATGGTCAATTATCAAACAAACATGGGAAACACATCCATATCATGTAAAATAACCTTATTCATAATCAAACAACCTCTACTCAGACACACAAGGAATAACAGGCATTAACCAGGCTAAAATCTCTAAACACCCAATACCCCGTTCTAGGGTATTGGGCACTTTTTTACATAATATTAAAAGACTTAATATGAAAAGGCACAAACCACCAACCTCGATGTTGTACGATTGATATACTCTGGAGGAAGTACTTGAATTGACATATAACGTGGTAGATCTACAAAAATTTCTAATACATTCAACCGAGGATATCTTAATAAATGAGACAAATCAAGGTACAAGGATCTAGAAGAATAAATATCTCACCTTTTCGATTCTAATGCAATCGAAAATTGTTGAATCAGAGAACGAATGATCGATCAGGGGCTCTGGGAAGAATCTTGCTCCTCGGTATCTCCTGGATGAGATGTCATTAGAAGAAGGGGTTTCTATGAATGAGACTCAACCCCGATCTGATATATCAATTAAAAAGAAAAGTACACGATGTTTCTTTTAAAAGTACATGGCGTGTATATGCCTTTAATGGGACCCACTTTTAGTGGTCTCTAGTTCACACCACACAGCCATGTACTTGGCCGTTACATGTCCAGTACATGGTCACCCATGGAAACTGGTTACACGACATGTACTCCAAAGTACACAGCATGTACTCCTTAAATTTACAGATTCTTCTATTTTTCTCAAAAACACCAGAAAAGAAAACTCATACCTGAAAATAAGATTCAGGTTCTTACAAGGGTAAATATTGTAGTGTATATTATTATAGGTTCATCCAAGAGATGGTGGGATGTTTTGACCTAGGCTAACCAATATCGGGTAATGGTCTGGAGATATTTCTATACATCCTTTAATGATTACTTCTTTCTTGAGACATTGATAGTTGACCGATCCAGAGAGTTTATGAACTTAGAGAAAGGTAATTTATTGGTTACGGATTACTCTTCTCATTTCATGGAGCTTTATCATGTTGTTCTTTCTCTCCTAGGAGACAAGATATTTAGAGTTAGATTCTTTGAGGATAAGATTGTGTACATAATCTAGTCTTTGGTAAACATGTTTTGTTTGAATATTATCACTGAGATAGTGAACTAGAACCTCATCACCAAGTGTAACCTTAGATAAGATAAATGTATGGGATGAGGTTGTTTATTACCTTGATAAATAATTATTTCATCTAGGGAAAGAATGCACTATTTTCAACTTTCCTAAGGTGGTGGTGGTAGTCATATTGTACACCTAGGTTTCCATGCGATCTGTCATCAGTGTGGAAAATAGGGTCATATGAGGCCCCAATGTGATAGAGCCCTAGTCGAGTGTAGGGACTCCAGTTAAATATGATATCTTTAAAGGTTTTGTTATACCTTTACACCTATGTCTAGTAGAATAGGATCTACACTGGTTCCACCTTCAAGAGTGGGATTAGTAACTCCTAGATAGGTAAATATCTGGAGAACTACAGGATATATAGGGAAATGGGATGTACATTGTTGGGGGAGCCAAATATAGGACATAAAACACCAATAGAGTGGGATTACTCAAGGTAGTCAAGATATAGCTCAGAGCCATGGATTAGGCTAGATATATACAGTGCATCAGATACCTGAGGAGAAAAGCGTCGACCCATCTACGGTGTGAGGTCTAATTTTAGTAGCCCCTACTCTAGTATCCGATTTATTTGAAATAGGTGCTTCCAAATCCTTTATATCCATGGAAATCATGAAAAGTATTAAGCTCTAAATTAATTATTTTTTTGTGGAGTGATGAAACTTGACACTCCACTGGGGATCTAATATGAAAGTGTACACCAATGCAAAGAGTGTCTACTCAAGATTGGAAGCTACCATTTCCTATAGAACCTTTTCATACTTGACATGTTAATCATTAATATCATACTTGGTATGGGTTGGTTGGTTACCTATTATACTCATGTTGATTTTTTATCTCTATAGGGAATCTTTTACTTCACACGACGACATTAATTATATTTACATGTGTGAGTGGGATGTATAGGAAAGCTGAGATAGACCCAAGCATCATGGGTTGGGTGGAGTGATATCCCAAATTTCTATCCTTTATCTAGAAAATCTGGGAATACGATGTATATATTTCCCTCATGTAGTGGATCATTTTAGGCATGTCCTCTCTAATGATTTTTATGGGCTACCTCCTAAGAGAGTGGTTGGAGTATACTATTGATCTAGTGCTAGGGGAAACACCACTATCCATTCCTCCTTAAAATATGGATACTATTGAGTTATAGGATCTCAAGATATAGTTAGATGAATTGGAAGATAAGGGTTTTATATGACCCAATACTTTACATTTGGGTTCTTATGTTCTTTTTTCAAAGAAGGAAGATGGTACCCTTAGGTTGTGTGTTGATTACTAGAAATTGAATCAGCTTATCATGAAGAATTGGTATCCTTTGCCTCATATAGATGACCTATTTGACAAGATCTATAGAGACAAGGTCTTTTCCAAGATTTATTTGAGGTCGATCTAACATCAGGTGAATGTTAGACCATCAGATATACCACATACAACATTCCATAGTAGATATGTCTTTTATAAGTATTTGGTCATGCCATTTGATCTCATGAACTCTCTAATAGTTTTCATGGATCTAATGAATTAGGTTTTCCAATCATATCTAGATTCATTTGTGTTAATCCTTATGAATGAAATATTTGTGTACTCACATACTCGATACAAACATTAAAAACATATTGATATCATTTTGAGTACACTAAGAGAGCACCAACTATATACTAAACTTACAAAATTCCAATTTTGGATCGAGAAAGTTCACTTCTTGGGTCACATCATATCAGAATTAGGAGTATCCATGGACCTAGATAAGGTGATATCCATGGTTTCCTGGGATTATCCCAAGAACATATTTGATAATTGGAGTTTCTTGGGGCTGGATGGATATTATATGAACTTTATATAGGATTTCTCATTCCTTGTAGCACCAATAACAAGATTGACCAAGAAAGGTGTCAAGTTTACATGGTCTAAATCATATGAGGGAGTATTTTAGGAGATGAAAGTAATGATTACTTCAACAATGATCCTGATTTTACCTAATCTTATAAGGGGATATACGATTTATTATGATGATGCATCAAACATTGAGTAGGGAGTCATTCTAATACAGGGGGATCAAGTCATGGAATATAGGTCTCATCAGTTGAGGCCTCATGAGTGGAAATACCCAAAACATGATCCCAAGTTATCAATTGTGGTTAATACCTTGCATTATTAGAGGGACTACTTATTGGGAGAGTGCAATTTGGTATACACAGACCACACAATCCAAAAATACATATTTACCCAGTGTGAATTGAATCTCTGATAGTAAATATGGATCAAATACCTATAGTCATTTGAATTTTATCTTGCTTATACACTTAGGAAGGGAAATTCCATTACTAATGATCTGAGATTTAAGACTCAAACACAAGTGGTTCAGGAGGCCACTAGTGAATGGAAGATGATGGCCTAGTTTTATAAGATTCATCTTGAGGTTTAGAAGAGTCATGTGCAACCTGTTCTTATAGCTTTAGTAGTAGCCTCTTAACTTTTGGATAGAATGAATATGAGTTAAATTTAAAATCTCGAGGGATTAATCCTAAGGGAGAGTGCTTTAGAAAAGGACCCACCACCTAGATGAGTCTTTGATGGGGATGAGGTCTTACGCATTCATGGAAACGTCTGGGTTCTTATAGATATCTAAGAGGAATTAATGATAGAGTCTCATGAATCATCTTGGTTTGTACATCACTATCTTACCAAGATTTAGCATGACTTATTACTGCAATACTGGTGACTGATAATGAAGAAGGTGATAGTTGGCTTTATTACTCGGTGTTCCACCAGTTAGTAGGTGAAGGCAGAACACCAATGACCAGCAAGGATTTTACAGACATTACCCATTCCTGAGTATAAATGGGATGATTTCGCTATGGATTTTGTGATGGGTTTTACGAGATCACTTTGGGGTGGTGATATAGTGTGAGTGATCATATATAGGTTGAAAATGGTCGCCCACTTCTTACCTGTCAGAGAGACCTTTTCAGTGGATGATATAGGGAGGGTATATGTCATGGAGATCATATGCCTTCAAATAGTTCTACATACCACCATATCAGATAGGGAATTTTGATTTAGAATGTGATTTTGGCTAGGGTTGTAGAGGTAACTAGGTTCACAAGAACTTATGATTATATCCTATCACCCACAGACTGATGGAAAGTATGAGCATACAATATGGGATCTAGAGGAAATGCTCTGAGCATAAGTCCTAGATTTTGAAGGATCTTGGGAGAAACACCTAAATATTGATGAATTTTATTATAATAATAGTTTCTAAGTGACTAAAAAGATGGATACTTATGAGGACCTATATGATAGGATGTTTCATTCACCCCTATGCTGGTTAGAGGAAGGAGAGGCAATGATATTGGGGCCACATATCATTTAGGATACTTCAGATTAGGTGAAACTTATTAAGAAGATAAAGGATATATATTAGTATAGGAATAAATATTATTCCAATACCCATCTATGAACTTTGGAGTTTGAGTTTTGGGATCAAGTATTCCTACAAGTTTCAACTAGATTAAGGAATTGAAGCTTTAAGTGTCAAGGAAAGTTATAACCTTATTTTTTCAGACCTTTTGAGGTTTTTGAGAGTGTTGGAATATTGGATTATTAGATAGAACTACCTCAGAGATATAGGGTTATGCATGTTGATTTCACATTTCTTAGTAATTTCATTATTATTTAGAACCATATCAGGTCCTTAATCCTTATGAGGTTGATTTAGAGTTTGATACATCATTTTAGGATCATCCTATACGTATTGTTGATTATAGCATGAAGGCTATGCCTTTTTGGTTAGTTCCTATAGTTCAGGCGCAATGGTAGCATGGTCATTTATAAGATGAGACCTAGGATCGAGAGGCTAATATACTTTCTCAGTGGATGGATTTATTAAAAAACAATGTTATACCAGCCTTAGAAGAGAAACCCAGGGAAACGTTTTTTTTTCAGGAGGAGAGGTTGTAATGTACAAGTTTTTCTCATGAGGTATAGATCCTTTAAATTTCTTTTTGAGCCTTTATTTTTATCTAAAGGAATGTTCTTAAAGGTTTAAAAAAGGTTTTGAGAGCATCCGAGGCTTGTTCGAAGCTCATATCTCTAGTTTTTAGATAAAAAATATGAGGTTCATAGTTGGTGCATGGTTAGTAGTAATTATGAGAATCAAGCGTACAAACCATATATAGAGGAGCACAATTTAAAAAACCATGTGAGAGAGGTTGAAAAACCATGAAAAATGGTGTAGGTATGTTGTAGATTTGAAAAGCATGGTTAGCACAAATTTGTCTAATCATACTCCTAACCATGTGAAGGGGGGTGGATTAGGGATAATGAGAATGCATGATTGGCACACGGTTCAACCAACCATGTGACCAAACTATGAACCCTTTAAAAATAAGTGAAATTTTAATTTTCCCTTATTTTTAAAGACTCACCTCACCAATTCCTCCCTCCATTCGCATAGCACCTCCTCCCTTATTTTGGATCTCTCCTTTGGATTTTGACTTATGATTTTAGCTACCACATTTGTCCGACATCCATTCTAAGTATTATTCATCATGTTAGACTGCTATCAGTAATTCTTTTTGTCCTCTTTATTACTTTATCATTTTATCTCACTATATTGAATTCTAAATCCATGCAAGCTATTATTTCTTATTTTTAGGGTATTCATCTATTTCTCTTTTTTCTTCTATTATATTATGAGTTAAAGGTCGATAATGGATGAGGAGTCAAATACCCATCTTATGTAGGTGGTATATACCTTTTCCCTAAAGATCTCAATGTCTATAGGTTGAACCATCATGTCACACACTGGACCCACCACATGTTGCTTATAAAATGCTTAAGACTCTAAATTAATTATTTATACCATAACCATGATGCACCTTATCCACTTAAATACGTTTTAAGGACGCCAACCTCGACCTAAACCACCCCCTTGAGGTGGGTTTGATTAAATTCCTAAGATCTAGACACCCATTTGGGTGTACTAATCTTCCCACCTGTGAGTGGAATCAGACTAAGAATTAAATAGATTATTATATATTGAATACCTCTTTTTGAACCTTTATAATTATAAATGAAATTGATAATGACATAAACTAAATGGGAATTATGAATGAGATATAAAATCTATTGGCTTATTCCCATTTATACAAAAGACTTGTAATGTGTCATGGATATTAACATGACCCCTTTTGTCACTTGTATGTAAGATGATATAATGAAATGAATGTGATGAATTGAATTAATAAAGGAAATGAACACTAACATAGACCCTTGATCCCTTATGTACTATGATCAATAATGGATAACATGGTATTTCACCAATGTGGGGTATCATGATATGGAACCTATTAACCACTTACATATTTTATAATTGGATGCCATGGATTATTAACTTGGATCCAAATTTCTTAGAATGACTTGGATTTGTTCCTTGGGATCCAACCAAGTCATTATAAAGTACCATTAGAGATTGTTATCATACTCGATGAGGATGTATCATCCACGGGCTCTGGGTTCATGGCCCTTGTAGGCATCTATTGTACCAATTTTACCTTAGACGAGTTCCTTGGACTTGAGGAGGATGCCTTGATCAATAGTCCCAGGTCTTGGCCCACATAGGTCTGATACTTGATATGTTTTACATATGCTATAGACGATTATTTACTCTATTATATAGTTATTCTTCCTTCATAGACTTCTTTAGACACAACATATACTTGAATATTGGGTCGTATCACTTTTTAATTTATAGTCTTATTCTAGTTATACATGCACACTATTAAAACTTATATTCATAGACTAGATTTTTAATAGACACCATTGGTGGTGGAATACTATGTTTATCTCAAATATATTTGGGTAGGCAATTGGTACCCAAACATACTTCATAGATGCAGGTAAGGGTAATGGAAAGTGTATAACTATGGATGGTTAATTTTATATACTAGGATGGAGTATGAGAAACGATGACTGATATTGATCTCATGATGCTAGTGGAGATAACATTTTTGTCTTTTTTTCTTTCTTTTGTAACATGTTGTATATGCCTACTAATTTATTCATTATATTCCAATTTTTTTATAACACAAAACATGACATAATTTTGTATATTATAGTGGATATAGTTCTGTTTATTTTTTATGTTATTTTTTCCATCAGTTACTTATTTACCTGGATGGTTATTTCTTTATACTCCCAAGTTATTATTTGTTTCCACTATGGATATATCTATTATTTACAACTAATCTCCACTATGATATTGAGGGTATAGTATCCCCACCATACTATCACTTCCATCACTACTAGTTGGCAACCTTTGTCATATGGGGAGGTATGCTTGAGGCAAAGTAGGTCTCAGATTCTGTTACTGATTAGTGAATCAGGACAAGGATGATGCAGGTGAACCTACACATGTTGAGAATTGTTCACTTTGGTTCTTTTTTACTTTTATACCTTCATTCTACAAGAGCTCATTACTAGTGTTCATTTTGACCAGTGGTTTGTTCAAATGCCATAAGACCGATTCATTGTGTGATCATTCTTTGGTTCCATGGATCATTTTTTTAGGTTTTTAATCTTGGATTGTGGAATGATAAAGGATCTATAATGATAATGAGAATACAAGTAAGAATATGAGATGACCTTTTTCATGAGATTAGGTGTTGTGGTGATGAGACTTCATTGAGAAGCAGTAATGGCTATATTTTCTAGAGAAAGAGAATCAGAATCCAACTTCTGATAGATATTTGATGATATTTAACATGGTTTATAGAAATTTTTAGTGTGATTCATGGTGGAATCTATGAAGTGGTATTTAAGATCATAATTTCTTCATAGATATGGAAATTTGAAAATTTTCCAAATATATGATGTGTATTTCATAAGAACACACACATTGTATACCATTTTTTGCAGCACTGGGATTTTGATATAGAGTTAAATATCACACAGTAATGCGACTTACTAAGATTATGTGTGACCCCTACCCATCTAGGTTGGTGTGTACTAGAAGTACACACCTAGGGACCCATGTATCCCCACACACCGTGTGTTCTAGGCCACACCCCATGGACCTTCAGAGGTACATGTCTTGGGTAGAAGTGGATATACATTGAGTACCCCCATATAGATAACACACCATGTTTACCCTATACATTATATGTATTTTGGTTTGGAAATTCCATGTGGGATGATAGAAAACGGTCGAATGACCAACTTGGGATAACATTCCATGTTCCCCTAGGACACACTCTATACTTCCCCATTGGCCTAGAATAGTTCAATTAGACATATATTTACCTCTCATTATTCCCAAGTAGAGTAGGTATTTCAATTATTAGGTTTGGGAT
This sequence comes from Viscum album, assembly GCA_963277665.1. Lineage (NCBI taxonomy): Eukaryota > Viridiplantae > Streptophyta > Magnoliopsida > Santalales > Viscaceae > Viscum > Viscum album. The sequence goes on from OY728159.1 coordinate 1,645,565,607, forward strand.
CTTCTTTGGGAGTCAATATTTATCCCATGTAAACGTGGGTTAGGGATCCTCTACCTACATAATCAGGTAGAGTTAGTATTTCACCCATATTGCGAGGTTAGGATACTCTATCTATGAAGTGGTATTTCAACCATATATAGAGATTTTATGAGATAGGGATCCTCCCATAGAGTCATTATTTCACCAATATTCATGGGGTAGGGATCCTCAACATCATCTAAGGGAATGACCATATATGTGGATGAGGATTCTAGATTGAAAGTTGGAATGAAATATCTTATTTGGTTAGTTGAGATGTTTGAGATCGTACTATGAGACTTGAGTACCTCCTATGACCATACCTTGGTCTATCATTTTCCCTTAGGTAGTACACACTACCATGAAGGGAGAGCATGCTTCAGAGTTGATAAGTCTCCCATTCTTAGCTTCTAGAGGTAGTGTGTCTATAGGAAGCCTGTGCAGTGTTGACTTCTACAAGGAATGTGATTCCTCAAAACCTAGGGGGTTTCCTTTGAGACATGATGTTGTGATTGTATATTGAATTCAAGATTCATGTACTCTTAAATTTTCTAAGAATAAATATCTACCCGTGTGTGGTGTATTTTTAGCTTTGGAGTTATGTTGACTGGAAATTCTCAGCTTCGTTGAGTCCACTAGTGTTTGAGCATATCTGGATTACTCTTCTTATATTATTTTTGGATACTCAGTACCAAGAATCTTGAGCTGATTTGGTTTTTTATTTTCCTTATTTTATTCTTCTTATACACCTATAGTTCTAAGAGTCAAGTTGATTATTTCTTCATGCTCCATTTATGGTTTTTGGGGCATCCTACCAAGTATATTTATACTCACCCCTACATGAAACTTGATCCCACACGTGTTGTGTTGGTTCATATGAATTATAGGTTAGTGATGGATCTATGAGATTGGGGTTAATGTATCTTCTATATAGTTGATTCCGGGTGACATTAGGGGATGCAATGTTGGATTATTATTGGTGGTATAATGAGATAATGGTAGAAAGAGTTGTTTATGGTTGTATCCAGATTACAATTAAGGTCTCTTCACCTTATATGGTTATCATTTTTCCTTTATGGCTCATGGGCATGTATTTTTTCCTATTTTATTCTATTCCATTCATAATGGTTATCTTATAGATCTTAGTTTATGTCTCATGCATGTGTTATATTTAGTTTATTTGATTTTATTTTTTTATATCCCATATATGTTGTTGCTTAACTTTTGACTTAGAGATATGAGTCAATTGTAGGTTATTATAGGTTAAGGCCTCCCATGTGTGTGATATGATTACTTGGTTCTAGTCACCAGCCTTTGGACTATTGGAGGAAGGATTGAGGTGTCATTTATGGAATGTTGTTGGCCTGGTTGGGCCCCTGATAGGTTGGGATGCGAAATTCTACCTTTCTTCTAATGCACAATACTTTTATTCAAGTTATTTATTGGATTCATGATTCTATTGGATTACATTAAGCCACTAATTATCAAATATGGAGCACCTTTCTTCTATTTCCATATTCATGTCACATATGTGTTCTACGTACTTGAAGAGTTTTACACATTCTAACATTTTTTTCTCTAAATCCTTCTCTATATCTTCACATCCATCTTCAAGTTGGGTGATCTCCTCCTACATACTTTTAAAACATCCACAAAAAGTGACTATTTCTTTAGGAAAATTATATTGGATTTCCTTTAAAGCATCAATTGATTCATCTTTTAGATATCTATATATGTGATCTTCCTCACTTGTGTTAGGTTAATCAAGAATAAAATCTTGATAAGAAATCATAGTTACCCAATATACATTTAAAAGATTTTAATTTTATAAGGCTGAATTGTTTTCCATCTCATTAATAGTTTTTTCAACCACCAATTCTTCTTCTTCTATGCTAGATTTGATTTTTTATTTCTTGTATCATATGGAAGTTAAAATTTCATATTCTTTATAAAAGAGGGATGAATTATTCATCATATTATCCTCCTTATTCCTTATATTCTTTATAGTTTTGGAAGAGATATAATTTTTATTAGTATTCAATACAACTTTTACAAGTATTCACTTCATAATGAATTTGGGAAGAAAAACTCCAAAATTCAAAAATATTCAAATCATGAGATTATTGAGAATACAATTAGATATTGAACCATAACACTAATACTAATTGATTTTCCATCAGGATTGATGCAACCACACTAGGGGGTGGGGGTGAATAAGTATTAGTGACTTATTACCGATTAAAACCTTTTCCCCTTTTACCTCTGCACCTATATTATGAAAAAACTTACATAACACCCTAAGAATCCTTGTGTATGGATGAAAAAACTATTTTGTATCACATGGAAGATCCATTATTTTTTCAAATATTCAATCTATAACTCTAAGTACTTTTACATATGAATTAGAGAACCCTTATGTATCATAGTAATTTTTTTTAATTTAATAAATTCCACTTATCTGGGGGATATTATGTATCATTTATAATTCTAAAAAATATTACATATACTTAAAAATCTTATGTATCATCCTAAGGTTTTTTCCTTTTCTATGTTTTAGTAAGATCCTCGATGGGATATCTTACACATCATCAAAAACTATACATATTCCTTGAAGTAAATTTCACATCAAAATAATATATTATTTATTCATTTATTATAAATCATATTTATAGAAGATATTATGTATTATATTGATACTTATCCAATTTTTTTTTTCAATTTTTTGATTATGAAAAAAATATTATGTATGCCTATGATAACCCTTATATATAAGCAAAGGAACCCTTACACATCAATGCAATTTTTTTTTCTTTTTCCAATTTCTCCAAAACCTATAACTTCCAAAATTTCAATAACTTCTTAAAAAAATTCTCAAATACCTAAAATTAATTTATAATAACTTCAAATTATATTAAATAACCACAAAAATAATTCAAAAGCTTTATGAAACATATAAATACACCTTAGAGTATTTAAATGGTATTTCACTTCCTCCTCAACTTCAGTTCTTCCTAAAAAATCATCATAATATATTTCCATATGATAAAATACTTTTCAATATTGATAAATATAATAATGAGATTGTTAGGTTTGGAAAGCTCTGAATGTTCAGTTCACCAGAAGTAACACTTAGAGGATGAAAATGGATGTAATGTACCAAAACCATGAAATTACACATTAAAATAGATAAAGTCAGTTCATCAAAATTTTAGGTGGTGGATGAGTTAGTTTATTGGATACAAAATCATCAATTGAATATAAGTTCAATGGGAACCTCATAGTATTATATTAATAGATGTATACTAGATGGTGTGTGATCATCATAAGTTCGGTTACAATATCTAGATGGAGGAGTTCAGTAGATGAAGCATAGTTGAGGCTGGGTATAGAATGATGTTGGAGAAAATATACTGATTCATGTACAATGGGAGTTAATCTTGGATATAGATGATTCAATGATGTGAATAGTAGGGGAAACTACCATTAACCAAATGAAAGTATAGAGGATCAGTGAAGCAAGTGTTGGAGTTCTTGACTTATGAAAAGTCACTAATGTTAAGACATGGAATATTTACTCATGGATTACATAGAGGAAATTTTCATAAAAGTATTTAATGTATAGAGGATGATGGAATTTATTATTCAAGGGGAGTTACCAATCAATGCATCCATTACTAAAGGCAATCATAGGTTGCACTAAGCAATCGAGGGATGCCCACATTTATCAGATGATGGTGCTGAATGGATGACTAGCTAGGGACCTCTATAAGAATTCCATTAGTCTATATGTGTAGAGTGTAGATAATAATTTATGATTATAAATTCTAATAGATTAGATGATGGGATAGACCTAAAGGATGAGGTGTCTCTAGAAGGATAACACCTGGGCACCCCAGGTGTTGAAGGTTGAAATGACAAAGGATAAAGACTAGGAAGAGGAGTACTAGAAGATGGGTTAATAATACTTCTTAGTATTTTGATTAGGGGTTTTGGATGTTTAAAATCACTTTTAACTCATATACACTTCTTATGGAATGAAAGAGATGCATTTTTTTCTCCCATGGATGTAGGATGAAAGTCCAAACCACATAATACATGTTTTTATTATGTGCTTTGTTATTTCATGTGTGTGTTTTTAACATGTAATTGATCATGTTTATATTTGTTATAAGGAGGATCATGATGTGATTAGTACCAAAGTAATACATTATGAAGGATTAAATCAATGTGTTAGTTAGTGCATGAGATCTTTAAAGTTTTGGTCTTTGAATTCATGGGAGATGGATGATGAAAATCTTTTCTGATTTTGATGTTTAAAGTTCCACTGCACAAGAGAACCAATAATACAAACTACCGGTGATCTGAGAAAAATATTCCCTCATCTCCAAAAAGTGGTATCAAAGGTTGGTTTATGAGAATTTTGGTAGAACAATTTTTTAATGTTTTAGAAGGAACTTGGCTGAAATTCTATAGTGTTCCTCATAATTAGGTGGTCTATTAGGTTACTAGAAGAATATTAACTAGAATATGGTAGAGTTTCTAGTGGGTTTTATGGATAATGAAATTCTTCTTGTCTACAGGATTCATGTGGCCTATTCCATTCATTAGGTGGAATTTTGGAGATTTATAGGAAACTATTAAAATTACATTGGAATCTGATGATCCCTTACATTGATCGGATTCAGTGGGAGCTTATGTCTCTAGTGGAAAGAATTAGATGAACTAGGAAAGGTTTGGTAATATAATTGTGGAAGATCTATATCTTGGAGAATAATAGTGATGCTACTCCTAGAAGCACTACTACAAAACCAGGTTTATCCAGTTCTAGGGTTTTAACAGTGCTAGCTAAAAACACTGCTAAAGACCCCCTTCGTCAGTGATAAAAAAAGCACTGTAAAAGGGCGTCTTTAACAACATTAAAAAAAGAGTGGTTAAAGGGAGACCTTTATCAACACTTTTTTTATAAGAATTTATAAACGAGGTCTTTTATCAGTGCTTGTAAAAAAGCACTGATAAAGGGGGGGGGGTTATTAGCACTTTTTTAGAAGCATTGATAAGGAACCCCTTTATCAGTGTTTTTTTACAAGCACTGATAAAAGTATACTTCAAAAAAATATTTCATTAAAAATAATATATAAATATATAAATATATAAATATATTTTTATTGATATAAATATAATATATTTTTCTTAAAATATGTTTTAGATAAGGTAAATAGACATTTACACTTAAAATATAAGATATTTAGTGAAAATGACTTATAAAATTACAAAAAAAAAACTATTTTTAATTAATAATTTTATTATTATTACTGAGTAATAGTCATTTAATATCAATTTGAAGATAAAAAAATAAAAAAATAATAAAAGATATCAAATAAGTTAAAAACGTAATTCAAACTTCAAATGACCCTAAATTTTGATCCGTGTGACTGTTTGGGCTCTACCACATATAAAATCAAATACCACAATAATATCTATGCCATTATGATTAGGGGGACAAGGGTTACTATTTTTTCGAGGCCAAAAAATCCTATAAGGCCTCCAAAACCGAGTTTTTAGTCGTGGTACCCCAATTTTTTTAACTTTTGATGGATTTTAAGCCTTGTTTATGGGAGACGTTTTTGCCCTTTTTCAATGAAAACTGAATTTATTCCCAAGTCTTACATTCATATTGATATTATAGATTTTAAATTTTATCATTTTTCGAAACATAATTTTATTTGTAGTCAAATATGTAACAATATATACATATTTTTTATATATTCACACATAAAAATTTAATTTTATAAATAAATAAATTAAACATATTTAAATATAAAATATATTTATTAATATATAAACATATATATAAACATATGTATAAACATATATATAAACATATATATAAACATATATATAAACATATATATAAACATATATATAAACATATATATAAATATATGGATAAAAAATGCGACAAAAGTTATATAAAAATATAGATATATCATAAAATGTAAAATAAAACAGTATAGGGTAGTGGTAAAGGTTATGGATGTATTAGCATGAGGTCTTTTGTGACAAACTCGCTGGAGACTGGGGTGTACATGAGAGGTTGAGATTATCTAAAGTTCTAATAAAAGGGTAGCTGGATGGGAAGCACTGATAAAGGGGGGGGGGTGGGTGGGGCATGAGAATTTTTTATATACCCTTTATTAGTGGATCCTTTATCAGTTCTTTTTTTAGCACGGTTAAAGGCCCCATTTAAGTGTACTAAAAAAGAACTGATAAAGAGGGCCTTTAATAGTTCTTTTTTAGCACTGATAATAGTTTTAGTCTTTTAACCACACTTTGATTATCCGTGCTTTTTTAGTGCTGATAAAGGACATTTATATCACTGTTAAAGGTTGATTTTGTAATAGTGAAGGTTTTAGTTCCATTGGATGGAGAAGTTAACTGAAAACACAATGGTATAGAAGGCAACAACATCAATCACTAGTATTGTTCCATAGGTTGTAATCAAAGATGATGCATGTTACTGGAAGGATCTATCATAGGTAAATTCAGTTAGGTTGAGGAAAATATATGGAATATTTGAATATTTTTTTAATAAAAGTTAAAATTCCAAAGGCTCCCAAACCTAAAACTAGAGGAGGTTACCAAAAAGTTGAAAAGTGTTCACTTGAACCTATCTTAGAAGAATGTGTGGTGAAACACATTTCCTTTATTCACCAAAATATATTTATTTGAAAATTAAGAGGAATGTGGAAGAGTATGGGGAATTAACACCAGGGGGATTCATGGTTATGGAAAATGTGGATAGGATTCAATGTTCCAAAAGGTGATGATTGAAAGAAGTGTTGTCATGTTGGGAATTAGATGACTAGGAAATGGAATCTGAGGCATGATTGTTATGATCACACTAGAGTAAGAGGAGAGTAAGGATGAGAATTCTTATTCATGAGAAGTATTGTTGGAACTCATTGAAAAAGAGTTCAATATTTGGTGGTAATAAATGAAGTTCAATTTCTAGGGGATTCTCTTATAGAAATCCATTATAATTCAAAGTACCTTCGATGAAAGGATAATAACTATGATGAAAATTTATTGGAAGTTGGTATGGTAGATATGAGTAAAGAGGAAGATTTTAATATCTAGAGGGTAAAATTTTGGAGGATTCTTTAGATGTCCCATTATAGGATGATTGTCCTCTCATCTACATGTATACAGAAGATGTAGACTTGGGAATCACTAAATCCAAAGAAAATATAACCTCAAGTCGTGATGTGTATTTCTTTGGAATGTTTTCATATCCATAGAAACAATCATTGGAATATTTTTAGATTAATGGAAATACCTTTAGGATAGAGGTGGGTCCTTAAAGGATTATGGAAAATTAGAGTAGTGGGAGAAAAGGACCATGAAGGAATTTGTTTCATTGAGTAGTATTTTCAGTGGGAGTTCATCATATCAACGAAATCATAATTTTTAGTAGTACCGTATGGTGGTTAGTTCTGATTATGTCACTATAGTATGATATACCACAAGATATTAGGTTGTAGGGACATGTTCATAGTGTTGTAAGTAGGTGTCTCAAATAGAAAATCCAAAGACTTGGTGCATGATGCATCTTTTTGACCAGAAGTTCAAAAAATTCAGAGGATGAAAACTTGGTTCCTTTTTTCTTTGAATAAATTACATGGAGGCATTCAAATGAGTTTCATAGATAAGAGGAATGACTGATCATGGTTCTAAAGCATGGAAAATTTTCTTTGGTTGATGCATGAATGATCAAAGGGAACATGGAGTAAAGAACCATGTGGGTGCTATAGAAGGAAGGTGAATGGATGCTGGCTAGAGGGAATTTTGTGTAAACATGAGAATATTATTTGAGTGGGAGATTATTAGACTCAACCTAAAAAAATAATTCTCAATTGAGATATTATTATTTTTGGTGTGAAAATTATTTTCTAGGCCAAATGTCAAAGCTCCAGATGTTCATTTCACTAGAAGTAACACTTGGAGGGTCCATATGGAGGAAGTGTACCAACACCATGGAAATCCATGTTTAGGAAACTAAATTTAGTTACTGGAATTTCAAGTGGTGGATGAGTCAGTTCACTAGATGCAACAATGTCAGTTGAAAAAAAGTTCGATGAGAGACTCAGGGTGTCAGATCAATAGATGTATGCTATACGGTGTGTGATCATTGGATGTTCAACTACAGAGGATATAAAAATGAGTTTAGTGGATGAATTATAGTGGAAGTAGAGTATGGGAATACTGATGGAGAACTTCTACCAATTCATGTACTCAAGGAGTCAGTCAGGGATCCAAGGATGTAGTGAGGAAAAAAGTAGGGGAAGCTATCAATAGCCTAATCAAAGTCTGAGGGTCTGGTGAAGAAAGTGTTTGAGTTCATGACTTATTCAAAGTCACTAATGGAAAGAAATAGAATCTTTACTCATGGGTGAAAAAAAGTAAATGTTCATCAAAATATTTAGCATGGAGTGTAATATGAAATTCACTATTCATTAGGATTCAACAGTAGATGCATCCACTACTATAGGTAATCAAAGGTTTCACTATGTAATGGAGGGATGACCACATCTTTCAGATGGAGGTGATGACTGGATGAATGTATGGGGACCTATATAAGAATTCCATTGGTCCACATTTGTAGAATTTATAAAATTACTAATGTTGTTAACATTAGACATAGATACTGATGGGTCCAGACATGAAGGCTAAGGTGGATTTAGAAGGAGTACACCTAGTCACATCTAGGTTCCATAAGTTGAAATGATGAAGGTTGAAGACTAGGAAGACGAGCACAAAAATATGGGTTGGTGAGAATTATTCTAGTAGTTTGAGTATGGTTGTTATATGTTGAACATCTTTTATAGATTAAATTTACTTATTATGGAATGAAAGAGATGCTTCTGTTTCTCCCATGTATGTAGGATGAATCCCAAACCATGCAACCCCTATCATGCTTGTGTTCTTTATTCTTGCATGTGTGTTTATTTTTCAAGTTCTAGATCACATGTAAGTTTTTTGTAAATAGGATATTGAGGTGATTGATACCATTGGTATATAAGATGAAGGATGGATTAATGTGGTGGAAGGGGTGTGGGATCTTCCATGTTTCAGTCTTCAAAGTCATGGGGTATTAACGATCGAAATATGATCCACTTACAGTGTTTGCAGTTCTGCTGTGCTGAAGAATAAAGTGTATGAACTACTAGGGATTGGAGAAAAAGGAACCCTCATACATAATAGGAACTTAATAGTTAGATTTACAAACATATTTAAAAATATATAATATCTAGAAATCATCATACTCCATGGAACTCTTATTAGTATCTAAACTTCTTTAAATATTCTTAAACTGATTCTACACATGAACTTTCAAGAAACATCCTCATCCACTCAACTAGCTTTTCCAATCATTAGTAAGAAAGCTGTCTCCATACAATATTGGTTGCAACACAATCACTTATTTAAAATTTTCCATATGTGAATGGTTTTATAATAATATAATGATAATGTCAATTACATCTTACCCCTTATTGACAAACTTCCTTTAACCTAATCAAACATGTGGGTAATTTAATCTTTAAGCTTAAAAATGCTCTTCATTATTATTTAACTCATCCTATGATGATATATTTCTTGGGGATTTCAATCATTTTTTTTCATAAACATGATTGGGAACTCTAAAATACTTCTAAGTTGTTATTTTTCAACACATATTGACATCATACTTATTGACTTCATTCTTATTGACAACAAAATCAACTCAAAACCAAGTGGGTTCAAGACTTGGAATGGTAGTAGTAGGATTAACATCTAAATTTTCCAATGTTGGTTTTCATTAATATCAAGAATTTCATAACATGAAATAAATAAGGGAATGATGAATTTATGCAATTAATTCATGGTTTACGAATAAATTAACTCATGAATTATAAATGTATTATTTAATGCATGAAAAGTTTACATGGTCTTATAAAAAGAGATTATGCTATGTGATAAATGAGTCTGAACTTTTATGAACACTCTTGGTGGATACTCGCTTGACCTCATAGCTATATTAATTCTTCATCTTTTTCCTAGAGAGGTACTATCATATCATATATGAGAGAATGGTCCTACTTGATCATTGAGTAATTTAGTCATCCCAATGATACACTATGGAGGGATAAATCCTTTGATTTCTCCTAATTGATCTTCTTCAGCAATAGACAATAAAGACAACAAAATTACTTAATTTTTTCAAAGTGTACATGAGTTTTCTTCATTTTATAGTTCATTCATTGTTTCAGGTTTCATGCATGATTGATTTTGGTTTTGGGTTTCTTAATTGCTTCCACTACTTTGATTAATTATTAAACCACTCTAAAAAAATACAACAGTGGAATCAGAGATTATCCTTGTAATTTGATTCTAAAAACCATATTGTAAAATAGAGTTTCAAACCTTACTAAAAAAATGAAGAATCGTAACCATCTTGTAAAATGGAGTTTTGAATAATGCTATAAAAATAGAGTATTTTAAGTTTATTATGATATAATATATACCATAATGCATTGTAAAATATAATACCACATAGTCATGGAACACTAAATTATTCTTATAAAATTTAATAGTAAAAATACCTTTCTATTCAAGATTAATAATATAAAATCACTCAGATTTAACCTTATAAATGATTTTCTAGAATAATATTATTCTAACATGAGAGTTGAGATTCATCACACGTTGGGGTTTCCATGTTGAGTTAATCTCAAATAATAGTAATTTAATCTCATGTGAGCAATTACACATGAGTTAATAGTACACATGTTGGTGCTTCACTTGATTATTCATATGTGGCCACCGAGTTAATTCCATATAATGTTGGTTTTATTCCCACACAATCTATTGTAGCACATTTTTATCTTACACGGTATAACATGAGTTATACCTATTTAGATCTCATAACATAGAGTTAATCCTACACGAGTCATTCTATGATGGGTTTATTCTCACATGATAACATATCATATGTTTTAATAGCGAGGTTGTATTTAGTTAATGTTATGTGATATCAGGCATTTAATTTATTCATACACAGTTCCTATCTTATTCTTATTCAGGTTAATATAATGCGAGCTTGTTCCTATGCATGCCCTATCATATTCCATGAGTCTATTCTTATGAGACCGTTTCGCATTGAGTTAATCCTCTGTATCTCTCCGGATTCCCATTTATCTTACATGAGCCTATCATCAGTCGTAATATGTGTCGAGCATATCGTTTAAAATGACATATTTAGAGAAAAAATATTTATCTTTATTTTTAGTTATGAATCGATTTGAATTATTTATAAATTATAGAAAAAGATATTTTGATATATTTATTAATTTATAAAGGTATTTATACAATGATTAATTATAAAATGTCTATAATTAATTAAATGTTTATAAAACATTTGATAAATAAATATCCATAATATTAATTGTTAATATTATAATAATTTTTCCAAATTACATGGAATGCCTTATAATTTAGAAATAAATTGTTTATTTTTAATTTTAAGTGTGATTTATAATTTTTTTATAAATTACAAAATAAAGGAAAAAAATATAAAGGGTTTTATATTTTAAAATTATGAATTATTTATAATTATTAATTTGAATTTTTTCGATTAAAGGCCTTATTTGAGAAATAATTTAAACCATATAAAAAGTAGTTTTTGTAATTGATTTGATAAAGGTTTAAATTATATTAAATATGTGATATTTAGATTGTGTAAATCTTTTCATAATATAAATTGGAATATAAAATGTTTATATTTAATTTAATATAACATATTTAATTTGAAATACCATATAATCAATAATATTTAATAGTTCATATTAGTAAATGAATATTAAGTTTTTATATTCAAAATTATAGAATATTTATATGGTTAGATAAATTAATTTTTTAGCTTTATTTATGAGTGGTTGATAAATGTTTATATCATGTTTAAATTTAAGAATTATTAAATTATTTACTTTATTCCATACTTTATCCATAGTTATAAATTATTTATATTATGAATATGTCTATTCTTTAGTTTAAAGTTGTTAAACTAATTCTAAGTTATCCTACATGCATCTAAGGAGTAACATGTTAGGTATGATAATGAATTTAGTTTTCTTCTACATTGACTTTGGCTTGTATTTTGTTAAGAACTTGAATTAAGTTGTTACTTATGATTTATAAATATTAGGTGTTAGAGTTATGTCAGAATTAATATCACTCTTGAGTAAAGTATCCCTAGGTAGAGGGACATCGGGTTAAACTTTTCATTGTTCTGGAGGCTTATTCCTTGTTTTAGAAAAGCGAGGGTTTAATTTCTATGGTTCTAAGCTTAATACTATGAGGATTATTGATTTTATATAATTATAAACCATTACATGAAAGGTTTTTATGTACCTTATGCATGAGATGCATTTGGATATGTATAAATATAGTTTTATTTTAATTTGGGTTCATAACACAAGCTATGAATTTTGTAATGAGTTACACATCAATACAGGTTAAAAATATTAATTTGGTGGAAGGAATAAGATTAAAAATTAAATAATTAAAATCATGAATAAATATAGGGAATAACATGAGTTAAAATGGCATGATTAAATCCAATTTAAAATATAAAGTGTCATATTACTTCTAAAGCAACACTTGTCAAGACCTCAATCATCCAATTGGGTAGGACATGCCATAACTGGGTACCCCTAGATTATAATTTATAAGGAAATCAAGTAATGAGGTTATAATAACTATTAATTTCATTGTTCTTGGTGTATTATTTAGGTTACACTTAATCGGGAAACCCTATCTAGTAAGATACCATAGGAATTCATTTGAGATAATCAAAGTGATGGATTAGATAAAGAGTTATCCACTAAACTATACAAGAGTCATATATGATATGATTGACATGATTTCCCACCTGATATAGTCATGGATTTTTTATGTGATAACTAATGTAATTCATGATAAAATATGGGTCTTGGAACACTAATGGATATGATGAGTTTAAAAGGGGTCATCATTTTAGTGGGAGAATATTTAATAAAAGTCCTTATTAAATTTTTGTAAAACATGATAATCATTTTATAAAATCTTAAATTGTAGATATATAAAATCACCATCAGCAGACATAAATTTGAGATCAATCCTTGAAAAGGATAAGTATAATTAAATCAATTCCTAAGACTGATAACTTAGGAAAAGTTCTTAAGTAAGAGAAATTATATGTATTAGAGAAACACCATACTGAATGAACAAACTATTGAAGTTGTTCAATAGGTAAATATAAATTATTATGAGAAGCATAAAATGATTAAATCAATGTTTAAAAGGTATTAGATAAGGTATGACCAAATGGACTCTAGTATCCACTCATATCTCAATATGATTGAGTGTGCTATTGACTTGGTGAGACTAGAGGTTTCCTTAAGGCATGTTATAGATATAGAATTCATTATATTTACATTGATGTAAATTTTCCAAATTATTCAAAGTATATATATAGATAAATAGTTTTAATCTAGTACTAAACCCATTATAACTAATGAATATTGATTTGTTAGGGTTAATATTTTGACTATGCTCATTCCACCCAACCTAAGATTCCCAAACTCTACTTTTTTGTTTTAATAATTTTTTCTAATACTTTTATATAATTATGTTCTTGTTTTTATTCTTTTTAATAAAATATTAATTTTTCTTCACCTTCCAAATCACCATAGTGTTTCTCATTGGGGTGCATATCATAACAAGGCAGATAAGACATTATCAGCTACAAAAGTTAGAAAAATAAATTAAAATATATAAATATTATATTAAACACATATCATATAGATATAACACATATTATATATAAAATAAATCATTGATAAAAAGCCTATGTTTTATAATATTATTATTTTATTAAACAATTGAGGTATTTTTTTACCTCTATAAATTATCTAAATTTCTACTATAGGGTTTCTTACAATATAAAAGACATTGTATTTATTAGTTCCAACTTGAAATTTTTGTGATATCCTAATGAAAAGATCATCCTATAAGGATTTAACACTCGATTTTCAATTGTTTTTTATTTCCAAAAGAATAAAGATCCATTTTTTATTTTCAAAATCATGTGTAAACAATATTTATATAGATTATGATTCCATTATAAAGGGCCTTCATTTGTATAATTACTGAAATTAACTTTTATGAATCCCAATTGATCAAATTTTACTAAAATACTATTATCAACCCACTTAAATTAAAAAATTGTCAAATGAAATATCAAATAATCCAACCCACATATTTTTTCAATGATTCAAAAGTAATACATATTCATGTAAATAATATTTCTATCCTTAACACTAGAAACATTCATCGTTTCACCCACAATGGTAAATCCAATATTTTTTACTATTTTATGTTCATACTATTCCATTATATAGAGTGTATTACCATTAATTATATACCCTATATAAGATAGTACATCCAAACTTATTTCTTTAGATAACCATCAATGTTTTTGAGAAATTATTTTAGTATTTATTGATAATTATTTATAAATGTAATATTTAAACCAATTAATAGACTATTTTCCTATATATTTTATATCCAAATTTAATCCCTTATTGGTTTTAAATTCCTAATACTTCCCTTGTGAGTTTAAATATATGAAAAAATCTCAGAAATGTTTTGAAATACATACATTTGATCATATTTCCAACCCATTATAGGTATTAAAAAAACCAATATTATAAAAAGTAATTTACCTTTGATGCACTCCTCATGATGAGATTTTGGAGGACCAATGATATACATTTTAGATAAGTATTTAGTATATAATTCAATGAATTATTTAATAATATACTACTCTTCAATAAAAACTTTTCATTGGCATTAATTTTTGATGTACCCTTTTAATATCATCATATAGAGTTCATTAAGGAACATCCATTTGAAATGTTCATGACCAAAAAATCAGATCCCTCACTCTAATTGAACCATAAAGTGAACCATAATATCAAATAATTATTATAGGAAAACTTCTCAAGTTTATATAAAATGATAGATTTTTTTATATTATAAAAAAATTCCCCAAGTCCATAAATTTTATAGAAATTGATTTTAAAAGAAACATAGCTTAATTATGATTTTTTAAAAATTATTCATCACTATAAAACATATTTACCAAACTATAAAATTCTAAATCAAGACATAGTAGTCATGTTATTTTAAACCTTTTAATTTCAAGTCATTCATGGATACAAAATTCTTTATATTTGATGAATACCCTTATAAGTTTGTTTTATTTTTTTAAAAGTTACAAAATATAAATCTCTCTATCCTACAAATAGAATTATCTTCTAGAGGAATAAAAGTTCACCTATCATCCTTAAATATCACCGAATCTTCCCTAATTTCTATATCAATCATGTCTAACCTTTCCTTGATGTCATCTTTAGTTTTCTATTTTGAATTTATTAACACACCATTTGAAACATTACATATATGTTTCTTGATATACATATCATCTAGAAAATATATGGCACACAAACTCATCCAGTATGGTAATTTGAAGAAAATTGATATATTTTTCCAACCCACTATCAAAATTATTTAAGATAAAGGATTACTAAAAACAATTACAAAATATTTTACCTTATCAAGTAGTTCATAACTTATTAATAGAGAAGGTGAAAATCCTTATTCAGACTTCCCATTAATTTTTTACCATTATTGATATCAATGTTGTCATATTAAAAACCTATGATGTATAATAAACACAATATTTATACTATGTTTAAACCTAACCAAGTGTGTAAATTTTTAAAAAATATGACACCCTAAACACCCTTTAATGTTGTACCCTAAAAATTACTATAAGAAATTAATTCATTTATTTTATCAAACAATATGGATATCAATTTGAAATATTATTTTTTGTGAGTTTCATACACTATAACACATGTATCCTACAATATTTTCAAAATTTTAATAATTAGAGGTAAATAATTTTCAATTTCATTACTAGGCTGTTTCAGTCATAAAATTAGAAAAGAAAACATAATGCACTTTAACTTCATGAATGAACACAATTCTCTATGTACTATGAGTGATACTTTATACACCATGAGAATTTATACCATACATAGATAACACAAGATGAAAGTTTCCATACTCATTCCCAAATTCAGTATACTGATTGACATTATTCTTCCACTTAGGTTCATTTATTGGGTGTATAAGTTTACCATCATAAATTATTTTACCTTTATACCACATCAACAAAATTATGATCTCTAAATTATACACAATCATCAAAATATTATAATAATTAGAAGTAATATAAATTCTTTGATGGACTTAATTCATTTTTTTATATTGAGACACATCATACTTATGGAATTTATGTATAGATTCATACTATTTTTGAAATAGTATGCAGTCATTAGGAAAATCATGTATTTTTTATTGTTAATAATTATAGAAAATAACACTGATTTATCTTTGTATGTTCAACAATAAAGATCATTATTATTTGGAATCATATCCTTCAACAAAGAAATTAGTTCTATAAAACTGACATTACTCCATCCATTTCCCTCTTTTAAGTTATATAGTTTTATTACTGATGAGAGTGTTATATATTTTGTACAGCTATAATATAATTTGGGAAATCTATAAGTTTATCTTTAACCACCATTTTCATATACTTAATATGATCTATATCATCATATACACTTATAACCATATTTAGTGATTTATAAAATGTATTTTTATTCCATTCACTAGAAACATTTAAATTTTATTTGGGTTTCATCTAATATTTATAACTATGATCAATTATAAACTATAAAAAATGTTCTTATAATTCAACTGGACTAGTTTTCTTTAAATAAAATAATAGACAATGACAAATAATTTGATAAGTGTCTTTCGTATGATCTATTGAAAATATGATGAAATTTTCAACACCATCCTCACACACTCTATTCATATGATTAGAATCCATCCATTTTTATTTATATTCATTATATTTGATTCAAAAAAATATAGTATATATATATAAAAATTATATACATAATATATATACATAAACACTTCGAACACACTACATATATATAACAACATACAAATATATATATCATAAACAAAAAACTATATAACATAAATAAAAATAGTTTGTATATAACACGCACACACAATAAAAAAATACATATAAAAATATATATTTTCATAAACATATGTGTGTGTGTGTGTAAATTCCATGAACAAACTATATATGTATGTATGTATGTATGTATTTATGTATATATGCATGCATGCATGCATTTATGTATGTATACATATGTATATATGTATATATAATATTTATAAAAATAGATAAAATTATAAAAATATAAAAATATACATACATTTATATATATTAGAATACACATACACAAACACACACACACACAACCACAAAATGTGTATATATATAGAATAAAAAATCATGATTTATATAAAAAACACCATAACCATATATAATGGAACTTTTATCTACATACCAATGATTACATGTCACTTCATTGAAGAAAATTATAGATCAAGGATAGTCCAATAGTACTTTGGGAAGAAACAATGCATGTGATCGAGTGACTAAGAAGAAAAATTCTAGTTAGGGTTAGAAGGAATAAGGCATTTCTTAGTGCTATAAGTAAAAGCACTGAGAAAAGACTTCACCATATTTTTTCATGATTCTATAGTATCATTTTCAACTTCATGAACTATAAACTTTCAACCATTCATAATAATATTATTTTTATATGAAATTACATAAAAGAAAATTGCAAGGTAAAAAATTCTAGTAAAGATATCATATAATAATTAGTGTATTAAAAAATATTTTTTTGGTTAATTCATTATATAATCATAAAACATGTAAAATATTATCAATAAACACGATTAATAAATAATGTGTGGTATTTTTACAACATAAAAATTAAATCATATACTTCATATGGAATGAATTCCTATCATGTTAAAGTATCATAATGGGATCCTATGAAAAGTCTATCTTCTAAGTCATAATATCATAATTAATGTTACCATAAATAATATTCTAATAGATGAAACAAAACTCAACGCATATAGAGATTATATAATTTTGGAATCACCCATCACATAACATGTTTAATACTCAATGAAAAACTTAAAGTAAATTACTTTACATAATATAAAACACCAATAACACAATAACAGTCATCATAAGTTAGCTAATGAGTAAAAGACATGAGTTTTTATTTATGGAAATCACTAATCAAATGTTGATATCAATATCTCAATTAATACCTATAAATAAAATGTATAGTATGATACTCATTGTTTAGGTAAATTAAAAATAGTAAAATATCAAACCATTAAAACCCCAAATTATATTACATAATTCATAAAAAAATAAACAAGAAGAAAATATCCTTATGAATGAGTGTCGTTTTATAAGTTATTTCAATAGTGGGAAGAAAATACAGTGATAGATAAATCATTTTATAATCCAAAGTATGTGACCCATCGACCATGCAACAATTTGTTTTTTTTGCTATTTTACAATGGTATAATAAAATGTATATATATATATTATTACCATAATTTGATTTCATTTTCACATTACCATGTGATTATATTCTTAAAATTTTCATAGTCAAAATGAATAATTTCACTAATTCATTTTTAGAATTTTATAATTTCTTTTAATTAAATCAATTCACTTGTTAATTATAATGTCAATAATTTATCATTATTTTTCATTGAATTAATTTTAGTTGATTAATTGAAACAATTTATATATGATATGTTAAAATTTTAAAAAAATTAAATAAATAAATTATTTTAAGAGTAAAAAGAAAAATATAGAACTGGGTAATGTTGATAGAATAAAAAAATAAATAAAATAAAAAATATTATATCAAAATAATATTATATTTTAAAACATTAAGTATCAATTTTTTTTAAAGAATAATATAAGCTACATAGGAGGATTTGAGAGGATCGAGTCATATAGAGTCAATTTGCAAGTGAGGGGAGATTGAAGGGGTATGCCTAGTATCGTGAACCAATCTGAGTTGTCCTTCAATCAGGCAGCCAAACTAGTTATGATAAGGCCCTAGGGATATTCTTAATATCCATGGACTGGAAACTAGTTCCATACATCAAAGTGAACTAAGTAGGAATGTTTTCGCCAAAAAAATAGAGTTTAAGAGACAAAGGAATATGGGAATGACCCATATATATGTCATAAATCCATGCTAAATCAAATAGGCAATGTATTTAAATTAAGGTAGTATAGTAGAGAGACATAAATACACATCTACACTTGTCCCTATTCTCACCCCCAATATCCCTCCCTTGTAATAAATATATGAACAAAAAGTCACCACTAGATGCCTTTGCTTTGACCACCAAATTATATTGCTACCCTATATCTATAGAAAGTAGTAAAAGCCTATGTAGCCAAAAAAATAAAGAAAATATAAAATAAAACACTGACATACTTCCATGTGACATCAAGAGTAACCATTTAAGTACTAATAAAAATTTATCCCAAAGTAATCATATAATAAGGAATAACCTGAAACATTAGATATGCGCGAGCTAGAAATCCAAGTAAGAATTATGAATGAAACCACACACCATGATTTACATATTAATATAAAACCATTTCATCCTATTTTAAAAATATATGTGTAAAATTATGTTTTAAAATTTCACTTAAAATCCAAACACAATCCATTTACAGTTTAGAAATATTTACTTTGAAACATCAAGGGTTATGTGCTTTAATTAAAACAATATTGTTTAGACTTAAAATAAGAATAAGGCATTTAACTTAAGCTAATGTTTCACTTTATAAAATAAAATTAAATAATTTTTTTAATTTTAAAGGAAAATAATAACTTCAAATATACAATTTCAAGCACAATGGGTAGACTTAGGGTAATAAGGTCAGACCTCATCCTAGGATCCTTATACTCTCGATGATTCAACCTCATAAAATTGTTCCTGTGCATGATCCATTGGGGAGGTTATAGACAAAGTACCATTAATAACCAATACATATCATCATATAGTTTAGATAGTGTTATAGAATAGTCTAAAGGTTAGGGAGGACATACTATTTGCAAGCATACTTGTCCTAGTCTACTCACCTAGATACTTAGGAATCCAATGTGTTGTTCCCTTTCTATAAAACCAAGTTACACTTGAATACAAAAGAGAAATTTTTCACAATCAATAAACTACACATAGAAATCCCTTGAAAATACCATTTTACACCCAAAAATAATTTAGGTAACATTTGAAACTAGAGTGAGAACCATTTAATTTAACAAGTCCCAGAATGTCATAAAAAAATAATTTAAAGGTGCCAAATGTGAATTAAAATTTTAAATGCAATATTTATATATTAAAAAACCAATTCTAAGCCACAATATTTGATTTATCAAACCATTATTTTCACTTACATACATATTCATTTATATATATAGATTTACCTCATCAAGATGAACATATTCAAAAATCCATGGGTGAATATTTTCATTATATATATATATATATACTTATGTATATGTATATAAGTATCTAAAATTATGTTATTAATTTTTATAATAGCTCCCTAACCCTTTGAGGAACCAATTTATATTAAGGAAGATAAAAAATGGTTCAAAATTATGAAAGAGGACCCTAGAGGCCCATTTAAAATACAATGAGCCATTATAAATTATAAAAAATATTTCTAAATACATTTAAACATTTAATCAAGTGTTGGGTGTGCAAGGAAAGCAAACATAATTTTTAAAATATATTTATTTAAAGGAAACAACCTTCACATACTATGGAAATCACAAGGAAATTTATTTTATTTTCCCAAAATTGGAATCAATATAAAATATATACTAATTTTAAACTTAAAACATGGTTCTAAAACCCAGATAGTTAATGTTTCATAGTCTAAAGGATAGAGCATGAGGAAACCCACCTCAATCAAGTGCGGTGACATTAAAACCCTTGATTCCGGATAAAGTAGGACCTAAGAGACCAATCAAACACCATAAGATCAAAAGTTAGAATAAAATAAGAATCCAAACCCCACCTAGGGTTTTGGATAGGGTGAAATAGTGAGAAATGGGAAGTAAAACCAAGAAGAAAAACAAGGGAATAGGTAGAAGGAGAGGAGGGATTTTAACTTCGAGTGAATCACACTTGAAATCGGAGGGAGAAATAGACAGAATCCACAATTGAAGGAGGAGGGGAGTTTACATGAAGGGGGAGGGATTGAACTCTTAGTGTTTGTTGCTTATAATAGGGGAGAAGTTTTAAAGGAATATTTTGGTTTTATTTATTATTTATTTTTATTTTAATATTTTTTTAAAACTATGCAACATGCATGGTTTAGCCAAACCGTACCCCAATCATGCACCCATCACTATTCACAATAGGTAACACACACAATTGATCTACATGGTTATTACAATCATTTTAAAATTATGAAAAATAGATCTTTCAAGAATTATAGGTCCCTCACATGGTTGCTTCATAGTTAGACTATTTGTGCAGGCTAACAGTGCTCCCTCCATTGAATTTCAAAAATTTAAAATTTTCAACACCCCAAAAAATCACAATTGAGACAAAAAATAAATAATTAAATAATAATAATAATAATAATAATTTTCAAGGCGTGACAATTATCCCCACTATTACACTTTATCACCTAAAAAAAGTCATAATAGAATGATATAGAGAGGGAAAGGACAGGGTTAACTCACTCATAAACCATTGAAATGAGAAACCAAAGAACAAACCAACACCTTCCATCACATAAGTCAAGAGAAAAACAAGATGAATCTCACATCTTAACCCATTATTTTCTATTTAAGAACTTTAAATTCCATGATTACCAATAGGTAATACATCTATTAACACAAACGAGGAGCACAAATGAGTTCCCAACTCTTTTACATAAGAGAACCATAGGTGCTTAAAATATAATCCACAAGTAATCAACACTAATGAACATACCACACACCCCCAAGGAAAAAAAAATACTTAAAGGGAATAAGAAAAAAATAGGGTGGTATCCCCACCATATTTAGAACTAGTACTCACCCGTGCGTACACACGACATATTGAATTAATGGTTTTATTTAATAAGAGAATGATATTTGTAAAAGTTAAAAAAATAGAAATGTTGAATATTTTTTAATCCCAAAGTATTGGTGAGTAAAAATGGAATAGGAGTGGATAAAATATGGACACACCATTAAAATACTTGAAAAAATAAAGGATATATAAAAAGGAATTTATAATTTTGGTGGGAGATTGAAATTCAATTTCAAATGCATTCAAGTAATGCATACTGTGTAATTTAAAGTGAAAGGGAAACAAAATATAGGAGTGGTTATAATAAAAAAATGTGATCTAGGAAAATGATTAATTTGAATACATAATGAGAACAATAAATATTTAACTGAAACCAAATTTATGATGTTGATGTTTGAAGAATTTTTTTAGCTAGATGAAGTTTTACAGTTCCAAGAACAAAAATTGGTGAAATAAGTCTTTAGCTTTAGAATCATCCAACAACTATAATCAGCAGATGAAATAAAAATTATATAGATTTGTAAATAGTAATGAATATTTAAATATGAAATTCCAATATAATAATGAAACAGAACATAATAGTACTAATAAAATTTACTGTTATGGAATTGTATAGTATACCGAACATATCATTGCAATAACTTGTGACCTATTTCATAACTACAAAGTATAAAAAATTGTTAACATTCAAACATGGTGTTTCAATAAAATTGACTATTCTGGTATTATACAGTATACTGAACAAAGCATTTCAATAACTTGTGACCTATTTCATTATTTCACAATATAATAAACAATTACTATTCAAACATGGCATTGCAATAAAATAGACTATTATAGGCTTTTACAGTATACAAAAATAGGAAATGTAAAAATAAGTGGTAGAAAATAGGAAATGTAAAATTAATAGTTATTTAACACAAAAAATCATGTATGTTATATAAACATGTATGTACAACTCCTAAATAATGTAATTTGAAAAAATGATAATGAAAAACAAAAGGCATAGGATCCTAGAATATGCCCTTTCTCTAGTCTTCCATAATGGCGTATTTCACCAAAATATAGTAGGAGTTGATAGATAATATATAGGAGTTAAAACAATAATAAGCTCAAATAAAGAGAGTATATATTAGTAGTTGATACAATAGTAGGAGTTGAAATAATAATAGGAGTTGAAACAATACTAAACTCAAAGTAATATAGTATATAATAGAAGTTGAACTATCACAATATTTCTATAATTCTGTAAAATAAATAACAAACATACCTGAAGACTTACTTCCATTGTTTTGAGTTTCTTCACATAGCAACTGGACTGCAACATTAATATCATGTTTCCCTATAATAAATACAAAAACATCACCCATAGACTTCTAAATAATCATATGGGAAATAAATATGCAAGATTTCCTTTTTTGAAGAAAAATTATTTATATTTGATCTAAAACGATGGGAATATTTGATTTGAAACTATGAGATCCACCAAGAAGAAAATAAGTGTAACTTAAAAGCACTAAAGAAATTCAATAAATGAAAATGAAAACCATTTGAAGGATAAATTATTGATAAGAATATGAATTCAGCACTCTATAAGGGATTGAACATTCAGAAAATGTGTACATGAACTTATCATCACATAAAAATGTTACTCCAAAGACAACAATACCTGATCATGTATTGACATAATAGTTAAAACCGAGGCATGAAGATACTTCAATACAATAGTACCTGATCATGGTCACATCTTGTACTTCCAGACACTAAAACTTCTGGTATGAATATCACTACAAGTGATAACAAATACATACACATGAAGATAAATACATATATATACTGCTGAGTTAATACTTTAAATGAAAAAAAATACACACACATGAAGATAAATCCATAAATAATCATACGAGAAATAATTATGATACTAAAGCATCAATATCATCTTTCCCTGTAGGAGTTATCATACATCTCTTGTCAAATTAGTGAAACATACCTTCAGGCAAATACCATGGATGATCTGAAGTGTGCGTGAATGATACAACTGAAATAAATAAAAAAAGAATTGTGAAAGTACAAGGATCAGTTAAACATAACCAATGAAAATAGAAACCAAAAGAAATTTTCATAGTCAAATGGGTCCCAATATATTCAAATTAGCATAACATACCTTTTGTCAAGAAAAGTTCTGTGGAAGCCCGTATCTACAACCAAGCTAGAAATAAAAGGGTGAATGGATTGAGACCTGATTTATACAACTCTACTTAACTAGGGTACCTTGAACACATTGAGACCCTCCAAATTTACATCCACTCTTTCTAATTTGTAAGAGTCAGCCATATGCATTTAACAATATTACATGGATTCAAATCCAAATGAGTTGAAATGTTATAGTGGAACAAAATATTACAGAAAAATGATTTGTTTAAGGGTTACCATAGATAGAGAAAATTGGAATCGCGAGCCTGAGATGTTTGTGCGGTGTGTCAAGGAGGTTAAGATAGTGTAATTGTAGGTTCACCATAGATATAGGTGACCGAAATCACGTTCCAAAGTTGTGGTTCATAATAATGGAATAGGAGTGGATAAAATATGGATACACCATTAAAATAGTTGAAGAAATAAAGGATAAAATCAAAGTAGAGGAATTTCTAATTTTTGAGTATGGAGATTTCAATTCAATTTCATCTGCATTCATCATGAAAACATTAATGCATGTAATTGAAATACAAAGTGAAAGACAAATAAAATAATTTCTTGTTTTTGTAATAATAAAAATAAGAAATGTGAAAATAATGAATTTTAATATATCAATGAAAAAAACCTAGTAATTAATTGCATCATAATTTATGATGTTTATATTTTTATTAGTTTTTCAGAAATTTGAAGTTGTACGGTCAAATAATCACAATGTGTTCTTGCAATAAGTCTTCATCAATTGTTATATTTACCTTAGATTCTTCATGGTCTATGGAATGTTATTAAAACTAAATCTCTGATGCAAATGTTTTTCTCAATATATATAATAAAAATGATGATAATAATATAGAAAGGATATGAAAGATTAAATGAAAACTACAAAAAAAAAATAAGTTTCCAAAAATCATTAAATATATAGTAAAAATTAAATGTTCCCTTTTTTCCATTGAAATTCCATCATTAAAATGTGATTACACAAATAAAGAAATGGTTCTTGTTCACCTAAAAACATGAAAATTGAGGATAATCAATGAACTGTAATGATAGAATAATTGAAGGTAGTAATCATTTTTTATTGCAAAAAGTGATAGAGGTGAAACACTAATGAGTATACAAAAAATATTATAAATTATAATGGCAGACATAAATTAAAATATTCATGTAATGCAACACCTTTATACAAATCAGAAATCAAGAGTACATACAATCTACTAGATAAAAAAAGTAATATACTATCAAGTGAATAAATTAAGTTAGGAATACCTAAACTGTAACTCATTTTTAAGTGGTGAAACAAATTGTGAACCCTAAAAAAATGAATAAGTGAATAAATACCATCTTAATAAATTAAATAGTTTTTGTAAATGATGAATTTGAAGAACATATGTATTTTAATGACATAAGAAAAAAACTCCAACATATAATAATACTAAAAATTTAATAGAAGATATAAAATAACTAAATCTATGATAAAAATGTTTTCATTAGTGTATAAAATGAAGAATTATGATAATAATACAAAGGGAATTTTAAATATTAAATGAAAACTACTACACAAAAAAAATTATTTTTCATAAATCATTAAATATATAGTAAACAGTGGTCAACCAATAACACAAACCAACCTAATGAGCAATGAATTTTAAGAAAATAAAATAATTACTTCATACACTTATTAGGCTATTCATTTAGGCGGTGAAAATAATGTGTGCACAACATGGATGTAGTAGTGTTTATTTGGTGATTAAAGGATTGTTTTAGTTTTGGATGTCACAAATACAATTCTTGAATTCAGATTGATAATTTTAAAAATATTTTATGAAATTAACAACTACTCTAAGAATACTTGTGAGAAAAGTAATTTCAAGGTTTCCCTCAATATGTTTTGAAACAATTTATGGGAAGCCAAGAATAAAAGACACAGGTTTGCAATCAGACTATAAATAAATGTGAAACAAATTAAGCAGTATCGCTGTAATCGCCAAAAGAATTATCACCTTCATCTCTTGTTTCATGAGAGATTCTTCATAACATAGAATGGGTCTCCCCACCACACAAGGAAACATGGAAATTGTGATATTCTTCCTAGAAGAACCACACTTGACATGCTTCATTAAACAAAGTAAATTACGTAAGTCTAAATACAGGCTAAAAATAGACAAACATTTAATTTATCTCCACAAAAATATCTTCAAAAGATCTTAAATCCATGGAATGGGTTACTATTTTCATGCTATAGGGTGAAGGAAGCCTAGGTGGAGTGGAGGACTTGGAGCTGGAAGAGCTTAAGGTGGTTTCTCCAGTTGCAGAGAAGCTGAAGGCGGAGGAGTTGAAGGAGTAGAATGTAGAAGCGGAGCACGTAGAGGCAGAGCATGCCATTAGAGATGAGATTTGGGAATGGGAGCAGGATAGGGGAGTCTGGAAGGAGAGAAGGAACCTTAGAAAACCTAAGGTTAATCCTGATCGGGGGAAATATTATTTCTACGTGCTCAAGGGCGCAAGAACCCTAGGTGTATTGGGGGATCCATACATGTAAGAGCCAAAGGAGGAGTTTCCAGTTGCGAAGGAGCCAAAGGCAGAGGAGCATAAGGCAGAGGAGATGAAGGAAGAGGATTCACAATCGGAAGAACTAAATATAGAGCATGAGAAGATGGATGCACGCAGAGGTAGAGTACATGACTAGAGAGGAGATTCCGGAACAGGAGCGAGATAAGGGAGTCAGGAAGGAGAGTGGAGTGAGAACCCTAGACAACCCAAGGTAAATGCCAACCTGTGACATGGTACCACGTTTTTAGGATTTGAAGGGAGAATTAGAAGTTCAGGGTGATGTGGTAGTAAAAGAAGGCGACACATAAGCATAAAACAACCCAGGATTAGTATATATAGTAGATTTCACATATAATCCCAATAATCCAAATTAAATGATCACCTCAAATAATTTTGGAGAGGGGAAGATAACTTGAAAAGGAAAAGAGAATTAAATGTAAAACTCACCCATATGGTCCTCATAATTATTTAAGTGAGAGGACACTAATAAGAAGATAATCCTAGAACACAAACACCGATGGATCAAAATTATCTCAAGAAAAACCAAAAATACCACAATAGGTAAGAAACCTCCCCTCCAAACGAGGGTTAGTAAATTAAATTTAGTGTTAAGTCATTAAGATAGATAGGATCAAATCAGGTCTGTAATGAAAATTTCCTAATTAGGTCATGCCTCAAGCTCATAGACATATATAAATCTCAATCCACAATATCACCTGATCTTGACCATAGAAGTTATAATTAGAAAATAAAAGCAGACAAGGTGAGAAGTTAATATCTCTACAATACCTAACTTATGCCATCAGCAGATTAAGAAAATAAGAAATTTTCAAAAAAATATTCTAGGATATAGCATAAACCTTTTTTAGAGAGAGTTAAAATAGAATTTTTGATCTATAACACATATATTATCTCATAGAACTAATTTTCATTCTCTAAATAAGAATAAATTGTAGAATACCCCAAAAGAAAAATCTGGAGACCAAAAAAAGAAAAAGTGAGTAGTAAAGGGGAAAAGAAGGGACTTACCAAACCAAATATCTTAGATCAACACTAAATCCCAGGCCATTAAACCTCAGTTTCACTAAAACCCCTAAGGAGACTCAACTAACCACCTATAATATGATTTCCGTGATCCTGGACAAGGTGAATTGATCTACCAGTCCATTTAGAGTATGGGTAGAATTAATGACCTAAAGGACTACACCCAAGTCCTAAGAAATATTACCTAAATTAAAACCTTGAGACATTGACTCTCTGTGACATGTTTGGAACTTTTTTAGGAGTCATATTTTAAATAAAAAATAAAACAAAGGACCCCATAAAAATATTCAAAAAACTCAAATCATATACAATTAAACACCCTCCCCAAATTCAAACAACTACTTAATTAAATAAACCACATTCATTAACAAAATTTGAAAATCTATTTTAAATAATTTCCAAATCCACAAAATTGAGTCTCAAATTAATAATTTCTATCTTGAAAACCATTTTATAAAATCCCACAAACTCTTGATTTACACTTATTAATTTCAAAACCCCACTTTAAAAATCCGGGTGAAATTTTCATATACCATTTATGGTGAGCCTTTTTAAAATTTTCAAAAAATCATTTTTCATTTCAAAATATTTCAAAACATTTCATTAAAATTAATTTTTTTTAAAATAAGTTCCTTCCAATTAAAATTGGTTCCTTGAAAATAAAATACTAACCAAAAATTAATTTGTAAATAAATTAATGGTCACACAACCTCTAAAATAAATTCAAATTTGACTTTCATCAATCAAAAAAATTTCAAAATACATAATACCATTTTAAAATCTTATAACTTTCCTTAATTTTTTTTCAAAATTCCCCAAGTTCATTTAATAAAACCATTCACTCAATTCTAATCATAAAACCCATTTGATTCATTTTATAAAATCCCTTTATCAAACCTTGAAGTTTCATTTTAAATCCAAATTTCTCTTCATAAAATAATTTTTATTGATTTTTCAACCCAAATAATTTTCAAATTTCAATGATTGGTTTTTAAACCAATTAATTATTTAAAAATCCTTTTAATAAATTTCTAAATCCAAAATTATTTTCCTCTAAACCCATGTTAAAACTCAATCACCAACATCACATAATAGAGAAATTCAATTAATAGGAACTAGTGGCTGTGCATGGATTGGCCACATGGTTTAACAGACTAAGTTACAATTGTGAATCTTCCGATGGAATTCATACTTAACAGTGCACTCAACCTCCAAATGGTTTGTTAGGATATTCCTGCTCGCAACATGTCACTAGTTCAACTCCCATTATCATCCCAAAAAATACAAAAAATCATCAAATCACCCATAAAAAATTAATACAATTAAAATCACTATCAATAATAATAATAATAATAATAAATCAAGAATAAATAAAGATATCTAAAAATTAAAAATTAAAACCAAACTTCCCATGATTACTCAAGGTTTAACACTAAAAGTATTATTTAGACACTTTTTCATACCTAAATCCAAAGTTCCAAAAGTCTTATCTCTATTTACCTTTACTTAACAAATAATAAAGGGTCCTTTGATACCATTTTTATGAACTAACTAGACCCATACCTCCATCAAACACCTAAAACAGTTGTGAAAAGGCCCAAGGGGTGTTCCTAATCCCCACGAGCTAGCAACTAGTACCAAGTATCATAGTGAACCAATTGGGAATGGTTTCAACCAGAAAACAATGTTTAAGAAATAGTAGAAAAATGGACATAATATATCCATATTTTGGACATAATTAACAAATAAAATAGATAATAGAATAAAATAAATGTAGTAAATTAGAGAAATAAAAATAAAATTCTACACTAATCCCTCAGACCACCCTTAGTTTTAGTCCATTACAATGCACAAATGCATCTTCATACACCAAAAGATATATCTACCCTCCATATATATAAGGTAATAAAATAATATGTGTCTTATTTGATAAATAAAATCTAAAATAAAAAACTGACATAACTTAATGTAACTTTAAGATTCACATCAAAGTCCCTACATAAAATGCTCCTTGAGAAATCAGAAGCTAAGGAAAAACCTGAAATATTAAATAAGCATAAGCTCAAAAGCCTACTATGAATACCAAATGAAACCACACCTCATGATTTACCTTTAAACAGAAAAACATTTCATGCTATTTTGAGAATACATGTTTAAAATTAAGTTTTAAATTCTCAATTAAAAGCCAAACACAAGTCGTTTAGGATTTAGAAATATTTCCTTTGAAACATGTAGGGTTATATTCTTTAATTAAAAAAATACTATTTAAAATTAAAATAAGAATAATAAATTTAAATTAAGTTAACGTTTCAATTAATAAAATAAAATTAAATCATTTCTTTACTTTTAAAGGAAAATAAGAACATCAAATAAAAAATTTCAAACACAATGGGTAGCCCTAGGGTATTAAGGTTAGGTCTCATCCTAGGATCCTTGTACTCTTAGTGATAAAACTAAATAAAAACATTCCTTTGGAAAATACACTAGGGTGGTCAAAAAAAATTCCCAATGATAACCAATCCATATCAATATATATTTTAGTTGGTGTTGTAGTGTAGTCTAAAGGCTAAGGATGGAATAAAATTTCCTAGCGTACTTATTCTAGTATACCCACCTAGGTACCTAGATTCCCATGTGTTTTTCACTTTCCATGAAACCAAGTTTCACTTGAATACAAAAGATTAATATTTCAAATTCAATAAAACACACATATGCAACCCTTGAAACCCCATTTTACACCCAAAATTTTTTTTGGTAACATTTAAAAAGAAGAGTGAGAACCATTTAATTTAACAAGTCTAAGAATTTCATGAAACCAACTACTTTGAAGGTTCCAACTAGGCCTCAAAATTTAAAATGAAATGTTTGTCTTTTGAAAAACCAATTCTAAGCCATAGTATTTGAGTTCCCAAATTATTCGTTTCACTTACAACCATATGCATTTATATTTAACAATATTCCTCATCAAGGTGCACATATTCACACATACATGGGTGAATATATGCATATATATATATATTTAAACTTATGTATATGTGTATAAGTATCTAAAATTAGGTTATGAATTTTTATAATAGCAACCAAAGCCTTTAAAGAACCAATTTATTTCAAGGTAGATAAAAAATGGTTCAAAATTCTGAAAGAGGACCCTGAAGGACCATTTAAAATCCAATGAGTCATTATGAATTTTAAAAACTCTTTATAAATACATTTAAACAATAAATCAAGCATTGGGTGACCAAGGAAGGAAAACATCAGTTTTAAAATATATTTATTTCATGGAAAGTAACCTTCACATATAATGGAAATCATATGGAAATATATTTTATTTTCCCAAAATTGATATCGACATACAATATATATTAATTTTAAACTTAAAACATGGTTATTTAACCAAAGTATTCATTTATCCATGGTATAAAGTCTAAATACTAAGGTAACCTACTTCAATCAAGTGCAGCGATCTTGAAACCCTTGATTCCGAAAGAAGTAGGACTTGAGAGACCCATTGAATACCCTAATATAGCTACTTATAGAAAATTTAGAAGGAAAAAACCACCTAGAGTTTAGTATATGGTGAAAAAAATGATAAATGTAAGGAAAGATAAGAAAAAAAGTAAGAAAAGTGGGGAAGGATTGGAATAATTATAACCTAGAGTAAATTACACTTGAAACTAGAGAGAGAAACAACTGAAATCCATGGTAGGAGGAGGAGGAGAGGTCCCATGAAGGGGGAGGTATAAACCTCATAAATTTCATCTCATATGATAGGGGAGAGGGGTATATTTAGTTTTTTTTTTATTTTTTTTTTGAAAATAGGGTGTCATGCATGGTTGCTGCATGGTTTACCCAAACTGTGTGCTAATCATGCACCCCACACAGGGAACAACATGGAACATGAACTGTTGGAAAAAAATTATACTAACCATGAAACAACCATGCAAACCGAATTTTATAATAATTTTAGGTACCTATTATGATTCCTTTATATTTAGACAATCTAATCTCCCTACATCGAATTGAAAAGTTGAAATTTTCAAATGGTCTCCACCCAAAACTCACCACTAAGACCAAAAATGAATAATTAAATAAAATAATAATAATAATAATATTGGTTGGGGTGTGACACATGGAATTATAGGAACCTGTATATTAATAATAAGGGATAATAATGGAGGGCTTCAATAGGGATCCATGAATAAAGGAAAAGCATTATAGTTCTAGGATGGATGGTAACAAACCAACTTAGATCACCCATTAACCCACCATAGATCACCAAAACATCCAGAGAACACTTACTAATCACCATAGGTTATCATAAATTGTGATATATGATATATAATCTAGAAATAAGTGATATCACTATTTAATAATTAACTAAAACAAGTATAGAACCTACTAAAAAACTGGAATGACCTTCACAAATGATGGATAAATTGAAAATAAAAACTTATCCATGAAGGGAACCCATACACCATGGATTCATGTTGTACCCAGGTAGTAATATATATAGTGATCTATATATAAATACATATACATAATCTATAAAAACCCATACATACCATCAATTAGACACAAGCAGATATAAATGACATATACATGAACTGAGTGAAACAAACAAACACTAAATAGTATGAAATGAAGTCCCATGTATGGGATATCCCATATTAAAATATTGAGTAAAACCTATGACATCCCCACCTAGTTCATCCATATAAATCTCTAAAATGATACAATATGACTATATTCTCAAATTCATTAAAAATATCATGCTCCAAATCTTTTCCTTACCTGGATCACATACAAGGAGGTATAAATTCATCCCATGAGGACACATATGGGGTGTGAATACATCATAACCAATAGAAAATCATAGTCTGGCCCCTACCTATCTATTATAAATCCAAATTCATGCAATATTAGTACAATAAAGGTAGTAATACAAGTAATATAATCAACATACTTTTTATATAAATGCTAGACATAAATAATAAACTCTTACCATGGTTCCATATTCTATACACCATTTGATTTATAGTGAAATTAAACCTATCTTCTTTGAGAATAACTTGAATTTTAAGAAAAAGGATATATAAAATCTAGGCCATCTATTAACCATATCATGAGAAAATGGAAATTGTTTATGAAGCGAGGAAACATTTAAGTCCATTCTATCAGGAAAGGGGAAAGTGTATAAAGATTAAATACACCATGATACCATCCCATATTGAAAAATCTATTTATCACCAGCCAAATAAATTTATAAATTATTCTCCAATAATAACCTAAAATTTTCTAAATGTTCAATATAACTAGGTAGTAGATATTCATATGTAAGAAATATAATCCATAGTATTAATAAGACTCAATCTAGAGTTATATGCATACCAAGATTAACTAGAAAGCTAAACCCTGTATAAAATATAGCATGGAGAGAAAAAAAGGCATATTCAATAGGATAATCAGGGATAAAGTATGGAATATTAAGAAAATAAAGAATTATAATCTAAAAAATATAGATTTATTAACCAAATAAGCATTTATAATTTGAAAATAATTTAATAAAAAACTTTATAAAATAAAAAGCATTTATTTTAAATTAATATCACTTGGTCCTATGTCACTAATAGCTCAAACACTATGAAGATATGGAAGATAGAAGCATTAAAATACTAAAACCTATAGTGAAATAGCTTTCAAATACAAGTGTAAGAAGTAAAATACCACTTGAGGGTTTTGATAACACAATAGAAAGAAAATTTGGGATTTAGTTTATGTATTTATAAATAGAAGAAATTCAGAAATCACAATTATGTATTTACCTTTACTTTACCAAGATTAAACTCTTATAACAAATTAGTGGATTAGAGACTGAGAAAAATGATGTATTTTTAAAAACCTAATATATTAGAATAGGTATTTGAGTTTTCTACTAGGAAATAACCAAGAAGATAAGGAGAATATGTGATCTCCTACCTTAGCCTCATTTAAACTTAGGCCTCACAACAATAACTAGCATGATTGATATTATTTAATTATTACCTCTATTATGCTATCTAGGAATATAAATTTTACTTGAGAATAAATAAAAGAGTTATATTCTTGAGACTAACCTTCAAGGATCTCCCCACCATCAAGGGTTTCTTGAATAATGATACAATCATGATTAAAAGATCTAGAAGTCCTTGAATCACTCTACAGTGGATAAAATAAGCTCAATATGAAATAAGTATATCCCATATAGATCCTTAATGACATTTAAATTAATCTTATATAGTAATTAAATTAATCTCCCCTCTTCCTTCACCTCCCGCACCTTCTGAGATTGAGATTTTCTATTACAAGAATCAATAACAACATTTACCTTTCCAAGTGCATAGAAGAGATCAAAATAAAATGAATGAAGATATTAATCTTACTAATGCTACCTCAAATTTAAATCTCACTGATAAAAAATATATTTAATACTTTTTGGTTAGTGTATACCATGAATAACTCACCAAAAATATAGTTCCTCCAATAATTTAAATCATGTAAAACTACAACTAATTCAAGGCCATGAGTCTAATAATTATTATCTCGAGTTCATATTTTTCTAGAACCATTAGCTATTATACTATGATATAAATGTAAAAATACAATACCCATTTAAGAGGAATTATAATAAACTTGTAACCCTTTAGTTGGCACTGGTAATATCAAAATAAGAGCCATATCCAACCTTCTCTTTAGCTTTTACAATGCTACTTCACACTGACCATGCCCTAAAAATTTGAATCCCTTATTTATTAAGGTATTAATTGAAGTATAAATCATATAAAATATTATAGAGAAATATATATTTTTATTTCTAGATAAATAACATTTTAATATTGAGTGAGAACCTGAATAGACAACTACCAACACAAAATTAAGCAAAATATTTCATTAACACATCATTCTAAAAAAAATTTAAGAGTGTTTGAGCCATGAACCTTGTGTAAACCCCATTTGATGGAGATTAACCTCCTTTATG
Organism: Viscum album; assembly: GCA_963277665.1. Taxonomy (NCBI): domain Eukaryota; kingdom Viridiplantae; phylum Streptophyta; class Magnoliopsida; order Santalales; family Viscaceae; genus Viscum; species Viscum album. The sequence goes on from OY728159.1 coordinate 1,645,600,594, forward strand.
GGTCATTTTTTATAAGTTTTTCAAGTCAGTAATCTATATTCTCCCAGGTTGTAATAAACTCCTCCCAGGTGACTTTTCTTTATTAAATCTTTGTACCAATATAGGATTCTGTGTGTTAATGCATACTGATTGTTACTTATTGGTATCGACTCTTATTACTATTTATAAAATTCTATTAATATCCTATAAATGGATATTTATTACCATATCCTCTTTAATCATCTTTTCATTAGAATATATTAGTATTTCCAAGGAAGATTCAGTTTTCTTAACATCTTTTTTCTCCTTTAGATCACCCCTCCATCATTAGGTTGAATATGGTTATTAATACTATAGTAGAAAACCACTAAGTTCTCAATATGAGAAGTTTGATACTCCTCAATACTAAGGAGCCTATGTTTTGGACTAGTTTAATAATCCCCCACCATACCTTCCTTTTCTCTTCCTGATCTAGATTTAGGACCAGCTTGTTGTTTTATCACTTCCTCCATAGTCTTGTGTTTCCCAATTTTAGAAGATTTGGATGCAAAAAAAATTGGCTTGTAAGGTCTATCTAATTCCTTAAGTATATTTTATATTTTTAAATTAGATATATTGTGTGTCTTTAATCCTTGATCTTTCCTTGATAATTCAACAAGAATTGATTTTGGAAGAGTAGAGTATTCATTTCTATTTCTAATTTTCTTCCCTTTGTTAATCAGGTAACATCCCAGATCAAATCCACCATTTTTAATACTTTTTCACCTTCATGAAATATATTTGTTGCATGATCATCCAAATCATAGTTATAGACATCAAATATCTATTAATATACCACTTGAGGGAATTTATAAAATTTTACAAAACCATTAGTGTAACACTACCCAACTTACACAATATGTGTATCTCACATACTGGATTTATTCCTATTATAATTTGAAATAAGAGCATTTAATCTCCCAGAATAATCATTACCCATTCCATACTCACCTAATATTTCAAACATATTTTTCCCCATAACTCCTCTACCCGTACCTTACACACTCTCTTCGGCATAGGGAGGAATTTTTAATATCTTATCATTTCTATTACAAACATCCAAATCCAATTGAATTTTATTCATTGGACATATAAGGTCTTCAAACTCTCTTAGGAAATTGGAGGATATAACCTAAAAAATACCACTTGAATAAAGTATTGATAATATCCTATAATCCTAAGACAACTTTTAATTTTAAATAACTTTAAGGTAAATTTATAGAACATTACTTACTCCACCTTCTTAGTATTTAATTATATTTAAACCTCAAGAAACACACACCTAATAAACTTAACTTATCAAATATTGAAGGATAAATTATAAATCTTAGAATATATTTGGTGCTCTTGTTTAATATCCATGAAAATTTTAGGATATCTATTATTCTTGTCTTAAGATTTCAAAATCATAAGAATATTATCTAAAAAGTCTACTATAAAGGATTCTAAGAGTAGATAAAATATATTTTTTATTAGATGCATAAACATCATAAGGTAATTGGTCAATCAAAATGGTATCACTAAGTACACAAAATAACCATATCAAATTTGAAAAATCTATCTTTATAATGTATTTTGGTATCATTTGGAGATGATGATACCTAGGATGAAAATCAATATTTTAAAATCAATTTTACCCTTTAAAATAATCAAATAAATCATCAATTATAGGAAAATTATAGTGGTTATTAATATTTACTAATTTAACCTCTTATTTTCTACACATAATCATAGAATTCCATCATCTTTCTTAGTTAAAATAATAGGGTACCTCAAGGAGAAGTGCTGAGTTAGACAAACACATTTTCATAAAGAACTTATAGTTATTTTTTTGATTTATTAGACCAGTTGGTTCTATTTGATATGGAATAATAAAAATTAGTTCAGTTCTTGGAAATATATCAATAAAAAAATCCAACTCCTATTTTAGAGGTAGGTTAGAAAAATATTTAGGGAAAACATCTAGAAATAGGTCCACCATAGGAGGTAATATCTTTATCTATTTAGCCATAACTAATCAAAGTATTAAAATTTACAATTCACCAGTGATAATTGTTGGATATATTCCCAAAATACCATAATTTATTGTATGATATGATCATGTAATATAGTAAACCTTATATGAAAACCCAGGAATATCAAATGTCTTGTATAAAGGGCATTTCAAGGCTTGTTATGTGATAATAAGCCATTTCCTTGGCATAAAAGTGAAATGTTAAAGGTTAATGTTTAGATCTTGTAATATTATTTATCATTAATAAGATACATTTGATAAGATAAAACATTGGTGAAGTTGATGCATTCATGCGATGAATGCATGAATGAACAAATGACATTTACTCATGCTTTGTAACATATGAGTGAATTCATTACAATTGAAGAGCATCCTTTAAGGATTATATAAAGGAGGTTTAAGGACATGATTTGTGTTTAAAAACATTATGAATGCTCCTAGATGATTATTACTTACCTAAAGCTATCATATTCTTCCTTCTTCACTATGTGGGGCACTAGAATTTCATAGAGAAACCCGATCCATCCATCCATCAGATTCTCAAACTGATCCATGATGCATCTGAGGTGTGTCCTTGATCCCCTAGTCTAAATAAAAACATCATTGGAATCTAATAAAATCATTGGGGATAATTTTTACCATATAAAAAAAGTAAATCATCGTATAAGTAATATCATATTTCTATAAAAAATTCAGCATGCCCCATCCATAGGTTATATGTCCACAATAAAAATGAATTAGAAAATATAAATGATTAAACAATTTAAACAAGCAAACGATAAATCATAGGTAGAAATAAATCCCTTAGGTCACCCTCCAAACCCCCTCACCTAGATAGTACCCTATACTCACACCCAAACTCTCTCAACATGATGCAACTCCCAAATGACCTAGTGCCCACATAAATAATTTAATCCACCAATAATTATAATTTAAGGTAATAAATAACACATTTAAAAGGTCCACATGCCAAAAAATATATGAAAGAAAAATTCAATCCCTACAAAAATAATTTAAAAGGAACCACAATATGAATGAGATAAATAAAAATAAACCTAACATCAAATATCCCAATATAATAAATGATTTGAGAGTGGTTAATAACTAAAACAAAATCTAAAAAAAGTCTTGAAACTGAAATGTGATATGTGTGATCATAAAAATATTCAGTAGGCCACCACCCACCTCGCCACATACCCATATTTTAATTAAAGATCCATTTTAAGAAAGTTTCATGTACAATATAAAATATGTGTTTCTTGATTAATTAAATTTAAAACCAATATATAGATATGGTTCAATGATCTTTATTATTTAATTATTTTAAATGAAAACAATCACTTAGAAAGCATTTATTGGGCCTCAAACCCTTTTTAAATAAAATGAACATTTTGAAAATCACTTTTGAAACCAATTTATAAAACCCTTTTATAACCATTTAAATAAACTAAATAAATACACATTCCATAGAAAAATCACTAAGTAATTGTGTCATAATGAAAACAACGACACATGATACCTTAGTGCCAATCAAGATAGGGAACAAAAAAGAGAGAGAGAATTCCCTCTGTGGAATCATCTAGTATCATGGGAACCTAGGATATCAGGAGAAAAATTACAGAACACATCTATTTAACTACTATAAAAAAAGACCAACATCAGATAATTATCAACCTACTTTAACACCTAGTGTCACCCTCACTAGTCTAATAAAGGGGTATAACCCATAAGTAGAACATAAATTATCTCAAGTCCACCATTCAAAGTGTAATACTAACCTTTTAAAACACGTGTACATAGATTTACCCTATAGCTACCCATGGTTTCACATTAAAATCAAAAGTTTAAGGTGTGTAATAAAATTAAACAAGAAGTAATATATATATATATAAAAATCAAAAGCAAACCCATCCTCACCTCCATCACTCTTTCAATACAAACAACCCCAATAATGAAGTTCATATCACATATAACATAAGAAATACCCCATGGTATAACATAAATAATGAGTATATACAATACCCCCAAGGGTATAATCCAAAAAATGGGATCAAGAGGGTTGTACACACACATACACATTTAGAAATCTCATTAAAGTTCCAAATAGGCCTTCTGAAACAACTCGAGATGCTGATCTCTTATAATAATTTAAAAACATTTTCAAACACTACTTTGAAACATTTAATTTAAAAGAACCCCTGAAATTAATTTATGAAATCAATTACCCTTTTTTAAAATCCCTTTAAAATTAATACATGTATTTATTTTCTTTATATCATAACCTAAATATGATCAAATAAATTTTCTGATCCACATTTTTTTAAAATAATTATTTAAATAATTTAACAATGATTGGAATTTCATGTACCAATTGAAATACCAAGTAAAAATATTTGGAAAATTGATTTGGAAGATTAAAACATTTCTATTGACTTTATTAAAAATTTAAAAGGTCCAATAAACCATTACAATAAATTTTGGCATTCATGGTCTAATAAAAATAATTCTAAACCATTATTTAAAATAGGAAAACCCATTGATTTCAATGAAAACTAGACTAAGATTTAATTTACACTTTTTAAATTAAATATATATAAATTATAATAACATTAAATAATTTAAAAATAAATTAAAAAACTAATAAAAACATTGTTTAAAAATTAAAAGCTAAAACATGGGGAAAACCTACCTTAAATTGATGAAGAAATATCAAAATCTTTGAATCTAGACTGAAGGGGACCCAAAATGGAGATCACACACCCTAGGTTGAATAAAAACACAAAATATCAGTCAATCTAGAACCCTAGTGTTTGGTCGAATGGAACACAATAGGAGGGGGGGGGGACTAGAAGTAATGGAGAAGAAAAGGAAGAGGAAGACTCACCTTGAAGTTTCAACCAAGATCCATGAAGAAACCAGGTGAGATCATTGAAGGAAGGATGGATCATGGGAGAGGGTAGGTTTCATGAGGGGATACTTAGTCAAGGGAGGGATGAGATGTACAGAGATAAGGGGGAGGAGAAAAATAAAGAGATAAAAAAAGTGAAAAAGAGAAAAACAATAAAAAGAAAAAGTAAAATTTAAAATTTCACGATTCTCACATGAATTTCTAAACCATGTGGTAACCACATGACACTTTATAACTATACCAAAATATTATTTCATGGTTTTATATAGTCCCCCATACAATTTACTAACTATGCACTAACCACGAAAATATAAACTCCCAAGAGGCAGATCAAAATTTACAGTTTTCACGTGATTTTCTAACTATTCGACCCTTAAAAAGCTTTAAAATTTTAAAATTCAAACTCTACAAAATCGCATAAAATAAAAAAATCTCAAATTAATATAAATTAATATAAAATAAAATAAAATAAAAAATCACTCTCGTGACCCTCCCTTTGAAGAATTACTCCTCACGTGACCACCCTCTGTCACGTTACCTCCTTCCTTGAGTGACCTCACCCTATTTTTTATGGATCTTGGACCAAATCACTATTATTGGTGATAAATTATAGCTATATCACCATTGAACCAAGGTAGTTTTTTCTTTTTTATCACTTCATATTACATACCATTGAATTATTTCAAGTTTCAATGTGAATTTTTATTGAAATTATGCCTATATGTATATCCCTTGAGGGACTAAAGTTGGTTTCAAGGAGACTTAACCCTTGGAATGAAATGACATTCCATGAAAAGTGTTTTAAAAAAATTACCATGTGTCTTTTCAAATCATGTGAGTGTTTTAAAGTTGTTCTTGGCACCGACTTGAATTTTTAATGGTCATTTTTTATCAAGTGATTTTTAACCAAGTGTTTCAGATGTTTTAAAGTGTTTTAAATGGGTTGTTTAATTTTAAATGGGGAATTTTAACCCATGTGAGTGATGTTTTGAAACATTTTCATGACATTGGTTAATTTTAAATGTGGTTTTAAAGGAAGTGTGAGTTTTTAAATGGGTTTCAAGTATTTTTATAATAAAAATTGGTCCTAAGAGTTGATTGATATGATTTTGGAAAATAATGTGAGTTGGATTGGAATTCTAAGCATTTTTGGAAATCCCTATTTGGAACTTTATGAAAAATGGGTTTTCATAAAAGGAGTGAAAACCTCTTTGATACCCATGTGAATATTATCATTCCTATGGTGTCTTCTGACCCCATAAGGGGATTTTTTATATTGACGCATCTTTATATGCTGCTTATGTATAGAAGTGAATGGGATTGTTTTTTGTAAGAGTGTAGGAGGTGATGTGTGGTTCATTATAAATTCTCTATAATGATTTATGTTATGGTTTATTTTCACTCACCTCCATTTGAATTATAATGGGATACCTTGGGTGTATGAAAATGTGGATTAGGTGGTTGAAGCCCCAACCTAGGTTGCTAAGTAGATATGAAATTTTGTCCAAGTGGATTGAGAGAGTCTATGGAGGGAACTTTCTCCATGTGTAATAAGTGAGCCTATAGAAAGAATTTTACCCAAGGGACTGAGTGAGATATTGGAATTTAGGGATTGGGGATGACCTAGAGAGATTCCAAAATTTATCTTGGGACCTGATAAGTCTGAGAGTTATTCCAAAAATTATTATACTATAGTGGTCCTAGGGTTATTCTAAGTCATTATAGACCCCCATTGGTTAGATCCCATGATACTAGGATCATACTCAATATCATTTAAGGGATTTAATATACTTTATTGGATCCCATAATTCTTTCATAATTACTTGGAACCTATTTATTTGTGGTTTGTTTCTTTGTCACATGAATTTAATATAATGGTGCATGTTGTGTGATTTCATCATTATTTACTTTATGTATTTCTTTTAAAATGTTTTTAAATGGGTTTTTTGAAATGTTTTTGAAATAAGAAAAGTGAAAGTATTATTTTAGTGTGATTTAAAATAGTTTTATCACGAGTTTTAAAGGCATGTTCTTTAAATGTGAAAAGATTTTTTCTAAGGAGTTTTTTGATTTTTTCGACATGAAAGTTAAAATGGGTTGTTTTTGAAACTACCATGTGTGTGGGTTTTAAAAAAATGGTTTTGGTACACCATGCCAGGTTTTACATATATATTGGTATTTCTAAGATATTTTGGAAAACTATTGAAATTCGAATCCTCTTTTATAATTTTAAAATGTATTATAAAATATATTCTTATAAAATAGTTTCATAGTAGAAAATTAAAATAGTGGTTTGGGACATTATCCTTTGGATGAGAAAATTATTTTCCAAGTTATTTTTTCCATTTAAAAAGAAACATAAAAAGAGAGTTTTAACACAACTATGATGTGTTTCATATTTCATTATGTGAAGGCTTTTGAAAATTTATATTTTTTTATTGTATTTAAAACTAGAATTTTTAGGGTGTAATATGAAATAAACTACATAGATTTAGTGTGTGATGACCTAATAGGATTATAGTTCATACATATATATTATGTGTACAGATTTATATTAGTTGATTTATTTCTTATTTGGTCTTATGATGGAGGCATTGACTTGGGTTGGTGACTATGGGTCATGTAGAGGCTTGTTGAATATTTTTAGGGTTTAATTTTTATTTTTTTATTTTTATTATCCACTCTGTCCTAGTGTATTTTATGATTCTACTTTATTTGTATATGATTATATTATATTTTCTTTATATTAGCTGTATTCTTAGTTTGGATGTTTATTTATTGTGTTCTTCTTGGATGGTTCATCTCATTTATTTCCACTGCTTATATATATATATTGTTGTATGAGAGAGAAATAGACCCTAAGGTATGTTCTTAATGCCTAGGAACTGGTTTCCCACTCATAGGGATCAAGAACACCCTTATAGCCTTGTGGTGGGATGGGTTAGGTGTTGTATAGATGGAATTCCAGTCCAGTTCATTATAAAATGGTATAATAGCCAAGGTTCTTAGTGGAGCCTAGGTTTTGGAATGTTCTCTTGATATTTGGTAAGTTTGTAGTTTGGAGACAAGGATATTGTGACTCAAGAGATAGATGTGGGATAGTTTCATGATCTCTTTCTCACCCTAAGCCTTGATTTACCATGGGTAGTTAGGATTTTTTACTTTGATTTTGGATTTTTATTTGATGAAGTTGTTGGATTATGATTTGATACTTATGGTAGTGGTGTTTTGATCCTCATTTTAATATCTTGAGTTTTTTGGGTGTCATTTGTGATATTTTAGGATAGACATAGATAAGGGAATAAAGGTGTGACATTATCTTACAGGGCCTAAAAAACCATGAATCAACTTATTTGATAATGCCAAACATGATCTAGGGACCACCACATGATTGGAATGTAGCCTTCAACTATGTGACCAAGTCAGGAATATTTTCTTATACCCCTTTATTTTTCTATTTAGACCTCATAAAACTTGTATTGACTTACGTATTAGGGAAATGGGAAATGAGTCAAGGTGGGTCTTATGATATACTGGCATCATTGGATTGGATTTAATTTGAGGCTTGTATTATGCATTTGTTTATGTGATTTCATTTGTGATGTGAAATTGGATTTGTGTTCATGGAAAATGGACTTCACAAGAAATATATATTTTTGGTTTGAAACAAGGCCTTAGGGGTTTTTTTAAAATGAGATATGTTTTCATTAAATGTTTTTGAAATATTTTATTTCATTTGGAAATCTAGAAATTATTTTTGTTTTAAACTGGTTAAGAATGTTTTCAAATGAGAATTTTTAAATATGGGGTAGAAGTTGTGAAATATTTTCTATTTGGACTTTTTAATAAAAATAGGCCTGATCTTAATGGTGCCTTGGTTTTTGAAATGGGTTTTTGGGACTATATATTAAGGGACCCATGGATTTAAAATAATTGTAATAGTTTTAATAAAGACCATGACTGGGTTTATCCCTTTTTTGATTTTAGGACTTCTTGATGTGATTTTGGAGACATGCCCATATAAGGGTTTATGTCTTATACTACTTAGAATAAGCCTCCTAGAAATTTCTAATGTAAAGGTAGAGTGTTGTAATTTATGGGTTTTACCTATTTTTTGTTTTAACATTTACGAGGCACCAAATGGAGTGAAATTCGCTCTCTTATCCTCTTAGTAAGTGTTTGTATTTATCAGAGGTGGTGTTTTTATAAAACCTCTCTTGGTAATTATATAGGTTGAGTGTTTTAGACCTGTGAGCCTTAGTTTGATGGTTGGAACGATGAGGGTAAACTTTTATATAGATGTTTGAGGTTGATGAGGTGGTCATAATTTAATGTATCCTTCAAATACTTGGTTGTGTCCCTTTTCTATTAAAAACTATTTTGGGATTTATGCTCGATGAGTTAGAGTAGTTGTGTCTGGAGGAAATCCTTTAATAATGTTTTTATATGCTTCCTTGGTTTCTCAATATGAGCAGTGGTTGGTTTGGGGAAGTTCATGCCTCATTTTCCAATGATGTTTGTGTTACTTATGCATGGTGTAAACCATGGTCTCGGATTTGGTTTGTTGGTTTGGATGTGTTCTAGTGTTTCCACTATTGTAGATCAATATAAATGGAGATGATACATATTATATGTATCTTCCTTCTTAGATATTCTCTTTGATCATATATTGATCATTTCTACTTGAGTATGTTCCATTTTATTTGAGTATTCATCCATTTTTATTAGTAATTCACTTTTTTCCTTGAGTTTTTAAAATATGATTTGCATTGTACTCTACTTTGATAATAGACTTTTTAGAGGTAGAAAGTGGTATAGTGGGGATAATTGTAACACCTTACATGTCACTGTGAGGTTTATTTTATATTATTTTATTCTTTTCTTGGTTAAGTTTATGTTTTGGAGAGTTTTAGTTTATATTTTGAAGCTTTAAGGGATTTTTCCTTCTATGCACAATTTGCATGCACAGTTTAGAGGAAACTATATAGTTACCCTTACACAACTTGTTTTTCAATTCAAATTGTTATAGAATGGTTTAGTCTACATGGGTAGCACACAATTCAGTCTAAACCATGTGGATCCCAGGAGAAACCCTACAGTACCTTTGGTATTTAAGGGTAAGGGTGCGTGACTTGTGCATGGTTAGGTAAACCATGCAATAAGAGTATGAGTTGGATATAAAATTTTATAGTTCCATTTGGCATGGTTGGTGCATGGTTTTTCCAACCATGAAAAGTCCCCAATGAATTCGTGAGAGGTGGGTTAGACTAGGAAGTGGCTCCTACATGGTTGGTGCATGGTTTGGTAAACCATGCGGCCAAACTATGTGACCTAAACAGATTCATTTAAACTCAAAATTACTCTTTTTTCCTTTTCTTGATTTTATCCCTCTAACCCTCCTATTCTCCCCCTCTCATTCGAACAGACCTTTAAGCTACAAGGAAGTTTACTCCCTTACTTCTCTTCTATTTTCATGGCCATTACCCCTGGTTTTAAGTGGGTTTATTCTTGGTAAGTATTTTTAGAACCCTTCCTCCCTTCCATTTATTCTCTTTCCCTCAATTTCTATCCTTATCATGAACCCTAATAATAATGTGGGATGATATTAGGGCATGGGTCGGACCTAATCATGGGGATTTTTCCATGTAGAGGTTATAGTGGGTATGTCTTGGATAGTTTGGGTGTTCACTATCATAGGTGATGATTTATAGCTCAATCATTGCTGAAATGATGTTATTGTTTCTTTATTATCACTTTATATTACATTCCATCAAATTATTGTGAGTATAAAGTGTTTCTTTATAGAAATTATTCTTATAGCTATATCCTGGGTGGGATTAAAGTTTATTTGAAGGAGATTTAACCCTCGTCTTGGAATGAGATTCCATTCCAAGTGTTTGTAAAAAAATCCCAAATGGTTTTTCAAAGCATGTAAGTGATTTAAAGTAGTTTTGATACCGAATTTAATTTTTAATTGTAATTTTATATCAAGAGAGTTTTAAACCAAGTGTTTGAGATGGTTTAAAGTATTTAACGGGTTTTAAATGGATGTTTGATTTTAAAGGGGGTGTATTAACCCATACAGGGGATGTTTTGAAACCTTTTTATAAAATTGGTTGATTTATAATGTGGTATTAAAGGAATTTCGAGTTTCTAAATGGGTTTTAAGATTTTTTTTAATAAAAATTGGCCTTAAGATTTGATTGAGATTACATTTGAAAATAGTGTGAGTTGGCTTGTCAATCTAGGAATATTTTGATAGGCCCATTTGATAGTTTATGAAAAATGTTTTTTAATAAAAGGAGTGAGTCCCTATTTGAGAACCATGTGAATATTATTATGTCCATGTTTTCTTGTGATCTTGTAAGGTGGTGTTTTATATCGATGCATCCTTATATGCGGCTTATGTATGGATGAAAATGAGGTTTTTTCTTATGTGGGTGTAGAAGGTGCAGAGCGGGTAATTCCTGAAAGAAATAATAAATATCTATGTGATCACTAAGAGTGGGAGGGGTGAATCAATGATCTTATGTTTTTATGTTTTATTACTTCATAAATAACCTTCACATCTAATTAGAGATAAATTACACCATTGAAAACAAAAATCAGACACAAATATAGAAACAAAAGTATTTATAAGGTTCACTACTCAATAATAGTAGCTAGTCCTTGGATTAGTTTTGAAGTAATCTAAGACCTCAAAAACTACTAGAATACAATACTTAGTGTGGTTATTAAAAATAGGGAATATCCTTTCAATTGTGTAGCACTGTATTCAATAAAGAGTGCATGTGCTCCTTGTATAGATAAATGATATAACAATGTTTTGTAAAAAATATTAGAACCTTCACCCAAAGTATTTGATACATTATCACTATTCTACTTGAAATATTTTCAAACTTTAGCTTCTTTCAAGTAATTATTATTCATATTCACTTTCTTGCACAATAGTGAGAAATAAATTTCTTCCATCCGATAGTAGTTCATCGAATAAGTTCATCTGGTGCATCTATCTGGTATACTCCATATGATGCCTTCTATAGACTGATACCAAACTAACAACCTATTTTAATGATCACTATAACACACTGTTCATATGATGCTTATTCAACCAATTTTACTGATCAACTACTCAAATTGTTCATCCAATACCAACTGATAGAAAATTATATCTGATATCCTTATGACTAATGACTTTTCACCCTATATGTCCTATCATCTATCCACTTCTATAGCACTTCACCCAACTTCAACCAATTTTACTCACCTTATCAGTGAAATAATTACCTTTACATAGGAATACTACCTCAAAAATATTAGGGAGAGGAACAAATAATAATTTAAACTTCCCGCTCAATATATTGAATGGCATGATAAAAAATTTCCTTTGACCAAATTAGATCCCCCTAAAAATTATGATATTTCCTTAATACTCAACATAAATTAGATCCTTAAAACTTCCTAAAAACCCATTAATAATCATGATCTTTATATATGATTATGGAAATGTTTATTGAACATATCAACCTCATCACATTAAATAGATTTATGAACATTTCATAAATTCCTTCAAATCTTCTATCTATTATACCTTCATAACATTCTTCTGACTTATGAAAATCTAGCTGTGTTCCTGCACAACTTCATAATAACATCTCTAAATAATTTCTCTAGACACCTCATTCATTTGATGACTTAGCTTAAAAAACTTTTGACTATTGCCTTTTCTAAGAATCCTATGTCCAATGAACTTCATTCAGAAACATTTGTCTGATGTATTCATAGATCTCCATTGAACTCCCTTTCATCCTAATCTTCCATCACAATTCTTCTATATGATGACTTTTCAAAAGTTTCGTTTAGTGAACTAGATTTTATGACTTCGAGATTTCTCATTTTATGAACCTTTGAATAAACTTATGTATGATGAACTTATAAAAGTTTGATAATCTCATCTTTACACACTCTAAATTCATCATATCATATCATGATCTTTGTACGTGTCTGTTTGGTAGACTTTTTAAAATTATTTATCTAACCAAATCTATTCATAGCAACCTTAAAGATTCAAACATTATTCCTCTAACCAGAGGACTTCATAAAACTATGAATGATAACAATTTGTACCATAAAAAATATTTATCACCAAAACCTTGAACTTTACATAGTTGATCCTTTTACTTATAACATTAGTATGATGAAATATGTTACACCAACTTTGTACAACTGAACATAAAACTCCCCCTTTATACTTAAGTTTTGATCATGATTTATTCCAGTACTCAAGATGTCTGAAACATTTAGATTATAAAACCATCATTTGTTTTAGATTTAACAAAAATTATATCCAATGAAACTTATAATAAATATTGGATAAACATTCTACACCATACTCTGACTGATGAACTTAGACCAATAGACTTCATCCAATATCCTCAAGCCATTGGACTCCGTCCGATCACCTTTATAGGAAATATAAGTAATATAAAGTGATTTATGTTGGAAAATAAAAGTATACACCTTGAGAAAACCTTCTTAAAACTTAACCAGCTTCTTCTTAACATCTCCATATTATTCAAAAAATCTAAAAAAATATATTGAACTCAACAATCTCCCACATTAGAATTTGTGTTTAACCAAGGAACATAAATCATTTAATCTTTTTAACTCAAGAAATGGATCACTTTTACAACAATTTTAAGCCTATGTGAGTGAAATCGGTGTATAAAATAAGAACCATTGAACAATAATTCCATGCTATCCTTAATCTATGATTGAAGAATATTTTATAAATATTTTTTCAATCCCAAATATTCATAAGAAACTTCTTAAATATATCTTATATCACTTATAATTTTTAACCTATAATAAAAAGTTACTGAATCCATTTTAACAAACTGCTAAAATAGTTTGTACATACTGAAATCAAAACTTAACCATTTTAAAAACTCCCCATAAATAAATTACCTTCATTAAAAGGTAAAGCACATACAAATAGATAGATTAATGTTACATATTTTATCCCATTTTGAAAACTTTATCCAAATAAAATATGGATTTAGGATAGGAATAACATACCATATCCTTAGAGAGAGGGAGGTTGTACTCCCATAATAAACCCCATATTTTGAAATGTTTTCATCAATGGTTTAGTGAAAACACCAACAAATTCTCCATTATAAGAACACAATCCAAATTTAGTTCATTTCTTTCCATATGTTCTTTGATGAAATGATATTTAGTATCAATTTTTTTGAATCAAGAATTTTTCCCTGGATTTCTTGTAAGATTTATAGAACTTTTATTATCATAACCCAAGATAAGGGGAAACTTCAAATAAACCAATAAATCTTCCAACTGTATCTTCAACCACATAAAATATACTTCTTCTTGAGTAGTATCTACATAATCAGTTTCTATAGTGCTAAGAGTTACTAAACTTTGTTTATTTTTATACTAACTAACACATATTTCTCCTAGAAATAACACTCCAATAGATGTGTATTTTCTATCATCAAAACTTCTTACCCAATATTGACATGTGTATCCAAATAGATCAATATTTTCTATGATGTAATATTTTATTCTAAAATAAATTGTAGCTCTAATATATTTGAGAATTATTTGTCCTACCATAAGATAAGATTCCTTTGGAGCACTTTGATACCCAAAATACAATGTAACAACATACAAAATATCTGTCCTTGAATCAGATAGATATAATGAGATTCCAAAAAAAATGATAAACTCTTTTGGATTGAACTCCACTCCTTTCCCATTTTAACAAAGTTTTTCCCATTGAAATAGGTGTGGAAATAAGTTTTGAATCTTCCATGTTGAACTTTTTTAGAAGTTCCTTGGCATAATTATATTGAGATATAAAAATGTATTTATTATTTTGAGGGATTTTTAATGTAAGAAAGTATTTCATTTCTCCCAGCATGGAAATTTCAAATAACTTCTTCATATCCTTATAAAACTTTTCACATATTTATTCATCATTACCTACGAATATGATATAATTAGCATAAAAAATCACAATGACATAAAACCCTTGATTTTATTTTATGTAGAGGTTACAATCAACTCATCCTTTCTTGAAATTCAACTTAATTAAGAAAGTATCTAGTTTATAATACAATGATATCTGAGATTTATTTAACCTATAAAAATATTCATTTAACTTTAACACATAGATTTCATATTTTACAAGCATGAATCCACATGATTTTTCAATATAAACTTGTTCATAGATTTATATTAAAAAAATATTACATGAAATCCATCGGAAATATCATATATTTTTATTGTGTAGTGAATGAAATAAATATTATGACAGTTTCAAGAATTTTTACTAGGGAAAATGTATCATCACAATCAATGCCTTCATTTTGTGAGAAACCATCACAAAATAGTCATGCCTTGTTTCTTATCACTTCATTATACTCCTTAAAATTATTTTGAAACACCCATTTTGTTCAAATCATATTCTTATTTTTTTGTTTGGACATAAGTTCCCATGTATCATTTTTAGTAATATGATTCAACTCTTCATTCATGGTATAAATCCACTATTGATACTTCAAATATTCTTCAATATGTTTTGGATCAACCTATGAATATAAGGAATAATTTGATACCAATAACGATGTTATTCTAGTTTGACCTTATTTTCCTTGATCTCTAATGATGTTTTGGGCCTCCACTTTTTTCTTCAGTCCAAGATGATATGAATATAATAGTTCCTCATCACATGAGATAGATGATTCAAAATCTTCATCTTGCACAAATTGAATATTATTGATTTTTTAAGAACTTTATCATGTTGTTTATATATAACCATTTCATATTTACTTTCTTCAATATATTCAATTATCTGTGAAAATTTATTATCATATTGATCTATAAATTTTACATATTTAGATTCAAAAATATTTCCCATTTAGTTATTATATCACCCATATCCTCTATTATTAAGAGGGTATACAAGAAATATTCTATCAACTCTTATATTATTATACATCCCATGATTCTCACCCATAAATTTGATAATTGAAGGACTACCAAACACATTTTGGTTTTTCAAAATTGGGGTTTATTAGTAATAAATATCTTAAGAATTCATATTAGAGTTCATATTTTAGAAACACTAATTTTAAATATGAAAAACTTCTCTAGTAACTTGCCTCCAAAATATTAATAAGAATCATGTTCAATCAACATAGTTCACACCATCTAAACCAAACTTATTTTTCTTCTTTTAAAAACTCCATTCCTTTTTGGTGTGTATTGTGGGCTAAACTCATAATAAATTCCATTCTTTTTGAAGATAATCTATAAACTTTCCATTTGTGTACTCATCACCATTATCAGTTTGATTCTTCTTAACGAAATAACCAAATTTATTTTCATCACTTCTCCTAAAACTCTTAAACATCTTGAAATCCTTTGACTTATGTTTCAAAAACATAATGAATTTAATTCTAGTAAAATAATCTATAAAGAAAATAAATTACTTATCTATATTTTTTGATTACTTTCTCATTATCCTGTATATATCAGAATATATAACCTCCAAGTGACGAGTTGAGTGAATCTCAACCTTCTTATGTGTTGAGTTCACAATATTACCTTTATGAAATATTGAACAATACGAAACTCTTCTTATTTCCATGTTAGGAATATAAAAAATTCTTTCTCTCTTTTTCATCATGCTCATATTTCTCATACATATACTGCAACCTCTATTCCATAACTAATTTTATTCCATCATGCCTAGATAGAATGAACATTGTGTATCACTAAATTGAAACAAATTTATCTTGATTCATTCTCATTTGTTATAAAATTTTATATATTCAAACCATTTAGTAATAAAATAGAATCTTCTAAAAAAAAAATTCATTACCTTCATTCGAAATTTCTAAAACACTCAACAAATTGTTGTTTATCCCATCAACAAAGTGCTTCTATATTTCAATTTTTCTTTTCCAATCATAGCATACTCATCAATTTTGATTCTTAGGGACTCATAAATTCCAAAATTCATTGTACCTTATTTATAATATTTAAAATTCTTCAAAAACTTCAAATATCTAGTCATATGTGAAGAACACCCACTATCCAGTATTTAAGGTTGTTCTCCTTTAGTATCTTTGAGAGCAACTTCAATAACGAAGGCATTTTACTTTCCTTTTTGTTCCTTCTCAAGAGCCTTTTGAGATTTTTTATATAAAATTTGTTTCCATAGAAACATTAAAATAGATCATTTTTCAAGATGTATAGGCTAATCACATCTTTCAAAAATAGTTTCCAGAGTTTGGATTCTATTTTCAATCTTCAGACTAACTTTCTTAGGTTATCTTATTTGAGTGGGTTGAATCCCCCTTAAGATATTACTATAATTTTACCTAGATTCATTTTAGTGTTGATGATTGAACTAATACATGTTTACCATATTACCAAAGCCTCAATAGTACCAAAAATATTGATAGAGGCATATTTCTTCTATAACTTACATATTGTTCAAAACTATGTATCCAATTTCCATCATCTTTATCACCATACACCACGAAACTTTTTTTTGTTCCAAATTTTTGGTAACCTAATGACATATTTTTATTCTTATTATATTTATTCTCAACCTTAGAAAGATCCCAATAGTAGCAGATTTTGGTTCAGACTTTGAAACCTTAGAAATTTCAATATTTTTAACTCCACTTATTTTATATACATACATGGTTTTCTTAACTTGTGTTTTCTTCTAAGTATATTCAACCATATTGTTAATCTTCAAGCATGATTTTTATATATGATTATGTGGTTAAAATTTCTTATAACTTTCATAAAATTCTAAAACATTGTTTTTTAATTTTATTATTAATCATTCATTTAAAAAAAATTGTTGAATAAGATCAAACTCTTTCTACTTTACCTTCATATTCTCTTAAAGATTTATGTTGAGGTCTTTCTCTTCATCAAGTAACCTCTTCAGGTCACCAATCTATTTTAGAAACTTTTTTTTTATTCAATAAAATATTCTTGATTGTTTTCCAAAATATTTGTTTTCTTTAACATCTTTTTCTCCTTTTCAAGTTTAACAATATTTTCAAGACATGTTTTCAACTCCCTTTTAATCATAAACACCATCTGAGTATCATATTATTCTTTTTTAGAGATATTTATTTCATCACCAGTGAAATTTTCATCATTCACTTTTTCAATGAGTATTTTTTCAATAGAATTATATCTATATTTCTCAAATTCAAATTCACTATAGCATCCCGCCTTTTTGTCACATAAACTCTCATTACATTTTACAAAACCGAGGATCTTTAAGGTTTAGTGTCTTGGAAACCAGGAACATAATAAATGAAACAAAAAAAAAACATTCTTCTTAAACACTTGCAAGGCTTCTCCTCAAGTTCATCCTATGTTCATTACTGCATCTCATAACCTGGGAACATACATTAAAAGAAAGGATGAGCAAAAAGCCCAGTAAGGGAACAAGAGAAACATTTTATATGTGAACTTGAGATACTTCAATAAGGTCATGAAAAGAACTTTAAGGCATGAGAAAGAAATCATGAGGCATTTCATAATAAAAATAACATTTTTCATAACTTGAAGATGTGGCTACATAATTTAACATAGACAATCATGAACATATCACCAAGGTCCATCCCCAAGGTGTCATTTGAAAATTACGAAGGTTATTCACCAAGGTATCATGAAAATTGTAATCTCTAGTGGTTACATCATTACCCAATGCATTGGAGCGCTATCAGGGCGCACCCTTAAATTTGCCTTTATTATCATGTGAGCCACATATATCATCATCAAAAATTTCATAAATAACCCACATAGCATAAAATAAATGGGTTTCATTTCATAATCATAACGTTTTAAAAACTGCTTTAAAGACATGATCTTTACGTCACTTTAAACCCACGGAAAGGGAAAGCGGGTCTCATGTATGTAAATCCAAGAATTTAAAATGGAAAATTTTGATATATATGTGAATACCCTTGTAGAAATAAGAGCTTTGAGTATTCACTTTATAACATAAAATAATTTTTGAGAAAAGAGAGAGGCATTTTGAGGGGAAAATTCTGCAGCATAACGGCTAAGTTTCGGGGTTTTAGAAAACATTGAAATGAGAGGGGACATGGGTCACCCACTCATAAATGATCCATAAAACAGTAGGGTGAAAGAATAAGAAGGACATATGGACATGGTAACGAAATTTTAGGGACATACCATTTGAAATGAAAAACATGGAAGGAAAAAGATTAGATTTCTCTTATGAAAATTCGGCAGCCTTACGGCGTCACTTATCTTCAAAAGAAAATGATTTGACAAGATCAAAAAGGGTCCCTCATCATATGATCATAAGAGATCAGTATGATTGATATAGAGATCATACCCCAACATAATAAAAAGGAACTTGAAAGAATTGACATGAAAATCGAACTTGAAAAATGAGAAGGGTGAAAGAATCCCTTAAAAATTCGGCAGCCTAACAGCGTCACTTAAACTTTCATAAAACGAAATGATGAGAGTAAGAGGGGATATCTCATCATATAAACATGAAAGGGCAGTAAGAGGAATATAAAAGAACATCCTCTCACATAAAAACATGGAGCATAATAGGAATGACATAAAAGAGATTTCATGAAAAGAAAGAGAGGGGTCGGATCCCTTACCTTAAAATGTAACTCTTAAACCTCAAAGGTTGGGACCTTGAGGGATTGGGGGCACCTTGGGAGGACTCCTTGGAAGGTAATTAGACCAGAAATTCGTTGGGAATGAGTGGGGAGTCGAATGGATGAGAGGAGGGCTTGGTATTTATAGGGAAAGTGAGGGGACAAGGCATTAATGGCCAAGGGACACCTCACTAGTGGTTTTGGAAAAACCATGGGCTTGCCCATGGTATTTGCCCATGGTATTGGCCACTTGGGACACCTCACACCTTATCTTACTATTCATAATTCGACCATATTGAATATATACTTAATACATCATTTAATGATGTCATTAAAAACCCGTAACTTAAAAACTATACTTTCACTATTCACCGAAAATTCAACTTTCTCAGAATAATCCCAAAATTTCACCTTAACCAAATATCAATGCTATGATTTCAAAAATGAACTCCATTTTATAAAAATAATTTTCTAAATATTTTTAATTTTATTTTTAAATAAATACACTATTCATCGAAAATTCATTTTTTTCAGAAAAATCCCCAAAAATTACCATAACATAATATCAATGCTCTGAGTTCAAAAATAAATTCATTTTTGTAAAAATAATTTTCTAATTATTTTTAATTAAATTTTTAATTAAAAAACACTATTCATCCAAAAAAAACTAATACTTGAATAATAATTTATGAAACCGTTATTTAACCATTTTATTGAATCACATTACTTAATCAAGGTGCCTAGATTATTTTAAAACTTTATTTAAGTGAGATTACTAATCCATTTGGTCATATTACTAATCCTAATCATAAAATCACTATTCATAATTTACTATTCATCAAAAATCATGTTGATCTTATTAGACTCTAAATTTCGTACTGAACATAATTGTAGAAGACCATTTTTTGAGAATCATTACACATTTTAAATTATTTAAGGTTTACACAAACATTTTTTTAAAATATCCTTTTGAAAATTCATCAAAAATATGCATACTATTTTTATCCAGTCATTTGAAAATTCATAAACTTCATCATAAGAAGAAATCCCAATTTTTATTTAAAACAAGGATTACACAAGGCAATTACGGTCTCGTTACATAACCCCTTATAATACCAGCATAGGACCTAAGAGTAAGGTGTGCTAGGGTGATAGAATCTTGGGGCGGTTCGGTCAACATTGCCCGAGTAGTAATTTCTATCAGTTTGAACTTCTCGAGAAGGCGATTCCGTTCTAGCTTCACATGATGAAGTTCGGCTTGGGTTTGGTCCAGAGCAAAGGCCAATGGTGCTACCTCCTTCCCAAGCTCTGTTAGATGGGCTTCGATCGGTCCATGACTACTAGGTGAGGCCATCAAATCTTCTTTCTATAATAATTAACCAAGATTACTTATATTTAGAGACAATAATCAAAACATTTTGTTCACGGCAGTCATATTGACCGATGGTAATATAACACTCAAAAACCAATGGTATTATTTTAATTATAATCATGTTTATCAAATAAAACATTTTTGTTGAGTATATAAAAATAAAATAAAATAACACATGAAATCAGGAAACAAGATTTATTCAAAAATTTCGGGCTGTTACAATCTTCCCCCCTTAAGAAATTGCGTCCTCGCAAATTTTTTTTTTTTTAAAAAAAAATTGGGTTTTGAAATTTCATTGAAAGTCCCACATCGGAAAAAGAGTCAGTAACACCATTACTTTAAAAGAAATAAAAGGAAGTACAAAGGCCACCCGAGTTTACTCATACTAGGATTCCATGTAGGAAACATGGACATGGAGGAGAAAACAAAGGGTAACGTTCTAAAGGAGAGTGATAGAAAACATGATTAGGAGGAATTTAACCACCAGAAAATCCCAAAATTATGATGTGTGTAAGCGGTCTTTGATTACCCAGTAGGAAACGTAAACCAACACCGTTTTTGTTTTACGTTCCTTTTTATAACTTTGAGGAATTCATTTACAACATAGATCAAAAACATATGGAAATATATCTACCTTCATGTAGAGTTTCATACTTTAATAAGTTTCTACCAAAACTAATCTTTTCTCCAAACGATGAGCATTCAAAACTACTTGGTCTCATCAAAACACAAGAATCATCTTCTAGAGAATCACATAATCCACAAAAGATCAACTATCTATTTCTTCTATCTTTAAACATTATCCCAAAATTAGAAAGGGTAAGGTAAAACAACTCTTCAAAAAGAATCCCACAGGAATGGAAACTACTTTTAAATCTTCAAAGTTCCATGGTAATACCCAAGGTTCATCATAGACCATTCCATAAATAACAGTCCTTAAAATTCCTCAAAGTAAACCAAACTAAGATTGAAACCCAAATACAAGAAGGACTTGATAACATAGTCTTCCAAAATAAATTTCATTGTTCATCTCCAAACAACATCAACCACTCCTAACATCTTATAACAAAAGTAGCTAACCTAAACATATTTTACCCAAGATAGGTTAATCATTCCCGTAAGTAACCTAAATTACTATAAGTCCACCTTAAATTCATTGATTCTTCAAAATATAAGTCAACCTTACTCCTCAATGAAAATATTGTAGTAATCTATCATATATGGTCCTCAAAATAGTGAACGTCTTCCAAAATAATAATCATCTTTTAATCCCCTAATCATCTCTGTCGTATTAATACGGCAATCGTAGCATTTACTATCACATTGGTTGTTGGGACATGTTCTTCCATTTCCAGCCATTAACTAAGAAAAGAAGCTATAGTTAGGGGCTTAAAAAATTAGCCAATAATCATGAAAAGAAACTTAATGCATCAAAGGATAACATGTAGAAGTAAAGTATACCCTAACTTGTGATCCCCTAGGTTCCCTTCTAGGTTATCCATGATCATATATTCTTATGTGAACCATTATTTTATTTTATCTTTGTTCCTTTAACAATGGTTCATACTAAGCTTATGAATTTACCAAAGCATATCCCCCGGGAGTGTCGTAACCAAGAGTGCAGCAAGGCCCGTTGTCGTGTACCAGTTCCCGTTCTAGTCTAGCTCAAAGCGGTGTTTTCGGGTTTTACCCCTATGTACATCTGTGCCAGAGCCACCTCTACCTGCTCGTATCCAGACAGGGATGTATTTGCTTGGAAACCCCTTACTCAATACTCACCAAAATACCAGGAAGACTTCCTATATTTAAACTCTTCTATAGGGTTTTTCCTAAAGTTTTTATATCCTAATTTCCACAAATAACTAAACCATCCTTTGATACCAACTATAGCATCCCGCCTTTTTGTCACATAAACTCTCATTACATTTTACAAAACTGAGGATCTTTAAGGTTTAGTGTCTTGGAAACCAGGAACATAATAAATGAAAAAAAAAACATTCTTCTTAAACACTTGCAAGGCTTCTCCTCAAGTTCATCCTATGTTCATTACTTCATCTCATAACCTGGGAACATACATCAAAATAAAGGATGAGCAAAAAGCCTAGTAAGGGAACAAGAGAAACATTTTATATGTGAACTTGAGATACTTCAATAAGGTCATGAAAAGAACTTTAAGGCATGAGAAAGAAATCATGAGGCATTTCATAAAAAAAATAACATTTTTCATAACTTGAAGATGTGGCTACATCATTTAACATAGACAATCATGAACATATCACCAAGGTCCATCCCCAAGGTGTCATTTGAAAATTACCAAGGTTATTCACCAAGGTATCATGAAAATTGTAATCTCTAGTGGTTACATCATTACCCAATGCATTGGAGCGCTATCAGGGCGCACCCTTAAATTTGCCTTTATTATCATGTGAGCCACATATATCATCATCAAACATTTCATAAATAACCCACATAGCATAAAATAAATGGGTTTCATTTCATAATCATAACGTTTTAAAAACTGCTTTAAAGACATGATCTTTACGTCACTTTAAACCCACGGAAAGGGAAAGCGGGTCTCATGTATGTAAATCCAAGAATTTAAAATGGAACATTTTGATATATATGTGAATACCCTTGTAGAAATAAGAGCTTTGAGTATTCACTTTATAACATAAAATAATTTTTGAGAAAAGAGAGAGGCATTTTGAGGGGAAAATTCTGCAGCATAACGGCTAAGTTTCGGGGTTTTAGAAAACATTGAAATGAGAGGGGACATGGGTCACCCACTCATAAATGATCCATAAAACAGTAGGGTGAAATAATAAGAAGGACATATGGACATGGTAACGAAATTTTAGGGACATACCATTTGAAATGAAAAACATGGAAGGAAAAAGATTAGATTTCTCTTATGAAAATTCGGCAGCCTTACGGCGTCACTTATCTTCAAAAGAAAATGATTTGACAAGATCAAAAAGGGTCCCTCATCATATGATCATAAGAGATCAGTATGATTGATATAGAGATCATACCCCAACATAATAAAAAGGAACTTGAAAGAATTGACATGAAAATCGAACTTGAAAAATGAGAAGGGTGAAAGAATCCCTTAAAAATTCGGCAGCCTAACGGCGTCACTTAAACTTTCATAAAACGAAATGATGAGAGTAAGAGGGGATCTCTCATCATATAAACATGAAAGGGCAGTAAGAGGAATATAAAAGAACATCCTCTCACATAAAAACATGGAGCATAATAGGAATGACATAAAAGAGATTTCATGAAAAGAAAGAGAGGGGTCGGATCCCTTACCTTAAAATGTAACTCTTAAACCTCAAAGGTTGGGACCTTGAGGGCTTGGGGGCACCTTGGGAGGACTCCTTGGAAGGTAATGAGACCAGAAATTCGTTGGGAATGAGTGGGGAGTCGAATGGATGAGAGGAGGGCTTGGTATTTATAGGGAAAGTGAGGGGACAAGGCATTAATGGCCAAGGGACACCTCACTAGTGGTTTTGGAAAAACCATGGGCTTGCCCATGGTATTTGCCCATGGTATTGGCCACTTGGGACACCTCACACCTTATCTTACTATTCATAATTCTACCATATTGAATATATACTTAATACATCATTTAATGATGTCATTAAAAACCCGTAACTTAAAAACTATACTTTCACTATTCACCGAAAATTCAACTTTCTCAGAATAATCCCAAAATTTCACCTTAACCAAATATCAATGCTATGATTTCAAAAATGAACTCCATTTTATAAAAATAATTTTCTAAATATTTTTAATTTTATTTTTAAATAAATACACTATTCATCGAAAATTCATTTTTTTCAGAAAAATCCCCAAAAATTACCATAACATAATATCAATGCTCTGAGTTCAAAAATAAAGTCATTTTTATAAAAATAATTTTCTAATTATTTTTAATTAAATTTTTAATTAAAAAACACTATTCATCCAAAAAAAAACTAATACTTGAATAATAATTTATGAAACCGTTATTTAACCATTTTATTGAATCACATTACTTAATCAAGGTGCCTAGATTATTTTAAAACTTTATTTAAGTGAGATTACTAATCCATTTGGTCATATTACTAATCCTAATCATAAAATCACTATTCATAATTTACTATTCATCAAAAATCATGTTGATCTTATTAGACTCTAAATTTCGTACTGAACATAATTGTAGAAGACCATTTTTTGAGAATCATTACACATTTTAAATTATTTAAGGTTTACACAAACATTTTTTTAAAATATCCTTTTGAAAATTCATCAAAAATATGCATACTATTTTTATCCAGTCATTTGAAAATTCATAAACTTCATCATAAGAAGAAATCCCAATTTTTATTTAAAACAAGTATTACACAAGGCAATTACGGTCTCGTTACATAACCCCTTATAATACCAGCATAGAACCTAAGAGTAAGGTGTGCTAGGGTGATAGAATCTTGGGGCGGCTCGGTCAACATTGCCCGAGTAGTAATTTCTATCAGTTTGAACTTCTCGCGAAGGCGATTCCGTTCTAGCTTCACATGATGAAGTTCGGCTTGGGTTTGGTCCAGAGCAAAGGCCAATGGTGCTACCTCCTTCCCAAGCTCTGTTAGATGGGCTTCGATCGGTCCATGACTACTAGGTGAGGCCATCAAATCTTCTTTCTATAATAATTAACCAAGATTACTTATATTTAGAGACAATAATCAAAACATTTTGTTCACGGCAGTCATATTGACCGATGGTAATATAACACTCAAAAACCAATGGTATTATTTTAATTATAATCATGTTTATCAAATAAAACATTTTTGTTGAGTATATAAAAATAAAATAAAATAACACATGAAATCAGGAAACAAGATTTATTCAAAAATTTCGGGCTGTTACATTCACCATCATCATCTTCCTCATATTTAGACAATACAATTTCTCATTTTATAATTAGATAAATTATTATCATTTCCCTTTGAATAGAATTTAGATTTATCTACCTTCTTCTTTAGAGATATTTCTTAGAATTTCTTTTCTTTGTATATTTGAAAAATATTTTTTGATCAGAATTATCTTTATTCTTGAATGCCTTTTCTTGTCTCATTTCATAGGTGATTATAATTCTATACAACACATCCAGAGATAGAGTTTTAGAATCACTATCTTCTAAATATGATACCTTGGAATCAAATTTACCTAAAATAATTCTTATAATATTTAAAACTTAATACTAAATCTTACAAATTCTAAGTGAAACATCTTATAGTTATAACAATTCCATTAACTATTATAAATAATTCACTAAAATATTTATATTCACCCATTTTATGATCTGTATAATTCAATCTCCAGATCTATAATTTTTATTTATTCACTTTCATATTACTTCATAGATGTTATTCAACTTATCCCAGATGCATTTAATTATTCCAATACCCTTGACCCTCATAAATTCACTTTTATAAAGTGAGTAAAGTATAAAATTTTTGGACCTCCCATCATTCTCCAGAATCTTCTTATCATTATTCATTAAGGGAACACCATATGTTTGAAGAGAAAAACCATATTTAGAATCTTCAAGAACTTCATATTCAATATATATGAGATATAGTAACATTATATCCCTCATGATAATATTGTTCTTCCCATCAAAGATAGGAATCCACTTACTATTCACAAAGTTCTAAACATCCATGGCTGCTTTCCTTTTATTCAAACTTCAACAAAGAGTCAACTAAGGAAACCCTCCTTATGATATAGATTTAAATGACCAATCAGGATCTATGTGATCTCTAATGGGTAAAGGGGGTGAATCATTGATCTTATCTTTTTTATGCTTTCTTACTTATGAAACAACCTTCTCCTATGATTAAAAAAATAAACCTTATGAAAACAACAACCAGGAACAACCATAAAGACATAAGTATTTACAAGGTTCAAAACCAAATGAGAGTAGCTAGTCCTTGGAATGGTTTGGAATTAATCCAAGACCAAAAAAATTCTATATAATAATCCTTTGGGTGGTTATAGCAAGAAAGGTATATCCTTTCACTTGCATAGCACTGTAGTGAATCAGAAGTGCATGTTCTCCTCACAAAGATAAATGATATAACAATATTTTTGTAACATTTATAAGAACCATCACCAATAGACTTTGATATGTTGTCATTATGATACTTTAACTTTATTCAAACTTTCCCTTCTTATAAGTAATTATTCCTCTTAAATTTCTTGTATACCAGTGAGAAAGGTCCTTTTTCCATACAATAGAAGTGTGTACAGTAAGTTCATCTAGTTCATCCATCTAGCATACTCCATTTGGTATACTTTAGTGTCTTCTATAGACTGATACTAACTAATGCATTGTTCAACTGATCACCTCAGCACACTATTCGTCCAATTCTTTATCAACCTATTTTTACCAATTTCCTATTCACAATATTTGATTGATACTAACAGATAGGAAACTCTGTTTGGTATCCTTCTGACCGATGCCACTTTACCCTATTCATTTTATTGTCTCTAATTCTAGCGTGCTTCTCCCAATTATAATCAATTCCAATAACCTTCTAGATACAAAACTTACCTTTATATAGGTTTAATACCTTTAAAATATTAAGTAATGGTAAAAAATATATTTCAAACTTCCCACTCAATAAATTGAATGTCCCACTAAAAAAATTCCATTGACTTTATTCAGTCCTCCTAAAAATAAGGAGATTTGATTAAGAACTGATGTCAATGAGCTCCTTCAGACTTCCTACAAACTCTACAAGAATCATGATCTTCCTCCATTATTATTGAAACATTTATTGATCATCCGAGCATTTTCAAATTAAATATATTTATGAAAATTTCATAAAACCATTCGAATCATCCATATGGTACACCATTATAACATTTTTTCAACTGATGAAACTATAACTGATGTTCCTATACAAATTTGTAGTAATATCTTGGAAGATTTTTTTTAGAAACTTATTTCATCTTATCACTTAGGTTTATAAACTTTCAACCATTCCCTTTTCTAGGCAGCCTATGTTCCATGAACTTCATTCAGAAACACTTTTGATGACTTCATAGAGCTCCATTGAACTCATATTCTTCATGATCTTCTATATTAATTAATATATCATATGAATTTTTAAAAGGTTCATTTGGTGATCTCAATTTTATGAATTTGAGATTCCTCATTTTATTAACCTAGGAAAAATATTCTATCTGATTAAATTATACAAGTTTAATTTGATCATATTTATACACTCTAAATTAATCACATCATATCATGATATTTATACAAATCCATTTAGTAGACTTTGTAGAACTATCTTTCTAATACAACTCCATTCATAGAAACCTAAAATTTTTTAAAATTATTCCTCTAATAAATAGTATTTATAAAAGTATGACTGAAAAAACTTTGTACCATCAAAAATATTTATCACCATAACATCAAATTTTTTAAAACCAATCCTTTATCCAATAACATTAGTTCAATAAACTTCATAACACTAACTTTATACATTTGAACATAAAAACCCCATTTAGTACTTATGATTGGATCATGAGATCTTTTAGTAATCATGATGTTTGTAAATTTAAGCTCAAATAAGTATTATATATTTTAACTTCATCAAACATTATATCTAATGGATCTTTTAATCACTCCTGGATAAATATTTTTCACTACACTAACTAATAGACTCAAATAGATAGACTTCATCTGATATCCTCAAGCTATTGCATTCTATATGATCAACTTTGCAGAAAATATCAAAAACCTCCTAGAATCAAAAATTCCAAATGCTCTATAATGATTTATGTAATGAATTATTTGCGATCAACACTATTTAACTTATCATGGGAGACGTTGTGTGAGTGAATATGTGGCTTAGGAAGTTAAATCCCTAAAATAAGTTATTAAATATCTATGGAACATTATCTATGTATATTAAAATATCCCATGAAGGAAATATTATCCATGTGTATTGTGGGATCCCATGTAAAGGATGATTTATAAGGGACAAATTGATCTCTTGGAATATAGGGATTATGGAAGACTGAGGGAGTTTTTAAATTTCTATAGGGGTTGAGGAAGGCTGAGAGAGGTTACAAAACTTATTATACACTACTAGGACTAGGGTTATTATAATTTATGATATAACCCCATTGGTTATATCCCATGATACTAGAATCCTACTCAATATCATTTTGGGGGATTTTATTTAATTTTTTGGATCTCTCGCTTCTTGTATCATTTTTTGAACCTATTTACTTATGATTTTTTTCTTGTCATGTGAATTTGTTATTATGGTTCCCATTGTGTGATTTTCTACTTATTTACTTTATGATTTTCTTTTCAAATGTTTTTTAATGGGATTTGTGAATTTTTTTGAAAAAAGAAATATGAAAGTATACTTTTAGTGTGATTTCAATCTATTTTATAATGAGTTTGAAAGAAATTTTCATTAAAAGTAAAAATATGTTTTCTAAATATTTTTTGAAGTACTTTTAAAAGAAGGTGGAAATGGTTTTTTTGAAACTTATATGTTTGTGGGTTTCAAAAACATTATTTTTGTTCAATGTGCCTATTTTTACTTGTATATTGGTATTTATAAGCTATTTTGGAAAATCCTTGAAATAGGAAACCACTTTTGTAATTTGAAAGTGTATTTGAAAAGAGGTGTTTAAAACATAGTTTCAAAGTGGGACTTTAAAATGGTTGTTTGGAAAATTAAGATCTATTTTGGAAAAGTATTTTCCAACTAATATTTTTCATTTAAAAAGAAATATGAAAAAATATTTTTAACACAACTATTATTTGTTTCTTGTTTCTTTATATGAAGGCTTATAAAAAATGTATATTTTTTATTGTAATTTTAACTATCATTTTTAAGGTGTAATATAAAAGTGAATGCATAGATTCATCTTGTGGAAACCTACAAGGTTGTTATCTCACATTTATATATTTTAGGTCCAGGTTAATTCTAGTTTGTTTCTTTCCTGCTTGGTATTCCAAGGGAGATATTGAATTGGGTTAGTGATCATGGGTCATATAGAGGTTTGTTAGAGAACTTCAAGATTTATTTTTTATTTTGAGCTTTGTATTATCCTCTTTAGCTTAGTGTATTTTATGATTTATATATATATATGAATTTTTTGTATATTATATGTATCAATTATTTTCTTATCTTGGATGTTTATTTATTGTGTTCTACTTGGATGGTTAATTTTTTTTATTTACACTACTTATTTATATTACTTTATGAAGGTGAAATCGTTAAAAATGTATGTTTTGTGATTCCATAGTACTAGTTGTAAACCCATAGGGATTAGGAATTCCCTTATGTCCTTATGGTAGGCCGAGTCAGGTGTTGGTATAGATGATATCCTAGATTGATTCATTATAGAGGTTGATGTATTCATGAGATGAATGCATGAATGACCAAATTAAATTTACACATGCATTTTAACGCATGAGTAAATGCATTTACCTTAAGGAGAGCCCTTGAGGTGTTATATAAAGGTGTTCAAATTCCATGGTTTTTGTGTGAAAACCTTATGGAGGATCTTGTATAATTTACCTCCTCCAAAGCTCTCATATTCACCCTCATTTACCGTATGATCCACTAAAATTCAATGGAGTGAAGGAGAGTACTACCCATATGATGGGCGATTAATTTAAGCTTGTGGATACACCATGGATTAAAGATTAATTATTCTAATTCTAAGGGATCTTCACCAAAACTTGGATGGATAAAGAAGTAATGACCAATGATTGGTGAAAGGTGCATAACTTCTTCATTTCAGTTTATGCATGGTTTTATTTTCATTACTTAGTAGATCTTAGGTTTAATGGTTTCTAATCACATGTTACAAATTTAACGAGTGTCGTTTAATCCTTAGAAAACTTAGAAATAGTTCCTAATTACCCTTTATCTGGTATTGCTCAACCTGCTTAGAATTCCTATTCTTTAATGAGTGTATACTATATACCTTCTATAGATAAGAAGGATACCCATATTTGATAATTGTCAATATAGTATTGGAACTAAGTTAACCATACCATACCTAGAATAACATCAAATTAATTCATGTTTAGAAATACTAGATTGTTGGCATTCCCATATGTAGCTACCTTGATAGTACATACCAGACACCTCTTGACCTGTTCTTCTTTATTTCCTCAAGGAGTGTAAAGGATTATTAGTTTAGAGGATCATTCTACTCTTAATCCCTAAGGAGGTTCCAAATGATCAAATATAAAATAGTGAGAATCTCTTGTATCAAATAAAGAATAATACAAAGTAAAAGATACTAAGATAATACATCTGACTATCGAAGGCCCCTCTCCAGTATCATTGGTATATTACTCAAATTCTAAACCCTTCCTAACACCTTTTTCTAACCTGAGGTTTAAAACTATATTCAAAATAAGGTAAAAATATAAAATGACTTTGACCATTATATATTACTTGCTAAATAGGTATCCCAGTAGGTGGTTAGATACCCTTAGTAGAATAATCACTGGGATGAGCCTAAGATATATAGGTCTATAAAAATTTATTCTAGACACTCTCTAATATATTCCTCATACATTATCTCTAAATATTCTCAAACTGATCACACAAGTATCACTGCTTTGTTTTAAAGGCGAAGTTGGAATTAGTATAAACCTAACACCCACACTGGTAACATCAGATTTGACTTCTTCCTAGCTAGGAGAAGAATTAAGACTTCCACCTTAATTTCTCTAGAAAGATCCAGTTATACCCATTCCCTTTCAATGTCTCTTGGGTTCACTGGAAGAAATATCACATGTGATTTATCCAAGCAATGAGCCACCAAATCTTTAACCTCCTATAGATCTTTTCTTAGATAACATGAAATTATTACCACTTTAAAGAATTTATATAGGTTAAATAACACCACCTGAGTCTATAAAGGTTTCTTCAAACCCATATCAACATGGTTGACTTTAAATTTCCTATCTCCTATAAAGTAAGAAGAAAAGTGAAGTAATTTAGTCAATTTAGCTACAAAATCCATTACTAAAATTATTATGTATCTGAGATCTATGAAATCTTGAGATTTTATCTACAATAGATTGTTAAGATATAATTTCTCAAAAAATAAATCAAAAATATATTTTGGGTAATCCAAAAATATTTCTTAGACTCAACCATGATGTCCAACCATTAATGGGAAACCTCATATAATATAAAAGTAGATAATAAAACATGATGTTTATATAGGGTATCAATACTATAAAATATGTGATGAAGGTTATTAACCCATTACCCAACTCCTTGAGGATAAAAATTACCCCAAAATCATAGAGGGTTATGAAACTAAAAATCTCTCATGAAATTAGCTGTCATGGGTTCCTACTAAGGTTACTCCCATTTTATAGTCTATAACAGTTGGCCAAGACTATACAGAACTGGTGGGTCTATCATAGTTCTGATAGGTGGTGCATGATCATTCAACCCTTCTTGAACAACTGCAAGTGGATATCTTGGTGGCATAAGATACATTTATGTAGATAATCACATTAAGTTCTTCTTTTAGGAGTAGGAAATTTATAATTTATAACAATATAATAATAATTAGGTCATAAGCCCAAAATCTATCACACTTATTCCCTTTTATTAAATCACTCCATACTTTAAAAAATTTGAAATATTTTGAAAATATTATTTAAATGTAATCATGAAATATATATTTAAAAATAATAATAAAAGGATTTCTAAATTAAATGAATGAATTTAAGAATTTATATTACCCAAATTACCACTAATAAATAATTAAGGAAACATAATTTATTTATTATTGATGGTTTTGTTAATATAAATCTATAATATATTCTAATAACTAATAAAAAAATGAGAAATCATATAACATATTTTACCATCCTACCCATTCCTACCTATAAATTCCTATACATGATGCATGAGAATTAAGGGAATAGGTTTTATTCCAAAAAAGATGACCAAGAGAGATCAAATTCAACTCAAACTACCCTTAGTAATTCAATAAACCACCCTAATTATATTGGTTATCCATATTTATGGATTAATTCCTAATTCTCGATGATACTAATAGATATTCCAAAATATTACATCCCTAAGTGGGCTCTGATACCATTTTATAACAACCTAACTTGGATCACCCATTGAACTAATATGAATTTCCAAAATACATCAAACACACTTTCGAGTCTCTAGAGGTTGAAATAAACACCGAGGGTTGATATATAGTTTAGTGGGAAATAGTTACCCTAATTGATAATTAACTAATAAAAGTATGAAACATGTTGGAAAATTGTAATGGCATTTACTAATGATGGATAAATGGAAAGAGAAAACTTATCCATGACGGGTACTTATACACCACGGATACCTTTTGATCTGGAATTTAATATATACAAGAATCTATATATAAATGAAACTCTATGTAAAAATAGTCAAAAAAACACCAATAAAAACCATATATTATATGTAACTAGATAAACCTAACATATAAATGAAAAAAGTGAAACAACCAAAAATTAAAGAGTATGGAATGAATTTTTATGTGTTGGATATCCTATACAGAATGACCAAGGATGTCCCATGACCCCCCTGACCAAGTCATCCATAAAACTCTCTAAAAGTATCCAACATGATTCTATTCTCTAATTACTATCAACTCACATGATCTGGTTACTTCGATCATATACAAGGATGCTTATACACATCCCAAGAGGATATGTGTATGGTGTGAGAATATCAAACCTAGTAGGTGATCACCACCCAAACCTTATCCATCTGCCATATATCCAAGTTCATGAAATAAAATTATTAGAAATATTAAAAAATAAATTAAAATTGTCAATATGAATATTATATAAATTCTAGACATAAATAATAACCTCAATTTATTATGTTAGATTCTACATGCCTTCTAATTTATAGTGGAACTAAACTTTCCTACTTCAATAATAGATCATGATCCATAAAAAAGGAAATGGAAAAGTAAGGGCACCTAATGCTTATCCCATTGGAAAGGGGACATTGTATTTAACGTTAGGGAGCATTTAAACCTATACTATTAGAAAAGGGGAAAGTTTATAAATTTTCAACATTCCATGTTCTTATCCTATATTGAACAACCTGTTTGTCACTAGTCTTAGATCCCATATAATAATTCTATAATGATAACATAATCCTTTTCACATGAAAAATATAATGATACAATAGATATAAACATGTGAGAAACATAATCCATAATACTATTAAGACTTAATAAAAAGTTATATATATACCAAACAAAACTATAAAGATAAACCATATATAAAATATGTCATGGAGAGAAAAAAGATATATCTAGTGAAGTGACCTTTGGATGTGTGAAGATAAAGTTGAATTTATTGTCAATTGGGTGTCAATATAATGGAAATTCAATGAGTAAAAAAGTTTTTGGAGTTGGATACCATTGAACATAAAAAGGATAGATTATATCATGTTAGTAAAGTAAATGAAAAGGCTGTCTATATATTTGGGAATAAGAGAATAGAGTGGCTTCCACTTGAGAATCCCATTATAAATATGATTATTATAAAGAAAGTATTCATATATATAAAAAGGTTTAAGGTTGGATAATTATTTTATTCAATATTTTACATGAAATATATAAGAAAGTATATGTTGGGTGCTAAAACATATACTAGATATCTTGTAAAACTGTGATTAAAATGATTCAAATATGTTCAAATGTGGGAGGAAAGCTAGCTTAAAGAGTGAAGAATATATCATAGTGTTACCAATAATTTTAATTTCTGAAGTCCGTGTTAAATTAACTTTGATGATGTGTTTAATATGGATAGATATTATTTAAAAAATACCTAAATCCATTCATGAAGTATGTAATTTCTATAAGAAAAGTAAAAAATTAGAAAAGTTTGTAAATGACATGATTTTTAACATTTACTATGAATTCATAGAATTCTATAAGACTTAGTGAGCATTTCATATGAATTTTTTCCAACGTATGTGTTTGAATATCTAGAATAAAACTTATTTAGACCATATGATTTCTATGCAGGACTTCATGATTGAACATGTGATTTTATATGTTTTTCATAAGATTTCAAAGTCATACTAAATGTGTCCTGTAATAAACTGTAAAATTGACAAGGGCGCATGACTTTGTGACTTTGTATGAATTAAAAGTCACAAAGAATGAAATTTTACTTTAAATTTGTATAAATTATCATAAATTAATATTAAA
This sequence comes from Viscum album, assembly GCA_963277665.1. Lineage (NCBI taxonomy): Eukaryota > Viridiplantae > Streptophyta > Magnoliopsida > Santalales > Viscaceae > Viscum > Viscum album. Next base: position 1,645,635,891 of record OY728159.1, read on the forward strand.
TTGTGATTACCTAAAAAATATATGAATTTAGACTTAGAGAAATTTGAGAATGTTGCTAGATAATTGTTTTTTCCAAAATTAAATTTCCAAAGAAAAAAATCACTTAGGATTATTCTAAAGAAATGAATTTGAGTTATAAAAGTAATTTAGATATGTTTATACATGATCGATTCTTGAGAATATGATCTTCAATTTGAGGTAGAAAATGATCAAAGTATGTAAGTATGTATACAAAATAAAATGTTTTGAAATGATTTTATTTAGTTTTCCAGAATAGTAATGATGAAGATATGTAATTTATTGATCTAAAATATATAGTGTTAAATATCATAATATATTTTATGATTCAATACATATGATGAGGGGATAAGATAAACCTGTTATGGGAACTTCTATATATATATTGTTGAAATTTTTATTAATCTCAAAGAAGCTCTCCCACCAAATTGAGAGAGTTCCATGCAGAAAACTGTATTTCCATATAATTTACACAAAAAATATATATAGATATTTAAGTGAGAATTTTATGGATTGTATTTTTATAAGATAAAATCCAGAGACTTATGAAAAAATATTGAGATATATTCAATAGAGGGGAAGAATGAGAAAGAAAAAAAAGAAGGGTATTTTTTTAATACTCCTTGAAAAGTTGTCTTGAATAAAATAAAATACAAACTCATGCATGGTAGTTGAAAAATTTAACCATGTGGGATATTTTGGAGATGGTTCATGAAATTTGTTTCTTACAAACATATCTAGAATATTTCTATATGTTGAAATTTGAGAAAAAAACATAAAAATAGGTGAGGATGCTTGTACAGTTATTCCACATGCGCCTCTTGAGAAAATTAATGTACTACCCTAAATAATACATGCTTCTCAAGAGAATAATTTAGAGTTATTTAGATTTATAATATAATAATAGATATTTAGGGAAAAAATAAGAAGTATAATCCATCCTATGTTGTAGTGAGGATGGAGAAGAGTGTGTTGAGAGAAGAAGTTCTCTTAATGAAGATGAAGTAGGAGTTTTCAAACTAGTATAAAAAATTATAATCTACTGGGTTTTAAAGAAGAATAAGAAAAATGGAAGAAGAGGAAGAATATGACTAAAGTGATTTGGTTTAATTAGTGTTGAGAATCCAAGAAATAGTTTTGAATAAGAGTCAAGAGTTGAGTTATCATAGGGATCAAGTTGCAGGAGGTTCAAAAGATTATTTTTAGGCAGTCAAAGACTCTATGATTAAGAAAGTAGATCAAACTTTTTGGGATTCTATTACATATATAAAGAATTATAAATCTACTTAAATATTGAAGAATAAGTTCTATAGAACTCATAGTATCAAGTATAAATAACACACTTGAGTTGTTACTAATTGCATCATGTAATGATTGAATCACTTTTATCATATAGTAATCAGTTCACATGTGTAATATTATTAATGCTTCATCTATGTAATATATAGAGAGAGTGGGTTAGGTTAGAAAGAAACCACTTCCATTGTAATTTCTAAAATAATTATAGTGAAAAAATATATGAATTAGATAAAAATGATCACAACAAGGAGTAGGTTTCCCACATTGGGGATGAAACATGTAAAAATACCGTCTTATATCATTACCACCTTACTTTATTACATGTGGTGTATCTGGGTTGGGTAAACAAAATAAAATACATTTGTTTCTTAACCAACTATAGAGGTTTTAAATAAAAAGGGGTGGAAAATAATTAAAATAAGTTATTGGTTTTCATTAAAATTTGGTCACACTTGATTCAATACCATCTTATCTATGTATGTACTAATCCACTAAGACTATAAATTGGTATCTAAGTATAGTTCCCTATGATTGAATATATATTTTTTATCACAACTGAAATCAGATATAAAAGTTATATATCTAAATAGATATATTTTTTTTACTAGTTGTTTTTAAAATATTTCATGAAGTGTACATTTGAAATGTAAGTTCCTCAGATGGAATAATATATCCCTATCTCTATCAATATAAATTTTGAGTTCTTATATAGAACCTTAAAAAACAAATAATAAAGGGTAAAGGAAGTAAATAAAATATTCAAAAGTGAATGAGGATCAACCATTAGCTAAAGGTACTCATGATAATAATGATTTGTCAGTTAAATCTACTGATTATCATTCCTCTAGTGAAACAATATCAAGTTGTAAAAATGTTTTCATTAATTATGTTGAATACATCTATCTTGAGGAAGTATTATTTAAAAAATGTCCTTATTTAAGTAGTGGAATATATACTCATATTAATCAATGGATTAAATAATGAAAATTCATAGCCATAAGAAGATGATGATGATATGAATGATGCATTGGCCCAACAATTATGAAAATGAAACACCCTCACAAATATTATTGAACTTAAGGATAAAATTTTCAAAATTTTAATGAAATAATTTTTTTAATTGATAAATCATTGAAAAGAGTTTTTTGTGAGAATGAATTGTTTGAATTAGTTTTCAAGGTTGTGTTTGATGAAATATATAAATTCCATAATGTCTCCATGAGTATTAAATATTCTCAGTTATAAGTAAAGGAAAGGAGGATGTAGGATTTAGATTGTTCTTTGTGAGAGACTAATCAAATTAATGAGGATCATGTCATAAAGTTGAAACATGAATAAGAAGGGATACTGATATTGGCTAAGGATGAAAAGAACATCCTTAACCTAAAGTGGTTAGATTTTGAGATCAAACTAAGAAATATGGGTTCTTCATAAATGAGTCTTTCTTCTAAGAAGACTCAAAATAGAAACTCAAATAGATTGAGATCACTTGAAGAATATTCCACCTCAAGATCATGGATAAAGGTTTCCTATAACTCATTTGAACCTGTTTTTAATAAATCTATTTCAATTAAATGTGTAAATTAAAATTAAAAAACTATAAAAATATGGATGTGTAAAAATAATGGAAAATCCACCAATAATCCAATGGTGTAGGTAAGCATGTGCAAGAAATATTTTCCCAGAAACCAATTCCAAAACAGTGGTATACTAACCCCAAAATAATAAGGTATGCAATCAGAAAAATCTAGATAGACAACACCTAAACTGAAAACAATAAGGTTTGTGGGAATATGTTGGTGCTGCTAGAGGTTTGGACACAAGTCCATATATTTTTAGCATAATATTACACTATGTACAATTGTTATAAGGTCTGAAGTAAGGGGTAGAAAAGACAAACCAAGAAGGTAACCTGATGGAAGGGAAATAAAAATTCCACAAAATGGAAAATCTAATAAGTAAAAAAATAATTGAAATATTGGAAAACTTATATGAGTATTTCAACAAAGGAGGACACTATTATAAAAAGTTTTAGTATGTAAAAATAAAATAAAACCACTATATTGATGTGAATCAAAGGACATAACATAAATAAATGTAGGTAAAGAAGAAAACCATGTCTTCCCTAGGACATAATCATAATAATAAAGATGGATCAAATTATCCCATGAATTTAGTAAATAATTCTTAAAAGGATGAGAAATATATTGGGATAAGATTATTATATTGTAGAAACATTGTTCCGTACCAACCCAGAAGCCACTAAACTGATGCTTCGGGCCAGTTCTCCATAAGGCCTCAAGCGCAAATCCCCGTACGCTAGAGGCTGCCGACTAGCAGTGAGGGCCTATGGTGTGATAGTGGAGAGACAATTCCCTCATAACAGAGTAAGAAAACTGTAGAAATAACTAAGTATCATACAAAATGGAAATTAAACAGAGTGCAGAAGAAATAAACAACTAAAATAGAACAACTTGTAATAGTAAAATGCTCTAAAAGCCTGAACAACTATGCAATACAATACAACACTAGTCACCCATTGGGACGACCATACAAATACAAGTATTAAAGAAAATAAAAGTTAAAGTATAGGGATATACTACTAACTCTGAGCCAACCCACGTACCTGATCTCTAGACACTATTAAACTGCACCAACCCGATCAGTAGAACCACTAAAACAGCTCCGCTTGATCATGAAACACTGAGCCTCAACCCCATCCACCATGAAACTCGTGCTCAACCTGAAAATTAGACATAAGGTCTACACATACATCGAGGTTCATGTGTAGGGGTGAGATATAATCTTAGTAGGGTACCCTGATAAGAAACTTATAACTGTGCAGCTAAAAGTGTATGCAATAGAAACACGATCAGCCTAGTTAGAACACAACAAAAAGAAGTAAACCAAATGTGAAACCACATTCGAACTCAGGGTCTGTAATCCCTGTCAACTGGGCAAGTTCTACCATGGATGTCAATATTTATATATGTATACATGTATAGTCCCATACCTATACACATATACATAAATATGAATATTAATGAGTATGTGAATCAAACAACAAGAACCAACAACCACATTAAATCCTTGGTCTTGTAAGCCCAATCGCCTGGACATACTGTGCAAGGGCATTGAGTTGGATGTCGTGCCACTCAATTTGTGTATCATTAAGTCAATCTCTTGGTCTGTAATCCCATCAACGTGTACCTACTTCAGCCAATGATGAAATTATAACTCTAAGAAAGCTACGTCACTACAGAGGGATACCCATCTTACACCTAGGTTCACCCGTACTTAACCTCCAATCACAAACTAGGATACTGTATACCGATGACCAATCTTGTAAAAGGTTAATGGTTGGAAAAAACGGAGCATAAGACCATGAATCAAACCAAGACTCAGAAAACCTCTCCCGTAGGCATATCACTCAATCAGGATCAAGCCTAGTATATAAGAATTTCAGTATGTTTTAGGTCCAAGACCGATATATAATCATTTCAGCATGTTTCAGGGCCAAGCTTGGTGTATCAATATTTTATCATGTATCAGGGCCAAGACCAGTGTATCAACATTTCAACATGTATCAAGGCCAAGCCCGGTGTCTCAACATTTCAGCATGCATCAAGACCAAGTCCGGTGTATCAGCATTTCAGCATGTATCAGGGCCAAGCCCAGTGTATCAGCATTTCAGCATGTATCATTTATAAAATTTTCCAATAGAGACCATCCTGGGAATCCCTCAATGGATCCTAGGTTCTCTCGGCATTTTCCAAATAATCCTCAATGTTCCTAACCACCCTATCATGGATCTATCATGGCCTTTACATAATTAACCTCTTGATCCTGTCCATTTTATTTTAACTAAGACAATGGTTCACCCAAGGTATATAAGTTGCAATTATTCACATGAGCCCGACTTTGTATTTTAACCAAGACTGTGGCTTGCCCATTGCTAACTACCTCTTTTAAAACATTTCACATTACATTTCAAAAATAACACATGTGAATTAAACTATCACATGGTTTAACATAATCAACTCACATGAGAAAAACATTTACATAACCAATTTCATCAAGTAAGGCTATATAGCCAATTCCCATGTAATACCTCTAGGTATAGAAAATATCAGAAATAACATGGCTCAGAAGCCTAATCCCAGGAGAGGACATCCGAGAATCCCAACAAACAAGAAATATGCCTCGCGTCAGGCTCAATATCCACCAACCAAGAAGCACCTCCGGTAACCACTAATATATTAGAAAAACCAAGCCAGATATAAAAAAATGAGTGAGGGTGGACCGAATGCCCAACCCAACACTATAGACATAACCCCATGGGCTTACTATTTTGGCACGGGTTCTAGGTTAAACCCGAACACCATCTCTACCCAAACCCGACATAATAGCTCAGGGTCAGTCAAACCACGGGCACCCGATGGGTCCCTCAAGTCAAACACTGAGGATGCATCCTACTCAGGATCCTCCCAGTAAACATGAGAAAAGGCATCCTACATGAGATACTTAGTGAAGATAAAGGGAGTAATCCTACATGGGATCCTCAAATGAAGAACAACAAAGGAATCCTACAATGTGGATCATCTCAAAGGAAAACAGGAGAGAGATCCTACAAGGGACTCTCTAGGTTAGTTCATAAGTAAAGGAATCCCTTAGGGGATCCCTGAAAGTATCTGGTCTCACGGCCTCATAGTCCAGAAGGGCACATCTCACAAGGTAAATGTCCTCAAAAGCATAGGTCACAAGAGATAGCTCACATCTCATATCAGATCAAAGTTCTCAACTAAGTTGGTCCAAACACCGAACCTATCATCCCCGCCAAGTCTCACTCTCAGGTGACAAATGAACTCAATATCTGGAGTAAGAACCTATCCATTTATATATAAAACCTCAAAACACCATTTATATGACCTCTAAATGTAAATAGTATTCCACCATTGTGATCCACATGAAAAAATGCTTATAATGGACAAATCACATGCCCAAAACGGTCAACTGGTGAAAAAATGTACTATTCACCATAATGATCCCAAGTGGGGCCCACACCTAATTTCAGTGTTAGAACCTAAAATTATTCTATAAACTTACACCTTTAATTTAGGGTTTCAATGCTACTGATGGTGTGTCAAACAGACATCAGACATAGAAGATACGTCCGATTCAATAATCGCCAAATAATAATAATTAAAATATTATTATTATTTTGGATGTTTCATACCAAAGATCATCATTAACAACACAAAAAGTTCTCCAACTTACCTTAAAAGGTCCTCCTCAAAGCAAGGGCCGTGTGGCCATATATGGCATGTGAAATGGACCCCTGGATTGCAAGTTACAGGGGTTTAAAGAACCCCCAGACGAAAACAGGTTGGACAAAGTACATGGCATGTACTCTGGAGTACATGGGGTCTGCCTGTGTAGTAGTACATGGTGTTTAAGTTAATTTACACATATTTTACTATTCACAAAACACTATCCCGTGTGAATTTTCACCTGGACACATGCCCATGTGCCACTACACGGTGTGTACTCCCAGTACACGACATGTACTCCTTAAAAACCACTATTCAGTGTTCCTTTTTCACACGGCTGGACACACGACCAACCAATAAACGGTGTATACTCAGATTACAAAACGTTTACCTAAGAAATTTTTTTCTTTGAATGGGAAGAACACATGGTGTGTTCCCCTAGAACACACGTTGTGTAACCTGGGTTTCCTGACGGGAAATCCCTTAAAACGCCCAAAACACCTGTTTTGACCTTGAAATAATAGATCCGGGCTCAAGGGGGAAGAAGAAATAAATATAAGGATTTAAAAACTTAAAAAATCATGTTTAAATTGGATATATGGTAAAAACGTAAACAGGCCTTCCTTCAGGTAGAAACCGCCAAAGCTTCGGTTGATTTTACGGTCCATGGATCCCGTACGCTGACTCTACATGTCGAGAGCTTCTAAACGGAACCCCTATTTCCTTTCATCTATCTATATTTATCAATATCCATTTCTCCCTAAAGGACATGGATAATGAGTAAGTGTAGGAGATGTGTGCAAGGATAAGGAATAAAGAAGAGAAGGAAAAGAAAAAAAGAAAATAAAAAAAAAAGAAAAAGGGGCTCGGGCCGGCCCCGGCACCGGACATGAGTTTATGCCTTGCCTAGGATAAAATACCCATTCCAAAATCAACAGAATAGGCAGAATCCTTATCCGATGCTCCATTTAAAAGTTATTTAAAAAAAACCTGCATGAATAATTTAATATTTAATTTAATAATTTTAAATATTAGATATTCTGTTAAAATTCGAAAAACTCAAATTTCCACCCAACTCCTGTCCTAGGGTAAGAAGCCTATTTAGAGACCAAAAAAGTTGTTAGAATAATCATCCAAGATCAAATTCTAGGGGAAAAATACCATTTTTCCCTCATGATAATCTAACAAAAAAATTCAAATTTTTTCTCAAAGTGACGGTATGGAAAAACACGGGTTCTTACAAACATATACCACATCATATACCATTACAAGATGGTCATTCATATACAAGTGAAAGGGAGAAATATGGAATCCATAATAATAGATTCACTTTTAAAAATAGATAATATGATTTTCATAGTGGTTGACACTTATGGCATCCCACCTTATTATTACATAACTTTAGATAGCATTTTAAAAATAGAGGATCTTTTAAAGTTTAGTATCTTAGAAAAAGGTACATAATACATGAAAAAATAAAACATTATTCTATTACACTTAAAAGGATTATTAAAGGTTCATACTAAGTAAATTTATTACATCTCATAACATGGGGACATACATCAATGGAAAGGGTGAGTTGAAGGCCCAATAAGGAAAAAAAGTGAAACAATTTACATGTGATCTTGAGAAATATTGATAACTTGAAGAATATAAATATGGAACGAAAAAGATAACATGAGGCATATAATAAATAAAATAACATGAATAATGCCTTTTAAATTTGGCTAAAACATTTAGTTGAGTCATTCATAAGAATATCATTGAGGTTTATCATCGAGGTGTCATAAAAATTACCAAGGTTATTCACCAAAGTATCGTAAAAATTGTCATATCTAGAGATAAAATTCATTACCCAATGCATTGGATAAATATCCGAACACAACCTTAATATGTATTAATTAATTTGAGCCACAAATATTATAATAAAAAATTTCATAAATAACATGTGGATAATAAAAGATATGGGTTTCATATTAAAATCACATCGTTTTAAAAAAGTGATTAAAAATATGATGATTTTGTCATTTTAAAACCATAGAAAAGGAAGGATGTTTTCATGTATGTTAGTCTCAGAATAAAATAGATCATTTTAAAATATATATGAATAACCCTGGAGAATAAAGAGTTTTGATTATTCACAAAATAAAACAAAACAATTTCTTGATAAAAAGAGAGAAATTTTGAGATGAGAATCTGACAGCATAACAGGTATGAAACATGGTTTTAAAAAACATTATAAAGAGAGGAGAAAGGGTATAAAATTCCTAAAAGAATATTAATAAAGTAAATATATAGAAAAAATGTGTAACACCCCAAGCTTCCACAGTACGCTTCTATTTGAATAATACAATAGCGTGTGTTGTACGAAACTTCGAGGTTCTAACACACACCCCAACCAACCAAAGTAGCCATTATGAATAGTAATACCTACTTTTTGAAATTTAATAAATTTTATTATTAAAATTGGACTTCATTTTTGGATTCAAAATATCGAGATTAGCTTATGGTGAATTTTTGGTACTTTTCTGATAACTTTCATATTTTGATGAATAGTGAAAATTACTAAATTTTAATTAAAAACAACTTTTTTAATCAAAATAATTAATAGTGATAAATTACAAATTTGAGTGGTTTTAAAGTATAATTTTATTATATTTTTACCTTTTAATATAATTTTTGTCATTGTACATAATTTCACATTTAAAATGGACATAAGAAAGTGTCAATCTTTTGATAGTTATTATTTGTTAAAAACACGCTTTTTGTTTTGACAACGAGAATTAATTTTAAATTAATTTCTGCCACTTCAGTATTTTGAATTTAGAAAAATGGATTCCATATTTAGTATTAGGAGGTCCAAATTGTGTAAATAGTTAACTTTTATTTTTAGACATTTTGAATAATTACTTCAGTAAATATTTTATTTACCATGGTTAAAGGGTAAATCCGGTAAATAAGGGTAAAAAAATAATATTATAATAATATTAAATTACCCTAAAACGTGTTCTAACCCTATTGATTGATACAGGTCCGACCATGGGCATATTTGGGTCGATTTTGAGACCCAATGGAGCCAGTGTAAGTGATAATGACACTTTATATTAATTAAGTTAAAGTAAATATAAAAATGACATAAGCATATATCTTTTAGAAAAACAATTTTTACATAGTGTTATATGTGTTATATTTTCAACTATAAATATTAATTATAAATATAAAAAGTTTTCCTACATAATAGTATTTTATTTATAATTTTTATACCTTAAATAATTAAATTTATTTATGACACAATAGTGATGCAATATTTTCCTTATTAATAATAGAATCAAATAATTTGTATTATAAATGTTAAAATAAATATAATTTGAATGTTTTGATGACATAAAAAAATTTTATTGGTTAATATGACATGTTAGTATTACTTAAATTAATTTGGTTAGAATTAATAAAGTTTTTAAGACTTTAACAAAAATAAATTATTAAATAGTGTTAAAATTGACATAAAGAAGTTTGTAAAACAAATATTATATTATTAATTGATATTTTATTCCTAAAAATCTAAGGTTCAGCCAAAGGAATTATATAATTATAGGTTTATCATTAATGGACCACTTGGGGGTCTCTTGGAAGTATATAATATGTTTGTTAACTATATTATATAAAAATACAAAGAGACATGGTAAATGTCAAACTAATTAACTAAGAGTTAAATCTAAAAGATAAAGTTAATATAGTGACCCAAAACTATCTAAAACCTATTGGTTGAGTGGTTTTCGACCTATACACACATTAAAATTTAAATAATCCACTTTTGAGCCATTAGAAACCAAATATTAATTTATTATAAAATAACATTTCCAACTTTTCCTAAGGTGCCCCTCACCCCTCTTAAAAAAGGGAACTCCCCCTTCTCTCTAATTAACACCTTCAAAGGCTTTTGGCTTAGCCAAACCCTGCCCAAATATTCTCTCAAATTACCTAAATTCCACATAGAGGCCTTATTTTGATCAGAAATCCAACCTAAGGAGCTCTTTTGATCAAATAAAAAGGAAGAACACGAAGAAGAGGTAATGTTTTTACCACCCTCTTTCAAGTTCCTTTCTTCTTCCACTTATTATTTCTTTGTTATTTCCATTATAAAATAATAACTCCAGTATATTCTATATAAAATGATGTTATTCTAAATATGGTACAACCATATTTAGTATTCTATCCATCCTTTTAATGACATGTCACCATATGTGCGTACGTACGGATTACCATCTCCACGTCGTGGTGTAATTGTTATTCAAAACATTATTATTTGGATGGGTATGATAATGATATGTAATTGAATTAAATAATAAATATAAAATTATAATTATTCTCTATATATTATATAACATCCAATTATATATTATTTTAATATCAAAAGAATGATATTGTCGCTCGTGCGTACGTACGGATTACCGTCTCCACGAACGCGTTGAGATTCATTCCCCATTGTATCCATTCAAATATAATTCTCATTTTATGATTAAAAATAATGTTTCAGGACTTGATATCATTCTGGATATGAATAAGATAAAACTTATCCATAACAAACATGGCTTATGTAACAAAACATATACAAGAAAACGAGTAAGTTAACACCCGAAACGACAAGCAATGTTAAGAGATCATATATGATATCATATTATTCTATATGATTCTTGTATAATTTAATAAAAATTATTTGACCATTATATAGGAGGTTAAACTACCCTCGACTAAGGAAAATTACAAGGTAAGGGTTTATTTCACAATCTCTTCATTATCCGAGGTTGTTTATACGTAATTATCTCCAGGGACCTCTTTATCATCCACATCCATGTTTCTTAAAAATTTATTCCAAAACATTTTTACTATTTACTAGACTATGGGTTAAAGTCATTTATACCCTTGTTTTACTTTTTATAAAATGGTTTGAAAGGAATATTTCTGTCGTTTTCCAAACAAGGTTCTTTTTAACCCTTTCGACAAAATTAAGGTAAGAATGTATTTTTTTAACTTATACAGAGGGAGAAGCTATTTTCCACCATTATAAAATCATCGAAGCTTAACTTAAAAGATTATAAGAATATTTTCAAAGTAAATGTTTTCTTTTATAATTATGTGACTTTTAAATGATTTCAAAAAAAGAGATATTTCTCTCAGATAGTTTTGATTTCATCTATGTCAACATCCTTTGATGAATTTTAAGCTTATTTGAAGTTGATTTATTATGATACAAAACTTACACATTATATTGAAGGTTTTGTGATATGTTTGCATGTGGATGTATTATTTTTATACCATTCATGGTTTATGGAGAAAGTATTGACATTTCGTATGATAGTTTTAATACGAATGTTTATGTTATGTTTAAACCTATTCATACGAGGAATGCATTGGACTTAGTAAGTGACAGGTGGCACTCACTATAGCTTCTCAATGCATCAGTAGGTATCATGAGACAAACTAGTGTCTTGGCACAAGACCTTGATAAAATATTATTTGTAGTCTTGGAACAAGGCCTTGACTATGTGGTTATGACATTCTGGAATTATGCATTCCATCATTATAAAAGTGGTTATTGATATTGCATGTTATTATTCGACTTGTAGAATATCCATGTGAATAAGTAAATGAATTTATTTCATTTTATTTTTTCCATGTTATGTTGACATTAAAGATTAAAAGGCTTTTGTTTTATTTATGAATTTCCTTAAATGGTTATGCTTATTTATGAAAGTTTTCGCTATATTGTTATGCTTACTGAGCATCTGAGCTCACTCCTTTCAATGTTTTAATTTTCTCAGGATTCCAAGAAGTGTATTATGATTGATAAGCAGGGTTAAGCTAGGGGATTAATGGAGTTCTCTCAAAGGATCATTTATGTTGTGTTTTATTTTCTAAAGTGTAATATAACATCCATATATGTAATCTATTTTCCAAGACTGCTAAACTGATCGGTATTTCGGGACTTGATTCCTTGTAATCATGCCAATGTATTAAAATAATGCACTGACTCTGGGTAACTAGGGTCAGGGAATTGTAGTTGCTATTAGAGGAAGTTTAGAAATAACCTTGTAAACTATATTTAGATAAACTCTGATTAGAGCACATTACCCTAAGATAGACTTTGAGGATTTTTATAGAAGAACTTCATATAATTTTGGTAATGTATATATTTTGTGAGTTTTCCAAGAAAATAAATCCCATTCTGGATACGAGTAGGTAGAGGCAGATCTGACATAGATTTACCTAGGGGTAAAACCCGAAAACACCGCTTTGAGCTAGAATCGAACAGGAACTGGTGCACAACAATTGGCCTTGCTGCACTCTTGGTTATGAAACTCCTAGGGGATATGCTTAGGATAATTCTCATTTTATTTAAAAATCATTATGAAGGGTTTATGAGTATATACTTCCTGAATGAAAACATCTTTATGATTATGGATTATATCCATAAACCGTTCAATTTAATTTAGGTATTTTACAAGTTTTGAATTATTCATTGCAATTCATAAAATGACCTAGTTTATGACATTGTATAGAAATGGCATCCAGTATAAGGAATGTGAAATCCATCAATACGTATGATCCAAAGAGTAAGAAGGATCATATCTTTCATGGTATTAAGCCAACATTTAGAAGGGAAATTGTCTCCCATGTATTCTCAACATATGAAGAAATAGTATCATGTGTTAAAAAAGATAATTAAATAATTCTCTGAGTCCTATGGATTTGAAGGGAAGCAAGAGAAGAAAAGGATGGAAGAGAGAAAGATGGATAAAGGGAATAGGGAAAAGAAGAATTTTCCCATATATGATAACTATGGGAAGATAAACCCTGGAACTTACCTGAAGGGAATGAGAGTTTGTTATAAGTGTGAAGAAAAAGGACACCATGTACGTGACTGCAAGGGTAAGAAAAAGGTTTCAAATGTACAATGCTTCATCTGCATGGAGTTGGGACACTATGCGAACCAATGTCCAAATCATCAGAGTATTCCACAAATGATGCTATTGAATAATAATCAAGTTATGATACTACCACATATGAGGAGGAATGAATAGAGTTCTTATGTTGTTATTAAAGAATTATGTGATTTCAGTGTTGTATCAACATTGTAATGGTTATAATAATTATGGAGTATATAAGGATTGTACTGCAGTACTATTTCATTAAGGACTTGAGATTGTGTGGAACCAAGAAAAGTGACTCAATAGAAGGTTAAATTTTTGGAAAATATATGGTTGAGAGAAATATAAACCATAATATGGTTCTGATACCGAGGTAGTGATTTTGGATAAATACATGTTTTATTTAGATAAATTATATTTGATATTCTTGACTACCTTGAAACTGATTAATGATTTGTATATTCCATCATTGTTTGAGTTTAAAACATTTTTGGATAGAAGGAGTATATCCAGTATTCTATAAGGAATAAGGGATCATTAATGCAATCAATAAGGTTTTATGGTAATTCAGGATGTTTCGGTGTTTTAAAAGAATACATGATGAAGGTGATCAAATGTTATTACACGACAAAAAGGATCTTCATTGTGTTTACCTTCCTTATAAATTTTGGACTGAGAGTTTGGAAAAAAGTATTTTGGATAAGTATAAAGGTTAGAATGTATTATATTTTAAATTGGATACTATTGTTAATGTTATTTTTGGATATTTATAAAAATGACAACACGCAGACCGTATGAAAACCCGTCACGTCAGACAAAGATGCGGGAATCGAACCCACAACCAAAGTGCGATTGGGATTTATCACCTACCATAGAACTACGTGAAGTCCCTGGAGTGCATAATTTAGTTTTTTTAAAGTTATGATAGATGAATTATAAATTTATTTTTGGAACCATATACGGTTAGCATAAATAGAATATTTTTGAGTTCTATTACCTTTTGGAGTGAAAATGGGTTTGTGGTAAAAATTTAGTAAATAATGAATGTATACATGATAAGTAAGTACATTTCCTTACGTTCTTAGTAAATCTCATAAATAAATTCCTCAACATTATGAAAGGTAACTTAAAACAAAAATGTTTTCGGTTAACTTTTCCTACTGGGGAATCAAAGATCGTTTAACCAATCACAAGTTTGTGATTTTCTTGTAGTTAACTTTCTCCTAATCATGTTTTCTACAACTCTCCATCAGACCTTGATGGTTTATTTCTCCTCCATATCCATGTTTTCATAGAATCCTATTATGGGCTATCTCGGGTGACCTTTTTACTTCTCTTTCTTTCTTTTAAAGTTATATTTTTATTAACCCTATTTCCGATGTGGGTTTTCCAAAAAGGTATTTTCTATTTTTAACCTTTTATTTTCAAAGAAAAATTTAAAATTGTGAGGACACAATTTATTGAAGGAGGGGAGAATGAAACACCCCAAGCTTCCATGTTATGCTTCTATTTGAATAATATAGTAGCATGTGTTGTACGAAACTTTGAGGTTCTAACGCACATCACAACCAATCAAAGTTGCCATTATGAATTGTAATACCCACTTTTTGAAATTTTATAAATTTTATTATTCAAATTGGACTTCATTTTTGGATTTAGAATATCGAGATTAGATTAGGGTGAATTTTTGGTACTTTTCTAATAACTTTCATATTTTTATGAATAGTGAAAATTACTAAATTTTAATTAAAAACAACTTTTTTAATCAAAATAATTAATAGTGATAAATTATGAATTTGAGTGGTTTTAAAGTATAATTAGATTATATTTTTACCTTTTAATCCAATGTTGTTCATTGAACATAATTTCACATTTAAACTGGACATAATAAAGTGTTAATCTTTAGATAATTATTATTTGTTAAAAACACACTTTTTGTTTTGACAACGAGAATTAATGTTAAATTAATTTATACCACTTCTGTGTTTTGAATTTAGAAAAATGGATTCCATATTTAGAATCAACAGGTCCAAATTGTATAAATAAGTATCTTTTATTTTTATACATTTTGAATAATTACTTCGGTAAATATTTTATTTACCATGGTTAAATGGTAAATCCGGTAAATAAGGGTAATAAAATAATATTATAATAATATTAAATTACCCTAAAACATTTAATAACCCTATTGGTTGATACAAGTCCGACCATGAGAATCTTTGGGTCGATTTTGGTGCCCCATGGAGCCACTTTTAAGTGATAATGACACTTTATATTAATTAAGTTAAAGTAAATACAAAAATGACATAAGCATATATCTATTAGAAATTTTTTTACATAGTGTTATATGTGTTATATTTTTGACTATAAATATTCATTAGAAAGATAAAAATATTTAATAAATAATGGGATTTTATTTATAATTTTTAGACATTAAATAATTAAATTTATTTATGACATAATAATGATTCAGTATTTTCCTTATTAATGAAAGAATCAAATAATTGGTATTATAAATGTTAAAATAAATATAATTTGAATGTTTTTATGGCATACAAAAATTTTATTGGTTAATATGACATGTTAGGATTACTTAAATGAATTTGGTTCGTTTTAATAATGTTTTTAAGACTTTAACAAAAATAAATTATTAAATAGTGTCAAAATTGACATAAAGGAGTTTTTAAAACAAATATTATATTATTAATTGATATTCTCTTCCTAAAAATATAAGATTCTTCCAAAGGACTTATATAATGATAGGTGTATCATTAATGGACCACTTGGGGGTCTCTTGGACGTATATAGTAAGTTTATTAACTATATTATATAAAAATACAAAGAGACATGGTAAATGTCAAACTAATTAACTAAGAGTTAAATCTAAAAGATAAAGTTAATATAGTGACCAAAACCTGTTTAAAACATATTTTTTGAGTGGTTTTAGACCTATCCACACCTTAAACTTTAAATAATACACTTTTTATCCATTAGAAACTGAATCTAATATTTTTATAAAATAATATTTCTATCTTTTCTTAAGGTGCCCCTCACCCCTCTTATAAAATGGAACTCCCCCTTCTCTCTAATTCACACCTTCAAAGACTTTTGGATTGTCCAAAACCTACCCAAATATTCTCTAAACTTCCCTCACTTCAACCTAGAGGCCTTATTTTTATCATAAATCTAACCTAAGGATCCATTTTGATCAAATCAAAAAGAAGAACCTGAAGAAGAGGTAATGTTTTCACCACCCTCTTTCAAGTTCCTTTCTTCTTCCACTTCTTATTTCTTTGTTATTTCCATTATAAAATAATAACTCCAGTATCTTATATATACTTTTATGTTATTATAAATATGGTAAAACCATATTCAGTACTCTATCCATCCTTTGAATGACATGTCACCATACGTGCGTACGTATGGATTACCGTCTCCATGTCGTGGTGTAATTGTTATTCAAAACATTATTATTTGGATGGGTATGATAATGATTTGTAATTGAAGTAAATAATAAATATAACATTATAATTATTCATTATATATGATATAAAATCCAATTATATATTATTTTAACATCAAAAAAATGATATTGTCGCTCGAGCGTGCATACGGACTACAGTCTCCACGAACGCGATGAGATTCATTCCCCATCGTATCCATTCAAGTATAATTCTCATTTGATGATTAAAAATAATGTTTAAGGACTTGATATAATTTTGGATATGAATAAGATACAACCTATCCATAACAAACATAGCTTATTTAACGAAACATATACAAGAAAATGAGTTAGTTAACACCCGAAACGACGATAATACTAAGATATTATTAACAAAGCAATGTTAAAAGATCATATATGATATCATATTAATGTATATGATTCTTGTATATTTTAATAACAATTATTTCAACACTATAAAGGAGGTTAAACTACCCTCAACCTAGTAAAAGTACAAGGTAAGGGTTTATTTCACAATCTCTTCATTATCCAAGGTTTTTTATATGTAATTATCTAATGGGACCTCTTTATCATTCACATCCATGTTTCCTAAAAATGTATTCCAAAAAGTTTTTGTTATTTACTAGACTATGGGTTAAATTAATTTATACCCCTGTTTGAATTTTTATAAAATGGTTTTAAAGGAATCTTTTTATTGTTTTCCAAACAAGGTCCCTTTTAACCTTTTCGACAAAATTAAGGTAAGAATGTCTTTTTTTAACTTAAACGGTGGGTGCGACTATTTTTCGCCATTATAAAATTTTCAAAGCTTACCTTACAAGATTATAAGAATATTTTCAAATTAAATGTTTTCCTTTATAATTATTTTAAATTTAAATGATTTCAAAAAAAGAGATATTTCTCTCAAATATTTTTGATTTCATCTATGTCAACATCCTTTGTTGGATTTTAAGATTATTTGAAGTTGATTTATTATGATACAAAAATTACACATTGTATTGAAGGTTTTGTGATATGCTTGAATGTGGATGTGTTATTTTTATACCATTCATGGTTTATGGAGAAAGTATTGACATTTCTTATGATAGTTTTAATATGAATGTTTATGTTATGTTTAAACCTGTTCATATGAGGAATGCATTAGACTTAGTAAGTGATGGGTGGAGCCCACTATATCTCCTCAATGCATCGGTAGGTCTCATGATACAAACTAGTGTCTTGGAACAAGGGCTTGACGAAATCTTATTTTTAGTCTTGGCATAAGGCCTTGACTATGTGGTTATGATAGTCTGGCATTATGCATCCCATCATTATGAAAGTGGTTATTGATATTGCATGTGATTATTCGACTAGTAGAATATCCATGTGAATAAGTAAATTGAATTATTTTATTTTATTTTTTCCACGTTATGTTGACATTAAAGTTTAAAAGGCTTTTGTTTTAGTTTTACATTACCTTAAATGTTTATGCTTATTTATGAAAGTTTCTGCTATATTATTATCCTTACTGAGCATCTGAGCTCACCCCTTTCTATGTTTTAATTTTCTCAGGATTCCAAGAGGAGTATTATTATTGATAAGAAGGGTTAATCTAGGGTATTAATGGAATTATGAAAGGATCATTTATGTTGTGTTTTATTTTCTAATGTGTAATGTAACATCCATGTATGTAATCTATTTTCCAAGACAGCTAAACTGGTCGGTCTTTCAGGACTTGATTCCTTGTAATCATGCCAATGTATTAAAATAATGCACTGACTCTAGGTAACTGGGGTCGGGGTGTTACAAAATGAACATAAGAACCTGATATGTAAATTTTAAAGTCATACCACATAAAAAGATAACTTAAAAAGAAAAGAGATGTTGAGATTTCCCTTTCCCTGAAGAGTGACTCCTAAAACTCAATGATCAGGACCTTAAGAGACTGAGGAAACCTTAGGAAGAATATTTTTGAGGTAAAACTATCACAAATTAGTGGTGGATGAATTTGGAATGAAATTAAATGAAGGGATAGGTGTGTATTTATATCAAAATTGAGGGAGTTTTTTATTAATTTATGAGGACACCCCAGTAGTGATATTTGAAAAACCATGGGATTTCCCATGGTATTTTCTCAGGTTATTGGCCACCTGGGACAACAAATATCATATTTTAATCCAAAATTGTCTAAAATCATCTTATATTACTCTTTAATTCATTAATTATGTTATTAAACTTACCAAAAACTCAAAACTATATTTTTACTATTCACTGAAAAACAAAACATTTTATAAAATTATCATAAATTAACCATAACATAACATCGATGTTATGAATTAAAAAATGATATTTATTTTATAATAATAATTTTTCTAAATATGATAAATTTAACTTTTAATTATAAAAATACTTAATTATTAAAAATAATAGCGAACATAAAATACATAGTAAAATGCATAGTATCATTTTTGACACTTGAAAAAAATAAAATTATTTTATCATTTGTAATAAAAAAGAAGTGTTTTTATAGCACTATTTCATTATAATTAACATTATTAATAAAACCTTAGTATAATATAATAATTTATATATTTATGAAAAGTACATTTTTTACCTAAAAATCAATTTATCAAATTCCATCTCAATTTTCAAGAAAAACTATTCTTAAAACAGAAATGATGGATTACAAATTTTATTTAAACATAGAGATTAAATTATAAGTAACTAGGTACTTGAAACATAACCCCTTATAAAACTTATATACGACCTTAGGGTAAGGTGTGTGATGATGATAGACTCTTGAAACAGCTCAAATAACATCACCTGAGTGGAAATCTCCACTAACTTAAACTTTTACCTTAGGAAATTTCATTCAAGATTAACATATAGTAGATATCCTTGGGATCGGTCTAAAGTGAATCCCAGTGATGCTACCTCCTTCCCAAACTCCAACAAATGGGATTTATATGACCCAATTATACTGAATGAAGCCATCGACTCTTCTTTTTGCATTAATTAACCATTATCATTTCTATTTATAATCAATAATCTTAACATTAAGAGTATAGTTTCTAGCAGTCATATGGACCAAAAGTCATTTAGACCAATGATCATATAATAGTCAAAACCCGATGGTCACATTATAATATACCTAATTCATTATTAATGAGATATAGTTTTTTTGTAATATAATATAACACGCATTTTCAGGAAACAATTATCATTCAAAAAGTTCAGGTTGTTACATTCTTCTCCCCTAATAAATTTCATCCCCAAAATTTCAACTCATACTCTTAGTTGAGAAAAGGTGAGGGTACTTCTGCCTCATTATTTCCTCTAGTTCCCAAATTGCTTCTTCATATTTGTAGTTACTCTATAAAACTTTAATGAGGTGGGTAGTCTTGTTGTGTAGAACCTTGTCTCTATGGTCCAAGATCTCCACCGAATGCTCCTCATAATAGAGGTCATGTTCCAATTATACCACTTCTAGATTCAATACATGTGAATGGTCAGGTATATACTTATTCATGAGAGATATGTGGAAAACATCATGAACTTGTGCAAGATTTTGAGGGAGTGCAAGCCAATAGGCCATTACTTCTATTCGATCAAGGATTTTATAGGGGCCAATGTAACTAGGACTGAGCTTCCCTTTCTTCCCAATCCCCATGAATCTATTACAAGGTGAAATTATAAGGAAGAATTTTTCACCAACATCAAACTCCAAGTCCCTTTTATGGTTTTCAGCATAACTCTTTTGCCTACTTTGAGCATCCTTGTTGTGTTTTTGGATGGAATGAACCTTTCCTGTCATATGTTGCATAATATCAGGCCAAAGAAGCTTTATCTCACTAGATTTATCCCAACAAGTAAGAGTTATACATCGCTTCCCATATAGAGCTTCATAGGGTGACATTTGAATGCTCTAATGGAAGTTTTTGTTGTATAAGAACTCAACTAATGGGAGATGTTGATCCCATCCACCTTTAAATTTCATTGAGAATGTTCTAAAAATGTCCTCTAGTGTATGAATAGTAATTCTAGATTGGTCATAAATTTGGGGATGATAGGTTGTACTGAAATTCCATTCCTCAGAGCATGTTGAAGAATTCTCTAGAATTTTGATGTGAACCTTGGATCATGATCAGATATGATAAAAAGCATAAATCCATATAGCCTTACCAATTCTGTCATGTATATCTTGGTGAGTTGGTTAAGAGATAAATTTTCCCAAATAGAGATATAATGGGTCTCCTTGGTGAGACGGTTCACTATAACCCATATCTCATTGTTTCCTTTGGATGTTCTCAGGAGACCAGTGAAAAAGTACAAAGTGATACTATACCACTTCCATGCTGGTATGGGTAGTGGTTGTAATACCCCTTTAAGAATTTGTCTCTCTAACTTCACTTGTTGACACACTAGGCACCTTTTGAATAGTCAACAATCTCAATTTTCATGTTTTCCCACTAATAATTATCATAAAGGTCCCTATAAATTTTTGTACTTTCAGTATGTATAGAGAAAGTAGAGCTACAAGCTTCATCCATCAGATCCTTCTTCTTTTTTTTTCTTCTGGAATTTAGGGAACACATTGCCTTATAAGAAATTTCAGCACACCTTCTTGATCAATATTGAACTTAGTAAACTTCTCATTATTAAAAGCCTCTATCTTCTTCTATAACAAAGTATTATATCATTTTAGATTTCTTGATATTCTATAGTAATGACAATTGAGAAATACTTTGGGATAGGGTTGATGATGTCTCTTCCCTTATGATTCCCATGTCTAGTTTTACTAGGTCTTTGATCAAAGGATATCTTTGAATCCTCATAATTTCCAGAATAATAGGGTATTTTTTACTTAAATCACTAACGAATTTGTTTTCTCTTCTGGGATGATAATTAATTGAACAATCATAGTATTTAATAAGTTACAACCATATCATTTATCTCATGTTCAATTCCTTTTATGTGAAATATACTTAAAACTTTTATAGAATATGTATATATCATATTTCTACCCATAAATATAGTGCCTCCATATCTTCAGATCAAAAACAACCGTGGACAAATTTAGATCATGCGTAGAATAGTTCTTCTCATGAGGCTTCAACTATCGAGATGCAATAACAATCACCTTATCAATTTTCATAAGGATACACCCAAGACCTTTTAGAGACTCATCAATAAAAATAATGAATTCTTCTCTGATAGAGGGTAGAGTTAACATGGGTGTATTGACCAATATCTTCTTCATATCTTAGAAACTTTCTTCACACTCCTTTTTCCATATGAATTTGACCCCTTTTCGAGTTAACTTGGTTAGTGGATTAGAAAGTCATGCAATGTTTTTCACAAACCTCCAATAATATTTCACTAATCCTAGGAAACTATGAATCTTAGTTAATGTTATAGGCTAAGTCCACTCCTCCACAACCATTGTCTTGGTAGGGTCAAATGATATTCCTTCATCAATGTTCCCCAAGAAAGAAACCTGGTGTAACCAAAATTTAAATTTTCCAAAATTTAAAAATAACCACCCCTTTTCTCAAAGTTTTCAATATAACCCTTACATTATCCTAATGTTCCTCAAGAATTTTGGAATATATCATAATATCAATAATAAAAAATACCACAAAGTTATCAAGGTAGTCCTTAAATACTCTATTTATAAAATCCATAAAAATAGTAGGAGAATTAGTCAAGATGAAGGGCATAAAAACAAACTCATAATGCCCATATCTTGATAGAAAGGTGGTATTTTGAATATCTTATTTCTTCACCCTCAATTGATGATAACCAAAATTAAGATCAATATTTAGAGATGAATTGATCCCTACAAATATGATCAAATAAATCATCAATTCTTGGAAGAGGTTACTTGTTCTTTAATGTGATCCTATTAAGTTCTCTATAATTAATGCATAACTGCATTGATCCATCCTTACTTTTCACAAAGAGAATAGGATATCCCCAAGGAGACACACTTGGTTGGATAAACCCCTCCTCTAAAAGATCTTGGATTTCTTTATTAAATTCCTCCATCCCCACATTCTCTATTCTATACGGGTTTTTTGATATCAGCTTGGATCCATTGCATAGTTTCAATGGATAACTCTACCTATGTTTCTAGGGGAGGCACATGCAAATCATCAAGAAATACTTAAATGTATTCCTGAATTATGGAGACATTCTCTATTCATATACTTTAATTTACTTCTTCATATTCACTGATCAACTCTATAAAGAAGGATATGGGTGGTGCTTCTAGACAAAGCTCAGGTTGAGATATGTCTCCTTTGAAAACAATTGTAGGTTTTCCATTAAAGACTTATGAAATTTCATTACTTATAAAGTTTATTTTATCATTATACTTTGAGAGAGAGTCCACCCCTAGTATAATGTTGAATTCCATCATGGGAATGACTACTACATTTGCGATGAGATTGTTCTCAACAAATTGAATACTAGAGCATCTATACACTGTTGATGCTTGGAAATATTGATGAATCTGTATCCTCTACTCTAAAAGGATATTGAGAAGGCATATTTTACTTGTATTAAATATATGTATAAAAAATTATTTGAACTTATATTAATGGGAAGGGCCCACTATAGCCCCTCGATGCATCGACAGGTCTCATGAGGCAAGTTAGTTTGTGATAAACCCTTTGAGTTTGTTTCCAAAACAAAATCAGATGGGTATCTACCCATAGACTTAAACCATTTTGATGGTATAATGGTATCATGTTATATATACATGACATCCAATTAATAATAATTCTCTTTATTCATTTTCAGTTATTACTATCCATGAGGTTTTCACTATGAAAAAATCTATGGATGAAGTTTCATCCTCAGTTTATTAATGGTGTGTGTTTTTTATTTATTCACCATGCCATATTGACCATTCAAATTTGATTATGATTAAATTATTGTTGATTCATGCTTCTTCTATTTGTAACCCTTATAGAGCATTTTAGCTTATCCCTTTCATTTTTTTACCTTAAAAAAGTTATGAATAGGTGACTATTTATTTAGTTCTTATGGATTTAGTTTATTAGTTTTAGTTATGTATTGTATTTTGTTACCTTTACCAATGTAATATGAGTTAAATATAAGTATCTAGTTTCTTCAATACTACTAAACTAATCGTTCCTTCTGGATTTCAGTCCTTGAAATAATGCCAATGTAATAAGTAATGCATCGGCTTCGGGCTTCTGGGGTTGGGGTGTTACAATTGGTATCAGAGGAAGTTTAGTAAAAAACTTGGAAACTAGATTTAGAAAATGTATATTAGGGGAAAAACCCATAAGATTGTCTTTGAGGATAAACATATAAGAAAATCTTGGAATTTTGATAAGGAATAGATTATGTGGATCTTTTTGGAAAATAAATCCTAGTCTGGATACTACAATTGGACGTGGTTCTAGAACAAATGTACTTGGGAGTGAAAACTCTAATGAGTTTCAGGATTAACCCGGGGAATCCTGGTACATGAAAACAGGCCTTACTGTGCACCTGGTTTGACAATCCTGGGGTATATGATTAAGATAATTCAAATTTTCTTTACAAACCATTATAAAATATTTAAAAGTAAATATAAACAATGTTTATGATTATGATATTAGTTGTGCATAAATTTTTAGATTATCTTAAGTGTTTTATGGTTAGAAATTATGAACTATAACCTAATTTAGTGTATGCCATTGTTTAGTGAGGGAACATAATGGAAGAAGGGGAATCAATACCCATGGACAATGTAGGGATTGCCCCACTGAGCTTGTCAACACTGGCAGTGTTGGAGAAAATTAGATCATGACCATATTGGGACAACTTACTCAGGATATGTCAAATAACCAAGCTACACCTGTGTTGCATCATTTCATGTGGAAGAAGCCCCCATCTTTTAGTGGGACTACTAATCTCATGTTAGCTGAGTAGTGGATCAAGTCCCTTGAAAAGATATTTTTGGAATTAAGATGCAATGAAAATGAAAAGGTAGTACTGGCAGTATATTGCCTCAAGGGTGATGCTGATCAATGGTGGTACTCAATCCAAAATACCACAGAGGAAGAAGAAATAGAAGATATGGAATGGAGAACTTTTAAGTAAATATTCTTCAACAAATATTTCCCTTGTGAACAATGAACTTAAATGAAGAGGAAATTCCTTAGCCTAAATCATAGGGAAGAAGAGAGTATTGTGGAGTATGAGGATACCTTGAAAATATTGTCCATGTATGATATATATTATGTACATGATTTAGAAGACATGATTGATCATTTCTTTGAAGGTCTTAAGCCATGTATTTAAAGGGCACTAGCTTCTCAAACATTTTCATCATACGATGAAATTGTATTAAGTGCCATCAAAATAGATAAATAATTTTCTTGATCAAATTTGTTCAAGGGAAATAAAGATAAGAAGAGGCATTCTAATAACCATGGAAAATATGAAGCGCCAACTAAGAAGAAGGGAATGAAGTAATTTATGTTATGCGAGAACTGTGGAAAGAATCATCTTGGAAAATTTTTGAAAGGCATGGAAGTTTTCTATAAGTATGGAGAAAAGGTTCATTGATCTAGTGAATAAAAGGTGAAGAGACAAGTTAATGATGTTCAATGATAAAATTTTAAAGATATGGGACACTTTTATAATGAGTGTCCTAAGTACCAAGGAAACTTTCCTTAGAAAAGTCCATGAGATAAAGGGAAATATTATACAATTACAACTGAGGACATTTAAGTTCTTAATGATGTAGTGGAAAGTACTTTAATTGTTTTCTCAAACTTATCCAATGATTCATTTGATTATAGATCATCACAATAATTTATATCTTCTTAGTTTTCTAAGAAAATTAGACACTTCCAATTTTATTTAATAAAGGAGTTGTTAGCCAAAACTCCTAGGGGATGTATCATTGCAACCAAGATGTGCTGACCAGTCCCCCTCATGTCACATTAACATGATTTGGTTGCTGACCTTATCATCATACCAATGATTGAATTTGATATAATTCTCGGTATCAATTGGATATCAAATTATGATGCGAAGATCTATTACAAGAAGAAGGAAGTTATAATTTTTGAGAATGGTGTAGAATCCCTTATCTTTAGAGACGAAACCACTCCATATAATTATTATCTAGATCCACCCCCAATAGATCTACTGAATGAAATTATTGGAGAGGAAGATAACACAATATCTATGGGCGATGAAAGAAATATTCAAATCGAATATGTACCTATTGTGTAATAATAAATTGATGTATTTCCAGAGGATTTACCTGGACATTCTCCAGAGCAGTAAGTTGAGTTCTCTATTGATTTAATTCCTATTTCAAGACCTATATCAAACACTCCCAATAGAATTACCATTGTGAAATTAGTTGATCTAAATAAACAAATATTGGAATTGAGTGAAAAAATATTTATTCAACCTAGTGTTTCTCCATAGGGATCCCCTGTCCTCTTTGTTAAGAAGAAATATGGATCCATGAGGTTATACATTGATTATAGGGAAATCAATGCTCTTAAAATAAAGAACAAGTATCCTCTTTCATGCATTGATTATTTATTTCATCAAATTCATGGAGCCTAATATTTTTTGAAGATTTACCTTAGATCTAGATATCATCATTTGTGTGTGAGGAAGGAAGATATTCCAAATAGAGTATTTCAAACCAGGTATAGGCATTACAAGTTTACAATAATTCCTTTTGGACTAACTAATGAAACCTATTTTTTCATGGATCTAATGAATAGAGTTTTCAAGGAATATATTAATGAATTTTTTATGGTATTTATCAATTATGTCTTGGTATACTCTAAAAGTTACAAAAACCATGATAATCACTTTTGGATTATTCTAAAAACTCTTAAAAGAAATTAATTATATGGGAAGTTTAGAAAGTGTGAATTTGGGATTCAATCAGTTTATTTTATTATCCATATTGTCTCTAAGGATAGAATCTTAGTTGATCCTATGAAGAAAAAGGAAATACAAGAATGGCCCATGCCAATGAACATAACCGAGGTACGTAAGTGTTTTGGCTTAGCAAGTTACTATTGGAATTTCATTTAAAATTTTGCCTGACTGGCTAACCTGCTAAACAATCTCACACTGAAAGGGGTTAAGTTTGTATGGATGAAAGAATGTAAAAAATTCATTGAATAATTGAAAAGAATATTTTTAAATGTTCCCATTTTGACTCTTCCATCTTGAAATGATGGATCTTTGATATACAATGATGTATAAAAGAATGGACTGGGTTGCATCCTTATCAAAAATGATAAATTTACTGCTTATTCATCAAGACAGTTGAAGACCCATGAGAAAAATTATCCAACTCATGATATTGTGTTAGTAGCTGTAATCTAAATATGAAGACATTATATCTACAGTGAAAGATGTGAGATATATATGGATCACAAGAGTTTGAAATACATTTTTATATAAATGTTATTTAATATGAGGCAAAATATATGGATCGAGTTACTCAAAGATTATGATTTTTCAATACACTACCACCTAGGAAAGACAAATAAGTTGGTAGATGCATTAATCAGAAAAGATCAGGGACTTCTGACCCAAATGAGGATTTAGGTAGATCCTATATTCATAGATCTACTAAAGGTGGATATGGGAATTATTATGGAAGGGGGGACATATTTCCTCTTTCATATGATTACTAAACCATATTTACTAGATAAGATAAAAATCTCTCAATCTAATGATGAGAATCCACAAAATAAAATTAAAGCTATTAAGGATAGAAGATTGGAAGAATTTGTGTGTGTGGATAGAGTTCTAAAATTTTGGAAGAGGTAATGTGTTACATCAGTACATGAGCTAAAAAGGGAACTGTTAGAAGATTCTCGTAGTTCAAATTTCTATATACACCCCGGAAGCACTAAGATGTATAGAGATCTGAAGGAATATTTTTGGTGGGATAACATGAAGTGATAAATTGATGAATATGTGTCAAGGTGTCCAGTTTGTCAAAAGTGAAGGTCAAGAGATAACATCCTAGAGGGTTCATTAAACCTCTACCTATTTCTATGTGTAAGTGGGGTGACATTACAATTGATTTTTTCATAGGACTACCGAGGAAACCTATAAATAATGATGCAATATGGGTAATTGTTGATCAGATCACAAAATCAACACATTTACTTGTTATAAGAGAGGATTTACCACTTGAGTGCCTAGAAATACTTTATATTAATGAAGTTGTAAGACTTAATGGTGCACCTCTATCGATTGAGTCTGATCGAGATCCTCGGTTTACATCAAAATTCTAGAAAAGTATCCAGAAGGCTTTAGATACTAAGCATCATATGAGTACTACTTATCATCCCCAAACCAATAGAATGTCTAAAAAGATTATTCAATAATTGGAAGACATATTAAGATCATTCTCTCTTGACTTTATAGGTATGTGGGATCAATAGTTTCCTTTGGTAGAATTTGGCTACAATAATAGTTTCCATTATAGCATTCAAATGATGCTATATGAAGAATTATATGGTAAGAGGTGTCAAAATCCAACTTGTTGGGATGAAGTTGGCGGAAGGAAACTTGTAGGCCCAGAATTTATCAAAGATACAAATGAAAAAGTAAAGAAAATTCAAGTCCATATTAAAGCAGCCCAAATTAGGTAAAAGAGTTATGTTGACAACTAAAGAAAGGATTTGGAATTTCAAGAAGGAGATCATATCTTTCTAAAAGTATATCTATGGAAGGGTGTCTTAAGGTTTGGTAAGAAAGGGAAACTGAGCCCCAGGTACATCGGACCATTCAAAATTCTAGAAATAATTGGAGGTATAGATTACCATTTAGCAATGACACCAAGTCTCTACAAATTTAATAATGTGTTCCACATATCATTGTTAAAGAAATACATTACAGACCCAATGCATGTACTCACCTATGAATAAATATAGCTGGAACCTGATTTTTAATACTGTGAAGACCCTATCAAGATTCTTGATACAAGGGAGCATGTATTGAGAAATCGAACAACTTAACTAGTAATGTTTCTTTGGAAAAACCATAAAATGGAGGAAGCAATGTGGGAAACTAATGATGTTATGAAGAAGAACCACCCACATATTTTTGAAGGGGTTTATACATGAAAAAATTTGAGGATGAAATTTTTGAAGGTGGGAAAAATATAACACCCCAAACATTTTATGGTATGTTTCTATTAAATACTTTCAATTCATTAGATAACCTATATTGAATAAACCACTTAGTCTCTTTGAAAAAACACTTGTTTATTTAAGAGATAGTCATATTCTATCCATTAAACTTAAATTTTCCACTTTTGTGTTGTGAATTTTTAAAAATGACATACACAGTTGTGATTAGGGTGATATTTAGAGTCTGATAGAATCAACTTAATTTTTGGTGAATAGTAATATACCCTTATAAATAATAACTTACCCTTATGAATAGTATCATACCCTTATTAATAGTAATATGACCTTTATGAATGGTAACCTTACCCATGAAAGTATAAATAAATTTAGGCACCTTAAAAATGAAGATGAATATTTTAAGTGTTGGTATTTTTCAATCAAATGATGATTTTAATTAAAAATTAAATTTATCATATTTAGAAAATTATTTTTAAAAAATGGAGTTCAGTTTTGGATTCTACATCTCGAAAAATGTTTAGGGTGAATTTTTGGGATTTTTCTGAAATACTTAAATTTTTGGTGAATAGTAAAATTTGCTAATTTATGAAATATGCTAAATAAATGAATTTATGCATCATACTTGAGTAATAGATGATGTAAATGGACATTGTTTAGAACTAACATGCATTTATTACTATTTTTGTTCATGAAATCATCACTATTTCTTTTCTTAGGGGAAAATAATAAACTAATGACTAAAATATTAAGAAAAGCCTCCTCCCCTCCACTATATAAACCACTCCTCACCCCTCTTCCTCCCAAACCACTCAATATTTGATCCTTAAGTAACTTATGCCAAATACACTTCCCAATACCCCTACATCCAAGACCTGCTGGTCTCACCAAAATGCTAAAAACAAATGCCTTAAGAAGATTCTCAAGGAGGAGTACTCAAGAGGTGAACCTCTCTTCCTTTTTATTTCAACTTCTTTTACAAGTTCAATTATCTTTTGAACTCTCCTCATATCCCCTCATCAAAATTATATGATAATTCTCTTAACTAAAATGAACTGGAATTTTATTATTCTAATGTAATATTTTATCACCATCTTTGTAAAAACCTAGAATGATACAGGGTTAAATGACTAAATGATATGATTCATGACAACAAGGTGCACCTTCCTTTTAGGGAGCCTAGCTGATTAGAAATCCACAGTTAAGAATTCTTGGATTGGAGTAGTGATCTGGATGGGTAACCTCCTGGGAAGTTTCTTAGGGTGTGTGTGAGTGAGGACAAATCACACTAGAAAGGACATGTGCTGGCCTACGGTGCACTGCTTGGGTTGAGACATAGGGCCCACAACGAGGATGTTATGCTCTAGGGGGGGTGATTGTAACACCCCCAAATGATAAAGAGTTAAATGAATAAATGATATGACTCATGTCAGCAAGGTGCACCTTCCTTTTCGAGAGCCTACCTAATTAGAACTCTACAGTTAAGGTGTGTGTGAGTGAGGACAAAGAACACTAGAAAGGACATGTGTTGGCCTGTGGGGACTGTCATTAGTCAGATGACATGTTCAGGAATATGGGTGGACCCTTGGGGTGGGTATTAGGATTAGAAAACCCTAATGAAGCCTTAGAGACAAGACTAAGTATAATAAAACATCCCTATGTTTTGGTGGGTATTGACTAAGTGGTTTATACTCATGTCAGTAAGGTGCACCTTCCTTTTCAGAAGCCTAACGGATTAGAACTCCACAGTTAAGGTGTGTGTGAGTGAGGACAAAGCACACTGGAAAGAACATGTGTTGGCCTATGGGGAATGTCATTAGTCAGATGACATGTTCAGGCATATGGGTAGACCCTTGGGTGGGGATTAGGTTTAGAAAACCCTAGTGAAGCCTTAGAGACAAGACTAAGTATAATAAAAACATCCCTAAGTTTTTGTGGCTATTGTGTAAGTGGTTTATCAAGAAAATACATCCCTATCTAGATACGATTAGGTAGAGGTGACTCTAGAACAGATGTACCTAGGGGTAAAAACTCTGACAAGGAGTTTCGGGCTTGACCTAGGGTATCCTGATACATGACAACGGGCCTTGTTGCACTCTTGGTTCCGACACTCTCAAGGGATATGCTTTGGTAAATCCATAAGATTAGTTTAAACCATTATTAAGGGAATTAAAAAAAAATCCCTAAGAATATATGTTAGAAAGTTGATCATGGATAACATATATTAAAGCCTATAGATTCATAAGTTAAGGAAATAGAATTTATAAGTTATCCATTTTTCATTTGGATTACCCTTTATATGTTTAATAGTTTAATGTACCCATCCCTTGTTTATATCGGATAAGCTAGAACCAGAATCAAAAAGTGAAAGGTAGGGTTATCGTTCATGGTTCTACGCATTCTTTTATATCTCAAAATATTAATAGAATAATCCCAAAACCACCACAAATCATGGATGTAAAGATGTCGGTGAGTACGAAAAATGGGGCAATCATTACATCCCATTAATATAACTCCTCCCCGATCACAATATGTGGATTGAACTTCCCTGTGAACCTCGTCATACTCCCTCTGGTGTAATTTGATGTAATTCCTAGAATGGATTGGCTTTCCTTATATAGATCCAACATAAATTTCCATGATATGGAAATCACTCTCCATATGGAGAATCGACCCCCGATTCTGTACAAATGAAAAGAGGAAGATAAATCTTCTTTAGCTCCATCATCTCAAGCGTGGATATTACTACCCTATGAGCATGCGTATCTGGATCAGATGATTGATTCTAAAGAGGAAACCATCCTTGAAGACATAACTATTATGAGGGAATTCACTGAAGTGTTTCCTAGAGAATTTCCTAGTCTTCCTCCTATAAGAGATGTTGAATTATCAATTGATCTTATACCTGAGGTGTTGCCAATATCCAAGAATCTGTATAGAATGGCTATTATGGAGCATGAGGAGATGAAGAAAAAACTATAGGAGAATCAAGATAAAGGGTTTATACACCCAAGTACTTCACCATGGGGTGCACCACTCCTCTTCATCAAGAAGAAGGATGGGTCAATGCGCCTTTGCATCAATTATCGTGAGCTTAACAAAATCACGATAAAGAAAAAGTATCCTCTCCCACGAATTGATGACTTGCTTTATTAGCTGCATGGAGCACAATACTTCTCCAAGGTAGATTTGTGGTTGAGATATTATCAAGTAAGGGTGAAGAAGGAAGATATCCTCAAGACTGCTTTTCGTACAATATACTGGCACTATGAATTCATAGTAATGCATTTCAGACTCACTAATGCTCCTGCAATCTTCATGGACTTGATGAATAGAGTCTTTAGATATTAACTTGAAAAATTTGTGGTAGTCTTTATAGATGATATTCTAATATACTCCAAAACCAAGGAGGATCATGAGGAGCATCTAAGAACTGTACTAGAGACCTTGAAAAAGGAGAAGCTCTATACAAAGTCCAACAAGTGTGAGTTTTTCTTGAAGGAGGTCTCATTCTTGGGCCATATCATCACAAGCAATGGGATATCTATGGATACCTCCAAGAAAACAGCAATAGAGGGATGGACGAGGCCAACATCGGTAACATATATCCATAGATTCTTGGGGTTAGCTGGATATTATCGATGATTTTTGAGAAATTTATGATGATTGTCCAACCCTCTTACCAAGATAATTTGGAAGGGATTAAAGTTTTCTTGGAGTGATGATTGCGAAGAAAGCATCAAGTAGTTAAAAAGAAGGCTTATCACTGTGCATGTTCTCACATTACCCACAAGTGGATAACTTTTTGTGGTATTTAGTGATGATTTGAAGAAGGGCCTGGGATGTGTGTTGATGAAAAATGACAAAGTCATTGCCTATGCTTCAAAGAAATTGGAAGTTCATGAGAAAAATTATCCAACACATTATTTGGAGTTGGGTGCAGTGATCTTCGCTTTAAAAATTTGGAGGCATTATCTCTTTGGGGAGAAGCATGAAATATATATGGACCACAAAAGCCTCAAGTATATATTCACACAGAAAGAGTTGAACATGCACCAAATAAAATGGTTAGAGCTGATCAAAGATTATGAATGCTTATCCATTACCACCCTGGTAAAGTGAACAAGGTGGCAGATGCTATAAGTAGAAAGGACCCAATGATTCTATCATTGATGAGAATTGATAAGGATCCAATATTCTTAGATTTTATGAATATAGACATGGGAATCATAAAGAAGGGAACATCATCAATCCTTTCACAAATTATTTCTCAACCATCTCTTTTGGAAAGGTTAAAGGATGCTCAAAAGGATGATGTGGGAATTCAGAAGAAATTAGAAGCTATCAGAAAAGGGAAATCCTCAGATTTCAATGTTAATGATGAAGGAATTGTGAGATTTGTGAAAATAATATGTGTTCCATCAATTACAGAGCTGAAGAATGAACTTTTGGATGATGCACATAGTTCAAATTTCACTATTCACCTAGGAAACACAAAGATGTATTGAGATCTCAGAGAGTATTATTGGTGGGATAATATGAAGAAGGAGATCGCTGAATATACATCAAAGTGCCTGGTGTGTCATAAAGTGAAGGAAAAGAGGTAGAAGTCTAAAGGGGTTGATGAAACCATTGCCCATACCAATATGAAAATGGGAGAACATCACCATGGACTTCGTCACTGGACTTTTGAAGACATACAAAAGAAACAATGCAATCTAGGTTGTTGTGAACCATCATACAAAGTTTTCACACTTAATTTCAATTAATGAGGATTTATCATTGGATCAACTGACATAGATATACATCAGGGAAGTGGTAAGGCTGCATGGAGTACCACCATCTATTGTATCCGATCGAGATCCAATATTTACCTCCATGTTTTGGAAGAGTCTTCAACA
Organism: Viscum album; assembly: GCA_963277665.1. Lineage (NCBI taxonomy): Eukaryota > Viridiplantae > Streptophyta > Magnoliopsida > Santalales > Viscaceae > Viscum > Viscum album. The sequence goes on from OY728159.1 coordinate 1,645,669,914, forward strand.
TGCTATGGATATTGAACTGACCTTTAGTACGACCTATCATCCTCAAATTGATGGCCAATCTGATCAAACTATTCAGACACTAGAAGATATGTTAAGATCATGTTCAATGGACTTTAAAGGAGGTTGGGATCAACATATTCCTCTGGTTGAATTCTCCTATAATAATAGTTTCCACTCAAGCATCCGAATGACACCTTATGAAGATCTGTTTGGGAAGAGGTGCATAACACCAGCATTTTTGGATGATGTCAATGAGCATAAGCTTCTAGGACTAGAAATGTCAAAGAAATAGTGGAGAAGGTGAAAACCATTCAGTAGCATATCAAGGCATCCCAAAGTTGACAGAAGAGTTATGCAAATAATCGTCGATGAGACCTTGAGTTCAAAGTTAGAGACATGGGGTTTCTACACATATCTCCATAGAATATGGTCATGAGTTTTGGAAAGAAAGGGAAGTTAAGTCCTAGGTACATCGACCCCTTCGAGATTCTTGATCATGTCAGGGTTGTGGCCCATCGACTAGAACTTACACCTACTATAGCCAAAGTACATGATGTATTTTATGTATCCCTCTTAAGAAAGTAAATACTAGACCATTAACATGTACTCTCTTCAGAGGTAGTACAGTTAGAGGATGATAATTCTTACGAGGAGCAACTAGTGAAGATATTATATTGTAGAGAAAAAGTTATAAAAAATAAGACAATTCCCCTCATCAAGGTGTTGTGGAAAAACCACAAGTTTAAATAAGGGACGTGGTAATCAGAAGAAGTGATGAAGTGGAGTTACCACATCTGTTTTAGTGCAAGAAAAAGAAATTTCAAGGGAGAAATTTCTTAAGGGGGGAAGATTGTAACAACCCAAAAATTTATTAATGAAAATTACTCTTGGTCTATTTAAATGTCTTCTTATGGTTATGTAAAAAGTATGCACTTATTTGGTTTTATATTTTGGATTTTAAAATACCATTATGAATTGTGACCGTTTCTAATATAACTGTTGAACAGTGATCACATGATTAGTATAAATATAGGGCTTTAACAAATCCAATTTACTCAGACAAAGGAAGTGATGGCCTCATCCAGTAGACTTTCCCCATATGAATCCCATTTGTCAGAGCTCAGAAAGGAGGTTGCATAATTGGTATTTTCTCTTGACCAAGCCCAAGACGAGCTTGAATATGTTGAGCTTGAGCAGAACCACCTACGAAAGAAGTGGAAGTTGATAGAGATTACCACTCGAGAAATGTTATCCGAGCCACCCAAAGAGACTGTCACCATCATGCACCTTACCATAAGGTCTTATGTGGGTGTTTTAATGGGTTATGTAACAAGAACCTAGTACTATAACTATGTACATTATTCTTGTATATAGAATGTACATTCTTTTTATTATTGTTACTTTGTAAATAGTTTTTAAAGCACATATAGTATTTTTAGTTAATATTCAACTAAGAAATATATTTTGATGAATTGATGTATTTTTGAATTAAAAAATATTTCAATAAAATATTATTATTATTATTATTAAATTACTTTATATTAAATATAAATGATCATATAATTTTATGAATGCAATTGTAATTTTTATTAAGGTTTGAAAGCTGTTTTTGTCAAAACCCATGAATTTTCAATAAATGTTGGTTTTTATTTTAAAAGTAAAAATTCAAATATTTAGAAAAATATTTAGATAAAATGAATATTATTTTTGGAATCAGGATGTTGAAATTATCCAATGGTGAATTTTTCATAATTTTTTGAGACAGTCAATTTTTTGGGTAAAAATTAAATACCGTTTAAATATATAATGTGTTTTATGACATCATAATGACCCAATAGCGATGTAATAAAATACTATAAATATTTTGTTCAGAAAATATATGTTTTTTCATAAAAATAATATGATTTTGGGTTTTTTTTGATTTATTTTACAAAGCATTAGTGGACCCTTCAAGGCTTATAAAACATTTTGTCTTTTTAAATTGTTTTCCTTCTTCCGAATAGCCTGGAGGCCTTATTTTTTATTTTATTACAGATAATATCCCTTTTAAGGGTTGAAGGTGAACTTGTACATGACACGTAGGCCCAAGGTAGAAGGCCCGACATGACACGTAATACATGACCTGAAGGCCTAGAGGCATACCATGCCAATTACATGACCCGTAGGACCAACCCACTAGAATTTCCCCTTCCTAGATTCTGCATTATTGATCACCTTTATCTCCCCACCTATAATGATGATTGTCTAGCATTGCCCTATACAAATCTGCACGATGCCTGGTCCTGATGGCGGTTTCCATACCCTCTCATTCTTCCAATACGGTTAGCTTTGCTTCTAGTGACTGCTACTGTTGCTCTAATCCTCTTCCAGGGCCTACTCTGTGTGAACTGGGCTACTTCATGGTCTTTAATGGCCCAAAGGGCCTGTGTCCTGAAGGCATTTGATGGCCCAAAGGCCCTTGAGACCCGTAGCCCCAAACCGGTGGCCTGAAGGCCCAAATCAGGTGAATAGTTCTGGATGCTACAATACCGAATCGTACATGCTACATTACCTACTATAGTACCAGCTATAGTACTGATACAATGCCTCGGAAATTCTCCTTCACCCGGTTTTGAACCTGGGTCTCTTGGATTCCAAGAAGGAGCCCTTACCACTCGGGTATGGGCTCGTTGGCTTAAATTGTTTTCCTTGTGAGTGTGACTCACCTCCACATAAGAAACCCTATTATTTTAAAAATTTTGTCCATTGGACTTATAAAATACTGTTTTCCAATCCCCTTTTGAAAAAGCGATGGGAAAAAACCATGGGCTGGTTTGAGGTTTTTATTAGTTTAATGTTTGGTGTCCCAAAAATAAATAATAAAGAATTCCCTTTCATTTCCTATATAAAACCACCCAAGCTCCCACTTCCTCTTCACTCAAAACCTTTTTAGTCCATCCAAAATCTTCCCTCATCTCTATATAATCCTCCCAAGGTGCCCCAATCTCCCAAGAATCATCTCTCAAGCCTCTACCAAGCCTTTGTGATCACACTTCCAAGTAAGGGATTCCTTCCTTTCTCATTTTATCCAAGTTTCTTAATATTGTCATGCCCTTTAATTTTCAATTATAAATGTTGGGGTATGATTTTGAACCTCTCCCATACTTGGCTATTTATGTTTTAATGATGAGAGACCCATTTATATCTCATTATATTCCTCTCATGTACACCTGTTACTATGCTGAAATTCCGAAAGGAATTTCTCTCTCCTCATTTACATTCAAGCAATTATTTTGTATCATAAATCTAAATTCCATTAAAATTGTTAGTAAGTGTATCTATATGACCCCCTTAATTTCCATTTCATGCACATATGATGATACACCACTTTATCTCTCACCAACCATTTTTTTTATAAATTCTTATGTCACACTGTTATGCTGCCGAAATTGCACCACGTTTTTCCAAGGCAAAGTCATTGTGTAGTGAATACCATGCCCATTTCTCTATCAAGGGTATTCAACTTTATTCAAATTTACTTATTGATTATATAGTTTCATGTATTAATTCCACATTCCTTTATCGTGGAATAAATGATTATTTTTAATGAATCCATGTTTTATGATCCATGTGGCACACTTGTGCGTGAAATGAAATGTTTAAGAAATGGTGCGCCCTAATAGCGCTCCAATGCATTGGGTAAAGTATAGTATCATGATAAGTCATGTGAAATGGGTCCTGACTCATTATAATTCAATTGAAATGATGGTTTACTCATTCCTCATGTGCAATGAGTGTTTACTCATGCTCCATGTGCAATGATCCTTGGATCATGCTAATTCTATGTTAAGAGTTGTTGCCACATCTCTATGTTATGATTATCATGATTTATCATGAATTTATGTTAATGTTTTCCTTGTGATACATTGATATGATTATTGAATAACATGTATTGTATTCCTCTTGTTATTCCATGTTTATTCCCTTACTGGGCTTTATAGCTCACCATTTTCTTATGCATGTCCTCAGGTTATCCCATGCAATTCTAAGTACAAGGGAATGTAATGGTCATGTAAAGAAAGTTGAAAATAAATATGTTGTGTGTTTTGTGTTTTAAGTTGTTATATAATGTTCCTAATACCTATATAGATACATTTCCCGACAATTTTAATGAAATTTAGAATCATGATACAAAATAATTACTTAAATGTAAATGAGGAGAGAGAAATTCCTTACAGAATTTCGGCAAGGTAACAGGTATAGATGGAAGGAATTTAATGAGAGAGAAAGGGGTATCTTATCATTAAAACATAAATAGGGTAGTATGGGGGAGGTACGAAATCATACCCCAACATTTATAATTGAAAATAAAAGAGAATAACAATATTAAGAAACTTGGATAAAATGAGAAAGGAATGAATCCTTTACTTGGAAGTGTGATCCCAAAAGATTGGGAGAGGCTTGAGAGAGGCTTATTGGGAGATTGGGGTGCCTTGGGAGGATTATAGAGAGAGGAGGTCAGGTTTTGGTTGAACTTAAAATTATTTGAGTGAGGAGGAAGTGGGATCTTGGGTGGGTTTATAGAGGAAAGGGGAAAGAATTGTTTATTATTTAGTTTTGGGACACCTCACATTAAACTAATCAAAACCAGAAACCATACCATGGTTTTTGACCATGGTTTTGGCCAAAAGGGAGTGTAAAACAATATTTTTTATGTCCAATGGCCAAAATTCTTAAAATAATATGGATGCTTATGTGGAGGTGAGTCACACTCTCAAGGAAAACAATTAAAAAAGACAAAATGTTTTATAAGTCTGGAAGAGTTCACTAAAGATTTGTAAAATAAATCAAACAAACCCAAAATCAAATTATTTTAATGAAAAAACTTATATTGTATGAACATAATGTTTATAGTATTTTATTACATCCCTATTGGGTCATTATGATGTCATAAAACACATTATATATTTAAACGGTATTTAATTTTTACCCAAAAAATCAGCTGTCTCGAAAAATTATGAAAAATTCACCATTGGATAATTTCAATGTCCTGATTCCAAAAATAATATTCATTTTATTTAAATAATTTCCTAAATATGTGAATTTTTACTTTTAAAATTAAAATTGACATTTATTGAAAATTAATGGGTTTTGACAAAAACAACTTTCAAACCTTAATAAAAATTAGAATTGCATTCATAAAATTATACGACCATTTATATTTAATAAAAATTAATTTAATAAAAATAATAATATTTTATTAAAATATTATTTAATTCAAAAATCCATTAATTAATCAAAATAGATTTCTTAGTTTAATATTAACTAAAAATACTATTTGTGCTTTAAAAACTCTTTACAAAGTAACAATAATAAAAATAATGTATAATCTTTATATAAAAAATAATGTAAATAGTCATAGTGATAGGGTCTTGTTACATAACCCCTTAAAACACCCACATAAGACTTTAGGGTAATCTGCACGATGGTGAAAAACTGTTGGGGTGGCTCAGATAACATTGCTCGAGTGGTAATCTCTATCAACTTTCATTTATCTCGTAGGTGATTCCGTTAAAGCTTAACATGTTGAAGCTCGACTTGGGATTGGTCCAGAGAGAATCCCAATGATGCCACCTCCTTTCCAAGCTCCAAAAAATGGGCTTCGTATGGGGATAGTGTATTGGATGAGGCCATCACTTCCTATGTCTGAGTAAATCAGATTTGTTAAAGCCATATATTTATACTAATCATGTGATCACGGTCACCGGGACCCAGTTGTCACATTTGTTGAGTCAATAAGGTTTTCCTTATGACTTTTCCATTCCTACTTGTTTTGAAAATCACAAACACCTTATACTTAAGCAAATCCATATTTTACTTCTATAAGGAAAATTTCCTTCCTTAAGGAAATTTACCCTAACCTAGATTTCCTTATACATATCAATATTTTTATTAAGTATAAAAATCTGATTCATACCTAAAACCTCAGAATCATATAATACTTGGATATGAAGAATTCTGTTTTAGGATTCAAATTCTGGATACGAACTCTAATAAAGTTCTACTCTGAATTCTGGATACAAACTCTAATAAAGTTCCCCTCCGAATATTGGATACAAACTCTAATAAAGTTCCACTCCGAATTCTAGATACAAACTCTAATAAAGTTCCACTCCGAATTCTGGATACAAACTCTAATAAAGTTCCACTTTGAATTCTGGATACAAACTCTCACAAAGTTCAAATACGAATTCTGGACTCCGAACTTTTACTAGTTCGACTCCGAACTTCTATAAGTTCGACTCCAAACTTTTACTAGTTCGACTTCGAACTTCTATAAGTTCGACTCAGAACTTCTATAAGTTCAACTATGAACTTCTACGAGTTTGACTCTGAACTTCTATGAGTTCGACTCCGAACTTTGTAAGTTTAGATTCTGAATTATAGTAAAACCAGACTCCGAATTTCATTAGAAATTCAGACTCTAGATTTCTACAGAATTCAGGTTCCGAATTCCTACAAAACAGAATCCAAATATCTCTTTATTATAGACTTCGAATTCCATTTTGGTTGGACTCCGAACTTTTATTTGCTTACATTCTGAACTTCATTTTTACTTATGCTTATACTTGTTTCATTAAAAAACGATGTCATGCTTTCAGTTATTTACTAACCGTTGGTTGAGTGACACGTGTACAGGTCCCTCTGAAATTCAAGGAGAAATATGACCATTGGAGGAGGGAGCTGATTGCTGGAGCTTCACCTATAAATAGGAGCTCATTTGAAAATAAGTGAAAACAACTTTGACACATCCTTGAGATATGTGCTTACACGATGTTGAAGTGATTTATAGAGAGAGAGGCTCTTATCAACTCTCAAAGCTTCGTGAAGAAAGTTTGAATAGCTTGTTCAAACTTTTCCTTGTGTAGACTTGCTTCGTACGACTCCGATTATTGCTGATTAAAATTGAGGGCTTCTGGGGATAGGAAGACAGAGGTTCCAACACCTTAAAGTTGAGAGCTTCCGTACTGAGGAAGACAGAGGTGCTGACTACCTGATAGTTGAGGGCTTTTGGGGATAGTAAGATAGACTCCGATCTTCATATCGAGGTCTTACCCTGGTGTGGATAAGACCGACTTGCTTGAAAGTATAAATCAAAGATCTTTATCCAAGGTTGTTGGATACCCTTCTCTTTGGGTCAAAAGAGTTATTCTTTGTTACTTGTAGTTTTACTACTTGTTTTTACGCTGCATTTTTTATTGTTAAGGAAAGTATAACTTTCTTATACTTCCTTACTTGTACTCTGATTATATAGGATTATATACACTTTAAGGTAGAATCTTAGAGGTTGTGTGAATTTTGGTTACTCAAAATTTCCTTAAAATTTTTGAAAAGGTACAATTCACCCCCCCTCTTGTATCTTTGTATCTCATTGTACTTATTTAATCCTACGTTTGGTATCACAGAGTATATAATAATCAGAGTTATACCATCCTAACAATTGGTATCAGAGCCAGGTTTACAATCTGAATTAATCCCATGATTATATTCAGAAGACTTTTTTTCTCTTATAACTTTCGGAATTGAATTTATGGATTCATACTTTTTGGATTCATACTTTTTGGAATCTGTTTTTCGGACTCATAGTTTGGATTCACCTTTACTTAGAGATACAATTTCTCTTTCTTAGAAATTTTTCCCTTGTTTACAAACTTATACTTCTAACAAGTTTTTGTGAAATAGATTTTCTTAAGGATGGAAGGTTTAAATGTTGGTTCTATCGACAACTTAAATCCTACCAGACCACCAATTTTTGATGGAAATGATTATGAATATTGGAGAGATCATATGAAGACTTTCGTCATCAATACTGGGGTAGATAATTTTGTTATGCTTATTGGTGGATAAAAGATCCCTGATAAAGAAGTAAGTGATTTTACTAATCAAGAAAATCATGATTACCAACTTAACTATAAGGTACACAATAATTTACTTTTTTTAATGACTAGGAACATATATAACCAAATTTCTTCTTGTGAAATAGATAACTATATATGTAAGAAACTTGATGTTACTCATTTTGGTAAATCTAAAGTTATTGAGATAAGAAGAGATATGTTTATAGCTGAGTATCATGTTTTCAATTTTCCTTATGGAGAACCAATTTGTAAGGTGAAACCGAGATTTATGACCTTCGTGAATAGCTTACAGTCAATGGGAGAAAAAGGTTTGGATGATGAGGCTCTTGTGGATAATATTATTGATATTATTCCCAATGAGTGGGAGTCTAAGAGGACATAAATTGATGAGAATAGGAAAGTCACTGAAATTTCTCTTGATGAACTATTTGGAACTCTTCTTCAACATGAAACGAGAATGAAGAGAGATGATGACAACATAAAGAAGAAGAATGAGAATGGTAGTGTTTCTTTCACTACAACTTCAAATCACATGAAAGCTAAGACTCCTGAGAGAGTTACTAGATCTAAGTCAAAGACGGTTATTATCCAATCAGAATCTTATGATAGTGATGTCTCAGAAAATGTGTTAGCTAATATTGCTCGAAGGATGAACAAGATTGATGGTCAGAGAAATTTCCAATGCAAGTATAAGAAGAAGGAAAGGAAAGATAAGAAATATTCAGAGGTCACATTCTATGAATGCAAAAGAAGTGGACACATAAGACCAGATTTCCCCTTTCTCAAAAAGAAAGAAAGAAAAGAGAGACATTCTAAAAGAAACAAGAAGAAGATCTATAAATCTAAAGTTAAGAAAGTCCTGAAAGCTAATACTACTTGGAGTGGAAGCTGTGGAGACTCTTCTGAAAGCGAATCTTCTGAATATGATTCATCAGATCAGAAGAATATGGGATTCAATTCTACTACTTCTTTTCTACATACATGTATTATGGCCAAGGTATGCTCTACCGAGGCTTAAACAAATTTATCTCTTGATAAGAATTACTATTCTGAAAATAGTAATTATAATGGAGATACTTCATCTTCATAAAATGAAGAACGTTAATATGAAGAAGTATCTAGATTTTCCATGTTACTTGAAGCAAAAAATTGTAAAATTTAAAAGAAATTATACAAGGCAAATACTAGGGAAGAAATTATTACAAAAGAGATTTCAGATCTTTCCACAAATATTAGAAATAAAGAAGAGCTTTTAGAAAAACTTTCTAAAGACCTTGATAAAGAAAATCCTGATAAGGAATAACATTCTAAAAATCTTAAGAATGCTATTTTAAAGATAAATGTATTTGAGGAAAAATCTAACTCTAAGGAAATGATTCATGAGGATAAGAATTTAGTCATCAGACTAAAATATGAAATATTTTCCCTTAAGAAGCTTCTTGCAAAATTTACCTCTAGGAAGGAAAATTTTGAAAAGATGTATTCTCAAATTAAACCTCATGGAGACACTACTGGAGTAGGTTATACTCACCAAAAACCGGTTTTAAAAAACAACTATTTTATTCCTTCTAGAGCCCCTTTTTGCACTAAGTGTCAAAGTGGTGGGAATTGGAAAAAAACTGTTCTTTGAATAGAGTTCAATCTCTTGGGTTTGATAAAGCTTATTTTTCTAAACAAATGTGGATACCCAAAATTTTGTTGTCTAACAATTCTGCATCCAAGCACGTTTGGATTCTGAAAACCTAACTTGTTTCTTATTTTTAGGAAAACAAGAAAAGTACCAACAACAATACTTGGTACATGGATAGTGGATGTTCCCGACATATAACTGGTTACAAAAACTATTTTGAAAAGATTATAAAGATGAAAGGAGGAAAAGTAACTTTCAGAGATAATGCTTAGGGAGAAATTATTTGTATAGGTAACATTTTTCTTCTTGGAAAAACTTTGATTTCAAATGTTTTTTTTGTTAAGGGTCTTAAGCACAACCTCATCAGCATAAGTCAATTATGTGATGAAGGCTACCTTGTGAATTTTAGGAATGATAAGTGTTTTGTACACAATTCCAAGGAAGAGTTTATTCTTTCTACCCAAAGTCAAGAGAATGTTTACACACTAAACTTAGAAGACCTTAGGAGCCAAGACTTACCTTGCATTAGCGCAATGGAAGATCACTCTTGGTTATGGCATAGAAGGTTAGGACACTGTAACCTTAGGAAATTATGAAAACTCTCTAAGAAAGGTTTAGTTAAGGATCTACCAGAGCTTATATTTGATTCTTCAAAAGTTTGTGACCCTTTTCAATATGGAAAGAAACATAAATCGAGTTTTAAATCAATTGATGAAGTCTCAACAACTGATGCACTATAGTTGCTGCATATGGATCTTTTTGGTCCAACACAAATTGGAAGCATTGGAGGCAAGTACTATGTATTTGTTTTAGTTGATGATTACACTAGATTTACATGGGTCTATTTTCTAGAAAAGAAGTCTGAAGTTTTTTCTTATTTCAAAAGCTTTAGTGCGCAAGTTAAAAATGAGAAAATCCTTCCATTGAAAAATATTCATAGTGATCATGGAGGAGAATTTCAAAATTCTGATTTTAAAACTTTTTGTAGTAAAAAAGGTATTACTCACAATTTCTCAACACCCAGAACACCTCAAAAAGATGGTGTTGTTGAAAGAAGAAATAGAATTATTCAAGAGATAACTAAAACCATGTTGAGTGATTATTCTGTTGCCAAACATTTTTTGGTCTGAAGCTATAAGTATTGGTTGTTATACTATAAATCGAGGTTTTATTAGACCTTTTCTTAATAAAACTCTTTATGAGTTATGGAATGGTAGAAAACCTAGAATTTCCTACTTTAAGGTTTTTGGTTTCAAGGTATTCATCCTGAATACTAAAGATAATTTACACAAATTCACACCAAAATCTGATGAAGGAATTTTCTTAGGCTACTCCACAACTTCTAAGGCTTATAGAGTTTAAAAAAAACACTTGTACTTTTTAAGAAACAGTACCTGTCAAATTTGATGAAACTGATCCTTTTGTTTTCAAACAACCCCAACCTATATCCTCAGATGTGTTTTCAAAAACTGACTATCAAACTTTGATATAAAACTCTTCTGATAAGAAAAATGTTCAAAAACATACTTCTGAAACATTTACCCCAAAAGATTTACTACCTTATATTGATGAACAGGTTTTACAAAACCCAAATCAGTCATTTCTAAAGAATCATCCCAGTGATAGTATCATTGGTGATGTAAATCAACCTGTAAGGACTAGAAGTTCCTTAAGAAATGAAGTAGAACATCTAGCATTCCTTTCCCAATTGGAACCAAAAAGAATTGAAGAAGCTTTAGGTGATGATGATTAGATTAAATCCATACAAGATGAACTAAATGAATTCTAAAGGAATAAATTCTAGACCTTGGTTGAAAGACCTAAGGAAAATTCTGTTATTGGAGTAAAATGGGTCTTCAGAAATAAGTGTGATGAAAATGGAATCATCGTAAGAAATAAAGCTAGATTAGTTGCTAAAGGATATAATCACAAGAAGGAATAGACTATGAAGAAACCTATACTCCAGTATCTAGACTTGAATCTATTAATATTTTACTCGCCTTTGCAGCATTCTTCAATTTAAAACATTTTCAAATGGATGTGAAATGTGCTTTACTTAATGGTTATGTTCAAGAGGAAGTTTTTGTTGAACAACCTCCTGGATTTGAAGATACAAAACATCCTAATCATGTTTTTAGACTTACCAAAGATTTGTATGTCCTTAAACAAGCCCTATGAGCTTGGTATGATAGACTTACATGATTTTTTCTTCAAAATAACTATATTAAGGGAAATGCAGATCCATCACTTTTTATAAATAAAGGTAATAAAAATGTTTTGATTGTTCAAATTTATTTTGATGACATTATATTTGGTTCAACTCAGTAATCCATAACTGATTCCTTTGCGGATCTAATGAAATCAGAGTTTTAAATGAGTATGATGGGTGAGTTAACATTTTTCCTTGGTTTTCAAATTTCTCAAAAACCAGAAGGAATATACATATCCCAACATAATTATATTAAATATCTTTTTAAAAAGTATGGATATTACAACACTAAGAGTATAAGTACTCCTATTGGTACCTCAAACACACTTGATCTGGATGAAGTTGGGAAACCAGTATATCAAACATCTTTTAGAGGTATGATAGGAAGTTTACTTTACTTGAAAGCTAGTCATCCAGACTCGATGTTTTCAGTATGCTTATGTGCAAGATATCAATCCAATCCTAAGGAATCTCATTTAAAAACAGTGAAAAGAATTTTTCTCTACTTAAAGGGAACCATGGATTTAGGACTATTTTATACTTATAGAAATGTTTTTGTTTTAAAAGGTTTTTCGGATGCTGACTTTGGTGGATGTAAAATAGATAGAAAAAGTACATCTAGAACATGTCATTTATTAGGAGATTCATTAGTTTCTCAGTCTTGCAAGAAGCAACACTCAGTAGAACTCTCCACTACTGAAGCTGAATATGTAGCAGCTGAAAGTTGTTGTGCTCAAGTGTTGTGGATGCAACACACACTCACATACTATGGCTTGAGTTTTACTACGACTCAAATTTTTTGTGATAACACAAGTGCCATTGCTCTTAGTAAAAACCCTTCACATCACTCCCGTGAAAAGCACATAGATATTAGGCATCACTTTCTTAGGGATCACACACTTAAAGGAGATATTATTCTTCAGTTTATCAGAACACAAGATCAACTTGCTGACATTTTCACAAAATATTTACCCTCCGATAGATTTGAATACATTAAAAAAAATTTAGTAATGATAACCGTAAGGTAATCTTCTTTCATTAACTTCTTGTTCAACCATTATCCTTACATTAATAAATTCTTTTTCATAGGGAGAGTACATTTGATTATAAGTCTTTCAATTTTTTTTGTTATAAGTCTTTCAAACTTTTTCATTATGATTCTTTTTTCAAAATTTTCGTAATGAAATTTGCGTACTAGAAATTTTCGTAATGAGAATTTTATTACTGAGAATTTTCTTAATGAAATTTTTATTCTGAAACTTTTCGTAATGAGAATTTTCATAATGAGAATTTTCATAATGAGAATTTTCGTAATGGGAATTTTCGTACTCATATTTTTCATAGTGAGTTTTTTGTAGTGGGACTTTCATAATGAGTTTTTCGTAGTCAAATTTTCTTGAATAAAAATATCACCTATTACAAATAAACTTCCTAAACAATCTGAAAGGTATGATTTTGTTACTTAAGTTCTCGTAGTCATTTTTAGTTGCTGGTAGTTTCTTTTTCTTATAAAATTTCTCGGATTCATTTTTCTTTTAAATCCAAATGTTTTTGTTAAAACCTCAAAATATTGTATTCAAGATTTCCTTGAGGATATGATTTCAACCGTCAGATCAGATTAGAGAAATTTCTCAACTGTTAGATTGTTTTTGGAAGTTCAAGAGTCAGCTCCATCACCTATATAAAGGGGACCCTGATTTTTTTCCCACATTGTTTTCAAAGCTATTGAGTGCCGAAGCCCTTCCTCTTCTCTTAAAGGTCGTTCTGAATCTTTCAGTGCTCCTCCATTCCGAATGTCTGTAGAATCTACTTCCCAAGATATGTCTTCAATGAAACCAATCTCAAAATGGTTAGTCTACAGGGATAGGTTAGTCCATCCAGATTTATTCAGTGAGTATGATTCTCTAATTTATAAGAATATCAAAATCAATGGTTGGGAAGATTTCTGCGTATCAAAACCAGGGGGTCAGGATGTTGTTTATACGGATTTTCTTGTAGAATTCTATGAGTCTGTTTCCTTCTATGAAGAAGATGGCAGAGGCAAATTTTCTTTCAAGTCTTATGGGAAGTCTTACAAGTTATCTTACAACAAGGCTGCAAACTTGGTAAGCTTATCAAATGATGGTGAAGTAGAATTCTGTTCACATAAGCTACTGGATGTGTAAGGAAGTTTCAGCAAGGTGAATGAAATGAAATGACTTGGTCTCAAAGATGATAAAACAGCAAAGATTTCTCATCTTTCCACCAACAACCAGATTCTCTAGTTGTGGGTTCAAGGGTTTTTCGTTCTGATAATATGAGATAAGGATAACCTAAAGTAAAGTGATATCTACATCTCATATTTTTTGGTAAATCTAAGGAAGATAAATTTGATGAGGCACGTTCTTATTACAGTTCAGAATATCAAGAATGGAAATTTGAGAGCTCAAATCATTATGTATCCTGATCTTTTATCTAAGATTATAATTCAGTGACTTGATTCCTTCATGGTTTCTTGCACCTCTAAGTTGAGAATTTGTAAGGTGATCATGATAGGTGATGATACTTTAAAGAGGATGAAAGCTGGTTTTTCAAAAGAGTCAGGTGGGTTTTACGATTTACCAGAGGAAGAAGAAGAAGCCGCTCCGAAAAATATAGAGAAGGTTGAGCAAGTAAAGTAGGTTGCTTAGAAGAAAAAATTGAAAGAATTGGTGGCTGAAGACAAGATTCCCAAATATAAGGAAACCCAGTCTGCACCTCCCAAGCCAAAGAAACAAAAAGCATATCCAGATGAGGTGTCTACTAAATGGAGAGAAGATAAGGAGAAGAGGAAAGAAGGGGATCCACAGTTCGGATTGGACCCTGCTGAGGCTAAAGCCTTAAGAGAAAAAGCCACGGATGAGTTAGAGAAACAAGAAAAGGAGAAAAAGATGAAGAAAAAGATGTCTGAAGCCAAAGTTTTTCAATCTCTGTTGAGATATACAGAAGTAGCCTCTGAGAAGATTCCCATTCAGAAAATTTTGATGTCCAAATTTTACCAGAGACCCCTGGGAAGAAGTAATTCACTCCGGAAATGTCCAAAGGGAAAGAAGTTGTTGAAGAAGTAGAGAAAGCAGCTGGTAAAGAAGTAGAGGAAGAATTTGTTGAAGAAATTGAAGAAGAAGAAGAAGTAGAAGAAGAAAGTGATGATCTGGATGACTTGATTAAACAAGTTGAGAATTATCAAGAAAAGACTGAATCTTTAAATCTAATCACTCCGGGAAAGGGAGTTGAGGAAGAAGGTAAGAAACATGATGATGAGGAAGAAGAAAAAGAAAATGAATTATCTAAAGAGGAATTAAGCTATGAGAAACATTTTCTTGAAGAAGGAGCAGAGAAGAAGAAACCAGATAAAGATAAAATTGTTCAACTATCTGAAAGTGAAGAAGAATCTCCTGATGAGGCAGTTCTGAAAGTTGATAAGGGGAAGCACGTGCTTATAGACACACCAAAAAAATATGTTAAAATAAAGAAGGAGGATGGTGGTTCTTCTAGAAGAAATTTGGTGAACATTGAAGAATAACAATCTCCAAGCAAGGTGTCGGATTCAGAGTCATCAGCACTGAGTCATGGCTTTGTTGTTGAATCTTTGAAGAAGTTGGTGGACACAATTCTGATCTTTCCCACTATAGACTCCAGATGCCAGATGATGCAACATAGTCTGAATCAGAAGTCAGAATCCTTATCTAAGGAAATGGATAAGTGTGTGAATATTGAGGCTGATCATAGAAATTTCCTTATCAATTATGCTGTTCACAGGAAATCGTGCAGCAAAATCACTTTTTGGTCTAAGAAAGATGATGATGACTTGGATGAGTTTGATCATTTTCAGAATGATGTTAAAGATGCTTTTGATACCAAGGATTCCAAGATTAAGAATCTTCAGGATGATCTGGTCCTTGAGAAAATTTCTCGGAATCAATAAGTGAAGGACTTGAATGGAAAGGTTAATTCTCTTGTTCAAAATTTTAAAAGGGATAGAGATATCTGGATTGAGCTCGAAGAAAATCTTGTAAAGAAAGATGAAGTTCTTAAGGCAAAATCTGAGGCCCTGAAAGCTCAAGATGAAAGGATAAAAGATTTGGAAAATCAAGTTGAGGAGGATTAGAAAGACTTGAAGAATCTGAAAACTCTATTGAAGAAGTTAATTCCCAAGGAAAAGGAGGACAAATAGACTCAATCCAATCTTTTTTTTTTCAATTGATCTTCCTTGTAAAAATTCTTCCAATCATAATAGAACTTTGGTTTCTTGTTTTCCTTTCATGTATTTACTAATATTTCAGGTATCATATTTCCTTTCCATTCCCTCAATTCTTTTTTAAAATCACAAAGGGGGAGAAGGAAAAAGAACTACTCAAAAGAGGGAGAAAGAAAAATTTAAAAGGGAGAAGGAAAGATTTGTATATGATGAACTATCCTTTCCTTAAGTAAGGGGGAGTTACTAATTACAAATTATTTCATTTATATGAAAATGAAAACTCCACTCTGGAAATTCATAATACAATCCTTAGAGTTCCAAAGCCTAAGAGAGAGTTAGTTTTATTCACTATCATCTATGAACAAAGGGAGATAAGTTTTAATTTCAAAGTCTAAAGAATTTTTTTTCAAAGTCCTTATATTATTTTTCTAAGGGTTGTTTGTGCTTTCCAAAAAGGGGGAGATTTTTGAGTCAATAAGGTTTTTTTATGAATTTTCCATTCCTACTTTTTTTTAAAATCACAAACACCTTATACTTAAGAAAATCTATATTTTACTTCTCTAAGGAAAATTTCCTTCCTTAAAGAAATTTACCCTAACCTAGATTTCCTTATACATATCAATATTTTTCTTAAGTATAAAAATCTAATTCATACCTAAAACCTCAGAATCATATGATAATTGGATATGAAGCATTCTGTTTTAGGATCCAAATTATGGATACGAACTCTAATAAAGTTCCACTCTAAATTCTGGATACGAACTCTAATCAAGTTCCACTCCGAATTCTGGATACGAACTCTAATAAAGTTCCACTCTGAATTTTGGATACGAACTCTAATAAAGTTCCACTCAGAATTCTAGATACGAACTATAATAAAGTTCCTCTCCGAATTCTGGATACGAACTCTCACAAAGTTCAACTCTGAATTCTGGACTCCGAACTTTTACTAGTTCGACTCCGAACTTATATAAGTTCGACTCCGAACTTCTATAAGTTCGACTCTGAACTTCTATGAGTTTGACTATGAACTTCTATGAGTTCGACTCCGAACTCTGTAAGTTCATATTCTGAATTATAGTAAAACCAGACTCCAAATTTCCTTAGAAATTCGGATTCCAGATTTCTAGAGAATTCAGGTTCCAAATTCCTACAAAACAGAATTTGAATATCTATTTATTATATACTCCGAATTCGATTTTGGTTAGAATCCAAACTTTTATTTTCTTATATTCCGAACTTCAGTTTTACTTATTCTTATACTTGTTTCATTACAAAACGATGTCATGCTTTCAGTTATTTACTAACCGTTGATTGAGTGACACGTGTAAAGGTCCCTCCAAAATTCAAGGAGAAATATGACCGTTGGAGGAGGGAGCCAACCATTGGAGCTTCGCCTATAAATAGCATCTCATTTGAAAAGAAGAGAAAACAACTTTGACACATCGTTGAGATCTGTGCTTACATGCTGTTGATGTTATTTCTAGAGAGAGAGAGGCTCTTATCAACTCTAAAAGCTTCATGCAGAAAGTTTGAATAGGTTGTTCAAAATTTTACTTGTGTAGATTTGATTTGTGCGACTCCGATTGTTGCTGATTACAATCGAGGGATTCCGGGGATAGGAAAACAGAGGTTCCAACACCTTAAAGTTGAGGGATTCCTTGCCAAGGAATACAGAGGTGCCAACTACCTGATAGTTGATGGCTTGCGAGGATAGCAAGACAAACTCCGATCTTCGTATCGAGAGCTTACCCTGGTGTGGGTAAGACAAACTTGCTTGAAAGTATAAATTAAGAGACATTTATCCAAGGTTGTTGGATACCCTTATCTTTGGGTCAAAAGAGTTATTGTTTGTTACTTTTAGTTTTACTACTTGTTTTTCCGCTGCATTTTGAATTGTTAAGGAAAGTATATATTTCTTATACTTCCTTACTTGTACTCTGATTATATAGGATTCTATATGCTTTAAGGTAGAATCTTAGAGGTTTTGTGAATTTTGGTTACTCAAAATTTCCTTAGAAAATTTGAAAAGGTAAAATTCACTCCCCCTCTTGTATCTTTGTATCTCATTGTACTTATTCGATCCTACATTTGGTATCACAAAGTATATCATACCCAGAGTTATACAATCCTAACAACATTTGGTATCAGAGGTGGTGACCAACCTTAAGTGTGGTGCACTACCTGGGTTGAGATATAGGGCCCACAATGAGGATGTTGTGCTCTAAGGGGGGGGGGGGGTGATTGTAACACCCCTGAATGATAAAGGGTTAAATGGATAAATGATATGACTCATGTCAACAAGGTGCGCCTTCCTTTTCGGGAACCTACCTGATTAGAAATCCACAGTTAAGATTACTTGGCCTGAAGTAGTGATCAGGATGGGTGAACTTCTGGGAAGTTTCTCAGGGTGTGTGTGAGTGAGGAAAAAGCACACTGGAAAGGACATGTGTTGGCCTGTGAGGACTGTCATTAGTCAGATGACCTGTTCGGGCACGTGGGTGGGCCCCAAGGTGGGAACCACATGTCTGTGGGGAAACTGGTGGTATCTGGAGGGCTAGGACCTGATGTCTATGTAAAGGTGGGGTGTTTGAGCTATCACCAGGACCTATTTGTCACAATCTCTATTTCCCCCTCCTCTTATACTAAAAATGAAAACACCATCTGAGATGTGTTAATTTATCACATTCAAGGACAACATGTTTTCAATTTCCATTACCATCTTAAATTCTAGTCATGAAACCATTTTTATAATTGAAAAAAATCAAAATATATGTATTTAATCTTATTTAATGTTTTTTAATCCTTACACACTCATAATATAAAATAATAATACAAAACAAGTTCATTATGCACAAAACTGCCAAGTTAATTCAAGCGTTTATCATTAACTTTTATCTAATGAGTCATCCTCATGTTATATAATACAAATAATTATAAGAACATTTATATCTCTATAATGTCACTAATAATATATAATAATAATTTTGGATGTTTAACCACATTTCAAATGAACTTCCATTCATAAATACAAGTAAACCAATCATGAAAACCAAGGAAGGAAATGCTTCCAAAACAATAAAATTGAGCCTCTTAAACCCAAAAAAAAGGCCATGAATGAAACTAATAAGGTTATAATAAATAAATTAAATGTATAGGAGGTTCTTGAATTATTAATTAATAAAGATAAATTTTATTATTCAGGTTATTAAGATCAATCAAAGAACACATTCGAACATAAGGTAAGGGGTTTCTCATCTCGCTTCTATTTCTGTGAGATTTCCATTGTTCACCACTTATTTATTGTATGTGGTGTATTTATACTGAAATTTGATATATAATATCAAGATTTTCTTTATATTCATGGTATTTAGTGACTCACTTAATAATTATTAACTCTATTGATTACAATGTTGTAAGGGACTTTTTTTGGTTTCCATTTCATTGTGATTTACTTGGTATTGTGTACCTAATCATTATTATGTGGTGTACCTACTGCCCATTTAAGATCATTTTTCATTTGAAATTGTAAATATATTATATAACCATATTATGGTTTCATCGATATGATTATTTTATTAAGTTGTATACCCTTTTACATACAATGTTTATTTGGAATGTTGTTTTAATTATTGAAATATTGATGAATTTGTATCCTATACTCTATATGAATATTGAGAAGGCATGTTTTAATTGTATTAAATATAGGTATAAATAGTTATTTGGACTTACAGTGATGGGCGGGGCCTTCTATATCCCCTCTATTCATCGAAATGTCTCATGAGAAAATTCATTTGGCGCTAAACCCTTCGAGTTTGTTTCCAAAACAGAATCACACGGGTATCTACCCACAAACATAAACTGTTTAGATGGTATAGTGGTATCATGTTCCATATACATGATTTCCAATTAATAATAATTCTGTTTATTCATTTTTAGTTATTACTATCCATGAGGTTTTCACTATGACAAAATCTATGGATGCAATTTCATTCTTAGTTGATTAATGGTGCGTGTTTTTCATTTATTCACCATTCCATATTAGCCATACCAATTTGATTATGATTCAATTATTTTTGATTCATAATTTCTATATTTGTAACCCTTATAAAGAATTTGATCTCACCCCTTTCATTTGTTTACCTTTGATAGGTTATGAAGAGGATACCATTTATTGAGTTCTCGTGGATGTAATTTATTAGTTTTTGTTATATATTGTATTTTGTTACCTTTCCCAATGTAATATAAGTTACATGTATGTATCTAGTTTCTTCAAGACTACTAAAATAATCATTCCATTTATATTTAATTCCTTGTTATCATGCCAATGTAATAGGTAATGCACCGGCTCTGGGCTTCAGGGGTTGGGGCGTTATAATGATTGAAAAGTTATTTGATGATTAATGTAATTTTTGAGGATTCACATCGAATTTTTGGGAATGTTATTGGAATTAAATTAATATAATTTTAGAAAAAAGAAAAACCATATACAGGGTGACAACCCATCACATTCGGTAAGACTATGGAGCTTAAAACCATGATTTAAGAGGGGAAAAGGGGAAATTCCCACCATTACCCTATGTGATGTACCGATTAATATGACATTGAATTTACTCAAATGATTTAATGGATAAATATTAGGTTGATTTTGAGAAACATATTATAAGATAAATTTATTTATTTATTTTTAAGCGATTAATTATATTTTGGGAGATGTTTTATTGGGTTGGGGTGTACATAACCATTAGGTATAACATAATGGTTTCTTTGGGAAGAATGCTATTATGTATTTGGAGGTGTAAGATGAAGGGTATGTGATAAACTTTGTGGTTAAAAAATTATTTAATGTTGATGTTATTAAGGTGAATTGGGGTGTATGGTTATTTATTATGGAATTATCTATGTAAAACCTTTGGTTTTACCATAGAATTTCTAATATTAATGTATTATTCCTTTATATAAAGGTTTATTCATTTTGGGTATTTTATTATGTAATGATAATCATTTTGGTTTTAGTAAAGATAAGATAAATAACTTTCTATTCTCTTGAATATTATATGATCTATTAAATGTTAAGTTTAGTGCTTCAAGAATAAAAAATTCTTCTTGTATATTCATTTCTTAAAGTAAGAAATGAAGTAGAAGTTCATAGAAGCACAACCAAAAGATGAAATTATGCTCTTGAAATAAAAATATATATCAAATAAGTATATTTTCTTTTATTATTTATATTTAAAGTCAATTAATCACTCAAATTTTGGAAAATGATATTGAAATAAAAAATTTATACATTTACCATTATTTACAATTAATAAATGGTATTTTTATATACTACTTATTTATGGATTTGTGGTCATTAACTTTCTCTTGATCATTCAATTTATTATGATAAATGATCTCTATCACTCTTCATAATTATTTACACTTTTCCTATATGTATATGTTTTCACTTCCCAATAATGTTTACATACCATGAAACCTATTTATGTGTTATTATATATAACCTTCATACTTCCCTTTCTCTCTTATCAAGAGTAAGTTTTTAAAGACTTTTTATGATGTGGGATTTCAACAAAGGTATTTTAAAATAGTGAACCCATATTTTTTGAGAGAAATTTAAAATTTTGAGGTTGAAATTTATTTATGTTGGGGATAATATAATACCCATAGATCTTAAAATACAAACATTAGGTTCGATAGCATATACTACACACAACACTGAGCTTAAACTACCCATAAAATAAATTATTTAAATATGACCATTATAACCTAGACATTAAATTAGTGGGTATGAATATTACGAACTAAATTATAAAAATTATATGGTTTAAACATGTATAAATAAAATTTATTGGTTATGAATTGATGGGAAATAAAAATAAAAAAAATTTGAAAGAAAAATAAATATTTTTCTAGAAAGCTGCTTTTATGCACACAATGTTTTTTTAACTTAATAAGTTAAATTAATCAATATTTTTGAATGATTTTAATAAAATTTATATATATTATATATTCAATAAAATGTTTTATCATTCATATAATTTTTTTTCTAAGCATGGGATAAGAAAAAATCCAGTTTTATGCTTAAAAATGGCATTTTTCTAAAAAGCAGTTTCGTCACATTTTGTGTACTTCTGTTAAAATTAATTTTTACCAATTTTATGAAATTTATTTGAAAAAATTAAATTAATTTTTTAAATCATTATTTCAAAATTATCTTATAGTTATTTGTTTGATAATTTTCTGAAAAAATATTTTTTAGGTGAATAGTGAAAATTACTGATTTTTTATTGAAAATTGACTTTTTTATTTAAATAATTTAAAATTTACATTTTATTTTAAAATTTAATTAAATTATATTATAATTAATCAAATTTAGGTCTTTTAATTCAATTATATGTTCAATTTTGATATAAAAACTTTTCTCTCGAAAATCACTTTTTTATCACACTTGTGAGTTTCATTTTAAATTAAATTCCACCAGTTATATGATTTTAATTTTAAAAAATGGACTCTATATTTTGAATGATAATAATTAATTTTATTTAATAAGGTCAACTTAATTTTTGTCTATAATGAATACTAAAAATATTAAAAATTTAATTACTGCTGTTAAGGCTAAAATGGGTTTAGCAGGTGTTAAATTGAAAAGGTAAGGGATAAAATGACCTAAAAATTTGTATAATTCCCATTTTATGACCATATTTATAACTTATATCTTCTACGGTTTGATAATGAGTCATTGTGGGGCATTGTGGTATGTAAAAAACATGGGTATAATTTATTCTATTAAAAAATTCCAAGTGTGTCCTCCCTCCCAAATTTAAAATAACACACACTCACATCTTCACAATCCAAAATATTTTGGTTCATAAAATCCCTACCAAATATATTTACTTAAATACCTACCCATGAATCAGATTCCTTGGTTTGATCAAAAAACCCATATAGGAAGTCTTTTAGTGTAAACCTAAAGAGGTTTTCCAAAGAAGATGTATCATTATTAATTGGGAATTTTTGTTTTATTTATTCTTCCACATACTTAAAATATTCTTAAAATATGTTTAAATAATAACACCAGTATATCCCATATATTGGTATGTTATTAATTTAATGGAATAAGCTATATCTATCTTCCCTTTCATCACATAGAAAATGAAACCATCAATATAATGACTAGTTTAATGTTAATATATTATATTTATGAAATAATTATAGTTATATATTATAATACTACATATACCTTCTTACCTTCAAATCCATTGGAAAATGATAACGATGCTCTTGTATACATGTGGACTACCACCTCCATGAAGTGATGTGAAATTCCATTTTATTTCGATATAGTTGGTAATAAGGATATATTTAATGAATATATATGATATATTTTTTAATATAATTATTCTATAAATGTGAAATATTATTTACCTTTATTTTGTTCCATCCATCAAAAAAATGAAAATAACGTCCATGCATATGTGCGGCCTACCGTCCCCATGAATGATGTAACTTAATTTTCTATCTCTAATTTTTATGTACTATTATAAATACTTATATATTGAATATATATAATATTAATATCATGGTAAAATTTTTAGATATGATGGAAATAATATCAAAGTACAATAACTAAAACTAACATACCAAAACATACATGAAAAATGAAGCACTTATTACACGAAACCGTGATTTTCACAAATAATGATTAATAAATAGGTGATAAAATATTATAAGTAAATATTATATTTTATTATATATATTATTATCATTTTTTAATATATTCATCATAAATATATATTTATTATATTGGAGTTTCGATCACATATGAAGGAAATCATACTTGAGGCAAGAGTTTCTCATCAAACTTTTACTTCCGTTAGACATATTCAATATTCACCATTGATTTATTTTATGTGGTGTATATAATACCCATTTGATATGGCATATCATGAATTTATTTACATTCATGGAATTTAAATTTTCATTTGATATTAATGTGGATATGATTCAAAAGTTACCACAGTTGTAAGGGTTTGTTTTATAATCTCATCATTTATCATAATTTTTTATAATTAAGCTTCCAATGATGAAATAACAAGATATATATCTCAATAAACTCATGAATTTTATTCTCCTATAGTTATTCATGAACTTTTAAAATAATATTACCATTTTATCTCTTTGGTACTTAAAATTATTGAGAAATTTGTTTAAGAAAAGATGATTTTATTTCACTCTTTAGCCAAAAATCATTTTTCTTCTATATCCACGTTTTCTAAAACTATTTTAAAGAAAGATTTAAACATTTTAAAAATGATTTAAAAAAGAAATTTTTTCCCATGTTTTTATTTTTACAATTTTTTTGAAAGGAATATTCTTGTTATTTTCTGAATGAGGAACTTTTTAACCATTTTATAACTATGTGAAAGGAATGTTTTTTAACTTATATGACATGTAAATAATTACGATACATCATGAACACTCATTTATTTTAAGATTCATATACAATTTTACTAGGTTATTTTCAATGATATTTTTTTCATTAATATTTTGGAAATATTTTAGACTTTAAATAAGTGGTTTCAAAGTGAAAATGGTATTTTTATCAAGAAATTTTCTAATGATATTATTGAAGTATTTTCATCTATGTTAACATCCTTTGTTTAATATTATACTAAGTTTATACTCTAATGAAATGATTCTTATTATTCACTTAGATGTTTTATGATCATTTTGACTAGGTATGTACTATTTTGATACCATTCACCATTACTTTTGGATGGTTTATGACTATGTTTATTGATTGGGGTAATTATTACCATTTTGTATGATATTTTTTCAATATGAATGTTTAAGTTTATTATGTTTCAAAATTTTAATATGAATAATGCATTGGAATTAGTAAGTGATGGGCAGATCCCACTACAACCCCTCATTACATCATTAGGTTTTATGACATAAACTAGCTTGGGTATTTGACCGAAGCCTTACCCATTTATGTAAGATGTATTGAAACTAGGACTTGAAGGCATGGTTATAAATTATGGAATTTTTAATTCCCCTATTATAATATTATATATTTATGTCTATATAATTATTATATTAGTTAGAATATCCATTGATATGTTTCAAGCTCAAGTGATTATTTATATGCAATTATTTGATTATTATTTATTCCTTCCAAATTATTCTTAATGTTTGAGTTATTGATTAGATTACATTTATTTATTTATTTACCATCCCATATTTATTATTCCTTATTTATTTATGATAGATTTCTATGCCCTTACCGAACATTAAAGCTCACCCCTTTCTTAAGTTTCATTTCCCCAATACACCTGAAAGTTTATTATGATTGATATGTAGGGATATGCTAAATTAAGTCATGGTGTTATCAAAGAAAATAATATTTTGATATTTAAATTGTATTGTGAGATATAATTA
This sequence comes from Viscum album, assembly GCA_963277665.1. Taxonomy (NCBI): domain Eukaryota; kingdom Viridiplantae; phylum Streptophyta; class Magnoliopsida; order Santalales; family Viscaceae; genus Viscum; species Viscum album. The sequence continues at coordinate 1,645,695,311 of OY728159.1, forward strand.
TATATATAGTTTTCCAATAGTAATAAACTTTTCGGTCTTTCGAGATATGATTCCTTGTATCTAGAGCCAATGTAACAAACTAACCACCGACTCTAGGCTACTAGGGTATTTTTCTTTATAATCATGGATCCCCAAAACTATATAAAAAATATCTATATCCTATCCATGAAATTACTGGAGGTTATTAACACATGATAAAGGATCATTGACTGATATCTCCATTCCTAAACAAACAATAAATATTTTGAAACTATTAACATCCAATGAATTATATAAAATTTAAAATACTATTAAATGAGAAAAAAATTATTATTAATGATTAATATTAAATTTAATAAATATAATAATGGTTTTAAAATAAAAAATTAATAAATTAAACCTCATTATATCTGGATTTATATCATGTTTGAGTAAGTTAGAATCTAAGGTAAGGGGATTCTTGACTGAATCTCTTTTTATTGAGTTATATTCTTTCATCTTTAATTTAATTATTCTAATTTGGTTATGTTATTCCCTTTTAAATATAACATATTATATTTTACTATTTTTTCTATGTAATTTTCATTTTCTTCTCTTATGTGAATTATTTTTACCTCATAAAACATGAAACTATAAGGATATAAACTTTTTTCTATGTTTTGGGTATTTCTATTTCATGAACATAGTCTTTCTTATCATAAATAATTGTTTTTATTACTTTTAATAATAAATATGTATTTTATTGTATACCTATTATATTTCTATTTAATTACATTTTAAATATAAATTTATACTATTCTCATTGATGTGAGTTACTTCATACTATTTAAGAATAATGAAAATAATTTTTTCAATTTTATACCATTAACCATATTTCTCTCTTTGTTTCTTATAATTTATAATTATTTATTTTCAAATTTAAATTATTAATATTTTTTTATTAATTTTTTTATTTATTTTTTTATCTTTTTGAAAATTATTTTGGAAATGACATGTATCTTTGTATTTATGGCATTATTACCAAAATGTTAAGAAAATGGTTTTCATGATTTTTCTTTCCCTAAAATACCCATCAATTATGGATATTATTTTTCATGTATTACTCTATAAATTCCCTTATAATATGTTTCTTTTATGTGATTGAATTTTTAGTATTGTCTGATTTGATCCATATTTGATTTCTTCTTATGAGATATCTCATGAAAATGTTATATAACCCATTTTATTTCCACAAGTTAATAAAGATATATCATATGATCGATTTCATGTTGTACAAAGATGTATGGCTATGTCATTACATGATGGGTGGAATCAAAATTATATATCCCTTTAATGAATTGGGTGGAGTTTATATCTCATAAGATGACATATATGAGACATTCGAGCTTTTTTGAGTCCATTATGTTATAGTAAATGTTTTTCTATTATGTAATGCTGGTGTTGGAATAGATCCTTGAAATATGTTATGATTTTCTATGTTTATTAATGTGCCAAATTTTATTTTTTGTCACCATTATTCATAATTATTGATTCCACATTATTATTCTATGGTATATTATATTCATTCATAGTTATCCTTTTGTTGTTATATATTTCTATACTATGATATAAAATTATGCTATCATGCCTTATGATCAATTCTTATGTTATCATGATCTTATTCCATTAATCCTTACATTTCTATAAATTTAAATTTGTCACATGTTTATGCTCTAATGAAAAATACTCTATGAATGATTTACATTGGTTTACCTATTAATGAGCATTTGATCTCAACCTTTTTATTATGTTTTCCTTTTACCTAGGTAATAAAGGAGAATATCATATATGATATATATATAAGGGAATAAAATATAAAGACTGTTATGAAAGAAATGTATAATATATTATGAAATAAAATGGATGTGTATTTAATTTATAAAGATACTGAAACTTTAAGGTTCTAAGAGTGTGCTTTAATTTTTGAGTTATTTTGTATGATCATGAAAAATAATTTAAAATATATGTATGTAATGTTTGGGTCACTTAAATTGGTATTAGAGTAGTGTTTAACTAATTTTAGGGATTATATTATGAATAATAAGAGGATAAAACCATTTATGTTGAAATAATTATATCATAGTTTGAACTGAATGTTTCATGGGATAGTATATCTTATGATTGATTTTTCATATTCATATTATTTTTTACAATGGTTTTACTATATATTTTTTTATTATTCGTATTAACTATTTTAGTTTTAGTAAATGTCTAGAACCAAGAGGAGCCAAGTGAACAATGTATATTATGGAAAATTCATTGATTTTACCATTGAAAAATCAAATGGGATGGGAGATATTATTCAAAACTTGATGGATATATTTACCCAACTATATTAGGTTATGAGTTGATGAGTTTTTAAGGATTATCATATGATAAAATCAAAAAAATAAACACATATATATGTTCCTGATCTATCCTCAATATAACCAACATGAAATATTAAGAATATAAATATAAATAGGTGTACCTGAACCACAATGAACTCCACCTTCTTCACTTTGATTGATTACTCTTGATTGAGATCACTAAACAACAACCAGATGATTTTTTCCTCCATAGGTCGTTCAACATACATTAGTATCCATATACATTATGTGAGGACACCTAAGCACCAAATGAGCGATAAGAACTTATATTTGAAGATAAATGGTGAATAAGATGAACTCCACCTTTGGGACATTGGAGGAGGAGATGAATTTATATTCAACTATGGATTGTAAGTGGCACAGACATCCAAAAGGGGGATTATATCCCTTTATATATGATCTTTTTATTCAGTGAAGGGATATGAGCATTGGATTCCAACTCTAGGAAGTTTTCATATGTTACAATAATGTATTTCCATTGGGGATATGATTATTTTAACACTTAAAATGATCATGATCTATTTTTATATCCCTAAATGAATCATCTTAATGATTCATAATCAAAAGAAAATTATTGGGAGACATATCCATAAACATACATACGATATCACATATCACTTATCTATCATACACTCATTAAAACCATTTGTATATTATGATATTAGAATTCATATTCCCATATTATTGGATATGAATTAGTTTATATCATACAATACAATTAACCTATTTTAGTTCATTTCAAAAAACCACACTTTCACTAAAATCTCAAAATAACTTTATATAAAAACTTTATAACTCTTTTATGAATACATCCAAAACTATTTTTGATATAATTTATCAAACCCTATTTATTTTAAAATATTTTTTTATAAAATTTAATTCTTATCACAAGGCCTAACTATGTGACCCTACAAGACTTTATATGGTTCAAAAAAATATAAAATCCCGATTTAATATATGAAATCAAAGATAAGACACTATTAAAATTCCAGTGCTACTCAAGATATAAATTATTTTGGTGTGATCTTGATAAAAAATACTCATATATCCATATGAACATGTCCACCACAAGTTATATCTTATACATCATATATATGCCTTTATAATCCTATTTTATATGACATGAATTGACCCCTAGCCATGGAACATTTCAATCTAGTATATGCCAACACATAAATTCATGATTCTCTAAAAAATACTAACTAGATTGATGAATAAATCACATGTTAATAATTTAGTAGATGAACACATCGCATGTCCTTTATCTAAGTATCTGAGCACATCACATGTCACTAAACTAAGAATATCCATGGATTTTCTTAGTCTAATTCAAAAATTCCCCGATTTTATTTCTCATCATACAACTGGACACATCCCATATCGGTTAAGATCTAAATGATGACATGATCAATAACATACCAAATAAACCCTTGATTTTCTAATACTCAACGACTTCATAAAAAAAGGTACTATGTATGAAGGTTCTCATTCTTGGTATCTCACTAACCACAAGTAACATGGATGCATAATATGCATATATCCCTAAGTATATTAATGAATATATGAAATTCCATGTGATATGATTTGGTGGGTTTGTCCAAATATTAAGTCTTGAATTATTACCTCATGAGTATATTATTCATATCTCATATAATAATCTTAGTATCAACTATAAAATTTTACTTATTATAATCTTAAAATATCATCAAAACCCATAATAAATTGTGATGATCATTTATTAGGGACAACAAAAAGTCATAATTTGATGGTATATTATCATCCCAATGTTTAATTAATTTAAATTGTATTACACATTAATGAATAATAAACAAAGTTTTCCTTTATTATGAAATCATGATATATTTTACAACCATTATATCCAAATCCTCATATATATTATACCAAGAGATTCAACATGACCCTCATTATTTTTCTATGATAATGGTTTTTCAATATATTTGTTACATTCTATTTTTTATCCACCCAATAGATATTTAAATCCCCCTCTTAATGATATCTCGAATGAGGTTATACTTATAAAGGATGATTTTGGTCCTTTCGCGTGACTAGGGTTCCTTAGCAAGAGAAATAATTCCATTATTGTTATAGTAATTCTTGATTACCCCCTCAATTATAAGAACCACCCTAATTTCATAGGAATACCTCTTAATTAAAAACATATTTATTTATGATATCAGATGCAATGATGTGATTTTCTTCTATTGCAGAGTTCTCTATAATGGCTTACTTAAAACTCTTCCAACTGATAGCTCCACCATTTAGGAAAAAAACTAAACCAGATTGAGTTCTCATATCATTTATTTCATATTAGAAACTAGAATCAGTGTAACCATTTATAATTATTTCATCCTCACCTACAAATACAAATAACACATCCTTACTTCTTATTAAGTACTTATAAATTTACTTTCCAAAAATACAATGACTCTCACCCGAATTATTTTGGTATGTACTTGTAATGATCAAAGCATAAGAGACATCAAATTGATTACATAGTATAAAAAACATGATAGATACCATAGAGGATTAATAAGGAATTATATACATCCTTTTTAGATCTTTATAAGGATCTTGAATCTTCCTAATATTAATTCAATAAAACATAGTTAAAGACCCAATTTGTGTGTTCTTCATGTTAAAATACTTTATAAATTTACTAATATATATGTTCTAACTCAGTCCAAGAAACCTCTTAGATCTATATTTATAGATCTTAATACCTAATATATAGGATTATTTATCCATGTCTTTCATCAAGAATAAAATTTTCAACCACATATTTATACACTCCATATCAGGGACATCATTTTTGATAAACATTATGACATATAAATACAATATTAGAAACACCACCGCACTACCACTGATCTACTTGTATACATAAGAATCATCTAATTTTTTGATGAAACCAAAATCCTTGATCACTTCATCAAATAGGATATTCCAACTCTAAGAATATTAATTCAATCCGTAGATGGATTTTTTTAACTATAAAATTATTGTTCAGAGTAGAGTACTCAATATGGGGTTGAATTGAGTATCTATTAAAAATTTCTGTTTAAAAAGTGTTCTAAAAATGGTTCCCCAATAAATTTAAATATAGCCCAATTAATCAATGTTACACTGTTATGAATGTTTTAATGTTTAAATAACTTCATATAATATTGATTAATTCTTAGTAATATTAATACTAGTCATTAACATTACTTTTGAAGCTATTCTAATATGGAAAAATAATTATAACTTCTTTCTAAGATTAACTATAAAAGTAGATTTAGTGATTTCTGAATTAAACAGTAAAACAGAGAAAACTAAAATAAACAGCACAACGGATATAAAACAAGTGGTTCTGTCTCAAGATGAGACCTGATCCACTCCAATTGGTGATCACCTTCTACTAAGTAGTTTATATAAATAAACTTGATCCACACTCTAGATCGGGTTTAACAACAGTACACAAGAATATCCAGGTCACATGACTTTTTCCACATTTTTTTGTGGGTATGAACTAACAGGTCATATAGGGACCTCTTCCACACTTATCTGTGGGAATACACAAGTTTAAAAAGATGTAATAGAAATGATATATTTTATCCTTCAGTTTGATACATGAGACAATACATGTTTTTATACAGACAGACACACTGCTCGAAAGATAAAAATAATACACAACATACTAGAAATGATGAGATAAGGTTAGAAGTGCTCTGAGTGTTAGTCTATACAGCTCTAGACTTATGGGATGAAGAAAATGTAGAAATCGAGTCCTCTCACGAAAAAAAGAGTATCATAAGTCAGCTAGATCTGGCTCGTGTTCTTCGTGAAGTAGATATTGTAGAAATGTTCTTGACTCTAGTATTCGAGTTTTCTTCGTGTGTTATTCAGCAGTATCGGGTTGCATGAAGGAATAATTGTATAGAGATTAGGAACCAGTTTCACAAATGCGGTGTCAGGATCATGGTGTCAGGTCATAGTGTCTATATGGTTACAATGTCTAGATGGTCACAATGTCTATATGGTTACGGTGTCTGGATGGTCACGGTGTCTGGATGGTCATGGTGTCTGGATGGTCACAGTTTCTCGATGGTTATAGTGTTTGGATGGTCACAGTGTCTAGATGATCACAGTGTCTGGATGGTCATGGTGTCTCGATGGTCACGGTGTCTTGATGGTCACAGTGTCTGGATCCTTTGTCAGAAAAACACAACCTGTGGCAGACTCACAGTTTCTCAGACTTAGCCAAATATATGTACACAGACTTAAACAATGATATTTATATAATGAATTAAACTTAATCATTTATAAGAGAATTTCATTATAAAAAAATAGTTTACAATAATTTTTTAAGGTATAAAGAAACTAATTATCTATACACATGATTTTAGATTGAGTAAACAGGATTAACAATCTTTACATAAATTATAGGATTTGTGATCATTAAAACATGACTAACACATGAGGAGTCCAAAAATCTCCCCCTTTTTGATGATCACAAATCATGTGAGTGAGATATTTACTCTTAGGTAATGTGTCTCTTATTTAAGGTTCATTTAGTGTATATATAATACATATTTCTCCCCCTTTTGGGATTATCAAAAAGAGTAAATAAGAAATAGACAATAAAATTTCACAACGCATTAGATGGATAAAAAGTATCATTACAAACAATAAGTAACATGAATATAGAAAATATCCTTATCAAAAGATATTAGTCACTGTTCTTCATCACTGGCTTGTCTTGTCTTTTCCCTTGGCAACAACATCAGAATAAGAAGCCATAGGAGTAGAGGTAGAAGTGGAGGAAGGAAGTGAACCAGTGGACAGAGAAGGAAAAGGGAGTCCTTCAAAAATAGAAGGGGCCAAGGAAGGTGCTGTGGAAGACCGAGGAAACTATTGATCAAGGATAAAAGGCTTGATCTGACTCAGAGCCTGAGAGATAGAAATAAATGTAGAGGCAAGGGAAGAGAATGAGAAGGTAGGAAAACCGGATCTCAGGGGTGTAGCTGTAGGAGTGACAATTGCAGTACTCTAGACATGAAGACAAGGCCTCAAAAGCTTGATGAAGTCAGTAATGATCTCACCACCATACTGCATGGATTTATTAAAGTCATACTTGTTCTCTATAAACTTGTCCAACAAAGGAGTGAAATATTTGAGCATTTGGACTTGATTTTTTAAAGCATGAGTGGCAGGAGGAATCCTCAGATTCTCTATAAGGTACTTTAAGTGGTTGGTCATGTCATTCTTAGAGAAGATATGATTGAAATAGAAGTCCACCTTCTTAGAAATTTATTTCTGAGCATCATTAGAAATCTTGGAATAAATTCTCACCAAATAAAGAACTCTGTCACTATTCTTGAAAAATTCATATAAAGATTTCTTGTCAAAGCCACTGATCACAGATTGAATTTCTTCTTTGAAAACTGTTCGAAGAAGATCACTATCTAAATAGGGTTGATATAGTTTTAAAAAAATTATGAGATGTAGTGACATTCGAGGTAAGGCATTTTAGATGATTTATAAATTTCTGGAGACAACCCTTATACTCATTAGTTAACTTGTTAAGATAAATAAAAAGTTCACACATCTCTTGAACAATCTGCTTGTTTCTTTCAGCTACCTTCTTAGATAAAGAAGTTAGATTAGGTTGAATTTGGGAAGAGAATTCTGGTGGAATCTGAATAACAACATCCTCAACAGGATAAGAAACAAGTTTTCATCTTGAGTTTATCACTCTATGCATTTATTCAACAATACCTCTAAGATTCTTTACTTCATCACTAAGATGTTGGTTCTCAATTCTGACTTCTTGAATTTCATAAAGCATCTTGGGCTAAATATACCATATGATCTTTTCCAATAATAAGAAAAAATCTCTTTCACTTAAATTAGTTACAGGATCAGGTTGGGTATTCATGAGTTTTTTAACTCCTGATAATAGGGTAGCTCTAAAAGCTTTCAGATAATCCTTATTCACTAGGTTTGGAGGTTCTTTATAAGGTTTAGAAATAGAAGCTGATATATGCTCAAGTTCTTTGGCAAAGATATCTTAAAGAGCGGATTCTAGTTTCAAATGAAACATAGTAGACATATCAATTCCTTTAACTGAGACTTCGTTAAAATCAGTCACATCAAAATAACTGGGGAATTTATACCATGTATCCACTGAGTTTGAATTAATCAGATTATAGACTTCAACAGATTTCAGATTGGGGGGATGCTCTCCCAAACAGTTTCATCTTTCTCAGAACTGAGGGATTTAGATAATTGATCTATTTCAACGATTTCATCCCCAATTTCCTCACCCATTTCTTTTCTAGCCAACTAAAAGTCTTGCTCCATTCTATCTTCAGCAGATGGAATAACTTTAGGAAAATCTTGTTCCTATAGGTGTTCCTAAAGAGCAGTTTCTTACACAATAGAAAGATCTTCTTATATATTATTTTCTACAACATCATTTTCACTTACATTATAAATAGACTCTTCTTTGGAAGAAAGTTATTCTTCTAGATCAACAATTTCTTCAGGAACAGAAATTTCCTTCTCAAATAAGACTTAAGGAGAAGATTCATTGTCTTACTCAACTAGAACAGTTTCTCTCAAAGGTATAACAACCTCTTCTTCTTCTTCCCCATCAGAATACTCAACAAGTTTATCTGGTTCCAAACCAGGATCAGAAATATCCTTATGTCTTTAAGGGTGTTCCACCGGATTAAACTTTTCATAAACCCTGTCATTATCTTCCACCCATGATTTTATCCATGGATTCCAACTAATTTTCATTCTCTTTATTGTAACTTTTGAAAACTGTATAAAACATGAAGATATATGATATAAATCTAAATTGAAATATTAATATATTAAATACTATATTAAAAACAAAGAAATCACTAAAAATGAATAATTTCAAAATTTTGAAACTTCATGCTATGGTTTATGCCTAAAGGAAGAACAATTTAAATAATTATTTAAAAACTATTTAAAACTTTCCAAAAGAAACTTCACATAGTTTTTATATGATTAATATGAATTTTTGAAATCAATAAACTAATCAAAACAACTTCTAAAAACATAGAGATAATTTAATATATCGAAATTCATGAAAAAAGATTAATATATAAATTTATAGATTTCAGTTAAAGTAATGGATTGATCATGGGTACAAACTAACCATTTCGGTGACCATGAGATTAAAATCACTATGAGGTATTGAAGTCATGATAAATATTTTGATCCTTAGAAAAAATGTTTCAATCATAAGAACAAATGATTGACTGCATAAAAAAATGACAATCCATAAGAACAAATGATCAACCACATGAACAAAAAACTATGTATTAAGTCAAGATATCGTATGGAATAAGTGAATGTGAGAGGATAAAAGTATTGTGAGACATAAAAAATCAGGATAAATAAATATATAAACAATGACCATAAAGTACTTAATAAAAATAGTATGTAGTAACCACAATAAAGATAAATTACACATTAAGTATATGATGCCGTGAGAAATTATAATTACTTAATAAAACAATTAAGGTATTTATAACATTCAAAAACATAAAATATAAATAATAAAAAACACTAGAAATCATAAAAAACTCAAAAAACTAACAAACTACCCCTTTTTGAAAATTAAAAAACCAAATTTTTTTTAAAAAACTCTCGCACATTTTTAAATTTAGAAAAAATTAATTAATATAAATTAAAATTATAGTTGATTTAAAAAATTTTAAAATAAAAAAAGTTTAAACATAAGAAAAAATCTCCCTAAATACATTAATATTAAGTAAAAACTATAAATATTAGTATAAATAAGATTTAAAAATAAATCTCCATAATACTAAACTCAAATTTTATTTTCTCAAACTTTTCAATATTTGAAGGTTTAGTAAAAATATCAGCAATTTGATTTTAATTTAAAAAATATCCAAAAAAATATCTCCTTTATCAATATATTATCTAATAAAATAAAATCACACGTCAATATGTTCTATTCAATAATTTTTTAAATAATTATTTAAAATTTAAATTGAAGAATAATTATCAGAATAAATTGGAATATTTTAAAAATTAAAACCACATTAAAAAAATGCTTGTTTAATCTATAATGATTGAGAACAACATGATGCAACATTAATATATTTAATTTTTTCAATTGATAAATGAACATAATTTTGTTTATTTTAACTCCAAGAAACTTTATTTTTTTTAAAAACAATGGAACATACCTTATGTAAATTTTATATCAAGTCTACATGCTCTAAAATCTGAATCAGAATAACTAATCAAATCAAAATAGTTTTTTCTAGAATAAAATATTACATAATTTATAGGTCCTTTAACATATATTAAAATTCATTTATCATTTTTTAAGTGAGATTAATTATGACTATATTAAAATCTTGCACATAAATAAACACTAAACATAATTACAGGTCTAGAAGTTTTCAAATATAAAAAACTACCACTGATACCTCTAAAAATTTTAGAATATAAATTTTTTCCATATTAATCTAAATCTTGCCTATAATTAGTACTAATTAGAGTTATAATAGTTGTTCAATAATATAAACCAAACCTATAAATAAATTCTTTAATATATTTACTTTTATTAAAAAATATTCTATCATTTCTTTGAAAAACTTGAAGACCCAAAAATAATTTAATTTAACCAGTTAAACTCATTTAAAATTAACTTTACATCAAGTTTTAAAGGTCAGTACAACTTGATTAACTTAGAGATCCAAAAACAATATCATGAAAATAATTTTTAACAATGAAAACATCATTGAAAATAATTTTAATAAAAAAGTATGATCAACTCCACCTTTATTAAAATAATTTATCAACATGAATAAAGTAATTTTATCATACCAAGTATGAGGTTCTTTCCCAAGACCATATGAAACTTTTGATAACTTAAAAAAATAATTTGAAAATTTTTCATTTTAAAAACAGAGAGGCTGGTTAACATAAAACTATTCATAAATAAAAAAATTTAAAAAGTACTTTTAACATCCATTTGAAATAATTTAAAAGCATGTAAATTAACAAAAGGTAAAAAAATTATAATATATTCAATTATAGAAAATTGTGTAAAATTCTCATAAAAAATCCATACATTCTTCTTGATAATAACCATGAGCTACATGTATAACTTTACTCTCAACAATTTTTCAAGATTCATCCATTTTATTTCAATAAATCCATTTATTTGGAATAACATTCTTCTCTATAAGGGTTTAACTAATAACTAAACATTATTTCTAGAAAATTAATTAAGTTCACATTTATTATAAATAGTATAATTAGCATCATTCAAAGCATCAAAAATATCATTTAGCACACATTCAAAATCAAAAGAATTTTTTTTATAAAAAATAAATATATAATTTTTAGTTTTAAGTATAGAATCAACATTTTCAATTATATTATAAAATGCTAGTATTTATGAATTTCAAGATTTAGGATCAGAATGAGAATGATTATTCTCTCCATCAATAGTTACATTATATTATTAAGGTCTTTATTCACTAAAATTAAAGTAATTAAATTTTTATTGACAAATTTATAAAGCGTAATTTTTTTTTCAAATTATCTTTATCAAATTTAACAAGAATAAATTATTCTATAATTAAAGTTATTTTATTAAAACTCTATAGTATTTTCTTTTATTAAAATTCCCTAGAAAAATTCTTTTATAAATTTTAGCATAAAATTTATCTAAAATATTCTTAGTATTTAAAATAAAAAATTTAAACCCAAAAATATTGAAATAATAAACATTAGGTTTTTACCCTTAAACAATTCATAAAGAGTTTTAATTAAGAAATGTATTCTTAAAATTGTATTTAAATATAAAAAGTTTTATTCATAGAATCTACCCAAAAATATTTATATAAATTATATCCATTTAGAACAATTATAACCATTTCAATAATATTTTTTTTATCTTACATGGAAACATTTTTCATTGTTTTCTAGGGGTAGACAAATTATGAAAATAACCATTTTTTAATATTTTTTCAAAATAAAGATTAAAGAATTAAAATCCATTACCAAATATAGTAGAAATAATTAAATAACCTTTTTATTTTTAACCAATTTTGAAAAATAAATAAATTTAGATAATGTTTTACCTTTATGAGACATAAAATAAGCCAAAGTAAATCTAATAAAATAATCAATAAAAAAACATATTTATTATCTCCAAAACTAAAAATACAAATAAAACCAAATAAATCAAAATCAATAAGTTCCAATGGTCTAATATTTTTAACTTCATTAAGAGATATGAAACTAATTCTATGTTATTTACCTTTTAAACAAGAATCCCAAATACCATTCTTTCTAATTTTTAAATTGGGTAGCTACTGCATAGGTCCTTTATTTAAAAAATTTCGTAACATATGAAAGTTCACATGTCCAAGCCTCTGATTCCATAAGATATTATCTATTTCTATATAATTAAGACACATTAACTTAAAAATAACTAACAGAATAGATTTTTTCCTTCTTTTTAGCATAAAATAAAACAAATTCATTTTTTTAACCTAAACATTCATTATATACAAATTTAACACTCATTTCATCATTAAAATATTATGAAATACTAATTAAATTATGTTTTAAACCCTCAATGTATAAAACATTAGAAATTGAAATATTTTTAAATATACCCACTTCACCAAATCCCTTAATCTTGGATTTTGAGTTATCATTGAATGTCACAGAGCCACCATCTCATTGATTATAAGATAAAAGATTTTATGGATCTCTAATCTTATGTTTTTAGTATCCATTGTCCATGCACCATTCATATTTTACACTCTTAAGGCATGATTCATAAAAATATTAATTAAGTAGAAAATAATTTTAGTACCCATGTTATTTTGAGTCTAATCGAGTTAATATAATAATTCTTAGGTACCCATATTTTTTTAAACAAGTATTAATTGTCAATATATAATATAATTTTGTTTAGACATAATAATTTTAGTTTTTTATAAATATTAAGGATATCTCAATGAAAAATCATTAGCGTATTTCCCTTTTATTCCATATCCAAATCCTGTAACATTAGATTCATTCCTTTATAAAGTCTGAAAAATAAGTTCTTGTATAACTAAAGTATTTGTTTATTATATCGAAAATCACTTTTTTTTTATTTTGTTTCATTATTGACATTATTTTATCAAACTTTTATTGACCATGGAAAAAATGTAGATAAATTCTCATTTAAACGTACAATTCTTTTCTTCTATTTTTCATTTTATTTTTATGTAATATATTAATTAGTGACATTTTTTTTATTTTATTGAGATATAATATTTTTAAAAACTTCATTTTATTTAGTCAATTTCTCATTTTTTAAATAATATCCTTATTTTCTCCATTAATTTTTTTATTCAAATTTAGAATTCCTAAAACATATTTTTAAATTTTCTGATTTTGTTTAATTAATTTATCTATATCAGTTGTATAGATTCAAAAAATATTATGAACCAAAATTATGATAACTAATAACCTCATTCAAACTAGTCACCATCAATAATTGGTTATCTATTTATTTTTTTACTTCCAATTTCATCACTTGAATCAGATTCTTATATAAAAAATTCATCCCATTTTGAAAGAACTTTTAACCCCTTTCTTATATTTCTTATCTTTTATTTATTTATTTCGTTTAAAAATCAATATTTATGTGTCCCTTTTCTCTACACTCATAAAATTTTTGTTCTTAAATATCATTATAATCAAATTTACATTTCTTCATTCAACCATCTTTATGATTATCCTTTCTAAATAATTTCTTCAATCCTCCAGTTCTTTTAAATATTTTGTAAATGCATTTAGTAAAATTAGATATTTCTTTCTCACTTTCCTATGATTCAGACTAAGAAGAGTTAGTGAGAATAATTATATTTGATTAAAATAAAATACCTTTCTTCTTTGAAGTATCCTATTTAGCGATGTTCCTCATTTCCAATTCATATTGAAGTAATGGACCAATGAGTTTATCCAAATTATATTATTTAAAGATATTTATTTCATTAATTGAAAATTTATTCATATACCATTTCTTGGGTAGATCTCTCAAGAATATTTCAATAATCATGGGATTATCTAAATTTTATCCCAATGAATTCATTGCATTCACAATTCTAGTGAATTTATGGAACATCTAGTTTATTGTTTTATCAACACCCATGTTGAAATCTTGGAACCTAGCCCAAATTATTCCAATATTAGTTTTTATCATTTTATTTGATCCTATTTTAATAAATTTAAAAATTTTAAAAATATCATGATTATTATTATATATAAATACATAACTAAAAACATTTCTATTAATAGAACAGTATAAAACATTCATCAATTTTTAATTCAAAACATATTTTCAACATCATTTCTTTTAAGAGATTAAAGTTTAGAATTTGGTAATTTATACAGTTTTACCATTATAGTCTAGTGATCAATACTTAATTTTTTGAGGTATTCCTCTCTAGATTCTCATTAACCATATTCATTACCATAAAAATGTGGTGGATTATCAGTAATCCAAGAATTTTTTATGATATTTTATTCTATTTTACAAATATATTTTTCTATATAATATTAGGCCTTGGATATATAGGTTCTCAAAATAAAATAATAAAATAATAAAGATCAATATCCAAAAAGAACAAGATCTAATACAAAGTGTTATGTTTGGTTAATAAGATGGAAGGTTTCAGGAGGGGGGACGTGTAAATAACCCATTTTAAAAATTTAAAAGAGTTGAATTAAAACTCTAAGTTAATTATCCAAGTTAATTATCATGCATATGAAAATGAATTAGAAAAATAAATAGAGAACATTGAATATTTTTCTTATATTTTGGTTCAAGTTTAACCAACATACAGTCTTACACCTATCTACTCCTTGTGTTATGTGTTATGTACTATATAATTTATTTTTTAAGGGTAATCATAACAAAATAAAAACCTACCTTCTATAGTAGAAGTATAACCAATACAGACACCTATATTTTAATGTGGATTCACAACCTATTACAACACATAATTTTTGAGTAAGGTATATCCTTTCATGAAATTAGAATCTAGGATACAAAACAAAAATATCCTATCTTTAAAATTTGGGAGTAATAACCTAAAGATAGAATGATTTTTTGGGAAAAGTGTAAACTCAAAAGATGTAAGCACATGTAAGAGAGAATGAAATAATTAATATATAATAAAAAAGAACCATAAAAAATAATTTGATGAAGATAAAAAAATCACTATAGATGGATCTTCGGTAATAGATCTATATGTCACTTTAATAATATAGTAGTAATCAAAGAATTTTCTGATCCCATTGAGAGTTCATCCAGAAGATGAAACTTTGTTCATACAAGATCACTTAAAAAATCACATTATCACACAATGAGTACTTTGTGTATGTCATGTATCAATAATATCATATTATTATAGTATCAAAACACATTTAATGAGTTTCAATCCCCTAAAATAAGACTAAGAAATAACTAAAAAATATCCAAGAAATTAGTTTGATAATTTAGATAATAATTCAAAATTATCAAAGAGATAGAGAGAGAAATTATCATTCTAGAATAATAATTTTTTATTCAATAACTAAATAATAATTAAAAATAATTTGAATAGTTCACAATATCTCCATAATAATCGATCCAAGGAAATCACATAGATATCACATTGTTTCCTTCTATAAAATTCAAATTTTAATTTTGAAAAACTTTAAAAAACATGCCAACATGATATAGAAATTAAAATTCAATTAATAAAAATTTAATACTATAAATAAAATTTTAATATGTTCATATCACTAAAAATAAATTTATAAACATTATAAACAAATAAATCACTCATAATAAATAAGTTCAAAATTTTGAAACTTTAAGTTGTAGGTTTATGCGTGAAAGAATAAAAATTTAAATATTCATTAAAAAACACTATAAAATCTGTTAAAAATACTTCAAATAGTTTCCATATGATTAATAATAATGTTTGAAATCAATAAATTTGTTAAAAAACTACTAAAAAAATACAGGAAGTGAAAACATTGAAATACATGAAAAATAATATAATTAAGAAATTTCTAGATTTTAGTTAAAGTAATGGGTCTGATGTGAGTATAGAATAACCATAAAGATCATCCTTGAGATTAAAATTACTTTTAGGCATCTACCACATGTAAAAATTATTGACCATAAGAAAAAATTTATTGAACACATGAAAAAATGATCAACCACATGAATAAATGATCGGCCACATGAACAAATGATCGACCACATGGACAAAAGGTTGTATGGAAAGTCAACTCACAAGTGACTATGAGTGGGTCAAGATACCATGGGATATAAAAAATATGATAAATAAAGATATAAATAGTTAATTTATAATCCTTAATCAAAAACAATATACAAGAACCACTACAATGTTGAATTTCACATTAAGTATATGATGTTGTGAGAAATTATTATTACTCAATGAAATTTTAAAAAAAATTTGAAGTATTCTTAATATTCAAATGAATAAAATATAAACAAACAAAAATACTATAAATGTTAATAAATCCAATCAATAACATCATTAATATCCCATAATATATCTCAATCTATATATGATGGAATAGAAAAACTAGAGTGGTGAAAATATTGGAGATTATTAATTCATATGTGGAGGGTAGTATAAAAATATTTAGTGATAGAGGAAACAAAAAAAGTAGTTGGGTATTTCCTAATTAAACCAAGAGTATATTTCTACATAAATTTTCACACAATTAAAGAGTGTATACCAAGTAATTAATATTGTTATTTTTATTATAATTAATTTATTCAACCATGGGTAGAAGGTAAAATGATTGTAGATCCTTCCATTCTTAAAATAATTTAAATTAGATTAAAATAATTAAAATATATGAAATCATTAAAAATCAATGAAAAACCCCAACCCAATAATTTTTCATTATATTATTTTTAATCTCTTTGTTTACTTTATTTAGCTTTGTTTTTAAGATCACTAACTCAAAATAATGCCTTTTCTAACTAGAAGTGAAAAAATAGTTTTTGAGAACCCATATATAGATACAAACCTATATTTATATTATACTATATTTAAATTAGGAAAATAATATCTTTTGTATACCTCATGATAAAGTAAATGTCAAAATGTGGTACCATTTCTGGAAAAAAAGTGGCAAATACTAACTTTTAATTATAGGACCAGATCTTCAACTAACCAAATATTCTTGCTTGACCCTGATATTGAGATAAACCTATTAAAAAGGTTTAGATAATTGAACTTGATATCTAAATTCAATGAATTTTCCTTGAAATAATCAATTAAAACTTCTTATTTTCACTTCAATCATTCCACCATGGTAGACAACCTGAATCAAACTCTAAGATATCTTTGTGCCCCTCATTTAGGAATAAAAACAATCAAATTTTCATTCCTGATTTTGAAAATGTTTTTTAATGGAAAACCAATTTGATTCAATTAATACCAATGTTTTATGGTTTTATATGTGAATATTGCAATAATCAAATCAAAGAGTTTACCCTTATTTGGTAAACATTTAATCCAATAGGAGTGGTGGAAAGACAATCCAAGTGAAGGGAATTATACTTTTCAATCGAAGGAGGATATAATGAGCGGTTATATAGTCTACAACTAGGAGAAGTACATTATTGGGATTAATTAATGAGAAAATTTATCTAAATATTCTTTCCCAACCCTATAAGAACAATTATTATAAAGAATATTTATTCCCTAAGATAATCTTCTAGAGAGACTCTTTATTAGTATTAGTTGTGATTCAAGAAGCTGTTTACCGGTTTCCCACATCAATCCATATAGAAGAACCATTTTAATGTATTCATTTATCATGTATTTATTGAAATTGATTGTAATATGTTATATGTAACATCTGGAGAATCCCTAATAGAAAAATCACCAGAAGAATCCAAGGGACTCATTGAAAAGATATCAGATAACTCTCAGTATTTTGATATAAGAAGTATAAATACCAATGGTTTAGATGAGGTAAAATATTATGAATAATCTCCATTTCTTGAATCAAAACTATAAGAACTAAATATTCCAATATAAAAAATAAATTTTAAGAAATCCAGTGAATATTAATCACTAGTTAAAGGTATGTGGTTTTTTTATCTCTTAACTATAATAATGATGATAGTGTTGATGTATAGGGAATAAAGATATATTTTATATCCTACCAGTAGAGGAAATATCCATAACAAAATACAATATGGTGATATAACCCTGAAGTCTAATATGGATTTGAAAATCAGCCGAACTAGACTAGGACACTCTATCAAAACTAGTACTAGTAACATCCCACATTCTAGTAGAAAAATCAACCTTTCTATCACCCACCCTTTTAAAAACCATTCAAAAATTCATACACCCAACTAGATTACCACTAATATACCTTTACAACAAAAAAACCATATTATAAAATCTCAAATAGGACATCATCCCTTGCGTAACAATAATAGGGACCTAGAGTTAATGATTTGGGGAATGAATTGAATGTGTTAAAAAATTGATTCAGTAGTATAGTGACAATTTTGTACATAAAATAGGAAAAATATCAAACAAAAAAAATCCTTGACCCAAAAGGGAATGTTAGTATAGTAACAATAATAAGTGTTAAGGAAATTAATTCCAAATCCACAACCAAATCTGAATATAAAAAACCATTAATATTTAAAATGAAGCTAAAAAATATGCATCGATTCCTAAAAACATGACCAAAATAAAAGAATAAATAGGGAATGAATAAAAATATGAAAAAAGTATAAATAAGAAGATACCATAGACACCATTATAGAGGCAATATAGGGAGAATAAATATCCCCCACTCTCATTCCTTTCAAGGACAATCCAATCTAAGAAGATCTAATAAGAAGAGATCAAAAGAAAAATTTTACAAAATTTCTAGAAATTTTAGACCAATATCCTCCTTTTATAATATCTTTAAAAAATCATAAATTATACTATGTTACTCAAATAAATTTGAACAGAAAATATGGGACTTCAATGGATTAAGAGGGTAAACCTATGAATAAGTATTTCAGCCCTAATCACTCCATATATACCCATAAAGTGTCAATATCCATGGATATTTTCTATACCTTTCACCATTTTTTTACTAAATATTTCATATTCTGTATGTTATTTTTGTTTTTACATTAATTTTATGATGCAATTAGTTTTTACTCATGTATATATGGTAGAATTGAAGCTTAAAAGAGTGGAATTATAGCTTAAAAATAGATCTAAAACCTTTCCACCATGAGTTTTAGAGTTTTTATTAATTAGAGTTTATAATTTTATCTTTATATAATAATTATATATAATTATCATAGAGTAATATAGAACCCTAGAACACTCACCCATTATTTTTGGTAGTCTTTTCTTGAATATAGTCAAGGCTATCATCAATGTGCATGAAAGAACCCTCACCATAGAGTTTGGAGATAATGCAGTCCACTTTAAAAAGTTTGAATCCACAAGGAAACCTTTATAGGATCACTACCTTCTTTCACTTTCCCACATTTAAGAGTTTTTACCCCATAAAGATCCAAGTATGTTATATAAATTTTTTTCCTTAGGGAAACAATTAATGATTAAGAATTAAATAGAGAAAAAGATGTTAAACAATTTAGAAAATCTATTTTTAAATTAAAGGAAGTGGTAAATTATAAATTTTTGATAGATTTTATTAATAATTTAATAACAAAAAATCTAATTTTCAATCTTGTGTACAAGAAATTTTAAATAAGGAAGTGTGAAACCCCAATCTAATTTCATCCTTAGAACAACACCTAAATCCAGAATTAAAACCACTACCCACTGATCTTATGTATCTATACTTAATGGAAGGAGAAAAATATATTGTAATCATTTACAATAACCTATCACCAAACCAAGAAGAAAAATTGATTAAAATTTTTAGGGAAAATATGAAAGAAATAGATTGAAGTTTATGAGATATTCTCTGTATAAATCCCAAAATTTATTAACGTAATATTTTTCTTGAGGAAAATTCTAGACCTATTTGGAAGACTCAAAGAAGGCTGAATCAAACCATGATGAAGGTAGTGAAAAAGGATATTGATAAGTTTTTAGTGATATGGATAATCTATCTAATCTATGACTCATAATGGGATATCCATATTCTTGTGGTTCCTAAAATAATTGGACTTACCATTGTGATAAATAAAAAAAATAAACTAATTATAATGAGAATTCATAATAGTTGGATAGTTTTTATATAATATTAGAAGTTGAATCAATTCAAAAGTAAATATAGCTTCCCCATCATCTTTATTGACCAAATGTTGTAATGATTGGTAGGAAGTACTCACGAGTGATTCTTAGATGTTTTTTCAAGTTACTTTGAGGAGCCCATTACACCCAAATATTAGGAGAAAACCACATTCACATATACCTTTGGTACCTTTGAATATATACATATTCTATTTGGATTATTTAATACCCCATTAATGTAACATCTTGGATTTTTGGATTGGGTCAAAATCCTTAACCCATTAGAATCTTTCGTGTTTGGTGAGTGGGTCATATGTCTTTTTGGTCTTAAAAAGATAATTATGAGAGTTTATTTGACATAAGGGATTTTTATACTGGTTTCAATTCTCAGCCAGTGCCTTGATTTTTTGAGTGGGTTTTGGGTGTGTCGAAGTGGAAAATATAACTTTTAAGGGTGGGCCGAAAGAGTTGCATGGTTTGGAAAAACCATGCGACCTTCCAGGAGTAACCATGAAACCCTCCTCCTTTGCTTTACACAATTTAAAAAACACTATAGGATGGGGGGATCATGTCCATGAGGGGTGTTTTCAAGTTTTATAAGAGGCTTCATGCATGGTTTGGAAAACCTTGTGGGAAAATTGTGCAAGGTGTGGTTCCTAGACAGTGGGTGCCACATAGTTGGAATACAATTAGCCAAATCGTGTAGAAAAACCACATGGTTCACTTAAAGAGGGGAAATTGTGGTTTTAACTTCCCTCTATTTATGTTATCTCATCTATTTTTTCTTCTCTACCAGCACACATAGTAGAGGGAGACCCTCCTTTTACCAATCTGAATTTTTTGGGGGATCACCTTCATCCATACTCCGAAATTCTAACTGTTGGTGGGTACAAAATCCTCTCAATAAGGCCTTAAATCATTTAAATTCCATTGTTTTATCTTCTTTCCATATAAAGTGATACATTCATGTGATCCATTTTACCTTATTTTTAGTTAATTCATCTAAAATGATTATTTTGTATGAATCATCTTGAGTTAGAGGCTGATATTAGATGAGATAATGTCTACCAATATGAGGCAGTTGGTTCCTAACTTTCACTTTTATTTTGAAGTATTTTGTGGGGTGAATTCTTGAGTGTTTTGTCGAGTTGTTGAAGAGAGACCCTAATAATTTAGTTCTTAATTTTTAATTATTAAATTGATCACATGAGATGCCTATGTACATGATCCTCCTTGACTATAAATGTAACGATTTAGGTGATAGGCTTCAAAAAACATTGGAAGGTCAGTCCAGGTGGGTTATTTAAATTAAATTAAATTATATTTATTTCTTTGATGGTTCCATGAGAGTATTATAGTCTTGGCCTAAGGATTTAGGTGGTAATGAACACAAAGAATGAGGTGATATGATTCGTCAGGTTGGTGAGGATTAAGACATATGATGTGATGTTGATTACCATGTCGGGAGACTTGGTCATCAAGATGAGGCAATGATGTCATCTGGTAATGGGTATGGACTATGTGATATTGTATGATGTTGACTATTAGTCTGAGAGACATGGCCATTGGGGCATGGGGTGCTGGGATGATGTGTATTAGGTACTTTGTTGGTGATTTTTTCTCACTATAACCAGCTAATGCACCATTAGAGTCATGTTCACATATATAGGACTCATATGATGAGGTGGTGTTGACCAATCATGTGGTTAGAGGCCTCCAGTAGTCTCATATTAAAATGGTGTTGACCTTTATTAAGGTTGGAGGTACTTTCTAAATAAACCATGAGT
Organism: Viscum album; assembly: GCA_963277665.1. Taxonomy (NCBI): domain Eukaryota; kingdom Viridiplantae; phylum Streptophyta; class Magnoliopsida; order Santalales; family Viscaceae; genus Viscum; species Viscum album. The sequence goes on from OY728159.1 coordinate 1,645,717,832, forward strand.
ATGGTGAGGATCCATCAGTTGATGGTGATGAAACTGTCGATTGGGGGATGATGTTCATCGTATATTGAGGCTATTGGGATGGGATTATTTATGAGGATGGATATCACCATACCTTGGGATTCAGACTATTGAGATGATAGTGGTTATTTTTTGGAGGGTAGATATCATTGTGCCTTGGAATTCATGCTTTAAGCTGATATAAATTCCTTGAGCTGATGTTCAAGGGACCATTTACTTGATTGGGCATGACATATAGACACAAGTTATGATATTAGGATCATGAGGTGCTGGGGTATGTTGAGGGTTCATCTAGGATGCACTTTCTTCAGGCGATTAATTATGATTTATACTAAGGATCCTCACCACTATAATTATACATATTAAAAAACATGAAATATGTAATATGTATAATTGGGGGAACATGGTATTTCAGAGATGGATTAAGTAGGTGATTTATTCCTTATGGTTGTTAAGAGCAAGGGACGTGTGTATTAATTTTTTTAGTATACACCTACATCATCACATATTTAATATAGAAACACGTTGATGGTTTCCTACTATGATTTATTCTCACACCCTACAAAGACCCCTCGGGACACATTCAGATTTTATGCTTCTGTATTCAGGTAAGGGTTCAGGCTCAAGATCTAGACCTTAGTGTTCATATTAGACCTTTTCATGGGATGGATGGAAAAGGGACCTTGGAGGTTCCTACATCATCTAGAGTTTAATTTTGTGTCTTCCTTTTGTTTAAAAATGCATATTATATGTATATACTGAGGTTGTCCAGGAGAGAACCTTTCTGGTTATTGTCATGTTTTACATGATATGATATGGAATATCTTATTTTATCTAAAAATAGTGTTTGTTTCTATAAATGGTATGTTTAGATCATTTATTCATTGTTGATGTATTATATCTGTGCTTCCACTATTGCTTGTTATGCTTCCAGTACGATGGGATACAAGTCCTATGTTATGGTTTTTCTTTCATTTATATATTTATCTATGGACCATTATTATTATCACCACCTAAGGGTATAGTCTCCCCGCTATCACCTCATATACCCTCGCTACTAGTCAGTAACCTTTGGGGTATGGGGAGGCATTCCTAACGCCTAGTGGTACTCCAATACTGAGCATTGTTTGGGTGGAAAGACAGGTTAGGGTGCTACAAGTTATATTAGATCTGTTCATTATTGGGAATTAGTTGTAGTGTTCAGTTGGATACTAATGATATCAAATGATATTTTTCTGATGGTCTTATTATTTGGGTTATGGTAGAACTAAGATTAGGATGTTGTTAGAATTGGGTATAGATCTCGTGTGTGGGTGCCTACAACCCTATGCATGGGGGATAAACTAAGTTTCCTAGGGTGGGAATTAGATTTTAATCTTTTCTCTTTTATAGTTTATTCGATTTCCACCTTGAGTGGTGAACTTGGGTGTGATGGTTATTATTATACATATTTTGGACCTTGGCCCGGTATAACAAGGGAGGTGTGATTATGTTTTATGATAGGATTTTATGCACATATGATGCATTTTTGCTTATGATCATCATTGGGAACCTAGATTATGCTAAGAGGGGTTGGTTTGTTTAAAGTTTCAAAAATGGAATCTAAACAATTTTTTTTCTTGGATTCTCTTAGGTGGTATTCTACTCATCCAGCCCAGACATGTGGTTCCAATGAGATATTTATGTGATGAGATTTTAATATATACTTGTGATATATTTTGGCATTACCCTAATAAGGGTAGGCAGAGATGATGATAGGGGTGAGCTGCTTAAAGTTTCAACAAAGAAGCTAAATAGGGTTTTCTTATATAGCCTCTTTGGTAACATTCTACTCAACTGCCTTGGATGATATGTGATGACTGACTCTGATGTGGGTAGGAGAGGGGCCATGAGGCCGGGATATATGTGATACATAAATCTGATGTGGGTAGTTATGGGGCCATGAGGATGGATTATTTTTTATAACTAGCTCTGATATGGGTTGGTAACAGGTGGTTTGGTAGGATGTCTTATGACACGGTGTGATATGGTAGTGTAAGGGAAGTTAGATTGAACTATTTGTAATATCTTTATCAATCTACGATCTATATTTTATATGTAATATTATGGATATATGACCATGGTATTGGTATTCAGTGGGATGCCACCTAGATGGGCTTCGGTGGTGCGTTAGGATGGTGGTGATTTGGTTCTTCTTGATCATGCACATTTTGAGTCCCTAGAGGGTCAAGAATAACATGATATATTAGTACAAGAACATTTATAGGCTTAGGTATAGGTGGGATAACCAAAGGATATGGAATATTTTTTCCCTGGCTAGATACGTAGCTTAGGGAAATCTCGATATGTGTTATACATGGCATCGATAAGGGATATTAGGGAGCTAATTCATCAATAGAGTATCTGACACATGAGTTCTAGTCATATCACTCACTTCTATTTATGGTGAGGGTGGACTAAAGGTGGCTGGGAACTAGATCAAGGTGTTCCAGAAGATTTTAGACCAACACAAGACACCCCCATTCCGAAGGTTAAAGTTGGTGACATACATGCTTAGAGGAACAACAAAGCACTGCTGGGATGTACAGGTTAAGGTGGCCAGACACAAGGGATTGGACTTGAAGTATTTTGAGGCTATATCATTCGAGAACATTTGTTAGAGATGTTGTGGGTGGAGAGAGATCAAGATTTCTTAAAACTTTAGTAGAGATACATGTATGTTATTGAATATTCAGATACTTTCATATACTTATATTGTTTTACAACTAATATGGTGGGTGATGAAACCTTGAGAGTGAGGGATTTCAAGGATGGTTTATGGCATGGCATTACGGTGTAGGTAAGAATCTTTAGGTTAGAATCATTCTCAGAGGATGTGAATCAAGCACTGATAGCTGAGAAAAATTTTAAGGATCGGTCATACTCGAGTTAGGTGATGTCATCAGGTGATATTAATGGTGATGATTTAGATATTAGAAAGTGATACCATGAAGAGTACATGTATAATTTTTAGGCTAGATACTCTAGAAAACCACCAAGGAGTGGGTCATCAATGGTTTGATTACAGTGAGGGATTACATGGCATGTGTGGATGCAATGTGATCAAGCAGCAAAGGAGTTTCAAGCATATATCTAGGTTGTTCATCTTGAGAGGTTCCATAGAAAGACTTATTGGATAGCTGAGAGCTAGAGACCAGGGCAAAATTAGATGTTTGAGGTTGGAATGGGAGAATTACCAAGAGATAGTAGCCAAGATACAACTGAATATGGAGGTTATGGAATAGAAAATGGGATCCAGTAGTGGGGTTAGTGGTTGATAGCTAGTGCAGCTTCGTAGGGAGGCCAAGCCTCAGGTGGTCAGAATTTAGGCTAGGTGCTTGTAGTGGAGCTTCCAAGTGCAGAGAAATCCAGGGTGATGACTATAGTTAGAGGTATTCTATGGTGATGGGAATAACTTTGTATATTTTTGTTTTGGCATGAAACCTTTTTTAGGCATGTATGATTTTGGGTTCATGAGGTGCATGGGTTGATTTGGACTAACCAGAGACTAGTTTGTAGGCTAGAATTGGCTCATATGAATTATATATATATATATATATGATTTATTATGGTCGTCAATGGATTCATGTATTTTAACAGATGCGTAGGCATTGAGGCATTTGGCATGGGCATGCATATTTATATATAACGCGTGTTTTATAGGAGATACGTAGGCATCTGGGCATCTGATGAGATGTGGGTTATGATTTGTGTTAGATGTGGCACAGGTATGATTTGATCACCTAATGAGGTTCAAAAGTGATGATAATTAAGGGAGGAATATTAAGTCTAGGGATGGTTGGTGGACCATCAATTTTTTTAGTTTTTGGTCGAATAGTGACCAAGGTAGTTAACTCTTAACATGGGGAGATTCTTGAGAGAGTTGACCAGTGACTTGTTAACCTGGGTAGATTGGGTTGATTTTAATGAGATAGGTTTCTTAGGTACTATCTATTGGTAAGGTTTGATAGCTATGGGATTAGCAATGTTATGGTGGGGATACTATATTGTTTTGGGTTTTTGGAGTGGGTTGAAATCCTCAACCTATTTTAATTTTGCATGCTTGGTGAGCGGGCCATCTATATTTTTTTTTATCTTTTTAACTTAATTATAAGAGTTTATTTGACCTGTGGAATTTTTTTAGATGTGTTTTAATGATTTTCAAGTGCCTTGGGGTTTCTAGTGGGTTTCAGGTGTGTTGAAGGCTAAAACCCCAACTTTTTCAGGGTGCGTAGGTAGAGGTGCACTATTTGGAAAAATTGCACAACCTACCAGGAGTAACTATGTATCCCTCATTTAATTTTTATTGTTTGAAAAAACCAAGTAGGAGGGGGGGGGGGGTGTTGGATGGCTGTATGGGGAATTATATAGTTTTAAATGAGGCTTCACGAATTGTTTGCGCATGGTTTGGAAAACTGTGTGGGCCAACCATGTGAGGTGTGGTGCCAAGATAGTAGGTGTTGCATGGTTGGAACACAGTTAGTCAAACCATGCAGACAAACCATGTGGGTTGCTTAAATAGGTGAAATTATGATTTTTCCTACCCTCTATTTAAGTTTTCTCTACCCCTGTTCCTTCTCCACCCATACACACAATAGATGGAAACTCTCCTTTTTCCTCTTTGAAGATTTTGAGGGATCTCCTCCATCCAAAATCTGATCTTTGAACCGTTGGTGGATACATACTCATCTCTGTAAGGACTTAGATCCATTATCCTCCTTTATTATTTTCTCTTTATATATAGATATCTAAATTCATACAATCAATTTTACCCTATTTTTATGGTGTTCATCTAGAATGTCGATTTCTTCTAAATCAAATCGAGTTGGAGGATGATATCAAAATAGAAAATGACTACCAGTATGAGGTAAGCAATTACTAGATTTATCTTTGATTTTGCGGTGTTTATAAGGGTGAGTTATTGAAGGTACCATCAGGTTGTTTGAGAGAGAACATTATAATTTATTTATTTATTTATAATTATTAAACTGATCACATGATATGCCTATGATAATGATCCTCTATGACTAAAAATGAAATGATTTGAGTGAGTGGATTTAGATTACTTAGGAAGGTTAGGCCAGGTAGTTTATTTAAATTAAATTAAATTAAATTTATTTTTTGTGATGTTTCCATTAGAACATTCTAGGATTGGCCTGAGTATTGTGGTGGTAATGACCACCTAGACTTAGGTGATGTGATTTATCAGGTTGGGTGAGGCCCAAGGAATATGAAGTTATGTTGATCACTGGGTTGGGAGACATGGTCATTAGGATGAGGGGATGATGTTTTCAGGTAAAATTTATGGTCCATGTGATATTGTATGGTGTTGACCATAAGGTTCAGTGACACAACTGAAAGGGAACAAGGTTCTATGATAATGTGGATTGGGTATTTTTTATTGATTTCTACTTTTCGTGATTGGCTGACATACCATTAGAGTCTTGTACACAAAGATATTACTTAAATGATGAGGTGGTTTTGAACACTCATGTGATTAGAGGCCTTCGTTAGTTTTGGATTAGGATGGTGTTGATCATCAGTAATGTTGGAGGTTTTTTTTGTGTATAAATACATGAGGATGGTGAGGATCCATCAGTTTATGATGATGAGACTATAGGTTGGTGGATAAGGATATTTTTATATTGAGGTCATTAGTCAAAGTTTATTTGGGAGGAAAAATATCGTCGTTCTTCAGGATGTCATCTATTGAGCTGGTAATGGTTATTATTTAGAGGATAGAAATCATTGTTCCTCATATGTCGGGCTTTGAGTTGATGGGGATTCATTGAGCTAAGGTCATAGGGACCAAGTTCTTGATTGGTAATGCCATATGGACACTAATTATGAGATTAGGGGCACAAGGTGTAGGGTTATGTTTTGGAGGTGGAACTTAAGAGTTCACTTGGGATGTACTTTCTTCATGGGATTCCTTGAAATTTATACAAAGGATCATCACCACTACAATTATAAATATGAAAAAACATTATATATTCCATATGTATAATTGGGGGAACGTGGTATTCTGGAAATTTCCAAAGTAGGTGATCACTTCCCTATGGCTATTGAGAATAAGATAATTGACTATTCATTTATTTTTTGTGTATGTAGTGGATATTTTATTTATTTTTAGTATAAAAGTACATTATCATAGATGTAATACATGCACATATTGGTGGTGACCTGCTGAGATTTATTTTCACACCATACACTGGCCCCTCGAGATGCGTGTAGATTTTATACTTTGGTGTTTAAGTAAGGGTTCAGGCTCACGATATAGACATTAGTGATCATGGCATAAATTTTTCATGGGCTGGATGGAAAAGAACCCTATAATTTCCTCCATCATCTAAAGTTTACTTTTGTGTCTTCCTTTTGTTTCAGCATGCTTATGATATGTATACACTAATATCGTCCATGGAAAACCCTTTCTATTTATTGTCATGTATGCAATGATATGATATGATTTTTGTAGCTAAAATTAGTGTTTTTTTCTATAAATTGTATGTTTGGATCATTTATTCATTATTTCTATATTCTATTTGTGCTTCCGCCATTTATTATTATGCTTCCACTATAATATTTTACTCATCCCGTATCATGGTATTTCTTACAATATTATATTTATCTTTGGACCATTATTATTTTCACATAAGGGTATAGTCTCCCCAACATCGTGTCTTACAACCTCACAGCTAGTCGGTAGCCTTTGGCATATAGGGAGGCGTGCCTAAGGCATACCGGTACTCCAGACCTTAGCACTGTTTAGGTGAAAAAACCAGTTGGGGTGATACAATTAACATTTTATAGATTCATGGTAAGTATATTTTTAGAACACATTAAATACTTACAAGAGTAATTTTTAGATGTATTCATTATTTTTGGTAATTATTTTAATTATTACTTGAGAAATTTAGAAAAGGTTTTGAAAACATACATTAAAAGGCAACTTGTTCTTAATTTTGAAAAGTTTCATTTCATGGTGGAGAGAGGATCCTTCCTTGGATATGTAATTTAAAAAAAGGAATTGAAATAGATAAATATAAAAACAAATTAATAAATTCATTTCCGCAACCAAATTTTGTAAAACATGATAGATATTTGCAAGTGCCATACAAAATATTACTAATGGTTTATCATGGTTTTTAAAAAGTTTATTCTTCCTCTTTCTAGTTTGATTTTGAAATATACTGATTTTAATTTTGATAATAATTGAATGAATGATATTTATGAATTAAAAATAAGACTGATCACATCAACAGTGATTTAACCCCCAAAATAGGAATACCCTTTTGTGTTAAATTGTGATGCTTCTAATAATGATATGGGGGCTATGATTCCCTAAAAAATAAAAATAAAATATAAATCCATTGAGTATGAATTTATATCATAAAATACTACCTAGAATCACTATGAAATTAGACAAATTAATATAATATTTATTGGGAACTAAAGTTACCATTTTTTATAATCATGTATCTTTAAGGTATTTTATGAAGAAAGAAGATGATAAACTAAGCATGGTCAGATAGATTTTGTTACTTTAAAAGTTCAACCTGGAGATCAAAGACAACAAGGGAGCTTATAACCAAGTAGTTGACCACATAAGTAGGTTTACCAACATGTCTAAAGTAGAAATTCTAGCCAAAGACACACTGAAGGATCACATCCCATGAGAACATTTATATTTGATAGAAGGAGAAGTACCCTAGTATGATGATATGGTCAATTATTTTGAAACTTATTAGGTACCATTCCATATCAACCCCCAGTAAGTTTTTATACTCAAAATATAATTATGATTTTAAATTTGGTAATATATATATCTTTGAAAAATTTATAATGATCAAATGATAAGGATATGTTTTCTTGAGAGTGAGATCTAATCTGTTCTTGAGTTTTTCCACACTCTATCTTGAGGAGGACATGTTGTACTTCAAGAGAATGTTATAAATGTTTTAGAATGATGAATATATTGAAATAATTTTTTTAAATATGAAAATGAATTTTGAGAAATGTGTGGGTGATTTCAGTTCATTGGTAACATCTCTAAAAGACTAGAAATGGCCTAAATACCAATAATATTTTGTGAGATCTTTATAGTTTATGGAATATACTTCATGGTACCTTTTCCCATGTCATTTGGTAACTATTACATCTTTCTTTTAGTTGATTATGTTTCAAAATTTGTGAAATAAAAAACCACCAAAACTAATGATACTAATGTTGTATATTCTTTTCTAGTAATAACTTTTTTATAGGTTTGAAGTTCCATGATCCATTTTTAGTGATCAAGGGACTCACTCATGATATAGGAGTATATAAGCCTTTATGAAGAATTATAATATTAACTTAAAAACATAAACACCATACAATCCAAAAACTAATGGATAACATAAAGTTTCCATTAGGGATATTAAAGTAATTTTAGAGAAAACTATCAAACCAAACTAAAAATACAGAAGCCAAAGGTTATAAGAAACCGTGTGTATATACTAGAAATAATAAAAAACACCCATATAAATGAGTCCATATAGACTAATTTATAGAATGATATTATAAATTTATTTTTAAATATAAGAAAAATCTTACCAGGCTATGAAAGAGGTAAATATGAACATGGAAAGATATAGAAAAGTGAGAAAATTACAGATGCATGAGTTGGAATAAATTAAAAGAGAATATTTTTCAAACATAAAAATTTATAGAGAAAGAACCAGAGAGTCTCATGAAATTTATAGTCACACATGTATTTTCTTTTATAGGTTATGAAATAAAGAGAGGAAAAACCATTTACTATTAATTGGAATAAGATGAATAAATTATATGGAAATATTCCCCAAGAACCAGTGGAGGATCTAACACTCCCCAAACATTCCTACCAACTAAAATTATCAGGTTGTACCTTTCCATAACACTTAATTGATTGTTGTGACTCCATTGAAACCAATTTCCACTAAAAAATATATTCTAATGAATTGAATATAATACATTATTTAATTGGGTGGGAGGAAACCTTTTTAGTTTAGTATATTCAAATTTTGGTTTTTTTCAAAGTTTTTGTGTCTTTCTATAATTTCAGGTGTGTTTCATTTTGAATTTTCATGTGTTTTGGAACTTATTGAGATCAATTTGAATCTCTATGAAAATTTTGAATCCTATTAAAATGTTGTGAAACTAATTTGACCAAATTATCACCTTATATAAATAGTAAAATGACATTTTTTTCAAATTATAAGTAAGGGTAATTTATGAAAATTCTATTTATTTTTGAATTTCATGCCCTAAAATGTTATCCAATATTTTAATCACTTAAATGAGAGGCTTATGAATCTATTTGGAAATCTTCTTACAATTTAAATTCTATTTCGAGAACCAAAAAATAATTTAATAACTATATTTAATGAGTAATATAGTCAAAACCTTTGAGTATTGATAATTTTTTTCTATAGATTATTGAGGAATTCTTTTGATTTTAAAAGGATCTTTTATTAGAAAATTATTTTTAAGCATACCTTGGAATTTAACCCTTGTATACCTTATAATTAATGAATAAACTTAATATATGACCACATTACAATCTAAAAAACCATATCTACCCTTCTCTAAAATATGATGTATAATCTATGTTGAATTCTAATGTGGGGGAGGAAGATGGTGAGATGGAGCATGATGTTTGAAAATTATACTTGAGTTGAAGTAATGAAGCAATTCATCATATGTGTTTCAATTTTTTTATAAAAATCATGTTGGGAAGGATAATAGGATGACCTATATTTCATAAAAATAGGGGTATGGAATTTTTCCACTAATTTTAACTGAAAAAAATCCTATATGTCCCTAAGAACCAATTCTACTTTTATTTTATTCAAGAGAAAGAACCAACACAAGATTACAAGGACACTTAAAAAGAGAATAAAATAAATAGAAAGCATCCAGAAAAGTACAACTTATATAATGGGGTTTAAAATAGTGAATATTGAGAGATTAACCTTTGAACAAGGCCATACCCTCAATGGGGAAGGACCCCCAGGCTAGAATAACATGTACTCATAGTATTGGGATCAACCATGGAAGTAAGGAAGTCCACAACTCTATTATCTTCACTCTAAGTGTGAATAACCTCCATATGGATATCAATGATACCATGAAACTTAAAAATGGAATAGGAAATGAACTAGGGGAAATACATGAACCCTGTAATAATTGGTTAATAATGGTGGATTTTTTTCGACATCCATAAGATTTATATTTCTCTCTCTACAAAGAAGAAGTCTTGTGATCATGGAATTGGCCTCTAACTGTAGAGAGTTTCCACTATCCAAGAAGACTAAGAATCCCTAAAAAACGAGCCTTTGGGATCCTGTATGATACCTCCACTTTTTATGACACCCATCACGCAAAAATAGGGAAGTGAGAAGAAAAAATAGATACTGGTGAAATTCTATAAGGTTAAATGCTAAGAAACTGTAGAGAAATTTAAAGGAAAACTGAAGTTGAATGAGATTTGACATATGTTATGAAAATAGTTAAGTCTTTAGGCTATCTAATAGGTAATATTTGTAAAAATTGATAAATCTTATTGAAGAAAATCTATATTAGTGGAATAGAGAGAAAAGGAGGATATGATTCTCAAATGAAGCTTAAAATCATGCATTTTGTTTCCACATAGAGAAAAACCCCATAATCTGCCTCAAAATATTCTCAATAAAACCCACTGACCCATAAGCCACAAAACAATTCATGAGAATCATTCATGATATACACGAATACTTGACTCATTTAGTGGATATGAACAATTTCATCATTACTATAGTGAATCATTCATGAAATTGGAATAAGAAAATCCTTGGTTTAAATTCATAGTTGAGTGCAGAGTGAAATAATTCTAGGAAGGTAGGTATAAGTGAGCATGGGAGAATTTAATAAGTGGGAAATAATTTAATGAATTTAATGAGGTAGATATAACTAAGAACATTAAAAAGGTATGATAATATTGAGAAGTGTAATTTTGAAAAGGAATGTCACATTGGCCTCTATTAGAATTTTTATTGACAACATTTTGTATATTCACTTGTCCTAGAGTCCAAGGATTAAGTTTGGGGAAATTTACATAGTCTATAACTTCATGTTATTATGTTAATATTCAATTCATTTTATTCTCTTAAATTTATATATTCATTTATTTCTAATTATTTCTATAATTAAAGTGTCAAATCATTTGATTGTGTGAATATTGATTAAAATGGCTAAATTGGGAATTTCATTTACTCACTTTATTTGTGGAGTAATATGAATGGATTTCTATTGATTATTATTTATCTTTTTACTATTAATTCTTGTAGTATATATAATTACATTGGATGTCATGCATGATAGGGTAGCTATTTAATAAAGCGATGATGCTTGAATGATTTTTATGGATTCATTTTTTAAGAAATCATGAAGAAAAAATATTTAATGGTGATTTACATGAATATTGGTTCTTGAAATTAGTAAGTACTCATTTGAAATCTATAAAGGAGTTCATGATATGATCCATGAATACTAGAAGAAGCTCTAATGATCTCTGTTTTTAAAACCATATTCTGTGCATGAATCATTCATTTTGAATGATTTCATAATCTGTAAGGATGATACTAGAGAAGTAAGAATTATTTTCCCTCTATCCGAAATCATGGAATAAGCTCTATAAGGATGAATCTAGTGCTCCATAAACATTATCCAACCACTATAATCATGAATTTTAGCCTGTATAAACATGATTAATAGTCTGAAAAAACATGATTCTTATTTTGGGTAAACATCACCCTATTTTTTATTAACATGAATATCATTTGCGTAATAATGATTCTCAGGCTATGCATACATGAGTTTCAGCCTGCATAAACATAAATATTAGTTGTGTAAATTTTATGTCTTTTCAAAATTTAGAAGAATATTGAGGTGATAAGGAAATTTTTTAAGGATTATTTGTTCTTGTAGTTGAGGTTTCGAGGTTCCACATTAACATGAATAAAGGAAAATTACAGTTTCCCACATGAATTTCATTGAATAATATCAATCTAATTACATGATTTATATTTCAACTAAAATAAGGAAACACACTGCATTGAATAAGGAAGTTGAGAATTTTTTAGAGATTTAAAAATTATTCAGATTAAGGAGACTCTAAAGAAATAAATATATGAGAATCATGAAATGGATTTTGATTAATTAAAGTTAGAGGGTAGGGAGTAGTTTATTTAAATGGAACAGGAGGCCAGGGTTTCATGTGGGAGTTCAACTTGCATCACTACTGCTACTACTTTTATGTATTTATTTTTTTATTTTCTCTTTTTCATTCAGCTATAATGTATTCACTCTCTCCTATAATATCTATTTTCCCTAACAAAGATGGGTAAAACTTTGAGTGATAAAGGAAGGAAAGGAATTCTATATTTAATGATTTAGATTATTAATTTCAACAAATAAAATTAATTCTTTTTGTTAATTAGTTTCATTATTTAGTAATAGATAATATTGAATATGATTATGTTTGGTTTTGTTTAATTTATATTTATTATTTTGGATGAGGATTATTAATCTCCCTCTACTCACCTTAATCTATATATGATGGATTGAGAATAATTATTGAAAAATATCTTAGTGATTGATGGATGATGTTTTAAGGGAATTATAACACTCTTAGGTGACCAAATAAATGCAAAACTCAACTGGGTATTGACTTAGTACACGAATAGTGGGTTTTTTCATCAATTTACACACAAGTTTAGAGGGTATATTGAGTATTGGTTTCTATTAAGTTTATTATAACCAATTTATTCAACCAAGGGTGGAAGGATAAATTATTACAGAGCCTTCCAACCCCAAACCAATAATTTTTCATCATATAGTTTTTAAACTTTTTATTTCCTTGATTTAGTTTAGTTTTTAAGATTGATAACTAAAAGAAAACCCTTTTCTAAATATAAGTTACAAATAGATTTTTAGCACCCCTCTCTAGAGACAACCCTTAGTTTTCATTGGACTGCATTTTACTTAGGAATATAATAGCTTTTTCACACCTCACAACAAGGTTCATGTCATATAACAACTAAGACGAATTGAACTTAACATATGAAAATATTATATCATTTATATGAATATTCATTTCATCCACATGGTGATGTTTGATGGTCAGCGGGTACTGACCGTAGTGGGGCAACGACAGATTTACAGGAGGGCTGACTTGTGGCTTGTGTTACATTGTAGGTGGCGATAATAGACATCAGGGGATTATTTGATGGTAGTGGGTCTGTAAAAATGTGGTCAGTTCAGGTGAGCTTATTGAAAGCGAAGATGGAATATCTAGTTAATAGATCAGAAGGTGAATTGAGTGAGGCTACTACGGAGCTATATCTTGATAGGTTATGGGAAGGCGGGTGATGTATTGTTCGTTTGATGATGGCAGGGCCATGAAAAAAAGTGGAGGGCACAACGAATGGGGCCATTACAGAGTGAGGTTAGTACAATGTGAATAGGTGAAGAGATGGCGATGTGATGTAAACATATTTGTGGTTGATGGTGGCAGATACATGCAAGCTATTTGGGTATTTGGATGGTTTATGTGGGTCATGAAATATGTTTCATGCTCACTAGGTCTATGGGCCATGTATTAAAATAAATAAATAAGGCTTGATGGGTATCCTATCCCTTTGGTGGGGGGGGGGGGTATGGCCTACCTTTCTAGCCTGTGTGTGTTGTGTGTATTTATTTGAATGTAATTATTTCCCAAATATCCTTATATATATATATTTATATTTAATATACAATCAACTAATTTTATAACAATGTGAACATTTATACATATTAGCACCACACTAGACCCCCTTATAGACACATTATATTTTATACTCTACTTTATAATCCATGTAATGGAAACATAAAAAAGGGGAAAGATCAGATGATTGGTAGGGGTTAACATAAGTAGTGACAATTAAAGACCCTAAGTGAGTATAAGATGAGAAAACGATTATGAGAACATAATCAAAGTTCATGAACATAATATAAGAGCATGATACATAATCAAACATAAATCATAAATCACGATTCATGCTATAAGTATTTTGGTATAGTATAAAATAAGAGTTATCAAAGTTTAGAAACATGTCTCAATATTCATGATCCATTAAAACATAACATAGGAAAATGGATATAACATATACATAAGAATTGAAAATCATTTATTATTTCAAGGCTCACTACCAAGACCATTACCACGTAGTGGAAAAATTCCCATAGTGGATTTGGTTTTCACCCCATTCTCTATCATTTCATCTCATGAGATATTAGTCTTTACCCAATTCATTAATGGTCTATAACAGACCCGCCTGTCACTTAATGGAAAAAGTACCTTAGGGGTTTGGGTTTACTCACCATTCTCTATAATATCATGATATAATTATTTTCCCAATGTAATAGAGGGTTATAATGGGCCTACCTTTCATATAAATATAAAACAAACATATGTGTGTCTTATAAACATGAAAAAAATCATAATTACATCATAGATAAATTAACCTATAGCAAAATGTGTTTCATAAAAACATCCATAAGACATGATGATAATCCATATAGAGAAACAATATGGATGGTATCATTAAATAATATCCCCAATAAATAAAAAAAATTAAAATATACTAAAATAGATTAAAAAGTCTTTATAAGAACATTAGAAAATTTCTTTAAAAAATAAGAATAAATATCCTCTACTCTTGATAAATTTTATTTTAAAAGAAAAATATTTTAAAAAAATGGGAATCAAAATTAAATTTTAAAACTATGGACAATTGGATAGAGGTATATTAAATAAAACTAATAAAGATATTGTGAAAATGAATTCATGTAGAAAATGTTTAAAAAAGAGATTCCTTTTGCACGTTTATAAAATAGTTAAAGATAATTAAAAATAACCCATGCATAAAAAACTAAGAAATGATTCCTTTAATTATTTTGTAAATAAAGGAAAGAAAAATAAAAAATTACCTTAATAAATAATTTAAGTATAGTGATAAAGACCTCCATAAAATAATATAGATAATACGAACATGGAGGAGAAGGATTCATGACTGAAAAAAAGATAAAGTCAGTTCTACTTATAGGCATCCTTTAAGTAAAATTTTGAACCAAAGGAAAATTAAATGGTAAGAAAACATAAAAAATAAAAAATAAATAAAGGATATTAAAATATATTTGGTTTTATATAAAAATGACATAAAATTTCCATCAATGAAAATTTAGTCATAAAAAATCTCGATTTAAAAGTGATATTGAGAAAAACCCTTAACTTTACTTTCGACTTCCATGAAAGATATTTAGCCTCCTACATAATAAAAATAACCATCCTAATAAATTATTTTATACACTTATTAGTATACATTACATTTTATAATTTTCAATTATAATCATTCACTAAACATAAATTATTTAGTTATTGTTTATTCTCATCATCAAATGTTAGTAGTTTTTTTATTTCACACAAATTTCATAACGGAGATGTCAATCCTTGTTCAATGAAAAAAATTTAATCATTAAGAGATTATTAAAGGTAGTGAATTTTTTTTCCAATTATTTATTTATTTTCATATTCATTTTATTAAAGTTATGTGCATGGTTGATGAGAACACAATTCATAACAAACATCTTTTAGGTAATTTTATGATAATAATAAGTTACCTTATAATGATCATTATTATTTTTATATTACTCTTATAAAAACATATTCATGAAATAAATTAATCCATAAAATTATATATTACTAGTATTAATTTCTTGATACTTATTCATGATAAAAATGATGATGTTGGTATAACATCATTCATGTAGGTGGTTGAACCAACCAAAATAAGAACTATTACACTAATAGAATAAGAAGAAGTTAAGTTTTTATATAATAGTATTATAAATTTTATAGAATCATAATGATGTTAGTATAACATTCTTAAATAATATAATTATATTTTTAAATAATGTAGATGAGATGTTAATTGAAAAATATGGTGAAGAACTAGGTGCTTACTTTTATGAATTCTCACTTTCTCAAAATGGGTTCCTTCAGAATGAATGATTTAAGCCTCTTTAGAACCAGAAGCTTCCAAAAACATAAGAAGGTTTTAGTTAAATTAAAAATGGGCAGGTTTTAAATAATTAACCAAAGAAAAAATAGAGTTTTTGGAGGGGTATAGAAGAGGTTATTTTATATGTTAGTTTTGAGTTACATTTATGTAAATATTCATTTTTAATGCATAAGGCAGTCATTTTAAAAGGAAAGTAGATAAAAAATAAAAAAAATAATGGATATGGGTTATGAATATCCTCATTATAATAATTTATATATAATTTATCATGATTTTTTAAGTATTTAATACTTATTTAATTCATTTTACCTTTTTTTATAGTTATTATTGTAACTCAATTTTTACCTCAGTGACTTATTTTTATACATAAAAATGAATTCAATTTTTTTAATTAATTTATATGTAATGATTATAAATTGGATTCCAGTTAATCTAATTATGTTTAAAAATATAATAAATTAAACTTTTAAATGAAAACATGAAATATATAGAAAACCATTTTAATAGAAAAATGACTTTTTAAACTTTAATATTTCATGTAAATTACTAATTAAATTGGTGTTAATATATTTTTTATACATTGAAATATTTTATTATATTTATCATTTAAAAGTGATCAATTTAATTTACTAATATAAAAATAAACATCACTTAAAAAATAATTCTTTGAAAAATACCCACTTTTAATATTAAATAACTTTAATCACATCCCATTATAATAAATTATTTATCTTCTAACCAATAAATTTTATTAATAAATTTTTATCAAATCATTATTTAAAAACAATAATAATAATATTAAATTAATTAAAATATATGTTTTTATAAAAAATCATTTTAATTAATTATTATATTTTAATTTACATGAGGTTTTACACTTCTTAATGATGTATCACATTGAATTATCATAATTTATTAGCTTTTTATCCTATATTATAATATTTTATCTTAATAAAATATATCAGGGTTTTTTTAGTTTAGGGTTTCATGTATTAAAAGCTATTTAAAACATTATACTTATTTAAATGAAAGTACATACTAAAATAATAGGGTGTTAGAAGGTGCATCCACAAAATTTAAAACATGGTTAGTATACATGGAGTCTATTTTAGCTTCCATGGATTTTAACAATTTATCAGAATCATAACCCTCAGTGGCCTCTCAGTAGAAAATATGTTTATCACCTATGGACATTAATTAATTATAATTTTCTATATTAAATCCATATCTCTCGGGATCCTAATGAATCTTTCCATACCTTCAAGATCCTTGTGTAACCTGAGTCAGTTCTTCTTCAAAAACTCTTTGTGGAATAACAACATCTTCTATATTAGAGGAAATTATTATTTGTTGGTCTTTACTTTCTCTAAGTTAAAATTTTCTCCCACTGACTCTTTAAATTATATATTCCTTCCCAAGAAATATGCTAGTCTGGGCCACCAAAACTTTGTTTTTTGAAAAAGAGTCCCTCAACCAATAGGCCAAGGTATTTATTTATGAAAGGAAACTAAAATATTCAAAATCATGGGATCTTATTACAACCATTTTAATATAATTAAATCAAATCTACCACAAGCAAGTCTAACTAAGTGAGAGTCACACCAATGCCCATGTTGTCAAGCTCATCCGCAACTATGTTGGCCTCCCAAAAAACATACGTGACAGTGAAGTTGAGGATCATAAGTGTATTCATACATTCCATTCATTTAGCTACAAGTCTCCATGAAATATGAAATTCACCACTTCTAATAGCCTACACTAGAGTAAAAGAGTCACTTTCTAACCAAAGGATATTCCAACATTTCATTTTTCCAAATGAGATAGTATGGATGATTTGAAGAATCTCTACTTCAAGAGAATAATTCACACAACAAGAGCCATAAAAACAACCCATAACATTATTCTCATGGTCCCAAAAAATAGAACCAATCCCCAAGGGTCCTGGATTACCTTTATAGGAACCATATGTGACAATTTTTATCCAAGAAGGGAGATGAGGCAACAAAAATACCACAATTGTACCCATAATAGGTATGTAGTTCTCAGGAACATTCAATTTTCTCAAAATGTTGAAGTCCCGCATAAGGTTTTCACAATATCCCATCCGAACCACATTTGTATCCTTAATAATAGTAAAAATCTGATTAAAAACTTACTTCAAACCGAAGTATTTCCTAGCATGTATAATGGAATTGTGACTCAGAAAAATGGAATGAAATAATTCAACAACAATAACACTAAAAAGTGAACACACATGAGAAGATCATTGAATGTATGTACAATGGTGTAGAAGATCCTTCAGACCTGAAAACCGTAATCTATACAATCCAAAGACATAAAAAATATAATTCCAAATAGACTATTCATTTAGGCAACTGAGAAAGAGATTCTTAACATAACCCCTATACTAATGACATAGGGAACACTTAGATAAAAGGGAAATACCAAATTTCTATAAAACATCATCAGTGGGAAATCTGTTATGAGAAAGCATCCAGATGAGTTTTAACCAATAGGGCCTGATATAATTTTTTTTGAAAAAGATATCCAATTAAAGTCAATATTTGATTTCTTGATGAAATTATGATAAAAAAGTTTACTATTTAGAACCAAATTTATAGCTGGCTCCCAGACCAGTAAATTTGGACAAGAAACAAATTAATAATTATCAATGATTCCTTGATGTTTATCCTACAAAAGATAATCATTTCTATGATTTAGGGTTAAGATTAGTATAAATTAATCATCATATGAGTGCTTAAAAACCCTAAATATTTGTAAAATACGTTTTGGGATTTTCTTAGTCCATTTATCATATGATATATTTATTAATACTTTAGATGAAACATAGTTAATTAGGAAAGAAAATGTTTCTAGAGAATACCCACATAATGAAGTAAGAAGGTTATACCAAATATTCATTGGTAGAACCATGTCTAATATAGTATGGTTCAACCTCTAAAACACACTATTAAATTATGGTGTCTGAAGAGGAGTGAATTGTAGAACAATTCCATAACCTCTAAAATGATTAATAAATTCTTGGATCAAGTATTCACCACCCAAATCTAATCAAAGAATCTTAATATTTTTTCCCAGTTGATTATATTATTAATTATAAAAATCATTAAAATTTTCAAAAGTTTTATACAATTTTATTGTAACAACCCAAGATTTTATGATATATTTCTGTTTAAATAAATTCAAATTGTTTAATAGTTTTCTTTATATGCAATGCTAAGCTTAAACAAACCACGATATATAATTGAAATATTATTATTAAATGTGACTGTTATCAAATAGAAGTTGTATTTAAGGGTATGAATAAAACTAAAAAAATTATTAAAATTATGTATAATATTTTTCCTTAATGAAAATTTATTGATTAATTCCTAGAAAATAAGTAATTAGTTATAAATTCTAAAAATAATATTATTTTTGGCTAAAATATTTTTTATCAATGTATAGTATTTTTCTATATATAATGTTTCATGATCATTAATAAAATATAATTTTGATGAAATATATAGGCATTTAATGTTAATAAATGAATAATCATTCATACATTGATTTTCAATTAGTTATAAATGAAGATAAAATCATTTAAAGGTAAAGAAGATATTTTTTAGAAAATTATTTTTTATTGTGCATAATGTATTTTACCTTAATAGTTTTAATTACTAAAAATTATTGAATTATTTAAATGAAAGGTTTATATAATATATTTAATAAATTATATTAACATTAATCTATTGGTTTTTACTATGTAAAGAACATGAATAAATTTATTTTATGCTTACAATTTCTTTTTTCTAAAAATGGTTTTCACTATGTTTTGCACATTTATTTTAAAATGAATTTATGAAACTTATAGAAATTTAATTTTATAAAATTATTTCCATATTTGGAATTATAACTTTCAAATTTATAAATTATTTCAATTTCATTTTAGGTAATTATGAATAGTAACTGAGCTAAAAATTCAATAACACGGTAATGGTTAAAAGGGTTAATGAGGAGTTAAAGTAAAGAGATAAAGGTTAAAATGGCCTAAACACTTATATAAATCATATTGGAAGAATTTATTTCAATACTATATAATCCCATATTTTAAATTTATAAAATTTGGAGATACTTTCCCATGATAGTGACTTTATTATATTTTAATATTCTTAATAATTACAAGTGTACCACTCCCCTCACGTATAAAAGGGTACCTCCTCTCCTCTCTTATCCACATCAATTGAGCCCTTTATATTGATAAATATCTAACCAAATAATCTTAAAACCTTTCAAAATTCTCCCTATATGTTCTTTTCTTCATAAAATGCATCTTCAATAAGGCTTATGGTATAAGCTAAAGAAGCTTTCTCAAAAAAGAGGTATATATTCTTACCGGCCTTTTTCATGTTTATTTATCCTTAAACAACCCGAAAATATTATATAACAATATAAAAATGATAGAATAATTATATTTAATATACTTAAATTTTTTAATGTTAATTTTAGAATCATTTTAAATCCCCTTTATATTTAATGGGAGATTACCACATCGCTCATGCGTACATATGAACTACTATCTCCAGGAAGCGATGTAGTTTATTTTTCATAACTGACTCTATTGAATGGTTATATAGATGAATTTAATGGATTAAAATGATTTTTATAACATAATTATTATTATATAAAGATAATATAATATCCACCTTCTTACCCTTCCATTTGTTGGAAAATGATTACATCGCTCGTGCATACACGTGGACTACCACCTCCATGAAGAAATGTGATTCATTTTTAATTTCCTATTTACATAGATGGTAATAAATATATATTTAATTAATATATATGATATTTATGATATAATAATTATTCATTAAAGGTGATTTTTTATTTATCTTTCTTTCATTATATTAATCAAAAAGTTGAAACATCACTCATGCATACGTAACGACTACCATCTCTATGAAGTGATATAATTCATTTTTCATCACCACACTATATGTATTGTTAAAAAATAATGAATAATATAATAATTATGAAATTATTGATATTATAGATAATATGAAACCATGACCAAGGTTTAAGGACTGAAACTTCCGCACCGAAGCATGCATAGAAAACAAACCAATTTTCACCAAAATAATGATTTTAGTGAAGAATTATTAATAAAATGGAAATTATAAAGTATAAGGGAATGATATATAGTAATATATATAATAATATGGTTCTTTAATATATGTATTATATATTAGTTTCTGACACATATGAATAAATACTATACTTTATGTAAGGGTTTATGTTACAATCTCATTTATTTTCAGGATTGTCTATATTAAATTTTCATTGTGGAAAATTATATAATAAATATATTTTAAAACTCAAATATTTTATTCTCCTATTATTATTTCTATAATTTTCCTATATTTTATTATTTTACTCTTTTTTTACTCAAAAATACCCATAAGATTTTTTATGAAAATACAACCTTATTTCTCTTCCATTGGTCATGAATATTTTTCTTATTTGTATGTGTTTTTAGATTATTTTATAAAATTTATTATTTAACATTTAAGGATTTAAAATTATATTTGTATACCATCTATAAATTCATTTATAATGTTTTATAAAATAATATTTTTGAATTTTTTTTATACGTGTCATTTTTAACATTCATAACCAATGCGTAAAAGGAATATTTATTTTAACACTTATAGAATGATTTTTTTTCATGATTTCATGAAAATTATTTATTTTGTAGATTTATTAAAAGTTTTCATATCTATTTTCAATAAAAATATTTTTCTAAATATTCTATAAATTTTTAGATTTTAAATATACTGAAGGGAAATGATATTTTCCTTTGATTTTAAAGATATGTTCAATTGTGATTTTAAAGGTATTTTTCATCTATGTAAACATACTTAAATGTTTCCTATACTATACTGGGGATGAATTATAATGATTCCATCCATTTCCTTTAGCTCTATGAAATACTATGATGATGTTTTAATGATGATTCTATAAATTCCATTACTTTACCATAAGTTAATCAGGTTATGATGAAATATTTACAAAACCCATTTCTTTTCCATGGGTTATGCTAGTATGAATGTTTTTATGATCTTGGGGGAAACCTATATATGGTTTTAATTATGTTATGGGAGGTCTTAAAATCATATATCTCTTTAATAAATTGGGTAAGGAATTATATCTCATGATATAATATGAACTTAATGAGGAGTAAACCCAATCTAGTAAGGGACTATATCCACTATGATAGTCTTGGAAGTAAGGTTTGACTAAGGAAATGATGTAATAGGGAGTGAACTCAATCAAAAATGGTAATGTTTTCACTATGATGGTATTGGAAATTATACTTGACAAAGGAGATTATTTTCTATCTTTATTTGTATGATAAAAACTTTTGTATTATTCTTGTGATATGTTCTCATGGCCCATAATTGATTATTGATGATTCTACACTCTTATGACTTATATATTTTGTTATAAAAAATAATTATTCCATGAAAAATTATTAATGATCTTTGAATAAATCGGTATGAATTTCATAAGTTATGATCATGTTCTAATACCCTTATGTCTATCTTATCCTCATTTATGATAATTGATTTATATCTCGTATGTTTACCCTTAATGAGAATTTGATCTAACCATTTCTTATGTTTCCTTTTCCTAAGTTATGAAGAAAGATTTTAAATTGGGAATGTCTAATAAGGGTTCTATGTTAGAATAAAATTTTGGGATATATTAAAGTTAGTTCATGAAATAAGTTGTTTATGTATCTATTCTCTAAAGGAACTAAAACTTTATGGTTCTAGGGAATGTATTATTATGATATGTATTGGATATTCATAAAAAATTATGTAATTCACACACACAGACACACAAAAACACCCCCAACATATATGTAATTATCAAGTTTCCTTGGTTGGTATAAATTAAGGGTTTGGTTATTTTTAGATATTAGGATTAGAAAAACATTAGTGAAAGACCTAGGGATACGTATAAGTATATAATAACATCCTAATGTTTTAGTGAGATATATATTATGTGGTTTCCTAGAAATGAAATCACACATATGGATTAAAAAAAGTGGATTTAGGATCTGGAACAAATTCAACTAGGGGTAATGAACCATAAAAATGTAGTTGGTTATTAACTTAGTCTTCACATAGTGTATAGCAAAGAGGCCTATCTTAACATTTGGTTTGAAACTCTTGGGGGGTATGCTTTGATTAATTCATACTATCTTTATGAAAAACTATAAATAACGAGAGGATAAAATCAATGACATCCTATGATAATCCATAGTGACTTGGGATGAACCTAAAATTCCATAAGTTAATTATAAGGTTTCATAATTTAGGGAATCTTTGGAATTATTTTTCAGATAATATGATTGATCACTCTGATTAATGATGCTTGATGATCATGCTAACCATTTTTGTTTTAGCAAGTGATTTAATTAAGAATGATTAAGTTGAGGTGATGATAGGTATAATCAAATACTGAAGTATCTTATTTGGGATCATTCATTTGAATTTATTTATTTAATTAAAACCCTCTAGGAATGTTAATTCATATCCTAAATGACTAGATTTTTAGTTAGCAATAAAAACTCATAAGGTTATAATGATCACATCTTAAGTCTATATCTCCTCTATGATAGAATTTTATGGTAATGTGATTTATAAAAATCTTGTTATTCTCCTTCTAGTTGAACTTGATGTTATTTTGGGAATGCATTGGTTTTTTATATAGATACCAAATTAATTACTAAAGAATAGAAATAATATTTTATATTATGAATCAACCTATGATAGTTTATCAGTTTAAGGATGATTTTGAACATATATTGTAAATTACATCTGTTGTATGGGTATTACTACTTATTCATGAGGGGTATTTATCTCAAATGGTTGGGGAGAAACTAAACATTGAATATATATTTTTTGTGAATATAATGATGTATTTACTAAAAACATTCCTATTTTCCCCTTGAATAATGAAGTTGAGTTTTTAATGGGATTTATACCTAGTTTTAAACATATTTCAAAACTTCTTATGGAATTGTCCCAATTGGGTTGTAGTAATTGAAGAAGAAAATCCATGATATTATAGAAAGAGATCCATATAACTGAGTGCATCACCTTGAGGTTCAACTTTTTTTTATTAAGAATAAATATGGGTTAGTTAATATTTTCATTTATTATCAAGAACTTAAAAAGATCATTATCAAGAAAAAGTATCCTTTACCCTGTATTAATGACTTATTTGATCAATTTCTTGGAAATCAGTACTTTTCAAAGATTTACCTTTATTATGGATGTCATCAATTGAGGGTCAAGAAATATGATATACCTAAGTCAAATTTATATATGAGGTATTATCATTATGAATTTATAGCGATGACATTTGAACTTACCAATGACCACACTATCTTCATCGGAACAAATGAATATAGTCCTTAGTGATCACCTTGATATATTTTTTGTAAGTCTTTATAGATGATATTCATATATATTTAATGATAAAGGAAGAGTATGAAGATCATTTGAGTATTTTTATGATTACCCTAAGGAATGAGAAGTTGTATTCAAAATTTACCATGTGAAAAATTATCTATAGAAAGTTTCATTGTTTGGTCATATAATCTAAAGTGATGGAATATCGGTGGATCCTTTAATGATAGAAGTTATTTAGAATTGGACTAGACTAACCACAATGAATGAGATCCATATTTTTCTTAGTTTGGTTCTATAATAATGATGATTTGTGAGAAATTTTTCACCATTATCTAATATAATAACTAAGTTGATATGGAAGGGAGAGAAGATCCTTTAGATAGATGAATGTGTTGAAAATTTCATGGAGTTGAAAAGAAGGTCATATAGTTGACCTATGATCACACAACCATGTAGTGGATAGGGTTTTATGATTTATAGTTATGCATTAATGAAGGGATTTGGATGCATACTCGTGCTAAATGAGATGTTGATAACTTATGCCACACACCAATTATAAATTCATGAGAAAAATTACCCAAATCATGATTTAGAGTCAGAAGTGGTGATTTTTTGCATTGAAAACATGAAGGTATTATATTTATAGTGTAATTTGAGATATATATGATGTTTATATAATATTAAATTATATATTCATATAAGAATATCTAAATATTCACTAAAAGAGATTGTTGGAGCTGATTAAATATTATTACTGCTCAATACACTACCATCGTGGGAAGACAAAGAAGGCGGATGATGCTCTAAGTTAGAAGGATGATACTAATTTATCTATGGTGAGGATTAGAGTAGATCCAATAATTATGGATGTTTTAAATATGGATCTTGAAATTATGAGGAAAGTGAATAGAATATACCTTTCCTAGATGAATTTTCAACCTTCCATCCATGTTAGGATTAAAGAGGTGAAAATGGTGGATTTAAAACTATAGAAACATTTGAGAAATGTTCCTAAGTTAAACCTTGATTATGATAGAATGTTAAGGTTCAAGAACCATTTATGTGTTCTATTAATACCTTAATTGAAGAAGGATACATTAGATTAATATCATAGTTCATCATTCTCTACTCAAGCCAGAAATATGAAGATGTATAGAGATCTCAAAGATCATTTCTAGTGGGACACCATGAAAAGGGATATTGAAAAGTATGAATGTAGATTCTTGGTTTTTTATAATGTTAAGTTCTAATTTCATAAGTATAATGGAATGTTATAACCATTACACATACTAGAATGGAAATAAAAAAATTCATAATATATTTCACCGTAGGACTCCTAAAAATATTTGAAGTCCATAATGTTTTTTGAGTTTTAGTCGATCACCTTACAAAATCAATACATTTTATTACTATCAGATAATATTTATCTATACCATATTTCTAGGATATAAATAAAAGAAGTTGTAGGGTTGTGAAGAGTACCACACTCTATTATATGTAATCTAGATATGAGGTTTACCTCAATGTTCTGGAGAAGTCTTCCAGAATATTTGAAAACAAATTTGAACTTTGTCACTGCATATCATCCATAAATAGATAATCAGTCCAAGAGGACCATTCAAACCTTAGAAGATATGTTGAGATCTTATTATATGGATTTAAAATATGGTTGGAATCATCACCTTCCAATAGTATAATTTTCTTACAACAATATATTTCACTCAAGAATTCATATGGATCTTTATGTATCCCTTTATAGTAAGAAGTACATAACTTCAATGTGTTGGGATAAAGTTTGAGAAATAAAACTATTAATACCCGATATTTTTGAGGAAATGGAAGAGAAGATTAAAACCATTCAGTTACACATCAGGTTAGATCTGAGTTGATCAAAAAGGTATGTTGACAATTATTGGAAAGATCAAGAGTTAAAATTAGGTGACACAATATTCTTATGAATATCTACTTATAATAAGTTTATGAGATTTTTAAATAATGGAAATATTATCCCAATATATATTTTCCCCTTTGAAATTATTAATTTTATTATTATGTTAGCTTATATCTTGGAGCATCCATCAAATCTCTCTCATGTTCATGATGTGTTACATGTATTGTTTTTGACAAAGAACACACCTGAACCTTCACATGTATTGAGCTTAGAGGTTTTATCATTGGTGCATGATATTTCTTATGAGAAAAAACTAATGGAAATATTGGATCTTAGAGAAAGAGTACTACAGAACAAGACTACTCACCTGGTAAAAGAATCATAAAATTGAGAAATCTATGTGGGAACCTAAGGATGTGATGAGGTTTAAGTATCCTCAATTGTTTGTATCAGAGTGATATAATTTTGAAGTTTAAATTATTATAAGGGGTTAGAATTTAACACCCTAATATTTTTTGATATATTAATATTTAAATAAATTCAAAGTGTTTGATAACTTTCTTTGTACACAACATCGTGTTTAAACAAACCGTGATATACTATTGAAATATCATTATTTAATGCGACTATTATTACCTAACTTTTGGATTAGAGGGTATCAGTAGGACCACATAAATTGTTA
Source organism: Viscum album (assembly GCA_963277665.1). Classification (NCBI taxonomy): domain Eukaryota; kingdom Viridiplantae; phylum Streptophyta; class Magnoliopsida; order Santalales; family Viscaceae; genus Viscum; species Viscum album. The sequence goes on from OY728159.1 coordinate 1,645,745,066, forward strand.
AAATTATCTATATTTTTTTTCATTAATTATAAATTATTTATTACTTTATATGAAATAAGTATACAATTTTAAATTTTAAAAATAATATCTTTTTATGTTTAAAAATCAAATTTTCAAAGTATTATATATTTATAAATATTATATGTCTTGATCATTAATGAACTAGTATTTTGATGAAATATATTTTCATTTTATGTGAAAAAATGAATAGCCATTCATACATTGGTCATCAATCAATTAGAAATGATGATAAAAGCTTTTTAAGGTAAAAAGATATATTTTTCAGAAAACTATTTTTATTGTGTGAAATGTATTTTATCTTAATAAATTTAATTAATAAGTATTGATGAATTATTTTAATTAAAATTTTATATAATATTTTCAATAAATTATATTAAAATTCATCTAATTGTTTTTTTCTAGGAAAGTAAAAAAAATCAAATTTATGATTAAAAATGCATTTGTCTAAAAATTAATTTCATTGTGTTTTGTACACTTATTTTAAAATAAAATTATGTCACTAATATAAATTTATTTTGAAAAATGTTCTCCTTATTGGGAATTATAATTTCCAAAATTTTCAATTATATTAATTTTAGTTTTGGTCTTTATGAATAGTAATAGAGGTAAAAATTTATTACTATGATAAATGTTAAAAGGGATAATAAGGTGTTAAATTAAAGATATAATGGTTAAAATGACATAAAAACTTGTATAAATACTGTTTTATGAAATTATTCAAATTCTAAATCATCACATATTAAAAAAAAATCAAATTTGGATCCACTTTTCTTGAGAGTGATTTTATTATATTTTAATATTCTCAATAATTACAAGTTTTCCATTCCCCTCACTTATAAAATAGAACCTCTTATCCCCTATTATACACAAAAATTTATCCATTTAGATAAACCAATATCCATAAAAATAATCTTTCATCATTCCAACCCTAATACAATGGTTTTTTTCTTCATAAAATATCACTTCAAGAAGGCTTAAGACATAATACAAAGGAGGTTTTCTAAAGAAGAGGTATATAATCTTACCAACTTTTTTCATGTTTATTTATCCTTAAACATACTCCAAATATTTTATCACCATATTAAAATAATTAAATAAGTATATTTAATATAATTAAATATTTTAATTTTAATTTTATATCCATTTTATATATCCTTTATATCTAATATAAAATAAAAACATCACTCATGCATATGTACGTACTACCGTCTCCATGAAGCGTTTTATTTTAGTTTTAATAAATAAATATATTTGATGGTAATATAGATGAATTAAATTGATTCATATGTTTTTTATAACATAATTATGATTCTGAAAATATTTTATATTATCTACCTTTTTACCCTTCCATGAGTTGGAAAATAATAATGTCACTTATGCGTACTTGTGTACTACCACCCCCCCAAAGCGATGTGATTCAATTTTCATTTACATTTTACATGGATGGTAATAAGGATATATTTAATGAATATTTATAATATTTATTATATAATAATTATTCTATAAATTTGGATTAATATTTAATTTTATTTATTTCCATAAATTGAAAAGTAGAAATATTACTCGTGTGTGCGTACATACTACTGTCTCCACGAAGTCATATAATTAATTTTTCATTATATTACTATATGTATGGCTATAAATAGATTTATAGTGAATAAATATGATATATATTTCATGATTTACATTTTATATATGATGAAAACATGACCAAGTTTCAAGGATCATAACCCTCGAATCGAAACATGCACGGAAAACAAACTAGTTTTCACCCAAATAATGATTTTAACAAAGAATTATTGATATAAGGGTAATTAAAAATTGTAAGGGAATTATATAGAGTAATAAATATAGGAATAATGTTTTTTAATAGATGTATCATAAATTTATATTTATTATATAGAATGTTTTATCATATAAAAATAAAGATGATACTTAAGGTAAGGGTTTATGTTACAGTCTTATTTTTTTTTTCAGGATTGTCTATGTAAAATATACATTGAGGGAAATTATATGATCCTAATTTTTTTAGAACCTGTATATTTTATTATTATGTGGTTTTATTGAATTATTATGTATCATTACCATTTTCCACTCATTCGTACTCAAAATTACCTAAAGGATGTTTTTTTATGAAATTTTAACTATATTTCTCTTTTTTGGTCGAGAATATTTTTATTGAATATCCATGTTTTCAAATTGTTTTATGAAATTTATTATTTAAAATTAAATGATTTATAAAGGTATTTTTCTACCTTATCTAAATTTAATTATAAATTTTTAAAATGAAATCTTTTAAACATTCTAAATATTATTTTTTGACCTTCTTTACCAAAGTTTATAAAAATTATTTATTTTAATGTTTATATAATGAACATATTTTCCTACCATTATGATCATTCAATGTTTTAAATATTCATTTAAAAGTTTTAAAGGTTATTTTGAAAGAATTTTTTTCTTAATATTCTATAAATTTTTAGTTTTTAAGGACATCGAAGGTAAATGATATTTTCTACTGATTTCAAAGAAATATTAAAATGCTATTTTAAAGGAACTTTTCATCTATGATAACATACTAGATGTATGTTATAATCCACTAATTATATGTTATAATGATACCATCAATATAATTTATTCGTATGGATAATGATGATGATGTTTTAAGGATGACTATATGAAATATGTTAATTTTACAAGGGTTAATTAAGTCATGATAAAATATTTACGAAACTTGTTTCTTTTCTATGGGTTATTCTATGATGAATATTTTTATGATATTACGACACACTTATGTATGGTCTTCATTATGTGATGGGTGGGATTGATGTTAAATATCCCTCTAATATATTAGGTAAAGAATAATATATCATGAGATAATATAAACTAAAATAGGGAGATAACCCAATTTGTAAGGGACTTTGTGCACTATAATAGTCTTGAAAATGATCATTGAGAAAAGAAATAATGGAATGGGGAGTGAGACTAATCCAACCTTGTATTGTTTCTACTATAACAGTCATAGAAGTTATCCTTGACTAAGGAAATGACTTTTTATTCTTATGTGTATGACACAAACTTATGTCTTATGATTATGATATATTTTCATGGATCATAATTAATTATTGATGATTCCACACTCATTTGACTTATTTATTTGGTTATTCTAAAGACTTATTCCATGACACATGATTAATGATATTTGAATGAATAAGTATGAATTTAATAAGTTATGATTATATTATCATACCCTTATTTATATATTATTCTCACTTATTAATATTTATTGTTATCTAAACTTTTACCCTTATTGAGCATATGATCTCACACTTTCTTATGTTTTGTTTTACTAGGTTACAATGAAAGGTTTTAAATTGGGTATGTCTGAGAAGGGTACTATGTGATTAGATCTTTTTGGGATTTTTTAAGGTCTTTTATGAAATAAGTTGTTTATGTATCTAGCCTCCAAAGATACTAAACCTTTATGGTTTTGGGTCTTTCATTATTACAATATATATTCAAAATTTATCTAAAATGTTGTAATACATATTAATATATCACTAGGTTTGCCTCATGATTCCTTAAAAAAAAATAACTATACAAAATAAAGTTATCCATAAATGTTTTGAAGTACATAAAACTACTAATTTATTGATTATTCATTAGTATATATACATCACTATGTATAATATCCAATAGTCCACTAGCCCTTTCAAATTTTCTACTAAAAGCTTATTTGGTCATTTGGCCTAATAAAAACGATTCATAATTATTAAGTGATTCATAATTAAATTATTCCAACAATATATCTCTACTAAGTCTTTGAATTAATTTCTCATTTATATGTCAAAGGTGAGAATTCCAAAGGTAAGTTGGATTATAAACAACCATGATCATATTTTTCTATATATTATAGATATGATTATCCATATCTAGAATATATAAACTATTTACTATAGTTAATATCCCACAAAACATTTAATTCATATATATAAAACAACTCTTATTATTAATAATGAATGAAAATACCATCTTGTCTAAACAAGATATATAAATAACATTTATGTTTATCATAGTAAGTTAATAACAATTCAATAATTATACAACTAGTATACTAGGTAGAATTAGATCATATGTTTTTCCTATAAATGGAAAAAACCTTTATCAATTACCGTCATGAAGATCTAATTTACCATTTTTTTAATTCCTTCATATCTCTAAGTTTTCATTTATTAGCCCAAATGTGTGATGCACACTTGGTATATAAGACCCATGAGTTAGAGTTGGAGAAATTTATATTTATAACATTCACATTTATATACTCAAAATTATTCTCTTTGGGAATAATTATCAGCCTTATATACCAATTTGGAATAGTTTTATAGGTCATATCCATAATAAATATCAAAATTATTAATATTATGCATTTCATAATCTATAATAAAGACATATATATGAGTGAGTATCATGTTTTATATATTTTCATCAAGTATTTTTAATGAATGTACTCCCATTAAAAATTATGAACCCATACATTATATCCATTTAGTAAGACAAGATCTATATTTCACAATGTTTTATATCAATTTAGAGTTTCTCCCATCACTTATCAATTTATGCTAACAATAGGGAAAATCCCATCATATATAATTCCTGGCTATTTGAGTGGAAGAAACTTTTCCCAATCCATCATGTGGATACACTCAACTCTATTCCTCTGTTAAAATAATCCAATTAGGGTATCCCGAATAAGTGTAACCTAAAACAAATTCCAATAATAGGAACCTAATCCAATTGGTATTACCTAATACTTTCTTTCCCTATATAAGATAATCTAGGGGAATCTAGATTTAGCATGACCTACCCAGTTAGATGATTGAGGTCTTGAAAAGTGTCGATTTAGAAGAAAACTCACACTTAGTATTTTGTGGGATTTACTTTTAAAATCTCCAAAATTTAATATAAATTAGATTCATATTAAATTCATAACTATTTAATCACATGTGATCTTTATTATCTCATGTTTTATTCCTTTATGTATTCATGATTCTAACAATTTAGTTTTGTAATCTCTATTCTATCCTCAAAAATTAATATATTCTCACCATATTAATGCAAAATTACTTACAAAACCCACCAATTGTACTGTTCACCTAAAACTAGAATCCAAACATATTCATATATATCCAAATGCATCCTATGAATAAGGTATATGAAATTTTCATGTAAAGTTTTTAAATTACGTGAAATTGATAATCCTCACATAAGTAATCTTGGATCCACAAATAGATAACACCCACATTTATAGAATAAGTAAAAAGATTCTAGGCCAGTGGGATGTCCAACCAAAAGTCCTTATACCTAGGGATACTTAACAAAAGATATAACCCAATTCATCATAACTCTAATACCTAATGTGTACAAACTATATTCAATAACTATATTCAAGATAATAAATTTAATTATAAACTGAGTACAAGGTAGATAAAAATAAATCTTATATTTTCATACCTAGCATGTAATTCATGGAATGAAAATTTACAAGATGTATTTTGTCACATAAATTAATGTTTATGGAATATTTATATTTGAAGAAAAAATTATAAACATGAATATTTAAAAGAAATAAAATAATAAGTAAAAATTTTATTTATTTTCCAAATAGGATAGATTATTATGAAAATTTTATATTTAATTTATGAATGAAAATACCTTATTTGGAATTTGTAACACTTATCATTTATAAAAAGTTTATAAACTATAAATTTCTTTAGCCAAAATATTAATTTTTAACATTTTATGCTTATATCATATTTTATTATAGATAGGGGTATTATCTGTCATAATTAGAAATTGATATTAATTATAACCCTTATATTTTATTTTTAAAGGAAAGGGTGGACCCTTATATAAGGGGTAATATATATTAAAGAGCAACTCTTTCATAAATTATCTATGGAAAATGGTAAATACTTATATATGGGGTAACCTTTAAGTAAGAGTAACTCTTGAACAAAGTAAAAAATCTCATGTATCAGGTAACCTACATGTAATAGTAAATCATGCAAAGGGATGATCTTATGTATGAGACAATAATAGCCTATTATATAAGTTATATCATAAATATGAATTGATTATTTGTTTTCACACAACCTTAGTTTTATAAATAACCTATAATATCATTTTCATAACTTATAAAACAAAATAAAATGATAGATTTTATATATATCATACTTTATTTTATATTCTATTCATAACCTACATCATCCTAACTTTCATCGATGATAGATGAAACATATTCCACTAATCCAAATATGGACCCTGAAATAAACCCCTAATCACATACACTCTCACATCTTCGAGAGTTACCATAAATACGAAGACATAATCAACTTCATCAATCCATTACACCACCTCTAATAGACCTCTATCACCATAAAATATGGTAAAAAATTGAAAAGAACCAGAAACTAGGCAAGACCCGCTAGAAACTCCGGGGACCTTTCTGGGTGTCATATTTTAAACAGAAGAAAACATAAAACCAAAATCAACATAAAAATAAAATATCAACCAACATGAATAGATAAATTAAAACAAATATCCCTTAATCCAAAAAAATAAAAAATCCATAATCCCCTTTTTAAAACCACAAATCCCATTTTGATTTCAAAATAAGCTTCTTCCAATGCCACTTACCAACTATCAAAAATCTATTTTTCCAATCCAATTCAAACATAAAATACTACTTTTTCAAAAAAAATAATCCCTAAAAATAATTTACCCCTTTTAAAAAATAATTTTTCCAATTTTTTTTGTTTTAAAAGTCCACCCACACAAACCAAAACCAGAACAAACACAACTCATACCAAATTTATAGAACAAATAACTAGTGTCTATACTTGACCTGGTGACATGGATAGTGGTCCATGAACCCAGAAATTATTAACCACTAGGAGAGTTGTGAACCATTTACTCGGGCTCCACATGGTTCACTACTTCATCAAAGCTCACTACACAACACTGGTTCATCTCAATTTTCATTCCCTATCCACACAACTAAAGACTAGAACCAAATACTAAACTTCTAAACCACCGCTGGAAACTTAGGTCTCATCATGAATGGTGGTGATCAGGAACCAATTCATGACCTACCTCCTGATATCAGACAGTACTAATATCCAATCCACCTAATGCCCCAAATAACAAAGGGCTGCTCTGATACCATTTTTTCACAAACGAAGCTGGGTTCCATCCAACTTGACATCTTACTAGATCCGAGACATGGCTCGAAGGGTGTTCCTGATCCCCACATCCAAGAAACTAGTGTCGGGCATCAATGTAATCACCATGGGAATAATTTTTCCTAATAAAATAGGATTAAATAAAAGAAATTAAAAAATCATAAGAGATGATAATAATTGAATCTCAATAAATAGATAAACTAATCAAGATATAAAAACTGAGGAATAAAATAGAAACTAAATACAGAACTAGGACTGAACCACACAACAAGATCTGCAGGTGGCCTCTTGGTCCCCACCATCCACAATACCAACACACTCCATGAGTGGCTGAACCATAAAATTTTTCCTAAAAAACATCTTGGGTCTACCGACACCGAATTGTACAAGTAGGGTGAAAGCTTAAACAGCTCAGTAGGTAATAACCACATCATCCATACATTTAATTTCCCAAAAAAGTCCAAAAACACTTGTTTGAAATATATACATATATATTTATAAACAATTTTTTCCCATTTTGAATAATTAAAAACAGATTTCCTTTTTAAAGATCACACACCATTTTCCCATTTTCAAAAGAGATTTTCCATTTTAAAACCAAAACCCAAACTAGAATCCAATCAAATCAATAAAAAGCTATGTTGAAGGTAAGTAAGTAATATAAATATGAAACCAACTAAAAATAATATAAACAAGCACATATAGATATAAACGATGTGAATTTCCTAAACATCCCTAGAGATATTTCTGGACATACTCAGATTAGACTCACCTGTCGGTGTATAGTGAAGCTCCATAGTCAGTAACCAATTGGAAACTATAAACTATCCAATCCAGTGGAACATCCCACCAAGCCTTATAAATTAAAGGGGTTACCAAAATGTCTAATCAGGGTTGAAAAGTGTTGGGTAAAAATCTTTCAAGGTAACATTGCGGCATTTTTGGGTTGATTGTTTTTGTTGAAAAAGAAGGTTTTCATTGGGAATTTTCATGTTCCAGAGATGTTGCAGACAATACATTTTGACAAAGAACCATGATAAAGGAATGGATGATATGAAGGTGGTATAAAAGAACATATACAAGTGGATTTAGTGAAGGAAAAGGTATGAGTTTCGCAAAGATAGGATTCATGGTTTGGATTTCGCGAAGACCAGAAGAATGTTGACGGTGATTCTTCTCGATTACGATGAGCTTTGTTAATGGAAGAGTCGAAGAGAATTGCGGTAGTAAATGGCATTGTGATTGAAGCAATATAGAGAAGGCGTGAAGGAATTGACAGGATACTCCATGATTACGACGAGCTCCGCAATCGGAAAATTTCCGTGGTGCCTCACGATTTTGAGAGAATTTTGGCAGTATTTTCAGAGCTTCACAATTTGTGATGACATTGTTTTGACTTCACGCAGAAGGTTCGAGGGTTAGTGGAATGTCCTATAAATATTCCTCAACCCCCTCGAGAGAAGTAGAGATTTTTTGAAGAAAATATTTTGCTCTCGGCTCATGAAGGTGGTTCGCGAAGGCAGTGTGCTTCGTGAAAGAAGAGTTTCACAACGACTAATCTAGCTCCGCAAAAGTTGCGAGCTCTATGTTGGCTCAGTGAGATTCGTGAGGGAAGTTGCTCTGCAATGAATTGAGCTTCGTGAGAGTGCTTTGCAAATGGCAGGATATTCACGAAGGCTTGTTTTAGCTTCGTGAAATTGGGAGGCTCACGAAGTAGGGTTCTTTGAGAATGTTTTTCCAAAAGAATTTCCTAATGTTCAGGGGAAAATAGGTATTCATCAGTGGATGAAATTTGGATTTCAATAGAGCCTCTACATACAGTGGATGATGCATTCATTAGTGGTAATTATAAGACCTACAGGTCTATAAAATGTTAGTGGATCTTATGAAGAAGTAGTGAGCTCACTTCAGTTGAGAGAGCAGTGAGTTCTCCAATTGTGAGTGGTTGTAAACCAAGAAGGATAGTGAGTACGCTTCAAACTTGTAAACAGCAGTGCACTTATAGTGGAATTGGTACATCGGCACACTGCCGGTGTATTCTCCTTGGACGTAGCCCAGTGAGGGTGAACCAAGTAAAAATTGTTGTGTCACGTTCATTTTTTAAGGTTTATTCATACTCTGCATTGGGAAGGAGAGATAAGAGGGTTTTGTCTAACAACAAAACAAGATAAAAAAGGGAAAGTTGTTTTGATCTGTCATACCCTGATTCACCCCCCTCTCAGGGTATCTAGCCTAGTGGACCTAACAACAATAAACCATCACTCAAACCTCTAAAATACACCTAGGAAACCCATGGTAATAGTAGTAGTAATAATAATAATAATAACACTTGGTGATATGTGGTATAACGGCCACAACCAACAACGTTCTCCTGCACGATCCATTAGAGATGATCCCATCCAAAATTATAATGTTCTTAATACCACAACATTCCCATGCATGAGACACTAGAGAGGATCTCATCTATGGTTCTAGTGGTCTCAAATCATAGGCCAAGTATCACAACTAGCATAAAAATCCATTTCTTTCACAATCATTATTAAATACGAAACAGGTCTCACCTCACCCAGGGTTTCAATCAATTTTCCCAATCATTTCAATATTCCAACCAAGACTTCATATCACAACTTATAAATAATTTCCAAAACAAAAAAAAATTAAATAGGGAATTTACTTTCCTTTACATCAAAACCACTTTTTATTAATGACACAATTTTCCAACCAGGTAACACATTTCTAATAAAAATACACTCAGAACACCCTTTTCCCATAAAATTCCGAAAACCAATATAAAAAATCACCTTCAAATATACAATTCCAAATGTTCCTTTAAATATTTTAGAAACCAAATCACAACACAATTCACAACTGATAAATACCAATTGAAAATACATAAGAATGACACACATGAAATACTACAATTTTTGTAAGAAAAGCCTCTTTTAATCCCACACACACACCAAATCCATTTTAAAACATGATTCTCACTACTTAAAAAATCATGAAAAATATTTTGGAAACATAACAAGGAAGCTCGCATAAAAAAAGACCATTTATTTCGGATAACCAACTCCCACACATGTGCATTTCAATTCACTTAAAAAGTATACATTTTAAAGAATAATTGATCATTTATAAACAAATAAAACAACCCACAAATTAGTGTTATGCCATAAAAGACACTAATTTTCACATACAACACCCAAATCATAATCCAAAAACATTTCCAAAATATAAATAAGGGAAAACACTACCAAAGAAACCAATTTCACTTTAAAAACTCAATTGACATTTTATCAAACATCTTATGTGCATACAAATAAAAACATAGATAAAATAGGCCTTTGAAAACCATTTTGTACCCATTTTCAATCATGAAACACCAAATAAATTTATAAATCACACTAAAATCATGTGAAACACATTTGTAAAAGACATAGGAAATCTCAAGAATCAAATGAAATGTGTTAGGAAGGAAATGGATGGAAACACCTACCTTAATGGAGTTTGAATGTAACAAAACTTTGTTAGGAAGAAAAATATTCCTATAAAGACCCATAAATTACATGTAATTTTTTTAAAATTATATGGGAATTTTAAAAGGCTGTGAAAACTAACGGCATATGATTTCAAGGCCCGGTGTTCCCGGAAAGAATTTCTGAACTTTTTTTCAGGTACGTTCAATAAACGTATGAGCGGGTTTTTGTAACTTTTGAACCGGTGCTCAGAATTAAAATCCAAGGGAACTGTTGAACTCGCAGCGCTGATATTCGCTTCAGGAGACCTTCACCTTGAACGCAGTAGGTCGAGAGTGAATGTTAGTTTTTTTGATTTTTCATGGAAATAAAAATAAGATAAACTTTTACTTTATTTTTTATAATCTCCTTTTTGAATGCTCAGTGGTGGGTACCACCCGAGCTAGAAAAGCCCCCAATTTAAATCTATGGAGGTGGGGACCTCTTGAACCCCTCTTAATGGGGGGGGGAACCTCTCAACTCCCCATTAATTGATTCCTCCTATTTAATTGAACCAAATTAATTGAGTCAGTGAATTATGCCAACTACATTTGTGCCAACAAATTAAATTTATATACTTAATATTTGTGTTGGATCCTCATTTTTTTGTTGGGGGGAAATCGTTGGTGAAAGGGAGAACTTCGGAGGATCATTCTCTCCCAATGAAGAATGTTCCATCTTCTCCATTAAAGAACACACCATCTTCTATAATGAAGAATGCGCCACCTCTAACGTGTGACTTCTTCAACGATGACGAACCGACGTCCGTCCTTTACTCCTCATAGACGTCAACAAATCTCTGAGGTAGAGGTGTTTTTTCAATTTATTATCGTTAATTTTCCTCTCATGTTGAATCACCTCCATTGAGCCGCTTTCTATAGCTCTAACATGGAGGGTACATTCCAAGCGAACATGTCCTGACCCCTCCGCAAATCTTGTGGTTCTTTTTGTGTTCTTCACGATGAAGGAGGACGACAACTATCACCGGTGGGGATTGGGAATGGCGGCCAGCACCACAGCTGACCGAAAAGATGGCGGTGATGCAACCACACCACTTGAGAAGGCCCGCGGCCCGTCGGACATGGCGGATCAAGGCTGGCGGCCAGTGGAGGCCGACCGCACGACTGGGTGGTGGCGCGCCTCCGCATTGCTCGGTGAGTAAGGGTCGCGGTTGGTGCCGCGATGGAGAAGGGAGGGCGGCTAGTGTTTGGTGGGCCATAGAGGGGTGGTGCACGACACGCCTCTAGGAGGAAAAGGGGTCGGTCATTAAAGCCGACTGATAGAGCACTGTCGTGGGTGCCCTCAAATGATTAGTGTGATTTTGGGGTACTTAGGTGCAGCAGAGTGGCTGACCAAGGTCGTCTCTCAAAGTAGGAAGTGAATTTAACAATTTATTAGAGGTATTATTAAAAAATGAAATAGAATAGAATAAAAAGACTACTTTAAAGGATTGGGGTTTGTTATAGTTTATGAATATAGAATAAGTTTTCTAGAAGAAGATTGTATAATTTTTTTTTGTTTTTAGTTTTGAAATGAATTTTGATTAAAATGACACAACAAGAAGATGTTTTTTTAGAAATCTATTTTAAAAGGCGTAATCAATATAACTCTACCTCTTCACTTTATTATTAATAATTATCATTTAAATTAACATTCACTTAATTATGATCCCTTAATTTGTTAAATCCAGAACCCTACGAGAATTAACTTTACCACGAAGATGATGTGAATTTAACCCTAGGCTAACTTCGGAACACGCAATCGCAGCACCCTGCTTTGATTGATGTTCTAAGATTAGATTATGGTCAGTGGTAAATTAAGGCACATATCCATTCTGTAAATGAGGGTGAATTGTGTTTAGGGATCATATTTGAACTCTATAAATTTATCCCATATGGTCTTGTATTACCGATTAAGATCACACTCTAATAATTTACACAAAATCCCGACCTCACGTGTTTTTGTGTTAATTGTTCAATTGATTACTTAGTTTCTTACAATTTAAACACATAATCCATGGATCATATTAAGTGAATTACAGTATCTCAATGATTCAAAATAATTAAATGAAGAAGGATAGAGGTCGATTGATTACTAAAAAGAACTACTCTTCCATGGGCGGTGTAGTCATCGTGGAGACATTTTTCATAAGCAAAGGATTGAAAGGGTAGAACCCAATCTTGTCTCCACTATTGATTCCAACCCAATTAATAATATTAAGAGAATAAGAAGAGGGAAGAACACAGAAGATTATTTGAAGAAAAATTCAAGAAACAAACATGAAAGAAAATAAATACAAAGAGGAGGTGGGAGAGGAGAGCCTTTTTGGAAGAGAGGTTTGCACAAGGGATTAATTCTTCCAAGAGTTGTGAGGGGATCCCAAGAGACACCCTTTAGGAAAAAACTTCCAAAATCCTCTACCAGCCCTCTCAAAGAGTTAAAACCCCCTTTAAATAGAGTTTGTGAGGGCTAGGGATACACAACTTTTTAAGTGTGAAATAAAAAACTCGGCCAAATATTTTATTCCAAGTTTCACCGCCTAGTTGACCTCCAAAACGCATGAATTGACCGTCCTTCCAGAAGGATTATTTGTGAAAAATCATGTCCCCGAGCTTTCCTCAAATTTGGGCTCAATCCAAGGCCGTATGAAGAAGATATGTCCCAAATACAGAACCCATATCCATTCTGTCGAGTCCAGCCCACCATTGGATTAATGTCCCATTTAATCCATCCAAATGCACTTTTTAGCTCTAGTGTCATGATTGCAAGTTGTAGAAAATTAATTTAGGAACACTATTACAAAATTTCAAATTCAAATAATAAATATAAAAATATTTATCTTTGAAATACTACAGTGCACTATAAAGGGTAAAACTGGAATTTCCTCCAAATTTTCAAATGAATGATCAAATCCCAAATATTTTATAAATAAACATATTAAACAAAATGTGAGGAAATTATATCATTTATTATCAATAAAATATTCAAAAAAATAGTGTTTTATCACTGACCGAGTTGAACCGAGCAGGACCCGGGTGCTGCTGGCGACCAAACGGCTTGGTCGTTCGGTGAGTGGAGGTGGGGGGCGCGCGACCCCTATAACACCACAAAATTTTATGAGAATTAATCTGTTCAATTTCTTTGATGTATTTTGTTTTACGCTTCACCAAGATTAGCTTACGCTATACGCAACACCGTAATAGCTTGTAGTATACACAACACTATTCTTGGCTTGTGATGCACAGGATTTCAAGTTCTTTCGAATACAATTCATTTTACACAACCCTAAGTATAGATTTTGATCAATGTATAATTAAACTATATTTTGAGTATGTTATATACAACACCAAAGGATTATTTCCCTACACGCAACCCTGACTTGGCTTGCATTACACGCAAGATCGACCTTCCTCAATAGCGTGTGTTGTACGCAATACCGAGTTTCATTAAACAACAATATATTGTTATAATATTTTTATGAACTAGATGTTATGAATAGTAGTAACTAAATTTTGGATTTTATGATATTATAATTCATCTTACATATTTTATAGAATATGGTATGAGAACAAAATAATTTTTTCAGAGAAAATAAGTATTTTTTTAAAAATGCAGTTTTGCCGCCTTTTGATGGCGTAACCAATTTAAATATAGTTTTTGAAATGTTTATAAGTTCAATTTGACAAAATGAAATTCTCCTTTGGAATCAGGATATAAAAATTTACTTTGGATAATTTTTTGATATTTTTCTGATAAGTTTCTTATTTTGATGAATAGTAAAAATAGGCTAAATTTTAATTAAAAACAAATTTTTTCATCAAGATGATTTATATGGTTAAATTATAATATTTAATGGTTTTAAAGTATAAATAGAATATATTTTTACCATTTAATGTAATGTAAGTCATTAGCATTAATTTTACACTGAATTTATAAGTAAAAACATTTCAATCTTTTTCAATGTTTTAACTTTTAAAACCCGTTTTCTCAACAACAGGAGTAATTTTAAATTAAATACTACAACTTCTGTGTTTTGAATTTGGAAAAAATGATTCCATATTTGGAATCAGTAGGTACAAATTATGTCTATAAGCTACTTTTTATTTTTAGGCATTATGAATAGTAACTACGATAAATTTTATTTACCATAGTTAAAGGTAAATCGGGTAATTAAGGGTAAATATAATATTATAAAATTACCCTAACACTTGTCTTAATATAATTGGATGATTATATTTTGCCCTAAATCATAGTTAGGTTGAAATGGAATCTATTTTAACCCACTTGGATGTAATTAAGACCCCTAATTTATTTTATTTAAAGAAATTGAAATATGTCTCACTCAAACTTTAATAATTAAAGTATTTTTAATATAAGGTTATAGAGAATATAAATTCTATAATAATTACTCATATGAAAGCTAAAATGTTTTTCTTTGTTATGTTAATTTATTTTTAATTGTTAAGAAATATATAATTACCTTAATATCTTATACATTAATGATGGAGAAATTATTTACTTAGTGAAAAATCAATAATATAGTTTTTATTAAAGTAATAATACCCATAAAAAGGCCCAAAAACTTTACCAAAACCTATTGGTAGAGTATATCTATACCATAATCATCCAAGGGTCGACCTTGGGACTATTTTGAGCTGTATAAAAGAGATTATGACATTTATATTATATTATTTTTAATAATGTCAAAGTTGTCAACTTCATAACTTAATAAATATAACAATTTAAATGTTGTGATTTTAAAATGATAAATTCTAGTAAAAGTATTATTATGAAATTTAATAGATTTATTTTCATCATAGTATTTTATTTTTAATTTTTATGCAACAAATAAGTATATTAAATAATTATACAAAAATGTTGTAGTAATGATTCTATTAATAGAAATATCAAATAAATGGTTTTAAAAATATTAAAATAAATATTATATGAACTATTTAATGTTATACACAAATTTTCTAGATGAATATTACATTTTAGTAATCTATTTTTTTTTTTGAATATATCCTCTGTTTGTATTATATTTTAATTCAAATAAATGAATAGCGTCAAAATTGACACAATTGTTATTTTATAAAATAACATATTATAAAATTGTTTAAAAATAAAAAAATATTAAAAAATTACAAATTTAAAATTATATGGTCTAAAATGTAATAATGTATCTAATTATGGAAAATTAACAACAAATAAGTAAGTGTTTATAACAATTTTAAAATTATAATTTTATTACCACAAATAAATTTAAATAGATTAAATAAGGATAAATAAAATTGATAATGTTTAAAATAAATTCCAAACATGTATAAATTTTATTTTTTGATGATATTCCAACACTATATCATCTCATCTTCGAATGTGAGTCATTTTAGATGTTTTTAAGTGGGGTTTGAGTTTATTATAAATTAATATTTTAGAGGTTTCCAAAAGTGCCCCTCTCCTCTCTTATAAAAGGGAACCTCCTCCCTTTCCTCCTCACACCACTTTGAGCATTCAATCTTAGAAAAACCCTACCCATTTATATTCTCCACTTCCCCAGAAACATACTAGAGGTCTCGGTCTTCTTCAAAGACTAACTTTATTGCCCTAAGAGGAGGTTCAGAAGAGGCGCGTCGAAGAAGAGGTAATATCCTTTACCGATTCTTTCAAATTCATTTCTTCATATACTTCCTCTTCTTTAATTTTTTCATTATAAAGTAATAACATAAGTATCACCCATATACTGATATGTTATTATAAATATAAAACAACCCTATTTTACCTTCTATCTATCCTATGGAAAATGAAATCACCGCACGTGCGTATGTACGGAATACCGTCTCCATGCCGTGGTGTAATATGTTTTCGACCACTACCTTACTTGGATGGGTATAATGGTGTAAAGAATAACTATATATTATTATTATAACATGATAATAATTCTTATATATTATATAATCTACTCCAATAACATTCAATAATTATGAGAATGATATCATGGCTCGTGTGTACGTATGGATTACCGTCTCCACGACGCGATGAGATTCATTATCTATGTTAACCATTAAAGAATTACTATAAAGTATATATAATGAATAATCATGAAAAATGTGACATAATAATGATACAGTATTTATGTATATGTTATTTACTTACTTCCATTAAATTTAATAAGGAAACAAAAACAGCGTTCATGCATACGTACGACCTACCGTCTCCATAAACAGTGTATTTCATTCAATTTATCTATCTATCATATATATTTATATGCTGAATATATATTATATATAAATCATATTTTACATTCTGTAATTATGTAAATCAGGTTATAAGTAATAATATCAAGAACAACAAGTCCAAACACGTACGATAAATGAAACGATTTTACCCAAAACGCGGCTTTAACATGAAATTGAAAAATGAACAGGTAAGATAAAGTCATAAGTGAATCATGTATGATATAATAAATATTATTATTGTTCTATTACAAGTTAATAATATGTTTAAACCCAATATATAGGAATTTTGGACACATATGGAAGAAATTGGACATAAGGTAAGGGATAATTTTTCAATCTCATTTTTATCTGAGACTGCTTATATGTAAGTATTCACTAGGGTTATACTTATCATCCTTGTTTGTGTTTTATAATAATGTTTTCATAAAGTGTTTACTATTCTTCCATGTATTTTTAAAGTCATGTTTACCCCTTTTTTACTTTTACTATGTAGTATGGAAGGAATCTTTCTTTTTTTACTATACGACGTACTTTTTGACTTTTCCGGAAAAGTACAAGAATAATGTTTTTTTAACTTTTATGGCATGAACAGATATTTATGGTTTCATAACACCTTATTTTCATGAAGCTTCCTCCACAAGATTTCATGAAAATTTTGAACAAAATACTTTTCTTTTAAAATTGCACGACATTTTGTGAAAAGAAAATGATTTTGTAGAGGAAAGGATATTTTCCTCAAGAATTCATTTCAAGTGTTTTATCAAAACTATTTTCCATCTAAGATGACATTATTTAGTATGTTTATGTTTCAAGTATAATGTCTCTATTATTTACATGGTTTTATTTTTCTCATGGTGAAATGATATCCATTTGTTTTATATGGATTATGTTATGATGGGAAGATGTTTATGAAACCCATTTTATTCTTTGGGTTATGATGAATGATTTATGATTGTTTTCTGGCACACATAAGAATGGTTTCATAGGAGATGTGTGGGACCTATATTTCCCTCTAATTCATTGGGTAAAGATTTATATCTCATGATATATACATGGCTGGAATGACAAGTGAATCTGGTTCAGTAATACAGGACTGGAACGACAAGTAAACCCGGTTCAGTAAAGGACTTTGTCCACTATGATGGTCTTGGCAACAATGCCTTGACTTCTATGGAAATCATAACATGTTCTTAATGGTTAAAATAATTACATGTTTTATTCCCATGATATTTTAGCAGGATTTATGTTCTATTATGATCTATGCCTTACGTACTGCCATGTTTTATGCCATTGCTCAAGATTTTGATGTTTAAACTTTATGTTCATGTTTTTAAGTTCAATCGTATATGGTTTGTTTTATTTTCTCATGATTACCCTTACTGAGCATTTTATCTCACCTTTTTTATGTTTTCTTTTCCTTAGGATATAAATAAAGGTTTTAGGTAAGAAAACAAAAGTGGAAGATCTTTATGGGAGATGTTGAAGATCTTTCATTATGATTAGGTGATTATGTTCTGAGTTTCCGAAGACACTAAACTATTACGGTCCTTGGGTGTTTTTTTGTTATATATTAATTATTACAAAAGAGTAATGTAATTTCCATGTACATCAATCCTTGGGTTCTTACAGTTGGTATTAGAGGAAAGGTTTAGTTAACCTTTGGAAACTAGGGTGCGAAAAATTTAGTGATATCCCTAGAGATATTTCTAAGGTATGTCTAGGGATGTCCCCAAGGTTAAGTATAAGTATAGGTTATAGTCATAGAATTATGGTAACGATCTTAAAATTAAACCTAAGATGTTATATATTGAAGGTAATCCCCCTTTATTAGGTTGTTTTCCTAACATGAGTTTTGCCTCTCACAATGTTATTTTTGAGTTTTAGACGATGGATGGAACCCGAAGGAACCGTGTTGATCAATGTAATGGACAATGCAATGATTGCCCTTCTAAAAAAAACAATGTTATGGGAGATGGAGTGAAAAATATTATTGCTATACTTATACAATCTATGAATCATTCTAGACTTCCAAATGAGCAGATAAAGGAAAAATATTCTATTGAGTCCTTCATGAGTCAACGTACACCCTCTTTCAGTGGGTCTTCTGATCCACTTGTTTCTGAACAATGGATTAGTACCATTGAAAAGATATTTTCCATACTTGTTTGTATATAGCATGAAAAAGTCATTTTGGTTGTTTACCAGTTAGAAGGTGAAGTAGACCAGTGGTGGACTCTAATTAAGAATACAAGGCCCCAAGATGAAATTGAATCCATGGAATGGGACAATTCAAGAACATGTTTTTTCAGTATGTACTTCCCTCGTATTCTTTGAAAAAGGATGGAAAAGGAGTTCCTTGAGCAAAAGAAAAAGGATGATGAATCTGTTGGTACATACGAAGTGAATTTTACAAGGCCTACAGGTATGAATTTGGCTTTATCATCCAACCTGAAAGTAAAATTGATCGATTCTTCAGTTTCTTAAAACCAAGTCTTTGAAGGGAATTAGCTATAAGAGACTTCAATAGCTATGAATAAATTGTGCATTTTTCTATCAAGGTAAAACTAGAAGTAGGTGTTACATATCCACCTCATTGTTTTGATAAAAAACTAAAGATGTAGTTCAAGGAAAAATTTCAGAACAATGGTGAAAAGAAGGTGAATGTTTCTTTATGCTCAAAGTGTGGAAAAAGCATGGTGGAGAATATCTTAAAGGGATTAAAATATGTTTTAAGTGTGGAAAAGAAGGTCATCGAGTAAGTGAGTGCCGAAGTAATGGGAAAAAGGTATCTAATGACGTGAATAGAGAAAAGACTACAGAGAATGCACCACCAACACTCCAATGCTACAAGTGCAAGGAAATGGGGCATTATGCTAACCAATTCCCTAATACAAGGGTTAATGATGATTGACGTCAACAACCTCTTAAGGAAAAGGACAAAGGGAAGTCACATGTGATCACTATTGGTGATGTTGAATATGACAATGAAGTTGTGGAATGATTAAGTGTTTATGTAACGGGATTCCAAAATAGTGTTATGGAATCTCATTTATAGTATCATGGAATATTGGAATATCTATGTACTGGTTTTCAATAATTTTATGGTACTGGTAACCATGAAAAGTGATTGAAATATTTTTGGAAAATAGATTATATACACATAATTAAGGGTTAAGGAGAAAATAATATGTTTTATATTATTAATGAGCTCATGACTGATATAAGGACAAAGTGATATCATGATTTGAGTATATAATTTTTTTTGGATTTTGGTATGTGGAAAGAGTTAACTTTTGACAGCATTCTTATTTTCACTAAGGATCTATGGTAATTCATGTTTCAAAATAATACATGATTAAGGTATTCACATGTTTTCAATGTGACCAACAAGATATATCTTATGATATATGGGGGATAAATGATGGTATTTACATTCTTGGTAGATGACCATTCTAGTAATCGTTTTCTTTATACTGCAAGTTTAGACAGAAGTATTTTCGATAAGCCTAAAGATTAGAATGGATTAAGTTAGACATTATATGGTATTGTTTAAGGCTAGAACTTTTGATATTATGAAATGTTATAATAGTATAGTTTTTGAAAAAGGACAACCTGTAGGACAGGCGACAACCCGTCTCGTCGGACAAGGATATAGGAATTGAACCCACAACCGATGTGCGACATGACTTTATCACCTACCACTAGCCTACAGGAAGTCCCTGGTTAGTAGAAATTAGTTTTATTTCATTAAGCTATATGATAGATCAAGTATAAGTCCATTTTTGAAACCATATACGATTAATATCACCATATATGTACTTATGTATATTTAATAACTTTTACTAACATTTTGTTTGAGACAGATGGAATGACCTATCATTATATCGCATGATCTGCTAATACTTCAAGAATGAAAAATTCAACTTCATTTATTTAAACAAGAGATGAAGTGTAAATTGTTCATGGAATGACCAATAATGATATTACACTGAAATCAAGTAAGTATTTATCCTACTTCAAAAATTTATCAACTTTAGGGAAATGATCTTGAAAACCAAAAATGTTGTCCTAGTTCCCTCATATTTGATGAATCAGATGGCACCTTAGATCATCAAAAATTTATGGCTTTGTGATTGTCAGCTTTTTCATAGCCATGTTCTCTACCATTCTTCATCCAAACATGATGGTTTGATTTCTCTTCCATATCCATATTTTCACCTATATTCTCCTATGTTGAAACTCAATGATGAGTTAATTTGGGTATCCGTTATGTTTCTAACATTCCTTTTTAAATGATGATTTAGTATTCCTTTTTACGATGTGGGTTTCTATGAAAGAAACTTTCAAGTAGAAAACCATTTATAACTGTGACAAATTTCGAGGGAAAAATTCATTTTAAGGGGGGTAGAATGTAACACCCTGAGATTTTATGAGAATTATTCTTTTTAATTTTTTGATGTCTTTTTTTATGCTTCACCAAGATTATCTTGCACTATACGCAACACCGTATTAGCCTGTAGTATACACAACACTATTCTTGGCTTGTGATGCACACGATTTCAAGTTATTTCGAATAAAATTAATTTTACACAACACTAAGTATAGATTTTAATCAATGTATAATTGATCTATATTTTTAGTATGTTATACGCAACACCAAAGGAAGCTTTACCTACACACAACCCTGACTTGGCTTGCATTACATGCAAGAGTGACCTTCCTCAATAGCGTGTGTTGTACGTAATACCGAGTTTCACTAAACAATGATATATTATTATAATATTATTATAAACTAGCCATTATGAATAGTAGCAACTACATTTTGAATTTTATGATATTATAATTTATCTTACACATTTTATAGAACATGGTATGAGAACAAAATAATTTTTTCGGGTAAAATAAGTATTTTTATAAAAATGTAGTTTTGCCGCCTTTTGATGGAGAAACCACTTTAAATATAGTTTTTGACATGTTTATAAGTTAAATTTGAAAAAATAAATTCTCTTTTGGAATCAGGATATAAAAATTTACTTTGGATAATTTTTTGATATTTTTCTGATAAGTTTCTTATTTTAATGAATAGTAAAAATACGCTAAATTTTAATTAAAAACAACTTTTTTCATCAAGATAATTTATATGGTTAAATTACAATATTGAATGGTTTTAAATTAAAAATAGAATATATTTTTACCATTTAATATAATTTAAGTAATTAGCATTAATTTTACACTGAATTCATAAGTAAAAACATTTCAATCTTTTGCAACTTTTTGACTTTTAAAACCCATTTTCTGAACAGCGGGATTAATTTTAAATTAAATACTGCAACTTCTGTGTTTTAAATTTGAAAAAATGGATTCCATATTTGGAATCATTAGTTCCAAAATATATTAATAAGATACTTTTTATTTTTAGGCATTATGAATAGTAACTACGGTAAATTTTATTTACCATAGTTAAAGGTAAATCGGGTAATTAAGGGTAAATATAATATTATAAAATTACCCTAACACTTGTCTTAATATAATTGTATGATTATATTTTTCCCTAAATCATACTTGGGTCTAAATGGAATCTATTGGAACCCACTTGGATGTGATTAAGACCCTTAATTTATTTATTTAAAGAAAGTGAAACATGTCTCACTCAAACTTTAATAATTAAAACATTTTTAATATAAGGTTATATAGAATATAAATTCAATTATAATTACTCATATGAAAGCTAAATTGTTTTTATTTGTTATGGTAATTTATTTTTAATTTTTAAGAAATATATAATTACCTTAATAGCTTATACATTAATGATGCAGAAATTATTTACTTAGTGAAAAATCAATAATAAAGTTTTTATTAAAGTAATAATACCCATCAAAAGGCCTGAACACTTCACAAAAAACTATTGGTATAGTATATATATACCATAATCATACAAGGGTCTAACTTGGGACCATTTGGAGCCGTATAAAAGAGATTATGACTTTTATATTATATTATTTATAATAATGTTAAAGTTTTCACCTTCATTACTTAATAAATATAAAAATTTAAATGTTGTGATTTTAAGATGATAAATTCAAGTAAAATTATTATTATGAAAGGTAATAGATTTATTTTTATCATAGGATTTTATTTTTAATTTTTATCCAACAAATAATTATATTAAATAATTATAGAAAAATGTTATAGTAATTATTCTATTAAGAGAAATATCAAATAAATGGTTTTAAAAATATTAAAATAAATATTATATGAACTATTTAATGTTCTCCACAAATTTTCTAGATTCATATGACATGTTAGGAATATATTTAATATTTAGGTTTGAATATATCCCCTGTGTGGATTATATTTAAATTCAAATAAATCAATAGTGTCAAAATTGACACTATTGTTATTTAATAAAAATAACATATTATAAAATTGTTTAAAAATCACAAAAATATTTAAAAATTACATATTTAAAACTATATGGTCTAAAATTTAATAATGTATCTAATTAAATAAAATTCACAACACATAATTAAGTATTTATAACAATTTAAAAATTAGAATTTTATTACCACAAATAAATTTAAATAGATTAAATAAGGATAAATCAAATTGATAAGGTTTAAAATAAATTCCAAACATGTCTAAATTTTCTTTATTGATGATATTACAACCCTATATCATCTAATATTTTAATGTGATTCATTTTTGATGTTTTTAGGAGGGTTTTGAGTTTATTATAAATTAATATTTTAGAGGTTTCCAAAAGTGCCCCTCTCCTCTCTTATAAAAGGGCACCTCCTCCCTCTCCTCCTAAAACAACTTTGAGACTTAAAGATTGGCCAAAACATACCCATTTATCTTCTCCACTTCCCCAGAAATATACTAGAGGTCCTGGTCTTCTTCAAAGACTAACTTTAGTGCCCTAAGAGGAGGTTTAGAAGAGGCGCGTCGAAGAAGAGGTAATATCCTTTACCGATTCTTTCAAATTCATTTCTTCTTTTACTTACTCTTATTTAATTGTTTCATTATAAAGTAATAACATCAGTCTCAACCATATATTAAAATGTTATTATAATTATAAAACAACCCCATTTAATCTTCTATCCATCCTATGTAAAATGAAATCACCTCGCGTGCGTACGTACGAAGTACCGTCTCCACACTGTGGTGTAATCTGTTTTCCACCACCACCTTACCGGGATGGGTATAATGGTGTAAAGAATAACTATATATGATTATTATAACATGATACTAATTTTGAGATATTATATAATCTACTACAATAACATTCAATGATTATGAGAACGATATCATCGCTCGTGCGTACATACGGATTACCGTCTGCACGATGCGATGAGATTCATTCTCTATGTTAACCATTCAAGAATGACTATAAAGTATATATAATAAATAATCGTGAAAAATGTGACATAATAATGATACTGGATTTATGTATATGTTATTTACTTACTTCCATTAAATTTAACAAGGAAACAAAAATAGCATTCATGCGTACGTACGACCTACCGTCTCCATGAATGGTGTATTTCATTCCATTTATCGATCTATCATATATATTTATATGATGAATATATATTATATATACAAATAATTTTTTTACATTTTTAAATTATTTAAATCAGGTTATAAGTAATAATATTAAGAAAAACAAGTCCAAATGCGTACGATAAATGAAACGATTTTACCCAAAACGCGACTTTAACATGAAATTGACAAATGAACGGGTAAGATAAAGTCATAAGTGAATAATATGTGATATCATAAATATTATTATTGTTCTGTTACAAGTTAATAATATGTCTAAACCCACTATACAGGAGTCTTAGACACATAAGGAAGAAATTGGACATAAGGTAAGGGATAATTTTGCAATCTCATTTTTATCCGAGATTGCTTATACGTAAGTATTTACTAGGGTTATACTTATCATCCTTGTTTGTGTTTTATAAGAATGTTTTCATAAAGTGTTTAATATTATTCCATGTATGTTTAAAGTCATGTTTACCCCATTTTGACTTTTACTATGTAGTATGGAAGGAATCTTTCTTTTGTTTACCATACGTGGTACTTTTTGACTTTTCTAGCAAAAGTATATGAAGACTGTTTTTTTAACTTATACGGCATGAACAGATTTTTACGATTTCATAAAGCCTTATTTTCATGAAGATTAATCTACAATATTTCATCAAAATTTTCAAAAAAATCCTTTTCTTTTAAAATTTGATGACATTTTTTGAAAAGAAAATGATTTTGAAGAGGAAAAGATATTTTCCTCAAGAATTCATTTCAAGTGTTTTATCAAAAATATTTTCCATATAAGATGAAATTATTTAGTATGTTTATGTTTCAAGTATAATGTCATTATTATTTAAATGGTTTTATTTTTCTTATGATTAAATGATATCCATTTTATTATATGGATTATGTTATGATGGGAAGATGTTTATGAAACCCATTTTATTATTTGGGTTATGATGAATGATTTATGATTGTTTTATGGCACACATAGGAATGGTTTCATATGAGATGGGTGGGACCTATATCTCCCTTAAATGAATTGGTTAAAGATTTATATCTCATGAGATAAACATGGATAGAACAAAAAGTGAATCCGTTTCAGTAATACAGGGTTGGAACGACAAGTAAACCCGGTTCAATAAAGGACTTTGTCCACTATGATGGTCTTGGAAACAATGCCTTAGCTGCTATGGAAATAATAACATGTGATTAATGTTTTCCACAATTACATATTTTATTCCCATGCTATTTTAGCAGGATTTATGTTCTATTATGATCTATGTCTTACGTACTTCCATGTTTTATGTCATTGCTCAAGATTTTGATGTTTAAACTTTATGTTCATGTTTTTAAGTTCAAATGTATATGGTTTGTTTTATTTTCTCCATGATTACCCTTTCTGAGCATTTGATCTCACCATTTTTAGGTTTTCTTTTCCCCAGGATATAAAGAAAAGTTTTATCTAAGAAAACAAAAATGGAATATCTTTATGGGAGATGTTGAAGATCTTTCACAATGATTAGAAGATTATGTTCCGAGTTTCCAAAGACACTAAACTATTACGGTCATTCAGTGTTTTTTTATGTATTGAGTATTCCGCAAAAGTAATGTAACATCCATGTATGTCAAGTTTGGGTCTATATAACCCCCCTGAACATGCAGTCGGGCCGGGCCAGACCCAGTAGGCTGGGTGGGACCCAGCGGGCTGGGTTGGACCGGACCCGGACCAGCTTCGTCCCATTTCTGCTCTTTTGGCCATAACTTTGGCACCATACATATATTTGATGAACCATCTACAACACTGAAAAACTTAGAGCGAGATGGTCCTTTTTCTATTCCCCACTTGATATTTGAATAATGTTGGTGTACGGTCGGGTTGGATCGAGCACGAATTCAACCCAGCTCTTGGGACTAAAAGGCTAATAACTTACAGACCAAACATCTGATTGACACACCGTCTATTGTGTTGAGACCCCTATTACATAAAGTTCCTTTGAGATACTTCTTCGTGGGAATTCATGGAAGTTGGAGTATTGAAAACTAGCTTGAGGAGTGGACCCTTCTGGAGACAAGAAGCCTTAGTGCGGGAACCCTATAGCTGGATGTAACATGAAAAAGGGATCCTTAGTGGGTCTATATTTGAGGATCCCACATGGATCCACTCTAGGAATCCATGTGGACTACTTTAGGATCCTGTGTGGGTCTGATGATGTACTAGGATCCTGTGTGGGTCTGATGATGTACTAGGATCTTGTGTGGGTCTGATGATGTACTAGGATCATATGTGGGTCTGATGATCTAGTAAGATCCTGTGTGGGTTTGATGCCATACTCAGATCATGTGTGGGTCTGACGATGTACTACCATCCTATGTGGGTCTGATGATGATTTAGGATCCTACGTGGGTATTCCTCATAACAGAGTAAGATGATTCAGTAGTTACATCTAGTCATCTTTACTACCGTACCTAAGTTATACCTGGTATGAGGTGATTCTTTACCTTTGTGGTGTTACCTTGGTGGTATTCTTCTATGTGGAGTACCTGTGTGGTACTTACCTTCATGGTATTCCTTCCTTTGCGGAACAGTTGAGATTTGGGCTTTGGAGTTGGACCCTATGTTTCCTCATGATTGAGATGAGTATACTTGATAACTTAGGTATATGTATGGGCATATACCTAAGTAGGGTTTTCTGTTGATTAAATTTTGTGTGGTTTATCCTTGGTGGATTTTGTGAGACCTTGAGGGTCTTGGGGTCCCTAATGAGTATCATTATACTCACCCCTGCATGGGTTATGCCCGCACATTGTTGTGTTTGGTGCAGATGACAGACATCGCTGACTGAGGATGATAGTAATAGGACTAGAGGTAGCTCAAAGGTGGAAATTAGACGAGGCGTACCACAGAGATGGTCATTCGAGAGTTGTAATAACCTTACAAGTAAGATCCTTGGAGGGTGTTCACAGGAGGTGTTCCAGTTTACTTGTACTTTTCAGTTTCTTATACTATCTAGTTGGGCTTGTATTTTGGCCCCTTTACTTACTGTACTCACTCTATTTACTATTAATATTACCTTGTGTTCATATCCAACTGTGTTTTTTTGTGTGTGTTTACAGGTTATAAATGCAATGCCTTCTTATTTTTAGGGAAATTCACCTTCGGTGCTGGTCGCCAGCCCCTGGCCTGTGGAAGGTGGGCTTGGGGTAGTCACGACATGGGCCCCAGGGGACAGGTTGTGACAATTGGTATCAGAGGAGTCGGTTCTACCATAGAAAATTGGACTTTGATATTTAAACGTCAATAGTGTTAAGTTTAGTGATTGTGGTTATCAGTTTAGGAAATTTAGTGTCGGTGCTACGGCTGATGTATCCATACACCAGGACCTTGACTTCTGATTTCTGACTCAGTGCACGAAAACACTGATTGCGTGTGTGTTTTGGAGAGTTTTCTTTGTGATCTATTTGAGTCAGCTCACTAGGTATAACTTATTGACAGAGGAGCACCTAATTTTTTTTTTCAGGATGCCTCCACGCAGGTAGCTAGCTAGGGTTCTAGGTATAGTACTTGATGATATCCCACCGAGCGACGAGGCCTCAGTGCAGGGACCTCTTACATTGTAGGCACCAGCGGAGGCACCAGCAGTACCATTAACCATTGGGTCACCAATTCCACCAACCCCAGCTGCAGAGGGAGCATGCCTATTCAGCGTGTTTCATGATTTCTAATTCCAGAGGCCACCCAGGTTCAGGGGAGAGATGGACCCACAGGTGGATGAGGTTTGGCTGGAGGCCGTGGTGAGAGTCTTCTGACTGGTAGGGACACCAGCTGATCTCATGGTGATCCTTCCCACCAGTCTTCTACAGGAAGAAACAGGAAAATGGTGGAGCTTGATGCTTCAGGTTTACAATGAGGTGACCCTTCTCTGGGAAGACTTTGAGAGCCTGTTTCGGGCAGAGTTTGTCCCAATGACCCTTCACGTAGTGCGCATATAAGAGATTCTTTATATGCAGCAGGGCAACATGATTGTGGATCTGTACTCAGCGAGGTTTACCGAACTCTCACACTACTCTAGTCATATGGTGCGAGGCCCATTCTTCAAGGCTCGGACCTTAGAGTAGGGGCTCAGGTGGGATATTAGGGCTTTGATGATTTCTCTCAGCATCCCGACACAGGTGGGGGTTTTAGAGCGATCCCTCTTAGTGGAGAGTTTTTTTGCTGAACCGTCACCAACAGTGAGACCCACCACCAGGCATCATATAGAAGAGTCTTCTGTAGATAGCAACAGATAGATGTCTTAGAGGTCCAAGAGGACCAGACCCATGGGTGGACGACCGTGGGATTTGGGGTCAGTCGTGCGAGGCATAGGAGATAGAGCCAAACATGCGAGGAGTATGCAGTGTTTCACATGCGGCGGGCAGGGTCACATGGATCGTGACTGTATGAAACTCTGTACGAATGATCAAAAGATGGTCGAAGGATTACCTAGGAAGAGAAATAGGTTCGACCAAGGCGGTCCGTAGGGAGTAGGCGGACATGGAAGAGGAGTTGGCCATGCAGTTGGCGGTGGGTGACAATTCGAGGTGTTACCACCACCACCACCACCAGGTGGTCCACCCCGACCATAGAGAGTGGGTGTAAAGGGGCGAACTCAGCTCTAGGAAGCTATGGCCTATGAACATGGTGCTCTGGAGATGATACGAGGTATGATTTGTGTCTACTCCACCTTAGCTATAGTACTTATAGACATAGTTGTTAGTGATTCCTTTATTTCCACTGCCCTCGTTCGGAGATCAGAGATTCCGATGGAGCCGTTGGATCGATTCTTATGGCTAGAGACTCCTATGGGAGAGGATTCGACAATTACACACTGGTTCCGGCAGTGTGACCTTACTCTAGGAGGTGAGAGATTAAGCTGGGATCTCCCAGTAGTGGCATCGAGGCCTTACGATGTCATCTTGGGTATGGACTGGTTATCTATAGTCCATGCTCAGATTGACTATACTAGGCACAAAGTGCGGTGTGTCCATAAGGATGGGACTAGTTTTACCTTCACCAGCGAGAAGGGAGCCTTTGTAGTACAGGATGGACTTACCTGAAGAAGGGTGAAACTGATTACACATCAGTTGTCTAGCCTTACCCTTAGAGCGGTTGATGTGGAGAGTCTGAGCTATCCTGTAGTGGTGGACCAGTACGTGGATGTCTTCCCTGATGATGTTCCAGGTCTACCTCCTTGTAGATAGGTGGAATTTTACATTGACTTGTACCCTAGTATGACACCGATATCTACACCAGCATATCGGATGGCTCCCATGGAGATTTGTGAGTAGCAGGTACAATTAGAGGTCTTACAGGGGAAAGGATTCATTCGGCCTAGTGTTTCTCCTTGGGCAACCCCGATATTTTTTCCCAAGAAGGCCGATGGGAGCTTGAGGCTTTGTGTTGACTATCGGTGCCCAAACCAAGTGACCGTGAAGAAAAAGTACCCACTTCCAAGAATTGACGACCTATTTGATCAGCTGAAGGGGCATAGTGGTTATCGAAGATAAACCTCAGGTTAGGCTATCACCAGCTCAGAGTACGAGATGAGGATGTATAGAAGATGACTTTCAGATGTTGGTATGAACATTATGAGTTCTTGGTTATGACATTTGGAAACACCAATGCTCTAACAGTGTTCATGGGACTCATGAACAAGATTTTTTAGCCATAACTTGATCGCTTTATATTAGTCTTCATCAACGACATTCTGATCTACTCGGCTACTGAGGAGGAGCATGGATATCATTTTCAGATAGTTTTGTACACAGTTCGAGAGTACAAACTTTATGGTAAACTCTCAAAGTGACAGTTCTAGATCTGAGAGGTTCAATTTTTGGGACATGTCATCTCAGAGGATGGAGTTGCAGTGGATCCAAAGAAGATTCAGGCGGTACTTTCTTGGGAGCCACCCAGGAGTGTGACAGAGGTACGAAGTTTCCTGGGTTTGGCTGGATACAACCAGATATTTGTACCATATTTCTCTTGAGTTGCAGCACCTTTATCAGCATTGATGAAGAAGGGCCAACCCTTTTTTTTGGTCAGAGAGATGCCAGTGGAGTTTTCAGGAGATGAGGTAGAGGCTGAATAGTGCCCCCATCTTGAGGCTACTAGAGGAGGGAGTAGGGTACGTAGTCTACTGCGACGCATCAGGGACCGGGCTCGGATGTGTCCTGATGCAGGAGTGAGCAGTGGTCGCATATGTTTCTCAATAGATGAGACAAAATGAGAAGAACTATGCTACCCATGAACTGGAGTTAGCTGTAGTGGTCTTCACCTTGAAGATTTGGCGACATTACTTGATGGGAGAGCATTTTACAGTCTACTCGGATCACAAGAGTCTCATGTATATCTTCTCTCAGAAGGACCATAACTTGATACAATGATGTTGGCTTGAGTTCATCCAGGACTATGACTTCTAAATAGTCTATACTCCTGGGAATGAGAACGTAGTAGTAGATGCACTTAGTAGAAGATCGGGTATACAATTACTAGGTGAGGCGACATAGCAGCTGTCCGCTTTGCAGATATCCTTTGTGGATCAAGATGGAGCAGATTTTCTTCATACTTTTACAGTCATTCCCCCAATTCTTCAGCGAGTCAGGGAGGTGCAACGTGGGGACATTGACTGCGAGGCTCAACGTGCTCAAATATCCACAGGACATGCACCTGATGGAGTTTCTAAAGGTGGGGAGCACACCATCCTTTTTAGAGGACGTACCATGGTAACACTGTTGCTTTAAGAGGAAGTGTTGATGGAGTTCCATAAATCCCATCTAGTGGTACATCCAAGAGTGGAGAAGACGTATTAGGATCTCCGATGACAGCACTGGTGGCTGGTAATGAAGAAAGTAGTAGCATAGTTTGTCTCTCGGTGTCTCACTTGTTAGAAACTGAAGGTAGAGCATCAGGTACCAGCATGCTTAGTTCAAACTTTAGAGGTCCCAAAGTGGAAGTGGGATGGGATATCCATGCACTTCATGACCGGACTTCCATGTACATCCAGAGTTCATGATTCTATCTAGGTGATTATTGACCGACTCACCAATTCAACCCACTTCCTACCAATTAGAGAGAAGGGTTCAGTAGAGAGTTTGGGACACCTCTCTGTTTAGGAGATTGTGCGGCTACATGTAATACCCTCGACGGTTGTATCTAATCATGATGCAAGTTTTACTTCCCATCTATGGAAGGGGTTGAAGGAGGATTTCAGGATGCAACTTCATTTGAGAACTACCTTCCATCCTCAAACAGATGTCCAGATTGAGCGGACTATTCAGACCCTCAAGGATATGCTACCTTCTTGATCCTCGACTTCGGTCGCAGTTGGGAGGATCACTTACCTTTTGTGGAGTTTTCATACAAAAATAGCTATCACTCCACCATTGGGATGACACCTTTTGAGGTGTTGTACGGGTGACCTTGCAAATCACCATTGTGATAGACTTACCCAGGGGAGTCAGCACTCATAGGACTAAAGATGGTACATGCAACCATAGAGAAAGTGCAGATCATCCAGGAGCGGATAAAGACTGCACATAGCAGGCAAAAGTCTTATGCCGATAGGAGATAGAGACCTCTAGAGTTCAAGGATGGTGACCATGTCTTTCTATAGGTCTCACTTTGATAGGGTTTTAAGAGATTTGGCTGGGGCGACAAGTTATCTCTAATGTTCATTGGACCCTTCTAGGTCTTCAGTAGAGTTGGCAAGGTGGCTTACCACCTAGTACTTCCCCCCCAGTTGCACCAGGTGCACGACGTCTTCCACGTGTCCCAACTGAGGAGATACATTCATGACCCTTACCACTTCATCGACCATGATGAGTTGGACATCAACGATGGAGTGACGTTTATGGAGGTTCTGGTAGAGATTGAGGATCGATAGGAGTGGGTCCTTCATGGGAGGTCGATACCTCTGGTGTGTGTTCGCTGGTAGCACAGGAACCTCCAAGAGAGCACATGGGAGTAGGAGGCTCAAATTCATGCTTAGTACCCCCACTTATTTTCCTAGTTTTTCTAATGTGGCTTTCAGGGATGCAATTCCCTTAGGTGGGAAGAATGTAAAGACCCGGAAATTCCATGTAATTTTCTTAATTATATGGGAATTTTACAAGTCCGCGAAAATTGACGGTGCATGATTCCAAGGCCCGGTTTGCTCGGAAAGAATTTCTGAACTTTTTTTAAGGTACGTTCAGTAAATGTACAAGTGGGTTTTTGTAATCTTTGAACCGGTGCTCATAATTGAAATGCGAGGGCACTGTTGAACTCGCAACACCGATATTCGCTTAAGGTGACCTTCACCTCGACTGTAGAAGGATGAGGGTGAAAGTTAGTTTTTGTGCTTTTTGATGGAAATAAAAATAAAACAAACTTTTATTTTATTTTTTATAATCTCCTTTTTGAATTCTCGGTGGTGGGGACCACCCGAGCTAGAAATACCCCCAATTTAAATCTATGGTAGTGGGGACCACCCAAAACCCTATTAATTGGGGGGGAAACATCTCAACTTCCCATTAATTGTTTTTTCCCATTTAATTGAGCCAAATTAATTGAGACAATTAATTATGCCAACTCCATTTGTGCCAAAAAATTAAATTGATAAACTTAATATTTATGTTGGCTCATCACTTGTTTTTGTTGGGGGAAATCATTGGTGAAACAGAGCACTTTGGAAGATCATTATCTCCCAATGAAGAATGCGCCATCTTATCTAACGAAGAACACGCCATCTTCTCTAATGAAGAACACGCCAACTCCAATGTGGGACATCTTCAACAATGAAAAAACGACATCCGTCCTTTCATCCTCATCGATGTCAACAAATCTCTGAGGTAGGGGTGTGTTTTCAATTGATCATCATTAATTTTCCTTTCACATTGAATCACCTCCCTTGAGCCACTTGTTACCAATCTAAAGCAGAGGGAACATGCCAAACAAACATGGTCTGACCCCTTCGCAAATATTGTGGTTATTTTTGTGTTCTTCACGATGGAGGAGGATGGAAATCATCACCGGTGGGCCTCAGGAACGACGATAGGCACCAAAGATGGACGTGAAGACAGAAGCGGTGCAATTGCACCATCAGAGAAGGGTCATGGCCTGTCGGCCACGACAGAGCAAGGGTGGTGGCCAACGGAGGCCGACCGCACGACGGGGCGGCGGCGCGTGTCCGCTCCGCCTGATGAGCAAGGGCTGCAGCTTGTGATGCGGCGAAAAAGGGTGGGCAGTCGACGTTCAGCCAACCGCAGAGGCGCGGCGCACGATGCACTGACAGGAGGTAGAGGGGTCGACTGTTACGGCTGGATGATTTGAACTGAGCGGGACCCGTGGGTCCCACGTGCTGCTGGCGATCGAACGACTTCTGCCGTTCGGTGAGTGGAGGCAGGGGGTGTGCGACTCCCCCCCACATGTGGCCAGGCCGGGCCATACCTAGTGGGCCAGAACAGACCCAGTGGGCCAGGCCGAACCCAATGGATCGGGTCGACCCAAACCGGGTCGGTCCGACCGGGGCGAACTGGACCCAGACCAGCTTCGACCCATTTCCGCTCTTTTGGCCATAACTTTGGCACCGGACGTCCGTTTGAAAAAAACGTCTATGGCGCCGAAAACCTTGGAGTGAGATGATATTTTTCGTATACCTCACTTAACATTTGGATAAATTTGGGGTATGGTCGGGTTGAATCGAGCACAAATCCAACCGGGCCCTTAGGACTAAATGCCTAATAACTTACAGACCGGGCGTCCGACTGACGCATCGTCTATTGTGTTGAGACCCCTATTACATGTAAGTCATTTGTGATACTTCTTCATGGGACTTAGTGGCAGTTGGAGTGTCGACCAATATCTTGAGAAGTATACCCTCCTTGAGACAAGCAAGCTTAGTGCAGGAACCCTGTAGCTGAATGTAACGTTAGAAAGGGATCCTTTGTGGGTCTGTATTTGAGGTTCCCACATAGATCCACTCTCAGAATCCATGTGGGACTACTCTAAGATCCTGTGTGGGTCTGATGATGTACTAGGATCCTGTGTGGGTCTGATGTTATACTAGGATCGTGTGTGGGTCTAATGATGTACTAGGATCCTATGGGGGTCTGATTCCGTACTTGGATTATGTGTGGGTCTGACGATGTACTACGATCCTATGTGGGTCTGATGATGATTTAGGATCCTACATGGGTCTTCCTCTTAATGGAGTAAGATGATTCAGTAGTTACATCTAGTCATCTTTACTACCGTACCTAATTTATACCGGGTATGAGCTGAGTCTTTACCTTCGTGGTGTTACCTTGGTGGTATTCTTCTGTGTGACGTACCTATGTGGTACTTACCTTCGTGGTATTCATTCCTTTGTGGAACAGCTGAGCTTTGAGATTTTGTGTTGGACCCTATGTTTCCTCATGATTGAGATGGGTATAATTGATTACTTAGGTATATATATTGGTATATACCTAAGTGGGGTTGTCAGTTGATTACATGTTGTGTTGTTTATCCTTGGTGGATTTTGTGATACCTTTATGGTCTCGAGGTACCTATTGAGTATCATTATAC
The DNA here is from genome assembly GCA_963277665.1 of Viscum album. NCBI lineage: Eukaryota > Viridiplantae > Streptophyta > Magnoliopsida > Santalales > Viscaceae > Viscum > Viscum album. The sequence goes on from OY728159.1 coordinate 1,645,780,194, forward strand.
TCACCCCTTCACGGGATATGCCCACACCTTGTTGTGTTTGGTGTAGATGACGGACAACACTGACTGAGGACGAGAGTACCAGAACTGGAGGTAGCTCGAAGGTGGACATTTTATGAGGTGTACCACAGAGACAGTCATTCGAGAGATGTACCTACCCTACAGGTAGGATCCTTGGTAGGTGTTCATAGGAGCTGTTCCAGTTTACTTGTACTTTTCAGTTTCTTGTGCTTTCTAGTTGTGCTTGTATTCTGGCCCCTTTACTTTCTGTACTCACTCTATTTATTATTCATCTTACCTTGTGTTCGTATCCAGCTGTGTTCTTTGTTGTGTGTGTTTATAGGTTATAAAGGCAATGCCTTCCCGGTTTTAGGGAAATACGCCTTCGGTGTTGGTCGCCAGCCCCTGGCTTATGGAAGGTGGGCTTCAGGTAGTCACGACACGGGTTCTAGGGGATCGTTCATGACAATTTCCAAAATTTCCATCCACACACCCTAACATAAAATAAACACAAGATAACTTGTCAACCCTAGACTCTAGGGTTCAGCCAAACAAGATCCCACCAAGGAAGCACCAAGAAACCAATATAGGAGAAGTGGAAGGGGAGAAAAGGGGGAAAACCCCTAAGAAACTCACCTTAGAATCTTGGATATGAATCCATGGGAGGAGTATAACCCAACATTGGACTCAAAAATTAAAACTGGGACTCAACCGGAAACTCTAAGAAATGATCCAAATCCAAGAAGAGAATAAAATAAAAATATTTCCAAGGTTGAGGTGTGACACAATAGAATGGGAATTTTTTTAAGTGTTGAAAAGGAGGTCCTCAAGAACATTATTATCGATAAGAAATGAAGAGGTGGGTCAATAAAATAGAGGATAATAAGGTTCTATTTAACTAAATTCTAATAGTTTAGTGTTTTAACTATAAAGATATTTCTAATCATATAAAATAATGCACTGAACTACGGGTTAATGAGTAAAATTGACATCAATAACCTCCAAAACTAATAGATAAAGGAAGAGTTTATATAATCATTACCACAAAAGTGGATCATGAAAACTAAGTAGTGAAAGGTTCACTTGTTATCCATTAACAAACTATTATTCTATTATTATAATTTTTCACATTAATTCATATACTGTAAGTTTACGGCTATTGACTTAGCACCTCAAAGATTGGATATTGGGTTATAGTAAAACAAAAATCAGTGTGATGGTTGAATCCTAAGTATAGATCTATTATTTGATTGATGTTTGTGGAAATATACTTCCTATAAATCTTTTTATTCTTCCATTGGTAAAATTTGATATGATTTTTTTTCTTAAATTGAGTCTATTTACATAGATCTCATATCAATTTCTAGGATATGGAAATCTCATTTCATATCCTAAATCATCCCATGATATTATATCAATTAAAGGAGGATTATTAATTACCAATGGAAATTATTTCCTTAATATGGGTAATAATACCAAATAATTAGAGATATTTATCACAAATGGTTAAAGATAAACTAAACATTAAGGATATGAAAATAATGTAGGAATATATTAATGTATTTTCTAAAGAGTTACCTAGTATTAATGCATTTAATGAGGTTGGGTTTTCAATTGAACTCATTCATGGTGATCTATATATATCAAAGAATCCTTTTGTAAGGGATCCTATTGAATTGGAATAATTGAAGAAGACACTACAAGAGAATTTGGAAAAAGGTTTTATACAAAAAAGTGATTCACTTTGGTGTGAAATTCTTTTTGTTAATAAGAAGGGTGGGTTAATTAATATTTGTATTTATTATCCTGATCTTAACATGATCATGATCAAGAAAAAGTATCAACTGCCACATATTTATGACATATTAGATTAAATTAATGGGATTCAATACTTCTTAAAGGTGGATATTTGATCTAGATATCATCAACAGAGGGTGGAATGATTGGATATACCTAAAACAATCTTCTATGAAATAAATAGAAACTACGAATTCATAATGATGGCTTTTAGACTTGAAAATTCCCCAAATATATGATGGATTTTATAGGTCCATCACATAATCAACATAGAGGAATAAACCTAGTCTCTTTTCTCGATCTATCATAAATGAACCAGTATTCAGTAGAGAATCGACAATATAAATAGACATACCTTATATGATGTGTTCTCTATCTCTCTTATTCTTGATAGTGTATTCTTGATTGAGATGACCAAGAAATATCCATCAGACTCTTGCCTCTATTGAGATTACAAAAGACACATGAATCCTTGAATTCTATGACAGACCCCAATCTATAAAGGTGTTATAACACCTTTTTCTCAATGAAAAATGAAGTATCATGGTATAATAGAGTATCTGTTATGGATAAAATATCTCCTAAATTATTCAAATTCCCAACAGGAGTTCTCCACCATTTTTATAGGCTCCCTTAATTTGATGAAGGGAGTTGAAATTCAATTTCTAACACTTTATAACTAACATATATTACAATAATGTATGTTTTTGTGGTTTTTAAGATAATTTTACAATGAAATGATTGAAACTTGTTAATAATTCCATAAATAAATCATCTTAATGATTCATAACTGAATGAAACTATAAGGTAAATGTGTAAAAATAGTTGAACTCAGTATAGTAAAACCATACATGAAAAATGAATCACATGAATATTTTAGACTATGATTCAGGGTATATCCAATAATCCACCACTTACAATAAAATAACATAATGACTTTGTAAAAAATTCACAACTCTTTGGGAATCCATCCAGACTATTTTTTTATAGTTTATTAAAATCTCTTCATTTTAGAAAAATTGTTTCTCAAAAATTTAATAATTATTATAACGAAAAAAATTTATAACCCTATAATACTTTATAACATTAAAATCAAATATGAACCCCTGATTTCACAGATATAAGTAAATAAAAACCTCTAAAATAAGATCAGTGTTACTCAAGTTATAAAGAGGTATGGTGTGATATCAATCAGAAATACTCATATATCCATATGAACATGTACACCACGATGTATTGTATACATCATATGTATACTTATATAATACCTTTTTACATGAAATCAAGTTACCACTCAATATAGAACCTATCAATAAAGTATAGTACAACTCATACACTCATGATTTTCTGAAATAGATTGACGAGTTTGAATGGATACATCACATATCATTTATCCAAATAGAAAATCACATCACATGTCACTCAAATAATAATTTCCATGAATTTATTTATTCTAGTTAAATTGAGTGAATTTATGTATTTAATCATTATATGAGTGAAAAATCCTACCTTAGTTGATCTTAAATCAATGAAATGAAAAAAAACATACCCAAAAACCCCCTGATTAGCTAAAACTCAAGGATTGTGTAAGAAAGGTTTAAAAGTATAAAAGTCATCATGATAGGTATCTTTCCAAAATTAGGTAGTGGTGATTAATAATAATATTACACTCATAATTATATCAATGATTGTATGATATTCCATGTGATATAATTTTGCAGGCTAGTTCAAATAACAACTCTCAACTTATTATCTCATGATTCTATTATTTATTTACCATATAAAACTCTTTGTATAGCATAAATGATTAAAATCATGATAATATTAACATATCATCACAAACCATAATACTTTGTGATGATTATAGATAGTGGACAAATTAAAGACATACTTTAAATTGATAATTATCATTTCACTCTAGGAATAATATGCCACCAACATGACATAAATAATAAAGTGGATATTCCTTTTGTAAAATTTTTTAACTTTTATATTCTTAAACTCATTTAATAATAATTAACAAAAACATACATAAGAATCAGTTTAATATATCAGAATTGATGGACTTATAGACTATCCTTATGTTTGCTTCACATTTATGTGTTTTTTTGAACTCATTATATCTCTATTTAATTCCTAATACACCTCCATGTGACCACCTGGTAAACCCCCCACTAAAATATTTAATGAGTAACATATGTAAAGAAATATAGTTTGAATAATGGAAATATTTTGGAATCATATTCCTAATGTTTAACTACTTGAACCTATTCAAACTCCTTAACTCCACAACATAAAATTTTATAATTTTAGTAACTTCTACTTTCTAATTAGAACTATTTCTAAGTTCATTATCCTTATTCTTATAACACTTTCCATTATATTTTCCATGAAATATTGTGGTAACTAATTTAATTATTAAAATTAATCATTTATTGATATATCCTAAACCTTAGAGAATATATAGTGACATCCAATTTTTATTCTAACTAGAATAATATCTTATTTGTTAATTTTGATATTCTTTTTATCCAAAAACACTCCCATTAGCCTCTTATATAGTATATTATATTCAAAATATTATGATAAGAGATACAAAATTTTTTATGATTAAGAAATAATTATAATTTCATTTTATTATATAATATTTAACAAATAAACTATTGTTTCAATATCATATATATTATTCTATGTGTTTGGAGAATTTTATTTGGAAAACATGACTTTATTATTTAAAATATTCCACTAATGGTGGTGGAATATCAATTCCTCATATTTTAACAAACAACTAGATAAACCCATTTATCATGAATAATTTTTTTCATTCATCACCTTCTAGAGTATGTTATAGAATCTAATTAATCATAAAATATGTCATGATCCAACCAGGGATAACCCTAACCTAGGTACATAAGTTATCCTATGAAAGGTCTAGGTGGGTGATCTCAATCTCCATGGGATGGAAACTAGTTCTTAGGAATAAAAAATATGTATTTGGGAATGATTTCTCCCTAAGATACCAATAATTATCAATAGGGTTCTAATTGAGGAACCAATGTGACCTTGATATTAGTGATTTATACACTCAAATAAGTGAAATAATAATAACTAGAATAATATTAAGAACAACATACTCAATATTAAATAAATATAAGAACACAAAGTAAATATACATAACATTAAAAAAATTTAATGATATGGGAACCTATCATGAATTATCCTTGGTCTAACCCTAAACTAGGCACTTGATCTGGCCTACAACATACCCAAGGTGTGTCCCCAATCTCCCCATGCTGACAACTAGTTCCAGGGCATCAAAAAAAATCATCGAGGATGATTACCTCCCAAAAAAATTATATTAATAATTTAATATTCTTAGTAATGTTAATATTAAATCAATTTCAAGCCTTATTAATATTTATGAATTATATTTTATAGAGTTATATTCTTTATAATAATGTTAAGTAATTTTTCAACCAAAAAGGAAATTGTTTTATTCCTACTAAATTTGTTTAAATGCATTATATGTTTCTAATTAAAAGATTAATTTCAAAAATTTAGAATTTTAGTTTGATAAAAATTATATAATTTTTGATATCATCAAGTAAAAATTATCTTAGAGTTAATTTTTGGAAATTTTCTGAAAAAAGATGATTTTTTGGTAAGGAGTAGAAAATATAAATTTTAAGAAAACTATCTTTTCTTTCATGTATTTAAAATATAAAAGTCTATTTTGTATTGGTTTTAAAATATAATTATTTTGTTTTTATTAAACATAATCAAATAAATATAATTGGAATCAACATTACATTTTATTTTTCTATAAAAATATTTTAATACTTAAAAATTCATTTATCTGAAAACTAATATTTCATTGTGTTTTGATGGGTTATTTTGAAATTAATTTCTTCTACTTATAGAAATTTAATTTGATAAAATGGGTTACATATTTTCAATCATCATTTCAAAATTTGGTAATGATACCACTCTCATTTTCATTCATTATGAATAGTAATTTTAGTTAAAAATTGGTTACTATAGTAAGAGTTAAAACAGGTAAAAAGGGTTAAAACTAAAATTATAAGGGTTAAAATTACTTTATAACTTGTCTAAATCATATTTTATTGTCATATTTAGACCCTATAGCATCTATTATTCATGTTTTTTAATTTTGGAGCCATTTTTTTTGAGTAATACATTAATATACTTTAATATTTTGAAAAATTATAAGTGTGTCTTCTCCCTTTCTTATTAAAGGGAACCCCATCTCATATATTCTAATCTTTTAAAAATACTCTTATTTTAGAAAATAACTGCCAAAATAACTTAATAAAATCCACCCCCATGTCCTATATTTATATTTTGATCATAATACCAACTTAATAAGGTTTTAGGTATAAAACTAAAGAGGTTTTATGAAGAAGAGGTATAGTTATTAACCAAACGTATTTGATTTATTTCTTATTTTACCTCATTAAAAATAATCATAACCATTATGATATAAAAAAATCAGTAACTAACATATAATTAAATGTTATTATGTTTATGGTATAACCTATATTCATCTACTTACTATTATAATGTTAAATGAAAACATCTTTTGTGAGTGCATATGGACTACCGTCTCAAAAAGATGATGTATTCCATTTTTCATCACCGAATCCTATAGATGGTCATAATGATGGATAAAAATTAAATAATTTGATATTTATGACATAAATTCTATTCTATAATGGTAAATAAATATTCTAATTCTTTATTTACCATTCAATGAGAAATAAAAACATCGCTCGTGCCTACATGAAGACTACAACCTCTTGAACCAATGTATTTTATTTTTGATCATCAACTAACATGGTTAGTATATATAAGTGAATTTTTAAAAATATGATATTAATTATATAATAACAGTTATGGAAATATAAAATGAAATTTACCTTATTTCCCTTATGTTATTTGAAAAATGGAAACACTACTAATGCGTACGTACGGACTATCGTCCTTATGTTGTAATGTAATGATTTTTTCAAAAAACAAAGTTCATGGTTAGTTATAAAAGTAAAATTAATTTATAAAAATGATAATTATAATATTTTTAATGTTCTTTAAATGATATAATAATTATCTATTTTACTATAACATCCTGTTTCCACTCAGATAAGTACGCCTTAAACCTTGTTATGGTTTTCCTTTTTGTTGAGTGGGTAAGGGGAAGGTTTTAATTGGGAGGATACCTATAATGGTGAAGTCAGAGGTTTTTTTGACTCCCATATTTAACCAAGATTTTTATCTATACTACTAGGTAATTACATATTGGGTAACAGTAGTACACATTTTGCCAAAATCTTCATGCAAGTTGTGAACTATTTCATGCCATGATGAGTACACATAGTGAGTTGTCAATACACACTATGATGGATTTAATGATATATTTTTAACACAGAGCATCAGATTTTAATAAAATTTTATATGTGTTTTTATGGATACAAAACTTATGTATTACAAATCATTTATTAATATTACACATCATGTAATACCCATTTTTAAAGAGGTGTTTCAAATTCTAAGCATTTTCACCGTTATGAAAAGTAAATCGTTCACAACGTGTAACTGGAGTACACACTGTATAACACCCTGAAAATAGCCTATATAAGGAGGAAATGTTCTTGGTTATTTTTTCATTTGATCCTCTCTAATTATTCTTCTTTTGACCCAAATCCTTCCCCATGCTATTTTGGAGCCTTCCAACTCTTCTGGATCCATTGCTTTAGCGTTCGATCGTCATTTTTTGGAGGGTGATATCCGAGTAAGTGTTCTTTATTGTTATTCATGTTTCTCTTTTTATCCCCTCTTTGGATTTCAATGGATTATCATGGAATTGATTTATCTAGGACCATTGGTGTTTGATATTACTTCTAGGTTTAGTTATGAGGTCTTTTATACCTTCGTTCTCGTTGACGAATGTCGTTGTGAGTGTTGGGTTTTGAGAAGAGGTATGTGGTTCCATCCTGATTAACCAAATTGATTATCCTTGTATTGATTGATTTATTTCAATTGTTGATTTAAATTAAATTGTTTAAATATTATTTCAATTAAATTAATAAAAACCTAATTCTAGTGAATTAGGAGAATTGAAATGGTGTTGGAAAAGAAATTTTGAAAACATCCAATTCCATTGAATTAGGGTGTGTGTATGAAAATTGGGTGATTTAAATTGTGGATTTGATCGAATTTTTTCAATTAAATTGTTTAATTTAATTGTGGAAGTTATTTTTGAAAAGGTTGGAATGGGGTTTTAATGGATTTCAAACTTATGAAAATTTATTAAAAATTATTTGATAGAATCCTAGTGGTTTTATCTTTTGAAAAGGGCATGTTTTCGATTAAAATCCATTTTGGTTTTAAATGGAAAAAATTGGCATTTTGAAATGGAATACTGGGATTTTATTTTATTTTAAGCAACCTTTAAATAAATTTCCCATCATGTAAGAGCACATGAAAGCCTTAGGTAGTTGGTGAGTTATTTGGATACACTCTACGTTATTACAACGTTCTAAAATATACATGTGGTGGGTCACTTCCCCGATGGGAGAGTGATGAGTCACCTCTATCTAGTGTTAGGGGGATGTGAGTATACTCATTTTTATAGTATCACTTAGGGAGTGTGGAATCCTATATCTGGTTAATACTACATAACTTTTATTATATGATAATGTTTCTCTCTTGTTTATTTATATATGAGATATATATGTATGAAAATGTTGTAAAACTACTTTAAATGACTTTTCTAGAATTACATATACAATTTTATGTAACTATTTTAATTAAACAATTTTTTTAGAAATATTCCATCTCTTGTAAAGTAAATACAATTCTTTAAAAGTATTTTCCATCATTTGTAAACTGTATATGATGTTTTTTTTAAATATTCATTTTGAATTTTTAAACCTATTTATTTTTAAAATTGAAAGATTTTCTTTGGATAATATATATTTGGAATCTGTTATGGAATATTTGGTGGTATTCTACAAGGAATAGGCTCACACCCTACTTTTTCCCTTCATTTGTTTATAGACTTTATCATTCTATGTTCGAGAAAAGAGAAGGGATCTCTTAGAGGAGGATCCAACTGTTGATCTTTAGACTTGGTGAGTTGTTTCCTTAGAGACCTTGGGGTTGTTTTCCCATTTTAGTAATTGGGTTGTAGTACTTTGGGAATTTTATGCCTTGTTGTATTTTGGTACATCACTCCTAATGGAGTTTCCTTTTGTTATGTATATAGTATTTCCACTATTTTTTATGGAAAATTCATTTCCACTTGCATGTTGTGTGATTACACGTGCTATTCACTGACTTGTGGGGATTGGGAATGCCCTTTAGGCTATGTCATGGCTAGCTCGGTTTTTGAGTTACTAGGGTACCCGGTCTATTTCATGATAAATTTGTATCAAAGGAGGTTGTTCAAATTTTTTCTTGAAGTCAGTATGCATTTTTTAAATCTTTTTGGTACTTAGGAGGTAGTTAAAATTGAGTGTCGGGCCATCTCTCATCATAACGAACCTTAAGTCACCTGGGGTGGTTAGGGAAAAGAGTCTTGTGGATTAGTTCTAGTCTTTTCTTATTTTTGATTTGGATAGAGTGAATTCAAAATAATTTTGTTCTATATATTGTGTTTTATGTTTCCCCCATTGATATATTTTAGCATTATCTCAAGGATATCTACTGATGTTGTGTAGCATCATGCCTCGGAGAAGGCGTGAAAATCAGATCTTGGAGGAATATACTACTGAACCAAAATAAGTGAATCCTCAAGTGGATCAAAATCTAGTTGAGGTGATCATGCACACTATCCAAGATATGGGAAAAGAACCACCTTTAGTCCCCATTCAGGTTCCAGCAATGAACACTCATGGGGATGTTCTTTGGAATCATTCTCAATATTTCCTTCACTAGAAGCCACCAATTTTCAAAGGCTTCAGTGATCCTCAACATGATTAAGAATGGTTGGGCAAGATAGAATGTATGTTTGAGTTCTTGGAGACACTATATGTGATCAAGGTGAAGTATTCCACCTTTGTGCTGGAAGGACCAAGAAGGAGATGGTGGGACACGATGGTGAAGACAAGGAAACATGATGGTTTAGAGTGGAAAGGCTTCATGGTTATTTTCAATTATCAGTTCTATCTAGATTCAATGGTGTTTTCTAAGGCTATAGAGGTTTTCAAGCATGAGAAGGCTGAAAGAATTGTGAATGATTATTCAAATCTCTTTGCTGATCTGGTTCAATTTGAACCTGAGATAGTATATAATGAAAGGATGAAGTCCTGACGATTCAAGTTGATACTTTGATCAGATATACATTTATAGGGTTTCTTACTGAAGCTTTATACTTATGCTGATGTGATGGATAGGGTGATGATTGTTGATATGGACATGGATGGAAATTCAGGGTTGACGAGAGTTCCTTTTTCTCCCAGTGGTAGCATTGGTTCCTTTAAAGGAAAACAAAATCATGATGATTATCATGATAGTTCTCGATGACAGAGTAATTCAAGACCTCCTAAAGCCCTAGGAGGAAGTTCTTTAACTAGCTATCAGTGTGGAAAGCTAAGAAATTTTAAAAGGTTTTGCACTACGGCACCCAAGAACTGTATCTCCTACAGTCGTTCATGGAACTTACATATATTCTGCCTTCATTTCTCTACTCTGCATAATGGAACAGGATCATCAGTTTCTCCTAAAACTATAGGGCAATTAGGTGCTTCATGTTTAAAACGGTTCCAGCCACAAGCATCTGGTATGAAGGTACTTCACGCAGTGGGAGTGTCTTCAGAGAAAGAAAACATGGGTCGAGTGACCGTGAGAGGTACCATTACTATAACATCGTCATTAGTGACTACTCTATTTGATACTGGTGCATATCATTCATTTATTTCAACTCGTATTGTTAATATTATTAATCTTCCTATGATGAAACTATCTTATGTAATGGATATTACTACACCCCTTTGTACGAAGATAGAGCAAGGTCTTTTTAGTCCTGACTATGTCTTCTCTCCATCAGATGTAGAGCTTGTTTGTAGTTTTCTGGTACTCAACATGAAATCTATTGACATCATATTTGGGATGGATTATCTCATTTCCAATAAAACCTAAATTTACTATTATCTTCGACAGGTATAATTTACTATAACTAGTGGTTAATATATTATCTTTCAAGGTGATTGGGACCCAGGTCTTGTAGAGCTATACCTTTTTTTCTAGAGTTGGGGAATGTGATATCAGTGTTTAATTTTTACCAAGAGTAGGATTCAATGATTGGTGATCTACCTCCAGTTTTCATTGAGTTTCCCAACACATTTCTTTTAGATTTACTTGGTTTTCCACCAGTAAGGGAAGTTGATTTCTTCATTGACTTAATTCTTGGTACTTAACTAGTTTCAATTCCCTTTTACCGCATGGAACTAACTGAACTGAAAGTCCTAAAGTCCTAGTTGGATGATCTTATTGATAAAGGATTTATACTCCCAAATGTATCACCCTAGGTGACACGAGTTCTCGTCTCTAAGAATTTTTATAGTTCCCTTAACTTATTTTTTGATTATAGAAATCTCAATTGAGTTACGGTAAAGAAAAGTATATGTTTCCATAGATTGATGATCTATTTGATCGGTTGAAAGGGGAGAATTAGTTTTCAATGATAAACCTTCGATCTGGTTACCATTAGTTTAGGATAAAGGAATTTGACATTTAGAAAAATGTATTCTGGAGTAGGTATGAAAATTATGAGTACCTTTTTATGCCCTTTGGCCTAAGAAATGATCCTGTAATATTCATTTTTTTGATGAACAATATTTTCCATGAGTATATGGATACCTCTATGGTAGTCTTTGTAGATAAAATTATTGTTCACTCTAAATCTGTGCAGGATCATGTGCAACATCTAAGAACAGTTCTGAGTATACTGAGAAATCCTTGAATTTACGCCAAGATTTTAAAGTATATTTCTAGATTTGGGAAGTGAAATTTGTGGGACATGTGGTTTCTGAACAGGGTGTAACAGTTGATCCTAAAAAGGTAAAGGCTGTTATAACTTAGGAGAAACCATGAAATGTCTTTGAGATTTATAGTTTCTTGGGTTTAGGTGGATATTATCATAGGTTCATGAAGTAATTATCTAAGTTGGCTTCTATGATGACTACTATGACTCAGAAGGGGTAAATATTTCTTGTAATGATAAATTTCAGACTTCCTTCATTGAGTTGAAACATATTTTTACTACTACACTGGTGATGACTCTTTTAGAGGCACTATAAGGCTATGTGGTTTTTTGTGATGCATTGGTTTTAGGCTTGGGTTGCATTCTTATATAGGGAAACCATGTAATTGCTTATGGATCTTGTCAACTTAGGCCACACGAGAAGAATTACTCTACCCATGACCTTGAACTTATAGTTGTGATGAATTATCTTAATAGTTGGTGTCATTACCTCTATGGAAAAAGGTTTACTGTGTTTTTAGACCACAAAATCCTGAGTTATTTCTTCTCTAAAAAATATTTTAATCTTCTCTAGAGACATTGGGTGGAGTACCTATAGTCATTCTACTTTTACATCACCTATACCCTGGGGAATGGGAATTTCATTACTGATGCTTTGAGCAAGAAACTTCCAACCCAGGCTATGAAAGAATCTTTTAAAGAGTGTAATTTTATTGATCTATTGGCACAATTTCATATTGGAGTTTAGGAGAAAGGGGATGAAGTTTCTTTAGTCAACATTAATTTGACATATTCTCTTATCTAGTTTATTCTTCAAAACCAAGAGTTGATTATGAATTCCACATCTTTATAGAATCTATTTATGATGGGGAGATAGTGTCCTAGTGGTTGTTCTCCAAGGAGGGAGTTCTGTGTTATCAGAACCACTATGTTGTGTCGTTAACAACAAGGAAGGCTGTAAGGGGATATTGTCATAATTCCTAGTTGAAAGTGCACCCAAGAACCACAAAAATGATCTATGATATGTGGAAATAGTTCTGGTATCCAGGGATGTGGAGAGAAATTTATGAGTTTGTATCACATTTTTATACATGCCTTAAGGTTAAGGCTGAGCAACAGAAACCTTAGGGTTTGCTGTAGCCACTTTTGATCCCTAATTGGAAGTGGGATGATATCTTTATGGATTTTATGTTTGGGTTTCCACATACCTAGAGAAGGAATTATTCAATATGGGTTGTGATTGACAGGTTGACTAAGTTGACTCACATTATACCCATTCGAGATACATCCAAATTTGAGGAGTTGAGGAATCTCTATGTAAAAGATACTATTTGTTTTTATGGAGTTTAGTTTTCTATAGTCTCTGATAGAGATCCTTGGTTTACTTTTCATTTTTGGAGAGACCTTCATGAGGCACTGGGATTTTGGGTTCATTTGAGCATGTCCTACCATCCACAATCAGATGGCTAGATAGAGAGAGCTATACGGATACTTTAGGACATGCTTTTATCTTGTGTTCTCGACTTTGGTGAAGCTTAGGATTATAACTTTGGACTGGTTGAGTTCTTTAATAATAGAAGTTACCGGTCTATGATAATAATGGAACCTTTTGAGGCCTTGAATGGATGACCTTATAAATCTCCATTGTGTTGGTCAGAGTTTGGTGAAAGTTCCTTGGTTGGACCATGTTTTTTGAAAGAAACTATATTAAATATTCAACTGATTCATCAAAGGATGATGATAGCACAAAGCTGATATGATACTTATGCTGATCAACGCCATAGGCATTTAGAGTTTTTAGTTGGTGACTAGGTTTTCTTGAAAGTTTTACCCCGGTTGGGTCATCAAAGGATTGGGGGGAAATTCTAATTTTTGGGACCTTTCAAGGTTGTTGATTAGGTTGGGAAATTTTATTACCGTTTAGAACTTCCACCATAACTGACGTCGATAAATAAACTATTCCATGTTTCACAGCTGAGAAAGTATCTCTCTGATCTATCTCATGTTTTGATCTAGAATGATATTGGGATTGAACGTGATTTATCTTTGATTGAGAGACTTTTTAGGATAATTGATTATGATACCAAGGTACTTTGTGGGAGAACGATACCTTTGGTTCGAGTGCTATGGCAACATGGTTCTGATAGTCAAGAGACATGGGAACACGATGCACTGATGAGAGAGCAATGTGATCATCTTTTTGGCATGGAAGCTTCTTCATAGGATTTCTAGGGGTAAAAAGTTCTTATGGTGGGGAGGTTGTAACATCCTATTACCGTTCTGATAGGTACACCTTAAACCTTGTCACTAATTTCCTTTTCATTGAGTTGGTAAGGGGTGATTTTGAATTGGGAGGATACTTATGATGGTGAAGTCATAGGTTTGTTGCACTCTCACCTTTAACTAATCTTTTTCTGCAGACTTCTAGGGAATTGAACATTATTTAATAGTAGTACACATCATGTAATGATTCTACATGAAAGTCATGAACTATTTCACACCATGATGAGTACACATCGTGAGTTGTCAGTACATGCTGGGATGGATTTAATGATTGGGTTTTAACCTGGAGTGTTGTTTTTTAATGAAAGATGATATGAATCTTGAAGGTTACAAAATACAAGTATTACATGTCGTGTATTGGTATTACACATCGTGTAATACCTGTTTTTATAGAGGTGTTACAAATTAAATACATTTTCGTCATTATGAAAATTAAATCGTTCACAGCGTGTAACTGAAGTACATGTCATGAAATGCCTTGAAAATATCCTATAAAAGAAGGTAGCGTGCTTGGTTATTTTTCATTCACTCATCTCCAATTTTTCTTCCTTCAACCCAAATCCTTCCCCTAGAGATTTTGGAGCCTTTATACTCTTCTAGATCCATTCCTTTGGTGTTCGTTCATCATTTCTTTGGAAGGTGACATTCAGGGTAATTTTTCTTCATTGATCTTTTTGTTTCTCTTTTTATCCTCTCTTGGGATTTCAATGGATCATCTTGTAATTGATGTATATATTCCTTGTGGTGTTGTATTTGGATTATAGGTTGATTTCTGAGGTCTTCTACACCTTCATTCTCGTTGACAGGTTCCGTTGTGAGTGTTGAGTTTCTAGAAGAGGTAGGTGGTTTCTTCTCGACTAGACAAATTGAGTATCCTTACATTTCTTGATTTATTTCAAATTTTTTATTTAAATTCAATTACTCAAATTTTATTTTAATTAAATTGATAAAAAAATAATTCTAGTGAATTAGGAGATTTGAAATGGTTTTGGCACAAAAATTTGGAAAACCCCCAATTCAATTGAATTGGGGTGTGTTTATAGAAATTGTTTGATTTGAATTGTTGGATCTAAATTATGTATTTTATTGAAATTTTTTCAATTAAATAGTTGAATTAAATTGTGGAAGTTAATTTTGAAAATTCTAGAATTTGTTTTGAATGGATTTCAAAGTTGTGAAAATGGATTTAAAATGATTTGATAGAAACCCAATGATTTTATCTAGTGAAAAGGGACTTTTTTTTATTAAAACCCATTTTGGTTTTAAATGGAAAAAATTTTGAATTTTGAAATGGAATAATGTAATTTAATTGTATTTTAGGAAGTCTTAAAATAAAATCTACATCATGTAAGAGCACATGAACGCCTTAGGTAGTTGGTGAGTTATTTGGATACACTCTATGCTATTAAAATGTTCTAAAACATACCTACGATGGGACACATCCTCGATGGGAGGGTGAAGAGTCACCTTTGGCCTTTGTCAAGGGGACGTGAGTATACTCTTTTTTTGAGATCACTTAGATAGTGTGGAATTCTTTAACTGGTTAATACTATCATGCCTTTTGGAAGATGACCATATTGCTCACTTGTTTATTTATATATGAGATATAAATGTATTCCAATGTTGTAAAAATTATTTACACGAATTTGTTGGATTTACATAAACTATTTTATTTAAGATATTTTTTTAGAAATATTACATCTTTTATAATGTAAAGCATGCAGTTTAAAATTATTTTCCATCATTTTGAAACTATATAGCATGTTTTTTTAAACATGATTTTTGAATTATAAAACCTATTTATTTTTAAAATTGAAAGATTTATTTGGATAATATATATTTGATATCTGTTATAGAATATTTGGTGGTATCCTATTAGGCTTAGGCTCAGACCCTACTTTTTTCCTTTGGGTGTTTGTAGACTTTGTCCTTCCAAGTTCAAGAAAATGGAAAGGATCTCTTGGATGAGGATCCAACTGTTGAGCTTTGGACATGGTGAGTTATGTCCTTAGGGACATTGGGAATATTTTCCGTTTTAGTACTTGGGCTATAGTACTTTGGGATTTTTATGCCTTGTTGTATTCTGGTACATTACTCCCAGTGGAGCTTCATTTTTTATGCATACTATCTAATCTCTTTTACTTCCGATATGTTTTGTGGAAAATTTGTTCCCACTTGCATACTGTGTGATACCGGGTACTAGTCTCAAACCTGTGGGGATTGGGAATGCCCTTTAGGATATTTAAGGGTTGGATTCATTATTGGGTTACTAGGGTACCTGAGCTGGTTCATGACATTGACCATAATCAACCTACTGAAGTCATTTTGGACATTTGAGCTGAATATAATCAAAACGTCCAACATAAACTTAATTGATTAAGCAATTTAAGAGAAATGATAATAAATAAAATAAAAGGAATAATAAACATGAAAAAAGTTTATTAATAGAGTAAATATTAACATAATTTTTTTGTTCATCAAGATAAATAACGTTCGTGATGAGTCAGACTCATGGTAAGGGTCAATTTACCTTAAAACCTCATTTTAAATGTTTTAAAGATTTATTTTATAACTATTATTCCTAAATTTATATATTCTTAAAATTAGTTTTTGGATATATTTATATTGACATAAATGAATTATAAATAAAATTTTCTACCTCATGAATTTTTTTAAAGGTTTTAAAAAGGAATATTTTTACGTATTTTATACAAAACATTTTGTATTTATTTACAAAACAAAAAAATGAATGTTATATTTTATCTTATATGTAATGAACTTGTTTTCCTACTAAAATAACCATTATTCATTATTTATTTTACTTTAAAAGATCCCATTTCTTTTCAATGAAAACCATTTTCTGTTTATTACTAGAATTTTTTGTTTTTTAAGGGGTCTTAAAAGGAATGGGTATTTTGATATCAAAAAATGCTTCTATTATGAGTTTAAATGATTTTTCGAGGGTTTAATGATAAAAAAGTGCAATATTACAATTTTTTTGTCATGATACGATAATTTATCATTATATATGGTGGCATATGATCCTCATATAACTTTTATGATGGGTGAGCCCGATATAGATTATACGACGGGTTTGCCCAATATAGCTCTCCAACACATGTATAATGTTCATTTCCTTAAAATGAAATAAAGAAGGAGTTAATTGGGTAGGTTTATACTATTTATTCAACTAGGATCTAGTTATTTTTTACATGAGTAAACAAGGGTTAGGTATATAATTATATGAAATTCTTAGAAGGATTTCAATTTGATTTCTATGGGATTTAAAGGTTTTAGTTTAGAAAAAAAGTGTTTTCTACATGTGGATATTATTTATTTTATATTTCAAAATAATAATCTGAAAAAGTTAAACATTTTATGGGTTTTCATGTTTTTCACTGGACTAATGATTTTATTTCTTTTATATCCCTAATTGAGATTTTATTCTTATCCCACATTTTTAATTATTTTTCATAGGGTTTAAGGATGAGTAGGAATAAAGAATAAATCAGGTTAAAAGTCATGAGGATTTATCATAAAAATAAAATTTTCTTTATTTTAAAAGTTTTATATTTTCAAATAAATGGAAAATTAGTGGAGGTGTCCACTTTTTAATATGCGAATTTTTATGTAATTATGATGTACTAATTATCCAAAACTCAAAAACTATAAGATCCTAAAAAATTTAAGAAAGTGAATTATTTTTTAAAAAACTCACTAAAATGTAATGTTTTAAGGATGGGTCCTTATAAACCAAGTAATGGAATTCTCATGGAATTACAGTATGAGGTGTATATGAATCATACCTCAATGACACATGATTATGTAGAAACTAAATTAAGACAAAACTAAACATGGAATAATAAAAAAAACAAAAATATCATGACATAAAATTATACATAACCCAATAAAACTAAAAATAAATTTAAAAAATAGTGGAAAAGTTAAAATACCAAAATAAAAAAGGCTTACATGGTAGATACATCTACTAAATAAAAATAAAAACTAAATTCCCAATATAATCTCTATATAACCTTCAAGGTCACCACTCATCCATAATACTAACCCACTCCTATAGAAATATAGAACCATAACTAGAAACTATAAAATATCTCAGGTCTATCAAATATAAGTTGGATAAGTATGGTGTGAGAATAAAAGATCTCAGTAGGTACGAACCACATAATACATACATTTCATTTCCCAAAACAACTCTCACATGCTAGTTTGAAAATTCACTACTAAAAGTAGATATTTTATCATTTTATAAAAAAACACATTTCATTCTGAAATCCTCTTTATGAACCATTTAAATAATTATTTGAAAATATTCATTTTAAATAAAACCACTCTTGAAACCACACACAAAATAAGGATCGAAAAATAACTAAAAAAATACCAACCTAGGAAATACATAAGAAAAAATAACCAGAGAAAAGATATAAGCACTACAGTATGTCACAATAAAATAAAATAAGTAAAAGTAACATAGGACATGGAACTAGAGTGACAATAAATAATAGGAAATAAAAAATATCTAATCATGGGAAATTACTAAAAATTTGTAAGGATTCTTTAAACATAAAATGTTTTAAACCATCCATAGAACTATATATGAAAACATAAGTCTATAACATACTAGATACCCTCAACTATACTCTATAGTGGAAATCCCTAATTTAATTTACATACTATAGTTTATCTAGTCTATCTAATTGGTACTAGGTAGTAACTATCTTTCTTCACTCACTATGATTCCAAGTATCCCATGATATAAATAACAGTAGTAGGTGATACAACTTTTTCCTAAAACATATCAATCATTAATAAAAATAAACCAAACACAATTCTCAACACAACTCCCTACACTCACTCATGTGAATCACCCCCATATAATAGTAAAAATTAACATCCCAACATAAGAAAATATACGGATTTCATAGAGGTTCACATTCATATGAAAAATTATTTCAAGGTCCCAAAAATACCTTAGTATTTTAAATTAAAAAAAGTTTTTATAAAGAAACACTATTAATTAAAATTCCATTTATAAAATAATGGAAACATAAAATTACATTATCAAAGTTCCAAATGAGAATCTAAACAATACATTATAATCAAACTCTTTGAAATCTATTTTGGAGAGCCTTTTTGGAAACCAAGTGGTAATTTGAAAACCAAGGTCTTATCAAGTTCATTCTATAAAATTTACACACACACACACACATATATATACATGTGTAGATATGTATGTACACATATGTGTACATATAGATTTGAAAATATAACCTATATATTTATAAACATTAATATGGAATACCAAAGGATTAATGAAGAGGCATAATTCAAAAAATACTTCAAAATATAAGAATTTACAAGTAAAACCATAAAAAAAACTCAAATTTGAATTAAACCAAACAAAAAAAATATAACAAAAAACCAATATATATAATTTATTAATTTAAAATAATTATTTTAACACTAAGTCTCTTTAAAAAAGTAGACTTAGGAATTTTGGAAAACTTATGTAATACATACAATTTTATTTGAAACATAACCATTTAAACTCTTGGATGTACCATTTTAAACCAATAAATTATACCCTATGTATTTTAAAAACAATTTATAAATTTTAAATCAAGTAAAATAAAATTAAAATTATTTTATAAATTTTAAATCATATAATGGTTTCCTTTGGAAATTAAAATTGTGAAAAAAACAACCTCAGAAATGTGAAGATAGTATAAAACTCTTCAATACAGAATAATAAAGGTTAGAAGAACAATCCACACATCCTAAAATCAATATTAACAATAAATTATTGTAAAATTCACTTTAAGGTTCAAAAAAATAATAAAAGGAATGTAAAATAGAGAAAACGTGAGAAGGAGGAAGTAAAAAGAGGAATAAGGGCCTTACCTTAAAGGAAACCACCCAAAAATTAGAGAAAGAAGCTTCAAAATTGAAGGGGAGGAGGAGAAAGATACCTCACCTAGTGTTATTAGGTGGAGTTCAATGAGTTTTAATAGAATAGGGATTAGGAGAGTGAAAATTGAGGAAGAAAATTGGACATTTCATCAAAATTAAAATTCTAGTCAAGAAACATGATTTGTCTTTACAATTTTCCAAAACACATGCCAATAATGATTCCTTAATTAGAGAGTATCTAGAAAATAAAAAATTGAAAAAACTGTGTTTCAAATAGAAAATGGATATATTAATAGCTACATACATTTTCATGGTTTTTACATGGTTAGTTATAATTGTGTGGGCCAACCGTGCACCTTGTATTGAAATCACAAAATTTTAAAATTTATGCTAGTTCGACTCAAAAATCATGGGAAGGACTAAGGACCATAAAATAAATAAAATAATAAGGAATATTTATTTTATAGTGTGAAAATTATTCCCATAATAATACTTTCAACCCCCATAATGACACCAAATTCAAAATTAATTAAAAATGACAAGAAATCCCAACCCCAAAAAAGGAACTTTCCAAATAATCATATCCAAAACCAATAAAAAATCAAACAACTAAAAAAAGACATGAATATAAATCCAAAGGTTACACCCTACAAGTCTAATGAGTAACTATCATATTGAGACCCATAATTTTTCTCCCCACTATTTAATAACACAACTTGCATGGTGGTTTAATTAGATATGGCACTTGAAAAAATCACTATCAAACATGACTCATACATCTGACCAAGGAAACTATATGGAAACACCTGGTTGAAACATGATCCAAGATTTCACAAAAATTACAACTCTCCAAATATGTATGAGATAATAAATCACTCAAATTAACTATCATAGATAAAAAACAAGCAGAAAATGTGAAAATAAAGACAAAAAAAGAAAAATAATACTAAGGGTTACCTCAAAATATTAGGCATAACTACCATCAAGATTACAGAGTTGGTAATAAATTATTTATATTCCACTAGGACCTCAAAAAAAATAAATTTTGAAGTTAGTTTATTTTACCCAAATTATGTAATGACTTCAGAACACTAGAGAAAAAAGGCTTGGAATGACCAAACCAACCCCACTGAAAGAAAACAAGAGAAAAATTAGCTTTAGAAGAAATAAAAATAAAAATATGAGACTTCTTCAAATTAGGTTCCTATGGTTTTCATCCCTCATGGGATGGGGAAACTTCATTAACACCAAAAGGAACTAGGATTCAACCCATTATGGTCACCTTATGAAAACCAACTCGTCCATAAATGCCCCATCTAACAAATCTTTAAACAAAAATTACATAGATGGAAGAAATAAATCATTGAGATCTTGATAAGGAACCTTTAAAAATATGTGATCCTTTAATGAATTTATATAAAACATCTTCAAATAAAAGTGAGTTAACTCATTCAAGCATTCAATTTACTCCTTCACCATCCACTAGCCTCACTAAAGACTCATAAGCTTGTAATCTACTTCACCTTAACTTTCATAGGAATAAACTAATTAATGTTGGTGGTATAAAATTAATACCACATAATTTTACCTTATAATGCAGATGTAAGTAAACCTACCATCAATCAATACTTGGTCCCTCAAACAAGCCTCACACATCCCTCACCCTTAAGGCTCCAGGAGTTCTCAGAGACATGAAAATTACTTCAATTCCATATAGAAACTCTATAACCTCTAGAATACCTCAATCACTAAAAAATATAGAAAAATATAGATAATATTATATCCCTACCACTCTACTCAGAGTGTGGGAAGATTCAACTACTATAAGAAATACACCAGGACACCAGGAGAAAGACTCCTTATGAGCCTTCCAAAGTTTTCATAGTGGAATAATCTAAATAACATGAAACCAAAAAAATCAAACAATAATAATAAAATTATCAAAACACACTCATATAGAAATAAAACCAAACTAAAAACTATAATATTATAAGATAAATCTTATCCATAATCCAAATAAATACAATACAGATAAAATTAAAACCCACCTTTTAAAATAACCTTAAAATTACTCATTTTAAACTTTAAAGCCTCAAAATATAGCTTAAATAACATTTTAAATTACCATAAACACCTTTAATAAAATCAATCACCTAATTTTAAATATCAAAACCATTCTAATATATTTTTTAAAAACTCTTCCCAAAACCTCTAAATCTCATTTTAATGTCAATTTTATCATTGTAAAAATGATTTTACAATTTTTAAAAACCCAAATAATTATTATTTTAAAACCAACATTCTCATTACCCAAAACACACAAAAAACCATTTAGTAACATTTCATAACATCAAAAATTATTCAATAGGGACCACTGGTTATGCTTTACTTGTCTACATGGTTTAGCGGACCACATTACAATCATGAAACCATTATTGTAATTCATGTCATATCATGAACTCTGGATCCAATGACCGTGAGATATCACCATGCGATGCAAATTCATATCCCATTATAATCCCAAAAAATATATAAATCCTTTAGAAATACAGAATATAATTAATATGAACCCAAATATAATAGATATAAATAAATGAAACTCTATATTGAAGACTTAAAAACCAACATCTCTTGGTGACTCAGGTTTTTGTCATAAGTATTGGCGATTAGTCACCAAACCATAACCTACCTCTTGAACTCTGTTGATCCTAAATTCAATCTACTTTTACTACCCAAATAGAAATTAATTCTATCAAACCTATTCCCTATTAATAATCTAGGATTTGATACCATTTTATCATGCAATAGCCCCGATCTTCTCCTAAACTAGGCATCCAAGGTGGCCTATGATATACCCAAGGAGCATCTCTGATTTCCCTTGGATGTAAAATAGTTCCTGGGAATCAAAAGTAATTACTGTGGAATATTTTTCCCTAATAAATCATACTAAACATGTAATGGAATTCTAATGTAATTCTGAAATGAGGGTTATACTAGAACCAAGGCTATTCTATGCTAGAAACGGAGTCTGGTCTATGTTTGTTGTTAATCAACACCATGATTATCAGTGAGTTTTCAAGTAAAGTGATCTTATAGTACAAAATGACTATGAAATTAAAAGTGGACTCATTTCCTAGTGTTTTCCAATTTTTTTCTCTCAAAATATATAGAATGATTCTAACATCATGAAAGGTTGTTTTTTGGAATTGAATTTTCTATAACACAGTAAATTCATGGATTTAACATTTATTGGGTTTAGAAAAGGTTGAGTTTTGAAGAGACATGGATCATCGCGAGTGTGCAATTGTAATGATGCTAATATCTTCAATTATGAGAAGTGGAGCATCACGAATGCGCAAAGGGTTGATGGTAATCTCCATGAATAGAGAAATTCTCACTAGAGATTCATCAATGGAGGATCTTTGCAAAGTTGTTTTTTGAGTTACATGAAAAATCCACTGAAGGCAAGGGATAACTGTGAATGGATAAGCCTAAAAATAGGAAGCTACCCTGACTTCATAACACATGAAAATAATTGGATAAAAATAAAAATCCCTCTGATTTTAGGAAGGTTATGATATTTTCAAATCTATTCTTTTGCGGGATTTTGCATCGTGAAAAGAATAGTTATGTCTTGACTGATGCCAATACTTCTGAGAAATGAGAGTTTCATGATGTATGTGTATTACATGATGAATCAGTGAGATTCACGTAGGTATTTTATTCCACAATGGCCATTTTTTTAAGGTAGGAATATTTGAAAATGAGCTTCACGAGAAGCAATATTAAACATCTAGTTTAAGTGAACAGTGATATCAGGTCCATCACCTCAAGAATTCTATACAAGCAGAGTCTCATGATCGTCAAGTAAGAAGACTTAAATGCCAATCTACTGAACTGAACTTCATGTCATTAAACTGGGTGAGAGTTCACCCAAAGTAGTGAGCTTGGGGGAGTCGATGGAAGTGTTCTAGTGGAGGTAGTGTACTATCCCTAAAATATTGTAGAGAATGTTTAACTAGCATAAAGTGAATGTGTATAAACTTCTATATTCAAAAACTAGTTAAGATTTTTGGATTTTTGTATGACCAAAACATTATTGTTGTATGCTCCTTGGAATATCCCTTAGTGGTTAACCAAGTAAAATTGACATGTTTTCTCTCTGATTATAATTATTTGATTTTTACACAATTCCATTAGATAGATTTATCAGGTTCCTACTAATGTGAGACTAATATCTAGAATTTTTGAAGAAAAAGTTAACACCTTAATTCACCCCTCCCATCTTATGGTGTTTTGGGTTCCTACAAGTGGTATTAGAGCCTAGGGGTTACTAGTGTTAAAATTTTCCTCTTTTTTTATCATGGATAATTCTATAAATGTCAGGGGAGTCCCCCTATTTGATGGAAGTAATTTATATATTTGGAATAAAAGTATGAGGTATCATCTAAGATATCTTGAAATGAAAGTTATTTTTTCCACTACACTGGGGATTTAGGTCAATGATGCAACATGTGTTTCTATGAATGAAATATATAGGAAAATGATTGATGAAGATTCCAAATCATAAAAATCCCTTACTACAAATCTATCGGATCAAATATATATGAAGGTTATAATTTTTACTTCATCCAAGTCTATATGGGAAATACTTGAGAATATATATGATGGAGACGACAAAGTGAAGGAGTAAAAACTCAATGTTTTTCACAATAGTTTCAATTATTTGAAAGTCAATCCTTAAGAAAATGTGGATTCCTTTTTTAATTGAATTACTGAAGTTGTTGGATAAATACAAGGACTTGGTGAAGAAATCAAAGACATTGAAATTGTGAAGAAAATCCTAAGAATACTTCTACCTCTCTATAATTCAAAAGTGTCAGCCCTTAAAGAAAGGGATATTTCTAAACATTATATTGATGATCTACTAATTTGTCTAGTGGATTATGAACTGAGAGTCAAACCAGAAGATGCAATGACTTACGTAAGCAAGGAAATGGAATTCAAATCTATGTAAAAACATGAGGTTTCTAATGGTAGTATTGATTATGATAATGAGGAAGACAAACTTCTTTCCCTCTTTACAAATAAATTCAAGAGTGGAAAAAGAATATTTTAATGAAAGCTTCCTATGGCCTATTTTTGATGTGTTAGAGGTGGTCACATTTCCTCTTGGTGCTCAAGAACACTCGATGATGAATAAAGTGTATCTGAAAGTATAAAAAAGTATTAGAAAAGGTTTCCCCAAAATGGAGACTTCAAATCAGGAAAGAAATTATAGAGAAAGATTTTTTTCTATAAATAAGAACAAGATGATAATGAACTATTTGAGGGTGAAGAACTAGAGTTTAATTATGAAACCCAAGCATCCATGCTGGATACAGTTGAATAGGTATAACCTTCAAAAGATAAATATAATTAGTTGGTTGGTGTTTTTGATCTTAAGGTGGAAATTTAGGGTTGTCTTGAAAATATTGATGATCAAAGAAAAAGAAATATAAAGTTAAGATCCATTTTGGAAGAGTCATCATAGTATGTTGATCGACTTGAAGAAGAAATTGATCGAATGTAAATAGAAGAAAAAGATAATTCCACAACTCTTGAAAGCTCAAAGCATGTTTTTGGATTTAAGATCAGGATTGAAGAGAAAGAAAAATTCATCAATGAACTCACATCCAAACTAATGGTGAAGACCAGTACTATTTAGGGACTTGAAGAATAAGTTGTTACTCTAAGAATTAAACAAGAAATTGAATCAAATTAAATAGAAATAAAGAATAAATTATAGTTTGGAATATTCTTAGATGTAGAGATGTTAGATATAGCTAAATGTGGTTCTAAAAGAGTATAGAATTCATTGAATGATCAGATATCCACATGTACCATAAAAAGTGGAATTGGTTGTGATGATGAAACATCAAAGGCTGAAAACAAGATAAATCAATATAAAGGGAAGAATAAAGTTGGGAATATCACAATGTAACTTGATGTCCCAACAAATAAAACATCAAATCCAATAGAAAAGAGAGCTAAAAATTACCCCCAAATATCCAGATATGATCTCTGGTCAAATTATTTTAAAAAATAAGGGTAAATAAAGAGGAATGGAAGTGAGAATACATTTCATCTTCTGAAATGTCAATTCTGTGACTTTTTAGTCCATACCAGGTCTTATTGTGAAGAGTCAAGAATCTATCTGAATGGGGAAAATCTTGGAAGTCAACAAAAGAGAATGAAACTATATCCTTCATATTATTGAAGAAATAATTACTATAGATATTGTTTTAAATGTTCTAACTATGGAAATAAATCTATTCATTATAGTAAAAGGAAAGGTGGGAACATTACCTACAAAACATAGATAAATGTCAATACCCATTAACCATGTGGAATTTCTCTTGAAAATAGATTTTATCCTCTCTAAGAACAACATGAGTATGATAAACCCATGCATGTGGAAAATATATTGAAAAGGAAAAAATTTCTTCCACCCAATCAATAATCTCACGGAAGGAAAAGAAGAAGATCAAGAAATCCAACCTTGTAGAAATAGATTTGAATGCTACAAATAAAAGTAGCACCTTGATTCTTGATAGTGGGTGATCATCCCATATAATGGTAAATGATGATTTATTAAATAATTTTAAGAAAAGATTTGATGGAACAGTGAGGTTCAAAAATGATGGTGCTTTAAAGATCAAAGGAAGTGGATGTATAGAAATAGAAAATGACGAGCTTAGGAAAAATAAAGTTCTCTATGTGGACGGACTGCGTCACAATCTCTTAAGTGTGAGTCAAATTTTTGACTCGGGAATGATAATGACATTTAATAAAAAAGGATGCACTACCAAAGGAAAGACAAATAATTTTCTCATGAAAGGATGTAGAACAGATTAGAATTTATACCAAGTTGATAGTAATAAAAACATTTGTTACTTACCTTTTGAAAAGGAAAAAAACTTGTGGCATTAGAGGTTGGGTGTGTCACATTAATAAAAAAATCAAGGAAAATATATTTATGCTGAAGATATTCATTGATATCGCCAATTTTAAGTGTGAACATGAAAAGACATGTGATGCTTGCATGTGAGGAAAGATGGTCTATATTTCATATCAGCTGAAGAACCAAAGGGTATCAAATCTAATTGTTCTTGTCCACATATACATATGTGGTCCAATAAATGTGGTTTTAACACATGGAGAGAGGTAATTCATTATATTTATTGATTATTATAGTATAATGTATTATGTAATGGTTATACATAAGAAACAACAAGTTCTTTATTACCTGAAAAGTTATCATTGAATAGATAAAAATGATATTGTCTACACAATCAATATTTTATGATCTGACAATGGGAAAGAATACACATCCATTTAATTTTAAAATTACATTAAAAAACATGGAATAAATCATGAGGTGGATGTAGTGGGAACCCCACATAAAAATGGAGTTGTTGAGTGCAGAAATTTACAAGTGAAAAATCTGTCTAGAACTACGCTAATAGAGAGTCATATTTATGGTAATTACTGAAAATAGGCTATTCAAGAAATAGTGTACACACAAAATTGAACATGACTTTTTTTGGGTGAAAACAAGACACCAAATGAGTTATGTTATGGAAATAATCCCTATATGAAGTACTTTCATGTTTTGGGGAGTAAATGTTTCATCCAAAACAAATAATACCATCAAGGTAAGTATGGTGATACTGAAGATGAAGGAATATTCCTTGGATATTAAATTAATATAAAATCTTAAAAATGTTACAACAATCATGTTATAATAGTTGTGGAAAGTAGTGATGCCAAAATAAATGAAGATAAAACTATAAATACCTAAAAGAGATCATATGCTAATATTATAGAATATGAAGAAGAAATCATTCAAGGGATATATTCTAATGAAGAAATAAAAGAATACTTATAGAATAATTAGGGATCATGAAATGATGATGATTTAGAAGAAGCATCAGAAGAAGAGCCCATGGATAAAGAAAAACCATCAGAACCTCAAAGAATAAATAGATGAGTAACAATTTATCAATCTAACATCATTATTGATCAGACATCACCCACACAGATCAGAAGTATGAGGAGTGAAGCTCATTCTACCTTCCTATAAATTATGGAACCAACCTTTTTTTAAGAATAAGAAATGGATGAATCATGGTTTAAAGCCATTAGTGAAGAACTTGATAAGATTGACAAGAACCAGACATGGTGTCTTGTTAAGAGACCAAAACATCACAATTTGATTGGAATAAAGTGGATCTTCAAAAAAATTTGATGAGCATGGAAATGTGGTAAAAAATATGGAACACTTAGTGTGTAAAGGATAATCATAGATTGAAGGAATTGATTTTTATGAGACATTTTATCTAGTAGCAAGACTATAGTCAATCAGGATTTTTATAGCTATGGAAATTCAAAGAGGGTACGAAGTGTATCATATGGATGTCAAAAAATCTTTATTAAATGGAGTTCTTGAATAAGAAGTCTACATGGAAGAACTAATGGTATTTATGATTGGAAATTATGAAGAAGATGTTTTTAGATTAAAGAAGTCCCTTATGGTCTAAATTAGGAACCACATTCATGTTATTATCTACTAGATGATTTTTTAAGAAGCTTCAATTCAAAAGAGTGGGTATTGATCATAATCTCTATGTAAAGAATTCAAAGGAAGATCAATTTATATTTCTTGTGTACATGGATGATATTATATTTGGTAGAAGTAGGAAGGTATATGTGGAAGAATTTTATGATCACATGAAATCAAAATTCAAAATGTCTATTATTGGTTAACTCGCATACTTCTTGGGGCTATAGGAAATTCAGAAGAAGGATTTAAACTTAATTTTCAGGTGAAATATGAAAATAATATGATGAATAAATTCAATATTCTTGACTCCAAACCAATAAAAACTATGATTTTTGTTTTAATGAAACATTGAAAACAAAAATATGGGACTCCTATAGATTACATCATGTATAGGGAAATCATTGGAAGCTTGTTATATTTGACTACAACATGACCATATATCAAATTTGTAACATTCTTAGCAGCCCACTTTCAAAGTAATCCAAAGGAAGATTATTTTGTAGAAGATAAAATAATCATGAGGTACATTAATGGTACTATTAATTTTGGATTATATTTTTTAGAACGATTAGATAATAAAATAAATTAATTTTATGATGCTGATTAGGTTGGAGATGTGGTGGATAGAAATTCCACTAGTGGTGGTGCATTTTTCATTGGAAATAAATGTGTCAGTTAGTTGAGAAAGAACCAAGAAATCACTTCTATTAGTATGGATGAAGAATAATTTATCTCTTTAACAAATGTGTTCACTCATCTATTATGGATGAAGCAACAAATATATCATATTGGTGATGAGGTGAAAAAACCGATGATGATTCACTGTGACAACAAGAGAATGATCGATCTTATAAATAATCTAGTTCAAAACTCTCATAAAAAACATATTGAGATCATATATCACTTGATCAAGGAAAAAAGTTGAAAATGTGGGATTAAAATGAAGCATGTTGGAACTGATGACCAAGTGGCTGACATTATGACTAAGCCACTGACATCACATGTGTTTGAGAAACATTGGTTTAACCTCGGTGTTCAACCACCTACCAGTGCATGAAGAGGTTACTGATAGTCTCCCTACCCATTTTTGTTTACTATTTTAATCTACTTTTGTAAGCAATGTAGGTTTATGGGGGAAATACGATCTAGGGGCAGTCTGTTTTGAGATCTAAAAGTACAAATATAGGCAATTTAGGTTTATTTACAAAGGGGGAGAATGGATAAATTCAATGTTATAAATGTTATAAAGGTTTTATCATTGTTTGTTTTTTAAAAACCATGAAATGATTATATGATAGGATGATAATTGGGTGTTATGAGGAAATGGTATGCAATGATTTTGTGACACGATGAGAATTAGGTGTTATGGGGAAACAATCAAAGTTTATCTTGGAAATATTTAATAATTCCAAAACATAAGAACCCAATTCATGCTTCCCATCATGTTTTCTACAATAATATTTTCTTATATAGACTTAGAGTGTTGGATTAATTTTCTATAGTGTTTCCTGTTTTGATAGAGACTAGTGCTTTATTAAATTTTACTAAAGATTTCCAACAAACCCAAAAGGGGATATTGTTATAAATAAGATTGTTTTGTGGTAGAAACAGATTTTGGTTTGAGATTATTTACAATCCACATCATGATGATAGGGGAGTTTGTAAAGAAATTGATCTTATATTATAAGATGACTATCGTATTGAAGTTGGCTACATTTCCCAATGTTTTCCAAATTTTTTGGCTCAAAATATGGAGGAAGAGGATAGAATCCAGAAAGTTTTTTTTCTAGAATTAAATATTCTCAAATATGGTAAAGTAATGGATTTCACATTGACTTTGTTTAGTGAAGGTAGAATTTTTCATAGATAGGGAGCATCACGAGTGCACAATGATAGTAATGTCAGTGATTATGAGAATTGGTGCATCATGAAGGGTTGATGGTAATATCTATGACTATAAAAAATATCACGAGATTTTTGTGAATGGAGAAGATTCGCGAATATTTTTTTTGGAGTTACATGAAAAAATCCACTGTAGGTGAGTGAGAAATGTGAATGGATGAGCCTATAAATTAGAAGTTACCCCAAATTCATAACACACAAAAATAATTAGATAAAAGTCTGAATAACTCTGATTTCATGAAGGCTATAAGCTTTACAAATATGATTTTCTATGCAATATTGAGCATCATGAAAAGACTAGTTAATTCTTGACTAATTCTAATACTTTTGAGAAATGAGAGTTTCATGATGACTGGGTATTATGTGATGACACAATGATCTTGGTGAAGGAAGTTTGTTCCACTAAGGTGGTTTTCTTTACAAAGGACCTTCACATATTAAAATATTGAATATTAAATTTAAGTGAACAATTATCTCAAGTGCATCAACTCATGACTTTTATGAAACAGAGCATCATGTAGGTTAGGGAAAAAGACTTAAATTCCAATTTACTGAATCAAACATAAAGTCGTTAAACTAAGTGAGAATTCACCCAAATATGTGATCTATGGGGAGTCAGTGAAAGTGTTTTGAGGAAGGTAGCACGTTATCCCTAAAGTCTTGTAAAGGTAGTGTGCTTGACATAGAGTGACTGCGTCTAAACTTATGTATTCTATAACTAGTGAAGATTAGTATATTTTGGTGTGACTGACACATTGTCAATGTATGATCCTTGGACTAGCCCTTAGTGTTAAACCAAGTAAAATTGATGTATTGTATCTTTGCTTGTGATTTTTTGATTTTTACACATTTCCATCATATAGGTTTAATAGGTTCTTATCAATGTGGGAACAAGATCTGTCACTTTTAAAGAAAAAGTCGACACCCTGATTCATACCTCCCCTCTCAGGGTGTTCTAGGGTCCTATAGGTTCCAGTAATTGGACCTACATGACAAAAGAATATATAGAAACATAATTTATACAAAAAAACTTTGAATAATTAGAATAAAAAATAGATCGACATAAAAATAAACATAGACAGATCTGACTCAAAATAAATTTAAATAAATAAAATAAAAGGTATAACATTAGAATATAAGAGGATGACATGGATGATACATCTACTGAATAAAAATGAAAATCAAAATTCACAACATAATCTACATTTGAATTCAAATTTCACCACCCATCCACAATAAAAACCTGATCCTAGAGTGATATTTATATAAAACTTGAAACTAAAAAATAGATCAGGTCTAATGATAGTGAGAGGCACAAGTAGAGGGTTAGAATAAAATATATCAGTAGGTAAGCACCATATAATTCATACCTTTCCTTTCCTAAAATTAATTACACTTGAAAGTTTAAAAATAGATGATTGAAAGTTGAACTTTTATCATTTTATAAAACAAACACATTTATTTCTCAAATATTCTCCATGACACATTTAAAGAATTATTTGAAAATAACCATTTTTTGAAAAACCAACCTTGATACCATAACCAAAATAAGGGTAAAAAAATAACTAAAACAAACACTAACTTAGTAAATATATAAACAAGAATAACCAAACAAAAGATATAAGGATAAGGGTATGCTAAATTAGAATACAACAAGTAAAAGTAAATAAGGAAATAATAATAAATTTATAATAAAAATATGAAATATTGAATATTAAATAATGAAAAAAATCCTAAACATCATATGAGGAGACCCAATACATACTCAGTTTGGAACAATCTATAGGACTATCAATGTATTCCTAAGTTTATAACCAATAAAATTCCATTAACTAGGCTCACTGGTGTCACTCCCCTATGGAATTTCGATACCATAGTGGATCTAGTTTATATAATTAGGATTATATATAAACCATCACTCATCCCTCACTACATTGCTTAAGATTCTATGATGGTAATAAATATGGGAGGTGAAATATCCTTTGAATAAAGCATACCAATTATTAATCAATATGATCCAAAAACAATTCTCAACCCACCTACTTATACTCACTCATGTGAATAAACCATATTTAATAGAGAATATTCACATCCCAACATAAAAAATAAGTGTGGGCTTCAAAATAGGTTAACATTCATATTAAAACCCATTTTAATGTATCAACTGGACCTTTTCATTATAAACTATAAATTATTTTTTCTAATGAAATACCCCTCTTTCAAAAAACATCCAAAAACAAGTGAAAACATTAAATTACTTTCTCGATGTATAAATAAGCCTCTAAACCATACTTTTGAAAGAACCCCATTGATATCTCATTTGGAGAGACTTTTTGGAAACCTTGAAAACCATGGTCTTATCAAAGGGAATTCTTTGAAATATATATATATATATATATATATATACATGTAAACATTTATATATACACATAATCTTATATATATATACACACATCACTTGTATACATATAAACATTCATAATAATTATCAAAGGATCAATAAAGAGGAACTATTCACAATATTTTTCAAAATATAAGAATTACCAAGTAAAACCATCCAAAACATAAACAGGAATTAAACCAAACAAACCTAAATTCAACCACAAAACCAAGATAAATAATTTATTAATGTACAATAATCATTTTAAACACTATGGTTCTTTTAAAGAGGCATCTTGGGTATTTTCAAAAACATACAGTGCCAATGCATTTTACTTGAAAACATAAGCTTTGAAACTCTTTGATCTTACATTTTAAATAAAACCATTATTCCATAAGGATATAAAAACGAATTTATGAATTTAAAATCAAAATAAATCCAATTAAATTGAATTTAGAAAGTTCTAATAATCCAATGGAGTTCTTTAGAAAGGAAGAGGATAGAAACACCAACCTCAGATGAGTGTGTATGCGATAAAATTATTTACTATGGAAGGATAATACTCTAATGAAAAATAAAAATACCCTAGAGTCAATATTCACAACAAATTAGGGCCTAAAATCACCCTAGGGTACAACTAATTTGAATCCAATGCATGTAAATAAGATAAAACAAGAGAAAAAATGAAGGAAAAAGGGGAACATGGGCCTTAACTTGACGGAATATTGAAGATCTTCCTTGGTGCACTTAGGATGACTCAAATGAGTGGGGATAGAATAGGGGTGAGGAGAGTAAAATCATGGAACCAAAATTAAAAATTTAGTACATGCCACACGATTTTCCAAAATGTACACTTACCCTGTTTCATTCACTAGAGATTACCTAAAAACAAAATAATGATACCCCACAGTTGGATAAACCATGTTCCAACCCTAAAAACTGACTGTTAAAATATGAATACATTTTCTCTATTTTTTCATGATTAGTTTTGACTATGGAGGCTATCCATACACCCTTCACTTAAATAATAAAAATTCAAAATTTAAACTCGTACTAACCGAAACTCTATTAAAGTACCAATAGATATCAAATAAATAAAATTTTAAGGAATATAAAGGTAAAAGTGTTACAAATAGGATAAGTTAGTACAATAAATTATTCTACATTAAAATCAATACCAAAATAAACTAAACAAGTCACTAACCATCATTGTGTGACATGACGACTCTCTCCCACAATGTCACTTCCATTGAACCAAAGAAAAAATATCATGGGAATAATATACCACAAAGATGAACCTTTTATTTTTCTATATCCGTCAAAACAAGGAATACATTACACCCATTAGTTATATATAGAGTGCGAGTGTAACTATCCCAGTAGGATCGCTCCAACTATTCCTTGAGAAACCTTTGTTAGATAATTCAATCATGCTAGTTTAGAAATAAACATATAAAAGTATTCTTAAAATAATTTAAAGTAAAGTAATATGTAGGAAACTTTATAAAACTTAAGGCATGATAGTAGAATCTATGTAAATAAAAATTTCAAAACAAGAATCATAGGATATGGCCTAAGTTCACTAAGGTCAAGGAACATAAGGATAACTTTACATTATTGTGTCCAAAACTAATCATCTCTAATTATACCCAAGCCTGATATGTAGAACTATATCAATTCTAATAGGTAAAGAAACATCCAAAAAATTTATCATCACAAATTATGGTATAATCAAAGGATATAAATATCAAAGTTAATGCCTAACAGTCACTTGTCCAAGGATCACTACCCAAGCACCTGAGGTTTCTATGAAGTATATTCATTGTCAAATAATTAAAACTTCATTTCAAAAATAGTTTCTATTTAAAGAATCATTTTATAAAACATGTAATGGGAATCATCAATTATATATATAAAACATGATTTCGAAGTCACTTTATTTACTCATATTAAGATGAATTATTAGTAACAAATTTAACATATATAAAAATCCTTAAAGCTGACCCAAAATAATTTAAAAAAATTGAAGACATTCTTTTTGGAAGTCTATAAGATATGGTTATTCAAATGAATAATTTCTTAAGAACCACCTACCATAACCCAATGAAATCGATGGTGAGAGTCTACTAAAGAATAAAAAAATTACCTAACATCAAAACACCTTATCATAAGTTAGGTTAAAAAGAACCCTATGACTCCAAATTTACTAGTAAAGAAGAAAAATAGGTATAAAATTAGAGTAGAACAAAAAGGAGAAAGGAAGGGTCACTTACCAATGATTTCCTAATGAATATTTGAATTGAATTGAAAAGAAAGTGGAGGGATAGGTGAGGTGATCAACATTAATGTCCTAGAATGTTTGGAATAGGGTTCTACCATGATAAAATTAGATAAATTTCAAAATAAACCTTTTAATTACACTCTATTTAATCAATTTATTTATATTTTAAATAACCTAGACACAACAGTTCATGGTAGGATCTATCCCTATCCGAGAGTGACACTCCTCTATCGATGTTAGCCTATAATTATGACTCCTCTGCCCTGGGTCGCATCACAACATGAACATTTTCTTCATGGTGTTATGAACCTATATGTATACATTTACAAGGTGCCTCGCTACAATGACCCCTCATCATGGAATGGCACACACCCATCATGATGTGACCTATTTCTATGGATAATTATCATAAAGGTATGGACTCTTACACATAATGTCACTCATATGTATCAATCCCTTAAATAATGTTGTGTATAGTTATGGTGTAGCCTCCCCTCGTCACATTATGACCTCCCACTTCTACAAATTGTCAATATTATGAGTTATTATATATGAAGGTACCCATATGTATGAGTACCCTAGAGACTCCTACATATGGGAATTTCCAAATCTAGTTGTCACTAACAACATCACACTATAAATCCCTTCAAAAATGGCATGATCTTTGGTAATCCTCAAATTGGAACTCATCTCCAAGACTCTGTGTTTTGATTCCTTGATAGGTCATGTCATAACTTCCACTCACCACACAGTGTTCCATTTTAATCATGGCATGTTGTTCTTCAAAACTAAAAATATCCAGATAAAACTTTGGAACACCCCAAAATACTAGGAATACCTACAAAAATTAATTAATTAATTAATTAAAAAAAATTAATAAAATTTGTATTTAAAAAAGACATCGTGGGTGTGAAAATTCTCCTTACCATATCCCTTTTCCCCAAAAATCAACCTGAAGATGGATTCTTAGTGTAACGAACCGACCCAAATACCCTCTCAAACTGGTACCCAACCCAACCCACCACATTTTCGAAGGTAATTAACGATCCCCAAAATTTGGAGACTAGTAACTAGAAATCAAAAATAAATAGTGGGAACAATTTCATCCAACGTGAAGCAACAACATGAAATATATACACAATAGAGACAAAAAAAAGATAGATATATGCCCTAACAGAAAAACAAATAGCAGAAACCAAGTGACATAAGAGTATAAACAATCCCTAAGTACAGGTCCAACCAAAAATTACCACCAAAATAATAATATCAACTATATGTGATAGCATGAGAATACTCCCACCATCTCACAACTAGCTAATCAACTCACCTAATAGAAAACCTTAATGACTCACTATGGTGACCTACCTTTCCTTGTATCAAAAGAAAAAACTAGGTCTATGCACCATAGAATAGGTATGTAGGGTGTGATATAACAGGATCGATAGGGTACCACCCATGTGTTATATATCATGTTTCAAAAAAAATAATCCAAGAATGCTCAACTTTAAAGAAAACAAGGCATGATAACAATTTAAATTTTTTTTATATAAAAATAATGGAAAACTAATTTAATTTCCACCGTTTCTAAATTTTGAAATAAAATAGGTAAATTAGTTTAAAATAATTTCATAACCATATATCACAATATATATACCATGTCAAAAAAACATGCATCACATCTCATATCAAAT
Organism: Viscum album; assembly: GCA_963277665.1. NCBI lineage: Eukaryota > Viridiplantae > Streptophyta > Magnoliopsida > Santalales > Viscaceae > Viscum > Viscum album. The sequence continues at coordinate 1,645,817,058 of OY728159.1, forward strand.
CCATGGTAGCACAATGAAATAGTACAAACCAAAAGAAGCCCAAATCAGTAAACAAGCACATGTAACATTATTACAAGGATCAAAATAGGCTAGGATATCTAAGAAAATTGTAGCTAACATATAAAATAACACACTCATGAAGCCACTAGACATATTCATCAATCTTAGAGAGTAGAGGAACACTGCAATAAGTGAACCCCCCAATAGGTCTAACAAGTCCATAGAACAATGGTCCTAGGGATTAAAGATAATCCTCATGAGAAAACCCCCTAACAGTAGTATACCTTCCACCTAAGTACCCAAGGATTCCCATAAAAACTATTTTCCAGAATAATTCTCCAAACCATTTCCTCATTTCATTCTTTGAAAACACTTTCAAAAAACCATTTCATCATTTTATACTTTGAAAACCATTTCACAAAACCATTTAATAGTGATTTGAAAAACCCTATTCATTTACCAAAACCAGGGGAAAACCATATTTTATGAAAAAACAAATCCCCTCCCCACACACAAAATAATAAATTATATCATGCCATTTTATGTAATAAAACAACTTATCAAAATAGGAGCAACACAGTTTACCAACACATGCTTGAGATTGAACCACCTACTTAAAAACTCAGGTTGCACACAATCAAAACAGAACCCTCCATAATAAAGGATTCAAAAATGAAAATAGAGTCCCTTAATAATTCACACTCACTACACCACAACCAACAATGGTGATGGACCCTGGAATAGGATCACACAACATATCTACATAGAAACAAGAAGAAACATCACCAATGGTCAACGGATCTGATAATGCAATAAAAAATTGCTACCATGATAAAAATAATGAATAAGAAAAAAGAATCACTCAAATGGAGAGAAAAAAACTTACCATAATGGTTATTAATAACCAAATTAATCAATCTGGATTGAATAGAGAGTTCCAAAATCATTTGAGTAGCCATCAAGGTCCAAATCCAAGAGATCTGTGGATGAATGAGTAAAAAATAAACCTATGTAGTTCCCTAAAATCCATCACCATGAAATTTACATGGAATGTAATCCATTTACATGTCATGTAATCCCCAATAATTAGATACACCAAAAAACCCATCACATTTTTATTAAAAATTGATCTTTTAATACTACACGGTGTGTAATCCTTACATGGTGTGTAATCACTTTGCACTGTAAATCAGGTTCACGGGATCATACCTGCAAAACTTACACATTATTTACTCCCATCACATGACATGTATTTCTCATACAGAATATGAAAACTATTAGTTCTTATATAGAAACCCAAACCAACCCAGGCACTCTCTGAACTTGGGGAGAACCCCCCAAGCCGTTACACACTTATACCTGAACTCTGTTAATTCAATCAATCATCCATCTATGAACATTGGGTTATTTTACTTAGAAAATGTTATCCATCCAATTGAGTTCTGAGATGCACCCAATTAAATAGGAAAACAAGTATAGAGAATGAATTTTTTGAAAGTAGGTAATGAGATGATTCAAACTCCCCATCACAAGACTTTTCATCCCCAAGAAGTCATGTGGAAGAATACAGTTTGGTAAAAAGGTGATGCCACCACTACCTCATCAAGGAATCATGCTCCCAAGTCTTAGGATAGTCCAATATATGTTTCCATAGAACTATGACAAAAGTAATTAACTTCTCATGAAATAATTTCACTTGAGAGTCAATGATCTCAGCTATATGCTCAACAATAGAAACATCTAACTCTAACTCAAGTTCTTCTTCAATCAGAAAGAGAGAGGGATCAAGATGGTATTTACAAAGCTATGATACATATAAAACATCATGAATTCCTATCAATTGATATGATAGTTCTAATTGATAAGGGAACTTCCCAAGCTGCTCAATGGCCTCAAATAGACCAACATCTTGGAGCCAACTTTCCCAATTTTCCAAGCCAACAGTGACCCAAATGAGGATAAACTTTCAAGAAGACCTAGCCAACTAAGAAAAAATCCAAAGGATGACACCATTGATCCTAAAAATATTTTTTTGACTATGAAATGTATCCAAACACCAATTTATATTAATAATCCTTGAGAACTTCTCTTGAATCAAACTCAGTCCAACCAAAGAAGCTTCATCCACCTCTTCCCAAAAAAGAGGTGATATAAATGGGAAACCATACAAAGATTCAAAATGATACATTATGATTGATGATTTATAAGTATTTATATAAGAAAACTCAAATATTCCTTGATGGATATCACACAGTCCATTGGAATCCAAGACAAAGACGTGAATAAATACCTCCAAAATTTGAATAGCATGCTCTATCTGATTGTCTGTTTGTAGATGATAAGATTTACTCAACCTGGCATGTGTCTCCATTTCCACTTGGATAAATATATAAAATATCAAGGTAAAATAAGGATATATTTATGAAAATATGATATAAGTAACCCCATGTAAACTAACATCTTCCTAAACATAAATCTTACCTAGATCTTCAACTTCTGTGGTGTCTTTGATCAGAATAAAATGATTTGAATTTTTCAACCTATCAATCACCACCAAGATAAAAGTTAGCCCCCAGGAAGTTCATTTTAATCCAATAAAAAATACATGGATACCACATCCCATTTCTAAACTAGAATCAGAAGAGGCTAGAGAAGACCAAAAGGTTTCAGATGCTCTACCTTAATCAGTTGACAGGTGTAATAGTGGGACACATAATCAACAATTTCATACTTCATAATAGGAAAAAATAATCACTTTCTCATGTCATAATACATATTTGTACAACCTAGATGAATAACCCACGAAGAGCTATGGAAATACAAAAAAACTCTTCATGGATGTTGGGATGACAAACTGATCCCAAAAACTGAGAATACCATCTGAAGAGAGAGGCCATCCAAAAATAGACTCCCCACCATATAGGTTTTCTAGAATTACTATGAACTCAAAATACTAATACTAAATATCTAAAAAAAACTTAAGAAGATATGACGTTAGCTGAACACTGGTCAGAACCATAGCTTCAACATCATCCCAAGAATCCAGATGCAACTAATAAAAAATCCCCATAAGGTTCCATTATTCCTTTTAGTTCTAGAATATTTTATGATGGAACTTTACTTATAAGAGAATATTCAATAAAATTCCCCTTACTTGGGGTGTAGGTGATATCAAAGTCAAATGTTTGAAGATATTCCATCCATTAAATCTATCTAAGATTCAAGTCCTTCTGAGCAAAATATTTCTCAAACTCTTATGGTCATAAAATTATGTGAACCTTTTCCCAAAAAGGTAATGCTGCCAATACTTAAATGCATGCATAACTAGAACAAGATATAAATCATGATTAGGGTAATTCTTCTCATGTGGTAAAATATGATGATATCTAAAAGCCACCATATGATCATCCCACATGATCACACCAACCAAACCAGCACCAGAAGCATCAAAGAAAAGCAAATACCCATTTCCAAGATCAGGTATGCTCAAAATTGGATCTAATGTCATAAGATGTTTCAGTTCATCCAAATAATTTTAGCACTTTAAATCCCATATTAATTTCTTCCCTTTCCTAGTTGAGTAGTAAAAGGTGACACCAACTTTGAGAAATCCTTGAAAAACCATTGATAGTATCCAGAAAGACCAAGGAAGACTTTAATTTCAAAGACATTCCATGGTTTTTTCCACAAAAAACCACCTTTACCTTCTCAAGATCAATTGATAAACCATGATCAGAAATCATGTGCCCAAATAATTATACTTATTGAATCCATAAGTTTCATTTCTAAAGTTTTCCATACAAATGATGACTCCTTAGGATTTCTAAATCCAAACTCATATGGTTATCATGATCATTCTTAGATCTTGATTAAAATAAATTATTATCAATGAAAAATAACTAAAAAGTGTTGAGATATAATTTAAATATCTAATTCAACAAATCCATATAAACTATAAGTGAATTTTTAAGACTAAATGACATCATAAGATATTTGTAATGTGTATACCTTCTCTTGAAATCCATCTTTGGTATATCCCACATTTGAACACTGAGATGATGATAACATGACCAAAAATCAATATTCAAAAACCACTTTCACCCCTTTAACTAATCAAAAAAATCATCCAAATGAGATATATTATACTTGTTCTTAATTTTTACCTGGTTCAACTTCAGATAGTTAGTGCACAAGGAGATTGAACCATCTTCCTTCTTGGAAAAGAGCACTGGGGATTCCTAAAGAGAAATACTAGGGATAATGAATCCATTCACCACCATATAGTATAATTGAATCTTGATCTATTTCATCTCCTCTTGTGCCATATGATAAGAAGGTATTGATATAGGATGTGTACTTGACACTAGGTAAATTATAATCTCTACCTTAATCTCTGAGGGAAGCCCAAAAAATAATCTAGGAAAATGTTATGAAATTCCCAAAAAAATGGTAGGAAGATCAACAAAAGAACATATTTCATGAGGAAAAACTGCTACAACAGACAAAAAACTCTCAAGATCTAGACAGGAAGGTCCTATAAGACTAGACCTCAGATCCCACTCACCAAAAAACACATGCGGTCTCTCATCAGCTATAATAGAAAAGACATGCCGATGATAACAATAAACCCCAACATGATGAGTGATGTCATCAAAAATATTGATCAAGAATAAAAAAATACCAGACTAACTCCACATCAGCTATTGACAATGCACAAGGACACTAAAACCCCTGTTTTTTCCTCTTCCCAATATGTATCACTAACTTCATAATAATGGACATGAGCTCTGTTAGAATTTACACTACTAGAAAATGGTATATTTACAACGGGTCATTTGTGATAGGATCCAATTGCAAATACCTTTTTTGACCAAATTTCTTTGCAAATGACCTATTGTAGAAAAGGGAGTTGAAAATAATGGTTTTTGCGATGGCTCATCAAAAAAAGAAACCATTTGCGATGGTATGATCATCCGTCGCAAATAGATTCTTTATGTTTTTAAATGCTTTATTGTGAAGGCCCATTACAAATACTATTTGAGACGGGGCTACCATCCAATCGCAAATAGTATTTCCAAGTTTTCTGAAACCGTGTTTGCGACGGGACCCATTGTAAATAGTATAAAAAAATAAAAAAAATAAAATTGAATAAAATAGTAATAAAAATAATAATAAAATAATAATATTATTAATAAAATAATAATATTAATATTAGTAAAATAAAATAAATTATAAAATATTCATATAATATTCATATAATTATAATAATATAATAATAATATTAATATTAATAAAATGATATAATTAATATTACTGATATAATAAAAAATTATAAAATAATGAAAACCTCAATATTCACAAAATATATATAAAAATAATAAAAATAAAATAATAAAAAATAATAATTTATAAAATAATAAAAAAATAAAAAAATTAAACAAAGTAATAAAATAATAAAAAATTAAATAAATAATAAAAAATGTAATATTCGCAACAATATAAAAATGCACTATATAGAAATATAAATAGATAATATTAAAAATAAAATTTACATTCAAATGTCTTATCATAAAAAATAAATAGATCACTGAGGGGGAGGGTAGTTTGGAGAAGCTGGAGGAGATGGTAGAGGGGATTCCATCCCTAAACCGCGAGTCAGACATCACATGTACCAAATACTCCTGCTCTTACTACTGCTGTAATTAACGCATCTCCTCCTACATCTCCTGCTTCTACTATCATAGAAAATATTCTTACTGCTACTACAACCATTGACACATCTGCTCCTAGTCCCTAAACATACTCTCTATAAGCTCACTCCGAGCTTGTAGCTACTCCTGATACTTTGCATTAGATGACGATGACTCTCCATGAGCTCCTATCAAGTTGGATACTGACATCACAATAGTTCCATAACAATCCACATGCGTCAATAAAGAGTCGATACGAACAACTCAACCTCTCTCGAAGGCATACTGGGTTGCCTGTATCCATGTTATCTCATCAGATTGGTGGGCATTGGTCTGAGTATCAGTCTCATCCTAACTATCAGTCTGTGTCAAAGATGTAACAGCCTCATATGACTCATTCAATTGAAATTTAAAATTAAAATAGTTAAAATATTATTTACAGTTAAATTTTAAACTCTAAAAGAAAATATACTAACCAAAATATGATGCTGAAAAGCACCTCTAATATCTTCAGTGGTCATATCACTATACATCCTTCTATAAATTTCAAACTCTGAAATATCATGTTTTTCAACTACCTATATGAATATGAAATAAACCATTTAAATTTAAAGTTATATTAAATATTTAAAAAAAAGTTCTTATCAAATGATCCCTATGTGCACTTAATGTATGACTATCAGATCGATGTGTCACCTCATGTCTCCCCCAGTTTTTTCAACCTAAAAATAATATCCTATGAAAAGAACCACCCAACCAGTATGAACATAATCCATCCCAAAAATCAGATGAAATCTAATCAGTTCGGTGGGTACGACAGGACTCATCAATCTCTATCACTCTTGTTTTCTCCATTACTTTCCTTATCAAATAATGAAAAAACTGACTACAACACTGACACATTGTCCCCTGCCATGCTTTCCAGATAGTGTAACACATGTTCTCATCGATGTGATACCATAAACCCTACAAATAATTTATAATATCAAGTTATGAATTAAATTAATTTCAAAATAAATATTATTTATTTACGTACCATCCAATGATTGAACATGCAGCACTTCACATCAATGAGAATCGAAACCCATGAGACCTATGCTTCAGATAAATAATTATGCAATATAGTGCTCCCCTATCTAGTAGCTATATGTGTAATGTTGTGAAAAAGAAACAAATAATCAAACAATTATTATATAAATAAATTATTGAAAACTAACTAAAATACACATGTACACATACCTCTACATGCATAGATCGAAATAAATATGTGGATGTCTTTCAGGGATAGGGTCAAGAATCATCAATCGTGCAAGATCACACCACCTATGAGTCTCCCCTGAACTACCAATAGTATGAGGGCTAGATGAGCCAACATCCTACTTGTCTAAAGGTAAATCAGCTTACTCCACCAAACGAAATAGTTCCTCTTCCATATGAAACAATAAATAACTGTTGTTAAAAAATAATTGAATACAATCATTATACATAGATATATATTATATATGATTACAATCAGAATTTATCTGTGTAAATTTTCATCTTCATCCTCATATTCATATCATATGATATTAATGTATTTATATTCCTCCTCAGAATCATCAATTTCTATATGAGTTTCAGCTTCATCACCTCTTATCATTTCAAATTCATTTGTAACATCATTAACACCATCATTACAATCGATCCTTAACTTTGGGGCATCATCATCGATATCCATATCTCTTCATGAAAAAGATTAATTTAGAGTTCTCTCTTGAAAAATTTCAATTCCTTCCACTTCAATGGATCCACATTCACTTTGAGTAAATTTAATTTCCCAAGATTCAATTTTTATTATGCTCCACCAAACACTCAACTCTCTTTAAGTAGAAAAATATTTTGAATAATAGATTTGATGTACCTGATGAGCCAAAACATGGTTCATTTACTCCAATAATACTTTTATATTTAATATTAATGATTCCATGGGTTAGATGAACACACAAACCTCACTCAGTATCAAAACACTAACATTTAAACATCTTTATGTAATGTTATCCAAGATAAAATAGTTTAATAATTTATTCTAGAATGCCGTAAAATTTAACTTCAGTTTATCTATGATGAGATCCTCTCAAGCAAACACCACTATTCATTATTTTTTGACTCTCTATATGCACATGTATTAAATCAAAAACCATTCACCACATATTCATTATAAGATTTAACCGTTCTTGATGGTGGGTTACTCAATAAACTAAAATTGATTATCAATTTTGTCAGCATGTTGAGATACCTGAATTTTTTTAAAATAATTATCAATATAAAATATAATAAATTTATTTTATATGTTAATCCAAAAAAAATTTATGTTACAAATTTTTGAAACCAGTAGGAAATTTTTTTTGTTGATGTTCTTCAAGAGCAGCTGCTGTAATTTTTAGAAGTTGTTTCTTGATATGATTATCATATAACATACAAATAAAATAAGATCAATTTACTGTAACAAAAATTATAAAATAAGTAATAGGATAACTCACTGTACAAATGTTTTCATTTCTTCACAGTCAAGGAAAACATATGTATAATCTCCTTGATGTTCATCATCTGAAATCAATCATTCATGAACTCCACCGAAGCTAAGTTCGGGCTGATTAAAAACTGATAATTTATTGTCTGTTTCATCATCAACATTTCACTCATTACGACCCATAAATTTTTTAGGGATATTCATATTGAAATTAATGAGAGTAGAAAAAATAAATTTCCTCTTTAAAATAAGCTTTTGCAATTGAACCTTCAATTAATGCTTTGTAACGTAATTTTTTCTTCAATTTCTACATGCATCATTCGAATGGGTACATCCATTGAAACTGTACTAAAACTCCACATTTTTTTTCATGAAAAAAATTTAATAATAAATGTTCCACTGAGTTAAACAAAGTCGATGGGAAGATTTCTTCTAGTTTAAATAAAATTAAAACATCTTCTTACAACATGTTTAATGCATCATAGTCACTTGTCACCACACATATGTCTCAGAAAAAATATGATATGTCTGTTAGCACATACCAAATCATATAATTCAACAAACCTATTAATCCAATTGGAAGAAGTATTTTCATTATAACATGACAATGATGACTTTTTAATCTAGTAATATGACCATTTCTGACACATCATCCCAAATTGGAAGCATAACCATATGGAAGTCTCAAATATTCAATACACTGACAAAATAATAATTGATTCTCTTTAAAGAGCATATAAGCTTATTTTGGCTTCATTAACTTCTGTGATCTGACATTTTCAAACAGTTCAAGTTCTGGTCACCTGTAAATTTGGGAATGATCAAATCATGCCTTTAAATTATCTTTGGTCTTACCTGGTGTATCAAAAATGTATGAAATAAATTATTAAAATAGTTCTTCTCAATATTCATGAAATCTAACATGTGATGGACCAACAAATCAGACCAATAGGGAAGATCCAAAAAAAATCAGTTTTATCCAATTGTGTTCTTTTCTAGAGATATCAATTTTTTGTTGGTTTATTATTGGTCTAAATGTGATAAGAGGTAATGGAGAGGAAATTAATTTTAACTCTATACCTAAGATAATTGTTGTAGGCCCATCTCTTTCAATTGTTCCTTTTGTGAAATGATATTTGTTCCTCCGAAAAAGATGATTAGTTGGAATGAATTTGTAATTACATTAATAAAACAAGGCTTTTTTCCATTCATGATCATAAATTCTTTGCTATCTCTCATACAATATGAACATGATTTTGGACCATGTGTACTCCAACCATATTACAATCCATATGCTAGGAAGCCACTAATTGCCCACATTAATGCATCATTCAATTTTTTTTTTGTTTCTCGACAACATCAAATGTATTGACACCATTAATCCATAATGAATTTAACTCATCAATCAATGGTTTCAAATAAACATCGATATTATTTTCGAATTTCCTAGGATTACTAAGGTAAAAAAGATATATGGTTCCTTCATCAACTTCTAATGAGGTAAATTGTACAGAGTTATAAAGACATGCCAACATGAATGCTGACTACCATAAGAACCAAGTGGACAGAAACTGTCAGTAGAAAGACCTAATTGCACGTTTAGGGCTTCTAAAAAAAATATAGATGAACTTAGTCAAATTATTTCCATGAATTACCATCATAGGGATGATTTAAGGTTTTACTAGTCGTAATATTGGTTGTGTGTCATGACATCAATATAGTTGTGTTCTGAGACATAAATAAATGCTACAATTTGGGTGTGAGTGGGAAATATCTCAATTGTTTTATAGGAATCAATCCAAACTTCCCTTGTTGAGCCTCTGTATACCTCAATTTTCCACATGTTGGGAAACTATGCAATGAATTATTTCACCATATTATACGATGTAATCATTTGAACATGCATGAATCTTCTAATAACTAGGAATCAAATTACAAACCAGACTTTTTATCTCATAGAAATTTATAGGCAAAACATTTCCTTTAGGTAGCAGTGTTTTTACCAAATATAATATCTAATCAAAATAGCTATTTGAAATTCCATTATCTGATTTAATAGACATAAATTTATCCACTGCTTCAAATTTTATTATCTTGCAACAAGGATATAAGGCATCCTAAATGAACCTCAAAAACTTATAAAAGTGTGATGGTTCCAACTCATGAGTTAAATTAATATCATCCTGAGTTTTATCTTATTGAAAAGACAGACATGTCACGTCATGTACTAAATTTTAAAACTGTGCCAGATTTGGAACCAAATTATTAGTATCGTATATGGAACTGTGTTAATCATGTTGATATCAAAAAACATAAACTCATTGAAAACTAAAACAAAATAAATAACCCCAAATGTTTTTAAATGTTTCAAACATCCTCAGAGAACATTTTTTACAATGGAAATTAATTATCCCTTCTGAAATAAATTCTGGTTTTGATGATGAAAATGATAAGAACGCTTCAACACCATCAATATATACAATATTTAAACTAGAATAATTTGGATTCTTGTGCATATTTATCCAAGTGTGATCATCTAATAATGATTTTTTTCAACTTCCTTGTTCCATATTTCTCCAAAAAATATAAAACAATTAGTTTTTTTATAATTTAATATAAAAAACACTATAAACAAAGAGAAGACAATTAAATTCTCTTTTCTATCAAATTTTAATAATTTCTATTATTTCATACTTATTTGTTTTATTTTTCAAACTTTTATACTAATGTATACTAACTTATAATAATTTATAATAATTAAAACTAATTATTATTAATTATAGGTAATTTTTACTAATATTTTTTAATTACCAGTGTCACAATTTCTAGTGGATTGGTGACAACTCTTTTTCCCGAGGACTCATCTTCACTATCTCTAAATGAAATCACTATAAAAAATCTTCTTTGATATGCAAATATTAATTTATATATGCATGAATATAGGGAGCAGGGAGGCCTCTTCATGATCTCTCCATTATCATGCATATGAAAATAGATATCCGTAAGTCTTAGTTGATTTTTCATAGTGATTTTAGTCAAAGAAAGTGGATATGATTCATCGAAAAAAAGATCCTCTTTTGCCCGAAGAATCATCTCCTTGCAACTTTATCCGACTGAAATCAATATGAAAAATCTACTCTGACCTACGTATATCTATTTTCGTATGCACGAGAATAGAGAGTAGGAAGGTCTCACCACATTGCTCTCCATTATCGTACATACGAAAATGGACATCCATATGTGAGGACATATTTTCTCTATTGATTTCAATGGGAGAAAATTACAAGGAGATAAGGTGTCGGGCAAAAGGAAACCACCAATATACTGGAAGTTGTGACAATTTATTACAATTTGTTAAATTTTGTTACAATTTCTTGCTAATTATTGCTATTTATTACAAATTATTAGAATTTATTACTAATTATTAGAATTTATTACTATTTATTATAATTTATTATAATTATTAGAATTTATTACAAATTATTATTAATTATTATAATATATTTCTAATTGTTACTAATTGTTTCAATTTATTACTAATTGTTACAATTTATTTTTAATTACTACAAATTATTAAATTTACTACAAATTATTAGAATTTATTACTAATCATTAGATTTTATTAGTAATTATTAATAATTATTGGGGTTTATTACTAATTAGTAGAATTTATTACTAATTTTTAGAATTTATTACTAATTATTACTAATTATTTTAAATTATTACTCATTATTACTCATTATCCAAATTTATTAATAATTATTACTAATTATTGCAATTTATTACTAATTGTTATAATTGTTTTACTAATTATTGCAATTTTTTACTAATTATTTCATTTTATTACAAATTATTAGAATTTATTACTGATTATAAGAATTTATTAGAATTTATTACAAATTATTTGAATTTATTACTAATTATTAGAATTTATTGATAATTATTAGAATTTATTACTAATTATTAGAATTTATTACTAATTATTAGAATTTATTACTAATTATTACTAATTAGTATAATTGTTTACTAATTATTGTTAATTGTTTCAATTTATTACAAATTGTTGCAATTTATTACAAATTGTTGCAATTTATTACAAATTGTTGCAATTTATCACTAATTATTACAAATTATTGCAATTTATTAAAAATTATTTAAATTTATTACAGATTATTAGAATTTATTACATACTATTAGAATTTATTACTAATTATTATAATTTATAACTAATTATTAGAATTTATTACAAATTATTAGAATTTATTACTAATTATTAGAATTTATTACTAATTATTAGAACTTATTACTATTTATTACCAATTAAAAGAATTTATTACTAATTATTATTAATTATTAGATTTTATTACTAATTATTAAAATTTATTAAAATTAATACTAATTATTAGAATTTATTACTAATTATTACTAATTTTAAGAATTTATTACTAATAATTACATGTTGTTGCAATTTATTGCTAATTATTAAAATTTATTTCTTATTGTTACAATTTGTTATTAATTATTAGAATTTATTACTAATTATTACAATTAATTACTAATTATTTTTTTACTAATTATTACATTATATTACTAATTATTAGAATTTATTAGTAATTATTAGAATTTATTACTAATTATTACAAATTATTCGAATTTATTACAATTTATTACTAATTATTTGAATTTATTACTAATTATTAATAATTATTTAAATTTATTACTAATTATTACTAATTATTGCAATTTATTACTAATTGTTACAATTTATTACTAATTAATACTAATTATTGCAATTTTTTACTAATTAGTTGAATTTATTAATTTTTTTTGAATTTATTACTAATTATTAAATTTTATTACTAATTATTAGAATTTATTGCAAATTATTATAATTTATTTGTAATTATTAGAATTTATTACCAATTATTAGAATTTATTACTAATTATTAGATTTTATTACTAATTATTACTAATTATTATAATTTATTGCTAATTATTACTAATTATTATTATTATTTATTACTAATTTTTACTAATTACTAGAATTTATTAAAATTGTTACTAACTGTTGCAATTTATTACTAATTCGTGCAGTTTATTACTAATTGTTGCAATTTATTACTAATTGTGGCAATTTATTACTAATTATTCCAATTTAGTACTAATTATTACAATTTATTTCTAATTATTACAATTTATTACTAATTATTACAATTTATTATCAATTATTTCAATTTATTACTAATTTTTACAATTTATTACTAATTATTACAAATTATTATAATTTATTACAAATTATTACTAATTATTACAATTTATTACTAATTATTACAATTTATTACCAATTATTACAATTTATTTCTAATTATTACAATTTAACACTAATTATTACTAATTGATATAATAACTAACAATTAATAATAATTCATATTAATCACACATAATTATTTGTAAAAATAAACATAAACAATGATAAATAATACTATCAAATTCTAATTTAATTTAACTCCAGCTAATTAACAATAATTATAAATAAAATAAAATAAAATGAATGAAGTAAAAAAATAAAATAAATAGATAAATATCTTAAAACTGAAGCTTTCGAAGGATATCTGCTGTGAATAATGCCCAGAATTAAAATTTTAAACTATGAAAAATTTTGAGCTAAAACTTTCCACAAAAGAGATTGAGGGGAGTAGAGAATTGAGTGGAATGAGGGAAAAATGGGTGGGGGTATATATAGGTTATGTTATTGTGACGAGCATATTTGTGATGGTATTACCGTCACAAATACCCACTTGTTAAAAAATCTTTTGCGACTATGCCTGTCGCAAAAGACCACATGTCGGCATATTATTTGTGACGGGATTTACATCTCGTCACTAATACTAAAACACCACTGTGTATTTGTGACGGTCTACTATAGCATGTCACAAATACTATTTCTCATGTTTTGGCGCGCATGGCACGCCAAACCTTTTGCGACAAGATCCATCACCTCGTCGCAAAAACCTTGTTATTTGCGACGGACTAGTTTTCCTGTTGAAAAAACCTTTTTGGAGGACTATTTGCGATGAGACACTGACCTGTCGCAAATGGACCGTCGCAACTACCCACTATTTCCGTAGTTTTAAAGCATACCAACAAAATGGATAGATATAAATGAGTGGGAAGAACCGATATCAAATAAATCATTAGCTACTGAGGATGGAATAAAAATGGTACCTCTCACTATCAATGGACTCACATCTACCTCAGCTATACACTCTTCTACTGCGTGAAGGTGCTTTACTCCTAATATAAGGACCCATCCTTAAACATTACAAAATCTTGAATTAAATGGATTATTCACAATGAGGATCTTTTCAGGTTTAGAGTTTTAGAGAATTAGGTCACAACATTTACATAACAACATGAATATTACATGTAAACAATTCTACTCAGTATCAATTTTTTCATGAAATAAAAAAAACTCTTGAAAAGAAGCGAGTCATGTCTAGTTCCATGTTTTAGAAAACATGACATTTCCTTGATCCCATCCTTGACCCTTATTCATATTTAAGTCATGTAGAAAATATTTCAAAAACATGGGATGAGCATAAAAATCTCAGTAAGGGATATAAAATAAAAAATGAAAACATTAGCCCTTCAATAAATACAAAACAATGAAACCATACTTTTCAATAATAACATACCTCATGAAATCATAAGATTTATGAATAATACACAGAAATCATAAATCATAAAGTTAACTTGTGGAATCCATATCAAACTTACATTTTAGCTATCACAACTATATTTGGAGTCACATTTGGAATACCCATCAGAGTATATTCCCTAAATCTCTTAGGAGAAACATTCACATTTACCTCCATCACGTTACCCAATGCATTGGAGAGCTATCTCGAGATCACCCGCCCTAGGTTTATCATAAAACCACCCATATATGTAAACAATTACCAATAGAAATAACATATTCATAACCCATAAAACAATCATAATGGAGGATAACATTTCCACATTGCAATCACAATATATCATAAAATATTGACAAAATCAAAGCTTTTATCAAACCTTTTTCAAAACCATTTAAAATATTAAATAAAGAGATTTTTGAATCAAAGTGTCCCATACCACTTTAAATTATTTGAAAGAAATTTCAATTTCAAAACATTCATTTCCATATGAATAAATCTTTAAAACCATTTTTAAAACATGGACATTAATGTTAAAGATTTAGAAGAATAAACCTTTAAAACATTTAAAATGACATTTTAGTTAAAGAGTTTTTAACCAAATGAAAGATCCTAGAATACAAATAATTGAGGAATAGCGTTTAATACTAACTTAATAATTTCATGATAATAAATGTATTCATGATATAATATGCCAAAGGACAGTATATACACCATATAAGAGTGAATTGGTGCATATCAACAATGAAGTCTCAATGGAAATGTAAATTGAGATGAAATACCTTATAAAGAAGGCATCCTTAGATTAAGGATAAATCAATTACATAATTATGTATTAAAAATATAAATACACCCAATATAAGTGTACATTAAGTGTAAAACAATCAGAGTTTATTCACGCATATTCATAGCACGACATAATCAAGAAGTAGATGTTTAACCCAAAAATTGAAATTGGGTTAAGAAGTTTTCTTATAGAAATTCAACAGCCTAACAATGTAACTTTAAAATTCAGAAAATAAGTTGATGAGAGATAAAATTATATCTCACCACTTGGATATAAAATTTAAATCAATAAGGATATAGAAGAATATATCCAACATAATAAGATGTAAATTAAAAGACATAACAAAAAGAAGTCTTTTAAAAAGAGGAGGGTGAAAGGTTCCCTTATCGATTTGGTAACTTATGAAACATACACCCCATGAAATAAAGATCACACAATTAATATTTAAATACCCATAAATTAAATTATATTACACAAATAATACAATCATGGGTAGTACATCCACCACACAAAAGGAAATAATGGCTAATATAGCATGAATCTCCTAGGAATAAAAATTGAGATGAAAAAAACCATACCATGTTGTAATCAATCAAGTTGTATGAGAAAAAGTTAAAAACCACCAAATGAATCACATAATTGCATGAATATAAATATAATCATGATAATATATATCAAATGGCAGTAAAAAATACACTACATGCAATAAATAAGTAGTGAACAATGGAAATCTCACAGAATTAAAAGTGAGATAAGAAATCCATTACCTCGTGTCCAACTTGAATCATACATTCCTTGTCCTTATTGAATAATACAATTAAGTTAATTTATAGTTTATTAATAACATTTTTAATGTTTATTATTAATTTTATATCACTTATTACCTTGCAATAACATTTATTTAATTATTTGAGTTTATATCAGACATTTTGTCGATGTTTGGAATTTGAGTTAAAAATGAACTTGTTATAATTACAATTTTTCCATGTGGTCAAAAATTCATTATATCCAGAATGATATTAATGATTAATATATCATATACATCATATATATCCAGTATATATATATATATATTTATAACAGTGCATAACATTTGGAGATAATAAATGAAATGCACTGTTCATGGAGATGGTAAGCCGTACGTACGCATGAATGCTAATTACATTTCTATTTTTTATTTTAATGGAATTAAAACATAATTATACATAGGTATATTATAATTAAAGTATAATATCATATATAATATCATTAACTCCATCCTGTATAAATCCCACATAAGGCATTAACGAGTCATATCACTTTGAGGGGGCGGTAGTCCGCACTTCCAAAAATGAAATTATCACGTTTACCCATTACGGAAACCATAAAGGTATGATATAAATGAAAAATATAGAATCATAAGGAAAACATAAACATAAAATATATCATATATAAATATAGTTCTATCATAATGGCCTCCATGAGAGGCGGTAGGAGTTAATTGAACAATCATCGTTTCGTGAGGTGTTAGTTTTCCATCCACAAAAACATTATGTTCTTTACCCATTAGATGGAGGTGTGTGTAAGTGTAGTTAAAATACTTATTATAAAAAAATCCTATTATATTTAGGATACTGGTTTTGTTATAAAATAAAGTAATAAAAATATTTTAGGGGGTTGGATAAGTAAAATAAAACAAAAGAACTTAAGAGAAGACGTTACCTTTAAATCCAGTAACTCTCTTTGGTTTGAACCAAAAGGGTTTATCGAAGTGCTTTATGCCTAAGGTAAGGATTCTAGGATTAGAAGAGAGATATTGGGAGCTTATTGGATTAGAGTTTTTACAATCCAAAGGCTTGAGAAGTGTGTGAAATGGGTAGGAAGGGATGGATTTTTATAAGGGAGAGGAGGGGATCTTTAGGAAAGCTTGAAACAATTATTTTATTATAAACTCATATTTGGTTTCAAAAGGTCAAATAATTATTAAATTAGAATTTGAGATGACTCATGGTCGAAATAAAATCATCCAATAAGAATTGGACAGGTTTTTGATATTGTTTTATTATTTATAATCTTATTTATTTAAATCATTTATTAATGAGGTAAATATTGCATCATTATCGTGTCATAAATAATTTAATTTATTTGATGTCCAAATATTATAAAACAATTACCATGATTTGGGAAATATTTTTATCTTTCCAAATAATATTTATAGTCGAAAAGATAACTTATATAACCCCATGTAAAAATTTATTTACTAAAAGATATTTGTTTGTGTCATTTTTGTCTTTACTTTAAATTAGTTAATATAAAGTGTCATTATTACTCTCATGTGGCTACATGAGGTCCCAAATTTAACCCAAGGATACCCATGCTCCGATATGTATCATTAAATAGGATTATGAAACTTTTTAGGGTAATTTAATATTATTATAATATTATATATTTACCCTTATTTATTATATTTACCCATTAATCATGGTAAATAAAATATTTACTGAAGTAAATATTTAAAATGTCTAAAAATAAAAGTTAGTTATTTACACAATTTAGACATACTGATTCAAAATATGGAATCAATTTTTTCAAATTCAAAACATAGAAGTGGTAGAAACTAATTTAAAGTCAATTCCCGCTGTCAAAACAAAAAGGGTGTTTTTAAGAAATAATAACTATCGAAAGTTTGACACTTGTTTATGTCCAATTTCAAAGTGAAATTAATTCCAATGTCTAAAATTGGATTAACTGGTAAAAATATATTCTAATTAAACTTTATAACCAATTAAGAATATAATCTATCCATATAAATAAATTATATTAAAATGCATTTTTGAATTAAAATACAGTATTTTTCACTATTCATTAAAAAAATGAACATTATCAGAAAAATACAAAAATTTCATCCAAAGTAAATTTTGGTGTCCTGATTCTAAAAAAGAATTTTATTTTGTCAAATAGAACATATAAAACTGAAAAAACTGGATTTAAAGAGGGTTCACCATTAAAAGGCAGTAAATCGACCTTTTAGTGGATATTAGAGTATTTATGCTTAAAATCGAATTCTTTACTTATTTTAAGCCTCTATCATTTATTGGATAAATGTAAAAAAATTCAACAAACATATATAATTATATTGTAGTTAGTTCTATTCATTCCCACTAAAACAACGGCTAGGCATTAACTACCATTTAAAATAATAATATTATATTATTAGTGTGCAGCGTAAGATTACAACGAAACCCATTGTTGCATATTGGGTAAACCATGGAACATAGTGTCCCTTTTAAAGTAGAATTAATATTTAATTATAAAATATTAAAAAATATGAAAATTTTCATGTTCTTTATTTACCTAGGATGTTACATCCTTCCCCCCTTTTGGAAATTGAGTCCTTGGAATTTTAAAGTTGGGCTCAGAAACTTAATTGAGAGTCCCACATTGGGAAAAGAGTCAATAAAACTATCGCTTCAAAATAAAGGAATAGAAGTAAAAAGGTTACCTGAGAAAAAATATACTAGGATTCCATGAAAACATGGATATGGAGGAGAAAAAAAATCATTATGTTCTGGTGGAGAGTGATAGAAAACATTATTAGGAGAAAGTTAACCACCAGAAAATCACAAACATCTGATGGGTTAAACAGTCCTTGATTCCCCAAAAGGAAAAGTTAACAGTAAACGTTTTTTTAAGTTACTTATCATTGATTAATTTATTTACGAGATTAACTAAAAACATAAGAAAACATACTTACTTGTCATATAGACTTTCACATATTACTAAATTCTACCACAAACTCATCTTTTCTCCAAACGATGAGTATTCAAAACAACTTGTTCACATTAAAATCTCTAGAATCAACTTCTAGAGTTTCAAATAATCCAAATAAGATTAACTTTATATTTTCCTTGTCTTTAGGCATCAACCAAAACAAAAAATGGTTAGTGCGAGATCAAACAATACCCAAAAAGGATAATCCTTTATAAAAAAAATACTACTCTTAATGTCCAAAATTCAACAAAAAGTGCCCAAAATTCAAGAAACACCATTCAATGCATAATTTTCCATAAAATTATTCAAAATAATCCAAAATAATACTGAAACCAAAAACCAAAAAGGATTTAATTCCATAGTCTTCTATAGTAAATCTTAACATTTATCTCCAAATAACATCAACTACTCTTAAAGTCTCATACTGAAGTGTAATTAACCTAATCACATATTCTCTATGATAGGTTAGTCATTTCAATAAATAACCCAAATATCCATATTTCCAAAATAAAACATAAATTCTTCCAAAAATAATATTTCTACCATTACTCCATAATTTAAATCCCATAATATTCCATTTTCCTTAGGTATATATTTTTTCCCAAAAGAGAGAACGTCTTCCAAAATAACCTTTACCACTTAATTAACAAATAATTTCTATAATAAGGATATACATTTGATAAAACATAAGATAAAATTATTCTTTATCCATAAAATCATTTAACTTAAATAATTATTCATACTAACCAGAGACTTCACATAGGCCAGTGGTAAGAGATACGCCCTTGTCACCCTTCAGTTGTGGGTTTGATTCCCGTAGCCTTGCTGGACGTGGCGGGTTGTCACCCTTCCTGCAGGTTGTCCTTTTTCTAAAACCATATTATTTTATAACATTCCCCAAAAAGAGATAAATTCCCCAAAAATAACCACAACATATTTTAACCACAAGATTTCTCATTGAAGCTCCCATTTCATTCAGTATCTCATTAATAAAACTACTACATTTTCTTTCACATCTATTGTTACGTTGGTTCATTCTAGATCCAACCATTTACTAAAACCAAAAAGGTCAATGTGAGTTTATCCGTAAAATATTCATATATAATCTTATAAAGAGGGTAAAAACTAAGATATACTAATTCATGTTATCTTAAACTCATTCAATTTATCAAAAATAACTATGAATCTTTCTAATATGATAAAAATTATGGTTATGTCACTTATGCTTAAATAACAGTCTAACCTGTAAATTTATCTTAACCAAACTCTGATACCAACTATAAGGACCCACCCTTAAACATTACATAATATTGAATTAAATGGATAATTTATATTGAGGAACTTTTTAGGTTTGGAGTTTTAGAGAATTATGTCATAAAATTTACATAACAACATGAATATTACATGTAAACAATTCTACTTAGTATCCATTTTTTTCATAAAATAAAAAAGACTCTTGAAAAAAAGAGATTCATGTCTAGTTTCATGTTTTAAACAGCATGACTTTCCTTGATCCCATCCTTGACCCTTATTCATCTTTAAGTCCTATGAAAAATATTTCAAAAACTTGGGATGATCATAAAAAGATCAGTAGGGGATATAAAATAAGGAATGAAAATATTATCCCATCAATAAATACAAAAAAATAAAACCATACATTTCAATCATAACATACCTCATGAAATCATAAGAGTTATGAATAACACACAGAAATCATAAATCATAAAGCTAACTTGTGGAATCCATATGAAACTTACATTGTAGATATCATAGATACACAGAGAGTCACATTTGGAATACTCATCACATTATACTCCCTAAATCTCTTAGGAGAAAAATTCACATTTACCTTCTTCACGTTACCCAATGCATTGGAGAGCTATCTCGGGCTCACCCACCCTAGGTTTATCATGGAACCACCCATATATGCAAACAATTACCAATATACATAACATATTCATAACCCATAAAACAAACATAATGGAAATATAACATTTCCACATTGCAATCACAATATATCCTAAAATATTGATAAAATCAAAGCTTTTATCAAACCATTTTCAAAACCATTTAAAATATTAAATAAAGACATTTTTGAATCAAAGTGTCCCATACCACTTTGAAGCATTTGAAAGAAATTTTAATTTCAAAACATTCATGTCCATATGAATAAAAATATAAAACCATTTTTAAAACATGGACATTAATGTAAAATATTTAAAAGAATAAAAATTTAAAACATTTAAAACGATATTTTAGTTAAAAAGTTTTTAACAAAATTAGAGATCCTAGAATACAAATAATTGGGGAATAACATTTAATCAGAACTTAATAATATCATGAGAATAAAGATATTCATGATATATTATTCCAAAGGGCAATATATACACCATATAAAAGTGAATTGGTGCATATCAATAGTGAAGTCTCAATGGAAATGTAAATTGAGACGAAATCCCTTATAAAGAAGGTATCATTAGATTAAGGATAAGTCAATTGCATAATTATGTGTGATAATATAAATAAACCCAATATAATTGGATATTAATTGTAAAAAAACCAGAGTTTATTCACACATATTCATAGCATGACATAATCAAGAAGTTGATGTTTAACCCAAAAATAGAAATTGGGTTAAAAAGTTTTCTTACAGAAATTCGACAGCCTAACGACGTCACTTTAAAATCAGAAAATAAGTTGATGAGAGAGAAAAGGATATCTCATCACTTGGACATAAAATTTACATAAATAAGGATATAGAATAATATATCCAACATAATAATATGTAAATTAAAAGACATAACAAAAAAAAGTTTTTTAAAAAGTGGCGGGTGAAAGGTTCCCTTACCGATTTGGTAACTTACGAAACATACACTCCATGAAAGAAAGATCACACAATGAATATGTAAATACTCTTAAATTAAAGTATATTACACAAATAATATAATCATGGGCAGTACATCCACCACACAAAAAGAAAATAGTGGCTAATACAGCATGAATCTCACGAGAATAAAAAGTGAGATGAAAAAAACCTTACCACATTGTAATCAATCGAGTAGTATGAGAAAAAGTTAATAAATACCAAATTAATCACATAATACCATGAATATAAATAGAGTCATGATAATATATATCAAATGGAAGTACAAAATACACCACATGCAATAAATAAGTGGTGAACAATGGAAATATCACGGAATTAAAAGTGAGATAAGAAATCACTTACCTCATGTCCAACTTGACTCATATGTTCCTTGTTAATCTTAAATAATAAAATTAAGTTAATTTATAATTGATTAATAAACTTTTTAATGTTTATTATTACTTTTAAATCACTTATTACCTTGCAAAAATAGATAGTTAATTATTTGAGTTCATATCAGACATTTTGTTGATGTTCAGAATTTGAGTTAAAAATGAACTTGTTATAATTACAATTTTTCCAGGTGATCAAAACTACATTATCTCTAGAATTATATTCATTATTTAGATATTATATAAATCATATATATAAATTATATATAAGTATTTATAATAGTACATAATATTTGGAGATAAGAAATGAAATGCACCGTTCATGGAGACGGTAAGCCGTACGTACGCATGAATGCTACTTCCATTTCTATTAATTATTTTAATGGAATTAAAACATAATTATACATAGTTATATTATAATTACAGTATACTATCTTATATAATATCTTTAAATCCATCCTGTATACATCCCACATAATGAATTAATGAGTCATATCACTTTCCGGGGGCGGTAGTCCGCACTTCCTAAAATGAAATTATCACGTTTACCCATTATGGAGACCATAAAGGTATGCTATAAATTAAAAATAAAGAAGAATAAAGAAAACTTAAACATAATATATATAATATATAAAAACACTTCCATCATAATGGCCACCATGAGAGGAGGTAGGAGTTAATTGAACAATCATCGTTTCGTGAGGCGTTAGTTTTTCATCCACAGAAACATTATGTTCTTTACCCATTATATGGAGGTGTGTGTAAGTGTAGTTAGAATAATTCTCATAAAAAAATCCTAGTATAATTAGGATACATATGTTTTTATAAAATAAAGTAATAAATAGAGTTTAGGGGGTTGTAGAAGTAAAATAAAACAAAAGAACTTAAGAGAAGATGTTACCTTTAAATCGGGTAACTCCCTTTGGTTTGAACAAAAAGGGTTTCTTGAAGTGATTTCTACCTAAGGTAAGGATTCTAGGATGAAGAGAGGGATATTGGGAGATTATTGGAGTAGAATTTGTACAATACAAAGTCTTGAGAAGTTTGATAAATGGGTAGGAAGTGAAGTATTTTTATAAGGGAGAGGAGGGGATCTTTAGGAAAGTTTGGAACAATTATTTTATTATAAACTCATCTTCGATTTAAAATGGTCAAATAATCATTAAAGTATATGTTAAGATGACTCATGGTAGAAATAAAACTATACAATAATAATTTTATAGGTTTTGGATATTTTTTTTATTATTTATAATATTATTTATTTAAATCATTTATTTATGAGGTAAATATTGCATCATGATTGTGTTATAAATAATTTAATTTATTTGATGTCCAAAAATTATAAAAAAACCATGATGTAGGAAACCTTTTTAGATTTCCAGAAAATATTTATAGTCAAAAATATAACTTATATAACCCTATGTAAAAATTTATTTACTAAAAGATATTTGTTTGTGTCATTTTTGTCTTTACTTTAAATTAATTAATATAAAGTGGCATTATTACTACCATGTGGATCTATGGGGTCCCAAATTCGACCAACTTATACCCATGGTCGGATATGTATCATCCAAGAGGATTAGGACACATTTTAGGGTAATTTAATATAATTATAATATTATATTTTACCCATATTTATTATATTTACCCATTAATCATGGTAAATAAAATATTTACTGAAGTAAATATTTAAAATGTCTAAAACTAAAAGCTACCAATTTACAGAATTTAGACCGACTGATTCAAAATATGGAATCCATTTTTCCAAATTCAAAACATATAAGTGGCATAAATTAATTTAAAATTAATTCCCACTGTCAAAACAAAAAGAGTGTTTTTAAGAAATAATAACTATCAAAAGTTTGACACTTGTTTATGTCCAATTTGAAAGTGAAATTAATTACAATGTACACAATTTTATTAAATGGTAAAAATATATTCTAATTACACTTTATAAGAAATTAAAAATATAATATAACTATATAAATAAATTAATTTAAAAGACACTTGTGAATTAAAATACTGTATTTTTCACTATTCATTAAAAAATGAACATTACCAGAAAAATATCAAAATATTATCCAAAGTAAATTTTGGTATCCCCATTATAAATAATAATTTTATTTTTTTCAAATAGAACATATAAAAGTTAAAAAAAACAATATTTAAAGAGGATTCGCCATTAAAAGCCGGTAAATCGACCTTTTAGTGAATATTAGAGTATTTATGCTTAAAATCGAATTCTTTACTTATTTTAAGCCTCTAACATTTATTGGATAAATGTAAAATTATTCAAAAAACATGTATATTCATATTTTAGTTCATTTTATTCATTCCTTCCAATAAAATGGCTAGGCGTTAACTACCATTTAAAATAACAATATTATATTATTAGTGTGCAACGTAAGATTTCAAAGAAACCCATTGTTGTGTATCAGGTATTCCATTGAACATAGTGTCCCCTTTAAATTAGAATTAATATTTAATTCACAAATATTAATAAATATGAAAAATTTCATGTTCTTTATTTACCTGAGATGTTACATCCTTCCCCCTTTTGGAAATTGCATCCTCGCAATTTTAAAGATGGGATTGGAAACTTAATTAAAAGTCCCACATAGGAAAAAGAGTCAATAAAACTATCACTTCAAAATAAAGGAAGATAAGTAAAAAGGTTTCCTGAGACAACATATACTAGGATTCCATGAAAACATGGATATCAAGGAGAAAAAAAATCATCAAGTTCTGACGGAGAGTGATAGAAAACATTATTAGGAGAAATTTAATCACTAGAAAATCACAAACTTGTGATGGGTTAAATAGGCCTTGATTCCTTAGTAGGAAAAGTTAATAGAAAATGTTTTTGTTTTAAGTTACTTATCATTGGGTAATTTATTTATAAGATTAACTAAAAATATAAGGAAACATACTTACTTGTCATATAGACTTTCATATATTACTAAATTCTACCACAAACTCGTCTTTTCTCCAAATGATGAGTATTCAAACTGACTTGGTCACATTAAAAGAGCTAGAATAAACTTCTAGATTTTTACATAATCCACAAAAGATTAACTGTACATTTCCCATGTCTTTAGACACAAAAAAACCAAAATAATTAGTGCAAGACCAGACAATACCCAAAAAGGATAATCCTTAATAAAAAAAATACTACTCGTAATATCCAAAATTCACCAAAAAGTAATGAAAGTTCATGAAAGACCATTAAATACATAATTTTCCTTAAAATTATTCAAAATAATCCAAACTAATATTGAAACCCAAATCTCAGAAGGATTTAATCCCATAGTCTTCCACAGTAAATCTTAACATTTATCTCTAAATAGCATCAACTACTCTTAAAGTCTCATACTGAAGTGTAATTAACCTAATCACATATTCTATATGACAGTTTAGTGATTTCCATTAATAACCCAAATATCCATATTTCCAAAATAAAACATAAATTCATCCAAAAATAATATTTCAACCATTAGTCTATAATTTAAATCCCATAGTATTCCATTTTCCTTAGGTATATATTGTTCCCCAAAAGAGAGAACCTCTTCCAAAATAACCATTATCACTTAATTACCGAATCATTTTTATAATAAGGATATCCATTTGATAAAACATAAGATCAAATTATTCTTGATACATAAAATAATTTAACTTAAATAATTAGTCATACTAACCAGGGACTTCACGTAGACTGGTGGTAAGCAATACGCCCTTGTCTCCCTTCGACTGTGGGTTTGATTCCAATAGCCTTGGTAGAAGTGACGGGTTGTCACCCTTCCTACAGGTTGTCCTTTTTATAAAACCATATAATTTTATAACATTCCCCAAAAATAGATAAATTCCTCAAAAATAACCATAATATATTTTAACCAAAAGAGTTCTCATTGCAACTCCCATTTCATTCAGTATCTCACTAAGAAAACTACTACAGTTTTTTTCACATCTATTATTATGTTGGTTCTTACTAGATCCAGCCATTTACTAAAACCAAAAAGGCCAGTGTGAGTTTATCTATAAAATAGTCATATATTATCTTATAAGGAGGGTGAACACCAAGATATACTTATTCATGTTATCTTAAACTCATTCAATTTATCTAAAATAAATATGAATTTTTCTAATATGATAAACATTATGGTTATGTCACTTATGATTAAATAACACCCTAACCTCTAAAGTTATCTAAAACAACCTCTGATACCAACTATAAGGACCCATCCTTAAACATTACATAATATTGAATTAAATGGATAATTCACATTGAGGATCTTTTCAGGTTTAGAGTTTTAGATAATTAGGTCATAACATTTACATAACAACATAAATATTAAATGTAGAAAATTCTACTTAGTATCCATTTTTTTCATAAAATAAAAAAAACTCTTGAAAAAAGAGAGAGTCATGTCTAGTTCCATGTTTTAGACAACATGACTTTTCCTTGATCTCATCCTTGACCATTATTCATCTTTAAATCATGTGGAAAACATTTCAAAAACTTGGGATGAGCATAAAAATCTCAGTAAGGGATATAAAATAAGGAATGAAAACATTATCCCCTCTATAAATACAAAAAAAAAAACCATACTTTTCAATCATAACATATCTCATGAAATCATAAGATTTATGAATAACACACAAAAATCATAAATCATAAAGGTAACTTGTGGAATCCATATCAAACTTATATTGTAATATCATAGCTACATAGAGAGTCACATTTGGAATACCCATCATAGTATATTCTGTAAATCTATTTGGAGAAACATTCACGTTTACCTCCATCACGTTACCCAATGCATTGGAGAGATATCTTGGGCTCACCCGCCCTAGGTTTATCATAGAACCACCCATATATGTAATTAGTTCCCAATAAACATAACATATTCATGACCCATAAAACAAACATAATTTAAAGATAACATTTCCACATTTCAATCACAATATATCATAAAATATTGACAAAATCAAAGCTTTTATCAAACCGTTTTCAAAACCATTTAAAATATTAAATATATATTTTTGAAACAAAGTGTACCATACATCTTTGAAGCATTTTAATGAAATTTCAATTTCAAAACATTCACATCCATATGAATAAATCTTTAAAACCATTTTTAAAACATGGAAATTAATGTGAAAGATTTTGAAGAATAAACCTTTAAAACATTTAAAATGATATTTTAGTTAAAGAGTTCTTAACAAAATGAGAGATCCTAGAATACAAATAATTGAGGAATAACATTTAATCATAAATGAATAATATCATGAGAATAAAGTTATTCATGATATAATATGACAAAGGATAGTATATACACCATATAATAGTGAATTGACACATATCAACAATGAAGTCTCAATGTAAATGTAAATTGAGATGAAATCCCTTATAAAGAAGGTATCCTTAAATTAAGGATAAATCAATTACATAATTATGTGTGAAAAATATAAATACACCAAATATAAGTGGATATTAAGTGTTAAAAAATTATAGGTTATTCACACATATTCCTAGCATGACATAATCAAGAAGTAGACGTTTAACCCAAAAATTGAAATTGGGTTAAGAAGTTTTCTTACAGAAATTTGACAGCCTAATGGCATCAATTTAAAATTCAATAAATAATTTTATGAGAGAGAAAAGGATATCTCATCACTTGGACATAAAATTTAAATCAATAAGGATATATAATAATATATCCAACATAATTAGATGTAAATTAAAAGACATAACAAAATGAAGTCTTTTAAAAAGAGGAGGGTGAAAGGTTCCCTTACCGATTTTCTAACTTACGAAACATACAAACCATGAAAGAAATATCAAACAATGAATATGTAAATACCCATAAATTAAAGTATATTACAAAAAGAATATAATCATGGTCAGTATATCCACCACACAAAAGGAAATAGTGGCTAATATAGCATGAATCTCACTGGAATAAAAAGTGAGATGAAAAAACCTCACCACATTGTAATCAATCGGGTCGTATGAGAAAAAGTTAATAACCACAAAATTAATCACATAATACCATGAATATAAATATAATCATGATAATATATATCAAATGTCAGTAAAAAATACACCACATGCAATAAATAAGTGGTGAACAATGGAAATCTCACGGAATTAAAAGTGAGATAAGAAATCCCTTACCTCGTGTCCAACTTTACTTATGTGTTCCTTATTCTTCCTGAATAATAAACTTAAGTTAATTTCTAATTTCTTAAAAACCTTTATAATGTTTATTATTACTTTTATATCACTTATTACCTTGCAATAACAGTTAGTTAATTATTTGAGTTCTTATCGGACATTTTGTCGATGTTCGGAATTTGGGTTAAAAATGAACTTGTTATAATTACAATTGGTCCATGTGGTAAAAACTACATTATCTCCAGAATGATATTCATGATTTAGATATCATATAAAACATATATATCCATTATATATCTATTTATAAGAGTACATAAGATTTGGATATAGGAAATGAAATGCACCATTCATGGAGACGGTAAGCCGCACATATGCATGAACGCTACTTCCATTTATATTTTTATTTTAATGGAATTAAAACATAATTATACATAGTTATATTATAATTAAAGTATAATATGATATATAATATCATTAAATCCATCCTTTATACATCCCACACAAGGCATTAATGAGTCATATCACTTTGAGGGGGCGGTAGTCCGTACTTCCTAAAATGAAATTATCACGTTTACACATTATGGAAACCATAAAGGTATACTATAAATGAAAAATAAAGAAGAATAAGGAAAACAGAAACATAATATATATCATATATAATAAAATTTCCATCATAATGTCCACCATGAGAGGCGATAAGAGTTAATTGAACAATCATCATTTCGTGAGGCGTTAGTTTTCCATCCACAGAAACATTATGTTCTTTACCCATTAGATGGAGGTGTGTGTAAGTCTAGTTAGAATAATTATCATAAAAACATACTATTATATTTTGGATACTGTTTTTGTTATAAAATAAAGTAATAAAAAGAGTTTATGGGGTTGGAGAAGTAAAATAAAACAAAAGAACTTAAGAGAAGACGTTACCTTAAATCGGGTAACTCCCTTTGGTTTGAACCAAAAGGGTTTCTTGAAGTGCTTTCTAACTAAGGTAAGGATTCTTGGATGAAGAGAGGGATATTGGGAGCTTATTGGAGTAGAGTTTGTACAAGAAAAAGTCTTGAGAAGTGTGAGAAATGAGTAGGAAGTTAGGGATTTTTATAAGGGAGAGGAGGGGTTC
The DNA here is from genome assembly GCA_963277665.1 of Viscum album. Lineage (NCBI taxonomy): Eukaryota > Viridiplantae > Streptophyta > Magnoliopsida > Santalales > Viscaceae > Viscum > Viscum album. The sequence continues at coordinate 1,645,847,042 of OY728159.1, forward strand.
TTTAGGATAGTTTGAAACAATTATTTTATTATAAACTCATATTAGGTTTCAAAAGGTCAAATAATCATTAAAGTAGAATTTAAGATGACTCATGGTCGAAATAAAATCATATAATAATAATTGGACGGGTTTTGGATATTGTTTTATTATTTATAATCTTATTTATTTAACTCATTTATTAATGAGGTAAATATTGCATCATTATTGTGTCATAAATAATTTAATTTATTTGATGTCAAAAAATTATAAAAAAAATACCATGATGTAGGAAATATTTTTATCTTTCCAAATAATATTTATAGTTGAAAGGATAACTTATATAACCCCATGTAAAAATTTATTTACTAGAAGATATTTGTTTATGTCATTTTTGTCTTTACTTTAAATTAATTAATATAAAGTGTCATTATTACTCCCATGTGGCTCCATGGGATCCCAAATTCGACCCAAGGATGACCATGGTTGGATATGTATCAGAAAATAGGATTAGAACACATGTTAGGGTAATTTAATATTATTATAATATTATATTTTTTCCTTATTTATTATATTTACCCTTTAATCATGGTAAATAAAATATTTACTAAAGTAAATATTTAAATTGTATAAAAATAAAAGTTTACTATTTACACAATTTGGACCTAATTATTCAAATATGGAATCCATTTTTCCAAATTCAAAACACAGAAGTGGCAAAAATTACTTTAAAATTAATTCCCGTTGTGAAAACAAAAAGCGTGTTTTTAAGAAATAATAACTATCAAAAGTTTGACACGTGTTTATATCCAATTTCAAATTGAAATTAATTCCAATGTCCAAAATTGGATTAACTGGTAAAAATATATTCTAATTACAATTTATAACTAATTAAAAATATAATCTAATCATATAAATAAATTCGTTTAAAAGGTACTTTTGAATTAAAATACAGTATTTTTCACTATTCATTAAAAAATGAACATTATCTGGAAAAATTACCAAATTTCATCCAAATTAAATTTTGGTGTCCCGATTCTAAAGAAGAAATTTATTTTGTCAAATAAAAAATATAAAAGTGAAACAAAAACTAGATTTAAAGAGGGTTCTCCATTAAAAGGCAGTAAATCGACCTTTTAGTGAATATTAGAGTATTTATGCTTAAAATTGAATTCTTTAATTATTTTAATCCTCTAAAATTTATTGGATAAATGTAAAAATATTCAACAAACATGTATAATCATATTTTAGTTAGTTATATTCATTCCCGCAAATATAACGTCTAATAATTAACTACCATTTAAAATAATAATATTATATTATTAGTGTGCAATGTAAGATTCCAAAACAACCCATTGTCGTGTATCGGGTACGCCATCGAGCATAGTATCCCCTTTAAAGTAGAATTAATATTTAATTCACAAATATTAATAAATATGAAATTTTCATGTTCTTTATTTACCTGGGATGTTACACCTAAGGCCTGTGGCTAGAGCTCTATAGACTTTGAAGTATTTGATTATCCCACAGTATCATTTAGAGTTAAAGATCCCTAACCATATTTAGGTGTAGAAATAGCCTGACAGAAGCATTGTAGATTCCTATAACCTCTATAGCTATTAAATATCTTAGTAGGTGAAGGAAAATAATACCGTATGTGTCTAACCTTATTGCACTGATAGTAATTTAGAGGCACTCCATTAACCACAACCAGCGGTACATAAGAGGCCTTTTGCTAAGAACCAAATCCACCGCTCTTGAGATGATCTTGACACTTACTCTTCTTTCCTATTTCACCACTAAATCTTCTAGTAGGTGGAAGAGAAGGAGAAGAATATCCAGCATTTCCTACCATATTAATTTCTACCAGCATATCCCTATCTACTGTCTCTACATTGGTTGAAAGCCTCAACATAAATATCTATGATCTGATATCATTTCACAAACCCTATAGGTACTTTTTATCTTTCAGCTGGTCATTCTTTACAACCACTAGTGAATAATGATCCAGATTATCAAACAGATTGGTGTATGTTCACTCAAAATGATCTCCTTGTTACAAAGAGTGTAACTCTAGAGACATTTCTATCATCAGCGACTCTGAGAAAAACTATTTGAAGAAAATAGTCTTGAAACCCTTCAAGTCCAAGTCCACGTGCCTATCCACCTTTACTATGGAAACCCAAAAAGGATTTCTAGGACCCTCAAGTCTGAATGATCCACACTTCACCTTGATACTCAAAGGTGTATCAAATAAGTCAAAGATCTGATCAATATTTTCAAGATAGTCCTCCGCCTCTTGAGGTTCATTCATACCTTTAATGAAAAACGAATTATTATTCAAGAATTACCATGATCGATCTATATCACTTTGATCTCTTTGATTTACCTCAAAAATTTTGTTCTATACTTGTGGAAAATTCTGCTCAACAACATAAAATGATCACAGAATTGCATAAATGAAATTATGATCCATTTGTGGATTCCATTAAGGTGCATCAACTTCACCCTCTTGAGTAACTCACAAAACACGTCTCGAAGGCATACTACTGCACACTGAAACAAAATAAATGATCAGACACAGAATAATATTAGTCCAAACTAGAAAATCCATAAGTAAAAAAACTGATATTAACATCAAAATAAAATACAAGAGACACAAATCCTAATATCCCATGATAACTTGAGTTTTATCACAACAATAGATGGCTAGAAACTTCCCTCAATCTACATATAAAGTCCTTAAAATCCTATCTCTAGTATATAAAACATCCTAAGGAAAGGAAAAATCCCAAAACCAATGGCTCTGATACTAAATGCAATGAACTAACCCAGATACCCTCTCAAACTAGTACTCGACCCGACCCGCCACATACCTGAAGGCCATTACTAATCCCCATAGGATGTTGAATATCACCTAGGAATTGAAGAAAAATAGAAGGAATGATTTTTACCAACCTAAATAAACAACATGGTACATGAACACAACAAATAAAATAACGAAAAAGATATATATATGCCATAAGAGAAAAAATAGTGGAAACCAAACAACTCAAGATTTAAAACAATCCCCAAGTATAGGTCCAACTACAAAGGACCACCAAAATAGGAAAACCAACTACTCCATGTGATAATGTGGGAAGACTCCCACCATCGCACCACCAGCAACCCAAATCAGCTGGCATAAGACCTTGCCACCTCACAATGGTGACGTTCCTTTCCCTATATTGAAAGACATAACAACGTATACACACCACTAATGAGGAATGTAGGGTGTGATATAACATGCTTATTAGGGTCCCAACCATGTGTTCCATATCAAGTCTCTAAACAATAATACAACCATGCTCAAATTGAAAGAAAATAAGGAATGATAATAGTTTTAACCATTTTTATATCAAAAGCAGGGAAAACTAATTTAATTTCCCCTTTTTACACATTTCCAAATGAAACGAACAATTTAGTTTCAAAAAATTTCATAATCACACATCATAGTAGATATATCATTTGTAAAAAAATCATACATCAAATATAATATCAAATCCATGGTAGTATAAAAAACAATACAAAACAAAAGCATCCCAAATCAACAATCAAGCATAGGTAACATAGGGAAAAGGATAACACTAGGCAAGGATATCTGAGAAACTCATATGTAACATATAAAATCGATTACATATCAAGAAATTAGACATATGCATCAAGTATAGAGAGCAGAGGAACACCATAGAAAGTGAACCCCCTAATAGTTCTAACAAGTCCCTAGCATAACAGGCATATTAAACAAAGATAATCCCCATGAGAAAACCCCACGACCATAGACGAGACCTATTACTATATATTCCATCCAAGTACCCAAGGAATACCATGTGATATATTTTTCAAAACCAATTCATCAAACCATTTCATCATTTTATGATTTGAAAACCCTTTCACAAAACCCTTTCATCATTTCATACTTTGAAAACCATTTCATAAAACCATTTCACAATAGTTTAAAAACCCTTTACATTTACCAAAAACCAAGGGAATAACATATTTTATAAAAAAAAATTCCACACACACACAAAATCAGTCATATCATTCCATTTCATTTAATAATTTTTTTATCAAAATAAGAGCAGCATAGTTCACCATCATAGGCTAGAGACGGAACCACATACTTCAAAACTTAGGTCGCACATGCCCGCAATGAAAACCACCACAAGAAAGCATTCAAAAATAACAATGGAGGCCCCCAAGAAATCAAAACCACCATACCACAACCAAAAAATAATTCGGACCTTGAAATAGGATTACAAAATGTATCTAGAGAGAAACAATAAGAAACATCACCTTGGGTCAACAAATCCAATAACGTAATGCAACAGTGATACCACAATCAAAGCAACGAAGAAGAAGAAATTCTCACTCACTACTACTATAAAAATGGGTTTATCCAACACTAGGTATTTGAAAGATCTAGATAAAAATGATATTAAATACCCCCTTTGTTAGCACTAAAAAAACACTATTAAATGGGGTCTTTAACAGTGTTTTTTAATGCTATTAAAGGGGGTGTTTAACAATGCTACAAAGAAGAATTGTTAAAGGGAGACCTTTATTATCATTTTTTACAAGTGTTGATAAAGGTTCACCATTTATTAGTGCTTTTAAAAAAATGATGATAAATGAGAACTTTTATCAGTGTTTGTAAAAAAGTGCAGATATGGGGGGTTATCAGCGCATTTTTAGAATCACTAATTAAGACCCCATTTGTCAATTCTTTTTTAAAAATGCTGATAAAAGTATGATTCAAAAAAATTATGTCATTAAAAATAATATATTTATATATTTATATATTTATATTGATATAAATATAATATATATTTTTTAAAATATGTTTTAGATAAGTTAAATAGGCATTTAAACTTAATATTTAAGATATTTATTGAAAATGGATTATAAAATAAATAAAAAAATATTTTAATTAATAATTTGATTATTATTAATGATTAATAGCCATTTAATATCAATTTAAATATAAAAAGTCAAAAAATAATAAAATATCAAAAATAAGTTGAAAACATAACTCAACCTTCAAACGAACATAACTTTTGATTCGGGTGTCTGTTTGGGCTCTACCACATATAAAATCAGATCCTGTAATGAGGTATATGCCTTATATGATAAAGGTTAACCTATATCACATTTTTTTAGGCAAAAAAATCCTAGAAGTCCTCCAAAATTGAGTTTTTAGTCAGGTACCCCAATTTTTTTAACATTCGATGGATTTTCAGCCTCATTTAGGGGGGGGGTCTTTTTTCCCTTTTTTAGCAAGGACTGAATTTATTTATAGTTTTTACATTAATATTGATATTATTTTTTTTTAAATTTTATCATTTTACTAATGTAATTTTATTTATAATTAAATATATGCATGTTTTCTTATATTTACATATAATAAATCACTCATATAAATACATATAGCAACATATTTACATAAAAATGTATATTAAAATGTATTTAAATAAATACTTATTCTAAAAATGTATTTAAAATAATATCTAACCATTTTACATTATACAATTATATTGATAATGTTTATATATACATATATATCTGTATTAATAAATATATATATATTTATATTCTATCCTATTATATGTATATGAATATAATATATAATATATTTAAATAAATATAAGTATATATATCACACACAGACATATATTGTATAAATGTATTTAAAAATAATTATATAAATATAAATATAAATATATATATATATATAAATATATATATATAAATAAATAGAAATACCATTAAATAGAAAGAAAAACAATATGGTGTAGTGGTAAAGACATTCCATCTTGAAAGGATAGGTGTATGGTTCGAATCCAGGCAGGTGTGCATGAGGCTGGAAATTTACAAAGTGCTAATAAAAGGGGTGGAGGGGTGAAAAGTGATGATAGGGGGTGAAACACTATTAAAGGGGTTGTGGAAGTGTTGATATAAAGGGTCCGGGCTCATGGACATCTGGAAAAATATATTTGTACCCCCTTTAATAGTGCTTCTTTTATCAGCACTAAAAAATGAACAGTTAAAAGGGATCATTAACAATGCTAAGAAAAGACGTTTTAAATGTTTTAGGATTTTAACCATGCTCCAATTATTATTTTTTTAGCATTGGTAAAGGCCTTTTCAAGTGTTGTTAAAATAATTTTTTGTAGCAATGCACCAAGAGATACAAAAACTAACTAAAACAATGATCAGTCTCCAAATTAATCAATCCAAATCAAACATAAAATCCCAAAATCACCAAAGAATCCTTTTAGGTCTATAGAAAATAGACGTACATATGAATTAATGAAAGATCAACTGATGTAGCACCCTAAAATTCAACAAGGTGACATTTACATGGAGTGAAATCCATTTACATCATTCAATATTTGAGACTCATATATTCTGAAAAACCCATCATATTTTAATTAAAAACTGATGTTTTAAAATTATACAGTATTTAATCTTTACACGTCTTGTATTGACTTCATGTTGTGCATTAGGTTCACAAAATCTTCCCTAAAAAACTTACATGTTGTTTATTCCCATTACGTAGTGTGTATTTCTATTTCAGACTATGAATACTATTGGTTCTTACACACAAACACAAACCAACCTGGGCATTCTCCAAAATCAAGGATAACCCCACCAAACCTTTAACATCCTGAAATTTGGATAACATATAATGGTAATGTTATGCCCTTTTTTTGTTAAGGTCCTTTTTACAAAACAAAAAATTAAAAGATTAACATAAGGATATTTATTTAATTAAGAACACCGTAGTGTTTACAATACACTGAGATCGAAAGAGTAAACATACTAACCAAATATACCTATTAAAAACCCTACTAGAACTGCTGGAAGACCCCCAAACACCACAACAAGGCCCGATATATAAAGGTGATCCTTTAAGTCAATTAAAACAAAGAACATCACCACCGTGATCATAAAAAACATGATGACCATCAGTGGAATGGGAAGCACTAGCTTCTTCCTTTTGAGTTTTAGGACACCGTAAGGCTTGGTTTTATAAGACACTTTTTCGACCGTTGTTTTGGTGACTACTGAAAACTAACGGATATAAATGTAACCTTTGAGATTTGATAAGTTAATAAAAAAAATACTTAAGTATAACTGAGTTTTAAATATTTAAGGTATAATTAAAATTATTATATAACCATCATTTATGAACTCTAAAAGGATATGGTTTAATACTTCATTTTACACTTATGTGATTTTGAGAAGTATTAAGGAATTCAAAACACTTTGAGAATATTTTAAATACAATGTAACGATTTTAATTTCCTAAATAATGTTATAAATTGTGTTTAAATTCTTCAAATTAAATTATGTTTTGATTAAATTAAGTTTTTTTTATACTAGCACAAAAATTTATCATATAGGTTTATTAAAAACTTTTTTCTATAACTTTATCTTATTAAATGGTTTAGTGTTTGTAATTTTAGAAATACTTTAACTAAGAAAAAGTTTAGTTTTTATTCATTAATGTTTAAGAATATAAATTCTATATAGTTTTAATAAATTAATTGTTTTCTATTCTTTAAGAACATTTTTTTGGGTAGCATTTACAAAAAAAAATTGGCCCACTAGGGCCAGCCCTTTATGGATAGGTGTGAGGGAGGCAGCTTACACAAAGTGGCTGAAACTCACCCTCATCCCCAAGCCAGGGCCGACCCAATCTCGGGTAGAGGTTCCCTGAAGGGCGCACGAGAGCAGGAGCGCGTAGGCGCACCACCATGGGGGCAAGGACATAGTTGAGCTTGGGTAGGACAAGGCCTATGGGAGTGGGGCGAGAGCCCATGTATAGGGCCCCCTTTGTGTGTGATGTGTGTTTTCTGAGCAATCATTGGGAGGCCTGGGCTTATAAGGGAGGTGAAAATGGCTCGTTGTTTCGATGTGGGAAGCATTTTTTCTGGCTAAACGTGATCTGGACCGTTGGATCGCGTCGTGCGTGATTTGGACCACCGATCAAAATCTCATTTCAACCTTGAACAACATCAATTTTCTACTATGTTTTTCTATGCCGTTTGATCTACCAAAGATCTAATCATGGCCATCAGTTTGTTTTAAAATACCATGTAGAAACGGGACCGTCCTATGGAACTCAGATTTAATCGGAGTCTCCTATTCCCTTTTAAAAATGCAGACGCGCCCTTGCCCTTGGATCAAGATCGGATTTGATCAGAACCATCCATTTTTCTCCAGATTTCCCTATTACCGAGTCGTCTTATTCCTCTCTGTATGGGTCTGCACTAGTAACCCTATACCTTTTTTCTTGCTGCACCTATGACCACCGGGGACCCTCCTTGTCTCCCCTTTTCTTCACGCACACATCACCCATTTAATGCACTATAAGGGGGTACGTCTTTGCGTGAATGTAAAGACCCGTAAATTTCAAGGGAATTTTTTTTCTTAATTTTCTTTGGAATTTTACAAGAGCTCAGTTTCTGACAGCACCTGATTCCGAGGCCCGGTGTGCCCGGAATCATTTTCCGAAGTTTGGCTCGGGTACGTTCAATGAACGGACGAGCGGGTTTTTCTAACTTTTGAACCGGTGCCCGGAATCGAATTCTGAGGGCACTGATGAAATCGCAGCGCCGGTATTCGCTTAGAAACTCCTCTTCCAGAGTTGCGTTTGCTCGAGTGTGGTTTTTAATTTTCGGGATTAAAGTTAAGAAATAAAATAATTTTGCGACAACTTTATTTTATTTCACTTAAGCCACTTGGAAGCCACTTGAAGCCACTTATTGACGGCTTGAACTGAGTTGAACCGGATAGGATGCTATCCAGAAATATCCTAACCCCTTGGTAGGATATTTGTGAGGTGGGGCCCGCACGAGCCCCGCCGTTTCTTTCTGCTAAGAAACGCACCCACGAAAACCCGTCTTAATGAGAGTCAACTGACGTGTTTCTTAAAATCTTAACAAACCATTTAATTGGGTGGTTTATTTCGTGAATTAAATGGGCTGTTTCTTTCGTTGAATTAATTCAACGAATTAATTCAATCGTTTCTTAACCTGTTTTCGTGTGTTGGCATATTAATAAAATAAGACCAACCAAAATCTTTTGGGGGATTACTCGTTGAGACAGAATCCCTGTTACTTATTCCTCCTTCGTGAAGAACGCGAAGAATGTGAAGAACGCGAAGAACGCGAAGAACGCCGAACCCGGAAATCGACGACGCGACGCCGTGATCCGCAACGCCGACAACGTTCTTCTGCGACGTCTCTTCCTCCGCGACGGATCTTCGATCGGCTGCTTGAGTTCGCCGACTCAATTCCGGATTCCGTGAAGACGCGACGCCTCCCCGCGACGATGCGACGATCCCTCTCTTCCGGGACGAGCTTTTCCGTGACGAACGCCCGCGCGCGACGATCGACGAGGTAGGGATTTATTTTGGGAATTACCCCTTTTAATTATTCCCGTCAATGTTTCTTTAAAGAAATTAAAGAACCGAATTGTGAACAATTTTAATCTTATTAAAATTGTTGCTTTCTGTGTGGAATAAAATTCCCCCGTTTGTTTATCTCTAACGCGGAGGGTGCGGGCCAAACGAACACGGCCCGACGACCCTCCGCCGTTCTTCGTTTTGTGCGGATTTGACGGGCAACGACGGAACGTGCCGCAACGGATGTTTGATGATTTTGCAGTGAAGAACGAGTCCCGGGAGGAGCAATGGCGCAGACGGGAAGAGAATCGGACCACCGGAACGATCCCGGTGGCCCGCGGAACTCGCCGGCGGCGCGGGTCGCCGGCGCGGCGGCGCCGGCAGCCGGGAGCGGCGGTGCCCCGGCGCGCCGCCGGACCGGCCGCCGCGACTCAGCGCGGCGGCGGTGGCACCCGCGGACCCGCGGCCGTGCGGGTCCGGTGCCCTCGGACGCGGCTGAATCCGCGTCCCGACTCAGCGTGGCCCCACGCGGGGGGCCGCGGCACGACCAGGCCGCGGGGGCGGCGCCCCGCGTGCCTCGGCCGTTCGGCCGCTCGGCCGAACCGGGCCAGGCCGGTCCGACCGGCCGGGCCGTGCCCTGGCTGGACCGGACCGCGTCAGGTCGACCCGGTTCGGACGACTCCCGGGGGGGGGGGGGTCGGTCCGGTTCGACCCGGGCCCGTACCCCCCGTCTTCGGACGGTCTTCGTTCAAACGCCCGTAACTTGAGCTATGGGCCTCCAAACGACTCGCCGTCAGTGGAAAAGCGATCCTTGGATCGAGACGGTCGTTTTGGTATATCGCACTCAAGGTTTCGGAGTACTTTGAGTTCAGTCGGGTTGGTTCGTACACGAAACCAACCGGGCCCTCGGAGCGGAAACGCTCATATCTTGAGCTACGGACGTCCGATTGACGTGCCGTCAGCTTTGTTCTTTTCCTCTAAGTGAGACGGATCTTTTGGAATACTCCGCTCAAGGTTTGGATGCAGGTGGAGTGCGGTCAGGTTGGTTTTGACTTAAAAACCAACCGGGCCCCTGGGACGAAAATGCCAATAACTCTAAAACCGGGCGTCCGATTGACGCGCCGTCTGCGACGTTGAGTTCCTGTTGACGATACAGAACTTTTGGATACATCAACTTCGGACTTTGTGTCAGTTGATGTATCAGCCTCTCGGCTCGTGGAGGGGACCCTCCCGAACGAGCTTGCTGTGTGCGGGAACCCTAGGCTGGCTGCGACTGCTACTTCGACAGCGACGACTGTGCAAAGATCCTCCGTGGACTCCAACGACGACCGTGGAGAGATCCTCAGTGGACTGCGGCGATGACTGTGCAGAGATCCTCAGTGGACTGCGACGACTACTGCACTCAGCGATCCTCCGTGGATTAGTGCTACAGGTCCTGTGTGGGCCCAGTCCTGTGTGGGTCTGATCCTGTGTGGGTCCGATCCTGTGTGGGTCCGCGCTCAGCGGTTCTGTGTGAGCCAGCGCCTACAGGTCCTGTGTGGGCCCGATCCTGTGTGGGTCATTTCGGGGGTTAGTTACCTATCGATCCTTCGTGGGTCCGACGACTTAGATGGACCAGTGATCATCTTTATCGTCATCTGAAGAAGTATACCTGTGTGAGCTGAATCTTGCGTTACTCTCCTTTGTGGATTATGTTGAGATATCCTGTGTGGATTTACTGTTTACTCTCCTTTGTGGATTGTGTTGAGCTATCCTGTGTGGACTTACTGTTTACTCTCCTTTGTGGATTGTGTTGAGCTATCCTGTGTGGGTGTACGTTTTGCTTTCTTGTGTGGACTGGGTTGTGCTTGGGCTCGGACGTTGGAGCCGAACGAGAATTGATGACTTAGGTATATGTATGGGCATATACCTAAGCCGTGTCAGATGTTACTTCGTGATTGTATCGTTCCTTTGTGGATTATCCTTTGTGGATTTCGGGAGACCATCGGGGGTCTCGGGGTCCCTACTGAGTAGCTTATACTCACCCCTGCACGGGCTTTGCCCGCACTACGTTGTGTTGGTTGCAGACGACGGACAACGCTAATCGTGGTGGAGGCGTGCGGAGCAGGACGGTACCTAGAGGTGGACCACTGGGCGGGACGTACTCGGAGCGGTCAGGTGGACCCGAGGAGCAGTGGAGGCTATCTGTACCCACCCTTCAGGTGGGATTTACAGAGGACGGCTCGACGCTGCAGTTTTCCCTTTTAGTTGTTGTTTTTCCTTTCAGTTTTACTTTACTGTTGGGCTTGTATTTCCGGCCCCTTTTTCTTTCAGCACAGCTTGTACAGTTTTTACATAGTGTTTACTTTTCCGCTTGCTTACTCTGTGGTGCTTGTTTACTTTCAAAGGAAATGCCTTCCCTTTTTGTTGGGATTTACGCCTTGGTGCTAGTCGCCAGCCCCTGGCCTATGGAAGGCGGGCTTGGGGTAGTCACGGCACGGGCCCCGAGGGCGGGTCGTGACAAATTGGTATCAGAGGCGGTTGGTTCTACCGCAGACTCTGATCTTTCTTCTATGTGAAGCAATAGTGTTTAGCGTATTGAGTGTGGTTATCAATCCAGGGAGTCCATTGTTGGTGCGGCGGCCGACGTATCCGTACACCAGGACCCTGACTTCTGATTTCCGACTTAATGCACGAAAACATTGATTGCATGTGTGTTTCAAGTTTTCTTCATGATTACTTGTGTCAGCTCACCAGGTATACTGTTTTGACCGTGGCACACTTGTTTCCTTTTCAAGATGACACGATGACAGCAACCAGCTAGGGTTCCTAGAGTAGAGCGCGACGACAGCCCGCCGAGCGACGAGGCCTCGGTACAGGGCCCGTTGACAGCAGAGGCACCAGCGATACCTTTACCCACCGAGCCCCCGATGCTTCCAGCACTGGCAGCTGACGACGCACGATGCCTCGGAGCTCTGCACGAGTTCCAGCTCCAGCGACCACCCAGGTTCCGTGGGGAGTCGGACCCCTAGGCAGCTGAGGACTGGCTGGAGGCGGTCGTCCGAGTTTTCAGGCTAGTGAGGACACTAGCAGACCTCATGGTGATCCTCGCGACGAGCCTACTGCACGCAGCAGCAGGGCGATGGTGGAGCCTGATGCTCCAGGTACACGATGAGGCCTCCCTCATCTGGACGGACTTCGAGAGCCTCTTCCGCTCAGAGTTCGTCCCGGCCACCCTCCGTGCGGTGCGCATCCAAGAGCTTCTTCAGCTGCGGTAGGGCAGCTTGACGGTCGCCCAGTACGTGGCGAGGTTCACCGACCTATCTCGCTACTCGACAGACATGGTACGGGACCCCTTCATTCGGGCCCGGACCTTCGATCAGGGATTGAGACATGAGATCAGGGCATCGCTGATCTCCCTCAGCATCCCGACCCAGGCAGGAGTGCTAGAGCGAGCCCTTCTGATCGAGAGCTTCCTGGCTGAGTCCACAGTGAGACCTGCAGCAGGGCGGCAGATAGCGGAGTCTTCGGCAGCAGGTAGCCGACGGATGACTCAGGGTTCCAGGCAGACCAGGCCTTCCGGCAGATGACCCCGGTACACTGGCTCAGTGGTGCGGGGCACACAGCGCGGAGCCAGCCTTCTGAGAGGCAGACAGTGCTACGAGTGCGGCGGGCAGGGCCACATGGCTCGTGACTGCCCGACCCATCGTACCGAGGGGCAGCAGACGGTGGAGGGACCACCCAGGCAGAGGCAGAGGGTCGACCGTGGCGGTCCGCAGGGAGGAGGCAGACGAGGTAGAGGAGCTGGCCGAGCAGCAGGTGGTGGGAGACGCTTTGAGGCTCTGCCACCACCACCACCAGGAGGCCCGCCCCGACCACAGGGAGCTGGCGGGCAGAGACAGGCGCAGCTCCAGGCAGCAGAGGCCTACAACCACGGCGTTCCAGAGATGATTCGAGGTACGATCTGTGTCTATTCCACCCTTTCTGCAGTTCTGATAGACATAGGAGCGAGTCACTCTTTCATAGCCACTTCCCTTGTTCGGAGCTCGGAGATTCCGACGGAGCCGTTGGCTCGATCCTTACGGCTAGAGACTCCTACGAGAGCAGACTCGATGATTACGCACTGGTGCCGGCAGTGTGAGCTTACTCTAGGAGGCGAGAGATTCGGCTGGGATCTTCTTGTAGCGGCGTCGAGGCCTTACGACGTCATCTTGGGCATGGATTGGTTATCTACGGTCCATGCTCAGATTGACTGCATTAGGCGCAAGGTGCGATGTGTGCGCACCGACGGGAGCAGGTTCACCTTCACCGGCGAGAAGGGAGCCTTAGCAGCATAGGATGGACTCACGCAGAGGAGAGGTCAGCCCATCACTCATCAATTGGCTAGCCTCATCCTGGGAGCAGTCGACGTGCAGAGTCCCAGTTTTCCTGCAGTGGTGGATCAGTACGCGGACGTCTTTCTCGACGACGTTCCAGGACTACCTCCTCGCAGAGAGGTAGAATTTTATATTGACCTGTACCCCGGGACAGCCCCGATATCCACTCCAGCATATCGGATGGCCCCCGCTGAGCTTCGAGAGCTGCGGGTACAGTTGGAGGACTTGCAGGGCAAGGGGTTCATCCGACCCAGTGTTTCACCCTGGGCTTCCCCGATATTGTTCTCCAAGAAGGCGGACGGGAGCTTGTGACTGTGTGTCGATTATCGTTGCCTGAACCAGGTGACAGTGAGGAACAAGTATCCGCTACCCAGGATTGATGACCTCTTCGATCAGCTCAAGGGAGCATGGTGGTTCTCGAAGATAGACCTCAGGTCAGGCTATCATCAGCTCAGAGTTCGAGACGAGGATGTGAAGAAGACGACCTTCAGATGTCGGTATGGCCACTATGAGTTCTTGGTTATTCCTTTCGGTGTGACCAACACTCCAGCAGTGTTCATGAGCCTCATGAACAGGATCTTCCAGCCATAGCTCGATCGATTTGTCATAGTCTTCATCGACGACATCTTGGTGTACTTGACCATGGAGGAGGAGCACGCTTACCACTTGCGTGTTGTACTAGACACACTCTGAGAGCACCAGCTTTATGGCAAGATCTCGAAGTGTCAATTCTGGTTACGTGAGGTCCACTTCTTGGGGCACGTCATTTATGAGGTGGGAGTTGCAGTGGATCCCGCGGAGATCGAGGCAGTGCTAGCTTGGGAGCCACCCAAGAGCGTGACAGAGGTGCGGAGTTTCTTGGGCCTAGCCGGATACTATCGGAGATTTGTGCCGTACTTCTCCAGAGTTGCGGCCCGACTCTCAGCATTGACAAAGAAGGGGAAACTCTTCGTGTGGTCAAACAGATGTCAGCAGAGCTTCCAGGAGTTGAGGCAGAGGTTGACCAACACACCAATCTTGAGGTTTCCTGAGGAGAGATTTGGATACGTAGTCTACTGCGATGCATCAGGGACCGGACTCGGGTGTGTCCTGATGCAGGAGCGGGCCGTGATTGCCTACGGATCACGTCAGTTGAGGCCGCATGAGCAGAACTATGCTACCCATGACTTGGAGTTGGCAGCAGTGGTCTTCGCCCCGAAGACGTGGCGGCACTATCTGATGGGCGAGCGCTTCACAGTCTTTTCTGACCACCAGAGTCTCAGGTACATCTTCTCTCAGAAAGACCTGAACCTGAGACAGCGGCGATGGCTCGAGTTCCTCCAGGACTATGACTTTGAGATAGTCTATACTCCTGGAAAGGGGAACGTGGTAGCCGATGCCCTCAGCAGGAGGACTGGCATCCAAATGCTTGAGGAGGCGATAAAGCAGCTAGCCGCCTTGAAGATATCCTTCGTGGATAGAGACGGAGCAGCCTTCCTTCAGTCTCTCACAGTCTCTCCTCCACTTCTACAGCGGGTCAGAGAGGCACAGCGTGGGGATGCTGACTGTGAGACACGGCATGCACAGATATCCTCGGGACAGGCACCTGATGGTTTCTCCCTTGGAGCAGAGCACAATGTCCTTTTCAGAGGACGTACCTTGGTACTAGTTGCTTTACGAGAGGAGGTGCTGAGAGAGTTCCACAATTCTCCTTTGGCGGTACATCCTAGAGTGGCGAAGATGTACCAGGATCTCAGACGTCAGCACTGGTGGACGGGCATGAAGAAGGCTGTGGCAGAGTTCGTTTCGCGGTGCCTCACCTGCCAGCAGGTGAAGGCAGAGCACCAGGTACCAGCAGGCTTGGTACAACCCTTGGAGGTCCCGGAGTGGAAGTGGGATGGCATATCTATGAACTTCGTGACTGGATTTCCACGCACTTCCAGAGGTCACGACTCCATTTGGGTGATTGTTGACCGACTCACCAAGTCGGCACACTTCTTACCCATCCAAGAGCAGGGCTCAGTGGAGAGCTTGGGACGTCTCTACGTTCAAGAGATTGTACGGCTTCACGGTGTGCCATCGACTATCGTCTCTGATCGGGACGCTCGCTTTACTTCCCGGCTTTGGAAGGGGTTGCAGGAGGCGTTCGGGACGCGGCTACGTCTAAGCACCGCCTTTCACCCATAGACGAATGGTCAGACGGAGAGGACCATTCAGACCCTCGAGGACATGTTCCGTGCATGTGTCCTCGACTTTGGTCGCAGTTGGGAGGACCACATACCCCTGGTGGAGTTCGCATACAACAACAGCTACCACTCCACCATCGGGATGGCACCCTACGAGGCGTTGTACGACAGGCCTTGCAGATCTCCTTTGTGCTGGACGGACCCTGGGGAGTCAGCACTTGTGGGACCAGGGATGGTCCGGGCCACGACAGAAAAGGTCCAGGTCATCCAAGAGCGGATGAGGACAGCTCAGAGTCGGTAGAAGTCATATGCTGACAGGAGGCGGAGTCCACTAGAGTTCGAGGATGGCGACCACGTCTTCTTGCGTGTCTCACCTCGACGTGGGTTGCAGAGATTTGGTCGGGGCGGCAAGTTGTCTCCACGCTTCATCGGGCCTTTTATGGTCCTCAGCAGGATTGGCGAGGTGGCTTATCGCCTGGCTCTGCCACCTCAGTTGCACCAGGTGCATGACGTCTTCCACGTATCCCAGCTGAGGAGATACGTGCACGACCCGACGCACATCATTGACTATGGGGAGCTAGACATGGATGATGATGCGACTTTTGCGGAGGTCCCAGTGGAGATAGAGGATCGACAGGAGCGGGTTCTATGTGGGTGATCGATTCCTATTGTGCGCATCAGATGGCAGCACGAGAACCTCCAGGAGAGCACTTGGGAGTGGGAGGCTCAGATGCGTGCTCAGTACCCACATTTGTTTCCCTAGTTTATGATATATCATTACAGGGACGTAAAGTCCTGAGGTGGGAGTAATGTAAAGACCCGTAAATTTCAAGGAAATTTTTTTTCTTAATTTTCTTTGGAATTTTACAAGAGCGCAGTTTCTGACGGCACCTGATTCCGAGGCCCAGTGTGCCCGGAATCATTTTCCGAAGTTTGGCTCAGGTACGTTCAGTGAACAGACGAGCGGGATTTTCTAACTTTTGAACCGGTGCCCGGAATCGAATTCTGAGGGCACCGATGAAATCGCAGCGCTGGTATTCGCTTAGAAACGCCTCTTCCAGAGTTGCGTTTGCTCGGGTGTGGTTTTTAATTTTCGGGCTTAAAGTTAAGAAATAAAATAATTTTGCGACAACTTTATTTTATTTCACTTAATCCACTTGGAAGCCACTTGAAGCCACTTATTGACAGCTTGAACTGAGTTGAACCAGATAGGATGCTATCCAGAAATATCCTAACCCCTTGGTAGGATATTTGTGAGGTGGGGCCCGCACGAGCCCCGCCGTTTCTTTCCGCTAAGAAACGCACCCGCGAAAACCCGTCTTAATGAGATTCAACTGACGCGTTTCTTAAAATCTTAACAGACCATTTAATTGGGCAGTTTATTTCGTTGAATTAATTCAACGAATTAATTCAATCGTTTCTTAACCTGTTTTCTTGTGATGGAATATTAATAAAATAAGACCAACCAAAATCTTTTGGGGGATTACTCTTTGAGACAGAATCCTTGTTCCTTCTTCCTCCTTCGCGAAGAACGCGAAGAACTCGAAGAACACGAAGAACGCCGAACCCGGAAATCGACGACGCGACGCCGTGATCCGCAATGCCGACAACGTTCTTCTGTGACGTCTCTTCCTCCGCGACGGATCTTCGATCGGCTGCTTGAGTTCGCCGACTCAACGCCGGATTCCGCGACGACGCGACACCTCCCCGCGACGACGCGACGATCCCTCTCTTCCGCGACGAGCTTTTCCGCGAAGAACGCCCGCGCGCGACGATCGACGAGGTAGGGATTTATTTTGGGAATTACCCCTTTTTATTATTCCCGTCAATGTTTCTTTAAAGAAATTAAAGAACCGAATTGTGAACAATTTTAATCTTATTAAAATTGTTGCTTCCTGTGTGTAATAAAATTCCCCCGTTTATTTATCTCTAACGTAGAGGGTGCGGGCCAAACGAACACAGCCCGACGACCCTCCGCCGTTCTTCGTTTTGTGCGGATTTGACGGGCGACGAAGGAACGTGCCGCAACGGTTGTTTGACGATCCCGTAGTGAAGAACGAGTCCCGGGAGGAGCAATGGCGCAGACGGGAAGAGAATCGGACCACCGGAACGATCCCGGTGGCCCGCGGAACTCGCCGGCAGCGCGGGTCGCCGGCACGGCGGCGCCCTGGCGCGCCGCCGGACAGGCCTCCGTGACTCAGCGCGGCGGCGGCGGCACCCGCGGACACGCGGCCGCGCGGGTCCGGTGCCCTCAGACGCGGCTGAAGCCGCGTCCCGACTCAGCGCGACCCCACGCGGGGGGCCGCGGCACCACCAGGCCGCGGGGGCGGCGCCCCGCGTGCCTCGGCCGTTCGGCCGCTCGGCCGAACCGGGCCAGGGACCCGACCCAGTCCGACCCAGTTCGGCCGACTCCCGGGGGGGGGGGGGGGGGGTCGGGCCGGGTCGGCCCGGGCCCGTACCCCCCCGTCTTCGGACGGTCTTCGTTCAAACGCACGTAACTTGAGCTACGGGCCTCCAAACGACTCGCCATCAGCGGCAACACGATCCTTGGATCGAGACGGTCGTTTCGGTATATCGCACTCAAGGTTTCGGAGTACTTTGAGTTCGGCCGGGTTGGTTCGTACACAAAACCAACCGGGCCCTCGGAGCGGAAACGCTCATATCTTGAGCTACAGACGTCCGATTGACGTGCCGTCAGCTTTGTTGTTTTCCTCTAAGTGAGACGGATCTTTTGGCATACTCCGCCCAAGGTTTGGACGCAGGTGGAGTGTGGTCGGGTTGGTTTTGCCTTAAAAACCAACCGGGCCCCTGGGACGAAAATGCCAATAACTCTCAGACCGGGCGTCCGATTGACGCGCCGTCTGCAACGTTGAGTTCCTGTTGACGATACGGAACTTTTGGATACATCAACTTCAGACTTTGTGTCAGTTGATGTATCAGACTCTCGGCTCGTGGAGCGGACCCTCCCGAACGAGCTTGCTGTGTGCGGGAACCCTAGGCTGGCTGCGACTGCTACTTCGACAGCGACGACTGTGCAGAGATCCTCCGTGGACTCCGACGACGACCGTGCAGAGATCCTCAGTGGACTGCGGCGACGACTGTGCAGAGATCCTCAGTGGACTGCGACGACTACTGCACTCAGTGATCCTCCGTGGATCAGTGCTACAGGTCCTGTGTGGGCCCGGTCCTGTGTGGGCCCGATCCTGTGTGGGTCCGATCCTGTGTGGGTCCGCGCTCAGTGGTTCTGTGTGAGCCAGCGCCTACAGGTCCTGTGTGGGCCCGATCCTGTGTGGGTCATTGCGGGGGTTAGTTACCTATCGATCCTTCGTGGGTCCGACGACTTAGATGGATCAGTGATCATCTTTATCGTCATCCGAAGAAGTATACCTATGTGAGCTGAATCTTGCGTTACTCTCCTTTGTGGATTGTGTTGAGCTATCCTGTGTGGATTTACTGTTTACTCTCCTTTGTGGATTGTGTTGAGCTATCCTGTGTGGACTTACTGTTTACTCTCCTTTGTGGATTGTGTTGAGCTATCCTGTGTGGGTGTACGTTTTGCTTTCCTGTGTGGACTGGGTTGTGCTTGGGCTCGGACGTTGGAGCCGAACGAGAATTGATGACTTAGGTATATGTATGGGCATATACCTAAGCCGTGTCAGATGTTACTTCGTGATTGTATCGTTCCTTTGTGGATTATCCTTTGTGGATTTCGGGAGACCTTCGGGGGTCTCGGGGTCCCTACTGAGTAGCTGGTACTCACCCCTGCACGGGCTTTGCCCGCACTACGTTGTGTTGGTTGCAGACGACGTACAGCTCTGATCATGGTGGAGGCGTGCGGAGTAGGACGGTACCTGGAGGTGGACCACTGGGCGGGACGTACTCGGAGCGGTCAGGTGGACCCGAGGAGCAGTGGAGGCTATCTGTACCCACCCTTCAGGTGGGATTTCCAGAGGACGGCTCGACGCTGCAGTTTTCCCTTTCAGTTGCTGTTTTTCCTTTCAGTTGTACTTTACTGTTGGGCTTGTATTTCCGGCCCCTTTTTATTTCAGCACAGCTTGTACAGTTTTTACTTAGTGTTTACTTTTCCGCTTGCTTACTCTGTGGTGCTTGTTTACTTTTCAAAGGCAATGCCTTCCATTTTTGTTGGGATTTACGCCTTGGTGCTAGTCGCCAGCCCCTGGCCTATGGAAGGCGGGCTTGGGGTAGTCACGGCACGGGCCCTGAGGGCGGGTCGTGACAGTGAAAATATGTGTTTTTTTGTCTATAAATTAACCAGTTTCACCCCAAGAAAACATCAGATTTCCTTCTACCCCAACACCTTCTTCAGGAACCACCGAGTCTTCCCAAGTCCCTTCCTCCATGAAACAAGTTAAGGGTTTTAGTTTCTCCTTGTCTTGTTTCTTCAATAGTATATATATATACACATATATATTCACAATGTATATTTTCACGGTTTATCCCAAATGTGCATCTATGCTGAACCTGGGCCATCAGGTTCTAGTGTTTAAATGGCCTAAGAGATGTAAGGGTTATTCTGCCTTGAAGTGTGGTGTTAAGTTTGTATATATATATATATATATAGGTATGTTCATGAAACATGTATTTTAAATAACCCTACGGGTTAGTTGAGACTCTTCTTATAACCGAATCTAAGTATTTAAACCTTGTGTTTTTGGGTATTTTGTAATTTGTTTAATGTTTAATATTTTTAAGACATAATATATACTCATATATATATATACGGTTTTCTATACTTCAGTTAGATATATATAAATAGGCATGTCCTTTTGTTGTTGAGTACGGGGCCATAGATACCCCATCCATCAAGAAAAAATTTCAAGATAGGAACTTCAAATGCAAGAATAGTATTTGCGTATGAAGCTTTTATATAATGGATTATTAAATATGCATATACTTATTCACATAATCTCAAATATATATATATAAATTGTAAAATTTTATATTTGTTCATATTTTAATAGAATTGTATGGGTAGGTAATCATAAACAAAATTTTATGACCAAGGGAATGACCTGCCCTATATAAAACAATGTTAAACTAATATTCTTAGGGGGTTAATACACATGGATGTGCCAATATTCTTAGTATGAGTGCGGTTACATACATATATCTTATATGTTGCATGAACCCTTATTATACTTAGTTTTGAGGTCTTTACACTTTAATTCCTGAGTTTAAGTGGATATTTTTGTTTAAAACTTAAGGAATGTTGTGTTATTCAAAACTTAAATCCATATTTATGAGTCACTCATTTTTTCTTATATTTTAGATGATGTTGATTATGGTGAAGATTCATGATTTCTATTATGGACATTATTTTGTTGTATACAAAGGCTTATCAGTATTGAATGATTTGGCATCTGCAAGTTTACAACCCTATATGAAATGTTTGGTTTACCCTTTTTAATTGGTTAATAAATTTTTATTATAAGAATAATATTAAATATGAAAAATTCTACATTTGTTTAGTACCCTGGATGTCAATGTATGTGCCATAATTTGCCTTTCTTCTTACCATTTAATGACAGTCGTATAATTGTTATACTGTATTTGAAACAGTTGGATGTTTGTATCACCTATAAAATATTTAAATTCAACTACGATGAACAACTATGATTTAATTATTCAAGGTGGTATGGAAAATCTTGAATATACAACCCTTTTTGAGTAAATAATTTATCTATGTGGCTCACATGAAAGTAAAGACATATTATGGGTGCTCCCTGATAGCGCTCCAATGCATTGGGTAAAAAATTAATCTCTAGAGATGACAAGTTTTATGATACCTTGGTAAATAACCTTGGTAATTTTTATGACAACTTGAGGATACCTTGGTGATATGAATGTAAAAATGGAATGTTGAAGCCACATATTCAAGTTATATTACAATTCCTCTTTAATATTATATGCCTATTCTTTCACTACTTTTGTTTATATGTTTTTATCAAGTTTATATTGAAGTCACAAGTAAACGTTTATAGCATGACTTGTGTTTAACACTCAATAAAATAGTATCCAACATATGAAATTGAAGTTGTTTCGTTCACACGCAACTCTAATTAATAATTACTCTTAGCTGTCAAATTTGGGTTTACATGTACATATGTCTTACATGCTTAGAATGTCTTTTATTTATTACTCCTTTTGATCACGCCCTAGTTGATTCATGTATCCTTGTAAATCTTAATTGATCACTCTTATGTTGTGTTACAAGTGTTACAGTTTTTCATTAAGATAAATGTTCTATGGAAAGTTTTAAACAATGTTTTAAAAAGTTACATTGGTTTATTTTAAAACCCCTTACTGGGCATTCATATTCTCACCCTATGTTTTTTATTTTAAATTTTTCAGGTAGCATTTGAGTCTAAGATGTATGATAGATGTGCTGGTTTCCCAGAACCTGAACCGAACTCGATCCCCTGTCTTTAAGACAAGATTTATTAGTGTATGTTTTGAAAAATTATACATCATGTTTTGAAGGCACCGGCTCCAGGTTACCTGGGGTCAGGTCTTCACAGTTGGTATCAGAGGGTTTGGTTTGGATAACTCTGGAAAACCAGAACTTAAACAAAGAAAAACTTACTAAATATGAGGTTTTTTGTTAAATTTTAGATGGAAAACGAAGGTACTTGTATTCTATCTCTTCCCAATGAGACTTTATAGACCATAATTTCCATAGTTATCCATTAAAATTATATAAACTATGCCCATATCCATATGTCATGAAAAGTCTCTTCGGAGACATCCGATAAAATTGGAACGATACAGAGAAGATTAGCATGGCCCCTGCACAAGGATGACACACACAAATTGAGAAATGGTCCATATGTCATGCAAACATCACTATGATATATCCAATTCTCCCCGAGTACTTCAACTCCACCGAAGAGTGGGTCTAGATTACATATTTATGATGAAATCCAAATTTCCGTCCTACACTTGACGAGGAAAGTACTAAGAGGGACTTTTTAGATGCTTCACTATAGCAGAAGGCATCCAGTCCCTCATGGCCTTCCAAGAATCTGCAACAGCAGGAGACCTCTGCGCAGCGTATATGTGTCAAGTCCTATCCTATGGCCATTATAGTCAAGTAATGGACTTCGAAGATCTTGAATGTGAAGCCTCCCAATCGGTGTATAGACATCTGGTGTATACTTATGTCTCTCAGTTATACACCCCTCATGTTAGACTCTGGAGACACCATAAGTGCACCCACAAGATAGAACCAGACTGCTCGGGTTGCATATGGCTTAGAAAGATAGAGTGTTTTGAGCTTTTTTTGGGGATTATTGTTTTCAGAAATTTGGGAAATCATTAGCCTTCCTCTTTTTATGAACAAGTAGTTATATAAGAATATAACTTGTTATCCATTATTTTTTCTATCCTTCCATCGGTTATACTTTTTAATGAGTATGACTAAGTGAACTTTCATAATAAATTTTCATATGGGTACACAAACCCACATCTTATCTCTTCCAGATGAGGTAATGGAGTTTATTATGATCAAAACTTCTAAGGAAGAACGTCTCCCCTTCACACACCTATGAAGGACATGCAAACGACTATATGATGTATCAAAAGGAATGGGCATTCTCTAAACCTGCCAAGGGAATGACTCCATTTACCACTACATAGCCTCAGTCCAATTGGACATGCATAGGAAAAAAGGAAAATACCATGAAGGACTTTTTCTGTGCTTCACTCTCGGCCAGAACTACAAGGCCAAGGTAAGTTTTCAAGAAGCTTCTTTAGAGGGAAACCTTCGTGAAACCTACATGTACCAGCTCCCCAGTTTCATCCTATATAACATTTTCTATGACTTAGGTTCCCTCAAATAGGATATAGTCCAGTGAGTTCCATGGGAGTCAGTCTATTCAGACATCTCAAACTTTCCTCCATGTGGTCCTCCCTCTGGAAGCCCAAATACACCATGCGGGAGTTCAAAATATTCTGTCTAAGGAGTATTTGGGCTAGGGAAATAGATGATTTGAGCATCAATGTGGGTTTTTCACTAGGGAAACCTGACTATTATCCATGATTGGGAATATGGTAGGAACATTAGGGAGTTTTCTCAGAGTGAGGTTGTATGAAAGGAATTGCAGGGATGCAATTCTTGAAGGGGGGTGGGGGGTAGTGTAACATCCCGAAATTTAGATAGCATATAATGGTAATGTTATGCCCTTTTTTTGTTAAGGTCCTTTTAACCAAACAAAAATTTAAAAGATGAACATAAGGATCTTTATTTAATTAAGAACACTGTAGTGTTTACAATAAACTAAGATCGAAAGAGTAAACATGCTAACCAAATATACCTATTAAAAACCCTACTAGAACTACTGGAAGACCCACAGACACCACAATGAGTCCTGATATATAAAGGATATCCTTCGAGTCATTTAAAATAAAGAACATCACCACTATGATCATAAAAACCATGCCGAGAATCAGTGGAATGGGAAGCACCATCTTCTTCCTTTTTAGTTTTAGGACGCCGTAAGTCTTGGTTTTATAAGACACTTTTCGACCGTTGTTTTGGTGACCGTTGAAAACTAACAGATATAAATCTAAATGTTGTGCTTTGATAAGTTAAAAAAATAATTAATTATAACTTAGTTCTAAATATTTAAGGTATAATTAAAATTATAGTATAACCATCATTTATGAACTCTAAAAGGATATTGTTTAATACTACCTCTTACAGTTATGTGATTTTGAGAAGTATTAAGGAATTCAAAACACTTTGCGAATATTTCAAATATAATGTAATGGTTTTCATTTCTTAAATAATGCTATAAACTATGTTTAATTTTTTCAAATTAAATTATGTTTTGTTTAAATTAAGTTTTCTATTATACTAGCACAAAAAGTTATCATATAAGTTTATTAAAATCTTTTTTTAACTTTTTCTTATTAAAAGGTTTAGTGTTTGTAATTTTAGAAATAATTTTAACTAATACAAAGTTTCTTTTGTATTCATTAATGTTTAATAATATAAATTATATATAGTTTTAATAAATTATTTTTTCTCTTCTTTAAAAACTTTTTTGGGGTAGAATTTACAAAAAAAAATTGGCCCACTAGGGACAGCCCTTTATAGCTAGGGCAGAGGGAGGCAGCTCACATGAAGTGGCTGAGCCTGACCCTCAACCTCAAGCCAGGGCCAGCCTGAGCTTGGGGAGAGGTTCCCCAAAGGGCGCACAAGAGCAAGAGTGCATAGGCGCACCACTCCAGGGGCAAGGCCGTGGTGGAGCTTGGGTAGGTCAAGGACTGTGAGAGCGGGGTGGGGGCCCATGTATAGGGCCCCCTTTGTGTTTGCTGGGCGTTTTCTGAGCAATCTTTGGGAGGCCCGGGCTTATAAGGGAGGCGAAAATGGCTCTCCGTTTTGATGTGGGAAGCATTTTTTCGGGGGAAACGTGACTTGGAACTTTGGATCATGTCACGCACAATCTGGACCGCCGATCACAATCTCATTTCCACCTTCAACAACAGCAATTTTCCACCACTTTTTTCTACACTGTTTGATCTACCAAAGATTTAATCATGGCCTTCAGTTTGTTTTAAAATACCACATCGAACTGGGACCATCTGATAGAAATCAAATTTAATCTGAGCCACCTATTTCCTTTTAAAAACGTGGATGCGCTTCAGCCCTTGGATCAAGATCAGAGTTGATCCGAACAGTCCGTTTTTCTCCGGATTTCCCTCTTATCGCGTCGTCTTATTCCTCTCCGCATGGTTCTGCACCAGTAACCCTACACCTTTTTTCTTACTGCACCTATGACCTTCGGGGACCCTCCTTGTCTCCCCTTTTCTTCGGGCACACATCACCCATTTACTTCACCACAATGGGGTACATATTTGCATGAAAAGTTTTGTTTTTTTGTCTATAAATTAACCTGTTTCACCCCAAGAAAATGATAGATTTCCTTCTACCTACAACACCTCCTTCAGGAACCACCGAGTCTTTCCTAGTCCCTTCCTCCACAAACCAAGGTAAGGGTTTTAGTTTCTCCTTATCTTGTTTCTTTGATAGTATATATATATATACATATATATTCACAATGTATATTTTTGCGATTTATCCCAAATGCACATCTGTGTTGAACCTGGGCCATCCGGTTCTAGTGTTTAAATGGTATAAGAGAGGTAAGGGTTATTCTTCCTTGAAGCATGGTGTTAAGTTTATTTATATATCTATATATATATATATCTACATATATAGTTATGCTCATGAAACTTTTATTTTAAATAACCCTACAGGTTAGTTGAGGCTCTTCTTATAACCGAATCTAAGTCTTTAAACCTTGTGTTTTTAGGTATTTTGTAGGTTGTTTAATGTTTTCTAATATTAAGTAATACTATATACTCATATATATATATACATATGGTTGTATATAATTCAGTTAGATATATATAAATAGTCATGGCCTTTCGTTGTTGAGTACAGGGCCACAGATACCCCATCCATCAAGAAAATATTTCAAGATAGGAACTTCAAATGCAGGAATAGTATTTGCGTGTAAAGTTTTTATATAATAGATTACGCACTATGCATATAATTATTCACATAATCTCATATATATATATATATATATATATATTGGAAAACGTTATATATGTTCGGTTTTTAATAGAATTGTATGGGTAGGTATTCATAAACACAATTTTATGACCAAGGGAATGACCCGCCCTATATAAAACAATGTTAAACTAATATTCTTAGGGGTTTAATACACATGTATGTTTCAATATTCTTAGTATGAGTGTAGTTACATACATATATCTTATTTGTTTCATGAACCCTTATTATACCCATTTTTGAGGTCTTTACACTTTAAGTCCCGAGTTTATGTGGAGATTTTTGTTTAAAACTTAAGGAATGTTGTGTTATTCAAAACTTAAATCCACATTTATGAGTCAATAAATTTTTTCTTATATTTTAGATGATGTTGATTATGGTGAATATTCATACTTTCTGTTATGGAAATTATTTTGCAGTATGCAAAGGCTTATCAGCATTGAATGATTTGCCATCTGCAAGCTTACAACCCTATATGAAATGCTTGGTTTACCATTTTTAATTGGTTAATAAAGTTTTATTATAAGAATAACATTACATATGACAAATTATAAATTATTTTAGTACCCTAGATGTCAATGTACGTGCTATAATCTTCCTTTCTTCTTACCATTTAATGACAGTCGTATAATAATTATCCTGTATTTGAAACAGCTGGATGCTTGTCTCACCTATAAAATATTTAAATTCAACTACAATGACCAACTATGAATGAATTATTCAAGGTGGTATGGGAAATCATGAATATGCAACCCTTTTTGAGTAAATAATTAATCTATGTGGCTCACATTAAAGTAAAGACACATTAAGGGTGCGCCCTGATAGTGCTCCAATGCATTGGGTAAAGAAGTAATCTCTAGAGATGAAAAGTTTCACGATACCTTGGAAAATAACCATGGTAAATTTTATGACACCTTGGGGATGGACCTTGTTGATATGAATGTCAAAATGGAATATTGAAGACACACAGTCAAGTTATATTACAAGTCCTCTTCAATATTATATGCCTTTTATTTCACTACTCTTGTCTATATGTTTTTATCACGTTTATATTGAAGTCATAAGTAAATGTTTAGAGCATGAATTGTTTTTAACACTCAGTAAAATAGAATCTAATATAGGAAATTGAAGTTGTTTCTTTCATGCGCAACTCCGATTAATAATTACTCTTAGCCATACAATTTGTGTTTAAATGTACATATGTCTTACATGCTTAGAACATGTTTTATTTATTACTCCTTCGATCATTCCCTAGTTGATTCGTGTATCTATTTAAATCTTAATTGAGCATTCTTATGTTATGTTACATGTGTTACCGTTTTTCTATAACAGAAATGTTCTATGGAAAGTTTTAAAGAATGTTTTCAAAAGTTACATTGGTTTATTTTAAAACCCCTTACTGGGCATTAGTATGATCACCCTATGTTTTTTATTTAAATTTTTTCAGGTAGCAGTTGAGTCTAAGATGTATGAAAGATGTGATGGTTTCCCAGAATCTGAACTGAACTCAATCCTCTCTCTTTAGGACATGATTTATTAGTGTATGTTTTGAAAAATTACGCATCATGTTTTGAAGGCACTGACTCTGGGTTTCCTAGTGCCGGGTATTCACAAAACCATTGCACTCTTATACCTAGACTCTATTAATTCAAACAAACATCCATATCTGAAATTTTGTTCATTTTTTTTCATAAAATGTTCTCCATCATCGAGGGTTCTAAGCATCACCCAATTAAGGAGGAAAATAAGCAAAGAGAAGTAAAATTCCTAAAAATAGGTAATGTGATGTTACACGTAGTGAAGAGATAAGGCCCCCATTTCCTCATCAAAGGTTCATATTACCATGTTTCATGAGATTCACTCTCAATATACCATAATTCATATAATTTTGGAATAAATTTCAAATGAAAAACCTTACTATATGAGTCAATAATATAGATTGGTAACTTAGTAATTGAAACATATGGCTCTATGTATAGTTATAATCTACTCAATACATGGTATGGATCAGGATGATACTTCTTTGAAAAAGAGATGTGAAATAAATTATGAATAGATATCATCTTTGGAGAAACTTCTAACCAATATACAACCTTCCTAATCATTTTTATGATCTCAAATGACCCTACATACCTTATTTTTATCTTATATTTCTTACTAAGATGTAATTCCCTGACCCCAGAAGCATGGAGCCAGTGTATTATTCTAATACATTGGCATGATTACAAGGAATCAAGTCCCAAAGGACTGATCAGTTTAGCCATCTTGTAAAATATATTACATACATGAACTTCACATTACAATTTCAAACATAAAATACAACATAGATAATAATTTTAGAATATCATTATTCTCATAGCTTAAAATTGAATATAAATCATAATACACTTCTTGACATCTTGGGAAAATAAAACATAAGAAAAGAGTGAGCTCATATTCTTAGTAAAGATAAATAATATAGCGGAAGCTATCATAAATAATCACAAAAATTTTATGTAAAGGTATAAAATTGAAACATTGATATTCTACTAGTCGAGTAATCACATGTAACATTAATAACCAATCTCATAATAATGGAATGCATAATGTCGGACATTTTAACTACAAAGTCAAGGCCTCGTTCCATGACCCTAAATATAGATTTTGTCAAGGGCTTTTTCCAAGACACTAGTTTGTCTTATGAGACCTACCGATGCATCGAGGGGCTATAGCAAACCCTGCCCGTCACTTACTAAGTCCAATGCATTCCTCATATGAAAAAGGTGAAACATAACATAATAATTCATATTAAAACTAGCATATGAAATGTAAATACTTTAACCATAAACCATGAATGGTATAAAAATAGTACATCTATAGACAAACATATCATAACTCATAAAATACAATATTGAATATTTTATTATAATAAATCAACCTCAATAAAAAATAATATCAAATAAAGGATGTTGAAATAGTTGAAAATGATCAGTAAAACACTGTGAGAGAAATATCCCTTTTTCATGAAATCATTTAAAAGTCACACAATTTATAAAGGAAGTTATTTAAAAGATATTTTTGAATCAAAGTTTCCCATACCACTTTGAATATTTTTAAAGGAAAGAACATTTTAAAACATTCATATCCATATAAATAAATCCTTAAAATCATTTTAAAATCAGGGACATTAATTAAAAATATTTATAAAAATAAATATTTAAAAAAATTAAAATGATGATATAGTTAAATATTCCCTTCCATAAAACAATAAAATATTCATTTTGATTTTTTTTATGAAACATGTACATGGATGATAAATATGTCCCAGTAAATACAAACACATAAACAATCTTAGATAATAACGAGATCGAGGAATTAACCCTTACCTTAGGTCTGATACTCTTCGTACGTGTTTGAAACTTCTGTGTAATGTTTTTAAACATATTATTAACTTATATAAGAATCATAATAATATTTATTATATCACATATTATTCTTTTATTACTTTATATTACCCATTTATTAACAATTCCAAGATAATGCAACATTTCAGATAATATCACTTTGTCTATCGTATGTGTTTTGACTTGTTATCCTCGATCATATTACTTAGATCATTATTTAATTACTTCTAGAATGTATAATATGATTTATATATCATATATATTCATAATATAAATATATATAATAGATAGATATATAAAATATAATACACTATTCATGGAAATGGTAGGCCGTATTTACGCATGAATGCTGTTTCTGTTTTCATATCATATTGAATGGAAGTAAGTGAATGAAATATATGTAAATACATATATATATATATATATATATTAAATTATAATTATTATGTAATATATTACATACTTATTAATAATATATATTTGAATAATCATCCTCGAATGGTGAACGTGGAAATGAATCTCATCGCGTCATGAAGACGGTAAGCCGTACATACGCATGAGCAAATATATCATTTCGTTAATGATTAAAAGGTGAGGAATTTTATGGTATATTAATTATACAGAAACATTATCATTTTATTTTCATTACTTATATACATAATACTCAACATTATATAAATTCAAATAACATAGTGTTGAATAACAAATTACACCACGGCGTGGAGATGGTAAACCATACGTACGCACACATGGTGAATTTTTCATTCATATGATGGATAGAATAATAAATATGGTTGTAAAATATTATTAATAACATCTCAGAATGTATAAGGTACTATAGATATTATTTTAGTATGGAAACAACAAAGAAATAGGAAGTATAAGAAGAAAAGAACTTTGAAAGAGGTGATGAAATAATTACCTCTTCTTCGGGTGCTTCCTTTTGATTTGAAAAAAAGGGCACATTAGGTTATATATATGATCAAATTAAGGCTATTAGGTTGTAGTGAGTGTATTTGGGAGGATATTTGAGTAGGGTTTTTCTGATCCAAATGGCTTTGGAGTTGTGAATTTAAGAGAAGGGGAAGTACCTTTTTATAAGAGAAGTGAGCGGCAATTTAGGAATAGATTGACAGATTAATTTATTATAAAATAATTTTCGGTTTCTAATAGCTCCAATTGGATTTATTTATAGTATAAGGTGGTTATGATTCTAAATCCTCTCAACCAATAGGTTTTAGACATGTTTAGGTCACTATATTAACCTTATCTTTTAGATTTAACCCTTAGTTAAATAGATTAACTTTTACCATGTCTTCTTGTATTTTTATACTAAATGGTTAATATAGTTACCATAAAATGATAAAAAAACTTCAAGTGGTTAATTAATTACATTTTAAAAATTATATAAGTCGTTTGTCTGAATCATATATTTTTATGACTATTATGTAATTTAATAAAATAGAATTTGTTTTAAAAACTCAAATATGTCAATTTTGACACTATTTAATATTTGGATTTTTTTAAAGTCATAACAACTTGATTAATTCTAAAAAATACATTTAATAAACCCTAACATGTCATATAAACATTGAAATTTTTTGGACGACATCCAAAGTTTCGATTTATATTTATTTTAATATTTATAGTATCATGTATTTTAATCTTTCATTAATAAGGTAATTATTGCATCATCATTGTTTCATAAATAAATTTAATTATTTAAGATCTAAAAATTATAAATAAAATACCCTGATGTAGGAAATACATTTATATTTCAAATAAATATTTATAGTCAAATTTATCTTTTGTGTATTCCTATATTAAAAATGTATTAGTTATTAAATTTTTAATTTCACATTTTTAACTCTTCTTTAAATAAAATATAATAAATGTCATAATCTTACCCAAATAGATCAAAAAAGATCTTATTTTTTTCATAAGGTTTATTTTGGTCTAAAAACAATTATCTAATAGAATTAGGACATGTATTGGGGTAATTTTATATTATTATAGTATTATTTTTACCTTTAATTACCCTATTTACTTTTAACCGTTGTAAATAAAATTCAAAAGTTACTATTCACCAAAAATTATTTTCATCATATTGAACCATATTTTACTTAATAATGACAATCATTTCTATTGGATTTTTTAAATTAATTAAAAAAATCAATAAAATTACGTGTTATGCAAATTTTCAAATGTGCCTAAAAGGTGGGTAAAAGATGTTAAAAAGTTCAATAAAATTATATATATATATAATATTATTATAAAATTAATTCAATGAATTACATTATAATAATATAATTATTACATATCTATTTTGAATTTAAGATAATTTTTAATTAAAAATAAATATTTAAATGAAAAAGTCGGTTTTTATGTACAATGCAATATTTTTCACTATTAATAAAAAAATGAATGTTTTCAAAAATTAACCTTAAGATAATTCTGATATTTATAATTCAAAAATGAAGTCTATTTTACCAAATTTAATTTTGAAAAGTGACTAAAATTAATTTTATTATTGTTCACAAAAGGACATAAAAAGTTGTTCTTTTAAGTAAATAATTTTTCTAAATATATAACTATTTTACCAAAACTTATACATTTCCTTATAAATATGTTTTTTTTATGTGAAAACATTATAAATAACATTTAAAATTTATTTTTTTACAATTCACATTACAATATTTAATTGATAAATAAATATATCATATAAATAATTATAATACAAACGTGTTGTTTCGCATAAACCCAATCTTGCATATAATGCAAGCCAAGTCAGTGTTGCATACAATATAATCTATTAAATTAATTTAAAGAGATAAATTAATATGAAATATTGGGGTATTAAATTCTCCCCTTCTTTAATAAATTGCATCCTCGAAATTTGAAGATTTTCTTCGAAAATAAAAGGTTAAAAATAGAAAATACCTTTGTGGAAAACCCACATCAGAAATAGGGTTAATAAAATTTAGTCTTAATAAGAAGGAAATGGAAATGAAAAATTCACCACCAAATTATGATTTCTAATAAGAGAACATTGGTGGAAATTATAGACACATAATTGGAGTAAAAACATAAATATTTATAGTGAGTGATTGAGGTCATCAATCACAAACAAGTGAACAATAAATGGAAAATTGAAGGCCTCAAAGCCATAAATCTATACTGATTTAAAACATCATCAATTAAACAAAACATAAGGTATTGTGATAACAAATTTTTTGTTTTAAGATATTTTCCCTAAAGCTTAAGAATTAATTTTTTCATAGAATAATAAAAAAAATACTTGACAAGTAGAATTAAATCCTTTAACAAATTTCTATCACAAACTCATTTTCACTCCAAAAGATAATAAAACTCAAAAGTATTCTATTTATCTTAATCGTATAGTGTTCCAAGAAAATGAATTTATAATTCATTTGTCTAACCATTTAAAAAAACTACATTATACAAACTCGGACATCACGTAGGCTAGTGGTAGGTAATAAACCTTTGTTGCCCTTTGGTTGTGGGTTCAAGCCTCACAGCCTTGCTGGATGCGACAGGTTGTTGCTCGACCTCAGGGTTGTCCTTTTTATAAAAATCCAAAAATAATATTAAGAAATGTTTTAACCATAAAAAATAGTATCCAAACTGAAACTTAATCCATTTCATCCTTTAGATTTATCCAAAATACTTCTATCCAAACTCATAGTCCAAAATGTATAAGGAAGGTAAACATAATGAAGATATATTTTTTCCACATAATAACATGTGAATAACTTCATCATGTATTCTATTAAAACATGGTAACACCCTGAATTACCATAAAACCTTATTGATTACATTAATTCCCCCTTATTCCTTATAGAAAGCTAGATATACTCCTTATATCCAAAAATGTTGTAAACTCTAATAATGATGGAATAAAAAAACAATTAATTAGTTCCAAGGTAGTCAATAATATCCAATACAATTTATCCAAATCAATAATATCTTATTCCAAAATCACTACCTCAGTATCAGGACCAGATTAAGGTTTATCATTCCCCCAACCATGTATTTTCCAAAAAAATTAACTTTCTATTGAGTCATTTTTATTTGTACCATACAATCTCAAATTCTCAATAAAATAGTACTACAATACAATCCTTATTTATTTACATAATTCATATAACCAATACGTCATTGATACAACACTCAAATGACATAATTATTCATTCCAAAAACACAAATACGTTAATTATTTCACATCGACTATAATAACAACTTATTCTTGACCTTGATCCCTTTGATTCTTTTGAGCTACAGTTCCTTTACACTTAGGAAATTTATTTGCGTAATTCCCCATTTCACTACAGTTGAAACACTGAATATTAGAATTTTCTTTCTTCCATTTTCATTATTTTTCTTGATGACCCTTTTCTCTACACTTATAACAAAAACCCAGTACTTTCAAGCACTTACCTGGTTGATTCTTTATACAGTTATCACATATGGGGAAATCCTTCTTTCCCTTCCTCCCTTTATCCATCTTTAACTATACCATTCTCTTCTTCTATGGATTCCCTTTAAATCCATAGGACTCAGAGAATTCTGTACTTATCTTATTAACACATTATACTATTTCCTCATATGATGAGAATACATGGGAGGATATTTCCCTTAGAAATGTTTTCTCAATACCATGAAAGATAGGATTGTTCTCACTCTTTGGAACATGTGCATTGGAGGGGTAGTCATTCCTTCTACAATACACCTTTTCCAAACAATGTCATACACTATATTATGTTATGAATCATAATTCTTGATTCAATACTATTGAAATAATTATAATAAATTATGAATATCTAATATCATAATCATAAATATGGTTCCGTTGAGGAAATATTTACTCATAAATTATTTATAATGGTTTGTAAAGAAAATATGAATTATCCTAAGGCTTGTTGTCGTGTACCAGGTTACCCCGAGTTAAGATCAGTATACCTTATCAGATTTTTAACCCCAAGGTACATCTATTCCAAAACCACACCCACATGTAGTATCAAGACAAGGATGTACTTCTTGGAATATCCACGTAATCCCCACTTTACCAAAATTCTAGGGGGTTCTTCTATACTTATTCTCAAATTCTATCATAGGGTTATGATCTCTAATCTATGTTTTATAAATCTTTTTACATGGTTGTTTCTAAACTTACTCTCATACCAACTACAATTCTCTAACCCTAGAAGCCCAGAGCCGATGCATTATTTCAATACATTGTCATGATCACAAGGAATCAAGTACCGAAGGACTGATTAGTTTAGTAGTCTTGTAAAATAGATGACATACATGAACATCACATTACAATTTCAAAGATAAAATACAACATATATAATACTTTGATAATGCCATTATTCTCCTAGATTAAACCTGAAAATAAATCATAATACACTTCTTGGCATCCCAGGAAAATAAAATATAAGAAAGGGGTGAGCTCATATGCTCAGTAATGATAAAAAATATAGTGGAGGCTATCATAAATAATCACAAAACTTTTATGTAAAGGTATAAAATTGAAACACATTCCCTTTAAACCTAAAATTTAGCATAATAATAAAAATATAAATCAAATAATTTCATTTACTTATTCACAAGGATATTCTACTAGTAGAGTAATCATATGTAACAATAATAACTAATATAACAATGATAGAATTCATAATTCCAAACATCTTAACCATAAAGTCAAGGACTCATGCCAAGACCCTAAATAAAAATTTTGTCAAGGTCTTGTACCAAAACGGGTGTTTGTCTCATGAGACCTACCGAAGCATTGAGGGGCTATAGTGGGCCGTGCCTATCACTTACTAAGTCCAATTCATTCCTCATATGAAAAGGGTGAAACATAACATAATCATTCATATTAAAACTAACATTCGAAATGTCAATACTTTAAGCATAAATAATGAATGGTATAAAAATAGCACATCCACAGTCAAACATAACATAACTCATTCAATACAATATTTAAGATTGTATTATAAAAAATCAAATTCAATCAAGAATAATATCCAATAAAGGATGTTGACATAGTTGAAAATGATTAGTAAAACCTTGTGAGAGAAATATCCCCTTTTCATGAAATCATTTAAAATTCACACAATTTATAAAGGAAGTAATTTAAAAGAGATTTTTGAATCAAAGTGTCCCATACAAATTTTAAAATTTTGAAATGAAATAACATTTCAAAACATTCATGTTCATATAAATAAATCCTTGAAATCATATTGAAAATATGGAAATTAATTGAATTTTTTTAGAAAAATAAATATTTAAAAGATTTAAAATGATTATCTAGTAAAATATTAACTTTCATAAAACCACAAAATATTCCTTTAGAATTTTTTTTGAAACTTGGACATGGATAATAAATATTTCCCAGTAAATACTTACACATAAAAAATCTCGGATAATAAGGTCTCTAGGATGAATTGATGGTATTTGGGAGGATATTTGAGTATGTTATGGCCAAGACAAATGGATTTGGAGGTTTGAATTTAAGAGAAGGGTAATTACCTTTTTATAAGAGAAGTGAGGGGAACTTTAGAAAAAACTTGAATTTTTAATTTATTATAAAATTAATTTTGGTTTCTAATAGCTCCAAATGGATTTATTTAGAGGATAATATGGGGATGGGTCAAAATCCTTTCAAAAAATAGGTTTTATACATGTTTAGGTAACCATATTAACCTTATCATTTAGATTTAACCATTAGTCAAATAGTTTTAATTTACGAGGTATTCTTGTATTTTTATATTAAATGGTTAATATAGTTACCATAAAATTACAAGAGAACCTCAATTGGTTCATTAATGAAATTTGAAACATTATCTATGTAATTTGGTCGAATATTATATTTTAAGAACAATTATATAATTTAATAAATTAATATTTGTTTTAAAAACTCATTTATGTCAATTTTGACACTGTTTAGTATTTAGATTTTTTTAAAGTCATAATAAATTGATTCCTTTTAAAAAAATACATTGAATAAACCCTAACATGTCATATTCACCTATAAAATTTGTGTATGTCATCAAAATTTTCTATTTAGATTTATTTTAATATTTATAATGTCATTTATTTTAATCTTTCATTAATAAGGTAACTACTGCATCATTATTGTGTCATTAATAAATTTAA
The DNA here is from genome assembly GCA_963277665.1 of Viscum album. NCBI lineage: Eukaryota > Viridiplantae > Streptophyta > Magnoliopsida > Santalales > Viscaceae > Viscum > Viscum album. The sequence goes on from OY728159.1 coordinate 1,645,884,154, forward strand.
TTATTTAACATCTAAAAATTATAAATAAAATACCATGACATATTAAATCATTTTATATTTATAATGAATATTTATAGTCAAATTTATCTTATGTATAACCCTATATTAAAAATTATTTAGTTATTAAAATTTGAATTTAACACTTTTAACTCTTCTTTCAATAAAATATAATAAATGTCCTAATCTAACCCAAATAGATCAAAAAGGATCTTAATTTTTTTTAATAAGGTTTATTTTGGCCACCAAAACACTCAACTAATAGAATTAGGACATTTTTGGGGGTAATTAGATATCATTATAATATTATTTTTACCTTTAATTACTTTATTTACTTTTAACCGTGGAAAATTAAATTCAAAAGTTACTATTCACCAAAAAGTATTTTTATCATATTGAACCAAATTTTACTTACTGATGATAATCGTATGTCATAATTTTGAAATTAAATTCACAAAAGTGGTAAAATTATATTTTATGAAATTTTTTAAATGTTCCTAGAAGGTGCATAAAAGACGTTAAAAAGTATAATAAAATTTTATATATCTAATCTTATTATAAATTGACTCTAATGAATTAAATTAGACTTATATAAGTATTATATATCTATTTTGAATTTAAGATAAATTTTAATTAAAAATAATTATTTAAATGAAAAGGTTGATTTTAATGTACTATGCATTATTTTTCACTATTCATCAAACATTGAATGTTTTTAGAAAAATAACAAAAAATTCACCCTAAGATAATTTTGATATTCCGAATTCAAAAAATTTATTATATTTTATCAAAATAAATTTTTATGAGTGTCTAAAATTAATTTTATTATTATTCCCAAAAGGACATAAAAAGTAGTTCTTTTAAGAAAGTAGTTTTTCTAAATATATAAATAATTTTACAAAACATATAAATTTCATTATAAATATATTTTATTTATGTGAAAACATAATAAATAACATTTAAAATTAATTTGTTACTATTAATATTACAATATTTAATGGATAAATAAATATATCATATAAATAATTATAATACTAATGTGTTGTTTCGCAGAAACTCAATCTTGCATATAATGCAAGCCAAGTAGGTGTTGCATGCAATAAAGGATATTAAATTACTTTAAAGAGATAACATACTATAAAATCTTGGGGTGTTATATTCTCTTATCCTTTAATAAGTTGTGTCCTCTCAATTAAAATTTTTCTTTGAAAATAAATGGTTATAAATAGAAAATACCTTTGTGGAAAACCCACATTAAAAATTGGGTTATTAATATTTAGTCTTAATAAGAAGGAAAGTGGAATGAAAAAGTTTCCAACAAATTATGATTTTGGATAAGAGAACATGGGTGGAAATTAGAGACACATAATTGGAGGAAAAACGTAAATATTTATAGGGAGTGATTGAGGTCATCAATCACAAACAAGTGAACAATGAATGGAAAATTGAGGGCCTCAAATCCATTAATCTATGACGATTTAAAATATCATCGGTTCAAAAAAACATAAGGTATTAGGATAACACATTTTTGGTTTTAATAACTTTTCCCTAAAGTTTAAGAATTAAATTATTTATAGCATAAGAAAGAAAAAAATACTTGACAAGTAGAGTTCCATCCTTTGACAAAATTTTACCACAAACTCATATTTCACTCCAAAATATAATAAAACTCAAAAATATTTTATTTATTCTAGTCATATAGGGTTACAAAAAAATGAATTTATAATTCATCTGTCGGAAAATTTAAAAAAGCTACATTATAGAAACTAGGATATCATATAGGCTAGTGGTAGGTGATGTACCCTTGTCACCCTGTGGTTGCGGGTTCAAGTATCGCAGCCTTGCCGGATGCGACGGGCTGTCGCCCGACCTCTGGGTTTTCCTTTAAAAAAATCCAAAAATAATATTATGAAATGATTTAACCTTAAAAAATAATATCCAATGTCTAACTTAATACATTCCATCTTTATACTTATCCAAAATAATTTTGTCCAAACTCATAGTCCAAAATGTATAAGGAAGGTAAACATAATGAAGATATATTTTTTCCACATAATAACATGCGAATACCTTGGTCATGTATTCTATTAAAACATGGCAACACCCTGAATTACCATAAAACCTTATTGATTACACTCATTCCCCATTATTCCTTATATAATACAGGATATACTCTTTATATCCAAAAATGCTGTAAACTTAAAAAATGATGGAATAAACAAACAATTAATTATTTTCAAGGTAATCAAGAATTTCCAATATAATTTATCCAAATCAATCATCTCTTATTACAAAAAATCACTACCTTAGTATCATTACCATATTAAGGTTTATCTTTTCCCCAGCCATGTATTTTCCAAAAAGTTTAACTTTCTATTGAGTCACTTTTCATAGTACCATACAATCTCAAATCCTCAACGAAATAGTACTACAATATAATCCTTATTTATTTCCATAATTCATATAACCAATACATCATTGACACAAAACTCAAATGACATAATTCTTCATTATAGAAACAAAAATAAATTAATTATTCCATTTCAACTATAGGAACAACTTATGCTTGACCTTGATATATTTGATTCTTTTGAGCTATATTTCCTTGATGCTTAGAAAATTTATTTGTGTAATACCCATTTCACTACAGTTGAAACACTGAATATTAGTCTTTTCTTCCTTCCCTTTGTATTCTTTTTCCTGATGACCATTTTATCAACACATATAACAAACACCCGGTCCTTTTAAGAACTTACTAGGGCGATTCTTTATACAGTTATCACATATGGTAAAATCCATCTTTCCCTTCTTCCCTTTATCCATATTTCTCTCTACCATCATTTTCGTCTCTATATTTCATTCAAATCCATATGACTCAGATAATTCTTTACTTATCATATTAAAATATGATATTATTTCCACATATGGTGAGAATAAATTAGAGGCTATTTACCTTCGAAATTTTGTCTTAACAATACAAAATATAGGATCCTTATTACTCTTTGGAACACGTTCATTGGTGGGGTAATCATTCCTTCTACTAGGAACCTTTTCCAAACAATTTCATACACTATATTAGGTTATGAATCATAATTCATGATTCTAAACTAGTGACATAATTATCATAAATTATGCAGATCTAATATCATAATCATAAATATGGTTCCATTGAGTACATATTTACTTATAAATCCTTCATCATGGTTTGTAAAGAAAATATGAATTATCCTAAGCATATCACCTGGGAGTGTTAAACCAGATGCGTAGTAAGGCCCGTTGTCATGTACCAGGATACCCTGAGTCCAGCTCAGAACACCTTTTCAGTGTTTTCACTCCAAGGTACATCTATTCATGAACCACATGCACATGTAGTATCTAGAAAATGATGTACTACTTGGAATATCCATATAATCCCTACTTTACCAAAGTTATAGGGGGTTATTCTATACTTATTCTCAAAGTATACCATAGAGTTATGATCCTTAATCTAAGTTTTCTAAATATATTTCCAAGGTTGTTGCTAAACTTCCTCTGATACCAATTGTAATGACCTAAAACAAGATGCCCAGAGATGGTTCATTATTTCAATATATTGGCATGATTATAAGGAATCAAGTCCCAAAGTACCGATCAGTTTAGTAGTCTTTGAAAATAGATTATATAAATAAACTTCACATTACAAGTTCAAATATAAAATAAAACATAGATAATCCTTTGATAATGACATTATTCTCCTAGATTAAACATGAATATAAATCATAATACACTTCTTAGAATCCTGGGAAAATAAAACATAATAAAGGGTGAGCTTATATGCTCAGTAAGGATAAACAATATAGCATAAGCTATCATAAATAATCAATTTTTTTGGAAAGATATAAAATTGAAACACAAGACCTTTAAACATGAACTTCAGCATAATATGGAAAATATAAACCAAATAATTCCATTTAATTATTCACATGGATATTATACTAGTCGCGTAATCACATATATCGTTAATAACTAATCTCATAATGATAGAATGCATAATTTCAGACATCTTAACAACAAAGTCAAGGCCTCGTGCCAAAAACCTAAATATTAATTTTGTAAAGGAATTGTGCCAAGACACTAGTTTGTCTCATGAGACCTACCAATGCATAGAGAGGCAATATCGGGCCCCGTCCATCACTTACTAAGTCCAATTCATTCATTATATGAAAAGAGTGAAACATAACATAATCATTTGTATTAAAACTAGCATAGAAAATGTCAAAATTTTAACCATAAACCATGAATGGTATAGAAATAACACATACATAGTCAAACATATCATAACTCATTCAATATAAAATGGAATATTGTATTATAATAAATCAACCTCAATCAAGAATAATATCTAGTAAAGGATGTTGACATAGTTGAAAATGATCAGTAAAACTCTGTGAGAGAAATATCCCTTTTTCATGAAATCATTTAAAAGTCACACAATTTATAAAGGATGTATTTTAAAAGACTTATTAATCAAAGTATAACATAACACTTTGAAAATTTTGAAAGGAAATAACATTTCAAAACATTCATTCCCATATAAATAAATTCTTAAAATCATTTTGAAAACATGGGCATTAATCAAAAATATTTAGAAAAATAAATCATTAAAACATTTAAAATGATGATATAGTTAAAGAGTCCCTTCCATAAAACCATAAAATATTCCTTTTGAATTTTTTCTGAAACATGTACATGGATGATAAATATGTCCTAGTAAATACATACACATAAACAATCTTGGATAATAATGAGATTGAGAAATTAACCCTTACCTTAGGTGTGATACTCTTCGTACATGTTTGAAACTCCTTTATAATGTTTTAAAACATATTATTAACTTATATCAGAATCATAATAATATGTATTATATCATATAAAATTATTTTATGACTTTATATTACCCATTTATTAACAATTCCAAGTTAATGCAACATTTCAGGTAATATCGCTTTGTTTATCACACGTGTTTTGACTCATTATTCTTGATCATATTACATAGATTATGATTTAATTACTTCAATAATGTATAATATGATTTATATTTCATATATATTCATAATAAATATATATATATATAATATATAGATATATAAAATGGAATACACTATTCATGGAGATGGTAGACCGTACGTATTAATGAACATTGTTTCCATTTTCATATCATATTGAATGGACGTAAGTGAGTGAAATATATGTAAATACATATATATATATTTTTAAGTATAATTATTATGTAATATATTACATAATTATTAATAATATATATTTTTATAATCATCCTTGAATGGTGAATATGGAAATTAATCCTATCACATCGTGGAGACAGTAAGTCATACATACACACGAACGATGATATCATTTCCTTAATGATTAAAAGGTGTGGAATTGGTTGGTATATTAATTATACTGAAACAATATCACTTTATTTTAATTAATTATATACATAATAATCATCATTATATCCATCCAAATAACATAGTGTTGAATAAAAAATCACACCATGGCATGGAGACAGTAAGCCATATGTACGCACGCATGGTGACTTTGTCATTAATAGGATGGGTAGAATAAGGAATATGGATATCACATATTTATAATAAAATCTAAGAATTTATAAGGTATAGGAGTTATAATTTTATTATGGGTACAACAAAGAAAGAGGAAGTATAAGAAAAAAAGAACTTTGAAAGAGGTGATGAAATAATTACCTCTGCTTTGGGTGATTTTTTATGATTTGGACAAAAGGGATACTTAGGTTGGATTTATGATCAAAGTAAGGACTCTAGGTTGAGGTGGGGGTAGTTAGGGGATATTTGAGTAGGGATGGCTGATATAAATGGTTTTGGAGGTGTAAATTTAAGATAAGGGGAAGTACCTTTTTATGAGAGAAGTGAGGGGAACTTTAGGAAAAACTTAAAATATTAATTTATTATAAAATTATTTTTGGTTTCTAATAGATCAAAATGAATTTATTTAGAGTATAAGGTTGGTATGGGTATAAATACTCTAAAAAAATCGGTTTTAGATATGTTTATGTAACCATATTAACCTTATCTTTTAGATTTAACCCTTAGTTAAATAGTTTAACTTTTACCATGTCTTCTTGTTTTTTATACTAAATAGTTAATATAGTTTCCATAAAATAACAAGAGAACCTAAATTGGTTAATTAATGACATTTATAATAATATATAAGTCATTTGGACTAATCTATGATTTTAGGACTATTATATAATTTAATAAAATAGTATTTGTTTTAAAAACTCATTTATGTCAATTTCGACACTATTTAGTATTTTGATTTTGTTAAATTCAAAAAAACTTGATTAGTTTGAAAAAAATACATTTAATCAACCATAACATGTCATATTAATCTAGAAAATTTGTGTATGACATCAACAGTTTTGATTTACATTTATTTTAACATTTATAATATCATTTATTTTAATATTTCATTAATAAGGTAATTATTGCATCATCATTGTGTCATAAATAAATTTAATTATTTAATATTTAAAAATTATAAATAAAATACCATGATTTAGGAAATATTTTTATATTTCTAATGAATATTTACAGTCAAATTTATCTTATATATAACCATATATTAAAAATTGTTTAGTTATTAAAATTTGAATTTACCACTTTTAACTATTCTTTAAATAAAATATAATAAATGTTCTAATCTAACACAAATGGGTCAAAAAGGATCTTATTTTGATCATAAGGATGATTTTGGTCAAAAAAAACTTATCCAATAGAATTATAACATGTGTTGGGGTAATTTTATATTATTATAGTATTATTTTTACCTTTAATTACCCTATTTACTTTTAACCGTGGTAAATAAAATTCAAAAGTTACTATTCACCAAAAATTATTTTCACCCTATTGAACTAAATTTTACTTACTGATGACAGCTGTTTCTGTCAGATTTTTGAAATTCAATTCAAGAAAGCGGTAAAATTGCGTTTTATGCAAATTTGGAAATGTGTCTAGAAGGTGGTTAAAAGATGTTAAAAGGTTTAATAAAATTTTATATATTTAATATTATTATAAAATGACACCAATTAATTACATTGGAATAATATAAGTATCATGTATCTTTTTTTATTTTAAGATAAATTTTAATTAAAAATAATTATTTAAATGAAAAAGTCGGTTTTTATGTACTATGCAATATTTTTCACTATTCATCAAAAATTGAATGTTTTCAGAAAATACCAAAAAATCACCCTAATATAATTTTGATATTATGAATTGAAAAATGTATTCTATTTTACCAAATTCAATTTTTAAAATTTTCTAAAATTAATTTTATTATTATTCAAAAAAGGACATAAAAAGTAATTCTGTAAGAAAATAGTTTTTCTAAATATATAAATATTTTAAAAAAACTTATAAATTTAATTATAAATATGTTTTATTTATGTGACAACATTATAAATAACATTTAAAATTTATTTGTTACTATTCATATTACAATTTTTAATCGATAAATAAATATATCATATAAATAATTATAATACTAATGTGTTGTTTCACGAAAACTCAATATTATATATAACGCAAGCCAAGTCGGTGTTCTATGCAATATATGCTATTAAATTACTTTAAAGAGATAATGTACTATGAAATCTTGGGGTGTTACATGGGATTTTGGTAACCCAAACAATGTGATTTATTTAGAAATACCTAGTCACCAATTATGAATAACAAAGGATGAAGATGATGATTTGTATATATTTGATCTATCACTAGCCGCTTCCAGATAATTTGAATATTACTAGTCATCTCATGAATGATTCTTTATCCCACTATAGAAGTATCACCCACCTTAGTCCAATAGAGGGATGACCGACATAGTGCACTATATAAGTCTTTTAAGGGATCCATTTAGACAGAGTATTGATATCTATTATTATATATGAAATCAACTAATTCCATATGGACATCCCAAGATCCTTTACAATATAGGACACAATCATGGAGCATATACTCTAGAATCTCGATCACCCATTTTTTCCCATCCATTTGAGAATGATAAATTGTACTTAATTTTACATGGGATCCTATCACCTCCTGAAGGGCATTCCAAATTCAAGAGGTGAATTTGATATATCTATTAGAAATGATAACATAAGGCACATCGTGAAGATTCAAAATCTACTACACATATAAACTACAAAGACCCTCTACCTTAAAACTATCCATAAAATTAATTAAATGAGTTGACTTCATCAGTTATTCAATCAAAACCCATATATAATTATTACCTCGAGGGGTATATAGTAACTCAATAATAAAATCTATAGATATCTCATATCATTTTCATGTGAGTAAAGAAAGAGTAGGAAGTAAACTAGAGGACCTTTTACTCTTATATTTAACCTATAAATTTTTATAACATCATGACATGAAATTCATTATATATTGTCTCATACCCAATCACTAATATTTATGTCTCTTGTTATAGTATATTCTAGTTGATCCTAGAAGAAATTACTATATGAAGTGATAATAACCATTCATCACTACATTTATCATGGATAAAGGGGTCACATAATAGTTTTTAAAAGATAAAATTCCATTAGAAGATAGAGATCACTCGTCTATGGTCTCCCCAAAATTTATAGTTCTCCCAATACACTAGTATTCCTCATCCCATGGTTTCTCTTAATGAATGAGTCTAAGAAGATAAGGTGTTTTCTTGGTGCTAGTAAGAAACATATTTTCCATATCTTATTTCACCTCTAATTTAATTTCAGAAAAGAGTCACTTTAGGTTCCATTAATCACTAGATTCTTTCAAGTATTTTATTGGTAGTTTCCTACTAAGAGAATCAACAACCATATTTCACTTTCATGGTGTTTAGGTGAGGTAAAAAACAAATGTTTAAAGGAATTCAACCCATCACCTTTTCCTAAGATTCAATTTATTTTGAGATAAAATAAAATGAAATATTTTATAATTGGTTTATATTTTCAAACATGTAAGAGAATGCAAAGGTGGCCACATAAAAATGAAATATTCAAAAAAAAAAATGAAACCATTTTATATTTTAATTTCAAAGGTGGACACATTTTATAAAATGAAATATGAAAAGGTGGCCATATTTTATATTTGATTTTCAATTTATGTTAGTGGTATTTTCAAATAAAATTAAATATTGTAAGAAATATTCTCATAAAAATATAGCACCACTAAAATTTAATAAAATTGATGATTGGATCTAGATCGAGGTAATGGGTTAAGTAATTCTTCTCATATGGACAAAGTTGATGAGATTTATATGCCACCATTTTATTATCCTATATAAGTATTAAACCCAATACCATACTTGATGAATCATAGTAAACAAAATCTCCCTATCTGACCATAGGTAGAATCAAAATAGAATTATAGGTTAAAAACTGCTCCAACTCATCAAATAAGGTTTGAAATTTATATTTCCATAAAACTTCACCCCTTTTGAGTGGTGGTGGTCAAATTTTATGTACACCTTGATAAGCCCTTAAAAAATCATCAGTAGTATCTTATTAGACCCGAGAATCTATATATATTAAAAAAAATATTTAGATCTTCCCAGGATTAAACAACTCTCACCATCTTAGGACCAATAGGAATTCTTTGTTATGACATGAAATTTCTTAAGAACTTGACCTATGAGATCTAGAAGGTACACTTTGATAACTTTTAATAAATTCAATGATCACACAGAGTTTCCAAAACAATATTTGTGTGTTGTTTATACTCATTTTTAGTTTTATAATAAACTAAGATGTCATAAATGAATAATACAATGAAGGAGTCGAGGTATCAATGAAATATCTAGGTTATAAGAGACAAAAATACTTCAAGATCATTTGTTAACCAAAAATTCATCACAAGGTATTTATAATGACCATACTACTTCTAAAAGTAGTCATAGAAATATCAAAATTCTTCACCCTAAGATGGTGATATCCCAACCGAAGTTAAATACTTGAAAACCGCATTGCCCCTTTAATTGATCTAATAGGTAATCAATTCAATGAAAGGGTTATTTATTCTTTATAGTCACACAATTTAGCTTCCTGTAATTGTGGAAAAAAATGAAGAGTTCCATCGAATTTCTTGGAAAAAAGCATAATATCATCCAACAAATACATACTAGGTAGAATGAATCACTTGTCTTCAAAATCTTCCATTATAAACATCAAATATTTTTATTCCATATGAATTATAGAATATGATGTAAATAAAGTCATCTATATCCTGAGAATCATATCAATAGAAAACTTTACTTCCAACTTTGGATGAAAACCTAAGAACTCATTGAGGAAGACTTCATAAAACCCCTAATCATTGGAGGAAACTCACTTAAAATGTTCCCTTAATAAACCTATATTGAATGATATGATACCATATATATCATATTTCCATCTTTGGTAAGAGGATGAAACAACCAACTATAATTTTGGTCATATTATTCTTGAAATAAATGAGATCTCCCATTGGGAGAAGTGAAGGTCTCCAAATGATGATAATAGTCAATGACGTCTTTAAAATAGATCATAAATTTTTTCCTAAGAATAATATCAAAGAACTATATCTCAAGAATGTATAAGTTCTAGGATAGATCATCCTAGAATATAGAGATAACACAAGAAGGACATCAAAAACCACACTTATTATTCTTCTTATCAAGAGGTGTAGATATATCTATAAAATAAGGCATATGCTTAGATAAAAGATTTAAAAATTCCACGACACAAGAAGTCGTAAATGAATAAGAGTAACCTATATCAAATAAAATAGTATCCATATATAATGAAATAATAAGGGAACCTCACACCATTACTAGTCTTTCATATTATTATGTAGGAGCTTTTTCCATTAAATGCATCTGTCTAGATTCATAATATTATTGAGGCCTATTACCAGCTCGAGGATTTCTCCACAACTAAATATTCACATGTAATTATCCACCTCTAACTCAATTCTCATGAGATCAGGATCCTACTACCTTAGAGGCATCATATTGAACTCTGGATCCCCTTTGAGTCAATTATCCCACATTACATTGAGGATAGGGGTTTAATATACAAAACCTTTGTAGATAGACCAATTGTCTAGAAGCATGAAAAAACTTGGGGCTTCTTATGATGAAGGTATCACATGACAAATCATTCCACATTGATGAATTATGAGTTGTCCACTTCCCATGGATGCTGATGATACATGCTAGAACGAATGTCTAGATCCACTAAAACTTCTCCTTATAGGTTCATCACACATTCTTTTCATTATCTATAATCTAAATTCACTCCCATAAGGCATGAAAGGGGCATCAATCATCCATGATATCTTAGATTAATGTTTCTCCACTATCAAGGATTGGTCCACCACTTTCATATAGGTGAGACTCTTTAACAAGAATTCCCGAGAATAGATATCTGGTTAAAGGACCATTTCAAATCACCAGGTTTCAATACTTCATTCAAAACTATTTTGGGAGAAAAATGTATTTTTTCAAAAAAGTAATTTTCATATTCCACAACTTTTGATGGAATTTATGGTGGTAAAAAAACATTTTATAATTCACTAAATATATTATATCTAGATAATACTACTAAGTGAAAATAACTTTAAAGTCTTTCTACTCTAAGTCCTCAATTATATTTGATTTAAAAAAGGACTCCCACTACTTTTATCTAGGACCTTCAAGCATAAAATAAGAAGACTTAACTTTTATAGACTCTATATCCTTGAGTAATTAAAAAATCCTTTCAATATTTTCCAAACAATCCTCTCACTCGTATGCATTATTTTATACTCTAAAGGATGAAGTATTATGGTGGAAAAATTCCTGAGACTAGTCCTTTTCTTAACTCAAACCAAAAACTGTATCCCTAGATTGATCTGGGATATGATCGACTCCTTGATCCATGGCTTAGATTTATCTCACTGCAATCTTTATCAAATTATGGGTAGCTCATTGAAAATTATCCATAAATTCATTTGGAATGTTTAGATGGGGTCTTCTTGGGGGAATAATACAATATAAAATCAAATAAAAAGATGAAAGAACCATTATAACAAGTAAATTATATCAATTTATACCACAAACATTTAATTAAGAATACAAATTGTTGAACCCTCTGGAATTAAGTGGATTTATTGTGTTTTGATAATCCCAACCATTCTTTCTTTATATCTTGATTATGCTTCATACATTCCAAATATACTTTAATATATGTTTTTACTTTCAGTATGCTTAAAGTCAGTCTTTTGAATTATCAGATATATGTTTACTATGACTTAACTCATTCTGCCAAGTGAATGCTCAAACAGTTTTTAGCTACCATTACACACTAGCTACCGATACAGAACAGTAGCAACCATTATGGATTAGAGCTACCGATATCGAATAGAGCTACCGATACGGAGTTCACCGATACATCACGTTCACCGGTACTCAAAGATCACCACTACATCAAAGACTACCGATACGGTACATCAAATCTACCGATAGAGTTACAGTTACAAGCTCACCGGTACTCAAGCCTACCGCTACATCGAAGTCGACAGCTACCGATATAGAGCTACCGATATGCTGAAGTCCACCGTTATGCAAGGTATACCGATAGAGAATACCACTACCGATATAAGGCAGAGCCACAGTTACCATTACAAGTCCACCACTACTGATGTGATCAAGTCTACCGACAGACAAGTCTACCGTTACAAATGTCTACCGATACTCAGACCTACAGACACCCACTATAACACAAGTCTACCGATATCAAGAGCTACCGCTCCAGAGACAGAACCCGATACTGCTTTAATTTCTTTATCATTATTTAATCTAACCAACAGTCATATCAGGTATATTTTAATACACTGACATTTATTTAATGTGTGCTGTTGGATGTCAGGGAACCGTACCTCGTACCTGCAAAAAGTAAATCATCTTTTGCCGGAGCACGTGGTTTAACTAAAGGAAGGATGCTACTACAAAAGAGCATGAATAGACGAATATAGACATAGAGAACACAGGCTATGCGATACATAGACGAATACACGAGACATACAAAACATGAAGGTGTGCTGGAAGAACAATAGAGCATGAATGAAAAGAGACGACAGAACTTACACGAAGAACTCATTACTGCATACCAGTGAAGAGCTGAGAACGAGAACATAACACAAGAGCTTCACCGACTGTCTCTACACCTGGAAGTCAAGGAAACAAATGATACTCTATTTTCAAGAAAAAAACCAGAAGAGGACTCAGAGTGAATTCTGATCAATCAAAGGAGTCCAGAACTGCACGAAAATCACTAGATCCATTTCTAAACTCTAAATATTTGTTCTGTGATTTATCTTTTTACATATTGAGCAGTGTGTGTTATGTGCTATATTTTACACACACACTGTCTCCTATACTCTAACTGTAGGATTTGTAAATCCTCACTCAACACTCTTACATCTTTTCTTTCCCACTGAGATAGTGGTAGAGGTCGTGCGAGACCTGGACAACTGGTTGCTGTTGTTCTTTTTCCCACGAATAACAGTGGTAGAGGTCTTGGACCTGGACAATTGTATACTGTTGTAATCCCCGATCCAGGGTGTGGATCACTTTTATATAAAGTTTTGAGAGGACTAAGTCTCAGCTTGAGACTGAACCTCGTGGTTATATTTGCTGAGCTATATATTTCAAAGTTATTCATTTATTCTGCTGCTAATCTCTTTAAAACCAAAACTATTTTAAAGTCACTTTGATAATTAAATTCGCAAGTGTTTATATCAGTTGAAAATCAGTAAGTTGGTTTCAAAAGTTAATCAACCTTTCTGTTTTGATTAACTGGGAAATAATCAATCCCTTGAGAACCCAACCAAACCCTTACTTTGATATAAATTCACTACAGTTTAATTCAGTATTTTATTTGGGGATTTTTAAGACAAAGTTTTTAAAACAGAAATTTTAATTGGAACTCAATTCACCCCCCCCCCCCTCTTGAGTGTCCACTCTGACCAAAATTTGGTATCAGAGGAAGTTTAAAATATTTTGTACTCTGTTTATCAATTGTGATTTTAGTTGTATTTTAAAGTTCTTAAAATTTCTGTTATTTCTAAATTTTTATCTCTTTAAAATCTTTGCTTATAGTTAGCTATCATGGATAATAGACTTGAAGGTGTTGCTACCAATAGACCACCATTTTTCAATGGCACTAACTATGCTCAGTGGAAAATAAAGATGAAAATTCATTTAGAGAGCATGGGTTTTGATATTTGGACCGCTATAGAATCAGAATATAAAATTCCTACTACTGTTAGAACTACTTGGAATAAAGCTACTAAGACTTCCTACAATAATAATTGTAATGCTATGAATTCTTTGTACTGTGCTCTAGGAGAGGAGGAATTTAATAGAATATCTGCCTGTAAAACTGCTTATGAAATTTGGGATACCTTAGCTGTTTCTCATGAAGGAAAAACTAATGTTAAGGAAATGAGATTGAACACCTATACTATTAAGTATGATAATTTTAAGATGAAGCCTGATGAACCCATTTCTGATATGTATCTCAGGTTCAATGAAATTGTCAACACAATGACTTCCCTGGGAAAGGATGTTCTAGCAAAGGAAAAAATCATGAGAATTTTGAGATGTCTACCTGAAATATGGAGAGGAACCTATGTCTCCATTAGAGAATCGTGTGACATTGGAGAACTGCCTATCAAAGAACTAATTGGAAAACTGATGATGTATGAAGAGAAACTCAAAGTAAACAAAGAAGAAGATGATGAACCTAGAAGAAAATCTGTTGCCTTCAAAACTACAACCCCAAAGAATAAGGATAAGGAAAAGCTTCAAGCTATCAATGAAAGTTCAAGCTGTGAAGACAGTGAGAGTGATTCTGATAGTGATGCTGAGATGGCTCACATTGCAAGAAGGTTTAAGAAATTTTATAGGAAGAAGAAGTTTTTCAGAAAGTCCAACTACAAAGGTAAGTATGACAATAAAGGACATTGGAAAAAGGATTGGAAGAACTCTGACAAATCAGATGAAGTTGTCTGCTATGAAGTGCAAAAGGAAGGGACACATAAAAGCAAACTGTCCAAAGATGAAATACAAGAAGAAGTATGAATACAAGGATAACAAGTATAAGAAAGCCATGAAGGCCACTTAGAGTGCTTCTGAGGACAGTTCTAGTGAATCTGATGTTTCTGAAACTGAACACAGAAACAAGGCGAACATGTGTTTTATGACAAACATTTTTGAGGTAAATTCAGAAACTCATGCTTCTAATTCATATTATTCTAGAGATGATTCTGAATGTGATAACATGTCTAAATCTAAACTGTTTTAATATTGTGATATGTTAGAAGAAACTTGTAATGAGCTGAAAGAAAAATACAAAGGTTTAAAGAAACAGCATGCTTTAACTGTTAAACATAAATCTAA
Organism: Viscum album; assembly: GCA_963277665.1. Taxonomy (NCBI): domain Eukaryota; kingdom Viridiplantae; phylum Streptophyta; class Magnoliopsida; order Santalales; family Viscaceae; genus Viscum; species Viscum album. The sequence goes on from OY728159.1 coordinate 1,645,899,640, forward strand.
TCTGGATATTGAAGTAGAAAAGAATGCTCAATTTCTTAAAGAGAATAATGAACTAAAATTATCTAATGAGCAACTCAAGAAAGGCTTAGAGAAATTTACCAATGGTAAAGATACTATTACTCAAATTCTAGGTAAGCAAATAGCACCTAGATACACTACTGGTATAGGATACCAACCTGGACAAAGGAAAATTACCCAAACTTGATTCATTCCTAAATCTGGACAGAATGTAGCTAGCTCTGGAACTTCATATGCTTCAACGAGTTATATTCATAGTTATGGATCTAATAAGGTTTATCTTTCAAAATCTGTTGATTCAAGAACTTTTATGAGACCTATTAGACAAATGTGGGTACCTAAAGTGTTATTGGCTATCCTGTCTGGACCCAAGAAAATCTAGGTACCAAAATCATTTCCTGTTTAAATCTGTTTTGTAGGAAACCTGCTTAAAGATCTCCTGTAAAAAGACCTGGTACTTGGAAAGCAGATGTTCAAGACATATGTCAGGAGACTTCTCATGCTTTAAAATCTTAGTCAGAGTTGATGGAGGGTTTGTCACGCTTGGTGATAACTCAAAAGGAAAAATCATCAGCTTAGGCCAGATTGGTAACACTGACTCAGTATTAATTTCTAAAGTTTTATTTTTTGATGGACTTAAATACAATTTGTTAAGTATTTCTTAGTTATGTGATGATGGTTTTTATGTTAAATTTGAAAATTATTCTTGCAATGTTTTTAATTTTAAAAATGTTTTAGTGTTTGCTGCTTTGAGAAATGAAAATGTTTATGCTGTTGATTTAAATTCTCTAGCTAAGCAAAATATTACTTGTTTAAATGCTTTTCATAAATAGTCTTGGCTTTGGCACAGAAGATTAGGACACTGCAATGTGCATTCACTTAGAAAACTTGCTAGGAAGAACTTAGTTAGATACCCACCCAAACTTGAATTTCTAGCAGACAAAGTTTTTAATCCCTGTCAAAAGGGAAAGCAACATAAAGTTTCTTTTAAATCAAAGAAAGAAGTGTCAACTTCTCAACCTCTCGAGTTGGTTCACATGGATTTTTTTGGACCTTCTAGAGTTTCTAGTTTAAATGGGAAGCATTATGTCTATGTTCTTATAGATTACTTTTCTAGATATACTTGGGTATATTTTCTAACTCAAAAAAGTAAAGCCTGTTCTTGCTTTGTAAAATACTCCAAGTCTGTAGAAAACCATAGTGGACTTAAGATTAAAACTCTGAGAAGTGATCATGGCTGTGAGTTTGAAAATCATGAGTTCGAATCCTACTGCTCACACAATGGCTATAGTCACAATTTCTCTACCCCTAGGACACCTCAGTAGAATGGTGTAGTAGAAAGGAAGAATAGAACCCTGCAAGAAATTGCTAGAACTATGCTTGATGAGTATGAACTACCCATTTACTTTTGGGATGAATCTGTAAATACAGCTTGTTATGTTATTAATAGAGTCCTGATCAGACCTGTTCTTAAGAGGACCCCTTATGAGTTGTGGAACCATAGGAAACCTAAGGTTAACTACTTCAAAGTTTTTGGCTGCAAAGTCTTTATTCTTAATACTAAAGACAATCTTGACAAATTTGCATCCAAGAGTGATGAAGGAATTTTCCTAGGTTACTCTACTTCTAGTAAAGCCTATAGAGTTTTTAATAAGAGAACCAAATGTGTAGAAGAATCTGTTCACATCAAGTTTGATGAAACTGATCCACATGAACCTAAGACCTCTCTTGAAAATCTTGAAGATGATCTCTCTGGTTTGAACCTTAATGATAAGGATAGTGGACCTGTAGTTAAAACATCCAGTTCTAGAAATTTTCCAGACCCTGCTTTTGTTGAACCTCAACCTGTAGATGAACCTGAAATCTCTAGCCCTACCTTTTGAAGACCAACTAGGATTCTAAAGAACCATCCTTTAGATGCTGTCATAGAAAATCTAGATAGAGGAACACAGACTAGAGCTTCTCTAAGAAATCAGGTTGAACATCAAGCTTTTCTTTCACAGTTAGAACCTAAAAATATCAATGATGCTATCAATGATGAATTTTGGGTAATGGATATGCAAGAATAACTAAATCAAATTGAAAGAAACAAAGTCTGGAAATTAGTAGAAAGACCTAAGGACACTATCACCATAGGCACAAAATGGGTGTTTAGAAACAAAGTTGATGAATCTGGAAACATCATTAGAAACAAAGCTAGCCTAGTTGCACAAGGTTACAATCAAGAAGAAGGAATTGACTATGAAGAAACCCTTTCACATGTAGCTAGATTAGAGTCTATTAGGATCTTACTTGCCTATGCATCACATCTGAATTTTAAGTTATATCAAATGGATGTGAAAAGTGCTTTTCTAAATGGTTTTATTGTTGAAGATGTCTTTGTAGAACAACCACCTGGTTTTTCAAATCCTCATTTTCAAAATCATGTTTTTAAACTTTCTAAAGCTTTATATGGTTTAAAACAAGCTCCAAGAGCTTGGTATGAATGACTTTCAAACTTTCTTATTTCAAAAGGATTTACAAAAGGAATAGATGATCCCACTCTTTTTATAAAAAGGATTTCAAAAGATGTATTAATAGTACAAATCTATGTTGATGATATTATTTTTGGATCTTCTAAAAATTCTTTATGTACTGAATTTTTAGAAGTTATGCAAAATGAATTTGAAATGAGATTAATGGGAGAGCTTAAGTATTTTCTTGGTTTTCAAATCTTTCAAACTAAATATGGTATTATTTTAAATCAAAGTAAATATACTAAAGATTTGTTAAAACGTTTTGGTTTGAATAATATTAAGGAAAGTGATATACCTATGAGTACCACCTGTAAATTGGATGTTTATGAATCTGGGAAACCAGTTGATCAAACTAATTACAGAGGTATGATTGGGAGTTTACTTTATCTTATTGCTAGTCGACCAGATATTATGTTCAATGTATGTATGTGTGCTAGATTTTAAGCTAATCCTAAAAAATCACACTTGCTGGCTGTTAAAAGAATTTTTAAATATCTTAAGCGTTCTATGAATTTAGGTTTGTTTTATCCAAAAGGACAATCATTTGACTTAACAAGTTATTCAGATGCTGATTTTTCTGGCTGTAAGTTAGATAGGAAGAGCACATCTGGAACATGTCACTTACTTGGAAAATCCCTAGTATCATGTTGTGGTAAGAAATAGAACTTAGTTGCATTGTCTACTGCTGAAGCAGAATACATTGCTGCTGGTAGTTGCTGTGCACAAATTCTATGGATGAAACACACACTACTGGATTATGGATTTGACTTTAAACATGTTTCAATCAACTGTGACAACACTAGTGCGATTAATATCTCTAAGAACCCTGTGTCTCACTCTAGAAATAAACATATTGATGTTAGACACCACTTTTTAAGAGATCATTATCAAAGAGGTGATATAACACTTGAATTTATAGTCACTGAACTTCAATTAGCTGATATTTTCACTAAGCCTTTAAGTTCAGAAAGATTAAGTTTCATTAGACACGAATTAGGAATGATAACTTATCCTTAAACTGTTAGAGAAACCTAACCATTAGAGAAACCTCACCGTTAGAGAAACCTCACCATTAGAGAAACCTCACCGTTAGAAAAACCTCACCGTTAGAGAAACCTCACCGTTAGAGAAACCTCACCGTTAGAAAAACCTTACCGTTAGAGAAACCTCACCGTTAGAGAAAACCTCACCATTAGAGAAACCTCACCGTTAGAGAAACCTCACCGTTAGAGAAACCTCACCGTTAGAGAAACCTCACCGTTAGAAAAACCTCACCGTTAGAAAAACCTCACCGTTAGAAAAACCTCACCGTTAGAAAAACATCATAGTTAGAAGACCTCACAGTTAAGAGACTTTACCGGTACATCTCGCTCTGTTTTAAAATTATGTAAAGCCGAGTCATCGAACCGTTATTTATTTTATTTATGATTTATGTGATTTATGAATCCTAAATGATATTAAAACTCAAACTAGACTCACTCAATCTCACCGCGAACTTGTCTGCTCGAATTCTCCTAAACCTAAAACTCTCGATCTTCAGAACCCTAACCTCCAATCCGTAATGGCCCACGTCAAGAGACCCCAAGTCACAGATGGGAGTGATGAGCCACAAGAGAAATGACAGAAAGTATTGAATGCCAGTGGAAGTGGAAGTGGAAGTGTAGCTCTAAGGAATCCAATAAACCCGCATCTCTCAAGGAGAGAGATTGTTGTTGAAAAAGAAGTGTGTGAAGAATGGCTGATGGAAATAAAATCGTTAGTTCTTAGAGTATTAGAAGAACAAGGTTGGCTAGAATTCTTCGTGAACAACAACAGACCTTATTATCCAGGACTGGTGAAACAATTCTACGAATTCGTTCGTTTTGAAAAGTCTAAAGAAGAAAGCAGAATAGTTTCATATGTGAATGGTCAGGAAGTATCTTTTACTTCAGGAGAATGGGCTGAGAACCTAAGAGTCCCTCATGAGGGAGATTTTACTTTTTATTCAAAGTCTGTACCTTCAACCAGTGATGTGTTTAAATATGAAGATGCTCTGCTGGAACTCACAATGAATGGGACCCCTAGAAAGGTGATTGCTGCAAAGATGGTAGGAGAAGACAAACTGTTGTTTAAGTTTATTCAGCATGTTGTTAGTCCGAGATAAGGAGACTTTTCCACTTTGAGATTCCAAGACATATATATGTTACATTTTCTGAAGCACAATGTGAGAATCAATCTATGTAGATTGATTATGGTCCAAGTGGAAGAGATGACTAGACCGAAGTCAAAATCAAATGCATTGTTTTTCTCAAAGCTAATTTCTGTGATGCTGAAAGTGAAGGAGATAGCTGGACCTCAGGATGAGCTGGTAGTAGTTAAGGATAACTTCTGTATTACAAGAACTGTTTGTAAATACATGAAAGTCAGCTGGAATCCTTGGAAGAAATCATGGGTGAATGATGATGGAAAAATTTATGACAAGTATACTCCTATGGATCATCCTTCTAGACCAAAGGATGTGAGGGATCCTGGTCTTAGACCAGATGATCCAGAACAGGTCTACAGTGATGATGAAGCTGAGGAGGAAGAGACATCAGTAGAGGAAGGAGGAGATCCATACTTACCCACTAGTCATGTGCATCAAGTTATTTCTTATTGAACAGTTATCCCTCCAAAAGAACTACCAAAGAGAGAAACTGTCTTAAAGGACAATGATACAGAGACTACAGAAGAAGAAGAAGAAGAAGCACGCCAGTATGTTGTCAAGGACACCTCTGAGGAAGATGAGACAACTGAATCTGATCATAATGTTAATGGAGAAAAAGAGGCTGATGGTGAAGCAGTTGATGAGGAAAATGTTGAAAAAGAGCTCAGTTTGAGTCCTCTAATAGTCAGTACAGTCAGGACAGTGGCTGATCAGGAAAACATAGCAGCAGCACCTGTTAATGAGAGAGTCATTAATGACTCAGAACAAATGGCTATTGAACCTGCTGTGGTTGTAGAGGAAATTGAAGAATTACCTCAGGAAGAACAGTTGGAAGAAATATCTTAGGAGAATGTTCCAAGTGAGGAGGAGAATCTTGGCTCAGTATCAGTGTTATATGACATTGAAGGTTGGACATCAGATCCCGGATATATGATTCTTGGAATTTATTATGGAGATTCGGATGAGGAAGACCAATCCCAAAAGGAATCAGTTACCTTACCCACTGTGGCAGAAAATGTGGCAACCAAGAAGGACATTGAGTCTTTAAAAGCTGAATTAAAAGAAGCAATAAGAGAATCAATGGAAGATATGAAGAACAATATGGTTGAAGAGATGAAAAGCGTGGAGTAATCCCTTGAGTTATCCATTGGATGTAGTGTGTCCAGTCCTGTGAAAGAAATGATGGATGAACTTAAGGTGTGCCACACTCAGATTGAGAGTTGGACAGGAGCTGTAGTTGCTCTTAGACAATCCATCGCTTCATTGACTGCTTTGAACAGTTCTCAAACCCAAGTGCACATTGACATTCGGTATATCAAAGAAGTGGTCAAATAGTTTGTGGAAGTTTTTGAGGCCTTTAAGAAGTCAGTCAAAGAACATCTGAACAGTCAGGATGAACTTGTTCAGAAGGTAGTTAGTAGTCAGACTCAATCTTTCAAGGAGACAGTGGCCTTCTCAATGAAACCTCTTCCCTCAACTAGCTCTAGTGTGAACCTTGACCAGATCCGCACTATTATTCAGGAAGAATTGGCTAAGGCCAGTCCCAGTGGTGCATCAGATATTCAGATTCTCGCTACCACTAGGGAAGTTAGTAGTTTTGTTCGTGATCACCTGCAGGCAGCTACTGCTTCTCAAGAGGCAATAAAAAATAAGGTGTATGATTATTTTGAAAAGGTGTATACCAAGCACCAAATGACAAACCATTTCAAGATTTTTCTTGAAAAGATGAAGTTTCCTCTAGTTACCCAAGCCTTCAGGGAATAAGTAAGTAATCTTAGGGAGCTTACTCCTACTTTGGATAAGTTTATAGAGAATAGAGATGATTTTGTATCTGCTATGGAGAGAGGTGGAAGCATCATCATGGATTTCAGGAATCTCTTGCTGCCTTTCCTACACGTGGATGCTCGGCCAGTTATTGTACCACCTGCCCTTCCACCTTCTACCTCTGGGAGTACTCCTCAACTGACTCCAGTTAAAGCCATCAGAAGTCTGACACCGATGATCCCTCAGAGGAGCACATATTTCAGATCTGGTACTGTATCAGTTGCTGATCCACCAGTAGTTCTTTTCGGAATTCCCAAGCATGCTGACTCTACCTCTGAACCCTATACTGATCCTAAGGGAAAGACACCTGTTCAAGAGGATGATTGAGTGCTTCTAGCCATTTTTTTGATGGGATTCATTGTATTTTTGTACTTCTCTGATTTTCCCACTGTATCTTTTACTTATCAATCAAATACTTCATTCCTCTCTTCCCTGTCTATTTTACTCTGTCTATTTTCTTTCATAGTCCTTCTCTTTTCTCTAATACCCTCCTTTTTGTTAATCACAAAGGGGGAGAAATTTTTGGAAACCTGAGAATGTTGATTCACCTAAGGGGAAAAAGGGGGAGAAAATCAATACTTTGGAGGAGAATCTTGTAGTTAAATTGATAGGGGGAGAAATATGCAAACCAAAGAATCTTGCTTGTGTTTTCCTCTGATACTACATTATTTCTTGATATATTCCTGTTTCCATATTTTTCCTCTGATACTATACTGTTGATATCATACTTTGATATATATATATATATATATATATATTTTGTTTTTGTTTTGTTTTGTTTCCTCAGATAATACTTTATTTTGGCATAGGTTGTGATTATCAAAAAGGGGGAGATTGTTGAACCCTCTGGAATTAAGTGGATTTATTGTGTTTTGATAATCCCAACCATTCTTTCTTTATATCTTGATTATTCTTTATACATTCCAAATATACTTTAATATATGTTGTTACTTTCAGTATTCTTAAATTAAGTCTGTTGAATTATCAGATATATGTTTACTATGACTTAACTCATTCTGCCAAGTGAATTCTCAAACAGTTTTTAGCTACCGTTACATACTAGCTATCGATACAGAACAGTAGCCACCGTTATGGATTAGAGCTACCGATATCGAATAGAGTTACCGATACGGAGTTCACTGATACATCACGTTCACTAGTACTCAATGATCACTGCTACATCAAAGACTATCGATACGGTACATCAAGTATACCGATCGAGTTACAGTTACAAGCTCACCGGTACTCAAGCCTACCGCTACATCGAAGTCGACAGCTACCGATATAGAGCTACCGATATGCTGAAGTCCACCGTTATGCAAGGTCTACCGATAGAGAATACTGCTACCGATATAAGGCAGAGCCACAGTTATTGTTACAAGTCCACCGCTACTGATGTGATCAAGTATACTGACAGACAAGTCTAACGTTACAAATGTCTACCGATACTCAGACCTACATACACCCACTGTAACAAAAGTCTACCGATATCAAGAGCTACCGCTCCAGAGACAGAACCCGACACTACTTTAATTTCTTTATCATTATTTAATCTAACCAACGGTCATATCAGGTATATTTTAATACACTGACATTTATTTAATGTGTGCTGTTGGATGTCCGGGAACCGTACCTCGTACCTGCAAAAAGTAAATCATCTTTTGCCGGAGCACATGGTTTAACTAAAGGAAGGATGCTACTACAAAAGAGCATGAATAGACGAATAAAGACATAGAGAACACAGGCTGTGCAAGACATAAACAAATACATGATACATACAAAACACAAAGGTGTGCTGGAAGAACAATAGAGCGTGAATGAAAAGAGACGACAAAACTTACACGAAGAACTCATTACTGCATACCAGTGAAGAGCTGAGAACAAGAACATAACACAAGAGCTTCATCGACTGTCTCTACACCTGGAAGTAAAGGAAATAGACGATACTCTGTTTTCCAGACAAAAACTAGAAGAGGAATCAGAGTGAATTCTGATCAATCAAAGGAGTCCAGAACTGCACGACAATCACTAGATCCATTTCTAAACTCTAAATATTTGTTCTGTGATTTATCTTTTTACATATTGAGCAGTGTGTGTTATATGCTGTATTTTACACACACACTGTCTCCTGTACTCTAACTAGAGGATTTGTAAATCCTCACTCAACACTCTTTCATCTTTTCTTTCCCACTGAGATAGTGGTAGAGGTCATGTGAGACCTGGACAGCTGGTTGCTGTTGTTCTTTTTCCCATGAATAACAGTGGTAGAGGTCTTGGACCTGGACAGTTTTATACTGTTGTAATCCCCCATCCAGGGTGTGGATCACTTTTATATAAAGTTTTGAGAGGACTAAGTCTCATCTTGAGACTGAAACTCTTGGTTATATTTGCTGAGCTATATCTTTTAAAGTTATTCTTTTATTCTGCTTCTAATCTCTTTAAAACCAAAATTGTTTTAAAGTCACTTTGATAATTAAATTTTCAAGTGTTTATATCAGTTGCAAATCAGTAAGTTGGTTTCAAAAGTTAATCAACCTTTCTGTTTTAATTAATTGGGAAAAAATCAATCCCTTGAGAACCCAACCGAACCCTTACTTTGATATAAATTCACTATAGTTTAATTCCGTATTTTATTTGGGGGTTTTTAAGACAGATTTTTTAAAACAAAAATTTTAATTGGAACTCAATTCACCCCCCCTCTTGAGTGTCCACTCCGACCAACACAAATAATCATGAGAACTTATAAGAAAATAAGAATAAAATAAAACTACCAATTTTTCCAAGATATTCGACCTGGGTGCACGATATACAACCCATGAACCTTTATTATTAAAAAATTATAGTAACTCATGGTTATTATAAAAAAAACCCTTAAATCCCAAAACCCCCCTAGAAACTCAATTCTCTGTAATAAAAGTGTTGAACATTATGTCCTTCATACCTATCATCCATGTTCTGAAAATATTATCTCTGGTTTACCATGACTTGGCCAAATAATATAAATAAAAAATGGTATTTGATTCCATTTTTCATGAACTAACTTGGGGTACACCTAATCGAGGTACCTAATTCATCCCATGAAAAGACCAAAAGGGTTCCCCAATCTCCATGATCTGAAAATTATTTTATTGGCCTCAAAGATATTTTTTTTGGAACGGTTTCAACCCATAAGACTAATAATTATCAAGAGGGTCCTAACGAAGGACCTAACATGATCTTGGCATGTATTGGAAATTCATACACATAAATAAGTGAAACAATAAAAATTAGAACATTATTTAGAAAAACATCCAAAATTTATAATATAGATTGGAACCAAGAGTAAATATACATAAAAATAAAAAAAAGAACAGAGAACAACATGGAAATCCAACAAGGTTATATAATAAATGTGTCTACAATATAAAAATACCAAAATAAAAAAAATGTATCTACCCATATCTGTGTGAAATGAGGGATCTCACCCACTATGTAACCTACACTGAACTCGAATACAACTAACATGAGAATCCACTTACTCCAAGAAACAACTTTATATTTTCTATATCAGTTAAAACATAGGCTATATACAGTTATTGGGTGCATGAAATGTGTGAGAATAACTATCCCATTCGGGTATCACTACGTTTTCCTTATGAAACCTTTGTTAGATAATCCAAGCATGCTAGTTTTGAAATAAAAATATGAAAGTATTCTTTTTAACAACATAAAAGAAGGTAACAGGTAACAAACTTTATAACACTTAAATCATGAGAGTGGAATTTATGTAAATATACATTTCAAAAAAATAATTATGGGATATTACCTATAGTTGCTAATGTCATGACACACAAGGATCCTCAAACATTATTATGTATAAAAAAATCATCTCCAACTGTGTTCATTCTGACTAAGTAGAGATACATCAATGCCTACTAGGTAAAGAAACATTCTAATTAAGGTAGAAACACAACTAATGATATAATCAAAGGCTAAGGATAGTAAATCAAATGCCCCATTGGTACCTATCTTATGTTTCAGAACCAAGAACCCAGGTTTACCATGAAGTGTTTTCATTTTCAAATAATTATAAATTTATTATAAAAAAATTCCATTCCAATAGGAATTTTATCGAACATTTAATGGGAACCATTAATTCCATATATAAAACATGATATCAAAGTCACTTTTCTTCTCAAGAGGAACAATTAAAAAACAATATAAATATATTTAAGTCCTAAAATGTGACCTAAAAATTATTTAAAACAATTGAAAACGTTATTTGTGAAAATCAATAATATATGGTTCTTCAAATAAAGTAAGTGAATGGAACAATGTAACATAACCCGATGAATTCATTTACTGTTGATGATAATCCACTAAGGAAGAACAATGAAATCCCTAACACAAAAAAACCCTTATCATTATTTTAGTTAATAGGAACTATAGAACATCACGGCTATTGAGAAAGAAACAAATTAGGGAAAAGATGATACTATATTCAAAAAGATAAAATAAGATCACTTGATAGTGATTTTCTGATGGAAAGTCCATTTGAATCAAAAGGAATGGGAAGAGAGGCAAGAGGGTTGAATTTCATGGACATAAAGGTTTGGAATGGAGTTTTTCCATGACATGGATGCACAAATAGAAAAATTACCAATTTAATTACTTTTTATTTACTAAATTAATTGATATTTTAAATAATATGGGCATATAAGGTCACAACATAACCCCCATTTTCATGGAGTGACACTCCCCCCCTGATGCCATGCTAAAACCCTGACTCTACCTAGGGCCATGTTATGGAATGGACCTGTCATTTATGGCATGATAACCTCATGTGGACAGGACTCCATAGCATGGCCCTCAGCTAAGATACCCTTATCATAGCATGACACACACCCATATTAATGTGATCCATTCCCTCACCTAATTATTATAAAGGTTGGTACTATTATGCATAAGGGCACTAATACATAATATTACCCTAAAGACCCTTACATATGGTCATAACATGGACTCCCCTCATAAATTCATGACCAAACCCTTATTTCATTTAAAAAACAATGGTATTGTTATATATAAAGGCACCCATACATAAGATCTCCCTAAAAACAAGAATGTATATGATTTTTCGAAATCCGTTATTCCTAGATATTATCATGCTATGAATTACTTTAACCACAGTGTGATCTTTGATTAGACTTAACCTAGAACTCACCTCTAGAAATCCACACTGTGATGTATCCCTAGGTTATGGGGTGACTTGTACCCACCATGTTGTGTTCCCTTAAGTCATGTCTTTGTGTTATGAAATACTATAGAACTCCATAATAAAACTGTAGAATACCCCAAAATACCAAAAGAACCTGAAAAAAATAAAACAAATAAAAAAATAAAAATAAATAACTAATATATTTTATACCATAAAATGACATTGTAGTTATGACAAACCATATGTATTAACTTGATATTGTTCATAAAAACACATTGTTAGTAAATAAATTCTCTTATCATATAAGATAAATGAGATGAATATACACATAATTTACTTATATACATATAATATTGATATATTCCTTTACAGTAAAATATTTAATAAATAAACTCTTTTCTCTATCACTCAAATGAAAACTATAAGCTCTGTCAATGCTTCCTTATATTTTTAACTCCATTATACTCATAGAATTTGTAAAGTATAGAGTAGTATCATATACCCTTCAAAAACAAATAATTATTTTTATAACATTAACAATTAACATTTATATACCATGGAGTTTCTCAAAATCATTTATCTATCTTGGATAATTCCTTCTTATGAAAACAATTTCTTTCCATCATGATTACTCTAGGTTTCAATGCACTTTACTTAATACTCTAATAAACATTATCAGAATCTCCAAATCACCTTTATTCTTCTATTTTTAACTTTTACACACTTGTACTATTGATATATCATTGGTTCTTGGACATCATAAATCCTAATTTATCATTATTCAATACTTAAAATAGGTTAAACATCACCTGAAGTGACTGAAATTCAATTTTTAATTAATAATAGAAAGAAATAATAAATTACAAGAAATTATAAATATAAAAATGTTCACTAACCAATAAATGTGTTCTATAGTAGTGAATCCCAATAGAATCACCACTGATTATGTGCATGAAATCTAGTGGTAAAGATCTAATACTAGAATAGATGATGAAGAATTAATCGTACCAATATTTCGAATCCAATATGTATACTTCCATGTTACCCTCAATCTAAGTGTGACATATCTTCACATTATGACCTATGAAACCCATACAGGGTCATATTTCATAAGAAACAGACCAACATCTAGGGGCCTCTCTAGATAATAAGTTTTTCAATAAGGTATAGTTTATTTCAACCATTAATGGTTTGATGTTGTATTAACTATTTAGGGTGAGGAAACCAAGAATGGATTGTGCCTTTACATTGAGAAATTTACCTAGACCATAAAAATAACTAAAATACATAAATATTTAATCCCCCATGTCATAGAAAATGTTTCTTCCCTTCAAGGTTCCATGAGAACACATGCCCTTTTTGTTAAGTTTTAGCCCTGTATTTGGAGCTCTTTCACCTTTCATCCAAGGGTAGTTATGTAATTTTCTCCCTATTTGGGGATACCATGAGGATTTCAATAGTAGGGTATAAACCCATTCTTTTAAACATGAATATATTTTATATGATAATATATAGGGCTTTAACCATTAGATGTGAGAGGTTAGAACAAATACCATTATGCCTAACATCACTGTGAGCCCACTAGATGACCCATCATCCCACTACCATAATCATGTTTCACAACCATATATCCAATGAAGAGTAAACAATATCATGGAACCAAAAAGAGATAAATATCTCTATGGAGTCAAGATGGTACTCTCCAACTTTGTAGTTTCTAAGAAGTTGTTAGATGAAGATCACCCACTCCCCCTCGAAAAATAAGTGATTAGTGTCATCCCATTTGGATTGTGTATATAGGCTCATTTGGAGACCATATGTATTACTTTCAAACATACTTCATCATTAGTGAGGCGGTCCCAATTTTAAATCCTATATATAATAAAACAATATTTATCTAAAATATTTTTCTGTAATAAATGATCCACCAAAGTGACCACACTTTACTAGATCTGAGAAATGTTTCAAAAGTAAGCCTCATTGAAACTTCCCAAGGAAGTTGGTGAACACACACACCCATTATATTCCTATAATATATGGATTATATAGTTTATACGATTTATTTGATTGTATAATATAGATTCAATGAAGTTTGGGTGATCAAAAAAAATACCAAAAAGTATTTTCCAAAATTAGGAATATTTAGAAGTGTAATGGGTGTCCAAACAAGTTTCCCACTCAGAACCTAATATCTCTACACCCCATAATCCATCTATAATTATCGAAGAGGATTTTGAGGGTATCTTGAACACCGAAATATTGTGGGGTTAATTTCTCATCTAGCTATATGATATTTCATCTCTTGTACTTAACTTTGGTAGCTATACCCCATTTAGTTTTCCATTTGACCAGTTCCCATACCAATTTTGCCAAAATAGAGTGTATGTGTTATCTTAAATTCTTGATAGTGATGCCTCCATCTTAAATAGTCCTTTATATCCATGATAAACTAGAATAATGGGAATAATATATTAATCTATTAAATATGATTTTGATATTACAAACAATAATTTTGGTAACCTTGATCATCGAGAGGATGTGAATTGGAATTGATGATAACATGTTGTTAACTAGAGTGATTCTACCTTCAAATGAGAGAAACCTACTTTTATAGTTATTGACTAAAGAAGTGATTTTACTAACTAGTTATTTAAAATGATATATTCATATCCTCTTTGGAGAAAAATGAGAACCTAAGTACTCAATGGTGAGGGCTTTACTTCCAATCCCCAGGTAGTTTTTTATTTTCATAGAGAACCCAGATGTATTTTTAGTGGATATATATATGATATATTTATCTGTGTTTATTAATTTGCTATTTTTTACCATACCCCACCATGTGTTTAATTAATCCTTGAATATAATGAATTAATCTACTAAAACAATAATTATTGGATAAAATGAATTCATCAACCAGAACAATTCTTAAAGGATATTTTTAGTCACACCTAGTCAGTTACTTACCCAATCATAATGACTACATGAGTGGATACTAATGTTCCTTAGGTTAGTATAAATCGAATTCCTTTGAAATATTAGGTGAATAATTCTATGATTCACATAAGAATATAGATTAATTTTTTTAATTAATTTAGTAGTTTGTTACCTAGGAAGGGTTTACTCTAACAAATATAATTTATATTAATAAATTTTATTACTTCACCTGTATTATAATATTATTAAATTATGATTATCCTTTTCAATTTATAATCTCAAAGTTAATTTTGATGATGATAATGTTATATATATACAACTTAATATTTTATTAGATGAGAATCATGTTGTAAAAATATTTAATAATTAATTTTATTAAATGTGTTCCCATTAAAATTGCAACCTCTTTTAATCGCATTGTATCCATTAATGGGAAAATATACATATCTTACTAAGTAATGATTCCAATTTTTCATTCCTCTAACCACTTATTTATTTATGTAAGGGATCATTGTAATCATATCAAATATAATTCTTAAATAATTCAGTGGAAAAACCTTTGACCAAATTCATTATATGAACAAACCTAACTCTATTACTATTATATGTTAATTATTAGAGTTTCATAGTTAAGTTTAACCCAAATATCTTAGTGGGATTTTGTTACCCAACTCTTAGGGTTATCTATTCACACCATTTCTTGCAAAAGATAATCCATGGGGGTAATTTCACTTTGGAAGACCCAACCTAGTGGAATGATCAAGGTCATGACATATGTTTTCTTTGGAAGGAATCTAACACATAATATTTTTAGGGGATTTAATGTCACAATATTATCTCATGTTATTCCCTTTACATGTATGCAAATTTTAATTATTTAGATAGTAATAATATTCCTTCTACCAAATCAATATGTTCAAACTAATACCGATGTGTAAATATTTATATAATTCATAGATTGTGGTACTAATCAAATTTAAAACCCAATTATATTCATACAAATACAAATTCATTTTATTAATAAGGTATATGAAACCTTTTCATGAAAAGTATTATAATTATGTAAAATAAAAAAATACACATGATTAAGCCTAGAGCCATAGATAGTTAACCCTTAATCTTCTAAATATGGCATAACCTTCCTAGATAGTAGGTAGTTTGACCCAAAGTTTCTCTACCCAGGGATACTTTACTCAAGATAGATTTCAATTCCATCATAATTCTAACTCTTAATATGTAAAACTCATAATTAATTAATTAATTCAAGTTAATTACTCCATATAATCCAAAGTCAAGGTAGAATTAAACTAAATTCATACCATACCTAGATTGTAACTCATATGAATGTATGATAGTATCTAGAAGTAGTTAACAATTTAAACGAAGAAATACACATATATTTATAATATAAAAAATTTATATATATGAATATAGAAGGGAATGACTTTTAAATAAAAAAATAATTCAAATATTTAAACATTATATTAATATTAATGAATAATTTATATATAAAGTCTAATAAAAAACAATTTATAATTTAATCTAACCATATATAAATTCTAATTTTTTTGAATATAAACACTTTATATTCACTTTTAATACGAAATCTTTTATATTATTCTATATATTGTTTTTACTTTAAATATATGGTATTAAATGAAATATAAATATTTTATGTTCCAATTATATTATGTAAAGAATTTACATAATGAAAATACAAAATATTTATCATTATTTAAACCTTCGATCACATCAATTAAAAAAATCATTTTAACATGGTTTAAATAATTTCTTAAATAAATATTTCATTTGAATTACTTAAATTATGAAATTATGAAAAAATCATAATCAAATATAAACTACTTTTATATTTTTATCATTATTTTTTAATTTATAAACATTTTATAAATTACAGTTATAATTTCTATATAAACAATTTATATCATAATTATAAGTCATGCCATATAATTTAGTAAAAGGTATTAAATGTTAACATTTAACTATTGCAGGTAACAAAATATTTATAATCTCATATTTTGTTCCTCTATACATGATTAACAATCTATAAGTATTATCTTATCTAATAAATTAATCCTTATATAATATTCAAATTATATAAATAATATATATATATGAATATTTAAAAGGAATAAAAAAATAAATAAGCATTTAATATATTTTAAAAATAAGAGTTATAATGATGAACATTTAATATTTAATTTAGGAAATACAATTTCCTAATTATAATGTTAAACACTTATCATTTATAAAAAAATTATAAACTATATTCATTTCTGTATATATATTTTTATAATAAAATCGTAATTTATAATTGACATGGGTTATTAGTCGAAGGTTAACTTATTCAATCCTACAGAGGTCATATTTTTCTCTTATATAGGAATTTAGACTAAAGATTAGTGCTTAATACTATATAATAACTTTCATGTTACTTATAATACCATGACATTTAATGAATTTTTTTTCAAATAAATTTAATTTCTTTGATAGATTGCATTACACGCGACACCAAGTTTTAATGAAGTACAATATACAAATAAAATTATTATTTAAAAATGAACATTATAAACTATTTATGAAATTTTGAGCTATGAATATGAATTTCCTGTTATTAAAAATATAAATAAAGGTTTTATATAATTCAAATATATTTTATTGTAAAGTATAAATATGTTTAAAAAATAATTTTTTTTCAAAAATGGTTTTACTGATTTTTGTGATAAAATAATATAATTAATTTATACCAATAGAATAAAATTTATTTTAAAAAATAAACTTCTATTTTGAAATCATCATGTCAAAATCATATTAGAGTGAATTTTTTAGAATTTTCTCAAAAGATTATTTTTTAGTGATTAGTAAAAATACTAATTTTTATTAAAAAATGCCTTTTCATTTAAAGTATTTATAAAGTTAAATTATATTTTATTTTTTAAAATTTTAAATTAGTTCAATTATAATAATTAATCAAATTTATGTCATTGTAATCAAATTTATGTTAAATTTTGATTTAAAAACTTTTTATCTAGAAAACTACTTTTTAATCACATCTCTGAGTTTTATTTAAAATTATATTATGCCAAAAATATGAATATAATTTTATAAAGTAGTTTACATATTTATAATAATCATAATTTTTATTATATAATAAGTTAAAATTAATTTTTATTAATATTGAATAATAATAATAGTAAAAAATTAATTAGCATGGTTAAGGTTAAATGAGTTTACTGAGAGCTTAAACCAAAATATAAGGGTATGTTTGACAATAAAACTTTTATAAATACTATTTTTTGGATATATTTCAACCTTAAAATATCATAAATTCTAATATATGGTCATGTTATAGCATTTTTTTGGAAATGACTTTATCATTTTGGATTCTTCTATGAAACTTTCACGTAGTGTCCAAGTGGGTTCATTTCCCCACTTATAAAAGGGCATCCTCTATAATCTTCTATTCACACACACAAAGCATTTTAATTAAGAAAATACCTACCCAAATCCTTTAAATAATTCCCTCACCACATATAATATTCCATATTTTTATTAGGAAACCCTCCCAAGAAGGATTTTGGTGATAATATAAGCAGGTTGTCTGAAGAAGAGGTTTCATTATTAACTGAGCATTTTTATTTTATTTATTATTAAAAATCTATAAAATATTATTAAAATATGTTAATATAACAAAAAAATTATATACCATATACTAATATGTTATTATGTTAGTTGAATAACCTACATCCACCCCCTCTTCTATCAAATGGGAAACATAATCGTCGATCGTGTGTACGTCAGACTACCACTTCGCGACCGAAGTAATTTGTTTCCCATAACCACTTCTCATGGATGGATATAATAATTTATTTAACATATTTATATGATATTTATGACATAATTATACTTCTATAATTATAATATAACATCTAACTTCTTACCTTACAATCCATTGGAAGATGGTAATATTGCTCGTGCGTATGTGTAGAATACCACCTCTACGAAGTGTTGCAATACATTTTCATTTTATTTTAAAATTGATGGTAATAAGGATATATTTAGTGAATATATATGATATATATTACATTATAATGATTCAATAAAGTTGATACATTATTTACCTTTCCTTCATTCCATCTTTCAAGAAAATTGAAATAATGTTCATGCATGCGTACGACATACCATCTCCACGAACAGTATAATCCATTTTCTATATATAAATTTTATGGATTACCATAAATACATTTATAATTAATATATATAATATTTATATCATATTTATAATTATTTATATTATGGAATAATTATCAAATTAAAATTAATGGAAATACCAAACCAAAACATGCATGAAAAAATGAAGCAGTTATTACCCGAAACATGATTTTAACAAGAAATTATTAATAAAAAGGAAATAAAAGGTAATAATTAAATAATATATGTAATAAAATATAAAATTATGGTACTATATTATATTTATAATAAGCCTATATTTATTGTACAATATTTTCTAATGTGTATGAAGGAAGTCGAGACTTAAGGTAAGAGATTTTTATCTCAAATTTCCTTCTCTGGGTCACAAGTTATGTTATGTACCTATCTTATTTTATGATGTTTATATAAAAACCATTTTAAATTTTATATCCTGAGTTTATTTAGTTTCATTATATTTAAATATTAATTTTAAGTTATTCTTTAAAGGATATTATGATTCAAAAGTTTCCAAATTGGTAAGGGGTTTTTATCTCACTTTTATTTCCATGGGACACATTTATATTCATTACTTGTTTATTTTTTTGTTTTTTATATAATTTAAATTAATATATTTTATTATTATCATAATAAAAATTATTTTATTTAAATATCCATCTAAGTTTCTTTCTTTCAAGGGGATTAGGATTTAAAAGTTACCAAAGTGGTAAGGGTTTTTTTACAATCTCATTGTTTATCAGGATTGTTTATGCTTAAGTTTTAGAGGATGAAATAGTATGATATATCTATCAAGAAAATCATTAATTTTATTATCCTATGGGAATTTATATAATTTACATGTTTTACTTGAATTTTCCTCTCTTCATGTACTCAAGATACAAAAAGAATGTTTATAAGGAAAATCGACTTTATATTTCTCTTCAGTCAAAACCACTTTTTCTTATCCATGTTTTCTAAAAATATTATTAAAAATGTATTAAATATTACAATATTATGGTTTAAATTCATTTTTACCCTTACTTTAATTTTTAAAAAATGGTTTGAAAGGAGTCTTCTTGTCATTTAAAAATAAGGTACTTTTGATTTTCTACTAAAAATGTGAAAGAAATCATAGTTTTACCATATATGACATGAACAATATTTTCCACCATCATGACCACTAAAAAATTCAAATATTCGTTTACATGTTTAAAGGTTGTTCTCAAATATGTTTTTTTTTATTATTTGGAAAATTTTTATATTTTAAATATGTTATTTTTAAGTGGAATGGATATTTTCCTCAAAAAATGTTCCAAGTTATCTTTTAAAATCATTTTCCATATAAGATGAAATCATTTGATGATGATTAATATTTAATGGGGATATGATCCAAGGGTACCATCCTTATTCATTCCTTGTATTTTTTATGATTATTATGATTATATGTTTATGTAAATTATTTGTTTATGAAATGATTATAAAACCCATTCCTTTTCTACGGGTTATGCTATGATGAATTAGTGAAATGATTATGAAATATATTTATTTACCATAGGTTATATTATGATAAAATTTTCATGAAACCCATTCCCATTTCATGGGTTATGATATGATGAATATTTTATGATATTATGGAACAAAAATTTATGTATTATATGATAGACAATACATTTATCTACCACTAATGCATTGGGTAAATATTGATATATCATGAGATAAATTGGACTAGAATGGAGAGTGGACCCAAATTAGTAAGAGAATCTACCCACTATGATAGTCTTAGGAGTGAAACTTGACTACTATAATGGTTTGGGGAGTGAACCCAGTACACTATTATAGTATTGGAAATGATTCTTTTCTACCAAGGAAATGATCTTCTATGCTTATGTTTATGCCACAAATATTTGTCTTACACCAATGTTATTCTCTCATGTCTTATGTTCTTTGATTCCTTTTTGATTAATGTCTTATAAACTACCCATATTTATTAAATGACTCAAGTTTTTGATCTATGATATACAAGGTATGGTTTTCAAATGTTATTCTTCAGTTATCATCTCTTATGCTCTTGTAATTTTAATATATCCCTTTTTAAGCTTACTGAGTATCCGATCTCACCCTTTATTATGTTTCATTTACCTATGTTATGAAGTAATATATTTTGTATGATATGTCTCAAAAGGTTTGTAATTATTAATAACTTAGTGGGAGATGATTTAGTTCACTCGTGAACTATTTTTTATGTATCCAAGTATCAAAAGACACTAAAACTTTATAGTCCTCATGTGTTTTTTATATAATGAAATAAATATTCATCTTTTATAGTAATATTTATCAATGTAAATCCTAGGTTGCTTTAGTTGGTATTATAGGACATGTTTAGTCAACCTTTGGATCTAGGATGAGAAAGAATTAGTGATAACCCAAGGGATAAGTCTATGGATAAATCAAACTATAGTAAAATGTATTGTAATTTTGCTGAAGGATAGAGAGAGTAGTTTCCAAGAAATTACATTCCTATCTAGATAGTACAATTGGATTTGGATCTGGCATAGTTTTAATTAGGGTAATAAATCTAAAAATAGTGTATAGGTATTTGTATCAATCTTCTCTTGATTCACAACAATGGAACTTACTACACATATGGTATTATACTTCCAGAGGATATGTTTTGGAAACTCAAAAAATATTTACGAACAATCAAGAATTTTAATAGATGATTACCAAAAATAAACTAGTTTAAACCTAAGGTTTCATATATTGAAAATAATGTTTATTGATTTAGACATCCTATAAATTATTTTTTATGATTATATCGTCTCCCACTATGAATTATGTTACTTAAACTATGATTTTTTTATTCAATGGATGTAACCTGAAGGAATCACGTTAATGATAAATATGATAGTAAATGTAATAATTTTCCTCATAATAAACCAAATGTTATGGGAACTGCTATGAAAAGTCTCATTGATATACTCACATAACTATATTAATATATGAATCACACCAAACTTCCAAACAAGAAAAGGAGGGAACAAAATTCTATTGAGACCTTTAAGAGGTAAAATCCAACTTGTTTTAGTGGTTCTACTGATCCTCTAGTTATCATGTAATGGATCAATAAAATTGAAAACATATTTTACATTATTCAGTGTTTGGATCATGAAAAATTCATTTTGTATGTCTATCATTTTGAAGGTGAAATAGATCAATTGTGGACTCTTATCAAGAATAAGAATAAATAAGAAGAAATTTAATGCCTGGAGTGGGATGAGTTTAAGTGATTTTTTTAATAAGTACATATCTCATATTATTCAAACAAAAATGGAGAAGAAATTCCTTGAGCTAAATTATAATGATGATGAATTTTTTTATACCTATGAGAAAATTTTTATAAGACTTGCAAGGTATGATTCTAGTATTATAATCCAACCTGAAAGTAAGGTTGATCAATTTTTCAGAGGCTTAAAAAAATCCTCATAAGGGAATTATCCATAAGATAATTCAGTAGCTATGAATAAATCATTTTATGTTCAATAAATGTGGAAATGGATATGAGAGTTACCTATTAATATCATGGTTTTGATAATAAAATAAAGAATAAATTCAATGGAATCTCTAAGAACCATGGAGAGAAGAAGATGATTTTTCCTTAATTTATGAAGTGTGAAAGGAAAAATAGAGGAAATTACCTTAAGAAGACTGATAAATGTTTTACGTTTGGAAATGAATGTCATTGGGGAATCGAATGATGAAGTGATTAGAAGAATTTATATAATGATTTGAATAGATAGAAATATCTATAGAACATACCATCCACACTCAGTGTTTTGAATGTAAATAGTATGTGAATTATTCCAACCATTTCCCAAATATAAAGGTTAATGATGATGATCAATTTCATAAACCTCTTAATCTATGAGACAAATAGAAATACTATGAGATAATTATTTTTGATGAGGGTTATGATAATGACATGTTGAAAGGTACACTTACCATCCACTCTAGAAGTTATAATGTCTTATTTGTCTATGTATATAACCATTTTTTTATATCTTAATATTTTTTAAGGGTATCAAGATTCCACTAAAATGATTAGATTTTGAATTGGTATTGAAAAACCATAATGGTATGATGGTTGTATTCCAAGTATATTATTCTTCTCTCGTTATAGTTTGTGGGAATATGATTCCTATAAATCTCATTATTATCCCATAGTTAAATTTGATGTTATCTTAGGCGTGGATTTTATTTCTATGTATAAATCCCACATCAATTTCCTAGGAATAGAATTGATGTTTTATATTCCAAACCAAACTATGATCGTATATCATTTCAATGATAAATATGAAATTCTAATGGAGATCACATCTATTGTATGGGTCTTTATTCCTATTCAAAAGTGTGTTTATCTCTGATGGTTAGGGAGAAAATTGTTATTGATGACTTACCTATTGTGAGGGATTTTATTGATATATTTTGGGAAGAGTTTCCTAGTCTTTCACAAAATTGTGAAGTTGAGTTTTCAATAGAACTCATACCTGGTGTTATTACTATTTCAATGACCACTTACAAAATGTCCCTAATTGATTTGAAAGAATTTAAGAAGAAACTCTAGGATAATTTTGACAAGGTATTTATTTATCCAAGTGTTTAACCTTAGGGTGAACCTATCATTTTTAATAAGAAGAAATATGGATCTATGTGACTCTTTATTGATTATCGAGAACTGAACAATATCAAAATCCAGAAAAATCTTCTATACCTTGTATTGATGACTTATTTGATTAGTTTCATGGAGCTCAATACTTTTATAAGATTGAAATTCATTATAGATGTCATCAATTGAGGGTGAATAAGGAGTATATACATAATACAACATTTTTTACAAGGTATGAACACTTTGAATATATATTAATTTCATTTGGTCTTACTAATACCACACTATATTGATGAATTTAATGAATAGTGTCTTTAGATATCACCTTCATAAATTTGTTGAAGTATTTATAGACAATATTATTATATATTCAAAGAGTATGGAATATCATTAAAATCACTTTAGAATTATACTAAATACTATAGGGAAAGTGAAACTGTATGAAAATTTTATAAAGTGTGAAATTTTTACACATTTTTTTGGGTTATATAATCTAATGTGAGGGTGTATTGGTGGATCCATCAATGATGGAAGATATTAAATGTTGGACTAGACCAACCATAGTGATTTAGATCAATATTTTTCTTGGTTTGGCAGGATTTTATTGATGTTTTGAAGAAACTTTATCATGACTATCGAATCCAATCTCTATGTTTACTTGGATAGGTGAAAAGATCCATTAAAAAGATGAATGTGCGGATAATATCATGGAACTGAAGATAAGTTTACCCAGTACAACTGTTTTTACATTACCCTACAATGGAGAAGGATTTTTTAATTTATAGTGATGTTTCAAATAAGGGATTGAAATGAATTCTCATGTATAATGATATGGTTATAGCTTATGCCTCATGACAATTGAAGGTTCATGAGAAAAATATATCAACTCATGATTTGAATTTAGATATGGTATTTGTTGTGTTAAAGATATGGAGGAATTATCTTTATGAAAAAAGGTGTCATATATATATATATTGATTATAAGATTTTAATGTATATTTTCCCATATAAAGAGTTGAATATGAACTAGAGAAGAAATTTGATACTAATTAAATATTATGACTATTCAGTACATTACCACCTTAGGAAAGAAATCCAGGTGGTCGATGATTTGAGTCGAAAGGATCATGCTAGCTTATCTATGATGAGGATCACAAAATATCTAATATTAATTTATTTTAAAAGGGTGGATCTTAAAATCTTGAAGGAAGGGGAGAAATTTTATCATTATCAAATAAGTGTTTAACCATATATCCAAGTGAATATTAAATAGGTACAAAAGAAATATGTAGTGATGTAGAAGAAGGTGAGAACTATTCTTAAGTTTAACCTTGATTGCAATGGAATGATAAGGTTTAGGAACTCTGTATATTTTTTTATACATACCCGACTTGAAGAAGTATTTGTTAGAGGAATCTCTTAGTTCTTCATTCTCTATTTATCCTAGAAGTATAAATATGTTTATAGATTTTAAGTAGTATTTATTATGGGATAGTATAAAGAGAGATATTATATAGTTTCTATCTTGATTCTTGGTATGTTATCAAGTTAAAGATGAGATAAAAAATGTATGGGGATGTTATAACCATTACCCATACTATAAATTAAAAAATATCACCACAAATTTTGTCATTAAACTCCCGAAAATATCTAAAGGGCACAATGCTACATGGGTTGTAGTTGATAACATTATGAATTCAGTAAAATTTATCGATATTAGAGAATATTTATCACTTGATAATATTTCCAAGATTTAAATTATGGAATTGGTAAGCTTATATGGAGTAACACATTCTATTATATCTGATTGGGATATAAGGATTACCTAAAATTTATAATGAACCCTTCAAAGGCTCTAGATACAAAGTTAAGTTTCATGAATGCGTGTCATACTTAGAAAGATAGTCAGTCTAATAAAAATTTAAACCCTAGAGGATATGATGAGATATTTTTTTATGAATTTAAATACTGTTTGATATCCAAACCTTTCTCTAGTTGATTTTTCTTACAATAATAGATTTTACTCAAACATTCAAATGACTACTTATGAATCCCTCCATGGAAATAAGTATATAACTCCAAAATGTTGGGATGAAGTTATAGATACCAATATATTAGGACCATATTTGGATAAATAACTGGTAGAGAAGGATAGATCTATTCGACCACACAATAGGGAATCATAAATTCAACATAAAAGTTTTTCTGATAATTGTAAACATGATCTAGAATTCAATGTTGATGAGAAATTATTTCTATGAATTTCCCCATGAAATAAGGTTATGAGATTTGGAAAGAAATAAAAGTTGATGCCTAGTTATATTTTCCCCTTATAGATTCTTGATTGATTAGGGATGATAGATTATTTCATGGAATTTCCAACAAACCTATCTCTTGCTCATGATGTGTTCCATACATCTCTTCTAATGAAATACATACCTGATCCATCACATGTACTGAAATCAAAGGTCATACTACTAGATCATAATATTTCCTATGAATAAAAACCAGTGGAAATCCTATATCATAGATATAATGTGCTACAGAACTATACTAGTCATCTAGTTATTGTTATTTGGAGGAACTATAAATTCAAAGAAGCTGCGTGGGAAACCGAGAATGTGATAGAAAATAAGTACCCTAATTGTTTATTGTATTGTAGTGAAAATATTTCAGGGTTAAATTCATTTTATGGGGGTTATAATATAACATTATGAGATTTGATGAAATATAGATATTTTCAAATAAATTTAATTTCTTTTATAGATTGCGTTACTCAAAAAACTGAGTTTTAACACACCATAATATAATAATAATATTATTATTTAAACATGATCATTAAAAAATAGAAATTAAATTTGATGGAATGAATAGAATTTTACCCATTTTAAAAATATGAATAAAGTTTTTAGATAAAGAAAATTTATTTTATAATAATATCTTTATATGTTTCAAAAATACATATTTTCCACAAAAATGGTTTTACTAATTTTATTGAACAAATAATATAATTAATTTATACCAATTTTATAAAATTAATTTGGAAAAATGAACATCATTTTCTAAATAATCATGTTAAAATTATCTTAGATTTAGTTTTTATAACTTTTTTAAAATATTTATATTTTGATAAATAGTGAGAAATACTGATTTTTATTCAAAACTACCTTTTCTTTTAATGTATATAAAAAGTTAAATTATATTTTAAAATGGTTTCAAAACTACAATTAGTAAAATTATATTAAAATTAATCTAATTTAGTTTATTTGGATTAATTTTATATTCAACTATTATATAAAAGAATTTTTATTCTTATGAAAAATTTTTCTTTGAAAATCACTTCTTTGTTGTGTCTATGAGTTTTATTTTAAATTAAATTATAACAGTTATTTGAATTGATTTTTATAAAATGTATTCCAAATTTTTAATCAGAATAATTTATATTATATAATAATTTATACTTAATTTTTTTTCATAATTAATAGTAAAAATAGTAAAAAATTAATTATTGTGGTAAAAGCAAGTTTACTAGGGGTTAAACCAAAAAATAAGGGTTTGTTTGCCAATAAAGTTTTTCTAAATAATATAGTATATTCATATTTAAAACATATCATGAAAAAAATTCTAATAAATGTTCATTTGGAATTATTTTTATTGGGAATTAATTTTATCATTTTGGATTCTTTTTGGAAATATCAATGTAGTTTCCAAGTGGGTTCCTTTCCCCACTTATAAAAGGGAATCCCATATCATCTCTTTTTTACACACCCAAAAACTTTTGGTTTGTCTAATACCTGACCAAATAATTTACTTAATTCATTACTCATGTTATCTAGGCCTTATTTTGATTAGGAAACCCTCCAAAGAAGGCTTTTGGTACTAACCTAAGGAGGTTGTCCAAAAAAGAGGTATTGTTCTTAACCAAGCTGTTTAATTTTATTTCTTATTAAACCTCTTTAAAATATTCTTAAACTATGATGATATAATAAAATAATCATCTCCTATATACTAAGATGTTATTATGTTAGTTTTATAACCATAATCAATATCCTTTTCTATCAAATGGGAAACAAAATCATCAATCATGTGTACGACGAACTACAACCTTGTGAAATGATGTAATTCTATTTCCATCACCGCCTCTTAGAGTTGGATATAATGATGGTATTAACATATTTATATGACATTTCTGACATAATTATACTTATTTATTTATAATATCACATAAAGATAGTTATCTCTAAATTCTTTAGAAAATGATAATGTGACTCGTGCGTACATATGGACTACCCCCTCTAAGAATCATTGTGATATGTTATTCAATTTTATTTTGACATGGATAGTAATAAGGATAAATTTACTGAGTATATATGATATATATTAAATAAAAATTATTCTATAAAGGTGATATATTATTTATCTTGCTTTCTTTCCATCCATCAAGAAAATGGAAACAACGTTCATGCGTACGTACGACCTACCATCTTTATGAATGACGTAATTAATTTTCTATCTCTAAATTTTATAGGGTGAATTAAATACATATATAATTATTATATATTATATTTATATAATTTTTAAAATTATTGATATTATGAAACCATGATAAATATAAAAGGATAAAAAATACCAGACCAAAACATACATGAAGAAACGAAGCAGTTATTACCCGAAACAATATTTTGATAAGGAATTGTTAAAAAAATGTAATAAAAGGTCATAAGTAAATAATTCATGGTGATATATATATATATGTTTATATAATAGTTTTATAATAAATATATATTTATTATATAGGTGTTTTGAAAGTATATGAAGGAATTCAAGACTTAAGTTAAGGTATTTTTGTCTCAAACTTTCTTCTTTGGGACATAAGTTATATTATGAATCTATCTTATTTTATAGAGTGTAAATATAGAAAATTTGACATATTATATAATGAATTTATTTATTTTATTGATATTTAAAGTTTCATCTGATTTTATTCTTTAATAAGGTTTACGATTCAAATGTTTCCAATGTGGTAACAAGTTTTCATCTCACTTTTATTTCATGGGACACATGACATATTCATAACTTGTTTTTTTGTATATATATAATGAACAAGAATGTATTTTATGTTTCATATTATTAAAATTATTGTATATAAATATCCATATAATTTTAGTTCTTTCATGGTTCTTATAATTCAAAAGTTAATAAAGTGGTGAGAGTTTTATATTACAATCTCATTATTTATCACGTTTGTTTATGATTAAGTTTTTAATAATGAAATATTGTGATCTATATATCAAGAAACTAAAGAATTTTATTATAATATAGTTATTTCTAGAAATAATATTTTTTTTATTTCAATTTCCACTCTTTATGTTTACAATATACCAAAATACCTTTTTATGGAAAACCAATTTTATTTATATCTTCATTAGAAAATCCTTTTTATTATCCATGTTTTTAAAAATATTTTCAACAATCTCTTAAATATTTTCATATTATGGTTTAAAAAATTGTACACCTGTTTTAATTTTAATAAAAATGATTTAAAAGTAATCTTCTTGTCATTTTCCAAATGAGGTATTTTGACTTTTTACCAAAAACGTGAAAGAAATATTTATTTTAACGTGTACAAAATAACTGAAATTTTTCGCTGTTATGACCACTAAATTATTTAAAGATTCATTTCCAAGTTTCAAAGGTTATTTTCAAAGAATTTTTTTTTAATATTTGGATTTTTTTATATTTTAAATAATTTATTTTATATTGGAAAGGATATTTTCCTCAAGAAATGATCAAAGTGATCTTTTAAAATCATATTTCATGTAAGATGACAAATGTTTACAATACTTAATATTTAATGGGGGTATGATCATAGGGTACGATTCCTATTATTTCCCTAGATGGTTTATGATTATGATGGAAATATGTTTATAAAACTCATTCTTTTTTCATGGTATATTTTATAATGAATTGATGAAATGATTATGAAACATGTTCCTTCTCTGTAGGTTATTCTAGGATGAATTAATGAATTGATTATGAAACCTATTTAATTATCATGACTTATACTATGATGAAATGTTTATGAAACCCATTTAGTCTTTAGTGGTTATTATATTGTGAATATTTTATGATCTTGTGGAACATAAATGTATAAATTATGTGATGGGTGAGACCAATATCTAACTCCAATGAATTAGGTAAAAATTTATATTTCATGAGATGAATATGACCCAAATTGGGAGTGAACCAAGTTCACTATGGGAATGTATCCACTATGATATTCTTGGGAGTGAATCTTAACTACCATGATGGTTTGGGGAGTGAACCATACCACTATGATATTCTTGACAATGCTCCTTGACTAATAAGGAAATGGTTTCCTAGGCTTATGTGTATGCCAAAAATCTATGTCCTACACCAATGTTATACCCTCATGTATTATTATTTTTGATTCATTTATTATTAATGAATTATGAACTACCAAGAATTATTACATGAATCAATTTTATGATATATGATATATAAGTTATGGTTTTCAAATGTCATTCTTATGTTTTGATACCTTTATGAGCATGTTATGCTAATATATCCCTTGTTTACCATTAATGAGAATATGATATCACCCTTAATTATTATTAAATTACCTAGGTTATAATGAACGGTATTATGGATGATATTTATAATAAGGGTTTTAGTTATGCGCTACTTAGTGGGAGAGGATGTAGTTCACTTATAATCTAGTTGTTAATGTATACTAGTTTTGAAAGACAGTAAAACTTTATGGTCCTCATGAATGTTTTTATATAATAAAATTAATATTCATATTTTAAGATATAATATCTATGTATACAAACCTTGGGTCACTTTATTCCTTACACATGTTTTGAAACTAAATGTTTATTCTTAAACATATCCCATATCACAATATTTTATAAAATCAATGCTAAAAATTAACACTATCTTACATGGGTTATTATTTCATTTTACATTGATCACCTGATTTTTATATATGAGAGAAATATCATAACTAAATATTAAGAAATATATAAAACTTAACACTTTTTTAATCCTATTCATGTGGCTTTGATGACTCTTTAAAAGTGCATAATCATTATCGGTGATATAAACTATATCATCATCACAATTTGATGCTCTATTTTCACTCAACATAGGTTCCCATAATATCCTATGATATCACTTATTTAATAGATTACAACATAGAAAAAACTATGTGTTTTCATTATATCATACCTTATGATACAACCTATTCATACACTATGGATATGTGAAAATATGATCATGTGAGGGATTCAACTACTGACATTCATCCACATCATATCATACATTATGATACGGCCTGTCATAGATTATAATAAACATGTTCTTAAAAAAACATTAAAATAACATGTTGATTCATTGATGATCATGTATCTTACATCACTGATGTGTTTTTAGGATCATCACATGTTCAAAATAGTATAATAAACCCAATCATTTCCCCCAATCTATCATCAATAATCTAACTATTATTAAAGAATAAAAAATACAAATAAGCCTACCGCAAATGTTGTGTTCACAATCCCTCACATTTTTTATGGAGATATCTTAGAAGAAACCACTAGACTCATACCTATATAGGTTTTAAAACGTCTACTAGAATACTCATACACTATGAGAGTAACCCTGATCTCCAAATGTGTGCTAACAACTTTTTACAAAAAAATGAAGTATTAGAGAATAATAGAGTATTGTCTTTATCTAAACAATCACATAAATTCTCACACACCCAATAAGTGGGTCTCTGACATTTATATAAGCTCCCTTTATTCAATGATTAGTGTTGAGCATTGACTTCCAACACTTGGAATCCTAAGTACATTACGATAACATATTTCTATTGAGGTTTTTAGGATAGTTTTATATTTTAATGATCATAAAATGTTATTCACTCCAAAAATGAATCATCATTATGATCCATAACTGAAGGAAATTATAGGGAAGATGTGACAGAATCTATGCACTCACTATCACAATACCATACATGTGGTATGCATCATATGCATAACATAGGATAAGATTCATGGGGTAACGTACAATATGATATCCCTATTTTAGTTCATTTACAACACTATATTATTTTATTTAATGAATAAACAATTTAGATATTACCTGTATAAATTTTTGGCAATCTTTTTTGATGTTATTATCACATATTCCAAGTGTACGAGAGAACATGAGAATAATTTGAGGATTGTGTTGAAAACTGCAATAAAAGAGAAACTTTACACCAAATCAATAAAGTGAATTTGGATAAAAACGTATCATTTTTTGGTCTTGTAATCACAAGTGAGGGTATATATATGGATCATTAAAAGATAGTGGTGACTGAAGAATATCCTAAACCAATAACTATAATTGAGATATAATGTTTTCTTGGTTAATCTTGATATTATCAGTGATTTTTGAGAAATTTATCATGATTATAAAATCCAATAACTGTGTTAACTTAGAATGAATTTATGTTTTTATAGATAGAATATTGTGAATACAACTTCAAGGAACTTAAAAAGATATTGGCCACTAAACTTGTACTCACACTACCTTATAATAAAGAAGGTTTTTTATATACAGTGAATACCTAAAGAAGGCCTTGAGTTTTGTTTTTAGGAGAAATGAAATGGTGATATATTATGATCCACATAAATTAGAAATACATGAGAAAAATTACCTAATACATGATTTGGAGTGGACAGTGATAAATATTTCATTCAATATTTAGAGTTATTTTTTATATAGAGAGAAGTGCGATATATATTGATCATAGTAGCTTAAAGTATATATTTACTTATAAAGAAATTAACACGAATAAAATTAGATGGTTAGGGTTGATCAAGTATTATGATTACTCAATACATTAATATCCTTGGATTGAATACAAAGTGGATGATGTTCTAAACATAAATAATCATGCTACCTTATCCTTGAACAGGATAAAAAGAGAAAAAATCTTTATAGATATAAAAATTTTGGACATAGAAATAATAAGGGATAGAATGAAATCATGCCTTTATCAAATGATTTCTCAAACATCAATATAAGTGAATATCAAGGAGGTATAAAAGGATAATATAGAGCTATAAATGAAGATGAAAAATATTTAATGCTTGATCTTGAAAAATATAGAGTTATAAGATTTGAAACACAAATACATTTCCCATACATCAAAAAATTAAAGGATCTTTTGTATGATGCATATATCTCATTATTATATATTCTCCCAGTAAGTACAAAGATGTGTAAAGATATTAGAGATCACATTTGATTGGAAAACATGAAGTGGGATATTACTGAGTATACGTCACGGTGCTTGGTTTACTAGAAAATTAAGTTTCAATATATAATGTCTAATGATATGATGAAACCACTACCCATATCCATATGTAAATATAAGAACATTACCATGTATTTTATCATAGGCCTTCCTAAGAACTTTAAGGGATAAAATTCTATTTGGGTCGTGGATGGTCAACTTAAATGTTCAGTCACTTCAATTATATTTGATAAGATTTATCACTCATTAAACTTTATAACACACACATATATATTTATATATATATTAAGGAAGCGTTATGGTTTTATAGAGTACCATTGTTAATTGTATCATATGAATATCCAAGGTATACATAAATTTTCTAGAGAAGGCTTCAAAAAACATGGAATATAGAACTAGAATTTTGAATCACTTATCATCCTTATATTGATGGTCAATATAAAAAAACGAGTTATAATGTAGAATATATACTATGATCATGCTCTATGAACTTCAAATTAAGGATTTATCAACATATTCTATTGGTATAATTCTCAATTAACAAATGTTTCCACTCAAGTATGAAAATGAAACCATATAAGTCTTTGTATGAGAAGGGATATAGAACTATAACATGATGGGATGAAGTTGGATATGAGAATAAGTTGGGAATAATTATTTATCAGGAAATTATAGAGGATATTAAAACTATTTTATGAAATGTTAAAGTTATAAAATTTTTACAGAATAGATATACCGATAATCATCAATGAGATTAAATGTTTAATATTTGAGAAAAATCATTCCTTTGAATATCACTATAGAAGATGGTTATGATTTTATAGAAGAAGTGAAAATTGATCCCAAGATACATAATACCCTCTTGATTTTTAATTTCATGGGGATTCTATCTTATGACTAACACTTACACCAAAACTCTTATGAGTAAACAATGTGATCCATATATCACTTTTAAGGAAATACATACCAGATCCACCACCAATGATGAACCCATAGGTTATGCAAGTAAACCATTAACACTATTATGAAGAATAATTAGAGGATATATTAGATTAAATAGATAAAATACTATGAAACAAGATAACTCACTTGGTTAAAGTTCTATGGTAAAATCATAAGTATGATGAAGTGATTTGTGAACCAGAAGATGTAAGGAGACAAATGCACACTCTTATATTTTCATCTGAGTAATGAAATTTTTATGATGAAATTTTTATGTGGTAGAATGTGACACCATATATTTTTCAAATTTATTTCCCTTTAATAATTTATGTATGTTTGATAACTTTTATTATACACAATGTGGTCAAATTTGTGGTGCCTTGCATATGGTGGATCACTTATGATTAATTTAAAGGAAGAGATGAATATGGTGGATTAAATAAATTTTCCTCTATATGATTGAGCTATATGAGATTAACCTGGCATAGAAGTTTCTTATGTCTTATTTTTCTAAATGAAGATAAAAATTTCATATATGGTGTTATAAATAGTTAAATTACTGTGAAGTTTTCCCGAGGTCAAAATAGCACCTACCACACCACGATAAACCTATAATGGAAATTTTAGTAAGTCTATAAAATGTAAATGAGGTGTATACCATGGGAAGTGAAACATATTGGTTATTTTTTGAGGTTAAAAATGAGGGTTCCTATGTTGTGGAAAATTCTAGGGGTTTGAGAAGAAAATTTCTATCTAAACAGTGATGGGAGAACACACCATGATGCAGGACAATTTAAAAGTGGTTTACAAATTGTTCAATGCATTTAAAATGATAGGTTATTAAATATTTCATGATTAATTTGACTAGGCCAAAATCATATAATAATTTTATATTTTGATTAAATAATTACATGGTGATTTTTTTACCCATGGGATATATATAATCAACATATATTGTCCCTTTTTCATGTCAATTATCATTAAAATATCTTGATTGATGTGAAGGATTAAAAAAAGTGGGAGAAGTTAAAAGAATATATGAGTTCAAATTTAAATTTTAAATTCAAATATTAACTTGAATAAGTGTCTCTTATTGTGTAAAATAAATGTGAATATTGGTAATGCATGAATTATTTAGAGAGTTCACAAGAGGAGTAAAAAAATAAACAAAAATAAAAGGAATAAGAAGAAGAAGAAGAATAAGAGAACACACTTGGTTTGTGTGTGATCATCACACCTGTGTTGTTTGTTAGAAAGAAGAAAATCTAGACCTGTTATATATAATAAATAATTACATGAGGATTAAATAATATCAGAAGATAATCACTCATAGGAAAATTATAAACTGCAACTTGGTGAAGACAATACAACATCATCAACAATATCATTCATAGAATAATATTTTCTTATTCGTTTCATGACAAAACTATGTTGATTTATTATAGCATGAGTTCATGGATATTTTATAATTTTAGTATCCACAATGTTGATTATATTGTACTTTTTAGTCTTGTGGTTTTCTAGATCATACCTTTATTTAATCTTCTCATTTTGAATAGAGAAACTTGTACATCATGTATTATTTATTTTTTTATTTCCTTATTGTGTGATACATTCACAAATAAGGTCATTCAATCTAATAAGTGAAAGTGTTTTATTTTCCAAAAAATCATAAAAAAAGAGTGTTACATTATTCACTAATTCCCTACCCCTCTCAGTGAACAAATTATCACGAACCAACCTGGGTCGACCCTGAACCAGTCACCCGAGCCAGCCCGCGGCATGGCCCAAGGGGTGTTCCCGATCCCCATGGGCCAGAAACTAATGTCGGGAATCAAAACTTAACCATTGGGAACGATTTGGCCCATGAACAAAAGATACATAGACAAAAAAACTAATGATAACTCAATAAAACTAGCAGTGGAATTAAAATAAACTATACATACCTCCTTATGACCTCCTAGGTAACCACCCAACTCAGAACCAGGCCTGCTCAAACATTGAGTAGCTGAACTAGGAACCTGCATGAGAAACTGAACCCACAACTGGAAAGATATAATAGGCGTGAGCACCGAGATGCTCAGTAGGGATGCCAAGAATAAACCACTGAATCCAACAGTTCTCTTTTCTGAAACAGTCCACTGACATAAGTTTTAAATACAAATATAAAAGTAAGGTTTTCACATTTTAAAATATGCAAAATATTTTTCTCATTTAAAAACCCAAAAAACGCTACACACCATTTCCAAAGTCATTTTTCATATTATAAATGAAATCCAAAACAGAAAAAATACCAAGATGGGCTAGAGTAAAAAAGTAAAAAGTGCAAACTAAAAATAAACTAGTGCAACAGAAATTAAACAAGAAATGTAAATAATCCAGTTACCATGGGTGATCCTAAATACCCCTAGAAGAACCCTAGACGTACTTGATTTGGAACCACCTACCAACATATGGTGAATCCCCAAAGTCTATAATAAACTGGCCGCCCTATAACAGACCAAAATAGTGGAAAATCCCACCTGGCCTATAAACCAATCTAGGGGTACCAACCCATCTAATTGGGGTTGATCAACAACCGTCACTCGATTATCTATAATACACCTAGGAACCCATGCCAGTGATAACAATATTGTGTAAGAAGGAAGGACCTTGAATGCGTGACTCATCTCACCCCACTTTCCTACCCCAAACATGAACACTTCCTATGCATTCACCCATAAAGGGTTACCCAAGATAGAAGCACCCCACAAACTTATATATATGCATACATGTCAACCATAAAGAGTTCCCACTGGTCCATCACATCAATTGGATATCAAAACCACTTTATTCAACACTTGGAGTTGTAAATCAGACCTCTAGTTTCACATAATCAAATGCCTTTATGAAAAAATTTCACAAGCTCTTCAAAAACAACTTTAGACAGCACCTTTGTATTTAAAAATCCAAATGGGCCCTTAGGTTCCATGTTTCAAAGCATTTCCATCAAAGTCTTTAGTGAAACTATGTTCAATTTTGTAGAAACAAACAATACAATTCCTTACACCACACACTCAACAAAATATATACTCCAAAATCCAAATGGGCATATACACATGGATTTATTTTCAAACCAATTTAAAGAGCCTCACAAATAGACCCACAACATTTAAAAAACAAGAACCACTTATAAAACTGACTTTTTGAGAAAAATACCAATTAAAGAGGCAAAAAATCATTTCTACAAAACACTAAGTTCCATAAAACAAACCAGTGCAGGATAAAAAAGTTCCATAAAATGTTTCTATATGAAAACACAACTCAAGACATCAAACATTACCATTTGAAGATAGAAGAATTTTGTTCTAACCATGTTGACAAGGAATAAAAACACTTCAATGAATAAACTATCATGTTTATAAAGGTGTGAATAACATTTATAAACTTGATTAAATCATGTAAGTGGCTATGGAAAACATTGGAAAGAAAGGATAGAAACGCCAACCTCAAGAGAAGAACCAAGAAAAAGCTTTCTAACTCAAGCAGCAACTCGCACACATGAACGCACTTCTATATATATATATATATATATAAACTTAAACTAATTCATGCGTTCCCCATGCCATGAGGGAATATTCACACAAAAGATATATATATCTATACATATCCATACCTGGGAATATTCCTACGCACCTTCCAAACTGACTGCGACTCTCTATGATAAATCCTTGGGACACAAAAACACCACAAATCCCTAAAATAATATTTAATCCAAAAAAATCAATCAAGATACAATTTAAAAACCAACCCTATAAAAATCAAACAGTTCACAAGTAAAACCCAATTCACATCTTTACTATTTTTATAAAACAAAAAAAAAGGAAAACACCATCCAAATCACATCTATTTTCATTAACATAAACATTATTGAAGAATCACACCAAAGACCAATTTTATCCAATTCCATCAATTCCAAAACATCACAAAAAACTATACAAGGATACCATATAGAAGAGAATTATATTTTAAAAATTATCAAAGTAAGATTTAGCACTTAAAAAAGCATATCATTGCAGATGCATGAAGACGTAAACCAGGAACTAACTCAGAACATATTTTTAACAACTTCAAAAATATTCAAGAACACTATTGGAGGATAATTAAGGGCATAATGAAGCTACAAATAATGTTTTAAAACTAAATGAAGGAGAGAAAGAACTAAAAGAGTTCTTTGGAAATTAAATACAAAAATTTTCCTACCTCGGAGGTGTGGGAATAAAAAAACACTTCAACGGAAGGGAGAAAATAACTTCGTGAACCAAATGCATCACCTAGCCACCGAGAAAAATGCGTGAATACGAACTACGGTATTAGAGTGTTGATTGATTTGAGAAAAAACCAAAAAATAGAGAAATATACAGGAGGAGGGGATCGTTGTTTGAAGGGGGAGGGGTCACAGCTGTGTCTAGGTAGAGAAAAGCAGGCCGTGCCGGAATAAGGAAAACACTGAGTAGAGGGGCTTGCGTCGAAGCTAGTTGGCTGGGAGGAAGGGAGCGGGCTGTCACGTTCCAGCTGGATAGGGAAGGGGGGGGAAGCCTTGTGAAGGATGGACAAGGGATGGGGGAAGCGGAATCTCACCGGCTGGACAAGGGAAGGGGGCAGCAGCCTCGCACCGACTGGACAAAGAGAGAGGGGCGACGGGTATCGGGGATGGAAGGGGGTGTGGGGTCCCAGGCGAGCACGGAGGGGAGATCAATGTGTCGAGATCCGGGTGTGAGCGGTGGGACGAGGTGGCCGACCGGAGGCGCGGTGTGGCTGGAGCGGGAGAAGGCCATGGGGGGCTTCGGGTGCACGCAGGTAGACAAAGGGGAGGGGGAGGCGGCTTGCGTAGGTCATGGGATAGGGGGTGTGGGAAAGGGGTAGCATTAGGATTTTAATAAAAACAATAATAATATAATAAAAATAATAACCAAAAAATATTAATAAAACCAACAAATTTAATTATTTATTATCCATTTTATTTTAAGTGATATTAATTATAATAATCTCAATGTTACAATAATAATAATAGTAATAATGCTCTTATACATAATAATATATTAACAATTTTAAATATTTAGCATTATTTTAATTTTTTATTTCGTCATTGTCTTATTGATATACAATTTTATTTAGATTATTTTTCAATTAAATTAATTAAATTATTTAATTTATTATTTATTTGAAGTGTTAGGTCACCACACACTCGCCACGACCAAACACAGGGTCACCGCTAACTGTGCGATGACCGTACAACGGCCCAAGATCCACCAAAAACATAAAACTTTGAAAATTTGAAACTCGGATCCAACTAAAACTCATCTAAATGATGTGGGACCGAGTAAATAATAAAAATAAAATAAAATAAATAGGTGTTCGAGGTCGGGGTGTGAAAAGTCTCCCCACCACAGACACTTTCTACCCCTAGAAAGTCATCAAGCCAATAGTTGAAACAACTAGAGTCCATGCCCAGAAAAAACCAAGGAAAACAAGATCCTCAGAGTAACTATTCCCAAAAAACGTCACACCCAAACAATTCAAGGAGGAACACAACCCTATTTTTAGGGTAGAACATGGGAGGGTTCTCCCCACAATGAGAATTCACTAATATAGAAACCCTTAAAACCCAAAAAAAACCATCCCTTGTGGGGGGAAATGAGGGAACTCCCAAACAGAACTCATTTAATCTCTCCACATGGATTGAACAACGCTCTTGAAACTTAGATGAAATCTTGCTATGAAACAACCCAGAAAACTGAGGATGAGAAATGAACTCAACACTTCCCCTCAATTTCATGATACCAAACATTCCCCTAACGAGTATTGCTGAGACCAACTAAAAATCAGAACTGGTCTGTTTATTCATGGGCCTAACCCCCATTAAGGATGAAACATTTGGAAACTATGCTAAGAGAATATAAGACTGCTTGGATTGTGGTGGAACAAGCTCATCATTCCACCACAAAAATTATGATCTTATGACAACAATGAGATCTGAACAAGGATATTTTGGATATTTCCCATTCCAAAGGTGAAAACATTATCCAAACCAAGGTTCCACACACCCTTGGAAACTCTTGACTGTGCATGACCTTCACCCCGAGACCTGTGGCTGGGGCCCTGATGGATGAATCATCTCCTACATCACATTCAAGCATTTGCATCCTTCGGTCCTTAACTCCTTCCTCTTGAATGACTCTTCTTTCATAACTCTCCCCGATGGCCTGAAAATAAGCACGGTAGCAAGACTTCGGAGATATGCGATAAGGTGGCATAGAATGCCTAAACTGGCCAGAATAGCGGCATGCGAGACAATGGTCCAACAAACTGGTATTTAGTATAGAAGAATATCCTTTCTAGATGGGGAACCTTTACAAGAGCCAACCCCCACCAACTACTCCCGAAACTCTAAAAATAATGAGACATCCCACCTTTACAAGTCCAGAACTGAACCCTCAAATAACCTTAGGATGGTACGAACCTTAACTATCCTGGGAGTTCCCAACAACCCAAAGACACACTATCTTTCTAAACTATACAACTGCCTCTAACAGACTTCGATTACATCGATAAAAAGGCAACACATGAAAAGTACTGGGCTCTAAGCATAGCTCATTGACAACTTTTGGAGACTTTCTGGGCAGTATATTCAGAACAACACGAAAAACACAATCAAAAATAGCATCAATCCAAAACTCAATCAAAGTAACAATGCAAACCAAGGGAAATAGGCCCATAATCCAAACATATACAAACACAAGCAACAATTACTTTTTAAAAACCCACCATTTCTTTTAAATTTTAAAACTCACCTATGGACCCTTATGAACTATCACATGTGCGTTCATTCAATCCTGATTACATCACATATGGAAAAGTGTTCCCACACACTCTCTGCACATACCCATACACATGTGACCCTCCTTAAAGAATATCAAGGTTCAAAAATCTATTTCTTTAATCAAACCCAAACACACACCAAAATTTTCCACATCAAAACACTTGATCTTTAAAAACCCAATTTACTAATTTCAAAAACAATTTGGAAGAAACCCCCTTTTTCATCTCGAAATGACTTTCATTTTTAAAACATACTCACATCAACTGAGTTCAAAATGAAACACAACCAACTATAAAGCATCAGAATGAGTAACTAGTGTCTATGCCTAACTCGACGACATGGTGGTGAGCCATGCTCTATGTAAGGAATAACACTAAGAGGACCTTAAACCGAGCACGTGGACTCCACATGGGTCACCACCCCATGTGAGGCCGCAATGTGAACCAATTCAACCCTATTTTCATCCCTCAATCCAAAATAACCAAAGACAAAAGACTCAAATCCCGAACAAACCTTGATAACATAGGTCTCGTCGCGAGCATTGGTGATTAGGAACTGACCTGTTAACTACCACCTGGGCCCCGACAGTCCTAATATCCTTCTAATGGACACCCCAAATAACAAGGGACTCCTTTGATACAATTTTGTCATGAACCAACCCAGGTTGACCCTGAACTGGTCACCCGAGCATGGCCTAAAGGATGGATTGAGGGGCATTCACGATCCCCATGGGCTGGAAACTAGTGTCGAGCATCAACACTTAACCGTTGGGAATGATTTTCCCATGAAAAATGATAAATAGATAAAAACAGCGAATGATAACCAAATAAAACAAGAACCAGAACAAAAATAAACTGCACACGCCTCCTTATGAACTCTTAAGTCACCACCCAACTCAGAACCAAGCCTGATCCAACATTGAGTAGCTGAAATAGGAACCTATATGAGAAACTGAACCAACAACTGAAAATATATAATAGGCATGAGAACCAAGATACTCAGTAGGGATTCCAAGAATAAACCACTGAATCCAATAATTCTCTTTTCCGAAATAGTCCACCGACACAAGTTTGAAATACAAATATAAAAGTAAGGTTTTTAAATTTTAAAATATGCAACATATTGTTCTCATTTAAAACCCCAACACACGCTACACACCATTTCCAAAATCATTTTTCATTTTATAAATGAAATCCAAAATAGAAAAATTACCAAGATGGGCTAGATTAATATAAGTAAAAATTGAAAACCGAAAATAAACTAGTGAAATAGAAAGTAAACAAGAAATATAAAAAATCTAGTGACCGTGGGTGATCCTAAAATTCTCTAGAAGACCCCTGGACGTACTTGGTTCGGAACCACCTTCCGGCAAATGGTGAAGCCCCTAAGTCTATAACCAACTGGCCTCCCTATAACTGACCAATCCAGTGGCAAAGACTGCCTATCCTAATAACCTATCCAGGGGGTACCAACCCGTCTAATTGGGGTTGATAAAAAACTATCACTCGATCATCTAAAATATTCCCAAGAACCCATTGTGGTGATAATAATACTGTGTAATTAGGAAGGCCCCTACATGCGTCACTCATCTCACCACACTTGCCTACCCCAAACACGGATGTTTCCAATGCGTTCACCCATAAAGGGTTACCCTATATAGGAGCACCCCACATACTTATATATATGTATACATGTCAACCATACAAAGTGCCAACTGGGTCGTCACATCATGAGGTTATCAAAACCACTTTATTAAACACTTGGAGTTGTAAATCAGGCCTCTAGTTTCACATAATCAAACGCCTTTATGAAAACATTGCACAAGCTCTTCTAAAACAACTCTAGATACCACTTTGTATTAAAAAATACAAATGGTCCATTAGGTTCCAAGTTTCAAAGCATTGCCATCAAAGTCTTTAGTGACACTATGTTCAATTTTGTAGAAACAAACAAGATGATTCCTTACACCACACACTCAACAAAATATATACACCAAAATCCAAATGGGCATATACACATGGATTTCTTTTCAAACCAATTTAAAGAGCCGCATAAAGAGACCCACAACATTTAGAAAACAAGAACTGCTTATAAAACCAAGGTTT
Organism: Viscum album; assembly: GCA_963277665.1. Taxonomy (NCBI): domain Eukaryota; kingdom Viridiplantae; phylum Streptophyta; class Magnoliopsida; order Santalales; family Viscaceae; genus Viscum; species Viscum album. Next base: position 1,645,942,423 of record OY728159.1, read on the forward strand.
TGAGAAAAATACCAATTCAAAGAGATGCAAAATCATTTCTACAAAACACTAAGTTCCATAAAACAAACCAGCGTAGGACAAACATGTTCCATAAAATGTTTCTATAAGAAAACATCACTCAAGACATCCAACAATACCATTTTAAGATAAAGGCATTTAGTTCTAAACAAGTTAGAAAGGCATAAAAACACTACAATGAATAAAATATCATGCTTATAAAGGTGTGAATAACATTTATAAACTAGTTGAAATCATGCAAGTGCCTATAGAAAACTTCAGAAAGAGAGAAAGGATGGAAACACCGGCCTCAAGAGCAAGACCAAGCCAAAGCTTTCTAACTCAAGAAGAAACTCGCTCGCTCGCACGCACTTCCATATATATATATATATATATATATATATATATATATATGTCCTTAAACTGATGCACGTGTTCCTCGTTCCATGAAGGAACATGCACACAAAAGATACATATATCTATACATATCGATACATGGGAATATGCGTGTGTGCCTTCAAACCCGATTGCGACTCCCTATGATAAATCCTCGAGACTCAAAAACACCACAAATCCCTAAAATAATATTTAATCCAAACCTAGAAATCAAGATACAATTTAAAAACCAACCCTATAAAAATCACAAAGTTCACAAGTAAAACCCAACTCACATCTTCACCATTTTTATAAAACAAAACTAAGGGAAACACCCTCTAAATCACATCAATTTACTTTAACATAAACATAATTAAATAATCACTCCAAAGACCAATTTTAACCAATTCCATCAATGCCAAAACATCACAAAAAAATATACAAGGACACCCTAGGGATGTGAATTATATTTTAAAAATTATCAAAGAAATATTTGGAACTTAAACAAGCATATCATCGCAGACGCATGAAGACGTAAACTAGGAACTAACTCAAAACATATTTTTAACCACTTCAATAATATTCAAGAACACTATTGCAGACTAATTAAGGGTATAAGGAACCTATGAATCAAGTTTTAAAACTAAATGAAAGAGCTCAATCATTAGTAGAGTGATATGGAAATGAAATACGCAAATTTTCCTACCTCAGAGGTGCACAAATACAATAACACTTAAATGGAAGCGATAAAAGAACTTCGTGGACCAAACGCATCACCTAGCCACCGAGAAAAATGCACAAATAAGACCCGTGTTATTAGAGTGTTGATTGATTTGAGAAAAACACAAAACAATATAGAAATATACTAGAGTAGGGGATCTTTGTCGTCAAGGGGAGGGGTCGCAGCTACGTCGGGGTAGAGCGGAGCAGGCCGTGCCGAAATAAGAAAACCACCAGGTAAAGGGGCTTGCGTTGAAGCCAGTTGGACGAGAGGAAAAGAGCAAGCGATCACGTTCTAGCATGATAGGGAAGGGGGGCCTCACGCTGGCTGGACAAGGGATGGGGGTGGAGGCCTCATGCCTACTAGACAAGGGAAGGGGGGAAGTAGCCTCACACCATCTGGAAAAAGGGAGAGGGGAGGTGGGTATTTGGGATGGTAGGGGGTGCGGGGTCTCGGGCGAGCACAGAGGAGAGATCAGGGAGCCAGGAGCCAGGTACGAGTGGCCGGGCAAGGTGGACGACTGAAGGCGCGGCATGGCCAGAGCGGGAGAAGGCCAGGGGGCTTCGGGTGTGTGCAGGTAGACAAAGGGGAGGGGGAGGAAGCTCACGCCAGTCATGAGAAAGGGGGTGCGGGAAAGGGGTAGCTTTATGGTTTAAAACAACAACAACAACAATAATATAATAATAATAATAACAACCAATAAATATTAATAAAACCAATAAATATAATTATTTCTTATCCATTTTATTTTAAGTGATAATAATATTAATTATCTCAATGTTACAATAATAATAATAGTAATAATGTTGTTATACATAGTAATATATAAAAATTATTAAATATTTACCATTATTTTAATTTGTCATTTTATCCTTGTCTTATCGATATAAAATTTTATTTAGCTTCCTTTTTCAATTAACTTAATTTATTTATTTAATTTATTATATATTTGAAGTGTTGGGCCACCATGCACTAACCAGGACCAAACACACGGTCGCCGCTAAAGGTACAGTGACCGTACACCGGCCAAAGACCCACCAAAAACATCAAACTTAGAAAAGTTCAAACTGGGACCCAACTAAACCTCATCCAAATGATACGGGACCGAGTAAATAAGAAAAATAAAATAAAATAAATAGGCATATGAGGCCAGGGTGTAACACAAACACCATATTTTAGGGCTATTACAATTTATACGAGAGATTTATAGGGTTTTTCTAAATATTGTGAAGTTTTAGACTTTCCACTATGAATGTTATTGAACCTAGTTGGTACTTAAATTTTTTTCTCTCTTCCACAATTGAGGAAGTTTTTGATTTTCTTTGATTAAGGTGTTTAGGGAAGTTGGTATTGTGAACTTGTTTTTTATATCTATTATGGAAAATTTCAGTTCAGTGAAAAAAACTATAATTCCCATATTCAAAAGGAAAAATTACAATGTTTAGAAAAAGAAAATTCTATCTTATGTTATTTCATTGGATATATATGTTATAGACATTGTGATTGATGGTTTTAAACCTGCTACAAAAGTATTCTCCTTTAATGATGATGCTAAAATAATTTAGAGATTGATTGGAATGAAATAAATTTTATGTTATCCATAGTTTCAAGGTTTGTGTTTTAAAAGGTTATGATGATTAATACTATGAAAAGAATTTGTAACAAGCTAAAAAATATTTATGAAGGTAATGTTAAATCCAAAAATGATAAATTAATTTTTTTAAAATTAAATTATGAAGATATGTGTAAGATTTAATGTGAATCTACTGATGAATTATTTTAACAGGTTAAAGTGGTGGTAAGTACCATTAGTGGTTTTGGTGAGATTCTTAAATATTCAATAGTATCTAAAAATATATTTCATATATGACTAAAAAAGTTTGATTCTAAAGTGTTGGATTTAATGGATGATGATCTTGACACATTTACTTTGAATGAATTTCACAAATTATTATTTTAATATGAAGTTAGATATGAGTTAAATATGAATAAGAAGAGTTTTTATAATAAGTATGCCTCATTAAAATCCAAAAAAAATAAAGGAACTCAAAGAAAATTTAGGAAGATGATGAAGATAAATATGGAAGTCCATATTCTAATGAAAATATTGATGTGTAGTTCGATAAGATCATGTAACTCATATAAAAATGTTTTTGAAGAGGAAAAGGAAAATTTATTTTCAATTAACCCTTGATTTGTTTTAAATTTTTTGTAATTAGAATTTTTTTTTTCCAAATATAAAAGAAGATTTAAGTTAATATAAATAGTCATCTCAATAAGTTTCAAGGAATAATTCCATGAATTTCAAAAGAGGAAAGATTTTATCAAAGAGTTCTTGAAATAATTATTATTTTACTAAAAGAGTTAGTTATATATCTGATAAGTACAAAACATCAATTAATTAAAGTTATATTGGTTGTTCCTTAACTGGAATAGGTGGAAATATATTCATTGAAATAATGGAATCCAAAGAGTAAATAAGTGAAGATGACTAAAAGAAAGAATAAGGGAATTCATTAATAAGTTATGAAGGGTTATAAGAATATAAAATGGAATTAAAATAGTATAAATAACTAAAGAAGATAATTTCCAAGGTTTTTTTAAGTTGGAGTAAGAAAAGAGGAGAATAAATAATGCATCCAACATGGTTCAATTGGATAAAGATGAATTTAGAAAGAAGGAGATTGATTTTCTCTTAAGAATTGATGACGTAAGAGACCTACTCACGAAAGATAAGAAGAAATTTTAAATGTTTAAATAGAGTAGTATTTCATAGAATAGAACTATAATATATCAATGTGGTCTTTTTATAGAAATAAAATTATTTAAAAAAATTTAGATATGATTCTTCTAATTTTAAGTATGATGTTGGAGAGTGATTGAAGCCAGAGAATTTTTTTTATTGCATAACTGATACATTAAGATTGTTTTTTTCAATATAGGTAAAAATAAATTATTCATAAATATCATATATACTCTATAAATTTGTTCAATATACATATAAAGTGAGAAAACGTGAAGATAAACACACAAGAGAAGAGAATTCAGAATTTGGTTTCTTCTAGAAAATCTAAATTTGAAAAAAAAACTGATAATTTGTGTGATTAATAGAGGATAGGAAAAAATAATACAATTAACATGAACATTATTAGAGTATATGGGAATTTGGGTTAATAAAATGGTGTTCAATAATGATTAAAACATGATGTATTTATAAAAATCACTCCTACTAGACATATTGGTGATTATAGAAGAAGATTGACCTTTTATCATCATTGTTGGTTTGGTATAGTCTATATACATATGATGATATGTTTTTATATTAGAGTAATCACATTTAAATCCATGAATATAGATGAATGATACACATATAGGGTTGGACAACCCTTAAAAAACAAATTCAAAAAAAATTAAACCTAATAATAAAGGGGAGAGTTAAAGAATAATTTAGAAGATTTTAATGAAGTGTGTGAAATATATGATCAATAGAAATGTATTATAGAAGAGTGTATCATGATACTACTAGATCATATAATCAAAAAATACAAGCCAACATGATTTATATAAGGGATAGGTGAACGAAAGATGCAAAGAAGAAGATGCCTCATAACAAGAGCAAGAAAGATATTGAGAATCCATATGATATTTTTGACAAAAAAGGGTGGGGAAACAAGGATAATAAAGAATAAGGGTAAAATAATGATCTCAAGAAGAATATATTAGTTAAATATAAAAGAATAATTTGTTTAAATTTATAGATAGTATATCCAATGTTTTGATAAAGAAGTCAAAATGTGGAGTAGTAAAAAGAAAGTTTATTTTTCATGTCATATTGTTAAAGTGAAGTAGAAAATAAGTTATCCCATTATAACATTAGTACTAAAGAAAAATTTGTATTATCAAAGTAGTTTCCAGTAAAAGGAGGAGTTGAATAATAATTAATAGAGGTAGAAGAATAAATCTTAGAATTTACTCATCAAAGTTAATGGTTTGATGAATTCAACCCCTATCTATCTATATATATTTTGTTATCAAAGGGGATAAGAACAAAATAAATAAAATTATATGAATTTTTTTAAAATGGAGTACATGTTTAAGGGTATTTTTTAAAATGGATAAACTTGGAAGTTAAAATGTGTGTCTTTATGTCATGTGAGTTATGAACTATTATAACTATTTTAACATGTTTATTGTGCCTATATGTAGGAACATGTTATATCTTGGTTGAAAGAAATTTTTTTAGTGTAAGAATAGTTGTTTCAATAAGTTTATATTAGTTGGTTTCAAGTTATATAATGAATGGGGTGCAATCCAATTTAACGGAAAACATGTCATTATTATTTAATATTCTTGTTTCATATACATTGTTCTAAAATATAGTATTATAATTGTTAAATGATTATTCATTGAAAATTGTACTGATTTTGAAAAGTTATATATGTTCAATGGTTGAAAGAAATCCAAAAGGTGAAATCGTTGAGACCAAGAGCTTATTAAGGAATATTTTGTAATTTGGAGTTGTTGTGACCTTGGGGTGGTTATTGTGACCCAGGGGGAGTTTTATAAGTTTAAAATATAAAGAATAATTCCATATAATTGGGATTTTTTTCATAGGCAATATTAGTTAGATAAGATATGAAGTAGATATAGTTATTATATTTTATTTTTTTGTCAACATGTAAATCATATTCAAACTCAAATATTACATAGTGTTTCACTTGAGGTGAAGATAATTCTATGATTTTGGAGTGATTGAAAGAATATTGAAGGATTTTTTATTTTTTAGAGTTGTGTTTGAAGTTTATTTAATGTGTATGTGACCTCCCTACACCATGGTAAAAAAAATGGGTGTGGTTTTGGTCTGAGAAGTTGAAATGACATGGCTGATTAGGAAATTTACATATTGATAATTTATATGTGAAGAAGAAGAGTTGAATATGCCATGAAGTATTAAAGTACATTCCAAGGAATTTAAAACAAGTATATTAGAAATAGTAATTTCATAAGGGGTTTCAACTATGAAATTCTGTTATGATAAATGGCCAGGCTCGTACACAATGATGTTGAAGCTATTGTGGATCATGTATGATTAATTTGAAGGAAGAGAAGAATGCGGCAGCTCATATAAAGTGTCAAGTGTATTTTTGACTTGCTAATGGCTAACTTAAAGGAAAATTGGATCATGTATAATTTATTTATAGGGAGATAATATTTAAATAGAGTGTGTAAGGACTTTAGGAAACTATGAGTTGTTGTATAGGGATTAAAAAATCATCTACCATGACATGGTCAACATATGGTGGCCATTTTGAGAAGTACGTGAAATGTTAAGGAAGATTGTATTTAGGATAGTGAAACAACTTAATTTCTTTCTGAATCCAAAAATAAGGATTCATATTCAATGTAACATGACCTATTATAAGAATAAATTCTTGGTATAAAATATTTAGGGGAGAACATTTCATGGAATAATTCATTTTGAAAGTATTTAAAGATAATTATATTAGAGTTGAATTAAAATAGAATTCAACATGTTTTGGTTACGTTTAACATTTTTTGGTCATAAAATAACTCCATATTTGAGTGGATATTATGACATTTCTCATTTTATGATCCATGTGATGAAAAAAATCAATCTCTAAAGTCTTTTTTTAAAGATAATGGCGACTAAGAGGTCTTGAGTAATTCAAAGGATCAACTTGAATTGAGAGAAGTTGAAGTGAAGTTTTAATAACTTGTGAGTCCAAATTATAATTTGAAATTAAAATTTAAACTAAAAAATAATATCTTTGTATTTAAGATAATTTTGATCTTGGGTCATTCAAAAATTAGTTAGAGAGAGCATGAGAGGCAAAATGATAAGAGAGAAGAAGTAGAAGAAGAAGAGTAAACACTTGGATTGTGTGATATCATCAAACAAATGTTGTTTATTATGGAAGAAGGAGGTTTACAATTGATCTATATCATAAATAAGTTTGGGAGAACTATACATTATTTGGTGAAAATAATTTTGGGAAAAATATAATTAATACCTTAGTGAAGATGAGACAAAATCAACAATAGGATTGATAATGGTAGAATAGTTTTCTCTTGTGATGGGAGAAAAATATTTTGATTTCATATAATATTATTTCATATATATTAACTACCTTTTGTATCCACAATTTAGATTCTGGGTATCAGATTTTTTGATTCGTTCCAAGGATGTAGCTACTTTTTTAGTAGTGAACCATGTACATTTGTTTTTATTTTTTTTCATTCCTTGGTGTGTGATGTTTTTAATATTAAATTCATTCCCCTAAACAAGTGAAAAAGATTTATTTATCAATAGATTATAAAAATAATATTTCATTACTATTCACTAATTCACCCCTCCTCACAGTGAACCAACACCCTATTTTGGGGCCATTACACTTACCTCCTAGAAAATCCTGACTCATAACATGATTTCAATTTTAATATAGGACACATATAATTATCTTAATGATTATCATGACCTGGAAAAATAAATAAATATGAACATACACAATGAATAAATAATATAATTCTCAGTTAATCAATAAAATCATGTTTAGATAAATTAAAAAAATCAAACAATCAATTAAAATCACATATCTACTATAATTTTATAATCAAATACAAATATATTCGTATTGTTTCAAAAATTATATGTAATAATAATTCATATTATTAGATTCCTTGGTAATAAATTATTTGATTTTACATATATATCATTTTCATATGATATATAATTAATTATTTTACACTATATTTAAACACCAAAATAATAATATATTTATTATATATATAACACACTATTTCACATCAATTCACCATTTATGAATTTACTAAATAAATATTAAAAAATTATAATAATTTCATTTATTATTATTCAGGATATCTAAACCATTACTATATAATTCACTCAAATATTTTTTAATTTTAATCCCAATATTATATATCTATTATATCACCTATAGTTTTAGGTACTTGACCCTTTATTTAAGTATTTTACAAATATATAATTATTGGGGTAGGTTTTGTGAGGTTTAAAGGATTTTTAGTATGCTTTGGAGGCTTTTATAGAGGCACACAGTTTGATCACGGTTAGTATGAACTATGAGGCACCTCTAAGAAACTATGCAAGAGAAAACAATGGGTAATGGGTAAGAGTATGGTTTAACCAAACCATGTGAGTGCTCAAGAGAAACCATGCGAGCCTACTATAATTTGAGATCGTAGGAAACACATGGTTGGTTCATGGTTTTTCTAACAATGTGATCCAACCATGTTTGGGGTTTTTTTAGATAGTAGATCGTGCATGATTGATGGATAGATTGACTAAAAGTGCACCCAAACTATGCACAGTGTAGTTTCAAATCAAAACATTGTGGTTATAACTTGGATTAAGTCTTGGGACCCATTTTAGTTTCCTATTATTTCATAATACTAAATTCCTTTTCCTCTGATGTCCTGAGAGGTGATTTCCTTCGATCTGAGAAAAAGTTTTAGGTGATTCAAATCTCATTAAAGATCCAGATTCATTGGTAAGTCTTTGTTCTTGTTCATTCTTCTTAGATCCAAGGTTCTTCACTCTATTGGAATTTTAGATCTATTCCATTATAGATAGATCTATGTGTTATAAATTTTTTTATGGTGAATTCTTGTTGGATCTGATGAAGGTAATATGGTTCGTGATTGGATTTAGATAATCTTTGTGATGTTCTTTGTTTTCTCCAACAGTGGAGAGGTGGGTGGAGTCTCTCTCGACTACCTTTGATTAGAACATAAAGGCTTAGTTTTGAATTTTTTTATTTAAATGATTGTCAAATCCTTTTATGAATCTTTATAGAAACCTATTTAATGATGGTTTTGGGAAATTTTGGGAAAATTATTTATAGTTCATAAAGACCCTTTGGTTTATGATTTAAAAAATAGGATTTTAAAATTATGGTTTTGTTTTAATACATGAAATTGGTTTGTGAAAAAAAAAATTAAAGAAATAAATATTTTTTTAATGGTATTATATGTATTTGGAATACATTTTGGCATGTGTTCATGTTGTATTTTATGGGGCCTTGTTGAAATAATACATGGTTCTTAGTTCCAAAGGTGTAATAGAATATGGGATTTATCACCTTCTAACAACTTAGTGAATAGATGAGTGACCACTCATGAGTATGAAACTATCTCATGGGCATTAATTTGTTGATGTGTGTATGTTTGGAATCCTGGAATGGGTATGCCAAATGTAATTGAGAAAGGTTTTAATGGATTGTTTTTTTCTTCCCATTGAAAACTATTTTGGATTTGTTACAAACTATTTGAAATTTCATTAAAATATTTTATATAATATTTCTAACAATTTTTTACCTGGTGGAATGAGTTGGGAAGTCATTGGGGAAAGCTTACTAAGTCTAGCCTCAACCACTTCTTGGGAACTATTGTGCATTTTTATATGTCATCAATCGGGACACTGGTAAAGGAAAGGTATCTCAGTTCTTCAAAGATGATTCTGCAAATAGTTGGCATGGATTATAATGTTGGATCTTGGAGAAGCATGGGATTTTTTGGTTTGATGTATTTGGTTTTTTTTCTTTTCATTACTTTGTTTTTTTTACTATGGTTTTCTCTTATACTCTGATATGGTTATTTTTTAGGTCATGTTGTGTTATATTTTTTTCTAATGAATCATATAGAGGTTTGGTTGTTTTTGGTTATCTTGGTTTGGTATTTTTATCTTTCAAAGGAAAAATTGATACCTAATTATTATTAGGGCCCTTAGAAATTATTTATAGCCTTTGGTATCTTGGGGATGCCACCTAAGGCTAGTAACACCCATTGCCTCTTCCCAAGACAATGGGTGAGGGGTGAGATGTTATATATTGTATCACTTTGTTCTATCTTTGGATATCAGTTGTGTTCATTCCTAGAGTTGGAAATTGCAGTAGTCTTGATAATTTTGTATATTTCTTGGGATGATAAAAATGTAATAGGATTGTAATAACTTTAAATAAAGATCATAAAAGGCATAACTGACCTCATTATGATGAACATTAAGTTACGAGGGTGTTCGGGTTCATGGGTGTTCTTATACACTTCTAGGAGAGTTGTCACCCCATCATCAAGGGTTTAGCTGACGAGAGTTTCATGGAATGAATTAGTAGTTTGACTTCCCACTAAGACTATATTATTCATTATTTAGTTAACAATTTATGGAAATGGTAAGATGTAATTCTTTTTGTAATGTCTTGGAAATGTTTTCAAATTGTGATATTTTGAAAAGGAATGGTAGTGGTATTTTAAAAATGGTTAAAATGGTTTATTGTGAATAAACATGATATTGGAAAGCTATGTGGTGATATGTGTAAATTTGGAAAATTAAAATATCCAATCCTTCAATTTATAGAGAGTGATACTAAATGGAGTTATTTTTGGTTATATATAATGTCACTTTGTAGGTGCCATAGAAAACAGCTCTATGAAGATATTGAGAATGTGGTTTCACTTAAGTCATATGTGAACCAACAGTTGGTCCAAAGTATTGTATAGGATTTTCAAGATATTGATAAAGAGAATAGAAAGGATGAATCAATACAAGTGGATCATTCAGTTCAATTTGAGAAGAATAATCCAACCATCTTTCAGGATGATTTAGAGATAAAAAAAATTTGAAGTGTGGTTGAATATGATGAATAAAATCTTTGATTTTCTTATCTCACCATCCGAGCTGAATGTAAGGTTGGCGATATACATACTGGAGTATATATAATATTGGTGGTGAGATTTAGCAGTTTAAGCTAAATTTGTGCAAGGAATGGCATGTTATTATTTTGAATAATTTTTTAACAAATAATTATATCCTCACAAATTTAGAATTTATAAAATAATAGGCTTATTAATTTTGAAGAAGTTTTATCTCTTGGTAATAGAGTATTCACATAAATTTATGAATTTAGTCTAATTTGCATCAGAATTTGATGCAAGTGAGTTTATGAAAGCACAAATTTTTTAGTAAGGATTGAAACTAAAAATTAACTCAATAATTATTGTTCTTTGAATAACGGATTATACAAATATGGTCAATAGAGAAACAATGGAAGAACGAAAAATCTCAAGAAACATGTTTTGAGGAAACATATTTATTCCTACAATAATAGGTGGGAACTCTAATTATAGGAATAAGAAGAGGGAAACATATTCTCAAGGGGTGTTATATATTAGAATCAGACTATGTGATAAATAAATATTCCACCTCAACTAAAAAGTAAGATGATATGTTTTAAATGTGGTTATTTTTACCATATGAAGTGATATTTTATGACACCACCTAGAGCATGTCACAACTGTAATAATATATGACATATTCATTGATATTGTCATAGTGCTACAAGGTTAGGTGCTAGGGATATATATCATGCTTCTTAGGAATCATATTCTTTGATGGGATTAGTGCATTATAATAGCTCGCGTCATCAAAACTGAGAAATAATTTATGATTCAAAGAACACCATGACTCCTCAGCCAGTGCAATCTCAACAGGGTAATAAAGGACAAAGTGCAGTGAGTAAGCAATTATATGGATCTAAGAAAGTGGTCATGGTTGATCAATCAAGACCTTCAATGGTGAGAGGTATGATTATTTGAAATTATACCCTTATGAAATCTTTTTTTGACATGGACTCATCCCATTTATTTATTTATTCTCATGTTATTAATTTGATGGGTGTGCATGATTAGATAATTCCTTCTATTTTGAAACTTAAAACATCTCTAGGACAATGAGAGTGTTGATCATTGAAATTTGAATTATGTTTGATAACAATCGATGAGACTAAGTTGGTATGGGATTTTATTTTGTGCTAGAGATGGAAGTCAGTGACTTGATTTTGGGAATAGATTAGCTGAAAAAAATTTGCATGCCATATCAAATATTATGAATGGAAGGTGAGTTTCAAATATTTTAATGGTGTTAGGAATCTTTTTAAAGAATATTGGATAGCGGATGCAAGTAGAGTAGTACCATTGGTACTGGTGGTTGGAACTATCTCTTACTAGTTGATAATGTATTCTTTGGAATTTATAGATGAGATGAGGAATATATATTTTCCAAACATAGTGGATGAGTTCCTTGATGTTTTGCCTAATAATTTCTTAGGGTTTCCGCAAAAAGGAGAAGTATAGTTTACAATTGATCTCATACTAAGGCCCAATATTATTTCCCTTTCATCAAATAATATTTTACCAATATAATTGAGGGAATTTAAGGATCATTTAGAAGAGTTGGAAAGTAAAGGGTTCATCCGAACAAGTACGTATACATGGGAAACACATATTGTTTTTGTGAATAAGGTAGATTGAAATCTTAGGATTTGTGTGAATTATCATAATATTAACCAAATTATGATAATGAATCCATATCATCTTCCATGCTGATGACCTATTTGATAAATTGAGGGGAGACCAATGGTTCTCTATGATTGACTTATGTTCACGATATCACCAACTACTGGTTTAGAAGGAGGATATTCCAAATATAGTTTTTTGAAGCTGATATAGCCATTATGAATTTGGTGTTATGCCTTTTGGTCCTATGAATTTACCATCCATCTTTATGGCATTGATGAATAAGATATTTCAAAGCTGTTTCGATTCCTTTATGGTAATGTTTGTTTATGATATACTAGTGTATTCAAGGATAAAGGTAGATCTTGAGACACCCTTGGTTATAGTATTGGGTATCTTGTGGGAACATTATATGTATGCCATGTTATCAAAGTGTGATTTATAGATAAAAGCGGTATGTCTCCTTAGCCATGTCATTTCTAAAAAAATGAGTTTTTGTAGATCTAGAAAATATAGAAGCTATTATCTTCTAGAAACCACTGAATTATTTCTTTGAGATATATATTTTCCTTGGATTGGAGGGATACTATAGATGTTATATACAAGATTTTTCACATTTGCAACATTGATGATAGCTTTGTTGAGGAAAGCTCTTTTGTTCCAATGGAAAGGATAATGAAAAAAATAATTTCAAGAGATTAAGTTTAGACTTACATCAGCACATGTCCTTAGGATGCTAGAGTTTGGACACACTATTATAAAAAAGGCCCTTAACAACACTAGAATAGACCTTTATTAGCTATAAAAAATTACTAATTATTAGAGCACGATTAAAAGCCTGAAACTTTTATCAATACTAAAAAAATCACTAATAAAGGCCCCCTTATCAGTGATTTTATACAAGTGATGATAAATCCCCCCCTCTTATTGGTGTTTTTTACAAGCCCTGATAAAATACCCCATTTATAAGAACTTTTTTAAAAGTGATGATTAAGGTTGGGCCTTTATCAAGGATTGTAAAAAATAATTCATAAAGGTCCCCCTTTAATAATTATTTTTTTAGCACTGAAAAAGGGGTCTTTAACAGTATTTTTAGCAAGCACTCTTTAACTCCTAGCGCTAGGTAAACCCAGTTTTGTAGTAGTGAAAAGGATATGTAGTCTATTGTGGTGCATCAGGATATGGTATGGGATGTTTTCTCCTATAGGGAGATCATGTTGTTTCTTATGGTTTATGAAAATTACATTTTCATGATAAGAAATACCCAACACACAATTTGGAATTAGCTAATGTAGTCTATTATTTGAAAGCATGGAATCATTATATTTTTAGTGAGAAATTAATGGCATTTATGGACCATAATAGCATGAAAAAAGTTTTCTTAAAAAGTGATTTAAATATAAGGAAATTAAGAATAATGAAATACCTTTAAAATTTCCACTTAGAATTGATGTATACATCAGTTAAAGGAAATTCAGTGGTAGATTCATTAAGTATAAATTTATATAATCAGTTCGATAAAGTAGCTTTGAATCAGTGCCAACTGATGTCATTCATATAAGAAATGCATTTATATTTTACCAACCAGGGTGATGTTGTAGTTTTTTTCTTAGTATCATTTATTCTTGGTTTGGTTAAGTATGATAGAAAGTCTCAAATATCTAATTTTGAATGTGTGACCATGAGGCAAAAAATCAATGGTGGGGAGACCATAGAGAGTTGGAATCTAGATCGGAGTTCAGTTTTTTGGATTAGAGACCAGATGTTAGTAAATTTGTTTTTTAGGAACAAATTATTAATTCTTACCACCATTAAAAATAAATTATTCATCCATGAATTCAGAAAATGTATATTGAATTGAAATCATAGTTCTCATGGGTTGGCATAAAGAGGCCAGTGGTATTGATTTTTTCATGATGCCTCATCTGTAAAAAGGTCAAGGTATAATATCAACGACTAGTTCTGATGTTTTAGTATTTACCAAATCTCATTTATAAATGGTTGTAGATAACTATGTATTTTGTGACAATTCTACCAAGAATTATTAGGAAACACAAGTCCATACGGGTAATTATGGATAATCTCACTAAGTCAGCTCATTTTATTCTTATTTGTGAATCCCATACGGTGGAGGAAATGTCTGGAATCTATATCTAAGAAGTAGTAAATAGGTATAATTTTATGTTCTCGATTGTATCGGACAGACACCCTAGGATTACATCTCATTTTTAAAAATCCTTATAGAATTCCATTGGGACTTATTTGACTATGAGCATGACATATCACCCTCAAATTGGTGGAAAATCAGAAAGGATGATCTAAATGTTGGAGGAAATGATTTGACCTTCTGTAATGGATTTTGGTGGATCATGGGAAGATAACATACCATTTATGAAGTTCTTTTATAATATTAGTCATTAGGTCCTGATACTTATGGATTGTTTTGAAGCATTGTATGGGTGTCCTTGATGTTCTCCACTTTTTTGGGTGAAAAAATGAGACTTCAATGGTTGGAAACGCACTTGTGAAAGAGACAACAAAAACTATTCATTTGATCAAAAATAGATTGGATACATCTTAAAGTCATTAGAAATCATATGTAGATCATCATTGATGACCATTTTTGTTTGAGTTGAGTGATCATGTGTTCTTAAGAATCTATCCAAGGATTGTGCATCACTATTTTGGTAAGTAGGGAATGTTATCACCAAGATACACTAGACATTTTAAGATACTTTAATGAATTAGTGAGGTTGAATATTAGTTGAATTTTCCACCAAGGTTCACTTTAGTGCACAATGTGTTTCATGTATATTAGTTGAGAATGTATCAACCTGATCCTGACCAAGTGATTCGATGGGATCATATTGACCAAGATCCAAATGCTACATTAAATCATGTTCTAGTATAGATTATGGATAGGCTTGAGAATGTATTAGGTGGTAAAATCATTAGTTTATTGTGTGATTTATGGAAACATGGCCATATTCAAGAAGAAACATGGGAGAGTGAAAAGGAAATGATAAAAAAACAACTTGAAATCTTCTAGGACAACTCTAGTTTTCTAATTTTAGGGTAAAAAATAACCAATGATGGGGAGAATGTAGCACCCCTAATTTCAGGTACGTAACCCTTTATTTATGTATTTTTATTACATATAATTATTGAGTTATATTTCAAGAGTTTAAGAGGAGTTTTGGCATGCTTTGGAGGATATTTTGGAGGTACACAATTTGAGAATGGTTAGTAGAAACCATGAGCCACCTTCAAGAAACTATGAAAGGGAAAATAACGATCATTGAGCAGGAACATGGTTTGGATAAACTATGTAGGTTATCAACAGAAATCATGCTAGACTAATATCATTTGAGTTAGTGGTAAATGAAAGTTTGGTGCATAGTTTTTCTAACCATGCAATCCAACCATGTGAGGGGATTCTTGAGATAATAGCTTATACATGATTGACTCATGATTTTACTAATCATGCACCCTAACCATGCACTATGTAGTTTCAGGTTGAAAAATTGTGGATATCACTAGGATTAAGTCACGATACCCCTTTTAGTTGATTAATCTTTTATAATCCTAAATTCATTTTCCTCCCAAGGCTTTAGTGGGGATTACCTTCAATCTGGTAGAAAGTTTTAGGAAGATAAAATATTTTTGGAGATCTAGAAACCCCAGTAAGTCCCTATTCATGGTCATTCTTCTAAGATTCAAGGTTATTATCTCCCTTGGAAACATATATTTATTCTGTTACAGATAGATATATGTAATGTAGATTGTTTAGGATGAATTATTGTTTGATATAATGAAGGGAACATGGTTTGTGATTTGATCTAGAGAATTGTTTTGTCATTATTAGTTTTCACCAATGGTTGTAAGATATAAGAATTATCTTTCAACTCCTATTGAATAGAACATGAAGTCTTATAAACGAATAAATGTTTTAATTTAAATTATTTTTAAATCATTTTTTAACTCTTATTAGAAATTACTTTAGCAATGTTTTTGAAAAATTATCAGAGAATTGGTTGGAGTTTGGGAAGATACATTGGTTTATGATTTTAACATGTGAATTTTAAAATTAGGTTTTTGTTTTGATGCATGGAATTCATTTTTGAAAATGGTTTAAAGAATGAAATATTTGTTGAATGGGCTTTTAGATATTTGGAAAACTTATTTTCTTGTTTTCATGTTGCATTTTACAGGGCCTTATTGAAATAAGACATGGTTCCCAATGCCAAAGGAATAATAGAACATGGGATTTATCACCTTGTGATGAATTGGTAGATGGATGAGAGACCACTCATGAGTATTGAACTGTTACTTGGGAATTAATGTGTGGATGTATGGATGTGTGGATGAGTGGAATCATGGAATGGGTATTCGAAATGGAATTGTGAAAGGTTTTAAAGGATTATTTTATTACATTACATGGACAACTATTTTGGGATTAATATAAACTACTTATAATTTTATTATACTATTTTATATAAATTTCATAACAATTTTTTCCTAGTGGTATGAGTTAGGAAGTCTTTGGGGAAAATCCTACTGATTTTAGACTCACCACCTTTTTGGGAACAGTTGTGATTTTATAGATGTCATCTATCTGGACACAGTTAATGGAAAAATATCTCAATTTTTTAGTGATTCTTCTTGATAACAAGGGAATTGATTTTTATGTAGGAACTTGGAGTATGTTGGGAGTTACTATTTTGATATCTCTGGTGTCTTTTGTTTTTTTATTTTGATATACTTAGTTATGTTGTTGTTGTTTCCTATTGTACTTTGATGTTGTTATTTTTTATTTATGTTGAGTTTTATTTTTAAATCATGCATCATATAGAGGTTTGGTTGTTTAATCTTTCAAATATTAAGTCATTTTACAATTGTTATTTAGGAACTTGAAATGTTTTTTCAGCCTTTGGCTTCTTAGGGATTCCAGATAAACACCCACCACCTCTGCCCAAGAAAATGGGTGAGTTTCAAGAGCTTAAATCTACAAATTTACTTGGTTCCTTTTAATGGTTCATTTCATAACTCACATTTTCCCATTTGGATCACCCAAAATATCACTTTCCATTCATTTACCAGTAACCAAAAACTCATATGAAAACCCTTTAGATTTGTTTTATAGTTTTCTAGTACCATAGTCATCCTCTAATATGGTCGATGTAACTCACAACTAATTTCTTGAATAACTGCATGATCAATAAGAATAAAAATTGAAATTAAAGCATTAAATTTTCTTACCTTGCTATTAATAAAATTTTCTAAATAAAATATTTATTGTTCAAAAAGTATAATTAAAATAGTTTTACCAACCCCTTAAACATCATAGAAAACCCTCAATTTGTAAATATGGACAAATAAAAATCTCAAGGAGGATAGAATAAGTTTTGGGTTTATCTTTATCTCAGTACTATGTTTTCACATTCATAAATAGATATTTGATTCATCATCGAACAAAGATAGTTTTAAAAGTATAAAGAAGTAAGAATAATGAGAAATAAACATGGATACAATGTTATTACATCATGGAAAGGAGAGAAAGTTTTCAGTAGGATTTAATAAATTTTCCCCAAAATACCTAATATTCAATTATTTAAAGTATAAATTTAGACATCCCAATAGAAACCTAATTATCCTCATTATATTTTTAATATAACTTGGAACAAAAACTACTATTCTCTATGAAATTCTACATATATCAATTATATAATCTCTCTACTATTATTATTGTTTTCCTTCACCCTACATTTCATATTCCTCTTTTCTTCAAAATATTTGTTTTACAATATTTCATATGTTTATCCCTTTGAATTTCCCACCCATCACACATTTATGTTTAGAAAATAGGCACACTAGGTTCATGTAATAACTGATAAGTAACTTTCTAAACACAATTACATTGAATGACTTTTGAATCATTAAAATAATTCCGAAACCACCATGTGACAACAAAAAAATAATCATTGTAGTTTGGAATAATTCAACTAACAAACCCTTAAAAAAACCCCATGTGCATTATGGTAGGATGTATTTCATTTAGGAATGATATTAATTGATCATCAAAAACCAAATCTGCACCAAATTTTCATATCCCTCTAGTTAGGGTGTAATCATTTATTACTCATATCTATATCTCACATGGTTATAATGTAGTATAGGTATGATAGAGTGTTTTAATTTTATATATCCTTATTTTATTCATATAAAAGACCATAATGGCATGATCTCATACTTGATGATGCAATGACACAACCAAGCCTAGATATAACTTCCTCAAATTCTCATAGGGTCTTCATTATGATACATTCTCTACTTATATAATGAAAAAATTGTTATTGGGATGCAACACCTTTATCACTTACTATTCAAAGTATTGAGTTTTAATATTATGCATCATTCAAGGTGTGAACACATCCATCATGACATGGTATGGCTCCCTTCATCTAAAACATTTCTTATGTTCCCATGTCTGGTTATATCAATGAGGGGTAGAGAGTGACTCAGTGATACTTTTTATAATTTTTTTCTTTTTAAATTTCTTGGGAATAAATTATCTCCACAATACTCTATAAATATTATTGATTTTGATGCTCACAAATACCCCTGTTTATTTTACTAATGAAATTACTTTAAATATTTTTCAGGAATATATTTCTTGAGAATTATATCTTGTGTATGGGTTAAGATATTTGTTTAAAGTATTATAAAATTATTTTAATGTATTTTAGAAAAACTATCCATACCCTATATTTGGAAGAGTAACATATGGTTTGGGAACCCTATGATTGGAAAAAAATGTGTAGATCATGAAAACTATGTTGTTTGAAAAGTGAGGATCAAAAAACCTATTTTCAAAAGAAACCAAATATTTTAGGAATAAATTTAAGGTTCATCAACCATACTTTTGTAAAAAGTCATACATTTTAAACCCTTCTCTTGGAGTTTATCACTATGCGAAAGAGCCTTATGTTTTGACTGGCCAACAACAGAGTTTTAAATTAAAGATATTATTAAGATTTTCTAAAATTGTCTTCCTAGAAGTAAATATCTATTTAAATACGTTTTATAACTGATTCAAAGGATCATATTAAAAATATTAAATTGTTCCAATTTCTATGGTATGCTACAAATATCTAGAATGATTTAAATTCAAATGATTGTGATTTGTTAGATGATATTCTTGGATGTATTAAGACTAAATTTAATCAAATTTTCTCCTGATAAATAGAAAGAGTATTTTGTTTTTAAAAATATAGAGTGTCATATATTTTTTAATATAGAGCTACTTTAAAATAAAAAAGATCAAACATATCTGTTGTTATGAAGAATCTACACTTTGAAGACATATATCTTTCAATGTTGTGTTGTGAAAACTACTAATTGGCAGTTACTGCTACTTTTTTATTGCAATATTTGTTTAATGATAATTTGAATCAAGATCTGTTATAAGTTTTTAATTCTTTAAGAAATTTATATTTGAATAATAAGATCTATTTTATATTAGTTTCTAATGCAACAATGAATAAAACTTTTTTTATTAAACCAAATCAAACTCTATTGATTTATTAGAGTATCAGATACTTGGAATTAGTCATGGTGGAGTATTATATTCTCAAAATAAGATGTGTATAATTCAATTCCATTTAAAATAATCAAAAGGATCTATAAAATCCTTATTACAAAGGTGTCAACTGCCTATACTTATTTTTTAAGGTATTGTGAAAAGGGGAATTTTTAGTGAAAATCACCAAGCACATGGAGAGAAAATATTTGGAGTGGATTAGGGGATCTTTTTTCCCTGAACAACTATAAAAATAGTTGCATTATTTATATCTATTTATACCACTGCTCAACTTACTTAAAGAAACGAACACTGCATATCTGCATAAATCATGAATAACGATAAAATTTTGAATCTATCTAGATTATTGAAAATATACAGTTTACCCCTTCATGTGTGACTTTGTATTGTTTAGAGATAACAATTGGTTTCAAACTATTGATTTTTGAAAAAAGCAGATAAGATTTAGCACTATAAAAGTAAAAGGTCTATATAAAGATATATTTCAATGGTATGACAAAAATAAGGTATTCTAATGATATATGATTATTAATTTAATGTTGATAATTGTTTGTGTTAGAAATATTTCATTATAATATATTTTAAATATTATAGATTCAAGGTATACATGAATATTGTTACTTTGTATGTAATCCCTAAAAAACTTGAAACATGGGATTCTACTAAAGAAGCCGAGTATGTTATCAATTCAAGATCAATGAAATCTATTATATGTGGACTTGGTCCATATGAATTCAACCAAGTATATCAATGTTATACTGCCTATGAAATGTGGAAAACTATTATTGGTTCTTGTGATGGAACTAAAAATGCTAGAAAATTAAGATACATTACTACAAAGCTAAAATTTGATATTTTAAGAATGTATGATGGTGAAAGAATTACCTATATGAATGAAATATTGATAGATATAGTCAATGGTTTTTCTACCTTAGGAACTTCAATTTCAAAATAATATTAGGTGTTAAGAATACTTGGAGTTATACCTACTAAATGAAATGGAATTTATACTACTATATAATAATCAACAGTAGTTAAATATTTGAAAATGGAAAAAATAATCAAAACCATGATGATGTATGAAGTAGAAATGAAATCTAAAGCAGAAGATCATAAAATGATAAAAAGGGAAAATAAATCCCTAAAATTTAGTAATCATAAACAAGAAAAGAAAAAAAATAAGTCATTGTATTCTCAAATGATTTGGGATGTTTATATTCTAAAATTGAACTAGATTAACTATCCTGATGATTTATAAAATTTCATGTGAAAAAATAGGTTTCAAGAATATATTAAATAAAGATAAAAGAGAATATAAATAAGTATTATAATGTGAATGAAAATATATGGGACATGTCAGAACTGATTGACCATAATTAAAAGAAGAAAAAGAAAATATGGAGAATAATGAAAAGAAACATTACAAGAGAACTGATTATGAGTGAAAATGAAATAAAGATATGAAATTTACACAGAGTGTATCTAAAGAATCCAATATTTCTTGTCACATACATAGCTTATTTTAAATTTATTTTTATTTTAATTTCCATTAATGCTTTTTTTTTGGGGTGTTTCCAAAGTTTTTATGGAAAATAGGTGAGTTTTCATGAATTGAGCCAAACCGTGAGCCCAATTCCAGATTTAAAAATAAATTTTGTTTCTCTTATAACTTATTCAATTTTTAATATTTTTCACTCATTCAAACTCCTAAATGTCCAAACTTGATATATTAAAACCACAATTAAAATTTTAAGCCTTTGGAAATCCATAACCAAGGTGTATATGAGTTTTTATTTAAGGGATTGGGCCTGCCCGAAAGCCCAATTCGAGTTTTAAAAATACATTTTGATTAATTAATAACTTATTCATTTTTAAGGTTTTTTCGGTGAGTCCAAGCCCCAAACACGCCACTTGAACCCAGACGGGCGTCCAATATCTTCCCACACTCGTTTCAGCTCATTTGCATCGCAGTTTAGGTCGAATCTTCTAAAGAACTCAAATTTCGGGCAGATTTATAAAGGTAATTTGTTTCCTTCATAACTCCTTCTATTATTACTCTTTTTCCCCCATTAAAATTCCTAAATGATCTACCTATTCTTGTTCGAAACTCCCTTGAAGTTTTTAGTATTTTTGAAATCAGATAATGGTATTTTGGGGGGAGATTTCTACAAGATATGTTAAGTAAGTTGTTATCTTCCTGTCTTCTTTCAATTTATTTAGGGTTACATCCAATTTACTTAGGGTTTCTTCCATTATCATTGAGGTTCCTTATGTCCAGGAAGTAGGGTTTAAAAATTAAGGTTTTATCTTGTGTTTTATGGTCTGAAATTCTGGTTTTAGGTCTGTTTTACCTTCCTTGAGGTGCGGTGGTGGTGCGTTTGAGTTTTCGCACAAAGGATTCAAGGGTTTCCTTGGTTTTGGTAGGTGATTCCATTGTGTATGAAATATTTGTGAATTGGCTACTGTTTTTATGCTATTTTCATGCTTATTAAATTTTATTATTTCTGAAAAATATAGTTTTAGTGGTGTTTGTATTTAAAATGTATCCTAAAGGCCAATTTCATGTGAAATTGGGGGGTTTTCATAGAAATGTTTTATTAGTTTATTTGGGGCTACCCTAAAAGTAACTAGTTGATTTTATTGAACTATAATAGGGATATATTTTTTAATTATTGTACCTTGTGTTTGTTACTGAAAAATCTGGTTTTAATGGTGTTTGTGAACCACATGAAATTCTAAGAGTTGTATTGTGTAAAAATGGAGACTTTGCAATGATGTCGTTTCTTGAACCATATGGGGTTTCCCTAAAAATGATTTTGTGTTTTCACTGAAATGTAGTAGGATTCCCATTATGTTTTGGAATCTTAAATATGTGCACATAGTATTCAAGTGAGGTCTATAAGGAGTTTTGTGTCCGAAACACTATGAGATTTTGAGGAATTGTTTTATAAAAAATCTAAGTGTTTTGTTGCATGTTTTAAGTGGTATAAAATGTGATAGATACTGTATTGGTTGTGTTTGATCAGTAATGGTGTTTTATATGAAAATTTATTTATGATGCATGCTGGAATTGATTTAGCACAAAAGGGGAAGCCCGGGTACCTAGGTGGGGTGGATTTGTACTAGTACGGCTAGTGGACCGGATGGGTTTTGTCCCTGTTTCACTTAGCATTTGGATAACGACAACTCAGACTAAAATATGTGGATGATTATTGGGGACCACTAGGTTATGGGTTTTTTCCCTAATAGTGGATCGTGCACGAGAAAGGATTTTTCTATGGTTACTTTACACCGAGGTACGATGTACATAGGGCCCAAGACAACCTAGTGCCTAGGGGTGTTCCCAATGTTGTTGCTCATTGGATTTGTAGTATCTACACATGTATTAGGGTGTGTTTGGAAGTAAATTAAAGTATCTAACATTTCTATTTTAACGTGTTAATATTCTGAAAATTTTGTATTGAAAACTATTTTCAATTAGAGGTTTCATTTCTTGAAATTTTAACACTACTTTTCCTTGCGTTTGAAAACTGCTTGCTTTTTCACATTGTATTTCTTACTCTTTGGAATCATTGGGTGGTATACTACTGGGATTAGGATCACACCCTACTTACACCCCTTGGGTGTAAGTATACTTGGTTATGTTTGATTCAGGTAAAGGAAAGGCTAAGGGTGATGGCGGTTCATGGTGTTAGTTCCCATTCTTGGTGCGGAGTTGTGGAGATAGCTTGGGGGCGATGACCCCTAGTCGTGTGGAGTCCTTGGGGCTGTCTTGATGCTATAATTATTTTTATTTGGACCACTTGTATAATCTTTAAACCAATGTACTCATTTATGGTTTTTACTTATGTCTTGTTTGACTCAAAAATTTCAGATTTATATTATGGATTTTTTTAATGTTTTATGCTTTCATACTCGGGTAAATCATTCCCAAACATAAATTAATGATACCCGGGCACTTGTTCCAGCCTGTGGGGATAGGGAACGCCCTTCGGGTCATGTCACAAGCTGGGTTTGGTGCCGGTTTTGGCGGTGACCAGATTCGGTTCGTGACATCTCTTCTAAATCTAACTTTGAAAAAGAGCCAAAAAATATAAAAGAAAATATGTGCTTTATGGATAAAGAAAAAGATGAAGAAAAATTTCATAGGAATAAAAATATTGTATGGTGTGTGGAAAGTGGATGATCAAGAATCTTGAGTGGATACTCTTTAAATTTTTATACACCATAAAATGTGGGTAGAGAACTAGTTACCTTTTTAGGTAATGCTAAATGGTAAAATATTTAGATTTTGATTAGCTGGAGATCCAAAATCAATTTCAATAAAAAAAGTTCTATATGTTCAAGGTTTAAAGAAAAATATGATAAGTATCTCTCAAGTCTATGATGATGGAGTTTATGATTATTTTCCTAATAATTACTTCTCATTTTTTAAAAATAAATCACTAAAATTTATAGCACCTAGAACTAAAAATATTTATACCTTGGATCTTAATTCCTTGTGTAAAAAAGTGAATTTTTAACTATTGATACAATTGAATATTGGATATGGAATATGAGACTTGGAAACTTTAATGTATTTTATGTTTATAAATTATCTTAGAAACACTTAGTTTCTGATTTTCCTAGCCTTAAATTTGATAAAGATAGATTCTGTGATGCATGCCAAATTGGAAAGCAATACAAGTCATCCTTCAAATCAATTAACAAAGTTTTTATATCCAAACCACTATAATGTATACACAGGTATTTTTTTGGACCATCAAGAGTAGAAAGTTTGGTTGGAAGATCATTTTTTTAGTCGATGGCTTTTCAAGATTTACATGGGTTAATTTCCTAAATAATAAAAGTGGGATTTTCACTATTTTAAAATATTTTTTTTAAAATATTCAAAATGAAAACAATTTTACAATAATTTCTTTAAGAAGTGATCATAGTACAGAATTTGAGAATCAGTTATTTAATTCCATTTTCTTATAATTAGGACTTAAACACATTCTCTACACTAATAACACATCAATACAATGGAATTGTAGAAAGAAGAAATAGAACTATTCAATAAATGGGATAAAATATGTTAAATGAATATATCCTTACTACCTATTTTTGGTAATAATATGTAAAAATAACTTTTCATATCATGAATAGTGTTTTAATAAGACCCCTTCTTAAAAATACACCATATAAACTATGGAATAAAATAAAAACTAAATTCAGGTACTTTAAATTATTTGGATGCAATGTATATATCTTTAATACTAAATAAAAACCTAGTAAATTTGATCCAAAAGCTAATGAAGAAATCTTTTTAGGATATTATATTACCTCTAAAGCTTACAGAGTGTATAAACAAAAATCAAGGATTTTTTAAGAAAATATTCATGTGAAATTTTATGAAATTGATCCTTTTGACAAAATAAAAAATCAAATAGATGAAATTTTTTACTATTTAGAAAACACGAGACATGAATCACCTAAGAGTGATTTTAAAAATAAACAAATTGAAATTCAGTCTAGTTTAGAAAAACATGAGACTGATGAACCTGAAAGTGTCTTGCTTAGAAAAACTAAAATATTAAGGGATCACCCTCTAGAAACTATAATAGTAGATCTAGATATAGGAATAAGAAAGAAACGTAATGTAGAAAAGTTATTATAATTTTATTCTTTCCTACCACAATTAGAACATAAGACTATAGAGGAATAATTAGAAGATGATTGTTGGATGATGGATATACAAGAAAAAATTAACCAATTTAGTAGGAATAAAGATTGGGAATTAGTTGACTGACCATTCTGTAATCTAGTAATAGGAACACAATTGGTTTTTAGAAATATAAAATATGATCAAATAACAATTACTAGAAATAAATCTAGGTTATTATCTAAATGATATAATTAGGAAGATAAAATATATTATAATGAAAACTTTTCATCTGTTCCTATATTAAAAGATATTATAATCCTTCTAGATTATGCATCTCTTATGAATTTTAAATTATATCATATGGATATAAAATTATATTTTCTAAATGGATATTTATTAGAGGAATTTTATATTGAACAACCACTAGGTTTTGAAAATCCTCATTTACCAAATTCATTTTTTTAACTTACTGAAGCTCTTTATAGCCTTAAACAAGAACCTAGACCTTGGTATGAAAGATTTAGTTCATTTTTATTTTAAAATGTATTTTTTGTAGGGTTCTAAGATCCTACTCTCTTTAATAAAATATTTTGTTCAAATATACTATTATTATATATTTATGTAGATGATGTTATTTTTGGTTCAAAAAATAAAAAAATTGTATTGAATTTTCTAATCATAGGAAAAAATAATTTAAAATGAGTATGATGGGATAATTAAACTTTTTTCTTGGATTTCAAATATTTTAAAAAGATTATGAAATTTTTTTAAATCAAATTAAATATGTTATTGATTTATTAAAAATATTTGGAATAGAAAACAATAAGACTTATACAATTCCCATGTGTTCTAATATAAAATGTGATATGGATGAAGCTGGAAAAATAGTTGAGAACTTGTTATATATAGGTATTATTGGATGTTTTCTATATATTACTACTACAATACCAGACATAATGTTTTCTATATGTAAATTTGATATATTTCAATGAAAGCCAAAATAATCCTATCTTACAGTTGTTAAAAGAATTTTTAAATACTTAAAAAGAACACTTTTTCAATATTTTCTTCATCCAAAAAGATTATTATTTTAATTTAATTTCATATTTAGATACTAATTTTATTGGTTTTATATTAGATATAAAAAGTACAAAAAGATCCCAACACTATTTAGGGAAGTCATTAGTTTCATGGTCCAGTAAGAAACAATATTCGGTTTCTCTATCAATAGTTGAGAAAAAATATATATCTACTAGTAGATGATATGTACAATTCTTGTGGACTAAACACACATTACAAGAAATTAGACACCATTTTAAAAATATTTCTATTTTATTTGATAATACAAGTGTAATAAATATTCCAAAAAGTCTTATAAGTTTCTCAAGAACCTAGAATATTGAAATAAAACATCATTTTCTAAGAGCTCATGTTCTGAAAAATAATATATCTTTAAAATATATAAATAAAAAATATCAACTTGATGTTATTTTTACTAAACTACTTCCCACTCCTAGTTTGAATTTTTTAAAGGGGAGTTAAGAATATTTAATTTTAAATAAATTTTTATTAATTTTTATTAATTTTTTATTATTTTATTTACGTATTTTGTTTGAATATTATTTATTTATTTAATAAGTGTTTTAAAAAATAATTTATAGTTATTTTTGTTAAAGATAATATTTTCAAAATAAAAACTAAATAATGATTATACTATGTAATTGTCTTGAGAAACAAAAACTGGTGTCACCAAAACCATAAAAAACACACACAGACACTCCCTATCTCACTCTCACCCTCAGTATTGAGACCCTTTCTAATGCCAAAGATCTCATTTTTCATTTAAACCCCCAGAATCTATACCTTCAACCTTTAGATTCATTGAAATTTCGATGAATAAGAGGAAAAATGTAGGTGAACCGATCAGATCAAAGTTTCAATATGTAACTTTCAAAAAAATATCTTCAAGGGAATGTTTTAGATTTCAAATGGTTGTGTCAAATGAATCTAATATTGAATCTGTATCTATCCTTTAAAGGTTTATAATTAATTTTTACCATAAAATTTTTATTTCATTATCAAAGGAAATAAGAGAAACAAAAGGATCCCAGTCACAGAGGTCTGAAATAGTGATGACTCAAAGCATATTCTCTTACCAGATTGACTGCCTCTCAAGGAAGGGATCTAAGAATAGAAAAATAAAAAATGGAATTTATTTGAGTTACATTTGATTCTAGGAATTCTGCAACAACATTACCTTCACTCCATGTATATAAGATCTCAGTGTTATCAATCAAAAGTTCCTTTCACTATTTGATGATATACTCAATTGAACAATAAATGGTTTCAATGCTATGAAGATCATGGTAAGTAATCAAAGAGTCAATTTCAATTTCATCAAGAGAAATTATCCTTTTATTTCATACCCATAGACTAGTGATCATGGTATTTGATTTAGCTTAAAAGGGTTTTCCTCTTCCGTAATTTCCATACAAGGCCAAAACAACTGAACCTTGCTTGTCCCGGATCACTCCACCACCTCACATGAACCCCATGAACAAAAATAATCTATGTTGATATTTAATCCTTGGTAAGGAGGCTACCACCAAACCCATTTCCCCTACCTCTAAATTGGATCCATTATTGGGGAATAATTAGAGACTAGAAGAGGTCTTAGAGAAGGTGTTGTATCCCAGTATTTACACAAACTAGTTAGATCAACCAATATATTTTTTGTTTTAGAGATGATACCTGCACGGGTACTCATTTTGTCACAGATCCTTTTGTCATTACTCTCTTTTGATATACTACAACATCCCATAGAGAGAATAAAATATATATCCTTTTTTCCAATCCATGGTTTTCCGCACCATGGTACCACCATTGGCGGAAATTCCCACTTGGTGCCTCCTATGAAACTGGCCCAAAGAATGCCCCAAAGACACTCCACACTGAACTCGCCCAATCAGTGTAAAAGAATAGATGATTTGTGGTTTCAATTTTTAGATTTATTTAGAAAATACATATTGATACAAGAATAATTCTAAGGTGTTTTATGTTTTCTTTAGTCGGTAATGAATTTTTCCTGACATTCCATACTATAAAGTTAAATTTGGTTGGGATCTACTTGAAACATAGTGTGACACCCCATCCATCTGAAAAATTATTGTATCTTTATAACCTGAGAAAATACTTCACTGAGAAGGCCCTACAAGAAGATCCTGTAAAGACACACTTGTATAGTTGAGAGTTGAGCAATGTATTCTATAAAATATCTCACTTATCATCTTCAAGAATAGATTTAATAAAACTAAGATATCCACTAGTATCTTTTAATATTATATCCAAGATTGGGCATCTTGGAAAGCTACGTTTGATCCCCACCCAATTTTTCTACAAGAGTCTGATATATCCCCTTTCAATGATCAAATGAGAGTATTGATAGTGGAAAGAAATTAAAGGCTGTATCAATTTCTAGATCATTGAAGGCCTCATTCTCTGCATGTTTAAATCATTTGCATATTTTTACTACATGTTCCTACCCCAAAGGGACTTCCACTTGATAGCCACCCATGATATATTGGCATGTATCCCTTTCGTTGTCTTAGAGACACTTCTAATATTGATAACTCACTTGGATTGTGGTCATTCCATCCCGATCCATGACTCCCAATAGCAATTTTCTATTGAGTGACCATCCCATAGGAAATAGAAAATCAGTCTCTCCAAGTTAGAGATGAACTTATTTTTCACTTTAAGAGTGGAGAGGAAGTGCATTGGTATCGATGTGAGGACACTGTTGATGAGAGTTATTATTCATTTGAATGAAAGGAACCTGTTTCTCCAATTCAAGATCCTCCCTATGATTTTATCAATAACCTGATCAAAGTGATGAATTCTTTTGATTTTTGATTAAACTGGGGTTCCCAAGTATTTTAGTGGAAATCAAACACGGTGCATGTCCAACCCACTTTCTAGATTTCTAACTCTCCTATCATAACTATAACTCACCATATAGAATCAACTATTATATTAATTCACCAATTTCCCACCCCATTTCCAATATTACTCTAAAAATTCATTGATCCCTTGAATTCATTGACTCCTACCTTTAAAAAATAGTAGTATCATATACGAACATCAGGTGAGAAATACCTTTGTCCATATGTCTATTACGATATGGAAGGATTCTAACCAATTCAATACTTCGATTGATATATCTACTAAGGAAATCATGGGAGAGGATGAAAATTTTTGGAGAGACTGGGTCACCTTATTATAGCTCTCTAACTGCATTGAAGAATCCATAATGTTTTTCATTTAATGTTTTTGTAAGCCACACGAAGGTGAAGTAGTGAAATAAGAGGTCAGCCACCCAGGAAGAGAATCCCATGCCATTAAGAACTATCAATGAAGGCCCATTCGATCCTATCAAAGTACTAACTCATGTTCAATTTTATAAGAGTTTTATATCCATGATATTTTGTTCAATCTTGCTTATGACTCCATGAGACAAACAAACATCACCTTCAATTTTACAACCATTAATGAATCCATGTTTCTCTTGTAAGACCAAACTACGGAGGTAAACCACCATTCTTTTGTTAAGGATGTTGTCCAGGACCTTGTATGACACATTACACATACATATTGAGTGATATTGATTGACTAAATTGGGGTTTTGGACCTTCGGAATTGGAGTAATATTTGTGGCATATAAAACTCTAGGAATATTTCCCCCATGGAAGTAATCCTGAACCAGTTGAACCATGTTGAACTTAACAACGTCCCATATATCCTTATAGAAGGATCATGGGGTGACATTTAGTCTAGGAGTGTTCTATGGTTTAGGAGTCCAAACGGTGTCATGGATCTCCATCTATTGTGTTATAACCTTCAAGTTTTCATTATCTCTCTCCATAACCCTGTGTTAAAAAACCTTGAAGATATATTTAGTGCCCCTTAGATATCCTCCTTACATGTGTGGGTTATGACCTTCTATAAGGTATTTCAAGTGATCATCCACCATTACCCCCACCTCGTCATGATAATTAATGTATGATCCATCTCCCATGTGAATATTAGGTCTCATAAATTGAATTTTTTTTATAAAATCATGAAAATAGACATTGTTACGATCACCTTCCCGAAACCATCTGACCCTCAATTTTTTTCTCACTGTGCGTTCTTATTTCAAAAACATTTCAGCTAGAACTTCCTTATTATTCTATAAAGTTATGAATATAGACTCATACCATTCATTATCTAAGATGTCCTCCATTTTTTCAATCTAGATTCTAATCACCTCTAGGTCTTTCCCACCCAGGGGCTGGCTTATACTCCATGTTTGAAGATATCCTCTAATATGACTGACCTAGTTGTGCAGGATTGTCAGCAAATTTCCCAAGGATGTCTTGTTCCATGATTCCATCATGACTTTAGAGTACCCAAGTTCTTCCTCCCAAAAATTATAAAAAATAAAGAGATCCCCATGAACATATCTGGGAGACAAAACTATGTGCATCAGTGAGTTATTTGTCAAACCACACACAAAGATGAGAAAAATTAAAGTATGGGTTTGAGGATAAAGCCAGATTGTTCACCATAAACTGGTCCAAGAGACTCTAGGTCATGTGTCCACCTATCTGGTTATTTCACCATGTAAACTAATATCCAAAATAATCTACATTCGATAGCCCGTTGCTGGACATAAATGAAACAAAGTCATGAATTTCTCTCCTAGAATAACCACCACCACCTTTCTCCTCCTCTAGAGTTGCCACAATATTTCCATCACCACCGATCAACAAAGGAAGGAATCCTAGATCAAAGGATCTTAATTCATGCCAAAGGTTCTCAAGAACCTATGAATCACATTTAGAATATATAAATGAGAATAAAAATCATTGAGTCTATACCATGATTTTAGTGCTCAAAAATTGATTTGAGGATGAGAGTAGATCAATCTAGACACTATCCTTCCATAATAACCATATGACCATGTTGGTTGTATTAGTTTGTCGAAAGCATTGAACTCTTAACTTTATCACATACTCTCTTATTTTTAGGGGTCTTTTTTAGGCTCCATAATGACAAAAATTGAAGCGAAGTTGTTATAAAGTTAATTTGAAATAAAATTCAATTTAACATGTGCTCTAATACCATGGGAACTTCATATGATCAGTATAGACATCATGAGTAAATACATCTAATTTTTTACCCAGAACCATGGCCCTGAGAAGATGATAGAGACATTGATACCATCTTGACCATGGAATTTGACCTAGTACATACTCTATGATTCTAATTCTGGTAATACTCCATAGGAGAATATTCCTTAAGATCCCACTTCTAAGATGGACCACAGAGACTGGAGATATGGGAGCAATAGTTTATCCTCAGAGATGGTGATTCAACCACAGGTGAAGAAGGAGGAGAAGCCATATACTGGGGCTGATTGACAAGATCTTCTAACAGGATTTCACAGATGTGGATTCTTGGGAGAAAATATGGGACATGCAATAATGCACTCTTACACATAGAGAGGGGCCGAGGTAATGAACTAGAGAAGCTTGGGACCCAGGGAAGTCACGAAGAGGGAGAACATAAGCTATGGGATAATGAAACCAAATCCAATATAGGGGGAGCCAAACCATTATGTTGACCAGGATGAGAAGAAAACGAAGACACTATTTCCAAAGATGAGATTACCACATTCCCCCGTGAGTGAACTCTGAAATCTGAGTGAGTCAAAAAAGAAAATTTGGAGGACAGTGGGGATGGATCCCCATTATTAACAGAAGGATTCAAATGGATTTTATCTAAGAAGTTCTGATGATTTTTGTGATAGACATGTGGGTATTGGCCTTAGATGTGACACCATGTGAAGAAAATATATAGAGAAGGATCATCCAGAGGATGTGAAAAATCTTGAACCCCCTCTATGCATAGAATAAACCTTTCAATGAGAGGGAGAGTGATATCAATATCAACGCACATCCACACTGACCTTGTTTCCTCTAGATGCAGTGTACATTCATCAACACAAAGAAGGATCCCAGGGAGTCTCTGATACCTCATAAGAAGCCCAGATTCATAAATGGAAGGGGGAGGCATGGGGGGAGATCTAGAAAACCATGTGAGAGGATTCCTTTCTAGAGTTAGCATCCATCTACCACTAAAATAGACTAAAAATCCATCATCCCATAGATCAAGGGATTTTGCACCAAAAATTTACAAATTAGTCCAAGGAGGCCAACACAATACAGAAAGATTTGTAATTCAGATCCAACACATTCTCTGAGAATTCCATGTCCCATGATTTCATGGAATAAAACTAGGAAACCAGAGGTTTTTCGAGACCAAATATTGCAACTATGGTCTGTTGAAGATGAGTTGTCGCTTCCCTGAAAGTCACTGCTGAAACTGATATGATTGGAAGAATGCCTTCTGAGGAAGATTTTGGGGCCAAGGGAACCTCTAGGAAAGGACTGATGGGTGACATCAGAAAGGGAATATGCCAACAGAGGCTGTCATGAAATGAAGGCCCTAGAGCCTACTACCACAAATTTGATTTTTCACAGCACCATGACTTTAACAATGCTAAAAAAAGTAATGTTAAAAGCACCCGTTTATCATCACTTTTTTTAATATCCTTGATAAAGGGTATATTTTAAAAAAATCATTAAAATTAATATATTAATATATTAATATATAAATATACTGATATTGATATAAATATAAAATATATTTTTTAAATGTGTTTAGATAAAGATAAATTTAAATTTAAACTTAATATATAAAATATTTAGTAAAAAAATCTTATGAAATATTTTTTAAAAAAAATAATTAATAGTTTTCTTATTTTTATCAAATAATAGTCATTTTAATAACAATTTGAACATAAAAAAATAAATAAATAAATAAAATATCTAAATTAAGTTGAAAAAACAACTCTATCTTCAAACGACCATAAATTTTGATCCAGGTGTCCATTTGAGATCTACCACATATCGAATCGAATCTTGCGATGAGATATACATCTTTATAATTGAGGGGAACCTCAGTAGAGGTTTTTTAAGGCCAAAAAGTCCCAAAATGCCTCTAAAATTGAGTTATTAGTCAGCGTACCTTGATTTTTAACATTTGATGGATTTTCATGCTCATTTATGAGTGTCTTTTTTTCATTTATTGATGGGAACTAAATTTATTCATAGGTATTACATTCATATTGACATAATGGTCTTGAAATTTTATTATATTTCGTAATGTACTGTTATTTATAATCAAATATATTACAATATATACAAATATTTTTATGTATTCACACTAAAAAAATTAATATTTTAAATAATAAATTAAAAATATTTACATATAAAATATATTTATTAATATATATGACTTATATAAATAAAAATTAATATTCATTTTATTTAAAATACAAAACATGAATATTTATATACCTATATAGTTTGTGTGTGTGTATTAGTGTGTGTGTGTGTGTTTTAGAAAATTGATATATATTATCTGTATATTCTTATATATAAATAGACATATTAATATATAATAATGTAAATATATATATATTTATAAATATGTATAATTATACTTATATATACACATATATATAATATATATACATGTGTATTTATGTTGTATATATGTATGTATTTATTTATTTATAAACACACACACAAAACATATTTTATAAATGTAAGTAAAACTAATCTTAAAAATATATATTAATATATGAATAAATATATAACTAAATATATATTAATATATGAATAAATATATAGATAAAAAATATAACTATAAATATATATAAATAAATAAATATAAATAAATATTCATATACCAATATATATATATATATTAATATAACTAAATATATACATTAATATAAATATATTTTAATATATGAATAAATATAACTAAATATATATATATACATAAATAAATAGATATATTATTAAATGGAGAACAAAGTAACATGGAGGAGTGGTAAAGTGTCTAGTATGTAGGGAATAGGTATCAAGTTCAAATATTGGGAGAGGCAGGGGCACGTACGCATGTGCAGGGGGTAGCTCTATTAAAGGGCTAGAGAGGATGTTGTTAAAGGCCAGCTGGTGGGGGTGGTCATGAGTGGAGGGATTTCGAGAACTGTTAAAAGGGTGGTGGTGAGCACTGTTGAAAGGGGGTGGCAGGTGCTATTAAAAGAGATCTCGAATTATTGGGTGTTTTTTTTATTACATTTTTTGTATTTTATCAGCATTTTTAAAAAAGTGCAGAAAAGGGGGTCTTTTATCAGTATCAAGAAAAGCACTAATCAAGGCCCCTTTTACAAGTTATTTTTTTGATCACTAATAAAAGGCCCCTTTTATCAGTGCTTTTTTGAGAGCTGATAAAATGGTTTTTTATCAGCAGTTTTCTGAGCGCTGATAAAAGGGACCCCCTTTTACTTTGCTTAGATTAACAATACTAAAAAGGCGATGTTAAAAGCTATTTATATCAACAATAAAAGCACTATATATAATATTGGAACCATTCATGGGTGGAAGATGTAATCTAGAAGCAAGTAGAGAGGATAGATAAAGAGAAGAACTATCCATACCACCAGTCCCTAGAGAGTTGAATGATGCCATCAAGGGACGAACCAGTGGAATATGGGAAATAGTCGGGAGGGATTAAACAATTTATGGCATGTGATGAGCATTATTTGTAGTATCCAATATCTTTTATAATTCATTTTTAATGAATAATATACCGAGTATGTCTTTGAAAGGGAAGTAAAGGAGTTTTATAAAAAAATTCAGTTAATTTTTTGTGACATGGAGGATTTCATCATATTATGGGTAAATGATAAGTAATTTTCCTTTTCTTATGTAGAAATTGAAAATAATTTTCAGCATCCCCACAAAGGGGTTTTTGAATTTAGTCATTGATCCCTTGGAAACCAAGAACATAAATATAAATATATTATATATTTTATCTTTAGATCAACTTTAATTTGAAAAATGTTTGTAAAATATCTTGAGGATAACTAGAAGGTTCTGGTCAAATTCATTCCATCAAGAATACATCAAAAAATGAGTTATAAAAGTTTATTTATTATTCTATGTATATAATGTTTTTGATGATGAACGGTATCAAATTTAATTTCCCCAGATATGTGCCCTAATATATGTGCCACTGTTGTCAGACAGAGGAAATGATGTCTTTTTTCTCATATACAAAGATTGTTTCTATTCTTTTGTATAAAAATAATAGGATTCTAGATAGAGAGGTCTATATTAGGTTACATAATAGGGAAATTATGAATGCTAAATCTTTGATAAAGTTAGGTTTCTTTTGGAGTATAGAAAAAGGAAATATGTTACCTGTTGGTGATGATAACCAAAAATAATCATGTCTTATTGCTTAGGGGGTCATGGAAACCTGAAATTAGCTAGATCAGTATGTGTCTATGTAGAAGAAGTTTGAGAATCAATAATAAAGGATTTTAATCAAGAAAAGATACACAAAATAATATATTATGTCCCTAATCCATAAGATGTAAGATATGTTCATAAATCTCTTCAAGAACATTTAGAAAAAGTATAAAATGATGATCTTATCACATGAACTAGAAAAGGAGAGTAAACTAATGCTTAGGATCTAGAAGCTCAGGCTGATGTAATTAGGAAAGTTAACCAACCAATTTTTTCAAGAGTCTCAATCAATCCTATAAAACAATAACCTGAGAATCAGGAAGATAATAGTGATGAGAAAGAATACCAAGAAAAAAAACAAGTTGGGGAAACTGCTCTCAAGGTGGTGAGAAATAACAACCATTAATAGTTGAAACTACCGAATTAATTGAGAATAAAATAGATTCTAATATTTTAGATTTTTTGGACAAGTATTCTTCTGTGTCTGGTGAGAATACATAGGTTCTTGACAATATCACATCCTCTTCTAGTGTGAAGGATAAAGCTAAGTCCATACCTTTGATTTATAGAGGACAATAATCAATAAATAACGAAGAACAATTTTTTTATTATACAAATAATAAAATAGAATATTTAGTCATAAAGTTTAATAAGATGAAGGAGGAGAATTAAAATTTACAAAGTGATCTAGGGTCTACTACAAAATATTTCCAAGATTTGAGAAGCTTAACTACCCCTAGAGAAGAATTGGAAACTGTAAAAGTTCAACTGCAAAATCTCAGATAAATTTCAATTTCTATAAGAGATTTTGATGAATTTCAAAGAGAAATAGTATAAAAGTTTGGAAATATGAATGTATATTAATTATCAAATATATTTTTTTTTAATATTTAAGGAAGTATTTGAGAAGTTATTTTTAATCATTAAGAATTATTTGTAGTCAATACATATCTTCTACTTCTGATCCACAAACTTCTCCAAATTTAATTAGTAGGTTTGAATTTATTACTCCAATTATTTATGATTTGAATGATTGGATTCATTCACTTCATTGTGATAATACACCTTTAATTTTTTAATTAGATAATAAAATAGAAATTATTAATAAATTAACATCAGGAGATCTTGGTATAAGAAATATTCTTAATTAGTTAGGTGAAATGATCTCATAGTTTTTTTTTCAGTTTGAAGAGAATGCTAAGGAGTTTTTTAAAGTAAATTTAGTTGAAGGTTTAATAGTGGGACAATATTGAAAGATTTTAATGAGACAGTGGGATGATAAATTCAATTAAAGTTTCAGAGGACTGATGGAAGAGATAAAGATTGTTCTATCAGGCTGTTCGAGATTCTATGGCTTCTGATGCCTCTTCTGAACAAACACCATCACCCTAATCCAATCATACTTTTTGAAATTTCTCATATAAATTTTTATTGTGATAAAAAAAATATTTTAATGGAATTATTATTTTTTATTCTTTATGTGTTTATTTATTATTATTATTATTTTTGTCCATTTCTACTACAAGAACACATATAAATTTTTCCATAGAATATTATACCATTCATTCGTAGTTCTACAATAAAATAAATGTTTTTTAAAATATTTTCTGTTACTTTGTTTTTTATATCACAAAAAGTGGGAGAAAATTGGGTAAAAAAAATCATAATTTGATACTAAATAGTTTTTTATTAATAGAATAGAATGGGAATTTAAATGTTTTATGTATAAATAAACATTAAATTCCAACTATAGTTTCTGTTATATTCTCTTTTATATCTATTTAAAGATATTATTTCCATTATTTTTAAATTTCCTATATTTTTTTATGAGTTATGTTTTATGGGTTTTGTGATCATCAAAAAGGGGGATATTATTGGTCAGGTATTATATCAACAATACTCTTCGAATCTTATGGATTTCGATGCTCACAAATACTGTTGTTTGTTTTAATAATGAAACTAAATAAATTATTTTTCAAGAATATATTTTTTATAAGTTTATCTTATATACAGGTTAAGATATTTGTTTAACATATTCTGGATGAGTTTGAAATTATACTAGAAAAAAATTTCTTACTCAATGTTTCTAAATGTAATGTATGGTTTGGTAACCCTATGTTTGGAATAAAATGTATGGATCATACACCCTAAACTATTGGAAAAGTATGGATCAAAAAACCTATATATGAAAGAAACCCTACATTTGATGAATAAACATAAGGTTCACCATCCCTACTTTTTTTAAACTACTGTACATTGTAAACCCTAATTTTGATGATTATCACTATGTGAACGAACCCTATTTTTTGACTAGCTAGTGATGAAGTTTTAAATTAAATATATTATCTTCATTTTATACAATGATATTTACAGAAGTAAATATATCTTTAAAGATATTTTAAAACTGATTAAAATTATCAGATTCAATATATTAAATCATTACTCTTTTTAAGGAAAGTTACAACTCTCTTGAATGGTTTAAATTCAAATTATTGCGATTTGTTAGGTAATATTCTTAGATCTTTTAAGACTGAAAGCAAGAAAAGTTTCTCTCAATAAATATAAAGATTATTTTAATATAATAAATGTATATTGTGAAATATTTTTGAATACAGAGCAACTAAAAAAGTAAA
The DNA here is from genome assembly GCA_963277665.1 of Viscum album. Lineage (NCBI taxonomy): Eukaryota > Viridiplantae > Streptophyta > Magnoliopsida > Santalales > Viscaceae > Viscum > Viscum album. The sequence goes on from OY728159.1 coordinate 1,645,981,172, forward strand.
AAAGAACAAACATATCTGTTTTTCTGAAGAAGCTACACTTTGTATACATGTACGTTTCAAAATTGTGCTGTGAAAACTGCTAATTATATGTTACTGCTGATAATTTTCTATTTATATCTTTATTTTAAGATCATTTGTAGTCAGGATCTCTTTGAAATTGTTCATTCTTGAAGACCTTTATCTTTGGATAAGATCTATTTTTTTGTCAGTTGCTTCTCCAACTATGAACAAAACACTATTTATTCAATGAAATATAACTCTATTGATTTGTTAGAGTATTGACTACTCAGACTCAGTCTTGGTGGATTATTAACTTCTCGGACTAAGATGTAGATAATATAGAAACTTGTAAAGGAACCATAAGGCTATATAAAATCCTTATTGTTTAGGTGTCAACTTTCTTTAATTGGTTGTTAGGGTCTTGTGAAAATTGGATCCATTTAGATAAAATCACCAAGCTTAAAGAGAGTGCATTGGTTGAGTTTTATAGGGGATCATCATTCCTTGAATCACTATAAAAATTTTTATGTTATTATTATATTTTTATACTACTTCTCAACTTAATTAAAGAAAATAATTATGTATACCTACATAAATCATGAAGAACGATAAAAGTTTGAATCTGTCTAGATTATTGAAAAGTCACAATTCACCCCCATCTTATGTATATTTGTATTATTATGCCCTAAAAAATCAACCTTAATGACTGGTTAACGCCCAATCCTCTCTTCTTATGTATATTAACCTTACTCTAATAATATAGGAATGAAAATCCAGAAGACACATTAAATTTTTATAAGGTTCATCCCCTTTATAGAAAGTCTATTCCTTTCTGTGATTGGATAGTCAAACCAATCATATATTCTTTCACTATAAATTGAAGTTGATAGATTTTTAATCATTACAATTCCTTTATAAATCCTCCATCAACATAGATTCACACTATGGTCTCAAGAATCCCACTAACATCCAACTTCTTACTCTTTGTTTCTTCACCAATAGATAGTAAAGAAAATCCTTTACACACCTTCAAGATCATTAAGATAACATGTTCTCACTTATTCAAGATTGTAAAAACATTATAATATTTATTAGATCAATTTTGGTTTCTCACTACCTTTAAATATTCAATGATATATTTATCAATATTGAATCATTGAATTCTTGGAATCCTCAAATTCTTTATTTTCTTCTAAAAAACTATCATCTTCAGTCTTTTTTCTTCTCTATTTGACATAATGGATCTTCAATTAAGTAGATTATTGGAATCTATACTCAATTATCAAACATAATTTCTTCATTTATTTTATACTTTTATATTAATATGAATATATTAATATTAATTTCTATATTTCTAATATAAATACTTTTCATAATATTTAGAAAATAAAATTATATCAATTTTCAATCAGTCGACAAAACCCCTCGATTTAATTCTCATATAAATTCATCAAATCCAAGTTAAAATATCTATTTAAATATACAATAATCTTAATATATTTTCTTCCTTAAAATTTTCCATGAAATACATAGGTATTTTAAACTCTTCCACTATGTAATGCAGGTTTAAACAAATACATCTTCAAGGTGTGATAATTCAACTCATGGTGGAAGTACCTTTCTTTAAATAATCCTGTTAGAATTGATTCTATATATTTATATTGAATCATAATATCTTTAGATCCATTACGATATATAATTCATTCAATAAAAAATTCTTTCATCATTTAAATTTATCTTTATTGTTATTTTATTAAGTGTATAAATATTAAAAAGTTCCCTAAATATCAGTGGTAGATAATACCATTGTGATTTTTTCATGTCATGTTATATTTCATAGGGTTAAATGATCCTTATGAACATCAGGTATTTTCCTTCCATTTTTCTTATTTTACAAAATTTCATTTCATAAGGATAAATGATCCTTACCGAGTAGACGGTTATCTTTATGATGTTTATAGAAATCCTTATAAATTTTTTAAGAATCCTTATAGATTAATAAATTCACCCTTATAAACTTTCCATGCATTTTACAAACTCACATAATGATTCTTACAATAACTCTTATTAATTCTACATATGATCCGTAGAGAATAAAAAAATCATCCTTATAAGGTGAAAATGACTCTTAAAAATTCTTGAAATCATCTTTTCAGGATGGTCATGCCTTTTTCATTTTCTCAAATCTATAAATGAAATGAATCTTAAAAGAATATAAATCTTATATCCATATTTCATTTCCATTTTACAACTCTAGTGATGATATCAATAATTCATCAAATAACCAAAACAATTATTTCATTCATTCATAGTCATCTCCATACTCCTTAAAACCACTTCAAAAAAATTCTTAAACATTCACATTATCCTATAACAAATGATAACAAAAATGTAGATGCTGAAAAAAGGCCTTAACTCCTAAAGGAAGTTTCGAAATGATAAAGTGAAGTCATATTCGGATTCGGAGGCTCAGTCTGGAGGGCCCGAAAGTAGTGCGCGAAATTAAGGAGGACTTGCACGAAAAAATATTTCTCGCGCGAAGGAAGTCCGGGATTCGCGAAAAAGCACCGGTGAGGGGCGCAATTTTGCACGCCCGGTTCCGCGTGGTAAGGCCTTTCACACTGACCAGTCCTGGAACAGAAGATTTTGCACGCCGCCTAGATTTTGTGATGCCTGCGACTTATAAATAGAAGGAGACCCCTTCCGTTTCGGGGTTGCGGAATTCAGACCAGCTCCCGTGAGCAAAATTGGACTCCCGCATGCACAATATGACTTTCAAGTATTGACCCTTTTCGTGCAACCTTGCCCCGGGGTTTTCCTTTGCGCACAATCCCACTGGCTTAAATAAAATTTCAAACTCCTTCGGGTTCCTCCTTTGCGCGCAATCACTTCCATTGCGCACACTCCTTCCTTTGTGTGTGAAACCCAATTGCGTGCAAACCCGTCTTTAGGTTTTTCCATACCTTAGGGATCGGCTATTGCCCTCGCGCGCAATCCAAACCCATTGCGCGCAATTTACCTTAGCCGCACACAATCCCCCCTGACCCAATTGCGCTCTATCCCGGTGTTTTTCACACAAACCTTCTCTTTGCACGCAAACCCTAGGACCCCTCACCTTGACGCCCCCTCGGGGCGCCTCCCTACTTAGGCTCATGATGTCCTCTATACCGGGCATACATTCCATGTTTTGTTTTCCCGTGCGACCTTCCAGGCTCATATGAAGTAACCTCAAGGTCCCTTGGGAAGTGTTTCCCATTGCGTTTCTTTGCCTCAGGCTTCTTCGCATAGGCACGCTAACAACTATTTCTTCTTCGCATAGCCATGCTAAAGTAGACCCCTCAATGGTTTTCCCTATGACCCCCCTTCACCACAACCTTGCTGATGCCTTCCCTCCCACATGGGTTATAGGGTGTCGGGCATGTAAGCCCTAGGGGTGTGGAGCGAACCCACCTCGTCCGAGCTGCAGGACGTTAAACTGCCAAGAACCTCGTCCTCAACACTTGAAGTTAAACTGTGATCTGACCCCGTGCCTCCCATGCAGGGTCCCCCCCAGCTCGGACGTTCTTTACGCCGCTCGTCTTCATGAGAATGGAATCTTTCTCACATGGATTGATATCCTCCCTCTCGGAGTGGCATTTTTCCATGGGGGAAGGGCTGCCTCAGAGCGTAATCCCCTAGCCTCTCTTGTGGAAGGTAGCACCCATGAACCTCCTTACTCCCCCACTGTCAAGGCCAGGGGAGGGCGTGATAGGGAATGAGGAATCTCCTTTGTTCGGTCCCAAATCTCTCTCCCTATGTGATTTGGAAAATCACTAGCCTTCATCCTTGAGTAAGCCCTGGCACTAAGGGCCGCTCAATGCATAAGCCCGTCTTCGCTTCTCACGGACGCACCTTTCACGACGTGATCGTCTGGTCCCTACAGCCTCTTGTTTCTCACACTGAGCATGACTCATGTGGGATTAGAGTGAGCATGGTCCATGACACCCTCTTTGGGCCACCTAACAATGTAATCCCCATCCTAGTGAACTACGAGGACATTGATCTGTTCTAAAACATGGTACGTAGGTAGCCTCCACGAGGTTCAAGCCCACCACCCAGTCATTCCGACCTCTTCACATCGGTTCGCCAACACTTTGGGCCACCTCAGAGCGTAAGCCCCAAATTGCCCATCTAGCATGACGTTAAATTGTATGCCCATACATCATGACGTTAAATTGTCTGCCTCGTCCCACATGACATTAAACTATATACCATCCCGCATGATGCTAAACTATATGTCCGAACTATGAGGACTTTGATCCGTGCTAAATCATGGTACATAGGTAGCCTCCACGAGGTTCCATCCCATCACTTGGTTGTTCCGACCCCTTGGTTTCATTTCACCAACCACCATTATGGGCCGCCTCAGAGTTTAAGCCCCATATCCATCCATTATGGGCCGCCTCAGATCGTAAGCCCCATATGCCCCCGTCCCACATGACGCTAAACTGTATGCCCGAACTACGTGGACTTTGATCTATGCTAAAGCATGGTAGGTAGGTAGCCTTCATGAGGTTCAAGCCACCTTCAATCCATCACCCATCCTGGTTCCTACCCGGGCCGCCACATCCCGGTGGGATCATGCCACCTCGTTTCACTCCACAGTATATGGGAAGCCGCCCAAGTGTTGGCCCCAACATCGGGGTTCCCTTCAGGGGGTTCTTTTATCTGATCCACTCTCAGTGTTCCTATCAGTCTGATCCATCTCTGCAAGATGTTAAACTCGCATTATACCCTGTGTTAAACATGGAAAGATGAAGAAAACCTTAGATACATGCCTATGGCATTCCAATTCCCCGCGTTTGATGTGGGATGACTCGGGATTCTATGCCCTCAAGAAGCCCTACAATAAAGGACAGAAGACAGACATGCCAATCCCCCAGTGTCAAGACACACCAACGACGCCCCAGCGTGACCATTCTTCTCACCGAAGGTTGCTGCCCTGACCAGACCCCTTGGAGCGTCTCGATGGAAGCAGCATAATTAACTGGTGTCCATGAAGATATGGCATCGAGAACGAGATTCACGAATACCTCTTAAATCTATGAGGGAGAAACGGAATAGGTGATGAGCTCCGAGGAGGAATACACGAAAGGAAGAACCAACATCCCATCATCCCGGTTTCGATCGAGGAGCAGACGTCCCTGAAAAAAGAACGAATGTTGCCCGCCTTTAGAAAGTATGAATGCGGGGCCACAAGCCGCACATCCTCCCCTGCCTGACGGAGGCGTGCGTGCCCCAATGAAAGCGTTGGAAACAGAAAATTTTGAACCCGACATGAATCTATTCTCCTCAATATAGAGACCGGTAGTGTTTGGGGTGTTGGAAGATTAGCATGTCACCAAGTCCAGGAACACAACACCAGGTTGTGAAACCCACCAGGGGTTGGGGCGGTCAGGACGTTGAGCACTCCGTTCTGCGATGTTGTCAGCGTGGATCCCTCTTACCAACCATGGAAGGCGGAATGATGTTAGGCTATTGGTTGTCGATTCCTTTTCCTGCTAGTGTTAATGGGTTCATCTCCCTGCTTTCAGGAATCAGTTCGCTGCATCTGGAGCTCGATCACCACCTTCCTAAGAGCACAGGGGCCGGGGCAGTACTGATGCAGCCACCCTGTGCGGTCCCGCCTTTTCCACAGCTGCCCCGACCGCCGCGACTGTCGGGCGCTCACTCCCCCTCTCTCCGTCAGAGATTATCCAATAGAGGGTGATCAACGACCTTGTGCGTAGGTACGAGGAGCAAGGGGTCATCCCAACCAGGGACATGGCCCATTTGGATCTCGAGGAAGCTATGCCTCACTGCCATCACTTCCCCCAAGGGCCGCATAGGGAGCCACTGTGCCCCACCCCAACGTTCAACCGTTTCAGGAGCCTATCCCCGAAACGTCTCAACACTTCCATTCCCTATGTCGATGAGGTAGGGGATGTCTGAGTTCGCTAGATCGGGGACCTGCTCCAAGGGTTCACGGTAAGGGCCCCCACCAGGCCGCGTCGATGCTGCCGTCCAACTCCCAGAGCTGAAGTGTAGGAAATTAATGTGCCCGCACCACCAGCTCCAACCCATCTGACCCGACGCCAGCGTCGGGCGCGAGCGGAAGAGGTTGGCCGCCCAGGGGAATCATCGTCAGCAATCACTGTGGCCTGAGCCGCTGCTGGCTCCTGCCATCAAACCTCCACCCACATTGAGTAGGGGCAGTTACATTTCCAACTCGGATCGAGGCCCCGACTGCCTCACAGGCAGGTTGGGTCGACTCTCCCATTCGCTGGCACAGGCAATGGCCACCGCGGACCAATTCATGGTAGTGCCATACAGCATGAAGGCCTACTCCATGCCACTGTTCTGGAAAGTAAAAGGCTACCCCATGACATCTACGCTCTGGGTGGGGCTCTTTCCAGTGCTCACTACACTTGGTACGAGGTCACATACCCTACCACCGGCTGTGAGTATGGAGCCATTGAATATCCAGTCACTCACCCACATAGAGGTCCTCCCCATGCCCCTTTCGACATCTTCCCCAATGCTCCTCACACCCCGGCCTTCAGTCCTCTCGACCCCAGTACCATTGCGTCCAGAGGACTCCATGACGGAAATCAGCCTTTCCCCGAAGAGCCACCTCGGGGCAGGAATGCAGGATGTCGTCGTCGCAAGGGAAATGCCAGGGAAGGCCGGGCAGATGTCAGACTTGTCTGTTTCTCGGACTCTGAGGCAGAATACGACTCGACGATGGATCCCTCCCCCAAGTCCTATGAGTCAAGGGCAAGGATAGGGAAGCGGCGCATCAGCCTCGTACTCTTTTAATGCAAGATCCGTATGATCCCCACCTCCCTCTGAAGGTATATCCAGGAAAACGAGGACTTGGCGTACCCCCAAGGATCAAACTTGCAGTTACCATTGGCCATTCTGGAAGTACCTTCCTCCTCGGTCAGAGAGGGTGGAGAGCTTTTTTGGGGACCGACAGAAGAGTCGCGACATGGCACACTCTCGGAAAGCACCGACACTGTGACATGATGCCCGTTCGCTGAACCATCATATCAAGATGTGATATCTAGGACACTATAGCCTTTGGAGGGCGACTCAGGATTCGGCGGCCAATCGGCCTGCTCGCCGTATTCTCCGTCGGCCAGCCCACCAGCCCAAAGTCCTGCCTCGGCACCGCTGCCGGTTCCCCAACCATTCTCAGTTGATAAGTGGGGCCATCAAGTGCTGGATCCCGAACCTGAGCTGTGGATCTTCTGGACCGTCCTCGCAGCAGGCCACTTCCCCGAGAAGTTTTGGCCAGTCGTAGGACCAGATTTTGATATACCATAATCGCTCACCCCGGGAGAGTTTGACTATTTCCTCCAGACTCTCCGGGTGACTCACTCCCGTATTTTCCATCAGCAAGTGCCTTATCCCAGGATTCCAGCACATCTTGAGGATATCGGTGAGCAGTGTCGTCGGGTCGACCTGGCCACGCTCCCCGTGGTTCGGCACCTCGAGTTACTTGGCCACCACAGGGACCTCCAACAACAATGCGTCCAGAGTTTTCAAGTACTCCACAAAGTTATCAATGAATCCACCCCCACGTGAACGTCCGTGGATGGGGGAAATACGCTTCCCTTCTCTTTAGTAAGATTCGCCGACAACCCGACTCACCGAGCGATTTTGAGGGCATGCCCTCGAGGGCAGCAGCGGTCAACATGGCCGAACTGTCGGAAGAGGGGAACATTTCAGAACCTCTCAATGGGGTCTCACCCCCTGAGGACAGGCTGCTACTGGACCCATCCGGGAGGATTACATGCCAACAAAGAAACCTCCTTGGTCTGCCCACACCCACTGAGGCATTAACATTGAGTCGTAACATCGGAAAGGGTAAAGAACACATTGGGGCTGTCAAGCTCGCCGACCATCCACCACAATGCAGAAGGCAGAGGAAGATCCCGAGAAGGCCACGCTGTGCCAATAGCTTGCTGAGCAGAAGTGGCTGGTTGATGAGCTTCTGGCCGAATGCATTGCAGAGCGGTGGCCTGACTATGGTGGTCCTAGGTCGGGACAGCAGGGGTAGGAACAACTACCCCTCGACGAGATTCTTTCGGGAAATAGTGATCATGCCCTGGTTGCCAACAGAGGAGAGGCTGGAGCTCATGGAAAGAGGGCGTGATACATTTTTCCGAACCCTCCTGAGTGGCGTGATCACCTAAGAGACGTCGCTCGGGTTCCTCCCGCTGCCCCAAGAGTCGCTCCACCAGCCGCCCTGTGAGCAGCTGAGCTTGAATACCGGATTGAAGAGCCCGACAATGCGCTTCTGGTTAGGGATCCCTATCAGGATAGGAACACGTATCCAGACAGTCCAATGGTGGCACTCATTGCCCGCTTAGAGGCTTTGGAAACTCGGCAGGTGGAAATCACACCGGACGGCAAGCCATACCCAGCATGGGTGGATGATATGCCAGTAACTCTAGGATTTAGAAACCCCACTTTCGCCCCTTTAACAGGACAGGAGACCCGCCACAATACCTGGCCCACTTCAACTTGAGGTGTGGGCCTATGTTAGGAACTTCGGCGCAGCAGGAGGCTGCCAAGCTCCGTTGCTTTGTTCAGACACTATAAGTGCCAACATTCTTTTGGTACAGCCAGCTCCCTGTCGGATCTGTGACTAGCTGGGAGGACCTTCGCAGGAAATTCCTCTACCAGTTCAGTTCCACAACCCAAAAGTCGAATATCACAGACCTCTTCAGGTGCAAGAAAATCCCCGATGAGCGAGTCGCAAACTTCATAGCTCAGTGGAAGGGGCTCACATACTCCCTTGACATGCCGCTAACTCAAGATCAATTACTTACAATGTGCGTAGGGAATGTCAAGGCAGAGATGGTCTCTTCTCTGATCACTCAGAATTACCCCGGAGGGTTCCGAGACTTCTCAGACAAGGCTCAATGCCTCGAAGAAGCCCTTCAATAGGCCAGCCAGGCACGCCTGTTGCCTCCTGTAATCCCTGCAAGGAGAGCTTCCAGAGCTGAGCCCACTGTGGTGGCCCAAATAGAGGCCCCCAAGAAGCTAGTGTTTCTACCAGTGAGGCCAGCTCTACATCCCCATAGGGGTCCACCCCCACAGGCACAACCTCCATCCCAGCAGCGACCGCCTCAAAATCGGCAAGTGCCTGCACGTAACACACCACCACCACCTAGGAGAGATAATCAGGTTCCGCCTCCTCGGAATGCTCCTACAGCCACTCGTCAGGGCCTGCCTCCAAGAGCACCATTTCCAGACAAAAGAAATCAGACCTACTTGTTTGACGAGGCCCAGGTTCTCGGTTACTTATGTAGTGCTTTAGAGAAGAAAATTGCACGGCTGCCCGAGTGCCGGAAGCCAGAAGAGGTGCATCTCACCGATAACCCCAACTACTGCCCTTATCACCAGACCCTGGGGCACACCATTTAGAGATGCTATGTGTTCAAGGACTGGTTCCAAGACCAGATTGACAACAATATAGTCAGGTTGGGCCCAGCCCCGACACAAGTACCAGGTGTTTTTGTTAGATTATAGGGCGGTAGCGGTGATGAGGATGAATGGAAGTAGGTTTCCGACCATGGGTCACGAAAGTATAATGACTGGATGGCCCATAAGATGGTTGCCCGTGCCCATGGTATCATCCATGCATGCCTGAATTAGCCAGATCCTTCATGAGCTATGGTTGCTACTTCGACATCATCATCCCAGCATGCCTCTTCCCAGAAGAGCAAGCAGTGGCGGAACAAGAATAAAGAACGTGCCCTGACAATGCCGTCGTCATCCTACACTCTTGGCCACTTCATGCCCCCAGAAATGGGGATCCCTCCGAGACTCCGCCCGGTAATGGATGACTCCTCGAGTGATAGTCAGGGGTATGCTTCGGTTAACACCGTAGAGTTGGTAAATCCCTTTTTGACTCCCGACGACGAAGGACGCCAGGCGGACCTTCCCAATGTCCTCAGCCGTCGCCAACGTCGGCGGAGCCTTGGCTACTTGAATCCTTGGGGAACGACAGTTGGCACCTCCATCCAGGCCGTGCAAGCCACTAAGACTAGGAAGCAGGCCCAGTATAGAGCTCAGCATATGCGGCCCCTTTATCCGGTGTCGACAGGTCCGCCTCCACCACTGTTTGTGTTACTGGATCAGGCCGAACCACCTCAGCCATGCCGCGACCGGCTCCGCCCTGCTACTAGCCGACCCCAGCCTTCCAGTCCCAATACGGCAACCACTCTCCGGGCTTCGGCTAGTGAATAACGAGATGTGCCTAGTACCAGTCAGCCACCGGTCCCACCGGCAGGGCCCGTCATGCCTCCAATCGTAGAGCGACATTCTGTATGTAGGGGCTCGCGTTTGGAACAGAAGTATGATGTTCTGAAGCACCTGGAAGACATTCCAACATGGCTTTCTATCCTTGAGGCTCTTCACCTGTCATCCAAAAATGCGTGAGGCGCTCTCCGAGGCCCGAAGGATCCCCCTCCAGTTTGAGACGGAGGTAGCAGTTGTAGAAGCCTTCCACACTGAGGCTATTGAGAACGCTGAATGTCAGGCAGTTATCTCATTCTCCGGTGAAGATGAAGATCCTCCCATACAGGGGAACATTCGGCCACTGTACATCACTAGCCAGTTCAATGGCGTGGAAGTCTGCCGCTGTCTTGTTGACACGGGTTCTGGGATTAACCTAATCCCACCTCAGACACTGCGGAAGCTGGGTCTATCTGAGGATGATTTAACTCCCTCCAGCCTCAGGATCCAAGGATACGACAGAACTAATCAAACTCCAGTCATCAAGATTCATTTGAAGACCCGGTTCGATGGCCTAATTTCCAACACCGAATTCATGGTTGTCTCTCAGGACACTACCTATAATGCATTGACGGGCAAGACGTGGCTACACCTTCACACGGCAATCCCCTCATCATATCACCAATGCCTCAAATACTCCCTTAATGGTCGAGTAGGCGTTCTCTAAGGAGATGCGTCTCCTTTTGCCTCTTTTGAAGCCCGTTATTTGGACGCTGACTACTATAAGAGTAAGGACAAGCAGGTTTTGGCAGGTGAGGTTGAGCCTGCCACTATCACAAGTGATCCCTGGGTAGGTTTGGATGACACCTACATCTTCTTAATCCATCGGTTGGAGGCCAAAACCCCCGACATGGGGCAATGTTTTGTGGTTTTGGGTACAAGAGGAAGGCATATTTCCAGGTCCAAGCGACGGCGGAAAATCACCTCATACTCCTACCCCAACCAGGCTCAGGTGATTCCCGAACCTCCTACCTCTATACGGTATCAGGACGTTAGGCTCATGGCAATGGCAGTACGTCATACCTGTCTCTTCCACCGGGCTGAAATTAAACGGATCAAGCCAATGCGCCACTACTGCTTTTATTTCATCAAGCGTGGCCCCTTGGGCCGAAGACCAGATGGGATTGGATCGACGGCCTTCATCACTATGGTCTCAGTGGGGCGTGAGTCTCCAGATCTGATGACCACTACCGCCCAAGTTGGCACCATCTTCCCATTAGGGTCTGGTAGTCCCGAAGCAGCTCCCCCCATGGAAGATCGCTCCATAAGGGGAGAAGTGGATCTGGAGGATTCTCCCCCTGCCTTTGAAGAAGGCATATCTACCACAGTCGATGAATTGGTACAGGTGAACCTTGGTAGTGAGGCAGATCTAATACCTACATTGATCAGTGCGTCTATGCCCCTTGAAGAGCAGCGACGGAATGTAGAATTCCTATGACAGCACCGTGATGTGTTCATTTGGAGTTATAAAGAGATGCCAGGACTAGATCCTCAGGTAGCCGTCCACCGCCTTGGTCTCCCGAAAAACCATCGCGGGTTCAAGAAGCCTCCCAGAAAGATGCACCCTTCTCACGGTGCCATGGTTGTGGCTGAAGTTGTCAAGCTTATTAAATCCAACTTCATCAAGGAAGTTTAGTACCCCTGTTGGCTGGCCAATATTATGCCAGTCAGGAAGAAGAACAGATAGATCAGGGTCTGTATCGACTTCCGTGATCTCATGCGCCACTATCCGAAAGATTATTTTCCCCTTCCGGAGATAGAGTTGTTGATTGATGCCACGACCGGGTTCCAAGCCCTCTTCTTCATGGATGGGTATTTCGGGTACAATCAGATCCGGATGGCCCCCAAGGACGAAGAGTCCACTGCCTTCAGGGCCCCCCAAGGTACTTTCTGTTACCAGGTTATGCCCTTCGGCCTGAAGAATGCGGGTGCCACCTATCAATGGGCCTTGCATCACATATTCAAGACAATTATCAGGATGTTGGTGGAATGCTACATGGATGATCTGGTGGTAAAATATTTCCAGCGCTAGGACCATCTCAAGGACCTTCATAAAGTGTTCGACTTCCTCCATTTCCCGCCACCTGAAGATGAACCCATTGAAGTGTGCCTTTGGGGTCACCTCCAGCAAGTTTCTTGGCTTTTTTGTCTAATACTGAGGCATCGAGATCGACCTAGAGAAGATCAAGGACATCAGCCAAATGCCTCCCCCGAGTAATATTCAGGAGCTTCTAGGTATCCAAGGCCACTTAACCTACATACGCCGATTCATTGCGAATCTGGCTGGAAAGTGTAAGCCCTTTTCCCAGCTCATGAAGAAAGGCGTCACCTATGATTGGGATGAAAAGTGTCAGACCACCATTGAGGAAATTAAGCAGTATCTGCTCCAACCTCTTGTCTTGATGCCACCCATTTTTGGGAATCCACTGGTCCTTTACGTGACCGCCTTGGAACTATCCCTTGGCACACTTCTCACCCAGAATAACAACGAGGGAACATATAACAACCTCTACTACCTCAACCGCATGGTCCTCAATATGGAAATCACCATCGATAAGAGCTTCATGGAACTCGTATTTTTCGTACAGAAATTGCGACACTACTTGCAACACCATGAGGTACAGCTGGTCTCTCGGGTAGACCCGTTAAAATACATCTTGAACCGACCTATGTTGACTGGCCGACTAGTGTGGTGGGCAGTGATCCCCCAACAGTTCGATATCAGGTTCGTACCTAAGAAGGCTATCAAAGGACAGGCGTTGGCATGATTTTTAGTTGCTCACCCAACCTCCGCGGATCATCCACTTGATCTAGGTTTTCTTGATGAGGAAATCCTCTCAGTCGATCATGCCATGCCATGCTGGCAGATGCACTTTGACGGTGCCTCCCGGAGCCCCACCAGTAGGAGACTCAACGATCCTAGGCTCAACAGAGTGGGATTGGGTATTGTCTTCATCAACCCGGAGCAAGCCTTTCTTCCATATTCGTTCCTGTTGTCAGAGGGTTTTACCAACAATGAGGCCGAATATTATGCCCTCATCACTGGCCTCGAGCAGGCCCTCGAGATCGACATGCCCCATCTGCATGTGAAAGGGGACTCCGACCTGGTCATCAAGCAGGTAAATGGTGACTATGTTGTTAGAAATCCAGAAATCGTGCCATTGTTGGAGTGCACCCTCTGTCGAAGGACTCAGTTTCCTTCTCGGCCAGAGGTTGTTCATATTCCCCAATCGCAGAACAGTCGAGCAGATGCTTTGGCCAGCCTGGCCGCGTCGCTTGCGGAGCCCGAACAGGACGACCTGATTATCCACGTAGCGCACTAGAGAGTCATTGATCTCATTACCCCAGAGGATGATTGTGGCCCACGGTTGAACCATCTTACCTCTGGTGCCCCTATGTCGGGGGGCCCAGGTACTTTAGATACGGTGATCGAAGTAGTTCCTGATTGGAGGGTGCCTTTGGTTGAATAACTCTAATGCGGTAATCTTTTTTCAGACCGGGCCAAGTGCGAGTGAATCTGACACCGTGCGCTGCAGTTTACCCTTCAGAGAAGTCCCAGCTTTGAGAAGATCCTTTACAGACATGGATTTGACGGTGTTCTCCTCTGTTGACTTCAAGGAGTCGAGATCCCTCAGGTAATGCAAGAGGTTCATGCTAGAACCTGTGGTGCCCATTAGTCTGGGTCAAAGTTGTCTCACCAAATTCAGAGGTTGGGGTACTTCTGGGCCTCCATTATCTATGACTGCATCGGGTTTTCCAAGAGGTGTCATGCATGCCAAGTTCATGCTAACTTTTTTGCATCATCCACCAGAGCTCCTCCACACTACCAAGTATTCTTGGCCCTTTGTAGTATGGGGGTTGGATGTCATAAGACCTTACCCACAGGAGATTGTTCGCCAATGCCAGTTCATTCTGACCGCTACGGATTACTTTTCCAAGTGGGAAGAGGAAATTCTGCTCAAGGAAGTAAAATCCCATTCTATCACTTACTTTGTGAGTTCCAACATCATCTATCGATTTGGAGTGCCTCACGCTATCCTCAGAGATAACATAACCAACTTCCGAGCATCCGAGCTGAAGAAATTGTACGCCAATTACAACATTCTCTCTAACCATACCTCCTGCTATCATGTGAAGGCGAATGGATAAATCAAGGAGTTTAATAAAACCCTCTCTAACATTCTACACAAAATGGTTGGTCAGAACAAGAAAATTTGTATGGACAAGCTCCCCAATGCCCTCTGAGCTTATCGGACGACAACTCACAATTCCACCCAGGTGACCCTGTATTCCCTGGTGTACGGAGCTGAGGCCATCCTACCCATCAATATTTAGTTGCCTTCATTGCGCATGGTGGTCTACGACTAGCAAGCGCCAGATAGAGTTTCTGAAATCCGTCTAGCAGAATTAGAAGCACTGGATGAGAATAGGCTTCGTGCCTTGCACAATTTGGAAAGGCATCAGAGCAGGATGGCTGGAGATTTCAATAAGAGGGTTCGTCTCCTCTCTTTCCTACAAGGCGATCTGGTGCTGGCCCTCAGGAAACCAATGATTCCTGGCAGGAAACCATCCATGTTGGAGCCCAAATGGGAGGGGCCTTTCATCATCCATAAGGTCTATCCCAATGGTGCGTACTCCCTGGTGACTTTGGATGGTGAGCGTGTTACTCCTCCCAGCAACACTAAGTTCCTCAATAAGTACTTTTCCTGAGCCTAAGGGTCCTGCATGACCCTAAACTACAACCGCGGTCCCCCATGACCTTAAACTGGATCACGGTCCCGCAGGACCCTAAACTGCATTTGGTCCTACATTTGGGCCCCCAGGCCCCCCATGACCATAAAATGGATAAGGGTCCCCCATGACCTTAAACTGGATTACGGTCCAGCATGACCTTAAACTACATTTGGCCCTATAGTTGGGCCCCTTTGGTCTGAGTTCTAAGACCTTAAACTAGGATCCTTGTGGTACAACATGACCTTAAACTACATGCTCGTCCTTACTGCAAGACATTAAACTGCAAGCCGGGAAGGCCTTCCTAACTGAGGCCCAGCCTCAGGCCCCTTGGCCTTCTCGGTCCCCTTAGCCCTAGTCCTTACCTAGAGTGTGCAGTGTGGTGTAGGATTATGTCCTCATTAACCATGGGTTACCCGCTGCGCTGTACAAATTCCTGGATGAAATTCCTCTCATCGTCCTACATGACGTTAAACTGTGCTTCTAGAACTACGTGCAGCTTGATTCCCATCCTTATAGGATACATAGGACTGCCTGAACGTCTAGGTTTCAGGTCCATCCCCATCTCTTATGATATCCCATGATCTCCCGGTTACCTCGGTCTCTTGGATTATCCCTCCCCGCAGGGGGATATATAGGTGTGGTAAAGGGTTTTTGCCACTATGCCCCCTTCTCTCAAGAATCCTCCATCTTTTGGCCACTCCCAAACTGAGCCCTTCGACCCTTTCCAGTGGTCTTCTAATGTGCTTAGAGTACTCTGGTCTAGGACCCGGAGTGTCATATTCGACTTAGGAAATGTTTTGTCCACTTGTCATGCTTCGTGATCCCTTTCATTTGGGCCCCCGATATCTTTCACACTCGGAGGGACCCCCAAGAACAGCTTAGATACAACGCATAAGGGATCTCCTACCATCACGGGCCAACACCCCTGAGGGTTTTAGACAAACAATTGATACAAATTCTGCGTTGCGAACATGGTCAGCGGTCAATGCTCATTTGTTTGTCCCCATTTTAGGCTAACGCGACAGGATGCTGTGTTGCGAACATGGTCAGCAGTAATCCTCAGTCATCATGCCAGCTCCTTTAGGCCCTGAATGTTGGTTGCATGATTTACATTATGTTCCACCCTATCATGTCAAGGTGGAATCTCGACACTCCTTGCACTAACCCTCAGTGCACCCCCACATGTCAGGTGGACGAAACTATGTACTGGCATCTCTTGGGGCTCCCTTGATCCGAGCACCAAGGTTTTATGCTTGGGTTTTCTCTAAGGACCATGCATAGCTTGACCCTCATCCCCATGGGAAATGTGGAGTCACCCAAACATTGCGTTTCGGGCCCAACTCAGCTGGAATCTAGTGTTTCCTGCCCCCCCTGATTGTTGGACCCTCGTCAGATCCTTGGCCCAAGGCTCCTCTCCTGGAATTGTGTGCAGTGATGGTACGAGAATATGCCCTCATATACATTGGGTGAGCCTTATCACATCATGCATGTTCCCCGAGGTCTAAGCCATATGACCTTAAATTGTGCTGATTGGTCCTACCACATGACCATAAACTGTGATGATATCGTCCTGACCGCACGACGGAAAACGACACTACATTGTGGTGACCTCCCTATGGGGGGAATCACATTGGGTATTGGTCAATTACCATACCATTTGTCAGTTCCTGTATACGGCTTGATTATTGTGGCGATGCTAGGAATTTCTACCCTAGGTCGGTTGTTCCATGAAAGAAAACCCATTCACCTTCAAGAAAAAACAAGACGTATCAAATGCCACTTCTTTTGGTGTGAGGGCTAGACCTTCACACCTATTTCATCCTTTGTATAGGTACCATATTGTGTCGTGCCCCCCTTTCAAGAACTACGTACAGCTTGATCCCCATTCTCTTGGGGTATGTAGGAATGCCCAGACCTCTCATCTTAGGGTCCATCTTGGGGTCTGCTAATTCATCATGTCTGTCCCACCATTGGTACCTTGACTATGAGGTCGTGTGGTATGGTGAGAAGGACTACGTCCTCATTCATGTCAGGTTTGCGATAGCCACACCACGTGCACCCTGTTATGAGAATTAGCCCTCCAGTTTCTTGTCCTACACGACATTAAAAGGCACCCCCAAGAACTACGTATGGCTTGATTCTCATCCTTATGAGATACTTAGGAGTGCCTGGGCACTTTCCCACAGGCCCAGCCTAACTTTTGTGTTCGTTCCCTTGACCTAAACACGTCTCCAAGGAGCACATGGTAAGCAGGACCTTGCACCCATTCACGTCGGGTTTCACAACCTCTTTACCATGGGTCTCCCACTTACCTTACTCCTTTGGTCCAAGCTGTAAGACCTTAAACTATGTTCCTTTTCTAGAACTATGCGTGGATTGATTCTCATCCTTATGAGGTGCGTAGGAACTCCTGGACATTTCGTCTTGGGTCCAGCCCCAGTGATTACCAAATCCTGTCCTTCCTCACCATCGTCCCCTTGGCCTAGCTTCTTGGGCAGTGGTGTAATTGCGTAATTTACCCCGAATAAGTTCGGGATGCCCCATAGTGATGTTGGGAAGTGATAGTTCTCTAGTCAGAGAGGTCCTATCTGAAAATTGGGATGATCTGTGACCAGATTAATATGTCTACCTAATGCGCCTCCACCACGGTGACACAATTTTGGGAGTGTTGGATTCTGTTCGAACAAACCACCACTCCGCTTTCCATGCTTTCCTTCCCCTTTATTCAGATCCTCGTCCTCTTTCATGTTTGATGGGACCCCCTAAAAGTATGGATGATAGACCTTTGGTCCGCCTACTGTAGCAATATGGATGATAGACCTTTGGTCTGCCTGTTGTAAAAATATGGATGATTGATCTACGGTCCGCCTACTGTCCTAGGACAATGTTCTGGAGGATAGGTCATGTTTGATGGGACCCCCTAACAGTATGGATGCTAGACCTGTGGTCCGCCTGCTATAACAATATGGATGAAAGACCTTTGATCTGCCTGTTGTAACAATATGGATGATTGAACTACGGTCTGCCTGCTGTCCTGGGCCAACGTTCCAGAAGAATGATTGATAATGTTTGAGTTAGGCTCTGTGTTGCAAACATGGTCAACAGTCAGCCCTCATTTATTGTCCCCATTTCAGGCCAATGCGATATGGATGCTGAGTTTCCGCCACGGTTAACAGTTATCTTCTATCGTCGCGCCACCCATAGTGTTCCGAATTTGGGTAATGTGATTCACCTCTTTCATCTCCCTATGTTCAGATGGATTTCAATGCCCCTGGAATTGCCTCGCTCGTGTGTCAGAACACATTGAGAAGATGATATATCAATCAGTCTGTGGTCCCCTTCTCAGAAGTCTAGGTCCGATTTCGGATGCCTGGAGCTTGGTTGACTCCCCACAGTCAGACGAAATGATAACATAAGCGTCCTATGTTTCTCACATTGGGTGCGACCCACATGAGCTTAGGGGTGAGTTGTTATTCATTTCAGCATTATGGTTGAGCATATCAAACCAAAATGTATAGACAAATAGATTGGTCCACACATTGGATCAAAATATTGAGCAGTGAAAGCAAAATGTTCATGGGATGGACAAAACAGAGCCCTTAAGGATCTGTGTGCAGGATTAATCTTTCCAATGTTTCTACCCTTTGGCTAGTAGCCTCCAGGACTGCTTCTCGCTCCCTGAAGACTCTCTATTCATCAGCAGCCGCAGAGAACAGTTCGCCAACCCTAGCTTGTGCCTGCGCCCGTTCGGTTTGAAGTATGGTAATATGGTGACTCGCCTCCCTCAATTTTTCTTGGGCGTTAGCCAGCTAGGCCGTCAGTTTCTCCAAAAGCTCATAGCATGTCGCAATGAAGGCCTCCTTCTCTACTGCCTGCCCTTCAAGGCGCCGGACTTCCTGCACTGCCCTTAGGAATGCTCGGGTGTTCACTAATATGTCCCGACACTAAGAAACGTCGGTGCACCGGCCGCTCTCACGTATCTTCTCGGCCATGTATTCACAGACCATCAGATGAAGACGTTGAGAATCAGCCCCTCCGGCACACAGGAAGCGCAACCAGGTCTGGAGTGATCCCATCCACCTTAGCCAATCCGCCTGAGGCTTCCTGAGAAAGCGCTGAATACACTTCCACCCTTTGCATCGTGTCATCTGGATCTCCTCGGCTGCTTCTGAGTCTGAGTCATCTATCTCCTCGGGATTTCCTGGCCGGTACGCAGGAAAGGCATCTAGCAGGTCAGTAGTAGGGTCTGCCATAGGGATGTCTTCATGAGGAATAGGATCCTCGACATCCGGGCGACCTTCCTCTCTCTCCCCGACAGTGGCGGTGCCTCCGTCAGCTCCCAACCTTGCTACGATGACAACACCGCTGATTTCCATCACCCCCTGCTCACCTATTGTCGAGGCCGACTCAATTTGGGCAGTATGTTCTTGTGGGGGCGGTATGTCTGCCACTAGTCCACTCACGGACGACCTAGGCTCAGTAGCCCGACAAGCCTCCAACGCCAAGATCACTGTACGAGGAGCATCCTGATTAGTTGGGATTTCTGACAATAGTCACCAGTAGCGAAGAAAGGGACTTACAGGAACCCAGATCATGAGTCTTCAGTGTTCTGGATAGTATAGGAGTTGTCGTGCCATGAGACCCCTCAGCGCTTGTTAGTTCAATAATGGGCATCGGAGCCCCGTCCTGTCCCACCAGCGCTTATCCTAATTCCTCTATTTGGGATGCCTGATTAGCACCTATGGGCACCTGAGTAAGATAGAGAAATGGATTAGAAATTTTAGAAGATAATGGATGAAGAAGGAAGATGAATAAGAATAAATACAAACCTCGAGTATCTCGGTTATGTCGGGATCAGAGCCGATGATCTCGCCGCTCTCCCAGAGACTCCCTTGGTAGGCCTCCCCCTGCGACCCCTCATCTTCGGGTTCTCCTTATCCTTCACCTTCTCCTTCATCTTCTCCTTCGCATTCGCCTTCTCCTGTTTCCTCCTCTCCCTCTGACTCCTCATCATTGTCGCCTTCTCCCGGCGGCATCAATTCTGAATCATGCTCTTGGTCGAGCATCACTTTCACCAGGAAAGGTGGCTCCGCACGTCGACCCCTTTGGCGCACGTATGTGTCCATGGCCGTCATATATGCATGCCACCGATGGAATTTTACCCGACCGGTAACTCGAATGAGCCCGACCTCTTATAGCTGGATCCGGTCATGCATTATCTTCTTCTAAATGGATTCAACGCTCATTGATTGCCGCAGAGTCATCTAGGCCGACCACAATGTCGGGAAAATTGCATCTTGGGAAGGTTCGAGTAGGTATCTTATCTGCTTCCTGGGTAGCTCTCTGGCCACCTCGTGTGACCCCCTTATGGGCAATGAGGTCGCAGTGGCACCATGCGATGTCCCCGCTACTGAGGTCCCAGCCTGTGCAGGCCTTGCTGCCTGATGCACCCCTAGTTACCCCCTTCTAGCAGCACCTTTCCTGCTCCCTCGTCACCCAGTTTCCACACGGGTAGTCTCAAGTTTTCGAACTCGTTTATGTAATAGCCCCTCAGGGTACGCGATAGTACAGTGTTCGGCGTACTCGTTTGATAAACCAGCATCAATACTAGTGGGAGGAAGGGTGATGGAGTCACCAGAGCCATAAGTGGTGAACATTAACTATATCTGGCGAAGGACGCATGGATTCTTCTCCTCTCGGATGTCTGTGAATACCTTCTTCAGCATTCCCTGGAGGAACCCAAACTGCCTGGCGAATCAGGACGGTACGTAAGGCTCACAGATGATCTTCCCGTCAATCCGAGCTATAAGAACCCCGCCTCGGATGCTCTGGAAGCATTCTTATTGCTCCAGCGAGCCTTGACCATTATCCACCATTTGGATGACCGACGTGTGGAATGTGATGAAGTTGAAATTGGCATGGTTACCGATTCAGATCCTTACACCCTCCTCGTTGAGTGTCATCGGTGAAACCCCAGCAATGTTCAAGAGAGATGGTCACAGGTCGTCACCCGGAGGACGAATGTCGTTCAGGAAGGTGTATCTGCCAAGATGAGCCGCCAACCAGCCGTGAAAGATCTGGAAGGGGCCACACACCCTCCGAGGCGACCCCTCTCTGGAGATACATCCCTGAATGGAATACAACCTACCTAGCACGAGGACCCCCAGATTGAACCGTTTGTTGGCAGCCATGGTGCCTGCCATCACCAGTGTTTCTAGATGGATGCCCATTCTTGCGTCCCGCACCGACAGAAGCCACCCACTTAGGAAGGTGGTGAGGAACCCAACATATCAGACAGTTAGGTCCTGGGCCTCAATGATGCGGTAGCCCCACGATTGGTACTGCCCCGCCTCTGAGGTCCTCAAGTACAATCCATTCTTCCTCCTCTGGGCCGTGGTTAGGCACCGTTTACCCCGCCCTGACATCTTGATTGTCGGGTCCTTCTCCAGGAACTGGCTGAACCAGTCCTTGTGGGCAATGCACTTCAAGAATTCCTTGACCCCCAACCTCTCTTTGGCCAGCTCCAACAGGTGCCATGTCAGCATGGGGGTCTGTGACCTGTCTTCCCAGGTGTTCATTGGAGGGATGAACTCGTCATATTGGTAGCCTTCTAGTGGGATACCTCCAATGTAGTGAACATCCCAGAGGCTGATACCAACTTCCCCATGGTGAAGTTGGAATGTGTTGGAGTCAGGGGACCATCGGGTAAATAGCTCCGGCCCGAGTTCGGCTTGACGATAAAAGTGGAACTGCGATGTCCACACCGCCTCAAACAGACCAATGTGCCGAAGCTTGGCCCCAAATTGGTCACATGTATGGCACACCCAGTACGCCCAGGACCACTCACTATTGAAGTTTCCTCCGGTCTGCAGGTCCCAATCCTGCAGCCAGCCCTTGGTGTCGTCTGTGATGCTCTGACGGAACGTGCTCACGTAGAGGGTCGGGGAGCTTTCTACAACAAGATCACCTCCATCAATGGTCTTGCTCCTCGAGTTTAGGACATACACATCCATGTGTTTGGTCTCTATAGCAGGATGAACATTTTTGGTGATGTTGTGACGAGGAAGGTTGTCCTCCCGGGTCACCCATGACCGCGGTGTGTCCACCTCGAAGCCCGGCAGTGAGACCTCCTCCAGGATGCCGAAGTTCCAGAGAGGGAGGTTGTTGGACAGAGGATACTCTTTCTGGGAATGGGTCAATAGGTGGAACAAGGTAAGGTTGTCGGAAACAACCACCTTGGCACCATAAACCTCTTCATTTGCCGCCATTTCAGCTCTACGAGCAGCAGTTTCCCCCTCATCAACATTGTTTGCGGCCATCTCTAATGTTTTGAGAGTTGTGAAAAATCCGGATGAGGTGCACAGAATTGGAGAGAGTGGCACAAAATTTGGGTCTTATCCATGCAATCCAGGAGTTAAGCGCAAAATCAGAGCACTTAGCGCGGAATATCCCGAGTTCGTGCATAAATGCGGCTGGAATTCGGAAGGAATTGCGCGCTGCCAAAGCATTTTTTACGCACAACTGCAGAAATAATTTCGTGCGTGAGAGTGTTGAGCCTATTGCGCAGAAAATAATCAGTACGGAACTTGGGACCCAGTTACCATTTTTATAGGCGAGGCTGGGGTTCCACGCCGCGCATAAAACGAATTCCACGCCAACCCAGAGTTTTGTGCGCCCTGTTTGGATTTTACGGGCAAAGTGCCCATGAAATCCACCGTTTTGGCATTTCGGCATTTCCCTCAGAATCCGATCATTGTGACCTCTCGCCGACCCAATTCCGAGGGGGGGAATTTGTAGACACTGAAAAAAGGCCGTAACTCCTAAAGGAAGTTTATAAATGACAAAGCGAAGTCATATTCGGATTCGGAGGCTCGGTCCGGAGGGCCCAGAAGTGGTGCCCGAAATTAAAGAGGACTTACGTGAAAAAATATTGATCGCGCGAAGTAAGCCTAGGATTCGCAGAAAAGCACTGGTGAGGTGCGCAATTTTACATGCCCGGTTCTGTGCGGTAAGGCCTTTCACGCTGACTGGTCCTAGCGCAGTCAATTTCGCGTGCCGCCCAGATTCTGTGATGCCTGCGACCTATAAATAGAAGGAGACCCCTTCCGTTTTGGGGTTGCGGAATTCGGACCAGCTGCCGTGCGCGAAATTGGACTCCCCCGCGCGCAATATGACTTTCAGGTATTGACCCTTTTCACACAACCTTGCCCTGGGGTTCGCCTTCATGCACAATCCCACCTGCTTAAATAAAATTGCAAACTCCTCTGGGTTCCTCCATTGCGCGCAATCACTTCCATTGCACGCACTCCCTCCTTTGCGTGAGAAACCCAATTGCGTGCAAACCCATCATTAGGTTTTGACCTACCTTAGGGATCAATCGTTTCCCCCACGCACAATCCAAGCCCGTTGCGTGCAATTTTCCCTTGCCGAACGCAATCCCCCTGCCCCAATTGCGCTCCATCCCGGTGTTTTGCGCGCAAACCATCTCTTTACGTGCAAACCCTAGAACCCCTCACCTTGACGCCCCCCAGGGCGCCTCTCTGCTTAGGCGCATAATGTCATCTATATGGGGCATGCATGCCATGTGTTGTTTTCCCATACGACCTTCTAGGATTGTAGGAAGTAACCTCAAGGTACCTTGGGCGGTGTTTCCCATTGCGTTGATTTGCCTCATGCTTCTTCCCATAGGCACGCTAACAGCTATTGTTTCTTCGCATAGCCACGGTAACATGGACCCCTCAATGGTTCGCCCTACGACCCCGCTTCACCATGACCTTGCCAATTCCTTCCCTCCCACAAGGGGTAGAGGGTGTCGGTCATGTAAGACCTAGGGGTGTGGAGTGAACCCACCTCATCTGAGATGCGGATGTTAAACTACCAAGCACCTCGTCCTCAACACATGACATTAAACTGTGATCTGACCCCGTGCCTCGCATGCAGGGTCCCCCCAGCTCGGACGTTCTTTACACTGCTTGTCTCCATGGGAATGGAATCTTCCTCACATGGAATGATATCCTCCCTCTCGGAGTGGAGTTTTTCCATGGGGGAAGGGCTGCCTCAGAGCATAATCCCCTAGGCTCTCTTGCGGAAGGTAGCACCCATACACCTCCATACTTCCCCACTGCCAAGGACAGGGGAGGGCGTGATAGGGAATGAGGCATCTCATTTGTTCGGTCCTAAATCCCTCTCCCTCTGTGCTTTGTCGCATCACGGGACTCCATCCTGGAGTAAGCCCCGACACTAAGGGCCGCTCAACGCGTAAGCCCCTCTTCACTTCTCACGGACGCACCCTTTGCGACGTGATCATCTGGTCCCTACTGCCTCTTGTTTCTCACACCGAGCATGACTCACGTGGGCTTAGAGTGAGCATGGACCATGAAACACTCTTTGGGCCACATAAGAGCGTAAGACCCATCCCAGTGAACTATGAGGACTTTGATCTGTGCTAAAGCATGGTACGCAGGTAGCCTCCACGTGGTTCAAGCCCACCACCCGGTCGTTCCGACCTCTTCACGTCGGTTCGCCAACACTTTGGGCCGCCTCAGAGCGTAAGCCCCAAATTTTCTGTCCATCATGACGTTAAACTCTATGCCCGTCCAGCATGACGTTAAAATGTATGCCCATCCAGCATGACGTTAAACTGTCTACCTCGTCCCGCATGACATTAAACTGTATACCGTCCCACATGACGTTAAACAGTATGCCCGAACTATGAGGACTTTGATCCGTGCTAAAGAATGGTACGTAGGTAGCATCCACGAGGTTCAAGCCCATCACTCAGTTGTTCTGACCCCTTGGTTTTGGTTCACCAACCACCATTATGGACCGCCTCAAGGCGTAAGCACCGTATCCATCCATTATGGGCTGTCTCAGAGCGTAAGCCCCATATTCCCCCGTCCCGCATGACGTTAAACTATATGCCCAAACTACGTGGACTTTGATCCATGCTAAAGCATGGTACGTAGGTAGACTCCATGAGGTTCAAGCCACCTTCACTCCATCACCCATCCTGGTTCCTACCCAGGCCACCACATCCCGGTGGTATCATTCCACCTTGTTCCACTCCATAGTATCCGGGAAGCTGCCCAAGTGCTGACCCCAACATCGGAGTTCCCTTCAGGGGGTTCTTTTATCTGATCCACTCTTAGTGTTTCAATCAGTCTGATCCATCTCCGCAAGACGTTAAACTTGTGGCATACCCCGTGTTAAACATGGGAAGCTGGGGAAAACCTCAGATACATGTCTATGGCATGCCAATTCCCCGCGTTCGATGTGGGATGTCTCTGGATTCCGCGCCCTCGAGAAGCCCTACAATAAGGGATAGAAGACAGACATACCAATCCCCTAGCGTCAAGACACGCCAACGATGCCCCAGCGTGACCATTCTCCTCACCAAAGGTTGCTTCCCCGACCAGACCCCTTGGAGCATCTCGACGAAAGCAACATAATTAACTAGTGTCCATGAAGATATGGCATTGGGAATGAGATTCACGAATACATATTAAATATATGAGGGAGACCCGGACAAGGTGACGAGCTTCGAGGAGGAATCCACGGAATGAAGAACCAATATCCCATCAACCCGGTTTCGATCAAGGAGTAGACATCCCTGAACAAGGAACAGATGTTGCTTGCCTTTGGAAAGTGGGAATGCAGGGCCACAAGCCGCACGTCCTCCCCTGCGTGGCAGATGCACGCGCGCCCCGACGAAAGCATCAGAAACAAAAAAATTTAAACATTCATCAATAATTCCATTAGGCACTTCAATCCCCCCTTTGGTTTTTTTGTTAACCATAATCAACTATTCTAAAAATAAAAAATATTATCAGAGAAGCATCAAATAATAACATTTTTCATGTGATAAGAATCTTGAAACCACACCCATGATAGGGTAGTGTTTTTAATATAATTCCATATATCAGTGATAATAAATCCTTGTCCAAGTAATTTAAATACTCTCCCCCATCAATCCATACACTTTATCCCCCTTTTGATGACAATCAAAACTCTGAATAAAAAATATAGAAGATGCATAGTTATGACTCTTATCCCCCTTTGAAAACACATCCATTTAAAAGTGGTGATTATTATATAAATCCTCAAGTGATTGGAGAAGGTTGAACATGTAGTTTTAACATCAATCATAAAATCCTATCTCATGGAATTGCCTTTGTAAAAATGTATACAATATGATATTTAGTGCAGATGTATTCAAGTTTCACATCACCACTGGCCACTCACTCTTCAATTAAATGATATCTAATATCAATTTATTTTCATATAGATTTCTGTAATGGGTTATTTAATAGATTTATAACACCTTAATTATCATAATAAATTAATAGTGACCTCATAGTCTTACATTTTTGGCCTTTCAACAACACTTTCATCCATAGAATCTGTGTACATGCATGTGTAGTAGCTACATACTTATCTTCTTCTAGGATAAGTATCACTGAATTTTAAATTTTATTTAACCAAATCACATATCATTCACCAATAAATAATGTTATGTTTGAATTGGATTTTAAATCATTGCAATCGCCTACCTAGTTTGTATATGTGAATCCTAGAAAATTGAAATCTTCACTATTTCCATATAATAAACCATAATTCAATGTGCGTATCACACACCTTAGAATTATTTTAGATTATATAATAGTATACTCTTTTTTATCACTATAAAACCTTACATAAGTATTCACCACACAAGATATATTTTTTCTTGGAGTTTTTAGAAAAACTAGGCTTGCAATGATTCTTCTACATTCCATTTTATCAACACTATTAATACGATTATATTTATATATCTTAATTTCAACTAAAATGGGACTTGAAATTTCAACTTAATATTCCATTCAAAAAAATTTTCAACAATTATCTATAATATTTAACTTTTGATAAGAATATGTAATCATATCTCCACTAAATTTATAAACCCATAAAATATATCACCTAGCATGGATATCATAGAAATCATTTTCATCGATTCTAACAATTCATTGTTGATTTATTATTTTTTCCTAAAAAATATAATGTAATATAAATATACAAATCCAATTAAAGTACCTATGGATATTTCATTCACATATAGGTTGATATCAGCCTATCCCTTTGTAAAATTATTACCTCTCAAATAACCATACAATTTATAATACCAGGACCAATGGGATTGTTTTAATACATACAAATATTTCTTTAACCTACAAACATATTATATAAGATAAAACCATCATGTTATTCAATGAAAAATTATTACTCTATACCACTATTTTAATGGATAAATTTAAAATCTATTTGATAAAACTTGTCTTTTTTATTTTCTAAAACTGTCAAGAATATTCTAATTATTTCCAAGAATTCCACTACAGAAAAGGTTTCATCAAAATAAAGGATTTACATCCATGAGTATCCTTTTTGTACAACCCTAGTCATGTTTCTTGGTACTTTACATTTCTTATTCATTTTTTTTCTAAAAAACCACTTTGTTCCAATCACATCTTTATTTTCAGGTCTTTTCACAAGATCTTAATTGGATCTATTCTCAATTAAATCAGGTTCTTTATTCATTAATTTTATCCAATCCTCATGATCAATTTGAAAAATACTATTTAAATATCAATTAGTGATGTATTTTTAGTTTGATATTCAAGTATAAATCTCCTTATTTAAATTAGATCCTATTATCTTATAATTATATTTTCTATTTCAATATGTTTCTTGAGCTTTCAAAATTTTAATCTCTCATTTCTAGAATTACCATCCTCATTACTATTCTATTCAGAATCAATATCAATAATGGTTAGATCCTTTTAGATTATTCTTCATTCATATTTTATGAAAACTAATTTCTTCTCGATTCATATTTTTATAAATCTATATCAATTATCATATCTAATTTACTATAATTGTAAATACTTTTCACATAAAAATAGTTAACTAGCTTGTAAATCTTTTTATTCGAACATATATATCCAACAAAATTTTATTAGTAGTCAATGAAGATACCTTATTATATATTTTATCTAAATTTTCCTAGAACACTTTTTTTGATATTCATAGAGAGAGGGCTACAAAAAAATTATTGTACTAAATATTTGGTTTTATTTTGTATCACATCTCATATGGTGTCATATTTTTCTCAACCCTTAAACAAATACCTATTCTATTTGTGTAAAATAGTATATAGAACATATTTCAAAAAATATTTTGAGATATTTTGTTTAACTAACATAGTTATAACCATAGCAACTATACTTTTATTCCTCCTCTCTACTAAAAAACCTTTCTAGGGAGTATATAGTGTACTATATTGATACCTGATTCAATTTTTATCATGATAGATTTTAAAATCATCTAATTTTTACTTCTTTCCATTATCTGATATCTTTTTATTTATGTAGAGACCAGAATATTTCTCAAATTTCCTTTTAAATATTTTGAATATTCCAATAACTTCTAATTTTTGATTTATAAAAATGAAATTGGTCATCTGGTTTTTGGAATGAATGGAAATAATAAAGTATAAATCACCCATAGAATAATTTTATCTCACAGACCCACATAAGCTAGTGTGGATGAGTTTAAGCGGTTTAATAAACCAAATAACTTCTACTTTGTGATAACCTTGATCAAAATTTTCATTTTGAAAAGTTTCACATATATCATCTATTTCATTCTTATGATTAGGAAAATATATCACAATATTAAACCTCTAAATTTTACTCAATCATCTGGCTAAGATGACCAGGCCTAATGTTCCATAGAATGCTTTCATATTTGAAACTAAAATAAAAATAGTTGGTAGGATTAACAATTTTAAATAGATTCCCATTTCCCATATTATTTTGGTGATGATACTTACATAGATTTTTCTTTTGATTATAGATGAGTCTTTATTAATGATTATTGTACATCCATAATCACATATGTAACTGACACTCAAAAAACATTCTTTATCCCCTTAACAAATAATATATAATTTGACTTCAGACTTTGATATTATATTTTAGTTGAGAAAATTCCCTTGATTTTTAGAGAAGATCATTGATAAAGGTCATTACTCCTTCATTATTTTAAATATTCTTCAAAATTTTCATTTCACCAGTCATGTGGGAGGAATAAACATGGTCTAAAATCCATGACTTAGTTCTATTGAAGGATTTTAGTAGAACTTTGAAAACAATGACTTCTATTCCTTCACCTTTTGAATATACTTTTCTTTCTCATCATAGGGAATCTGTCCAAGTAGTCTATTCATGAACACCTCAAAAAAATGAACCTACTGATCATATCTTCCACAAATTTATTATAATAGATCTAACCTAGTTAAAAATTACTTTTATTTGAGATTATCTTTTCATATTCTTAGAATAAATTCTCTTTGATTCTTGCCTCTTCCCTAGTATTGATATATTGAACTTGTATGAGTGGGATTTGAATCCAAATACTCTATCACACCATAATTATCCTTTATATTTTATACCAAGAATAATTTTATCCATAATATTATTTCTACTATCATCCCAGAAGTAGAGACTATCCATACTTTGGGGGAAGTGATGTTAATGAGATATCATTATTTTCTTTTAATGTAGAAGAGTGTTTCTCATTGGTAATCCTAGTAAAAAATATTATAGAATTGGTTTTTTAACTGAAATTTTTATAGGAAACATGTTTATTTTGATATTTATTAGGAGAAAAATTAACCCACCTATTTAGATAATTATTTTTACCATCTTATGATGATTTAGCCTTAACCGAAACTACTTTGTCAAAGTCTCCTCTTATCTTATTTAAATCATTTTCATCTGAAAGATACATTGATTTGATCATTATTAGTTCTTATTATCTTAGTTTAAATTTATCCTTATGGTATTTCACCATGTTATATTGAACAACCAAATTCAATTTTTATTTTTTGATTTCATTAATATTATAAAATTCCATTTTGATATAATACTTATTTTCTATAGTAATATTTTTAGTTTATATTATCAATAACCTCTTATACTTCTTGTGTTTTGTGTTCTTCTCAATATATAGTTTTAATTCATTCTTCAACATGTGTTCCATCTCTTTTCTTTCACTTTAACATTCTTTATTTCTCTAGGTTTTAACAACATTTTCAATATGGTCTGTAAAATTTATGATATTTTCAATAGATATATATTTTTGTGGACTATTTTATGAGGAATCATATTTATATTTTCTCATAAATATTTTCTTTTTTTCTTCTATATAACTTCTTCTTAATTACAAAAAAATTGTTTATATATTTTTATATTTCAACCCATTTTTTCTATGGTTTCTTATCATGTTCGTATGATTCATGCTCAACATACTTCTTCTTTGGAAACTTAATAGAAAAGTGTCCAATCCCATTACAATTATAACACCTTGTGGGAGTTTGTGTTTATTTTTTCACATTATATTATTTTATTTTATTAATATAATATAAATAATTTTATTATCATTATAATATTCTTCCTCATTATCAGATTCAATTGAAAACTCATCTTTATCTTCTATGATTTTGAGTTTTCTAATGGCCACTGAATCCATTTCATCTTTGAGCTTATTTTTAGAAGCTGTATTTTTTATTATTTTATAATCAATGAGAATATTATGTAATTAATCAAGGGTAATATTCTCAATATATCATAAAGAAGAAATATTATGGTCAAACATGTCTGTAAAATTTATAATTATCTTTTGGACAATTGAGAAATCATCCAACATATCTCCATACCCTCAAATATTTATTATAATTTAATTGAATCTTGTAAAGTAATCATAAATTTTTTCTTTATCATCCATATTTATATCCTAAAATATACTTTTCCAAATATTCAAGTTGGGCTGCTTGAATTTTACATTTATTTTGTTATCTTATCCCAAATTTACATAGAAGTTTGAATCCCCATGATTTTTTTTGTAAACCATTTTTGGTGGATACATAAGAATGAAATTTTGAGCTTTAATATTAACGTCTATATTTCTCTTATCATTAAATGATATTGGAACATCCTTATCAATGGGTATAAATCCCATTTTTGTGATATCTCTATCTTTTAGGTTGAAATACATATGATAGATTAACAACTTGTTCTTATAGTTGTGATAGTTCTTTCCATCGAATATAGGGAAACCCTTTATTTTGATTGAATATTTTTCATATTTATCTTCAATCATGATTAGAAATTTTAGAGAAAACCTGGTTAGATATGATACCATTTTACATTTTAGGGTTTAGTTATATCACTAAGATGGTGTGGGGGGAATTATTAATAGTTTTTTAATGATTCATTACTTTTTAAATCACCCTCTGTGACTGGTTAAAGTCTAATCATATTTTCTTTTGTCTCTTATAATTAATAAAATATATATATAATTAAAAGACATAAGATACATTTGATTTTTACCAAGTTCAGAACATTCATGGAAGAATTACTTTTTTATATGATTGGTTATTCTACCTAGTCCTAGGTTCTTCCAAGATAAACTCAAGTTGTTAAAATGGGAATCTTTAAAATACCTTAATGTAACCTCCATCAATATAGATACACACTATGATTTTTAAATTTTCACTAGAATCATATCTTCTTTCACTTAGTACAATAAGTTCAAAACCAAATAATTAATATCATTTCTTAATCCTAGTTTCTCTAGAAATAATGGATGAAGATATTACTCACTTAGCCTTAAATTTCACTAGAATAACATGTGATTAATTCTTCTGAAACGTCAACATATGATAATCATGATTAGATAAATTAGACATGGTTACTCCCCTTAGATATTTAGTGATCTAGTTCTATTATCTCATTTCTTCTAAATGTATATGGAATTCAGTATTTCCTCTTACCTCTTTGATACAAAATTTCTTCAACACAGTATAGTATCAAATTCTCTCATCAATTATTAAACAAAATTTATTCCTTCATTTTTTTCTTTTATATTTATATGATTATGTTAATATAATTTTCCATATTTTTACTATAGAAATACACAATAATTCTCAACAAAAAAATCTTCATCTATTTTTAATTGATCAATATAATCCCATAATTCAATCCTCATTTTAATTCATTTAAATAATGGCCAAAATATCTATTTAAATATCCAAGAGACTGAAAATATGTTATTCCTTAAAACACTCCATGAAATTTATGGTTTGTTCAAAATTCATTCATACTAGTATGTAGGTTTTTCTGAATAAAAATTTATGATGTGCCATCTCAGCTTGTGTCATAACTTCCTTGATTCATAGAATTACTTTTGGATTGATTAGATATACTCAACTTGAATCAAAATTTCCTTTGATTCATTGTGTTGTTTAATGAATTTAAAAAATAGATCTTTCACTATCTAGATTAATCTTCACTGATATTTCATTAAGTTTTTAAACATTACAAAGTTCCATAAATATGAGTGGTGGCTAAATAATTGGTGATTTTTTTAGGGAAACATATATTTTGTAAGGTTAAATGATCATTATGTAAATATAGTAGAGTCCTTAAATTTTTAAAATTTTAGAAAAAACCCATTTTATAAGAATAAATGATCATTATAATATATGAATTAACCTTTATAAAGTTTAAAACCATCTTTATAAAGTCCTCAAAATCCTTAAAAAGTTGGAAATTCATCCTTATAAATTTCACATGCCTTTTCCAAAATCACATTTAGAGATAGAGGATGAATCCTATGGTATATGACTATTATGAGGTCTGTAAAAGATCTATAAATAATCCATAAATCAACCTTATGTGATGAAAATTACTATTATTGAGTCTCCAACGACTGTTACAGAGTTTGTAAAATTTCTTTATGGTATATTCATGTTTTTTTTCATTTTTTCAACTCCCGAAACGAAATGACTAATATAAAATGATGACTCTTACTGCGAGATGACTTAAATAATTTACATATCTGGAAAATTATACCGCATATTTAGAAAATAACCACAAAACCTCATATATTATTTATTTTATATCACAATTTTTTTCAAAAAATCATCAAAAAAATTCTCAAACATTCACCTCAACCTATAAAAATGGTTGAAAAAGACAAACTTTCATCAATAACTCCATAGAGAAATTCAACTTCCATCCTTATCCAAATCTTCAAAAATTTCCATAAAATCAATAATAAGGTATATTACCAAGAAACACAAAAAATATATATTAATATTCACTCTATTTCATAGGAAACATTCCAATATTCTCTAATCTAAATATTTTTTTTTTCAATATTCACCCTCTTGTTTTTTTCAAAATCTAAAGTATCTCCAATTACCTTTATTAAAATTAAAATTTAGCACAAGAAAAAATATAAATAAAATAAATCTTCCATCACTATAAATCTATGTTAGAAAATATCAGTGTAGATTAAAATAGATCAGTAGATAATTCTATCCTTAATTCACACCTTTGTGTTCTATGAAGGAACTTGTTAATAAATGTCAAAACTCTATCAAGCTCCTCATTCCTTCAACCATATCATTCTCATTATTAATCATCCTTGTGGATTTTATGTCCCACTATCTCATATAATAACCCCCTTAAATATATAATTTATCTTAAGATAAAATTTATACTATTTCACTACTTATTTATCTCTTAAATATCTCCCTCTTGTAAAATTATCAAGTATTCAAGGGTTTTACAATATTTATCTCCCTTTTTATTTCCTTAATTTCTTCCCCATTGACATTAAAACCAAAGTGGTAATATCCTACCAATAAAAAAATATCCATGTTGTATATTAAAATTATATAAAGAAAAGGGATTTTATGAACCTTATCAAGCTAATATATGTGAATTAACACTGAGGTTTAACTAATGCTTCTCAAATAATGGTGAGGAAAATAGTTTTTTGAGAATATCCATCTTTTATTTATTTATACCAACATGTTCCATCCTGGAAACATATTTCCCTACACTCCCTTTAATAAAATGATACATAGTTTTTATTTTATTTATATTATAGTGATGTATTCGGTTCTTTATTAGTTATTTTCACTTTTGTAATCATAATGAATCCGAAAATGCACATTCATGTATTCACCAAGATCTTCCTATTTTTACATTATCTATAAAAATTGAGTACATAATTTTTTATTAAAACTATACTCTAATTTAACTATACTAAGATATGATCTATAATTATTATTTATCAACCAAAAAATACACTTTCTTTCAACAAATAAATCTTCTCTACTAATTTATTTTCTGTTCATAACATATCTAGCCTAGTTTTCATCCAATTATAAAATTTATTCATTTTATTTCCCCACATCAAACACTATAACATAATTGAGAGTTCCTTAAATGTACCTCATGATTATTTTAATAGTATTGAGGTGTTATTCCTTTGGAATACTTAGAAACCGATCAACCAAAAATATATCATAAAAAATGTCTGGCCTTGATGTTGTCAGATAAAACAAAATCCCAATAATTATATAGCGTAATATGGAATCAAAAACTCTTATATCTTTATGCCTTCTGAGTTTGGTTCTAACTACAATTGGAATTGAATCAAATTTACTCTCTTGTTTCTGAAACTTCTTCAATAACTATCTTTCATATTTTTTATAATAAATAAATGTATATTCCTTATTATAAATCATTTGAAACCTAAGAAAATATATTATCTATCAAATCAATGACATCTCAAACTCCAATCCCATAAAATATGAAAAATCCTCCATTTTTTCTACTTATTTATACCAAATATGATATTTTTTAACATTGAAAAGTAAAATACACCAATCCCCTTTAGTGGATTTCATATATAAGTTGTGATCATGACAACCTTTCTTAAACTACAAATTCCTAAAGTAAGTTTTCATAAAATCATACCTATACTAAGTGATTTATTTCTATCCATACAATGGGGTTTTTACTTTCACACATTTACTTCACCATTATTGATTTAAAAACCCACTAGTTTTTTGATGAATACTTACTCCTTGAGAAAAACATTTAAAAATTATACCCTAAAATCAATTTGTAAAACGTTTAATCTTCTATGAACTACAACAATCAAGAAAATTTTTGTAGGTTCAAGTCATTCCCACTGGTGAAAAAGTATCTTTTATATCAAAACCTTCAATTTTTGAATAAAATTTTCATAACAACCTCCCTATTTTTTTTATCTCTTTTTGATGCTCAACATATTTATTATTGAACACTTACATTTTTCAAATGATGTTGAAATCCTCTAGCTATTTACAATCTACCATGTTTGGTTCTTCTATATTTAACCCAACTTTTCATTCATGGATTTAACCCATGACTCATCCTTTAATGATTTTGGTTCTACCTGTTATAGTAGAGAAGCATGTTCTCGATTACTCATATTATGGGTATGTTTCAGAGTATATTTATGTCAAATAATATTTTATTAATAAATTTTAGATCTTCTATTTTTACTTAAAGTTAATGGTTGTCTATATTTAGTATCTTTCTTTTCTATTAATTCAGCCTCAAAATCCTCTTTATGTGTTGGAATTTGAGACCCTATTGAATTTATTTCAACATCCTTATCTTCATAAAAAAACATTAATGAAATATAAATTCCATGAATTATTTCCAATATTCTC
This sequence comes from Viscum album, assembly GCA_963277665.1. Taxonomy (NCBI): domain Eukaryota; kingdom Viridiplantae; phylum Streptophyta; class Magnoliopsida; order Santalales; family Viscaceae; genus Viscum; species Viscum album. Next base: position 1,646,016,846 of record OY728159.1, read on the forward strand.
TTAAATAACCTTCACATTGTGACTATTTATACTTTTGTTAAATTTATTATTTATAACACCACACCTCGATTCACTCTATGAATAGTAACTAGACTAGTTCTCCACATGACCTCAGGCAAGCCTCCCTGTATTCCAGAGGCTGTCGACTAGTAGTGGGGCTCTATGGTGTTCTCGGTAGAGACTATACCACATATAAAATAGTGTGAAAAAATATAAAAAATAAAAAATCCATCCACAATAGAAAATTATCATATTATAAAGAAATGAATATACATCCAACAAAAATAAATTAACTATTAAAGGTAATGAACAACCATGACATAAAAACAATGACTACCAATAAGGCTAGTTACATATAAATTACATAATAAAAGAAATAAAATAAAAGGGCTCCATTGAATCTCAGACCAAAACCTTATCTAGTCATTAGATTCCATCTAAACTATCCTACTCGACCACACTATCTCGAGACTTAGCATAACTTTTACCTATAATGAATTGAACAACTACATGGGTACCAAAGTTTAGTGGAGGCCTATGTAGGGTGTGAGTAAAAATATTAGTATGGAACCACTAACATTGTCCCATAATAACCAATATATGCACTGATATGTGAATGTGACATTCTTTGCTGAAATAAAGGAACAATTGTCAAAAATAAATACAATTATTGTTGATACTTAGGTCTGTGATCCTAATAAACCATACTTGCTTCATCCAATATTAGGGTATCTCTAACAAATTCTCAGTGACCATACATCCCATGTAACATGTAGGATCTATATCCATGGAAGGACAAAACAATCACCATGACTCTAGGGAACCATCTCAAGATAATTATGTTATCCAAGATCCTGATCTAGGGAAGCTTCTATCATATCCTGATGACTCTGGGGATGAGTACCATGATAACCCTTTCATATGATCTCTTAATTCAAGTCATACCCTATCAGTATTGTCTAGAATTTGGGGACGATGCCAATGATATCCCTGTCATCCGATCTCCTAAACCAAAGAAACCCCATATCAGAATCTAAGTACCAAATCCATGGAGACTCCTACCATGTAATGATCTCTTAATCCAAGGCATATCCAACCACCAAGCTCCATGTCCATTAGAACTCTAACCCTATCCGGATCCAAAATGCAGAAACCTATATATATACACAACACTATATCCATGTCATCCAAACAACATCACATCTTCTTTGAGTGTTTATCCCATAACCTATGAAGAATAGAATACATGGTTGGATGAACACCAATTCAATTCATTACTATCCACAACCCCTCAGGATCACTAGTCTAGTATGGGTTCTATGAGGACACCTGATACCATCCCATGTACACCCACTCAGGTTTATTCTTTCATTGGGGCTACCCATTGGTTCCCCCTAGTATCAGCATAGTTCAGGCACCCTACCATGGGTTCTCAGTCTCAGTCATGGTTTCGAGTCAACACCCAACACACTAGGACTTCACGTCCCACGACATCATCGACAAGGTAGCATGACCTTGCTAGATAATTGTGGTCTCTCTATATATAAAATATTTATGAGTTGGTTCACTTATTATATTAGTCCTTGGGGACATATAGGGTTGGTCCGCTCACCCGACATGGTCTCTGTCTTCCTAAGGTTTTTCCACCCAGGTCTAGTCTCATTGGATGGAAGAGACTTTCTCATCCCATCCTTGTCTTGACAAGCTTGAATAAATAGAACATAATGGAGGTCCACTATGACCTATATGGCCAATTATCTCTAGTAAACTCTTTACTCCAACATGGAAGTGTCCCAAGTTCTTACAAAAGGGATAAGAGTATCATATAGTATGGACTTACATCTCATGATCTCTACATGTCACTCAGTGTCAAAAGGGTCCTGATATGGGCTACAATATGCTGAGGTTTCAGGAACACAAATAGGGTTGTTCATAACCCCTAACACTTGATCTTCATAGGTATTCATTTTAATCTAATTAAATAATTTTCATTTAATAAGATTATACTAGGGTTTCACCCTCAATGGAAATCCCATTAATCAACACGCAATATAAAAAAAATCCATAGGGGAAGTACATGTGACCACCTTCAATTTTTATGCTTTCCTATTAAATTACCAAGGGTCAACAACAATTTCCAAGGCCCATCTAATATTTTACTACCTCATTCATGATCACTCAGGACCATATCAATGACATGATCCCCTAAATTCAAGAAATCATCAATATTTAATTAAATATAACAATTATATGTAATTAAATAATAACTTTATAACTAAATATAAATCCAAATAACACATTGGGCATCCAACGATCATCATATTTTCAATAAACAAGGTGTTGAACACCCTTGAACTCAATCCAAGATAAAACCCCAACCTACGATACCAATTTAATATTTAAAAAATTTCAATTTTAATGAAAACCCAACAAAAAATCCATGGTCGGAAATACCTTTAACAATTTAATGTGAACCCACACTTGGACAACATCTTGGAATGTCCTTAACCTTTCCCAAATAAAATCCCCATCAAAATTGAGTTATTTCACCATCCTTAAAAAAAATATACACTTTAAACCTAAACCATAACAATGATAAAAATAGTGTAAAGAGAAGAAGCATAGGTAAGAGGATGGAGAGGGATTTGAATAATATATTTTCAGTAAAAATTCTCAAGAAAGACACCCTAAACATGGGGAAGAGTAAGGGGTAAGAGAGGTGACAACCCCCTTTATATGATTGAAAATAAAGAGGATAAAGGTGGATTTCCCCCATAAAATTAAAGGGGGGGGGGATAAGGGATGTTTTGAACCTTTAATGCACCCAATGTCTAGATGGTACATACCACTGGTGAGATGGTGGTGACAACATCCCCTAGGATGCTCGTTGCAGCCTTCAACTTGTCGGTGGCATGCTGCATCCTAGGATGCAATAGCCACCTCATCCACTCTCGTGGTCCATACAATCCCTTAATACTTATCCCAAGCCTCCATCTAAGTACCAAACACCTCCTTTGAGGTTTTCCATGCCTCAAATATTACTTATGAATACCAATTCCCATTTTTAAATAGCAATTTCTTTGAAAATTCAAGTTTCTTATGAAATTAGAATGCCCAAACAAACATAGGGTTTTACAATATACTCACCTTATTACATATTATCCTAAAGAAGTATTGGAGGACATATAACCAAACCACCTTAAATACCTTCGTCTTCATTTCCTGATAAATGGTTGTGGTATGTCTCTAGATTCCCAACATGCTTTTAAGGAACCAATTTGAACATAAGGCACATAAGCCACTAAAACATGATCCAATTACTGTAACCACTACCAAAATAGTAATATGTAACTAACTTGAGACCTTATAATGTATAACATGAATAAATATTCATCATAAACATCACTCATTCAATGATGCTCCCCACCAGAATACTTAACATGCAAAGGAAAATTCCAAGCCATGATGCCTCCACCATCATAATTTCCTATCAAAGAATGCATCTAGAATCTGAATGACATTACCAACATTTTTACTAACTATTGATCCCATAAAAACATGATAAATCCATCTAAAAATAAACACCCATTCTTGTTTCTATATTCCAAGTCAGAATATATAGACCTCCATTATCCCTTCCCTATATGAGAATGTTGACCTTTCCTTGAAATGCCCCAACCAATGCCCAAAACAATCTGGTCATATCCCAAAAAAAATTATGATTTAATTTCTAACATAATGTATCCTTTTATAGGTGATAATGAAAATTGAAAATATTCTAGTTGAATTTTTCCAAATACGTCTGGATTCAGCTACTAACACATCATCAAAACCCCACCATGATCACTTTATCTTTAGGTGTATCCTATAATCATTCAAGCATGATCACCAAATATTGTACTCAATTTATAGTGATATTACCTAGAAAAACCATGAAATATCCATTTTCATCATCATTCCACACCTTGAGCACCAACACACCACTATCCTGATCATGCTTGGATCACCTCTAAACCATCCCAAGCTCGATTCTCATACTTAAAATCCACCAGATAATGTAAAAAAATTTATTAGGGGTATTCATCATTGAATACAACAACACTCGGTTCTGTTTATAAAAAAACATCATAATTCCAAAATGAACACCTAATGGATGTTCCTACTCCCACAACCATTCTCACACAAGGGAGACATGGCTGCAACTAACGTCCTTCTCTATGATCATTCCCAAGAATCAACATAGCATCACCTATCTACCATTACTAACCCAGAAAAATGAAATATATGACATTAACCAAAACCCAATTCATAATGAGGGTCACCATTCCCAATATGTTCCTCATAATATTCTACCATCAGACATGTGACACTCTTCCCAAGCCATAGTCACCTCAAACCTGGTGTACCTTTCCTTAAACCAACCCCTAACACCATGTCTCCCCGACAATTCATGTCAAGGTCTATCCCCAATTCAAATATTCCACGACACTCGATCTATTTACAAAACTACTGTCATCATAGGGGAACAATATTTATTTCATTCCAAGATCTGATTCAACATGACTTCAAAGCTTCCCAAAACTACCATGGGCCCTTATCCCACTCATGGAAATCTCAAATTCCAAATGTGATATACACTCTTGTGAGTCACACTATAACTAGGAAAAACTATCCATGGTCTACAGTATATAAACCCTGATATCCCAGAAGCTCCCTAGAGGTCCATGTTTCACCGATAAATGGTACACACAGTCACACCATCTTTTTAGAAAATATATTCCATGGTAAAACACACTCATGGTCCAGTTAGAAAGAATATCATTCCATGATATGTGAGAAAACACCATACAGGTTATTATTAGAAATATAAGAAAATGAACCAAAACACAGAAGAACTACAATGAGTCCAATTCTTAGGCACCATGTGCTATAATTACCCACTAGGGTCATTGCACCTCTTGTGCACAAGGACTAAGTAATCATCATCACCGTTAAACATCTCACCAAAGATCCACATGACCTTCTAAAAATGAGTATTTAGTATTTTTACCATAGTTAAAATGTTATTTACCCAGTTATTCATTACAGTGTTCACACCTAGGATCAATATCTCTAGGATTCCACTTTCACACGCATATTTTTTCTATTATCACAATTATAAATCCAACTAATATAAAACTAAATTAACCAAAAAAATAGGAGGGGTTGAAAATATACATGAAATATTAATAAAATATATATATACATTCAATAAAAAATATATATTTTTAAGAATAAATAACCAAAAAATTCGTTTTTAGGATTTCATAATGTTTGATATCATTATTTTCATAAAATATTCTCAATAAAAAATTCAATTTAATGATTAAGATCTTTCACAGTAAACCCTCTCATTAGATTTGTTATTAACCTTACACTGAGATCTATTCATGAGGGGAAATAATATTCTTAATCATAATAGGATATCTCTTCATTGAATATCTATACCCTAGCCATACTCTATCATATGCATGTCTTAGTTAGTAAAGTAAAGGATTAATTATAAATGAGATGAAGAACTCAACTATAGAGAAAACAGGGAAATCACACACCATAATCAATTTAAAAATAACAAAATATCCAAAATTAAATATAGTTTTTGAAATATAAATGTAATTAAAATCAATCAACCAACATTATCTCCCTCTTCAAAATGCCGAGTTTAGTTCCCCATTCTCAAGGAGTTAGAAGAGAACACAGTGGGAGAAACACATAAAAGTAAAAAAATGGAAGAGTGGATATATGAATAAGAGATATAATATATTAAAATCAAACTAATATTATAGAAATTAAAATACTATAATTATATTTATAATTTCCAAAAAAAGGTTACCCCAAGTTTCTAACCCCTTGAAATAAATAATAAGCACTTTTATATGGAGAGGGAGAGAAAAATTCACTCCAAAAATATCCTCATAATGTTTATGAATTTTATCCACATTAAATGGAATAATTGGGTATAAATATCTTCTTTAAATTTATTCATTGATGTCTCCCTCATTCACCCACAAAATTTCAGCATTATTTTACTTAGTATGAAAGAGTTATGTCTGATTGACTCTATAAAATTAATCTGTCTAGGGAGACTCTCCCTATTCCCCAAATCCAGATTCCCATGCATTCGTGGCCTTGAAATATGTAGAATAAGATGTGATTTTTTTAATGTAATTAATTAATATATTATGCACCTCTATGTCAAATTTATTCTACTTTGGACTTTTAGTTTCAGAGATATGGGCTTATAATTAAAAGTTCCCAAATCTATGCACAATTTTTGAGGGCTGGCTTGTGAGCTAGTTTTGGGCATCCAAATGATGGAATGAGATTTGGTTCCATTATACATAAATGAATAAAATTTTGTATTTAATACTATATAAAATAAATCTCAAAAATTTAAATTGTTTTATAAAAATTTATTTACAAAATACATAATAGAAATAAAGCAGTTAAAATCCAAAATTAGGCCATTTTTGAAATTAAGATCAAATTACTTCAAAAATAATCCCATAAAAGAAAAATATAGTGGGATTTAAAACATTTAATTATAGAATAAAATATTTGAAAATGTTATATTTATGCTTAACCCATACTTAACCATTGTATTTTCTTTCAATAATGATATATCTGAAGAAAAATCCTCACGAAAATAAAAAATGAGAAAAAATAAATGATCATATTTGAAATAGAATTCCATAATGTATCCTATATGAAATAATTAAAATTAATTTTTATTCCTCATATTTAAATTCATTCAACCTCATATATCCATACACATCCCAATCACAACCTACCTCACATTTTTTTGTCACTCTTTGCTAAAAATGAAATAAATCTGGAGTAATGATCTTACATGGAAATTACATGTATCACCATAGTCTTATAACAATTATCATTTATACAGAGATTGATACATGAAAATATTTCCAATCATGAGGTATTTTTCCATATTATTTTTTTTCTCTTAGGGTTGGTGGGTAAAATCATTTAAAAATTTAAGGCTAGAAAGGGGAGGTTTGACTCTTAAGTACAATACATGTATAATCAAGTGAAAAAATTGGATGAAACCCACTAAAACCCCCTTGAAAATATTAAACACAACACCAAACCCATTTATTATGACATGGTACATGATTCAAGTAGTTATTAAAATGAATGATGTCATCCAAATTCTCCCCCTTTTTTGTTTTTTTCTAAATATCTAGAAAATAATACCTTTATTTTATTTATTTTATTTCTTCCATTGAGGATGAGATGAAAATTGAATAAAATGAACGAATCAAAATTCATTCCCTTGATTTTTGAGAGGTACATGAGTTATAAAATAAATAACTATGAAAAATAAAAGCTCAACACCATATTTTTCTTTTTATATTTTTTCCTTTTTTATGGAGTGTCGGATGAAACAAATAGAGCACAATGAAATGATTAATAAAGCACAATGTTCTCATTATCAACCACCCAAAATATTGCAACACACCTCACACCACATGTAAATGAAAAAATAACAAAAAAACACACACAAAAGGATCTTCATCCACACTCAATCTCGAAATATCCATGTAAAAATATTAAGAGTGCAGGTAGGTTACGAATAACCCATATTGTAATGTTGTATAAAACTATATGGTAATCCATGGAATATAAAGGCTATATAAGTCTATATGTAAATTTTAGGACTCAGTTAAATATTTAGTTATCCAAATAAGTACCTCAATTATATAAAAAACATTCCATGAAGTCCAAATCATTAATAGAGAAAAAACAAAAGTTATGGTTCTAAAAAAAAAATACAATATTCTCTCAAGAAAGTGTGGTTATTGGGAGAATATGTAAAAATGATTCAGAATAACACACAGGATTGGAAAAATATTTTGAGTCAGTATTTCATGTTAATGGATATCAAAAAATTGTTTGAAATCATAAAACTTTCATGAAAATCCAATTTAAAGAAAAAGTTTCCACATCAGCAATAATTTAAAATCCATTTTTTTTCAAAAATCATTTCAATTACCTAAAAATAAATTCACGTGTTAAAAGTGATAAGAATATTCATTTATGATCAACAATTCTAAAAAAATAAAAAATAAAAAAAAAGTACAGAAAACAATTAAGCTGATTGACACCCCCCCACACTTAAATTTTACTACCCCTCATTTCAGATCAACAAAAAATTAAAATAAGGGCAGTAAAACCAAGAGAAAGAAAGATACATCCTAAATTTGTTTTCTAGTGGTGACCATGAATTAATATACCATCTACTAACACTTTAGACCAAGAAATAATAAAGGAAAACATGATAAAATAAAGAAAAATAGAGATAGAGGAGAAAGAAAATGGATAATGCTTAGTTTGACCCCCATGAGGGTTCTAGGTTTTTACTACCCATAGTCAAAATTTTTTACTAGTTTAAGCCCAATCTGAAGGTGGAGGACTTTTATTTCTTATAAACCACCACATATTATTTCTCCCAAAATCCATGAGTGGATGTAAAAATTAGGGTCCCCCAAATAAACAAAAAATAACCCCAAACCCAAGAAGATATGAAAAAGGTATTTTGAGGTCCAAAGTGGGAGGGAAAAGAAAAATGGACTGAAATATATTTAATTTTTTGGTGTCCTCCTCCATATGGTATACAAGTTGTTGTAGAGGAGGTAATAGCACCACCAAATTCTTCTCTATCTATCCTTAATAAATAACCACCACTTGGATGTTCTATTCATTAAAATCCAAGCCATTATCCATCTGTGTTGTATCATAAATTTCAAAAATAGTGAAGTAAGAAAACAATTCATCTTTAATAAGATTAAAACATGAGGAATCAATGAATAAATATTCCCTTTCATGTATCTTAGTTGGGAAATTGATCTCTTTAGTCAAGACCATTAGAAACTCAATCTCATTGGGTGAATCTTTATTATTCTATTCTAAATCAAGAGAGAGTTATAGAGGTGATGATTTTTCATTATCAAGGATGTGAAGATCAAGTTTTAGGTTATATTTAACAAAGTTATTCCAGGATTATTCCAAAAAAATGTTGATATACTATAAGTATATCAGATTTTATATATTATTTAAAAATATCCTTGAGTAATGGTTGATGATGGGATATTGTTAGCAATTACTTTATAGGATCCTTATCAACCACCTCAGGTTATTTAACATAAAAAATTATTGGTGAAATGTTTTCCATCACTCATTATGGTTTAGGTTTAGGTTCAGGTTCAGGTTTCTCTAGTAGTGCATGAATATATTCTTCTACCCTTTCAACTTTTCTCTTCAGTTTTTATATTCCTTCTTTAATTTATTGCATCTAGGATTCAGGACCATTTTGAACTTTAACTTTCTCCTGTGATTGGTCACTCCATGCATAATAATAAATACTTCAATAAATCATGGACAAGAAGAGTTTCTTTAGTTTTTGAAATTTATGATTTTTTGAATTTTTATGAAAAATGGTGTATGAAAGTGTTGTGCCTCCCCCAAAATGGCGCATAATTAAAAACGATTATTTAGTCTTTTTACCATAGTCAATATTTTATTTACCTAAGTATACAATATAGTGTGCACACCCAGGTTATATCTTTCGAGGAGGCCACTTCCACACACATAATTTTCTATTTTCACTATTATAAATATAACTAATTCAAAACTAAAGTAACTAAACTAAAATGGGGGGGGGGGATTTGAAAAGATGTATGAAATATAAATATTATATATTTAAGTGTAATGTAAAATAGAATGGTGTTAGAAGAAAGAAGTAAGAAATTAATTCTTCAGATATCATAAGGATTGATATCATTTTTCATTAAAATATTCCCAATACAAAATTCAATGTTGTGATAAATATTTATCACACTACACCCACTCATTCAAATTTTTATTACCCCAACACTAAGATATCTGTATAATGGAAAATAATCTTCCTAAATTTAGCTTGGAGATCTATTGACCTACCAAATCTACCCAATACATGCTCCATTATATGCATGACTTAGATAGTGGCGGTAATTATGAATGATGAATGAGACAAAGAAATCAATTTTAGAGAAAATAGGAAACTCGCATACCAAAATAAATTTAACCACTACTGAAATTATCCATATTAAATAAATAATTTTAAATTTAAGTACAATTAAACTCAATCAACAACTGTTTTCCCCTATAACAAACAATTATTTTAGTTTCCCATTATCATGGAGTTAGAAGTGAAAATTTTGAGAGAAACACAGAAATGAAAAAATATATGAATGGAGATATGAAAAAGAGAGATAATATATTAAAATAAAACTGATATTACAATAATTAAAATACTAAAATTCCTCTTATAATAGATAGAAAAAATTACTCTCAAGTTTCGAACCCCATGAAATAAAGAAGAAACACTTTTTTATAGGGAGAGGGGATCAAACATTCATGCAAAAAATATCCTCAAAAAGTTTAAAAATTTTATACCTAATGAATGGAATAATTGATAAAAGTTTTATTATTAAATTTTTTTATATATTTCTCAATCATGCACCCAAAATATTTCATATTTATTTTCCATCAGTTGAAAGAGTTGTGTTTGATTTACTCTGAAAAATTAATCTACCCACACAAAATCTTAGTATACCCCAAATACATTTCACCATCATTTATGTCCTAAAAATATGTAGAATCTGGGGTGCACACCTTTATAAATTTTTTTCATAAATATCTTCTATAGCTTCATGTTAAATTTTATATCCTTTAGACTTTTATTTTTTGAGACATGGGCTCATCATTAAAAGTTTCTATATCTGTGGATAGTTTTTGAGGCCTGCTTTGTGATATAATTTTGTACCTCTAAATGATTGATTGAGGTTTCGGTACACTAGAATTAAATGAATATCGTTATGTATGGAATCCTATAAAAAATTAATTTACAAAATCTAAATTAGTTTATAAAAAGTAATATTCTAAATACAGAATATAAATAAAATAGTTAAAATCCAAAATTCATCCATTTTTTAAATTAAGATCAAATTAGTTAAAAAAAACATATAAATGTGGCAATTGAAAATAAAATAAAACTATGGTGGGATTTAAAATATTTAATTATGGTATCAAATATGTGAAATGTTATCTTCATCACCTACCATTAGAAAAAGATCTATATAGAGTCCAAATCAATTGAGTAAAATTAAACTAAGAACATACATAGGAACAAAATATAATCATAATTTATTTACACATTAAAAAAATGGTCCTTAGTTTTCAGTTAAAATCACACACTACCAGGACTATACTTAAAGTTAATCCTACATAACTAATATGATGTGTGAGATGCCTCTTTCCTCTATAGTCTAATAGTAAAATAAAATAATTTACCTATTTCCAATGGTACAAGAGATATAAATACATAATAATCAATTACCTTAAACAAAAATTCACATTTCTCAAGGGAAAATCATCTAAAACGATAACACCAAAAACTATAAAAACAACCCCATACTGTGGTTCCCTAGACTTCCTATAAGAACAAGTGTTCTAAATGCACCAACATAGAATCCATCATAAGATCTAATACATTCTTAATTATATACTCTACCATCACCCAAAATACTAAAAAAACAAAATAAGCTTTGATAACACTTTGTAATGTCCCGCCGCTTTTCACTCTATGAACATAACAAGACAGGTTTCCCACATAACCTTATGTGTGACTCCTAGTACGCAAGAGGCTTTCGACTAGAAGTGATGATCTAAGGTGATATTACGTGGAGACTAAACCCACTATATGAGAGTATTCAATAAATATGAAATAACCAAACACCATCCATGACCACAAATAATATGATTATAGAGAAATAAATAGACATCCAATAAAAATACATGAAATTCTAAAGAGCCTGAACAACCAAGATATATATACAATGGACAGGGACTAGTCTAATTACATATACAATCCAAAATAAAAAAGAATATAAAGGGGATCCACTGCATATAATATTTAAACATTATCCAGTCTTATGATACCATTTGAGATATCCAGCTCGACCATTTTATCTCGGACCTCATCCCAACTTGTGTTAGTAACCAAGTGATTTTATATTTGGGTAACCATATGTAGTGGTGCCCTAAAAAGGGAGTTATTACCATTATCAATAGGTATCCACAAATTCAGTCCCATACTGACCATTATATGCAATGAAATGTTCATTCGATCTTCCCAACTGAAAAAAGTTAACAACTACCAAAAATTAATAAAATCATTTTCGGTCCTTAAGTCCATAAACCTGATCGACCATAACTACTTCATCCTATGATGGGATGTATTTAATCAAATTTCAAAAGAACATCCATCCCAAGAAAAATTTGTACTCCACATCCATGGTAAACCCAACTAATCCTCACAAATCTCGAGGCTCATCCCATGATTGCCCTATATTTCAGGATCCTAATGCAAGGCAACACCTATTATATCCTCACAACTCTAAAGACGATGTCTGTGATAGCCCTATCATCTGAGCTACTAATCCAAGTCAAACCATATTAGTATCCTTTAAACTTAAGGTAATATCCCCATGAAATCTCTATCATTCAATCTCCTAATATAAGGAATCCACTATCAATATCTGAGCCCCAAATCCATAATGGCTCCTACAATGTGCCAAGATTCTAATACAAGGTAGCTCCAACCATCATACTCTATATCCATGGCTTATCTAACTGTATATAGTTCCAAAATTTGAAAACCCATATATATACCCGAGTCCACATATATAGTGTCCCAACTATATCACTTCCTCCCAAGGTTATATCCCATAACCTGCTAATAAGAAAACATAGGGCTAGCCGAACACCCATGCCCATCGTCACTGTCTACCGACCCTGAGGTTCACTAATTTAGTATAGATTCTATAGGGAAACGTGGTACCATAACATATACACCTAATCAGGGTTAATCAATCAAATGGTCACCCAATGGGTACCCTGGTCCCAGTACAATAGAGGAATCCTCACAAGATTCTTTGGTCACAAACACAATTTTGGGTAAACACCCAATGCACTAGGATGTTATGTATCAATAAATATTCAACTAGTTCTCAAAACCTCCTCAAATACTCATGGTATTTAAACATAGGAAATAATCAATAAATTAATCACAACCCATCTCAGTCCTCAGGGTCACTCATGTTCAGTCTACTCACCAAAACCTGGTCCCGGTCTACCTAATGTTTAACCGCCTTGGTATGATCACATAAGAAAAAATATAATCAATCATATCATCCTCGTCTTGATGATCCCAAACCAGTCAAACAAAAAGAAGGTTATTTTAAGTTATATATAGATTAGTATCAGTAGTCTACTCTCACCTCTGGCTTGGACGCATCTGAAGACCCTACATGTAGGCTAAGAGTCTCAACTATTTCAGCCTCACCTCTCATGAGGTCTAGAGGCCACTTGATTTCATAAGGTTCTTGGCCTCAATCATCAAGGAACAAGGTATACAGCTAGAATACAAGGGTTTTTTTTTAACCCTGGTTCTCAATAATTTTAGGAATATAGTTTCATTTAATTAAGTAATTATCATTTAATTAGATTTTCCAAGAATTTCACCCTCGGTTATGATCCTGAGCATCCAAATACAATATAAAAAAGAATTAATGTCATAGGGAAAGTCTGTGAAACCATATACAATTTTAATGCTTTATAATTAAATTCCAAATAGTTGGTAATAGATTCCAAGGTACTTACAAGATTTCTCAACCTTTTTTGAGATCACCTAGGCCCATCCTAATAACCAAAACCCCTATCTCCAAGAATAATTAATTAATTAATTAATTATAACAATATAATTAAATAATTATTTTCAAACTTGGTATAAATATATATAACTCCTCAATCATCCAATTAACCTTGGCCCTTTGAGAAACAGGGTGTCATCCACACCCAACACACCCCCAAACTCAAGATGGGAAAAATCCCCAACCTATGTATCCAATTTCATCATTTAAAAAATTATATTTTATTAAAAAACTGAAAAAAATACACTATGTGATGTTCCATTGACGATTCAATGAATGAACACACCCTGACATTGTCTCGAGACATCCTCAACCTTGGAAGCATGAAATCCACTTCGGAATCAGGCAACTTCACCATCCTATTTTGAAATCTACACTTTCAACCTAATCCATAAAAATACCAAAAATATAAAAACAATAGAAGGAATAGATAAGGGGAGGAGGGGGAGGGATCTATACCTCGCATCATAATAAAAAAAAATCCCAATTAATACACCCAAACAACGGGTAGAAGAAAGAGGAAGTGGAGAGCCGACCCCATTTCTATGCATGAAAACATGGAGGGAGAAAGGGGGATTCCCCCATTAAAACTCAATGAAGGCATAAGGGTTATTTTTATCATTTAATTACCTAACCTACTAGCTAATACAGACCACCAGTGAGCCGGTGGTGATATCACCCTAGTCTATAGAAGCCACCTTGACAACTCTTGAGGCCCTCTCAAGCCCTTTATTATCATTCCAATACTCTTTCCAAGTCCGAAGAAACCACTCTTGAGGTGTTCTAAGACTCATAACCCACTTATGAATCCCTATTGTAAATTTGACTGAAAAACTTGTTTAAAAATTCAGGTTTTATATGAAATTAGAATTCCTATACCAACATGGGGTTTTACATTATTAAGTCATTTTAAGGATCTAATATTTTTTTATTATCCCAAGAAAATTTATTCATTTTTTATAATTCTTTATTTTCTTTTATTTACTTAATTGTTCTAGAAATAACAATTTAAAACACCCTATGCCATTTAAGTGTTGTATTCCTTCCATTATAAGTATTGTAATGTGTTGTTTTCTATATAGGACTCAAGAAAGACTTGTTTTATGTGTATTCTATAACTTAAACTACCACCTTCCAATAGTGTAGAGTGATTTTAATCTCCTTATAAAATTTTCCATATTATTTACCATCCATTTCCTTCTTTATATTCCACCATTTATTATAGGGCTCTCATAAACAAAACATAATGCTTGATTGTTTACTTCTTGAAATAATTTCCCTCTTCAATTACTGTATAATTCATTCATGTATCAAACCATTAAATTTTGATCAACCTTTTTGTTTTATTTTTATCTCACCCCCATAATCATTTAATACACTATATGACTTCCATATTGATTAGAAAAAACATAATATAAAATATTATCCAACAATTATTAAAACAATTAGATTAAGTACCTCTAACCACATGTTTCAGGATGCTTCCTTAGACTTTTCACATTGGTATAAATTAATTCCATTATATTTTATTCACTTTTAATCATTGTTCAATAAGTATTTCTAAACATATTCTCTCATAAAATAATTTAAATTCTTCTTCAGATCATGCTTTAGAGTTAGAATATATATCATAGCCTTAAACAATGATAATTTTTCTATTATTTTTTGATGTATGTACATAAGCCTATGATACCATGAGTTGATATCTTTTTCCACCATAATAAGTCATGTGTTCTCATTGTTTTCTACTTGATATAGATTTCCATTTGTACTCTAACATTTCATCAGATTTCTTTATCATTACATTTGATTAGACAAACTTTTTGATTCAATGTTTCATTAATTCATGAGTCAGAAAATTAGATCACACTAAGGAGGTTGTTCTGAATTCTGTCCATAGAAAACACTTTCATATTTTTTAATGCATCTTTATAATGTATTGATTTTCTACATAATTTTTTTCTTAAAAGAAAATTTATTTACAAATAAAAACATACCATCAATATAGCCTTTTAAATTATTCAACATATCATGTTTCTGGTAATATGATATGAACACCCACTATCAAGAATCCATGAAATGTTATTATATATATTCTTTAGAGAAATATCAACTATACTAACCTTATCCCTCTTCTTATTTTTTTCAAAGAAATTATCTATTGAGTGAGACAAATGATGTCCTCATTGTGGTCTAGAATATGTTCCCATACACTATTGCAATATTTTGGGTGTTTCTTCATCAAAATAAATATCATTTTCTTTATAATATGTCATTTTGTGGTCTAGGAAGCCATATAATTTACAATTCATGAAGGTAAATATCCCATCACTAGATTATCTCCCCATTTTCAAAGATAAAAATATTTTCCCAATCTTTGATATGATCTGGATGGTTGAGAGATAACTATGACCATTTTATTTCATTTATTATTAATTATAAACGTTATATCTTTAGATAATTTATATTCTAATACAATTATACATTTACCCACATATTTTTGTTTTTGATTATTCAACACATTTTCAACAATCCTTAGGCTTCTTTTTTACTCTCTATATTAGCTCTTGAGTAGATAATGTTGTTAACTTAAGCCTCTTTTTAGAACCACTTATTTTTATTTTAGCTATAATATATTTAATCAATGTCACAACCTCTTATTTAAAACTATAAAACTTATTTTTCAACACTTTAATACATGCATTAATGTTTTCAAACACCTCATATTACTCTTAAGTTTTCATATTGAAGTCCACTGTTTCTATGGATGTTTTTTACAAGTCCCTTGATATTATTCAAAAATATTGAACTGAGTAATATTAGATTTTATTTTATCTATATAATATGATTATTAATTTAATAGTTCAATAATATTAGTTTTCTTATTTTTATATTTATATTGTCAAGATCACTTTTAAGTTTAAGTTTTTGATTGATGGTGAATTTTATTTTATCTTCTTATTTAATTTTTTATTGATATTTCCATACTATTTTTAGCATAACATCTTCCACATCTAAATTAAATTAATTTTCACCTCATTTAATGTAGATATCATCCTCCTCCTAATCCTATTTCATGCTCACCAATATTTTTTGTTGAAACCTTCTCGCAAACAATTACTAGATTTAATGTTTTCAATCAAAAACTTCCTTTTCTATTTTTATGAGAAATAAAACTCAATATCTTAACTATATTAACTTTTTAGACATACTATGACATGATCTAATTTTATATATTTAAGGAATGATATTGTAAACTTTCCATCAAATCAGAATTTTCCCTCTAAAAGTGATAATAACTCGTCACTTGTATCTTATTATCATTCAGCTTAAAGAATATAAAGCTTCTCTATGGAATTAATTTATATACTTATAATCAAGTTATTTTTTATTACTTTTGGATTTACATTAATCTCATATGACCCCCCCTTTATATAGATCATCAAGATAAAACTATTAAATATTTTATTCTTCTAAATTCATCACCTTTATATTATATAAAGGTGGAAATATCTATAAGATATTCTATATGATATTCACATCATTAATCTCATCAATGAGTCCATAAATAACTATATCAACCTCAATGATCTAGTTGAATAACCCATTTACATTCTCACTTGGATGAATCTTTAAATAATTAGATTTTTTATGTTGTACTTGTATATTATCCTCTTTCACTTTCCTATCTCCTTTATAAACATTAGATAACTTATCCCAAATTTCCTTCATGAATGTGAATCTCATTAATTTCCTATAAATATGATTTGAAAATTCCCGCAATAAGGAATTTTTGTACCTTTTCATTAGTTTCATGTAATTTAATAACTTCTTTATTCATTGAAAACTTTGTAACATCACTCACACGAATTTTTTGAATAATAATTGGGAAAATATCAAGATAAGATATCCTAAGTGTGTTCTCATCTAGTTTTTCCAAATTTGATAATTGAAACCATCAGTAATGATACTTTTATCACATTTAGTAAATTATATAAATGAATGAAATTTTCTTGATATGTTCATCATGAATGAACATTGTGGATCGGATACCACTTATTGTAACCACAACATCCCAGACACATCAAAAGAGGGTGTGAATTAGGGAAAGGATTGTTTTTCAATTTAAAAATCCTATGGATACTATGCTCTTATTGGTAAGAATGATATTAACCTATCATGACCATTAAAACAACCAAAGAGTACAAATACTAAAAATTAAATTTTTTAATAGTAGGGTTTTACTTAGTTTATAACTAAGTGCTATATCGAAGGATCATACATCAATGATGTTTGGACGTACCAAAATCAGTACACATTGTATGTGATTGTATTTTTTTTTGGAAAGACACATTGTTGATAAAAGGTAAAATTTATAATTACTTATACATTACATACATGATTATTAACTCATTTTGATGACAAGCATACTTAATATAGAAAATATATAAATTTCAAGGTTTAGTGTCTTAGACAAATTTGGTTCATACATCATAAAAACATATAAAACATTAAAATTTATTGGAATCCTTACAAATTATACACTTATAAGATTTTATAATCCCCTTAATTAATGAAATATCTTGGGGATACACATCAAATAAAGTGTGGGATAAATGACTAATAATGGGAGGAATAATTGGGTTGATCATGAGACATGAATCAGTATGACAATAGTGAAAAATAGGGTGTTTTACATCTTTTTTTATTATAATGTTTGATAATTAAGTACATCATTGTAAGTGATGTTGTAAATAATATTATTACATAGGTTATATTAGTTGAGGTAAAAAATATATTTTCCACATTGGTTATTATAAAAAACATTATAGAAAACCCTTGAAAAATAAAAAATAAACTATTTTTTATATTGATAATTGAATAATCGGTGTAAAATATTTTTTTAACTTCGTTTATTTAAATAATCAATGTAATGAATTATTTTTTAAAATTAATTTCCAAATATAGTATACCTAAACCTTTAAATAAGAGAAAACCCCCAACACAAAATATTTGAAAATTGGAGGAAAACAATGAAACTAAAACAATTTCAGAAAAAATATTTACATAAAAAATTTATTAAAATTAAAAAAAGTTTAATATTATAAATTTAAACATCAAAATATATATTAAAAATCAGGATAATATAAAAATTAATTAAACTTATAAAATAATCCACCCGTTCTCATCATAAATGATTTAAATCATTTCTACTATAAGAGATAGGGTCATTAAAAAGATATAAATTGAAAGGAAAGTATTCAACATGTGTTATCAATATAATTATATGTTAAATAAAAATAAAGATTGTAATAAAATATAACCTTGTTGAATTTTGTAATTATCCCTGTTATAATTATTTCATTAATTAATCTTAGAATATAATATCTATATTCAACCAATCCTTCTTGATGATGAAATTTTTATTTCAATAAAAGTTTTCAATTGAAAATAACTTTGTAGGTATATCCTGAATAATAGTAATTATTAATGAAATCACTTTCACACACACATATTTTGATCATTTTTTTCTTCTTCCCTATGGGATTTTTATAGTGATCTCATTCGTTGTTTGAAAATGATATATATGAGACAAAAATAAAAATATATTATAATATATAATTATTAAAATAATCAAATTTACATCTATAATACTTCTTGAATGTTTTCGTGAACATCACCTAATATGGATAATAACCACTGAGTTTTCTTTTCTTTTGGAAAAAAATATACAACATACAGTGGTTAGTAATGTAATAAAATATAATTTGAGTGGTTATTTAGTTAAGTGAAATAAAACATTATGAAATATATGTTTCATTCCTATCAGGATAAGGAAGCAACCAACACTAAATTATATTATTCATAAATATTTGAGAGATATATATCATTATTTCTCCATCCTTCATTATCTTAGTTATTAGAGATATTAATTATGGATCTAATATTACATACTTTGTTGTCATATCATATTTAATACAGAGGTTTAAAAATGTACCTAATATAAAACAAACATATTTACTAAGTTAGGTCAATCAAATTGATTTAATTAAAAGAAATATGGTAATCGACTCACATGGGAAATACCTACATAATTGTAATTACCAACATATTTCCAATTACAATATACATGATATATATCTTATAAATAATCACAATGATATCATTCCCACAAATATTAGTATCCATTGGCTGCTCATAAACATAAAAAAAATATAGACGAATTTGTTGATAATTTAGAGATACCATCATGAAAAGTATAATCCATAGTAAAAGGGGACACAACATGTTTTTTTCTTTATATAAAACATGTATTTATCTTTATTGTATTATTATATATAATATATACATATATATATATATATATTAAAATATTAAAAAACATTATCATTAAAATAAAATAAAGGATATAATCTAAGTATACCTTAATGGTAAGTTGTCATACAAGTCTATATAGCCAAAGTAAATAATGTTAAACACTTTTTTCCAATAGTAGAAAACCCATATATAGGGAATGGTAATATAGCTAAAGAATATATAAGATTCTATACAGTTTCCCTAAGATGATCTGTATCCATGTATTGAGGATATAGGGTATCACCAATATAATATATGATCCCATATACTATAATTTAATAATGGTGATACTCAATATATAACTCACTATATATGGGAAGTTATAGAGTAGGTGTTTGAGTGGGATATATAGGAGGAGGTGGAGGGGTTGGTTTTGTTTTCTTAGGTAGAGGAGTGGGATATACACCCTTAAATTGTATCTTAATGTTAGCAAACCTCAAATGTACTAAAGAATTAACCCTCTCCTCCATCATATCACCGATATCCAAAACAATATTTTCTAAAGCACATATTTTTATTTTATAAACATCCTACCATTAAGAATTTCTATAATGAACAAAAAATATTTTAATTGATAAAACCACCTTGTGTACTCAGACGTGACATATGTGTTTGGGATTTCCTAACAAAATAGCTAAAATATCCCTCTTACCCTTAGGTTTTAAATTCCCCTGTGTGATCTGATCCTCATGGGATTATTTTATATAATATTTGAAATATTTATTAGTGAAATGAAAAATATATAGTTTAAAATAAATTAAATAACACAAATAACTCCACGAAATCTTCTCAGCTGCAATATTAGTTTCTTCTCTAAGATATATTCCCATTTAATCATCCAACCCCTTTTCCATTTCTCATGTCTAACTACGAGGGAGAAGGGTCATTATCTACTAAGCTTGGAGAATTAGATCCCAATTCCTGAAATTTTTCTACCATCATTTTATCTTCCAATAAAGGATACCCACCACAAGATAAAGTATGCAGAAATTTGTTTTTCAATTATTTATCCTAAAGAGATCTCTTAAAATCCTAATAATTAAGAACAAATAATCATTAATATGATCATATTTAATGATTACAAAAAAAACATCATAAATATAACATTTTAATCACCAAAAATATTCTTTCCACCTATTTTCAATAAATATATTATAGGTATCATTATCTAGAAAAGAATAAATATTAGACTCAATTTATTGGTTTGGTGATCCTATAATTGAGCTCTTCCTATAGATATCAAATTTCAAAATAAGGGAATTCAAATTCTATCCAAATTCCAATGTTGTGTTGATGATAATCTTGAATCTTTTCTTCACATTTTTGTTGTTGTGCATTACACATGTTATATCTTAGGCTTACTTGAAAAACCGCATTAATAACATGCCTTTATTGACCACTTCCTTGAATCTAGTTTCGTTCTTCATTAAAGTATTGAGATGAACACCCAAGAATTTATTTTTCTTATCACTGCTAAATGCTCAGAGTTTTTGGAATACCTATAATACAATTTGACACAAAATCTTACTTTCCAATGAGGCTTATTTAAAATACCAATTTTTTAGGTATCCTCCCTTATATCATTATGTAATAAGGAATATCTCTATCTCAACCTCTGGTCATAAATTTTATATACAACATATATGATTTTATTTTATTTAAAGAACAGAGGATCATAGTTGTACTGGTATGCTCAAATTCATGGGATAAAATTCAATTTTTATAGGCCATGTCTTCATGTGATTATTAATGGATAAGGCCTTCTCCCTGATTATAAAAGGCTCATTAATCCTTACATTCTCATCCGTCTATGTAGTGGTATCCTCTTTCTAATATGAAGAACAACCTATATTTATTGGTATGAATCATCATATCTCTAACAACATCCCTTTTTCTTTGGTTTAATTAGATTCATCCATTTTGAGCAAGTATTTAAAAAACCCTCTGTCCTTTCATTGGAGCATTGTCTGTATAGTTATGAACTCTTGGAGCATTATTTAATAGGAAGTTAAAATTATATATACATGGTGTGAGGAGAACATTACATCCATCATTCTTGATTCAAAAAGAGATCTGGATGAGCCTCTTATCTCTTATTTGATCTTATACTTCCTTCCTATGAACTATAATGATATCATCCTAGGGGATTCCCTAGGTCTCCAATACTTTATTCCTCCTTTATTTCCTATTTTTGCCTTTTAAACCCCTAATTTCTTTGAATAATAAAAAATTAATATTGTTAGTCTTGAAAAAAAAGAATTCTAAAGTTAGGGTGGATTTAATATCCCTCCATCTCCTAATAACAAATGATACAGAATTATTTTTAACTTCTTTATGTGTGGTATATCATATGTCATCGTATGGGAAGGAAAAAAATAACCTATATTAGTAAACACAGGTCATGATAAGAAAAATAATAATGAATAATCTTACCAAAATTTTCTCCCTTAGATGAACTAGTGTCGTCTTGTCCACACTTATCCAAGCAATAAAAATGATTACATTATATCAAACATTCATAGAAACAAAAATCTTATATTGTCTTGATTTTTTAACCCTAATATGATCATTATCATTAAACATAATATGTACCCTATGGTGCTGGCTACAATCAAGTGATAATATAAGTAAATATTTGATACCATTTCTACCAAAACTAGAAGCCTTATCCATACCTAGTGAAATATAAGGTGATTTTCTAACAACATGGGGTGATTATTAGATACTTATAAGTGAGTTGGAATTATTGATAAGGTGGTTAAGGTGAAGTGTGATGTTATCATATTATATCCTCATTGATATACATGTTTGATTTATTGAAAAAAATTTGTAGGTGTTAAAGGTTATTGTTGGATATTTGAATGGTGATATAACAATCATATGTATAAAGGAGGCCATGATTAAAACCCTTATAGAATTTCATGGGATGATCCATGATGGCTAGAAGACATTGGAAAGATATATAGAAGAATTTATGTAGGTTATTAATGAGTAGTATATTTTTTTAAATTTTTACTAAGTGCTAATGTACAAGACTTCCCACGTATACAATTTTGGAAATGTAACATGTATGTGAAATTAGTTATGCTACATCTCAATGTAAGGGAATTTTGTGTAAACAATTTTTCTACATAAGGAATCCCATGCATACATTTAAAAATGTCAGTGAATTTGGCTATGTGAGGGAGATCATGTATCTAAAACTGTAAACATTGGTGAATATAGATTTATGATCAATGTCACTTGTGTGAATCTAGAGACGTAGGAAATTTTTATATGTGATGGAATACATAGGATAATTCGGCTACGTACCTGAATTTAACCTAATGTATGGGAATTATACAATAATTTAGGGTATTTTCTCGATTCTTTTCTTGGAACATTATCTAGTGATGAAATCACTTCATGTGATATATGAACTATTAAAATGTTTTTAAAACATCATATAACTTTAAATGAGAGCCATGATCAAAGCTGAGAATGATGAAGGAAGTTATGAATGAGATGCAATGAATTAAAGGAAAACATATTCACAGTATAAGAAAGGGAGATCTAATCCTTTAGAATCCTTACTGAATAAATCTCAAGGATATTATTTTATATATTCAAGATTAAAATTTTAAAATATGTATGTGATGAGAATTCATAATTTTTAGAAGATCTGGTGTTTTACATGATGCACTCCAAATACAAATAAGGGAAGTAGTGATGTAGAGGTTAAAATGGCCAAAATACCTATTTTTTATTAATAAACATTTTTTCTTTCACATGGAAAGATGGAAAGTTATTTAAAGAAGGTGAGTTCCATTTTTAGTGTTACACAATAAGTATTATCGAGTTTCCATTTTTACAAAATAGAAAATCACTTAATACTAACACCTTTTACAGTAAGACTGAAAAAATAGTGATCTGGAACGAGTTATTCTATTTTCAAAGATATAAAGAAAAAAATAATTTTCTATCATGGAATAACATGATAACTACGTATCGAGAGAGAGATTAAACACTCACATATTCTGATAAAGATCAGAGTATCAGAGAAGGAGAGTAACTTGCAATTAACTTGAAGCTTTGATTTTTAGTAAGGATAAAAATAAGGATTTAATATTGTGCAGGAAGGTGAAAATGGAATTATAGGTTTATTATGGAAGGAGGAAGATGTATGAAGATATAATTCAGGGAATTTATACAAAGGATTAGATGAGAGTATATTCAACAGCACATACATTCACATACGTGGATGTAACCCAACCCATATGTTTTTATTTAATGATATCTACATGTCCATAAACTACATGGTGTTATTTCTATAGATTAGTGAGAAAAGGAGGATATAAGAGTAGTTAGATCATGATTATTCTAACATAAAGTAGTTTTCAATAGATAAGGATGAAGGCAATGTGTGCTTAGAGGTAGTGATCCATGCGTAGTAGTGAGCCAACCCAAAAACTTATAAGGGAAGTGTGGTCAATCAAGAGTGCCCTATCCTAAACCATTACATGGATCAACATAGTTAGTGGATTTGGTGAATCATAAAAATATTGATATCATGATCAATGGAGTATCCAAGTGTGGGTGAACCATGTAAAAATATCTATGTCCTATTTAATTTCTAAAAACACACCAAAAATAGTGTCAAATGATTTAATAAATATCTAGTAAAAAAGGTTGTTCATGTTATTATAATCATTTCAACATCCAAATAATAGAGTATCAAATGTGACCTACAAGGCTTAGATATTAATATCAATTAGGGCAGTGAGGCATAAAATGATTTTTTTTAATGTTTAATAATTTTATACCCAATTTACCCCCATCTCAAGGTATATCTTACTCTAAGACCTTTTAAGGACTAAAACATGGTATAAAAGGGTATTTTTATTCACCATACTCTATATTGATTTGAGTAGGTGTTTTGGATTTGAAATTTATTCCCCTCATATTTTGTTTGCATAATGGAAAAGAGAAGAAGTTTGAAAAATATGGAAATATACAAATGAATTCCAAAGTTTGGAACCGTTTTTTAATAATGAAATTCAGGTGAAAGAGTTCAGTATATTACACTAAGAAGGTATGTATAGTTAATATTATGTATCAGTCTATATATATAATAATTCTATAGGAATATCTAAAGAGGCTAACTTTCCAAGTGAAGTTGGGACTACCTACGATGAGGATATCCCAATGAGGGAGAAGTTGTAAGTTTTAAACCTTTAAAAATTCATTGATTGGATGAATAAAAAAAGAGAACATTAAGTTGAATAAAGAGAAAATATTATAATAGGTTCCAATAAAGGTGCCAAAAATATAAGTAGATAAGTTGAAAAGTCTGAACAAGAGGCTTATTGAAGTACCTATTTGTCTAAGGGATAAAAATAATTCTAAAGAAAAGAAAATATATGTAATGTATTCTAAATTATAGTAGATCAAGGATAATTATAGTGATAAGGGACATTAATTAAATTAAGTTTTGAAGTTGATGGCCCTGAAGGAATAACTTCCAACACATATGGAATAATTGGACGAGGAAGTCTGAAGGATACAACAAGAAAATGTTATCCTTAAAAACTCCATTTATTGAATAAAATATAAAATAAAGGTGAAAAGTGACAAGATGGAAAATATTTAACAATAATTGGAAGAAGATATGTCTCATATAAGTACACACAATAGAAATTTGAATTTCTATCTTGGATTAAATAGAAAAATAATTCAATCATTGGAAGATGAAGTGTACTCAACCAAGAAGCAAGTAATCTCAAAGGAAGATCTGATTCATGGAAATAAAAAATGTGTAGAAGTTCCCAATATGAGTAATAATCATGGATGTGTTGAAAATAGTTTCAGGAATATCCCTACAAGATATAAAAAACAATTGGATTAGAACTCCAAGAATATATGGAAACTTGTGGTACTTTTGTGGGATGCATAAACACATATCTTTTTTCTTTACATGGAACTAGAGTACATATCCTTTTTGTGAATTTTGTGGGAATTATTGGAAAATGAGATCTCATGAACAAAAAATGATATATTTATCATTATAATAATTTTTATTATACTAACCATGTCTTGAGTGAAAATTACAGGAGTTCAGCAGGAATAAAAGGTAGAAATTAAACTATACTAAAAGAAATATTTTTCCATATCAAGAACATATTTTAGAGGGTTTATTAAAGAATATTTCTATGTTTAAAGTAGAAAAATAAAAAAAAAATTATATATCTATTGATAAAACAAAGTTCTCTGGAAAAGAAATAATAGAAAATAACATGAAGAAAATAATTTTTTGTAGTGAAGGATATGAACTGAGTTTCCCCGTTTTTGTTAAAATAAAAGAATCCAATTGGGAGGAAGTATAAAATTAAACTTAGGGAAATAAACGAGGTAATACATGAGGCCTACCTAGTGGTCTCAAAATAACAACTAAAATGCAAGTGTTGAAGATAGGTGGATGTATTCTCAAATAGAGAAAGAAAACTGATGGAAAAAGTAGTGGAATGGCATTAAAAGAATAAAAGTACACAATTGGTATTTATATCAAAATAGAAAATAATACTAAGAAAAATAAGAAGAATTTCTCCATGGAGAATGATTCAGAATAAAAATATTTAGATAAGGAGATGGAATTCATGTCTCTAAAATTAAAGGGGGGGAGGTGGAAAGAAATGGGTTGGTTCAACATGACTAGCCTCAGTCATCTACTTGAGGAGGTTTGAGGTACCCTTATGCCTATGGATTTTAACTTTTATAAGTAATTGTAAAGTTATGGAATCATATTAGGGAGAAATTATCCATGAGGTAGGTGTGTTGGCAAAGAATGATTTTTTGATCTAAAACAATATTTTTTTGATGTTGAAAATTGGATGCAACTGGAGAAACATAGGAGAAATATAAGTCTCAATTTATATCAGTCATGAAAAAGAAATCAAAGATGAACCTAATACTTACAAATTTTTCAAGGAATAAGTTTTCATTCATCATATATACCTCTATGTTTCCTTCCAGAAGATAATTTCAAATATATAATTAAGAAAACTGCTTAATTTATACAACATTTTGGGAAGTGAAAAGAGCCTTTAATAAAGATTAAAGTGGGTCCAAATACATATATTAAATTACATATGGTATCAAGACCAAAATGAGAGAATTAAAGTGTTATTAGTTCCTAAAATGAGTGTTAATATACCAATAAAATTAAGAGGAAAAAATTAAATACTATAATAGAAACATTACTATTTTTAATGATTATATGTGTTTTTGTTCTAATATATCGTATTAGTTGTATATTGTGTACGTGATACCCATTGAAAATAATTTGAAGATGTTTTAACCAACAAGAAGAACCCACCAAGCTAAATAAATGTTCATTA
This sequence comes from Viscum album, assembly GCA_963277665.1. NCBI lineage: Eukaryota > Viridiplantae > Streptophyta > Magnoliopsida > Santalales > Viscaceae > Viscum > Viscum album. Next base: position 1,646,044,384 of record OY728159.1, read on the forward strand.
TTTTGTCTCAATAACTGAATATAGAACTTAGAGGGAGTTCAAAGATGATATTTCAAGGCTATTAAACCTCATTTTCACAAGGATGAAGCCTCCATAGAGATAAAGGCATGAAATTCAAGTGGTAGCACTCTATTATTTTTAACAAGTGGTATCAATTTATTTTACAATTTTCATGTCTTACACTCAAGGTTTTTAAAACTTATACACTAACTTTTTTTGTGGAAGTTTTATAGAGATCAAAGGTTGTTGGTTTTGGGAAATTGAAAGATGAAGCTACTAGAGTTTTATTAGAATTATGAGTGACATGGAAAACATTGGTGTTGTTTATAGAAACTCTTGTTTATTACATTGATCTCAAGATTAATAGGCTTAGAGTATTTTTTAACAACCCAAGTGCTAAGTGGTATATTCACTCACTAATTTTCTAATTCAATTAATGTTGTGTAATAAAAAATAAATTCTAAACTTTTGTAGTCCAACTAGAAAGTTATTCAAAATTGGTTTATTGAACTCAAATATTTCCCCAGAAGCAAATCAATAATTAATATGATCAAGAGAATTAATTGGTGGGGGAGACTGCAAGATAAAATGTTTTGATAAATGGGGAGATATAAAATAAGTAAAGAAGTATCCCATATCCTTAAAGGGCTAATTGAAATCCATGTGTACCCCCTCTTGGAATAAGGGGTGATTTGAGATTCATTAGAGTGTCTTCCAACACATTAAGTGAATACAAATCTTGAGGAATTCCATATATTGAAAAAGTTGGAGAGTAATATATCTTTATCTAAACATAGAAAAGACAAACCCATTAAGAAGGGGAATTTGAGCTAAATATAGATAACCCCATGCTGAAAGAAGAGTAGATGCGTGCACACCCAAAGGGGGAGGCACATTGAAAAAATAATTTCTTATTGTCTTGGAGCAGTCATTTTTTATTTCATTGAAAAAGGGGGGTATGCTATATCTTGAAGAATATTATAAGTAAAATTCAAAGAGGAAGATTATTGGACACCCCTTAGGTTTTGTTGGATTCATTTGTAAGAGGTGTGTACTGGGATCATGGTAATTTTTTGACAGTATGTCATGATTTTTGGATACCGCTACATGAGTTATAATTTATGACGAGGTGACTTAGGTAATTTGTGATGTTGTCAGCTTAGAGACTCCTTGATATACATATTTTATTTGTTAATAAATTGATATGGAGGTAGAATGTATGTGTTGGTGATTGGGATGCAGATACAATGATCATATATATAAAGTAAGCCATGAAATAACCCTTGGAGAAGCTCATGGGATGACCCATTAAAGAAAGAATCCATATAAAATATATTTGGAAGAAATTCTAGAAATTCTGGATGACTGGTATATTTTAAAAAAATTTACATAAGTACCCATATATAGAATTTTCCATAGAAAGGTACCTTGTTTGTGAAATAAACTATACAGAGTCTCCACATAATGGATTTTTATGCTATAATATAATTTGTTAATATAAAGAATCCCCAGTACATGAATGAAAATGTTAGTTAATTTTTCTACATATAGGATATCACATATCAAAAATTCAAAAACATAGGAAAATTCGAATATGTGAAGAATTTTATGTATTCAAATCCAAAGACATAGGAAATTTGGCTACATGATGGACTATGAAGGTAAATTAGGCCACACATGTAAATTTGGACCAATGCATGGGAACTCTACAACAACATAGGGGATTTTTCCTGTGTTCATCTAGGAATGTATTCCTTTGATGAAATCACCTAAGGTGATGTATGAAATGTTTGAATGTTTTAAAAACAGTATAGAACTTTAAATGTGAACCATGATCTAAGATGATAATAAATGAGGAAGTTGTGGGTGAGATGAATTTAATTAAAATAAAATATATTCACACTGCAAGGGGTATTTTATAATACAATAAATGGAGATCAAGAATTAAAGAATCCTATTTCCATGACAGTCAATGATATTATTTTATCTATTCAAGATGGAATTTTTGAAAGATTCATTTGATGGTAATTTTTGGTTTTTTGAGGATTTGGTGTTGTCCATGATGCATTAAAAATAAAAAGTAAGGATGTTTTTTACATGGAGGTTTCGTCTTCCAATTGAATTGCATGTATTTTTAATTCGATTAGGACAAAGTTGTGTTTTTATTGTATTTGTTTCCAATAGACCAGTAGGTAGGTTGTGTTAAATAAGTAAAGTATATTAATAAGATAATAGATGGAAATTCGGATTGAAGAATGTTTTCAATCTGATCTAGTACATCTGGATGAGTCAATATGATCCATCAAATTGGGATGTTGATAAAAATTTAGAAGCTGGAGATAATTAGATTCAACATTGTAATCCAGAAGAATTTTTTTGGTGATCGGTTTTTCTACCATAGAGAAAAAGGAAATAACTTTACTTTGTAAAATATGGTGATCAAACTAAAATATTGTATTCAAGAATTTTAATTGAAAAATTTACTCAGAAATTAAAACTCACATTACATATGAAATTCCATTATATTGAGAATTAATTTTCTAGAAGAAAAGGTTCATCAGGCTCACCGTGGGTCTGGTATGAAAGGAATGGAATATCTAGTACTTTCCATAATAAATGCGATGATGCTTTTTGGTTTTTTATTTCCCAAAAATCATAAGTATGTTGTGAAACATGTAATGCAAGAATGACGAAAGAAAGGGGGATAAGTGGTGTTCCCAATCATACTCAAATTAATCATATATGGGTGGAAAGAGAGATAAGGGTATGTCAAGAGTAATTAGTATGATCATTAATATGTCAATCGTATTCAAGTTGAGCAGGAAAGAAATATATTGTTGGAGGAATGGTAAGTTACAATACTTTACATTTTAAGTCAAATTATGCTAAAGCTGTCTTAAATATATCCAATGTCATGAATGATGTCCTGATAATTACTGAACGATTGAAGAAGATGAAATTTGGTGAAGCTAAAGATTTCCATTCTCAAGATCATCATAATGAGTTCATTGGGTTCATATTTGTTTAAAAGTTGGGGAGAATTGTGGAAAATGTGAGAAAACAAAGGTACTGGTTTTTAGTCAGACCAAAAGCCAAAGCATATAAATAATCGGTGAAAGAATTTTATTAGTTTTAAAATGGTAGAAGAAGTGAAGTAGTGAAATTTCATTGGTATCATATTCAGAAGGGAAATAATAAACTTGATTTATTTTTAAGTGCTTTTATCAATTAGGTCAAGAGCCATCATATTGGAATTGATACCTAATCATCGGTCTAACAAAAAAATAAGTAGAAGTGGTTGAAGTAGTTTGAAATAATCTATCATCTTAATCAAAATTAATAATTCATAATTCAAGTGAGTTCCAAGAATCATAATGAGATGTCTTATTTTTATCTTTATACATTTAGTGAAGAAAAACATAATGAGGAAACTATCACTAAACATATGATTCCATCGCAATGAGAAAATTAGAATGGGAAAAAAATTTCATTTGGTGAAGATCAACATAATGAAGAAAATGTATTGCGTAGTCAGAATGAGGAAAAATAATTGAACTGAGGTTTTCCAAGAAGATTATAGTTCTGTATTTCTTTATATATACAATTGGTACAGAGCATCATAATGAAGAAATTGTATTGGGAAAATCAGAATTAGAATGATGTTTGTGAAGAAAGTTATCAGCGAGATGAATATTGATAAGATATTTGAAAATAATTGAGAATAAATGAGAAGAGTTAGAAATGTTCATGAAGTCAAGATGCACTTGAAATTTAAGGAAATTTTATGATTTGGGTAAATTTGGTTGAGTAGGAAACTTTTCAAGAATCGTTCCCAAACCATATTTGGGGAAAGTATAGAAGGAAAAAAGTAATTTGTAATTTATGATGGTTTTACTATTTAGACAGGAAATAGAGAAGATACACATTTTTAGGGAGAAGAAGTTTCCGTATTGATCTTTGTTGAAGAAGTTTTTTCGAATAGAAGAAGAAAGGAGAAGAGACAAGATCGTATTCTGTTGAGAATCATATTTAGCTGTGAATTGTTTTCAATAGAATCATTTATTCAGTTGAGAGTTTTATTTAGTAAAAAATCATATTCAGCATGGAATCTTATTCAGTATAAAATATTATTAAGCTCAGGATCATATTCTGTAGGGAAGACTATTTAGTTTGGAATAGTTCTGGAATTTTTAGACTCATAATAGAAGTGGTCTAAAATTATCTCAACCATATTTTAACAGATCAATATTATCATATTGATCAATCTAACTTGGGAACCATACTAGGAAATTAGACAGAGTTTTATTACAAAGTCCATATGAAGTTTTTCCCAATTTCTAGGTAATAAAGTGAAGAATTTTTTTGAAAGATCAAATTTTTGAATGTTGATTAAGAAGCACCGTAACATGTTTTGTTACAAAAACATTGTATTTCATCATTTTCCCTATAATGAGCACACACACTATTGGATTTTTTACATTGTTCTACATGAGTGTAAGGGCATATCCTACTCACTATATTCCACATAAAGGACTCTTTTCTAGTTGATTATGATGTATTGGATAATTTCCAAACCATACCATGGATATAGCTATTCTTGTTGAATAGTTAACCTTGTAAATAATTTTTTCCGATGGATTTGTGTTTGATTTATTTTATATTGGGAAATAAATCTTTAATAGGAGGTAAAGGTTGTTTCTTAATAATGAAACTTAAAATAAAATTGTATCACTAATTTACCCCTCCCCCTCTCAGTGATACAAGTATCCCAACTCGGCACTTACAAGTGGTATCAAAGAAAAATGTTCCCTTAATTTATTCTTTATGGAATATTTGTAGAATAAGTTTTGATGGATAATCTAAGTTGTGTGAATATTAACGGGATTCTGATCATAAATTATAGGAATTATCATATCTAGAAAGATAGAATGCTTAAATATCTTATATATCTTGGGTATTATTTTTAAAGAGCTATTACAGATGGTTTCTATCATCGTATTGTGAATGATCCTCTCATAAATTCTCAATAGGAAAATGTTGGGCAAAAATCCATCAAGGTATCATTGAAGCATTTTCGAGGTGATTGTGTTTGTTGACAAAGTGGACATTTGTGTTGTGATTGTGGACAAAGCAAACCATGACATAAAAATTTGTTGAAAAATGGGATTTCTTTGTGGCATGTTGAGTTCAAAGGTTGTTGTTAATGATCCATGATTGATTCAAGCATGTTGACAAAGGAATGATCGATCTGGAGGCGGTTTAGAAAGAGAAGATACAAGGTGATGTCGTTTTCTAGTGTTTTCCAAATTTCTGGGCCTCAAAGTCGACAAATGAAGAAAAGTGTTTTGGTAAAGGGACTTGCATGATGAGGTCTTGAAGTAGAGGAAACTTGAGCACCGTATGTTTTTCAGGATCAAAACATCAAAATATGGCAAAGAGAAAAGGGGATCCCATGTTTTAGGGTTGGTCGTGTAAGTGACTTGCGTGGCAGAGACTTGCGTACCAAAAGTTGCGCGCCGAGGGGAGACTTTCACGCCATCATGCAGGGTGTAAAAATGCCTATAAATAGAGGTTGACCCCTCCTCATTCTATACATGTTCAATACTTAGAGAGAATCATATCTCTCGTCGCGCAGGAGTGGTGGTCGCGCAAGTGGTGTGTGGTCACGCAAGTAGAAGTTGCTCACCAGTTGGTTGTTGCGCATCTAAAGTTGTTTGGGAGAGAAAGGAAGGGAGTCACCCAAGTTGGGAGTTGAAGAAGGGGATGTCGTGTAAGTGGTTTGGTGACCCTTGTGCACCAGGTTTTGAAGAAGCGCGATAGTTGGTGGTTTCACACCAATATTGGTTTGGGCATAAAATGGTGTGAGTCGCGCAAGTTTGGAGTTGTAGATGCCAGTGTCACGTAAGTGGTTGAGATGAACTTGTGTGCCAATTTTAACTTGCATGCTGAGACTTGCATGCCGTATTAGAGAAGGGTTCCAGGTATAGTTGAAGCACAATAGTGATTCAGGGCTGTGTGAAAGCTTGAAGATTTCCTGATACCTTCGGTGCAAAGTGAGATTCATCTACGAGTGAATGTTGGAATTCAACAGAGCATCCACATAAAAAAGAGGATGTATTCATTATTGATAATTAAGAGACATATAGTTCTATAAACTGTGAGTGGATCCTCTCCAGAGAAGTGAGCAAAGGAAGAGGAAGAAGAAGATCCTATCCACTGGCAGTGAGCCAGAGAGATAGAAACATGGAGTGACCCTTGGGAAAGCAGTAAGCTGAACCTAAACGTTGTAAAGGCAGTGAGCCTGGGAATAGAAGTGATCTATCATGAACCTTGTAAATAGCAGTGTGCTTATAGTGGATTTGGTACATCGACACATTGCTGGTGTATTCTCCTTGGATGTAGCCCAGTGAGGGTGAACCAAGTAAAAATTGATGTGTCCTATGCATTCTTTACTTTCTGTTTATATTGTGCAACGGAAAGAGAGAGAAGAGTGCTTTTCTTAACAGCAAAACAAGACCAGAATAGGCTATAATTTTAAATTATTAATACCCTAATTCACCCCCCTCTCAGGGTATTCAGCCTTGTGTACCTAACAGAAAACCTTAAGAATGATGGATGAGCTAAGAATGATTTACTCATATCACTTTCTGAAAGTGAGTTTTTTAGAGTAAGTGGAGTTTCCCCTACTAATGGTATCTAGGATAAGCTGAAAAACATTTATGAAGGCAATAAAAATGTAAAAAAGTCAAAGTTACAAATATGGATATTGAAGTATGAATATATGAAGATGTGAGTATGAATTTTTTGGAGACTTCTTTACTAGGGTAAATGACTTTATTAGAACTATCAGTGGTATTGGTCAAAAGTTATAAGATTCAACTATTGTTGAAAAGATATTTAGAATTATTCCCAACAAGTTTTATGGTAAGGTTTCTTCATTTGAAGATAAAAATATTGATACATTTTCTCTGGATTATTTATATAGTACTCTCATCACATATCATATGATAATGGAAAAAGTTAGGAAGGGAAAAAACTGATAGAGAAATATATTTCAAAGCTTTTAAGAAAGAAAAGGCTAATAAGGTTCCTTAGGATGATGATGTTTCTAACTCTGGCTCGTAAAATGAGGTATGTTAAAATATTGATGAAATTTTATCTTTGTTCTCTAAAAATGTGAAAATTGGTATAGGATGGTATAAAGGGAAACATCCCTTAAAATGTTTTGGATGTAGAGCCATTGGTAATTTTTTTCCAATTTTCCTCGAAGAGGTGATGAAGAATAAAGTGATGAAGAATAAAGCAAATAAAAAGAATAAGTTCCAAGAATATCTTGGAAGAAAAATGGTGGTAAAGAAAATTTCCATTCCAAGAGGGAAGATAAGAAATTCTACAAATCCAAAAGGGGAATCCTTTTTCCTAAGTATGATGATAGTGAGGATGTTAAAAATGGTGTTGAATAGAAAACTTTTATTAAAATAGTTAACGAGGAAATATTTTCTAGTAGTGAAAGTAGTTGATCCAAAGAAGAATAAAGTGAAGATGAATCTAAAAAATCTATTAAGTATTCTTGGGATAATACTTTAATTGCAACAATTAATAATAAATAATTCAGAAGTAGATGTTCTGAAGAAGAAGAAACTAAATTATAATATTATCTGAAGGAATAATTGAAAGAATGTCTGAGGAAGATTGGGAGACTTTGAAAGGATTTCATGCAGTTTAAAATTGAAAACTCTTCAAAAAACAATCAATAATATATCCCTGATTAGAAAGTCAAGATCATGGAAGAGATTGATGATTTGAAGAAATATCATGAGGAAGAAAAGAATCATAGTGAACAAGAATCATAGTGAAGATAAAATAAAAAGAAGAAGAGTTGGGGGTATGGAGTGTTTAGGTCCCAAAGAATCCACACGAACTAGATTAACACCCCCTGGAGGAGAAGATCTAAGGTCATAGAAACAAGAGAGTTGTACATCATGCCTCACTTTGGAATCCAAAAAGACCGCCATGGTATTCCCTTCAAGACATATATGACTCAACTCAATATTATTGTGAATAAAATATTTTCACCTTCATATAGTGTATTCAATGGACCATGGGGTAGCCCCTATTCCATTAAGGGCATTGTGAACAGTTAAATAATTAGTTTTGACAACCGCAAGATGAATATTTTTCTTGTAGCACAGCATATGACCAATGAGAACAGCCAGTGCCTCCGTATTAAGGGAATCCCCTAGACTATGAAAAGAACTGTAGGAATAACCATAGAGCCCTATGGGTCCCTGATCACCCAGCCTCCCCACATCATTCCCACACTTCATCAACCATTGGTGTTCATTTTGAGTCCCCTATGGTGTGGAAACCATCAGACCCATTTACCCAATCTAGTGGTGACCTCACTAGAAGCATTGGAGATAGCCATGATATAATGAACTGAAGAAGAAGCTTCACAATATTTTCACTATCGAACTATGTCCTATAGGACAATTCTTAATTTAAGCAGAATTCAAGAGCCTGGTCTTATATAGCCTTTGTGTTGAGTTTCATTTCCTTCCCTCTAGAAGGACCAACATCCTACTGCAAACAAAATATATCTCGCCACTTTTTCAGGTCCACTGCATACCGCCCCAAGAACCACTGGTGAATGAATGAGGATCTGGTTTCCTCAAGTGGAAACCATCCAAATAATCCACCAAACTCTATCCAGATAACCCTCACCCAATCACATAAAAAAAATATTGACGCTTTCTGTCAATGGTTCCCTACATCAATAACACCCTGAATCCAGTTGAACCACCAATCAAGTAATGTTATGATTAGTGGGTAGCAAATTATACCGAACCCTACAAACCAAAAATAATAATTTTCTTGGGGATTTAATTCCTATAGAGTGTTTCACCAGATACATCTTCCCTCTAATACTCAATTTGTAATCTCCAAAATTCCTTACCTGAAAAGGCCCATGAAATGGATCTTGTGAAAATGCATTGGTCTGGGTCAGAGTTCAATATGATGTTGTCAAACACACTTTTTTGATCCCTATTCATGATAGAGTGCATGAAGTCTAGGTATGTACTAGCATGCTTAAAATTGATGTCCGACACAGGTCACCTAGGGATGGCCAGTCGTGATCCAACCCAGTTGTGAACCCAAATATTGATCTCCCCTACCTATAATCCATTGGGTATGGATACTAAGAGCTGGAATTAGGGGTGTGGAAGGCCATCCCCTATGAATATCTAGGTTTATCCAATACCATTCTTGAATGAAATTCCCCCACATATTCCACCCCTCAATTCTCTCCCAATCTAGTTTTGTGTGAAGCTGCTGCATTTCACTAGCCACACTTCTAAAATTAACCCCACCTTCAACTATTGGTTTTTACAACCTATCCCATGCATCCCAATGATGCTTCCCATTTGAGTGCACATCCAACAAAAAAGTTTCCAAGATCCTCTCAATTCTCCTAATAATTCCTTTCGGGACTTTGATTGAAGAGAGGATGTGCATAGGGATCGAATACTAAACATTGTTAATAAAAGTTATCCCCCCCCAATGGACAAGAATCAGTTTCTCCAATTTAGAATTATACCTATTATTTTCCCAATCACCTTGTCAAAATGAGGAGTACGTAGACTTATAGTTTATATTAGAGACCCAACATAGTCCATTGGGAGCATTCCTCTTTGCATGCCCACGCTACTTTCCAACAATTTGATCTTCCTTTCTGGACATCTGTTCGAGATAAAGACACTAATTTTCTCCTTATTGATCACCTACCCACTCCACTTGTAATATTTTTCAAGGATTTCATTGACTCCCATAATAGATATGTTACTTTAATTTACAAACAAAAATTTTTCATCAGAAAACATAAAGGGGATAAGCTAAGGGAGTGATACCTAGACTGATAAGGTAGGATATGATCAACCTCAATGCCTTGGTTTAGTGCCTGAATAAGTAAGTCCTAAGCCAGGATAAATAGAGTTGGGAATATTGAATCACCTTGCCTTATACCCCAAACCAATTTAAAGAAACCATAATTCATGCCTAAACATTATATAGAAATCAAAGTAGAACTAAATCACTAAATTAGGAGGTTAGTCACCCATGTAGATAAACCCATCTTTGATAGGTACTTAAGGATAAAGTTCCACTCCACATGTTTATAATATTGTTCTATGTCGAGTTTAATAGTTATATTTGGGCCAAAGTTTTTTTTGTTGAGATCCTCAATGACCTATTAGGAAACCCAATGGCCCCTTTAATTGAGTGTCCCTTAATGAACACATGTTTCTCTTTAGAAATCCATTCAGGTGGGTGGCTTGATAGTCTTTTGTTGGGGATATAGGAAAACACTTTTTAGGGAAAATGTCACAAGCATATTGGTCTGTAGTGATTCAAGGAATGAGGGTCCTTAAATTTGGGCACCATAACTATCTTATTCACGCATTCTACACACGACAGGCAACCACCTTTAAATAAATATTATACATATTGGATTAACTCAGTTTTCACCAACTCCCAAAAGCATCTATAGTACGCCCTAGGGAACCCATCCATTCATGGTGCATTTTCTAGATTAAGTGACCACACTGTGGCCTAGATATGTAACTCATCAGAGGTGTCTTACATCATCTAATTTAATTACCTTGTGACTACATGAGGTATACCCTCAAACATATCCTCACCCCCTACGAGTAACCATTCAGCATATTAGGATTATTGCCTACAAGAAGTTGCCTAAAGAAATCCTCCACCATCTTGCCAACAACATCTGGGTCATCAGAATAAGATCCATCCTCTATAAGGATGTTGGGTCTACTCATGTGTCATTTCTAATTCATACACACATGAAAGAAGCCAGAGTTTTGATCCTCCTCAAGGAACCATTTAATTTGTGACTTTTCCCTATCCATAAGTTCTTTTTTGAGAAGAAAATAATAAAAAATACTCTTCATGTTGGCCAAATCTTGAAATATTTTTTCATCCCAGTTATTTTACAACTTTATCTCAAGACTTAAAATCTCCGCACTAATATCCTCTAAATCATGGGAATTAGCAGGTTGGTTTCTTACCCACACCTATATATTTTTTTGAAGCTTCCAGAGCTTCTTATGCAGCCTCACCCATGAATGTCCTGGTATGGGTTTGATCCAGGACTCCAGAATCTTGACTTCATGCCAAGGCTAGGTCATCATGCTTTGTGAATCCTATTCCTTCAAAAAACCCGTAAAATCCATGAGGAACCAAAGAATCCCCAACACTCTCTCGATGAGGCCCCCTAATTTATGGATCCCTTCTCCTAGGCCTCACCATGTGGCCTCCACCATATCCTAGAAACCAGTAGCCTCTATCCATATCTAGGAGAAAGTGAAATTTCCCCCTTGGTCCTTTCTGGGAGCTAATTCTATACGTAGTGGAAAATGATCAGACAAATGGTGATGGAGGTGAGAAACCTTTATATCTGGAATGGAGTCGATGGAAGGTTGGTTAGCCAAATAGTGATCCAAATGACACCATGTCCTACTTCTCCACCTCTTATTATTACACCAGGTGAATGGATCCCCCACAAAACCCAAGTCCATGAGTCCACACCCCATCTTGATGCTTATAAAGTTGAGCCTAGCTTTCTGGGTGAAACTTCCCTCCCCTTTATTCTCCCTCAGATTAGTCATAATATTGAAATCCCCCCCAAAACCATGGGGAGGTACCTGAGTTGAACTTGCTAAGGTTATTTCAAAGATCCTCCCTAACCTGTGCTTCATATTTCACATACACAAATGAGAATAAAGCATCAAACAAATCAGATGTAATTTTTGTTGTGATGAACTAACCACACACCTCAATGAGATCCACCGTGATGTTATGGTTCCAAAAAATCCAGATATAAATATTATAGGGGTTTGCAAGGAGATAGTTTCCCCCCTAGACCTATATGAAAGGTATAAAATCTTCAAAGGGTGTTGTTTTGGTTCCATAACTACTACAAAAGATACTGAGTGACGAAGGAATTCATTCATGATAAAATATGTTTTCACCCATGCACCCAGGCCATGGGTGTTCCAGATGAGGACATATATCATTGGGAAGGATTTGGTCTGGCTTTGGCCCCATACCCATGACCATGATTACTCGAAGAATTTTCTAACTGAACATTGAGTTTTGATTTAGATCTAGTAAGAACCTATCTAAGGGGTTGTGGAGAAACCACTACCAAAATATCCACCCCATCTTGAATGCCAAAGTCTGGTACCATCCTATACCTAAAAAGGGGAGTAGTAGTCTCTAGAAATGAAGCTGATTCCACCTAGAAGAATGTTATCATTGATGGGAGATCCCCCTCTTAAGTACCTCTCTATGGGACTTCACTGATAGGATGAAGATCTTGCACAGGTCCTACTAGAGGAATCTCGCAGGACTGAACCATAGAAGAAGAGACCAAGAAGATTTTCACTGGCACCACTCTATTATCCTCCCAAGAAGGGGATGTCACCCGCACTAAAGATGACCCCCCCAGATTCGGCGCAAGTGAGTAAGCGAGGGGGGAAAGCAGAGTTTTTTTTATGTTTTACATTTTTTTGCAGAAAACAGTTAGGGAAAATTGTTTTTTCAAAATGAGGTGCAAAGGCGGCATCCGCAATGCCGCCTTTTCATTTATGGTTAAAGGTGGCATCGCGGCTGCCGCCTTTGCACTGCGGCTGAAAAGAGGTACCCGCAATTCCGCCTTTCCAATAACAAAAGAAAATTGAATTTATTTATTTTTTTTTGTTTTGTTTATATATTTATTTATATATATAATTCATAAAAAACTTTCAGGAGGATGCCTCCTTTCACCTAATAAAAAAAATTATTATTTTTCAAAATTTTGTTTTGATTTTTTGTTTTTTTTTGTATATATTTTTATTTATATATATAATTCATAAAAATTTTAAAAATTATCTTTTTTGAAAATTTTGTTTTTATTTTTTGTTTTGTTTTTTTATATATCTATTTATATATATAATTAATAAAAATTGTTCAGAAAAAATAATTTATAAGCTTTCAAAACCGCCTACTTTAAAGTTAAAAATGTTTCAAGTACGTGAATTTGAAAGAATATAAAATATAAACCATAAGACAAATATAAACTAAACATTAAACATTAATTAAACATATAGGAACTTGTTGAAAACAAAAATTATTTCATAAAAAATATTCATGAAAAATAATTTATAAGCTTTTATAACCACCTACGTGAAACTTAAAAATGTTTCAAGTACGTGACTTTGAAAGACTATAAAATATAAACCATAATACTAATATAAACGAAACATTAAAAATTCATTAAACATATAAGAAATTAAAGAAAAAAATCATTTCATAAAAAGTTTTGATGAAAAATAATTAATAATCCTTCAAAACTGCCTACCTGAAAGGTAAAAATGTTTCAAGTACGTGACTTTGAAAGATTATAAAATATAAACCATAAAACCAATATAGAAAAAACATTAAACATTCATTAAAAATATAAAAAATTGTTGAAAACAAAAATCATTTCATAAAATTGTTCATGGAAAATAATTAATAAGCTTTCAAAACCGCCTACATGAAACTTGAAAATGTTTCAAGTACGTGACTTTGAAAGACTATAAAATATAAACCATAAGACCAATATAAACAAAATTTTAAACATTCATTAAACATATAGGAGTCAAACCCGCATCAATGTGATGCATGGTTTCTCTATTATCACATACATCTATAATATTTGATGCATGAGAACATGTTATATCTATTTTAATGGGACAACAAAATCCATTCTTCCACCCGCCATGTCCATATCCATATCAATATCTAGCCGCATAAGGGTATGGTGAAATATATGCCACATGATATTCTCATCTATTCCCATTCCTGCAAATACCAACCCCTCCAACACCACCATGCATCCAACCATTATAATTTCTTCAACAATTATCACCCCATTTCCCTAGGCTCAGTTGATGAGATGAAAACACCAATTATTCCACATAGCCCATCAAACTCTTCGTCACCAAATATTTATCCTTTATCATGTTCAAAAGGCTACTGTACGACCTCGTTGATCTATCCATTCCAAACACTCACATACAAGTATACTATAAACATAAAAACCAACAAATTTTCAGGAAAAAAACCTGAAAATTTGTTGGTTTTTATGTTTTTAGTATACTTCAATGTGAGTGTTTGGAATGGATAGATCATGGAGTTCATACATTATCCATTTGAGGACGGTAAAGGATAAAGATTTTGTGATGGAGAGTTTGATGGGCTATGTGGAATTGTTGGTGTTTTCATCTGATCAACTAAGCCTGAGTAAATGGGGTGATAATTATCAAATAAATTATAATGGTTGGATGCATGGTGGTGGTGAAGGGGTTGGTATTTTCAGGAATGGGAACAGATGAGCATTTCATGTGGCATATCTTTCACCATACCCTTATGCGGCCGGATGTTGATATGGATATGGACATGGCGGGTGGAAGAACGGATTTTGTTGTCCCATGAAAGGAGATATAACGTGTTCTCATGCATCAAAGATTATAAATGTATGTGATACTAATGACACCGTGCATCACATTGATGCGTGGTTGACTCCTATATGTTTAATGAATGTTTAAAGTTTCGTTTATATTGGTCTTATGGATTATATTTTATAGTATTTCAAAGTCACGTACATGAAACATTTGTAAGTTTCAAGTAGGCGGTTTTGAAAGCTTATAAATTATTTTTCATGAACATTTTTTATGAAATTATTATTTTTTTCAACAATTTCTTATATTATTAAGGAATGTTTAATGTTTTGTTTATATTGGTCTTATGGTTTATATTTTATAGCCTTTCAAAGTCACGTACTTGAAACATTTTTAACTTTTAGATAGGCGGTTTTGAAAGATTATAAATTATTTTTCATCAACATTTTTTATGAAATGATTTTTGTTTTCAAAAATTGCTTATATTTCTAATGAATTTTTAATGTTTTGTTTATATTGGTCTTATGGTCTATATTTTATAGTGTTTCAAAGTCACATACTTGAAACATTTTTAACTTTCATGTAGTCAGTTTTGAAAGATTATAAATTATTTTTCATCAAAAATTTTTATGAAATGATTTTTGTTTTCAAAAATTTCTTATGAGATTAATTAATTTTTAAAGTTTTGTTTATATTGGTCTTATGGTTTATATTTTATAGTCTTTCAAAGTCACATACTTGAAAGATTTTTAAGTATCAATTAGGTTGTTTTGAAAGCTTATAAATTATTTTTCATGAACATTTCTTATAAAATGATTTTTGTTTTCAATAATTTTCTATATGTTTAATGAATGTTTAAAGTTTCGTTTATATTGGCCTTATGGTTTATATTTTATAGTCTTTCAAATTGACGTACTTGAAATATTTTTATCTTTCAGGTAGGTGGTTTTGAAAGCTTATAAATTATTTTTCATTTCCATAGACATAAAACATATAAATGAACAGAAACAATCAATGTCTATTTCTACGGTGAGGAGATATTGTCCCACATGGTGGCCTAATAATAGGATGTATGCGGCGAGATCTATGGGGAGTTTGATGACCTGGAGAGGGCTAATACTTGGGCGCTGGAACGTCGATTGTCATATCCTCCACCTCTGTGCTAGTGGGAGAAAATGTCAAATCCACCTCGTACTTCCCTCCTGATCCTTCTCACACTTCAATGGTAGAAGGACTCGACATCATCGTAGTGGGGAACAAATCATGTGGTGGAACTATACCCCATCTCTGCGATGGGTCTAGACCATAAGGTTGCGATGACTCTGGACCCAAAGGATGCAATCCATATGGACCTTACGATGGAGAAAACTGAGGATATCCCATCAAAAAAGATGGATCCCATGACAGTTGAGGCACATCTGGCATCGGATCAGACTGGACTACTATAGGGTTGACCTCTTCCTGTGGAATTGGTGAGGCCTGATGTGAAAGATGACGTTGTCTATGTCGTCGTGGTCGTGACTCCTCAGCACCAGCAGCTGCTATAGGATCTTCCTCTACGGTAGGAACTTACTGTCTCCATGACGGATGCTCGAATAAGCTCTCAGAAAACACATAGACAGATAACCTTAGCTCCAACGCTTGAGCATGAACGGCTTCCCAGCTGAAGACTCTATCCTCAACCTCATCACTCATATAAATAAGACTGTCTGTGTGACTCTCTTGTAAAATATTAAAAATGAATTAGAGAGTAACTCAATAAACATAGTAATATAATTTAATTGACATACAATCATATGCATTTCTCTGCCGGCTCAGGTAAGATATAGTATAGACTTCAGTCTATACCATGAATCATACTCGTGCTACGCTGAAAGAGAGAACTGCATCGTAGGAACTCCCTAGATACGAAACTCTGCGCGTCTGTGCCAACAGTCAAGAAATACAACATGTACTCAACCCCAATCATCATCTAGCCTCCCTGTCAGCTTTATCCCATGAAGCTGATCTGTCTGCCTCGGTGAAAATGGAATCCGCTGAGTCAAGAGAATCTGGCGCATGACTCTGTCAGGCTGGTTCCACTCAAAAATATGTAAGTGAATGAGTGACACTACAGCTATAACATCGTTAAGACCAATCGTGAAGTATGGAGGCAACTGGTCTATAATAGACTAGTATGAAACCCATAAAATATGAAATAACATATTACCCTTGTTAGAAAAACTCTTAACTAAAAAAATGATGCTATTATTAAATTTGTTAGACAATTATAGATTGTATATACATACCTGATGGGGTAAGAGAAAGTCCAACTCGAGCCGATATACGGCCAAATCATGTCTCAGAACTGCATGGAAATTGTGTCGTTGACACCACCTATAAAATACAACATCGATAGTGATGAATAATGAGAAATTAAAGTCAATAACTTGTAGTATCATCATAAACTGATGGAAATGAGTGAGCATACAAGCGTCCACGCGGAGCGTCATGCAGCACTGCCATCTCTATTGGTGGACCAGCATGATCAGGGCAGAATATAGAGATGTGCTCCCATGCCCACATCTGAATAAGGATGACGCATACCCCAAGACCTGTGTGCCGCCTGTCAGATATCCTGCATAATGTTCTGTATGTGTATGCCAAGTAGAAGGATCCCCAACTGTACGTCCCTACCTGATCAAAGTCCTCTATCAGGGGTAGATACATCATGTGCATGTGCATCGCTAAATGATCCATACACATGGTCCTTCCAATAAGTCGTAATATATATGCACATGCATAATGCATTACCATCTCCTCGTCAGCATCATCAGCTAAAAGTGGAATATGTGACTCCAGCCAAGGCATGGATATCGATGCTCCATCGGTAGCACTGTGATCGGACAAAATGTCAACGCCTAACAAGCGCTGGGCAAGGTCAGACAAAGATGCCCGAGTGGTTCCAATAATGGGTGTCCCCTAGATAGGAAGACCAAGAAGCACAACCACATCCTGGAGGGTGATGGTCATCTCTCTCTCAGGTAGGTGGAATGTGTGTTTCTCTGGTCTCCACCTCTCCATGAGTGCAGCTAGCAGGTGATGGTCTACAAATGTAAAATTTGATACCGCAATACCATAGAATCCAACACAATGCATGTATGGTATAATGGTAGGAGGAGGCTCCGTGTGATGAAAATGGTGCGCTCGATGCACCTTAATCAATCGATCTGGACCAACCTCTATCACAACTTGTGAACAATGGGTAGCCTACTAACTAAGGAGTATGGTGTCATTCATCTGTATATAAACAAATTAAATGAGTTGTAACTATAAACTATAAATATAACATCATGATCAGTAAAATATTATGATTTGTAGAATGCAAGACATGTCATGTTTATTCACAATGTTTTATGAAGTTTTATTTACCTAAAGAAAGGGACATGTCTTCATGTTTTTCAAATCATATTACTAAAGTTTATTAAGATATGATTTTACCTAGTATTGGGTGTTTTTTAAGATATGGTTTTATATATTTATATATATAAATCATTTGTCTGTGTTATATAGAGGTTTATTAGAAAATGATTTTATTTATAATTTATATATGATTGTCCACATGATTGTATGTTTGATGATTATTTTCTCAATCACATAATATTTGGAAAACTGATGTAAAGGGAAGATGTTTTTGGGTTTACAGTTCATCTTTTTGATTTTAGGATTTAGAGATTATTGTTTCAAATTTTGCCTTTTGGATCTTAGATTTTGGATTTTTTAACATTTTACGGTTTAGGTTAATGATTTGAGAAAATATTTTTTGGATTATGGTTTAGAATGTTAGGATTACGGTATACAGAAGATGTTATTGGGTTTACTATTATGATTTTCAGTTTTGGTGGTCAGAAAACCAAGGTAGAAGGATGACATAACAACATGAAATTTACAATATGAGAATCTCCCAATAACAAAAATACATCATCGTGGGTTAGAGTATGAACTCGACCCAACAATGTTAGGGAATCATTTTCGATTATGACCTTGTTTATGACATATAGTGCATCTCAAACTCTGTCTTTGTTCTTGATGCCAGTCCATCCCATTTCGCACCTTGCTGGCCTTCGGTCTCCCATGGGGACACAACCGATTCATATCAGGTACCACTATCAACTGACCTTTGGGCATTGGGAAATAACGAAACTTGCCAATAGGTGTCCATGGTGTAACATAATAGTTATCAATGGTGTTCACCCGGTACACTGGATCAACATATTCTTCCCATGATATGTTAACAGAGGCACATACTATGATGCCGTGTGAGCATGGAAACCGTAAGGCCTGAAAGTTTCCACATTGACATTGCCTCGTTTCTAGGAATACCACCATTTTTCACCAATGCTATTTGTGGTGGGGTTTGACTTCTCTAGAACTTAAAATTGAGAGTCTTCTTGTTGAAATAGGTAGACTTGATAACCAGAAGCTTCTTCAATATTCTTTTCAATCTCTCGTTGAAAATGTCTCCTATATGTTATCCCCTGATGTATTCCATCCGATGCTAGTTTTTGTCTATCAAAAAAGTACTTCAAGCAATGATATAATGTCTCTTGAACTAAGGAAGTTATAGATTTCTTACGAATCCCTTTGAATACACCATTGATTCACTCTACAATGTTGGTGGTAATGTGTATGTACCTCTTCCCCCCATCACATGCCAATGTCCATTTTTCTTTTGGAAATCACATAATATAATCATAAACTTCTTCATTAACCTGACAGATTTTTTCGAAACATTCTTCAAACCGCCGTTGATCTGACTCATATGCTACACAGAATAGATGATATTTCACATATTTTGAATTTATCTTCATGTTGATATACAAAAAAATAACAAATACAATACGTACCAAGTCTGGTGATTTCCTTCTTCATTGGTTTGTTGTGGAATTTTTTATGCATGTTTCTAGCAATGTGTCTAATACAGAACTGATGATGTGCATTTGGGTAACTCCATGTATCAGGATCTGCATTTGTTGCCTCATTAATTGCTTGATGCCAATCCGATATCAAACAAACACCCCAAATGTTGGGAAAATGGTTGCTGATACATGCTAAAAACCAACTCCATGATTTATAGTTTTCTTTCTCTATAATAGAAAAGTCAAGCGTAAGAGGTGAACGGTTTCCATCTTGGGTTGCTGCAATCAAAAATACACCCTTGTATTTTCCGTACAGAAATGTTCCATAAATATGAATAAACGTTTTTCAGAAACGAAATACGGAGATACCGGGAAGGAATGCCCAGAAAAACCAATGAAATTGAACACGAGATGGATCAAATTGGTTATCATGAGACACATGTTTGTTTGTATCCAGATAGAAGACAACTTAGTTATGATTCCTCAATATGGCTAGCAATTACGGAAACTCCCGATATGAGTCATCCCAATCACCGTAGACCTTCACAATTTCCTTCTGTTTCACCATCCATGCCTTATTATAAGAAATCGTATAACTGAATTTTTATTGAATCCTCTCTTGAACAAGGGATATTGGAACATCTTGAAATGCCCGAATCATCTCAACAACGATGGATGACACAAATTCTGCATTCAATGAGGTATGATCTTGTGTGAGGCTTGGCTGAACGCAATTATGAGCCGCCTCAATCCTTGAGATTCTCCATCCTCCAAATGCAATGTCTATAATCACCCTCAATCGAAATCTACAATCATCCCCATACTTCTCACACCATATGGCATATTTTCTATGGTTTTATCCGTAAACTACATAGCTACAGTTCCTCTCAATGTGAAATCTCTTTAGTGTACTTTTTAATGCATCTTTACTTGGAAAATTCCTTCCAACATATAAGTTTTTGTCCATCTCACTAAACCTATCTCGTATAACTCCAGGATACTCAGTTGTCGATGTGAGAACATTATATTCAAATTCAGGCACACGTTTCATTGCTTCTGACTAAGATGCAAAGAGCGGTGGATGATTTATTGTAGGTCGATCCTGCTGTATAACTAATGCATTTCTCGAAACATCCGTTGTTCCTTCCTCATCAACACTATTATCACCATCTGTTTAGTTATTACAAAATTCCTCATCAGATTTCAGGTTAACATGTATATCCAGGAGATCAAGTAGGTTATCCTCTTCTGCATCATTTGGAATAGTCTCAACTTTATGGGGCAGACTATTTTCAACGACTCTTGTAGGTCTACATCTTTGTACAATTGGATGTTCTTGTTGTACAGTGGAAACATCAACATATAACTCCATCATGGTACCATCAGACCATTAAGAAAACAAATTAATTGTTTGGATCCATTCCGCATCGTCAACCAATGGAGAAGCTAGATGCCATAATATTGACGGGAACTGCAAATGTCTATAACTCATTGACTTGATCTTTTGATCGGGTCCTAGATTTAATGAGACATGAATTCTGTCTTGAAGGTCACTTAGGGTTACACAATCAGTTATATTAACCACTGTTTTTGGTTTTTTACTGTAAGAATCTCCTTGCTCAGTTTGAATAACCTCCCCATAGCAGCACACACGGGAAAACATTGTGCTCTATGTAAAAAAAGTTTTCTGATCAAGATTTTGATAATGTAAGTGACATTCAGAATGATGGTTACCAATATAATATTTATTAATCCAAATTATTTTTAATATGTGGTTTAATTACATCATGTTCAAATAATAAATATTACTTCTAAACTATACAATCTACATGATAATTAAATTTTAAAAGATCTTATATCCTAAACTAGGATATTTCTTATTACACTTTTTAATTAGTTAATCATTCTTCAATCATTAGTTATTCCTTACTAATTATTTATTCAGTAACATAAACATAGAGTTAAAAAAAATAAATTACACCATGTTTTGAGCTTCTATCCTTTCTTGTAGTGAATTGGATATCAAAATTTAAGAAAACCTGTTGTCACATGGGTTTTATAAAATTTTCATATCCAGTTCACTACAAGAAATGCTAGAAGCATAAAACATTTTGTTATTTATTTTTTAATGTTATGTTATTTATATTTTCACTTTAACTTTATGTTGTTTTTTAACTCCATGTTTTTTAACTCCATGTTTTTTAACTCCATGTTATTTAATATCATTTAAACTTTAGTTTTATTTTTAACTCGATTCTATTTATTAATTAATTTCAAATTAATCATTCCTAATAATAACTATCAATATCATTACAAAATTATCAATTTATCATTTCTTTTCTTAGATATTTTAGTAGTGCATATCTTAAGCATGTCCCCCAAGAGTGTCAAACCAGAATGCAGCAAGGCCCGTTGTCGTGCACCAGTTCCCATTCGAGTCTAGCTCAAATATGTGTTTTCAGATTTTACCCCTAGGTAAATCTGTGCCAGAGTCACATTCACTTGTTTGTATCCAGACAAGGATTTGATTTCTTAGATAACATAGTCTTTATGCTACCAAAATTTCATTAAAAGAATCCTAAATTAATTTTTACTAATGATAATTATAATTCCTAAATATATATAACTAATTAAACAATCTAATAAACAAAAAAATTAAAAATAACTAAACTACTGAAGAATTAAAATATTTAACTATAAACAATTAAACTAAATAAAAAACATTAAATTTTAAAAAATATTTAACTAAAAACAATTCAATGAAATAGAAAACATTAAATTAAAAAACATACCTCTAAAAGATTTCCTAAAATTTCAAACCACAAAAGAGAGAAAATGAGAGGTAATGGGTGTTTGGAAGTGAGGAGAAGGGGAGGGGGCGCTGCCCTTTTATAGGGCGCGGAGGCGAAGGCGGCACTAGAGGTTCCGCCTTCACCATTTCAGAGATCCATGCCGGCAGTGCCAAGGTGGCATCTGCGATGCCGCCTTTCACCCGAAATGCAAAGGAGGCATCCGCGATGCGGCCTTTGCAGCTCATTTTGAAAATTTTTATACCTAACCATTTTTTAATTTTTTTTAAAACATAAAAAAACTCAGTGAAAGCATCTCATGCGATAATACACTGTTCAGGACCAGATTGGGTGAATGTAGGGAATCATATTGATTGATCCCAAGAAAAGAGACAGAACTGATCGGAAGGACATCAGTACGATAGGGAACTAGATCCATGTAAATACTTCCCAACTTTGACGGTTGACTATCCCCCTAATCATAACTGTCCTTAGAAGACAAAGGGAAAGAATTGGGGCCAAGAAAATCATAGGAGTGATCAATCAACACCGAGTAGGAAAATCCAACCCCATGAGGAGGCCAAGACCCATCATGGTCCTAAGGCCTAACCTAAGACATGTCGCTTCACTGTAGAAAGCTTTTATGGAAGACAGCTAACAAATGACCCTACTCTTGGAAATGGGGTGAAAATAAAGGTGAATAGGGATATAAAATACCTTTGGAGTAGTCCAATGAACTGTCAACATGAAGTATGATCCACAGAGGTAGGGGCCGAGTGAGGTCTATTTGATCATAGATCTGAGCTTCAGCAGTTTCCTCAAGGCGTAATGTGCTATTACCAGCACTAAGGAAGGTACCCACTGAATTACCTAACTCCCACATAATGAGAATATTCTGAAAAGGTAGGGGGAGACTAGGGAGGTATATCCACAAATCCTCCCTTGATGGGTCACGGCCCGAATGCGCCGCATTATGGTGGACTTGGGTATATACAACTAACATGTTTTTTTTCAACAAAAAATTTTAAAACCATTCCATAATTTATAAAAGGAAATTTTTGAGGGGGAGTCAATCCCTTTATGGTATGAAGTCTGAGAAGGATGTTTGAATGAAACCTTGGAAGTTTGGAATGAAAAATGAAAATAGGTTCCAACCTCTGAAAACTATTTATGAAAGAAGTGAGAAACTTGGACTTCCTGATAAAGAATGTATTTTTTTTACCGGCACAATAAATTTTTCTGAAAAAATATCAAAATATGGATGTTTTGGAAGTTAAGTAAAATAGATCTACTAACTCTAAAAATAAAGAGTGCTTAGTTATCTGGCCCGAACAAATTGACTTGGCTATAAAGCTAGAAGAATCACAAAAATTAGAAAAAATAAGACAGGAATAAATAAAATTCTAATGATATAAGTGAAGTTGAAAAAAAATATCAAAAAATTGTGGATATGAGAAAGAGAGGCATGATATCAAATTTTTTTCAACTATCATGCAAGAACTAAATACTGGAATGGAAAAAATGTTACAAGATGATTATAATAATGATGTTACTAAGTATGAAGAAAATCCTACATCCTCATCAAAAGATTATATAGATAAGAAGAATGTTTTTACAAAACTTAATAAGGATGAATAGAAGGAAGAAATCATGTCCAATGAAAAAATCCATGAAAAAGAAAAAAAAGACAAGACTGAGAGTTTTCTCTCAGACTGATTGTTGTTTCTAAGAAACAATCAAGGTTCCTCCTTATTACTAAAATCATTGTATACTTATTATAACTTTTAGGGAATTAAATGAGTTGAAATAATGAATATAGAATTGATGAGTCTCTCACCATACTTGTAAAATAAAGTAATGAGGTTATGAAACATTTGAGTTTTTGAAAAAAAAAATTATACACCTTAACATTTTGATATGTTTGTTGAGATGGGTTCCAGTTACTTTTATCATAAATAGATTCTTTCAAGTATTTCCCCAATCATTATAATGTTGAAAGAAACATGAAAATGGTATTACATAAAAGTTGTGCAATGGAAAACATTGAAAACATTGATTAGTCACTATTATTTTCTACATCGGGTTCTCCTACATAGAATTATAGTTGTTTAGTTAAATGTTATTTGTTAAGAAACTCATGAGATTCCTATGTTGAAGAAAAGAATCAAGATCTGGAGAAGAAACATTCCAACCACAAGAAATGAGATAATATTTTAATATGGGATAAGAAGTAAAGTAGTGAAGGATTGTTGGTATTATATTCAACAGAGAAAGAAGAACTTTGATTTTTTTTAAAGTTCTTTTATTAGTTGGTTCAAGAGCCATCTTATTGGAATTGATACCTGATCCTTGGTTTTAAGAAAAAGAAGAAGAGGTGGTTGATTTTTTTTTAAAATAATATTCAATATTTATCATAATGAAGAAATTAAAAGGGAAGTTAGTTCAATGAATCATAATGAGAATTATTCTATTTCTCTTCATACATTTGGTGTAGTGAAAAATAATAAATAAAATGTTTTTTAACATATGCTTCCATCATAATGAGAAAATTAGAATGGGTAGATAATCATTCATTAGGTGTAGAGAAACATAATGATGAAATTGTATCGAGAAATTGAAATGGAGAAATAGAATCAAATTGGGGTTTGAAAATAAGATTTAAGATTTGTAATTATTCATATTTACAATTTGTATGGAGAATTATACTAAGGAAGTCGTATTGGGGAAATTGAAATTTGATTGATGTTTGTGAAGAAATTTAAAGGTGATATGAATATTGATAAAAGATTCAAGAATGATCGAGAAGAAATGATAAGTGTTTTAAAATGTTGATGATGTCAATATGCACATGAAATTCAAGTAAAATTTATGATTTTAGTAAATTTTGTTGAGCGGGAAAATTTTCAAGAATCTCACCCATACCACATTTGGGGAGAGTAGAAAATCTAAAAGTTCATTATACTTTATGATGGATGTAATATTCAGAAAGTAAGAGAGAGAAGATCCACATTTTTAGGGAGAAGAACTTTCCTTATTGAGCTTTGTTGAAGAAGTGTATTCAGATAGAAGAATAAAGGGGAAGAGACAAGATCGTATTCAGCTAATCATAATATTCAGCTAAGAAACATATTCAGTTGTGAATCATATTTAGCAGAAAATAATATTTAGTTAGGTACTATAGCAGGACTGTAGTAGGAATTGTAGCAGTACTATAGTAGGTGTTGTAGCAGGTAATGTTTGGTACTGTAGCAACTATAACTATTCATCATGTTGGGCTTTCGAGCCACCCAAGGCCTTCAGGCCAGTAAAAATTTTGGGCCACCTCAAGGTCTTCGGGCCACCTCATGGCCTTCGATCCCCCTAAAGGTTTTTAGGCCACATTAAATTATGCTTAATGAAAAAAAGAAAACTCTATAAGGATTAGTCTCCAGATGATGATTCAGAGCAAGATGCATTCACCATATCATAGCTAACAGATTTGGAAGAATGAGAGGGTATAAAAATTTCCATCAAGGCCAGCTTGTGCATGCACTAGAATCCTAAATGAAAATTCATACGAAGGTGGAGAGATAACATTATGATGTAGATGATTGGGAAGAGAAATTACAAGTAGTTATAGTCTGGATTATTTACTCGAAGACCTTCAGGTCATGTAATTTCACGAAGCCTATGGGCCATGTAAAGGTTCCCCTTCAACCCTTAAAAGGGTGATTATAAAAAATGAATAAAAATAGAAGGCCTTCATAACATTCGGAGTATTCATATGGGAATTGTATTTAGTAGAAAACCATATTCAGCTAGGATTCAGAAGGAAATCATATTTAGGTGAGAATCATATTCTATAGGGAATAGTATTCAACTGGATATAGTACTAGAATTTCCATACATATAATAAAAGTGGTTCATAATTGTCTCAACCATATTCCAACAAAGTAATATCATTATATTGAGCAATTAGACATGAGGATCAGAATGGGAAATTGGACTGGTTTTTATTACTAAGTCTAGAATAAGTTCTTACTAGCTTCTAGGTGAGAAAGTGAAGAATTATTTTGAAAGATCACATTTTTGAAAGTTGATCAAGAAGAACCATAACATGTTTTATTACAGAAACATTGTGTTAGATCATTTGTGCTAGAAAGAGAACACACAATATTGGATTGTTTACATAGTGCTACACAAGTGTAATTGCATATCCTACTCATTGTATTCCACACAAAATGATTGTTTTCTAGTGTATTGTATGGTATTGGATCATTTCCATGCAATACTAAGGTTGTAGATATTCTTTTTGAATATTGAACCTTATAAATACTTTTATTCCCGTGGATGTGTGTTTGATTTGTTTTCAGTAGGGAAAGAAATGTTTTATATGAGTCAAAGGTTGTTTTTTAAGAAATAAACTTAAAAGAAAAAGGTATCATTGATTCACACCCTCCACCACTCATTGATACAACTATTCTGACTAGGAACTTACAAATACTCATTTTTTCTATCACATTGAAAGATAGAAAGTTATTCAAATTTGGGGAGTTCTAATTTTAGTGTTATACAATATGTATTCTAGAGTGTCCATTTATAGAAATTATAAAATCACTTCATAGTTACATATTTTATAGTTGAATTGAGAAAGGAAAATTATGATCTTATAGGATATATTTTGTCTTCAAATATAATAGTGTACAAGAAAGAAATAAAAAGAATATTAATCCACAAAATAACTTCATATATTCATATCGAGAAGGATATAGAACTCTTATGTGTTCTACTAAAGACTGGAGCATTAAGATAAGGAAATGAACATACACTTACCTTGAATATTCGATTTATAGTAAGATAAATAAGGAGTTACTATTATATAGTAAGGTGAAGAAGGCATTACGGGTTTATTCTAGTTGGAAGTACATGATGTGAAGAGTGAGGAAATAGTAAGTCTATAAAGGAGAAGATGATAGGACATTCAATAGCACATACATTCACATTTGATGATGAATCCCAATGAAGGTGTTGTTTTCTGAAGGGACCAATATGTTCATAAATGGTGTAGTGTTATTTTCCCAGAGTAGTGAGAAAGGGTGGAATGAGGTGAAATGAGCATATGGAATCTTACCCTATAGCATTTCATGAAGGATGAGGAAGAAGGAAGTACACCTTCATAGGTAGTGAGCCTTTAGTGAAAGAAATCCAACCCAAAACATTGAAAGGATGGTTTCCCGAGTAGGAGGGAGATTGCCCAAACCCTTAAATTGATTAGTATAATTAGTAGATTTGGTACATTGACACAATGTCTATAGAGTACTCCTTAGAATATCCCAATGTGAGTGAACCAAGTAAAAATATCTGAATCCTAATTACTTTCTCCATGCACACCAAAAGTGGTTCAAATGATCTAATTAATATATGAAAAAAATGGATGGTCATGTGATTGTAATATGATCAAAGTTCAAAGAAAAGTTCATAACAAGGAACCCTCATGGTTGAGAGTTCAATATCCCTTAGGGCAGTGAGACATAAAAGGAAAAGTGTTTAAATTGATTAAGAATTACATACCCAAATTAACCCATCCTCTTAGGGTATATCTCACTCTAAGACTCATTATAGACTATCATATGATAAAAGATTCATTTTTTATTCAAATTTCTTCAAATTTACTAGTGTCATACTAAATTAATTTCTTAGAACTATTGTTACTGAAAACACATTTATATTTGAAACAAAACTTGAAATTTAATATAATCAATCTCGCATATTTCTTTAATAACTCTCTAATATACACTTAACACATATATTAAGTTTT
Source organism: Viscum album (assembly GCA_963277665.1). Lineage (NCBI taxonomy): Eukaryota > Viridiplantae > Streptophyta > Magnoliopsida > Santalales > Viscaceae > Viscum > Viscum album. The sequence continues at coordinate 1,646,072,369 of OY728159.1, forward strand.
TTTCTTTTTCACATGAACAAAATATTTCTTCATAAAACACAAATACACTTCTATTCTGAAAAACACATCTATTATACTGATCTTTAGTATAAAATATATATTAAATAATTTTATTTCATGACCATGCACCACATTTAAATTTGGTAGACCCACTAACCATCTCAATGTTTATGACACATTTGATCTACCATGAACAGTCTCTTTAAACCATGGAATGAATGTTTCGTTATGTTAATTAAATATCCACATACCTTTACTCTTCAAGTAATGTTTTTCTAACATATTAATATGTGATGTTATATATGGTTGATAATCAACTATATTATTTGACATATATAAATGTTCTTACTTCATTTTTTTCACCTTTTAATGATTATATTTTCTATCCATGGATTCCCTTTCTCCCAAAAATGAATTGTTCATGGGGATATATGGGAAAAACAACATTATCCACCATAGAAATGTTGTTTATAAAAAACTCTACAACAACATTTGAAATTTACTTCTCAACAATAGAGGCATCTAGTCAATAGGAATTATTAACAATACCTTTTAATACCTTCGTATACATTTCAAAAGGATACATCGAATGTAGATATAATAAACCACAATTATTTACTTCTCACATGAAAATAACCATTCAATGCACTATGGTATCAAAAAAAGATGTTGAAATGTAAATTTTCAGTTGATAAATCATATAAACTGCATCATTCCCAAATTACTCAAAAAATTAAAATCCATCAATTTGTTACAAATGGAATTGAAAAAATAACACAGATTCATGATAGTCATTATGATAGGAATATATAGTATTTCATGCAATAGAAATAACATGAGTTTTTCATCATAACATGAAAATTTTGAGATTTCATGCTTACCAGATTCAAATATTTTAGTGACATTACAATTTTTACATTTTATGAATAACCCTAAGATACTTTGATAATATTGAGGAAAGATAATGTATTGAAAATCGGAGGCACAAATGTTCATTTTCATTTAATATTGGGAGATGACTCTAAACATATTCTCATTAATTGAAAAAATACAATCTTTCATTCAAACTATCATTTATCATTCCTTTCATATCCAATAATGTTCCAATAAAATTTTTATTGATATTCTTTTATAAACTCATCACATAAATGTTATGTTTGATCTCATGATATCTTCAACATGGAAGCTTAAAAAGTATTTATAATTTCTTCTATATAATTTTTTAATATTCATATCCCCGTATCTTTTCAAATATCCAAAAAAATTATTTACCACTCAAAAATATTAATCCATTGAAAATACATTTATCGGAATATAAACTTATTGTGAGCCATTGAATACCTTTTTTAATAATAAAAAATATTGATCTATAGACAACAACCATTAATGACCCATTTCCACTATTTTTCATCTACATTATAGTTGAAAACATGAAGCCCCATATTCAAAAATTGGATAATATTTATTCCCCTTAACACTATATATAAACAAATTTATATATTTTGGTAAGTCATTTATAGTGAAAATAATCATTACATGAAATTGAAAATATTATTTTTTATAATAATCATAAAATAAAATAACGTATTCCCATAAATGTTTAAAATCATTAATTAATGAAGACATGTAAACATAAATATCATTTCTAGGCTATTTTGGTCCACAAATAATTAAACTAAACTTGATATATTTCCGCATCATTAAAAATTTAGAAGATAAGTTGTAAATTACCAAAAAAAATCCATGAACTGTGTTTTCTACTGAATATCTAATATGGGTTCATTTAATCAATTCATAACCCAAATCTCATTTTTATAAATTTATTTCCAAATTTAGGAATTTTTTTATTAGTTCTTTTTAATGTTGACAATCATCTAGATAAAATAATTTTCCATCAGATATTCACTCATCTATATTCCATCATACCCTTTTTACAACATTTAAATTTTCAAATAAACATTTCATTTGAGGCATTATATAAAGATAAAAATTATATTTAGTAGGATTCTTGCTACTTAGAAAATAAATGAATCAATTTATTATTTTTCTTCCAAATTATAACATGATGTCCCAAATTTTGAAAACTTTGAAAGAACTTTGTATTTATTATAATATAACTCATAATAATTGGGGGGAGACATTTATTTTATTTTACCCCAATCCCATTAGGCATAATTATTTTTTCACATTATAATTTAAAATTGGAAGATTGTTGTACTCATAAAGTATGAAATTCAATAGATATAGAAATTTAATAAAACTCTTTTCACTCCATCCATTCCTAAATTTCAAGATCACTAATCATAAAACTATTGATAAAAATATGAATTTCTTACAACATTGATATTGTGGATTTTCAACATCACCATATAAGAACTCAATCAATGTTGTTTTCTCAATTTCCTTCACTTTAATATCATGAATCATTAATTCAATTTGCTAAGAACTATTATTTTGAAAATATCCATCATCATTAGATCTTAAATTCTGACAAATTTCACCATGAAAAATCCATGTAATTTAATTCAGATCAAAACCATGTAAAGATAAATGATCTCTAATTCACACACTTTACAACTTTCTTACATTTAAATATTTCAATCATTGATAGAAAAAGAGGCCATTGTTTAGAATATTTCATTCATAAAATTCCAAAAAATAATAAACTATTCCTCATATTCATCACTTGTTCATCATGCAATAATCCAATTATGATTCATTATCATCTATTATAAATTTGAAATATTAAATTTAAGTTACTTTATATTGAAATTAAAAGGGAAATTTACTTTTACTAAAAAAATTATTTTTTTACTTCTATTATCATTGCTCGTTATGTAATGAAATATTATTAAAACCAAATTGTTTTATTTAAAAAACGGAAATAAAATATTTTATTTACCAAAATGTTTCATTGAACATGTTTTACATAATTTTTTTATTAAAATTACATTAAAAATTATTTATTGTATTTATTTAAAAAACATGTAAAATATTTATTTATTGACTTATTTTTTTTTATTTTTTTGAAAAATATAAGATTAAAAAATAAAATTTGTTGTTTTATTTACAAAATTTTAATACAAAATATTTTAAAAATTTATTTATTTTCATATTTAATATATATAATATAATAATTAAATCAAATATTTACAAATTAAAAAAGTTTAAATATAAAATAAATTATTGAATATAAAACACTATTATTTTATAAAACATAAAATAAACAAAAAATATATATTTTTTTAAATAATTAAAACTTATAAATATTATATACATTTATAAATTTTATTTTTTTTCCTTATAAATTATTTAAAAATTTAATAATTAAAATTTTGATATGAAGGAAACTTATATAATTAGATAAATAATGATTTATGAATAGTTACCTGGGAATATCCATGAATCTATATTTTATTTTTAAGAATTATCATTTTTTATGAATAAAGAAAGATTTATAAATAGAAGAATAGTATAACTAAAAGTAAAAAATATTAATATATATTGAAAAATTCAATTAAAATATGTTAAATAAATATAACTGTTATTCAATGAATTACCTAAAGGAATATTAGGATTAACCATAAATTTTGAAACATTCAAGATTGGAATTATAACAATACAATATATAAAAATAATTAAGGTAAATAACTTAAGAAAGAAATTTATGATTTATAAATAGTTATAATGTGACAAAGTTAATGATAATAAATAACCGCTTAGTCAGTTTCAATTAATTAAATTGATTTTTAATTCAAAAAAACTTCTAAAATCTGAATCACTAACAAATAATCAGTGAATATAAATCTATAATGTAATATTAATTGTTGAACTGTACCCCTTATGATTATTGAAATAAATCTCCCAATTCAATTCTGATAACATAATATGAATATTTAAAGTGCATCACTTGTGGTAATTGAATTGAGTATGCCAATGAGATTTCCAAATAATGAGTTTCTATATTTAAACATAATATAAATTAAAATAAATAAATAATATTATTATAAAATTTAAATAATTAATCTAAAAAGCATTAATACCCTCTGATTTTTTACATTCATAAGCATCATCATCTGTGTATAAAACATATTTTCAATGAAATAAAATTTATCATAAAAATGATAATTTTTTAAGAACATTAAAATAAATAAAATTTAAAATAGTGACTATTATTAAATATCTAAATGTATTGAATGTTAATATAAATTGAAAAAGAAACTAATGTACTTTTTTAAAGAAATATAAAAAAAATTGAATGCATCAACTTAAGTAGTATTACGATTTTTTGTAGCCCTCGAGATTTTATTGATGATTGTAGAACCTATAATAATGGTAACCATAAATAATGTAATAAAAAATAATAAATGTTTTTAAGTAATAATAATGAACCAATGTTTTACATAATTATTTTTATAGTTTTACTATAAACAATCCAACAAACATGCTATATATTACAAAACAAAGAAAAATATTTGAGAGGTGTAGAATGAATTAAAAGCATTGGAAGAAGGTGAAAAGTGACCGTATGTGGTGGATGATGGTGGTTGAGGTTGGTTCAAAGAGAACTGAGGCTGAAGATTAAAGGAAATCAGGTTTAGAGTCCACTTTTTTAGATGAAAAAACTACTATCGCGTGACTGTAAAAAATTAGCAGGCCTCAATATCCCAAAAATAAAAAATAAACGTTTTCATGTAAGTTATTTAATAAATTATTTGAAAAAATAGATTTCAATATTAGTTATTAAATAACATATTTCAAAAACATCAGTTCTTTATTTTGTTACATCAATCATAAAATAATCAACATTATAACTACATTATTTTAAATGATTTTTGTACTAGTGTGAGTACCTAGGTGAGGATAATCATCCATATCATATTATAAGAATATAAAGATTCTTTTAAGGATAAATGAAATACGTTATATGGGTAAAAATAAAACATCATAAACATAGATCAAGATTCCTACAAAGGCATCATAATACTATAAAACAAAGCTAACTATAACATGCCCATTCATAGCATTATAGACAAAGATAATTAAATCATGTCTATATATAATTACTTTATGAGATATAATAATTTAACCAATTCATTAGAGGGATATATAATTTTGGGACCACCATTTACAACTAATATGATCGTAATCATGGATTCCACTTAAAATGGAAACATACAACAATCATAAACACGAAATAAAGACATGAAAAAATAATGGGTTCTATAAAAATATTTAAAATCATATGTCAAATAATAATCTTGGAGATTCTCAAAAGAATATGAGAAGAAATTTAATTTAGACATTCAAATGTAGCATCAATAAAAAAATGAGTATAATCCATGAATAAAAGGAGAAACAACATTATAAGAGTTAGTAAGAGGTTTTGAAAATAAAAGGTTTTCCAAAATAATTATAGGTGTCTAAGAATTTATCCTAAGGAAAGAAAACATGCATATCCATGTAAAAGAGCTAAAATAAAAAAATATATTTAAAATAGATTTTAGAAAAATCATATGGGAAACGTGATAGAAATATCATGTAATCCCAAAGAAGAGAGTCAAGTTCAAGAGTGGTCCTGCCTCAGGTCATGTTTTGTTTTGTCACATTTACACTTTTTGTACATAAAAATTATGTTTATTAAAATGTTGATCTATAAGTATATTACATTCATTTTTGCTATTATTAACAAATTATAATCATATTTATTTATTTATTAACCCTTAGTTGTAGATATTTTTTTGATAACATATCTGTATGAATTATCCTGTTTTCATTTTGATTTCTTGTCAGTTTGATTCAATGTTATTTATAAATTGTTAATATTACCCCCAGATGCATAAAATTTATAAAATTATATATTTATACATTATAAATAACTTATTCCAACCAACCATAATGGAAATGATAAGTAAAGAATTAAAAATTCCCTTATAGGTGGTAAACCGACAATCAATTCCTTAATATAACCATGTCAAGGCCTTAATGCCATGGATATTTGAAGTTGGATGACACTATAATTTCTATAAGGATTCTAGGAGTATTAGAAAAAGTAATTTAATTAGATCTTGGAAAATGAGAAGTATTTGGGATATAGTTTTCCATTTGGGTATGTGGTGGTTTTTATAATTGAAGGGGAGAGATATTTTAGGTTAAAATAATGCATAAAACGTGATTTCAAGAACAATAATTGTAATAGTTGTCTTATTTAATAATATGAATAGTATTTAATTAATAATAAATGTTTTTATAAATTTGAAACCCTACCACTATAAAAATACTATCTTTTCTAGAGATGTCTTGGGATCATTTACATGTACTATTTTTTCCGTATGTTGTGTACTTTTTATTTGGGTTTTCCTTGGGGTGTGTTTTAGTGAAAGTTTGAGAAAAATGGATGAAAGTGTGCAGTTCATGATTGGTGCACAATTTTCCCTAACCATTCACCTTGGCCCAGCAAACCATACAACCCTAGACCGATAGGGTTTGCATGGATGGTGCATGTTTTTTCAAACTATGCCCCCTAAAAGGAGAAACCATGCACCCCTAGAAAAGGTGCACAATTAAAGAACACGGTTAGGGGAAACTGTGCACCTTGAGAAGCAAACAGTGCCTACAATATTTTGAATCCCTGAAAATTAGATTTCAAATTTCACAATCCCCCGTTTTAAACCCCATTCAGACCTAACTTGACCCATGACACCTTTTCATGATTTTGGAGCTTTCGAGAAAAATTCAAATCCATTATGACCTCAGTTCTTCACGATCTGAAGCCTATATTGAAGATCTTCACCCCTCCCTATAAAAGGATCGCATCCCATGTGGTTTCCTTTCTCTTTCTCATTCTTATCCCATTTTTTGTATGGTTTTTCTTTTCTATTTTTGGTTTAATATAGATCTAGGATTGTGGATGGAGACCTAGAATTATAGGATATTTATTTGTATGTTCTTGAATTTAGGTTTAAGATCCATATCTCATTCTACATCGTTATTCCATTCAAATTGGGGATTTCAATTAGAAAATAGCTCTTCAAAAAATTATGGTAGGTGATCTATTATTCAAATAGCATATTCATGATTTCAATTATTTGTATGTAATTTTATAATTACTAGATTTTGTTTAGAAATTGAATTTCTTAATTGAATTACTCAATTCAGTGATTTAATTAATTAAGGAATTGTAATTTGTGGATAATTAATTGTTGAGTTAATTATTGGAATATTAAAATGGGATTTGTGGATAATTAATTGTTGAGTTATTTACCAAAATATTTAATTGTGATTTAGGGATAATTGATTGTTGATTTAATTATTAGATTATTGGATTGTGAATTAAATAATTAATTGTTTAATTAATTATGGGATAATGAGATATTGAATTGAATAATTAATTGTTGAATTAATTGCGAGATAATGAGATTGTGAAATGAATAATTAATTATTGAATTAAGTACGGTATATTGAGTTTGTGGATATTGATTAATTAATTATCGAATTAATCAAATGGAATTGATGTACTTAATTAATTGCAGAATTAATTAAGGGGATTGATGTGATAAACTAATTATTTAATTAGTAATGATATTTAGATAATTAATTTTTGAGTTAATTAATGGTATTGAGATGATTGATTAATTGATGAGTTAATTAATGAGATTGATGTGATTAATTAATTTTTGAATTAATTAATAAGATGAATTTTAAATAAGGAACGGTAACAATGTAATTCATGAGTGAATTATAATGATAAATGGTAACAATGTAATTCATAAGAGAATTGAGACAATGAATGGTAACTGTGGAATTTATGTGTTAATTGAGACAATTGATGGTAATAATTTCATTCATGTGTTAATTGAGACAGTGAATGGTAACAAAGGCATTGATGTGTTGATTGATACCATGAATGGTAACAATGGAATTCATGTGTTGACTGAGAAAATGATTGGTAATAATGGAATTCATGTGTTGATTGATATAAAGAATGTAAATAGTGGAATTTTGAGACATGATATCCCATGGGGATAGTTCAGACTCTGGTATGGTCCAAAACTTGTATTGAGGTATGGGTGTATATGGGAACCTGCGAGTTTATGTGGACAAATAAAGAATAGTTGTTAATGTGATAACTATTTATCTATGTATTTTGATTTATTTTTTATACAACTATTTACCCTATTATTTGATTAGATATTGTTTTGGATATCGTTGTTGGTGGATGACTGAGTTTTAATCACACCCAACTCAGGCTGCCTGATCGGTACCCAAATAGATTTCACAGTTGTAGTACAAGATAAGGGGAAATTCCCCGTGTTAGATGGATGATTTAGGATGGATCATGGATGAGGGAACCATATATGGGTTGGGACCTACTTGGGAGTCATCATCATCTTTAATTTTGAGTTTTATTTTGACACTTTGCACATACATTAGCATGAAACATCTATAGTCTAGTTTTGATATTGTATTCCCAATTTTGGTCATCTTATGATACTAGATTATTTAGGTTTTGTCATATCATTATTTGGTTATTGTTTATTTATTTTCGCTGATGTATTACTCTGAAAAAGAGGTTATAGTATCCCCTTAAATTATATTAGACCCTAAATGCTAGTATGCAACCTCTGGAATATGGGGAGGTATGCCTGTGGTCATGTGGCCAACTATCTCAGGGAACATTCATGTGGCATGTGGGTCGGGACGTCAAAAATTGGTATCAGAGGAAAACTTTATTTTCATTTATTTTTTCTTTACATTTTTAATAGGTAGATAAGAGACTAAAAACAGTCATGACTTGTACATGAGATCATGCATAGAAGTTTCAAACCCATGTATGGAAGAAAACTAAATTACCAAGGGTGGGATTGTTGTCATTTTTATGTGTTGTTACAATTGGATATTATTTCACCTTGGGTGATGAACTTGACATTTGATGTGAAAATTATTTTTTAGAATTTCTATGATTTGAATCATGGCTTGGTATGGCGTTAGATTTGAGTATACATGCATCTTTCTAGGAACTCAAGATTATTTTGTGACATGCATCATTTTAGGCACACACAAGAAAACTGGTTTTGGGAAAGTTGTTGAACTTGAAATATTTTTCCTTACTTGGGTAATTAAATTTAAAATGGTGACTAATATAAAATTGAAATTGGTAAAATGATTAAAGATGAAATTAAATAGATTTATAAATGAGAAAATTGAATAATGAGATATATTTTTTCCTTTTTCAACCATGACCTAGATGTAGGATGGTTAAGGGTTGTGATAGTGCCTCAGTTTTCACCATGTGCTGGGGTTTGATAAAAATACTTATTGGGACATGTTGCACTTAAATATTACCTAAACATGATAAAGTTGTTTTATGTCCTATGGAATGCATTTGGAATTGTAGAGGTATGCCTCCATGGTGACACTTATTGAGAGGATGGTATGAGGATATGGCTCTAGATGATCTACCAGTAGTGGAACCTGAGGCACAGATAATGCCATGTGAGGAATTAGGGTACAAGTTCCAAGAGAACCTTTATAACTTCATGTAATTCATGGAAAGAGACCCTAATATGGTTGTAAGGAGTATGCCTAACCTCATTCCGGATTTTAAGTTACATCACCCTCCAACTTTTACAGGAGAGGGTGGAACTGAGGGAGATGAGTTTTGGATTGATTCCATCAAGAATATAGTTGAACATTTAGGGAATCCCACTTAGAGGAGGGTCAAATTGGATGATTATATGAAATGAGTATCAGAGAAGCACTGGTGGGACATCCAAGCTCGAAATGGAAAGGCTGATAGTATGTAATAGAAGGACTTCTTGGAGAATTTCTTGGAGAAATTCTATCTAGAGATGCCAAGGCAGAAGAGAGATGATGAGTTCTTGAGGTTGAATAAGGGGAGTATGTCTATTTGGGACTATGTTGAACGATTTACAGACTTGTAATTATTTTCTTTGGCATTGGTACAGGATGAGACAACCATGATGTGGATTTTTCAGGACATACTTAAATGTGATATTGAATCCCAGGTTAACCTATTTGGGTTAAATAAGTTTAATGGATTGATGGATTAGGCTCTCAATACTGAGGGGAACCTGAGGGAGTATTCTAGTGTAGAACATGTGGTTTCTATTATAAATTTAGGAGGTATGTCTTCTAAGATAAGGGAGTGTCCATATGAGGGTGTTAGCCATGGGTATAGTAGAAATAGTGACCAAGGGGAAGGGTCAATCACATAGGACCATAACTAGATTGTATGTCCCCAGTGTAGTATGAAAGGACACTTTCATAGACACTATCCCTAGCCACTAGTAGAGTGATGAACTTGTAGCTGTATGGTACATATATAGATGTTATATAGGAACCCGCGATAGATAGGTAGTGATAGATGATCTTGACAAAACCAGGGTGTGGATACACCATATCAGTCTATAAGCTAGAGTTTTACCGACCGAGGTGGTAGAGGTAGTGGACACAGTGCTTCTATTAAATATCACTCATATCAGTAGAGTGGTGAAGAACAGGGGACTCAGGTTGCAACACAGGGAAGAGGGGTAGGAAAATTTCATTCCATTCAACCTACTCTTGTGTATAGCAAAGATGGACTGTCAATAATGAGAGGTAATATTCTTTTAGATTCTATACTATCTTGTGATTTATTTGATACTGGTGTCTTTCATTCCTTTATTTCTGCAATACATGTGAATTTTTTATCATAATGGTGGAGTTTATGAGTGGGGTGTTGATGATCGATACACCATTGGGAGTGTGGTCTAAAGACATCTTCTTGTGCAAGAGATATTCTCTCAAGGTTTGTGAGTATTTATTTCTGTGGGAATTTTATATCCTTGACATTTTAGGCTTTGACATAATTTTTCATAATGAATGATTAGTATAATACCAAGACCACATATATTTTTATTAGAGTTTAGTGACATTTACCTCTCGTAATGGTGATAGTCATATTCACCATGGAGGGTGGGATATCTACGCAGGCCATGTAGGTCCATTTCACCAGCAACTGGGGGAGCATACTACCCATGTTTCTAGTTTTTTGCTGTATGGTAGGGGTGTAAAGCGTGAGGTTTTTATGCCAATAGTGGAACCATTTCAGGATGTATTTATTGAATACTTCTTAGGGATGAAACCTAAGAGATATGTGGAATTTAGGATTGAGATTATTCCTGGGGAAGATCTAGTCTATGTTCTACTATACATAATGGAATTAAAAGAGATTCAATAAATCAAGACTCAACTATAAGAGTTAGAGGATAAGGGATATATCCAAACAATTACATCATCTTGTGGTCATATAGTGTTGTTTTCAAAGAAGTATGATAGGGTTTTACACTTGTGTGTTGTTTAAAGGAAGTTGAATCAGATGATATTGAAGAAAATGTATCCTCTCTTGCATATGAATGATCTATTTGACTAGTTAAGAGGAGCTTGTGTTTTCTCTAAGATTGACTTGAGATATGGGTATCATCAGTTGAAAGTTCTTCCTTCTGATATACTAAGAATTCTTTCAGAATCTATTGTAATGTATTTTGGGTTGATAAGAACATTAGAAGTGTTTATGGATATTATGAAAAAAATAATCCATTTGTACTTGGATCAGTTTGTGGATGAAATATTGGTGTACTAAAATACGTATTATGATCATTCCCAACACCTTGAAATCAACCTAAGTGTATTGATAGAGCATATAATATATTTCAAGCTATTTAAGTGTTAGTTCTGGATTGATCAGGTACATTTCACGGGTCATGTCATCTTGGAGGAAGGTGTGTCGATAGACCCATAGATGGTTTAGGAAGTTGTTTCTTGGGAATAGGAAAAAATGTTTTTGATATCCTTATATTTTTGGGGTTATATAGATATTATCATAGATTAATTTAGGGATTTTTCTAATTGGCAGTTCTACTTTGGGATTAAACAAGAAGGGGTAAAGTTTTAATGGTCAGAAGAATGCAATAATTCTTTCCAAGAGTTGAAAAAGAGGTTGACATTGACACCAATATTGATCCTGAAGGATACGGGTGAGGAGTATACAATGTTTTTTGATGCATATAAAATCATACTTGGAGTAGTGTTGATGTAGGGAGATCAAGTTATGGAGAATGGGTTTCGTTAGTTGAGGCCTCATGAACAAAACTACCCTATGCATGGCCTCGATTTGGCATCATTTCTTTATTCTTTGATGTGTTGGTGATATTATCTATTGGGTGAGATGTTTATTGTGTATATTGGTCACAATATCTTAAAGTATATCTTATCTTAATGATATTTGAATCTTTGTTAGTGGAGATGGGTTGATTATATAAATTCATTTGATTTTGATCTATCATATACTTCTAGGAAGGGAAATAATGTTGTTGATGCTTTAAGTAGGAAAACTTAGACTTGAGAAGTTCAATAGTCCAGTTTTGAGTCAAATATGACAAACTTATTGGCTGAGATGCATGTTGTCATTCAGAAGAGTCATGAGCAGATGAATCTCGTATCATTTACATTACACTTTTTCAGAAGGATCATAGATAGGTAGTATCCGTATCTGAAATGTTTTTCTTTGACATAAATCCTTTTAGGTGGGGATTCACCTTATGATTGGAGCATAAATGAAGATGGAATCATCTATTTCATGAATTAGGTTATTGTGACTATTATTATTCATGAGGATTTGATGTGTGAATTTCATGCATCAAAGTGCGTGGTACATCCAGGAGTTACCAAAATGTAATGTGACCTATAATGATAGTTTTGGTGGTTGGGCATGAGAAATGAGATAGCAAGGTTAGTGACACAATGCTTCACCTGTCAGTGGGTGAAGGATAAGAATCACAGACCTGGTTTTTTACTACAACCATTTCCCATTTCGGAATAGAAGTGGGATGACATGGCCATGGATATTGTGGTGGGTCTCTCAAGGAATCCTCAGTAGAATGAATCTATTTGGTTTATTATGAACTATTTGAAAAAGGTAGTGCAATTCCTATTGGTACATGATACTTTTTTTAGTGGAGTAGTTAAGATAGTTGTATGTTTAAGAGATAGTCTATCTACATGAGGTTAAATGGACTATTGTTTTAAATAGTGATTCAGGTTTTAATTTATGCTTCTGTTAGGGCTTGCAGAATGTACTTGAAATGATGGTTTTGTTGAGTTTAGATTTCCACCCACATACATATGGGAAGTCAGAGTGTATTATACAAGTGATTGAAGATATGATAAAAGTGTGTGTTATTAAATTTAGTGGGTATTAGTATAACTACCAATATCTGTTAGAGTTTTCCTAGAACAAAAGTTATCAATAAACTATAAAGATGGCACTATATGAGTCACATTATGGTAGGTCATGAAAATCAACTCTATATCAGATGGAGGCAGGTGATTCTAAGTTATTGGGACCAAGTCTTAGGTATAAAATTTCAAAGTAGGTACAATTTATATAGATTCGTATGGCTATGAATTAGAGTATACAAAATTCATATGATGATAGACGTTGATGAACCCTAGAATTTACATAAGTTGATCGTGTATTTCTTCAAGTGTCAGCTAGATTTGATCACTATAGGATTCGAAGAAAAGTAAAGTTGGTGCCTTGGTTTTTTGGAACATTTGAGGTTGTAGAGAGAATTGGGCTGGCAGTATACCGATTAGCTCTTCCAAAGAGATAAAGTTCCATGGATAATGTTTTCCATGTGTCATAAGTTTGGTTATATCACCCCGACCCTTCCCATGTGATCGAGGTGGATGACGATGAGCTTGATATAGATGCATCTTTTGGGGAGAATCTGATATGTGTGTGGGATCACAATGAGAATGTGTTGTGGGAAAACACCATGATGATAGTTTGTGTATTGTGGAAACATGGTCGTGTTCAGGAGGAAACTTGGGTGAGAGAAGAATATATTAAGGCTTAGTGGTTTGATCTTTTTGACCCTGAATCTTAGAGATTCTTGGGAGTATGAATCAAGGATGATCTGTTATAAGGTGGGGAGATTATAACACCCAAGCCTTTTCTAGAGACATATTTGGCTCATTTATAGGTACTTTTTTTGTTGAGTACTTTTTGGTTGGGCATTAAATTTGGGGTGTGTTTCTGTGAAAGTTTGAAAAAAATGGAAGAAAGTGGGAAGTAAATGGTTGAAGCACGATTTTTCCTAACTGTGTACCTTAGCCCAATAAATAGTACAACCCTAGACAAAGAGAGTTTGAATGACTAGCATATGGTTTTTCAAAAGGTACACCCTAAAAAGAGAAATGGTCCACCCCCTAGAAGAGGTGCTTGATTAAGTCACATGTTTAGGGGAAACCTTGCACCCCGAGTGGGAAACTATGTGTATGGGATTATAATCCCCCTAAAATTCCATTTAAAATTTCCCAAGCCCCCATTTTAAACCCCATTTGGCCCTAACTCGACCACTAACACATTTTCACAATTTTGTACCCTCCCAAACAGATTTCAATCCATTATGACCTTCATTCATCGTGATTTGAAGCTCATACTGAAGATCTTCATCCCTCTCGGTAAGAGGATCTCATCCCATGTGATTTTCTTTCTATTTATCATTCTTCTCCCATATATTTTAGGCTTTTTCTTACCTATTTTTAGTTTAATATAGATATATAATTGTGGATATATATATATATAATTTTTGGATCTTGAATAATATGATCTTGAATTTAGGTTTATGATCTAGATCTCGTTCTATGTCATTATTCCATTCAAACTGGGGATTTCTAATGGGAAATCGCTGATCAAAAATTTGAGGTAGGTTTTATAATTTTTAAATACCATAGTCATATTTTCAATTATGGGTATATAATTTTATAATTTCTAGAGTTTTTTTTAAATTGAATTTACTAATTGAATTAATTAATTTAGGGAATTAATTAATTAAGGAATTGTGATTTGGATATAATTAATTGTTGATTTAATGATAAAAATATTGAATTGGGATTTGGGTATGATTAATTTTTGAAATAATTATCAAAATATTGTATTATGATTTGGGGATAAATAATTATTTAGTTAATCATCAAAATATTGGACTGTGAATTGAATAATTAATTATTGAATTAGTTATGGGATAATGATATTTTGAATTGAATAATTAAGTGTTGAATTAATTATAATATAATGGGATTGGAAATTGAATAATTAATTGTTGAATTAATTATGGGATATTGAGTTTTTGGATATTACTTAATTAATTTGAGAATTAATTAAATGGGATTGATGTGCATAATTAATAAGGGACTTAATTAAGGGGATTGATATGATTAACTAATTCTTGAATTAGTAATGAGTTTTAGATGATTAATTAATTATTGAGTTAATTAATGTTATCTAGATGATTAATTAATTATTGAGTTATTTAATAAGATTGAGTTTATTAATTAATTATTGAATTAATTAATGGGATGAATTTGAAATAATGAATGGTAAAAATGACAATCATAAGTGAATTAGAATGATAAATGGTAACAATGGAATTCATAATAGAATTGAGATAATGAATGGTAACAATAGAATTCATGTGTTAATTAAGATAATGAATGGTAACAATGGAATTCAAGTGTTAATTGAGAAAATGAATGGTAACAATGGTATTCATGTGTTGATTGAGACAATGAATGGTATCAATGACATTCATGTGTTGACTGAGACAATGAGTGGTAACATTGGCAATCATGTATTGATTGAAATGAAGAATGGTAACAATGGAATTATGTGATATGATAACCCTTGGGATATTTTAGACTCTATCATGGGCCGAAGCAGGTATTGAGGTATGAGTGTCCATGGGAACCTAGGGGTTTATGTGGTTAAATAAAGAATAGTTGTTAATGTGACAAATGTTTATTTATGTATTTGGATTTATTCTTTATAAAACTACATACACTGTTAATTTACTACAAATTGTTTTAGACATTGTTGATGGTGGCTTAATGAGTTATAAAAATACCATACTCAGGTTTCCTAATCAGTACTTGAATATATTTCATGGTTATAATACATGATAAGAGAAAATTACCTATAATTTATGACTGATTTGGGATGGAGCATGGATGAGGGAACCAAATGTGGTTTGGGGACCACTTGGGAGTCATCAGTGTCTTTACATTTTAGTTACATTTTGACACTTGGCATTTAATTTAGCATGACATATATACAGTTTAGTTTTGATATTGTATTCCTGGTTTTTTTCATCTTTTGTGTAGTATCCTAACCCAATTAGCCACCCAAACAGTGATTCTAGACCGGTGGGCCACTAGCCTAAGGCTTACCTCCCCGAATTCCAAGGATGTCGACCAGTAGTGAGGGTGTAAACATGTATAGTGTGTAGGCTATACCATCAGGGGAAGATAGAATAATGGTCTAAGTAAAAATATATGACATATAGTGGAATAAATAAGACTAAGATGACTCGAACCAGACCCACAAAGCCAATTTACAATCAATATTAATTTAACAATAGAAAAATAAATAAATAAAAAACTAAAACGAAAGATAAATAAACAGATCAACATGAACAACAGACCACTTGTATCCACTACTGTAACAAATGAGAAAACATACATTTCATTAGAGGACATACATTTTAATATAAAAAATAGGGTTGCTAAAGACCAACTAGTAAAGGTCATAAATATATATATAGCACACTGATATAAAAAATAAACTAAAAAAAAAGAGAAACTCCAACTAGAGTGTCCTCATGTTACTGTTCAAAACTCCATGCAAGCAACTACTAATCTCTATCTCCTAAGGATAATCCTTTACCTGAACACAAATTCATAAATTCTACACACATCCTAAAGGACCCATGCAGGGTGTGAGATGAATCTAAGTAGGATACCACCAAGTGTTTCATACCAATAATAAGTGTTTAAGAAGGTGTGATATAACAATTAAACAATAATCTCAATGCAATAAGTAAAAAAGGTTTCTTTGGTGCTCAAAAGACACCAGGAAACCATCACCTTCTTCAACCAACACTGGAATCTTAGAATGAAGAAGTTCCTTATCACATGGAATATGGCACTTCTAAAGTCACAACTCAGGTGAACCCCCAAGTTCCACCTGAAACAAGTAACCTAAAACCACATGCCTCCTGACACCTCAAGTCTCAATAAGTGTCGATGTACTGAAGGCACACCCAAGGAAATAGTAGCCTGGTCCCATGGACCTCAAATCAAAATTACACGTCATCCAAAGGCATGACAACTGGAGGCACAACGAGATGTGTCCTTAAATAAATATCAAGGCCCATGGACTCAATCAAAACAAGCCTCTTCCCCCAACCGACCGCCTCAACACTAACATCCAAAGTCTCCTCACCTTCTATGTGAATTTCTACAATAATCACCCCAACCCATAATCAACCAATCTGCAACTACTAGGGGTCTCTACCCACTTGAGTCATCAAAAACACCTCATCAATAGAGTCATCCTATGTGCTCATGTATCAATTCAGTGCTTTGACCATCACAGGTGTGTTAAAATCACCAAATAAAGAACCTAAGCCTAATCAACACTGGAACCTCATTCCCCTACGACCATATTGCTCAAATATTATGGCCTTTTCATCTCAACATCACAGGCCATGACCAACCTGACGACATCACCACCTCAAACCGACATCCACAACTCTTAATCTTGTTGTCTATAAAACTCAATAAAATATGGGCCATCCCCAACCAGTTATCAACATCACTCAAACCCAATGATCATGCCATCGGAAATTCTTGATGATCCAGTCATGACCCCATGGGTATCATCATATGAAATCTCAAACATTATACATATATAAATCAATTTAAAACACTTTAAGAAAGCAATTCAATTTAAAAATATTTGAATTTCACAATCTAACAATTACATCAATTCAGTATAGTGGTCTTGAGTACTTTAGATTCTATTAATTAAATCAAAAATATTTAAACAAATCATTTAAGAACAAGATAGTTCAATTTAAGTCGATTTGGAACCCTCGGCTAAATCACCCAGAGAAGAAACAACCTCTAACCCAACCATTCTCGTCCAAAGTAGGTTTGGGCATGTCCAAAAACATCTCTTAGGGTTATATGGTAATTTTGATATGAAGAATGAGGTATATTAGGGGATCGCTCAAAATAACCCAAATGCACTCTTTAAGCATCACCCCCAAAGTGACAAAAAAAACAAGGTATACACCACCTACCCTGGACTCGTAGTCATAGGCACGTTCTATATTGAGATCCAATTCATAGAAGATTGGTGTAGATATGAGTTTCCATCCAACATATTGAAAATAGGGTGAAATGGATCAAACAGATTATGCGCTCCATGAGGCGAAAAAAAATGAAGAAGATACTAGGGTGAGGTCAGCCTTACATATGCGAGTCTCCAGCTTTCTACATATCTGAAATCAGACCACCAGATGAGAAAAAGGGATCAAAGGAGAGAAAAGGGGGAAGTTAAGGATTCCTCCTTCTATGTGAATGAAAAGGGAGAATAAAGGGGGAGAGGGAAAAAAGGAAAAAATTTAGAAAAGAAGAAAATGTAATTTTGACTCATTTACTAGGTTTCATGGTTTTTGCACATGGTTTGGAAAATAGTGCGATAACCGTGCGTGCTACAGTGTCAAGGTACTTCCTATGTGGTAGTACCCGTGTGTTTTACTACATGGTTTTCACTAACTGTGCATAAACTGTGTGGTATCTCTCTATAACATATGCAGATTATCCCAAACAGTTTTTTACCCCACTAGAACAATTTTCCCAAACCATGCGACAGTTCAAAATGGGTCACATAGTTTCTTACAAGGTTCCCCACTATTTACCCTATATAGTGCACCCTAGTCTTCATTTTCCAAAATAGAAAATTCATCCTTCGATGCTCATGAAACATCTTCTAAACACCTAAGGTTTCAGATAAATCTTGAAACTAATTTAAAAATATGATATAAAGAAAAAGGAACTCTCATAATTGAGTTACAACCAACGATAAAGAAAAGATCATAGCCACTATTTCAAAAATTGAAAACAGGAGAGGTTTTCAACCCAATTCAAAAAACTAGGATGTTACAACCTACCCACCTTAACATATCTCATCCCTGAGTTATCAAACAAAACCTAAAGATGGTATCAAATGCACCCATTTGAGTAAAATCTTACTCGGACTACCCCAGTCTCATGGGTTGAGGACAAATTCTTCAAGGGGGCTCTATACCTTAAGAATTTCCTAACCTAGTTAAATCCGGACCAAAAAATCAAAGAAATCAAAGCTCCATCAATCTATATATGGACCCATGGTCCTCCCATGACTCATAGTCACTCCCCCACCTCACCAGGTACTCCCATGTCTCTCTTGACACACAATAACATCCTACACTGCATTAGTTCCCACCTTGAGCCCATGGAACCCATGGAAACACAGAGGTCCCACATCCCACAGATGCTCAGATATATCCTAGTGCCTCACACCCCAATCAGGTTCCCCACCACCATGGTTCCTAGATTCCTCACACTTCATGTAACATGAATCTTTGATGCCTTGATGCCAAAGAACCTCAAAAACTAACATCCCTCGATGCCCAAGATTCCTAGAACATCATATATATATATATATATATATATAATTCATCTAATATGTTAAAAACCTACTAACTGGTGTTTGGTAAATCCATATATACAGCCTTTTCAACTCAATAACCTAAAATGGACATGCCTAAATAGGCCATGCCAAAATGGGCATGCCTCATAAGCCATACCTAAGGAAAAAACAAATCATCGACACGCCCATGACAGACCTTTGAATTGAATTATCTCACCATCCTGATCAGCCCTTTTCAACTCCATGATGTGAACCTAGATTGAATCTTGACTACGTGATGCATGTCCTTCCCATGATGCTTCACCATCCACCATCCACAGACCCCACTAATGGGTTTCACTACCTCTAGAAAGACTACCAAATGTAGCCAAAGATCGACTAACCTCACTTAGTACTAATACCAAGCTGATCTCAGAGGCATGATTCTACCCTTGAACTTGAACAACAGATGAATGAGAAGGCCTCCTGCAGAACCTCTCTAAATTACTGACATTTCCATATTCCATGCACTCCTTTAGAGGTTACTCGCACTAATTCTAACATGTCCTAGATGCCCACACTGAATTAAAACCATAGATGATTCAGTATGAGGTGGTCTAGATAAGTCCTTGGCCTGACCGCACAATTGGAACTCATCTCTACCTCACATATTTCCCTCATAAGCATAGTCACTTATATCACCCGAAGCTATCACTCGGATGGGGTAAAAACTATTCCCTCAGCTTCCCTTGTCTATGAGCACTCAATTCACTACCTATGAGAACGAGGTCAACTTGAAGATGTTTATCTAAACATAAATGGCATTCCGTAAACCATCTTCAAAGTGCATCACCCTCGAGGTGTCCTTGTTAACTATGCCAGGTGTGAAGCGGGAAAACTCGGTGAACATCGCAGCATAGTCCAATAAGGACATGTAACCTTATTGAAGGCTTAGGAACTCCCAAGATCGTTCCACCCTCAGCATCTCTAAAATTAAATTCTTGAAGAATATAGCCCCAAAATCCTTCTAAGATAGTCCCTCGTGTATACATGCCTAAAACTATATGTCCCACTAATTCTTAGTTGGTCCTCTAAGAATGTACGTCTCTAGTGTGACCCTCCAACCTGGAGGAATCTCAAGATAAACGAAGATCATTCACACAGTCTTGATCCAGTTATCATCCAACTAAGGACCACCCTCACCATAAAAAAGTGGCGGGTGATATGAATAAAACTCTATTGTCAAATACACCATATATAGTTATTATCCTCAAGTACTCTTGTCAATCCCCTTTACAATACTTACTGGGATCAATCAAAGCTGCATGTCGAGCCACGACCCAAACACTACAAGATCTGGTGGCTGCCCTGCTTGCACCAGATCCTGAATTTGAGTCTATACCTATGAATGTACCTATGACTCATGCTTTCCTTGGACCTCAGAGGCATCAACCTGCTCATTCACCTATGACACTAATCCATCACCCACTTAATGCTCCATCTGATCCATCTAGGAGGAACCTGCTGAATATTATTAGATGGTCAGAAATCTCATATCATATATAATTATGATAAGGAAAGTAGTAAAAGGAAATGTATCCTGACTACCCTTACTCTCCCCTATCGCAACCATTACCCACATTGTATTGGCCTCATGAACTTTTAACCTCCATCAACAGAGCCATGTATTACATAGTCTGTAGGCCTCACCCTCCCTAAAAACTATTGTTTCCTCAAACCAATGACTGATTTTCCTCTATCATGGTGATCAACATCACCTCAATCCATAGAAAATGCCTGCTTGCATAATATTTAGGCCCATTTCAAAAGCACATAGAATTATATATATATATATCAAATGGAATATACAATTCATAAGAAATTTACGTCATAGTCATATCACATTTAAGCATAGAATTTCACACTTTAACAAGGCATCAGATATTTATCACATTGTATTATCATTTCACAAAGTATACATGTAGTTATAAAATTTAAATACCCTTAAATATGTCTATTAAAAGTAAAAAATCACAAAAACACACTGTAAAATCTCAGCCCAGGTGCCACACACCGATGCCCCGATCATGACCACCAGACGACCTCAGGCACACCTCTCTGTATGCCAGAGGCTACTGACTAGTAGAGAGGGTCTACTATCGATCATAGGGAGACTATAGATTTTTGTTCTTTTATCAGAGTAATACACCAACAGAAATAAAAAAACCAATAATAGAAACATATGATGATAAAAAATTCCAATATATCATGATAACCAAATCTTGAAGTACAATGTCAAACCGAACTTTAAATATGTCATGATAATGTATGTGCCAAGTGTCAAATGAAACTCAAAAGTAAAGACATTGAAAACTACCAAGAGAGTCATTAACCACATCTAGTTCCCTCAAATATGATTCATACTCAATCCAGCTATCTAATCTAGGGACTTTCCCCTTATAATGTCTTACATACATGTAATCTATTTGGGACCAATAAAGTAGCCCGAGTAGTGTGTGAGTACAACTCAATAGGCCACCCCCAATGGTGTCTAAAACAAATCTAGTCAATAACACATGTATACGGTTATATAAGTAAATAATTAAAATACATAATTTGGTAGTTATCCCATTATCTATTAATCTTTATTAACCACATAGACCCAAGTTTGAGCCATGTCACTTATTCAATTCACAATTCATTTATATTTGTCATTGGTGTAGAACGCAATGTCAAACACCCCAAATCCCAATCAGTTATATTTTGTGTTGGTGTAAAATGACATGTCTAATACACAAAAATCCAAATCACTTATATTATTCATTGGTGTAGAATGTCATGTCTAGCACCCCAAAATCCCAATCGGTGTAGAACACCATGTCTAGAACCCTGATTCTCAATCAGTGTAGAATTCCATGTCTAGCACACAAATTCTAAAAAATACTAATAGATATATCATTAGTGAGGAACTCCATGTCTAACACCCCATTTATAAACTTTTAATGTATCATTGGTGTAGAAATTGATGTCTAACACCCCATTTCTCTATTGTGCATGTATCATTGGTGTAGAACACCATGTCTAACACCCCAAATCTCAGCCATTTATTCATATCATTATTTAATAGGCTTATATCATCAGGTCTAATACCCCATTTCAAAACCATTCATTTATTTCATTATTCACTAGGCATAGATCACCATGTCTAATACCTCATTTCGCAACCAAGATTAAACAACATTAATCCTCTTTTTACAATTAACCACCACTACTTCTATTAATTAATTCATAAATTAATTAATCCAAGTCCATTATTTAATTTAAAAATTAATTAATCATGTTTATACATCAGATAATTCAATAATCAACTAACCATATCAAAAACATTAACTAATTCAACAATTAATTAATCACATCAATTCCTTTAGTTAATTCAGCAATTAACTAATCACATCAATAACATTAATTAATTTAACAATTAATTAATCACATCAATTTCCTTAGTTAATTCAACAATTAACTAATCACATCAATTACATTAATTAATTCAAAAATTAATTATTCACATCAATTTAATTTGTTAATTCAATAATTAACTAATAACATCAATTACATTAGTCAATTAAACAATTAATCAAGCACCTCAATTATATTAGTGGATCCAATAATTAACTAATCATATCACTTTCATTACTAATTCAATTAATAGTTTATCACATAAATCCCCTTAATTAATTCCCCAATTAATTATTTTTTTCATCGTCATTAATTAATTAATCAATTTACATAGACTCAAAATTTGATATTTAATTACACAATTAATTATCTCATTCAAAAATATCAATACCTCATAATTGTTTCATCAATTAATTATCTATTAATAATAATAACACAACATTCCCTATTAATTAATCCACAGATTAATTAATTTAACTCATTCAATTTCATTAAGACTTCAAAGACCATTAATTAATCAATAAATTAATTAATCATGTTATTTAATTCAACAATTAAATAATCACATTGTTCACATTAATTAAATTTCATATTTAATTAATCTCATTATTTAATTAAATAATTAAATAATAACTTTACTCATATTAATTAATTTGGAAGTAAATTAACCAAAATATTTAATTCAATAATTAAATAATCACATTTCTCAAACTAATTAATTCTTTAATTAATTAATCTCATTATTCAATACAATAATTAAATAATCACATGGTTCACATTAATTAATTCTTCAATTAATTAATCCCAATATTTAAATCAATAATTAAATAATTAAATTAATGACATTAATTAATTCACCAATTAATTAATCCTATTATTTAATTCCAAAAACAAATAATCATAATACACCCATTAATTAATTCATCAATTAATTAATTATAGTTCAAATAATTCAATATCACCAATTAATCCATCAATTAATTATTTTATCTCTATTAGTTCAACCTCCCAATTAATTCCTCAATTAGTTGTTCCATCTCAATAAATTTAATAATCATAACTATCTCCAATAATCAATCCAACAATTAATTATCCTTATTCAATAACATTAATATAATAATAATTATTTTGTGAGATAATTATTCAATTTCAACAATCTATAACCTGCCATAATTTATTCAACTATTAATTACACTAAATCACAATTTCATAGTATCATAATTAATTCACCAATTAATTATTCAATTTATAACATCAATATCCCATAAATAATTATACAATTAATTACCTAAAATCAACAATCTCGATATCTCATAATTAATTTAACAATTAATTATTCCTAATCTAAAATCCCAATATCCCAATTTCACATATCTTTTAGTTAATTAACTCACCAAATTAATTTAATCAAAAATACAATTTCTAAAAATATAATAGAAAATCTACAATTCCATGCACATAATTGCATTCAAGACTATGGGATCTGAATTTTAGACAACCTACATCAAGAACAGTGAAAAATGCTTGCCAACAGATAATCCCAAATTGAAACGGATCCATAAATAACATCATGAAAAACATGGTATAGATCCAAAACCAAAATCCATGATTAAATGAAATAATATCTACTAAATCTAGATCTAAATCTAACAAGCCTAGATCAAGATTCAAAAAATATAGATCTAGACCCAACAAGCATAGATCTAGATTCAAAAAATATAGATCTAGATCCAATAGTGGATAAAAATCTTTATTTTATCTAGGAAGAGGATCAGAAGAGAGAGATAGATCTAAATGATAATAACACCTATACCCGAGAGGTGCACATATGTTCTTCGGTTAAAGATGGTGGTGCACGAAGGAGCTTCGGTCCAAGGTGGAGGTGGGTAGAGGAGTTTTGTTCTAAGATGGTGGTTCCCAGAGGAGTTTCTATCCAAGGTGGAGGTACATGAGAGAGTTTCAATCCAAGGTGGATATGTGTGAAGGCTCTAAAATATAGAGGGAGGTCCACATATGCTCTCTAGAAGAGAGGGAGGTGTGCATCTAGGGTTACACAACTCTGGATGGTTCATACATGAAAGCCCCCTTTCTTTCTATTTTCCCCACAAAATCTTGTTTCCACTCCTTAAAAAAATTAAGAATAAATTATAAATTGTGTAATTTCTTTTCATTACATGTTTACAAGTGTTGAAAAATAGTTAAAGGGGGTGTAATATACTTTTGTGACATGTTGACACATGGAAAAAACTACTTTCAGGACATGTCGACATGTTGTGAAAAAACTATTACATGTTGTGTAAATTTTCAAAGTTTTGAATTAATTCAAGCCATGAATTAAATTCACAGGGTCTACCCAAAACAATTCAGGTCATTAATTGGGTCTATGAAGTGTATTTGTTTTATAGCTAGAAATCACCACTTTATCCTACTGCACCCCTAGAAAATAAGGGATCATACACACACCTTGACTCATCAGGATAAGTTCCATATCAAAACACTTTAACAATTCACATACCAAGTGAACTACTTCAGGTGTAAATCATATAAAATGTAATATGATCAAAACATATTAGCAATACCACCCAAGGTAACTTGGTCCACCCCTCATACAAGGGGATATAGGCAGCCAATCATGAAACAAAATCTTGTTCCAACCACAATCTAATCTACAGTCAACCATAACTCAAATATTAATCCAGTAGAAAAAGAAAAGGCAGTCTCAATCTCATTAGTAACCAGTCATAGCTTCTACAAAATCCTAGTCAGGAACTGCTCTAATACCACTTGTAGCATCCTGACCTGATGAGCCACCCAAATAGTGATTTTGGGCTAGTGGGCCAATGTCCTTTGGCGCACCTTCCCAAATGAAAAAGATTGTATACTAGAAGTGAGGGTGTAAATATGTATAGTGGGGAGTCTATACCCTCCGAGGAAAGATATACTACTAGTACAAGTAATAATATATAACATGAAATGGAATAAATAAGACTCAGTAGACTGGAACCAAACCTATAAAGCAGAAGTAAAATCAATATTAATTTAACAATAGAAGAATAAATAAATAAAAAACTACAATAAAAGATAAATAAATATATCAACATTCCCAACACACCACTTGTATCCACTACTGGAATAAATAAACAAACATGCATTTCATAACATACCATACATGACAATATAAAATGGAGGTTCACCAACAGCCTAACGGTACAAGTCATAAATATATATATATATATATAGCATTATAATATAGAAAATAAACTAAACAAAAGACAAACTCCAACTAACATGACCTCAAGGTTCTATGCCAAACTCCATGAAAGTAGTTGCAGTTGATGAGGTTGATCCTTTACCTGAACACAAATTCATAATGTCTACACACATCCCAAATGGACTATGCAGGGTGTGATACAAATTTTATTAGGATACCACCCCATGGTGGGTACCAATAATAAATGTTTAAGAAGGCATGATATAACAATTAAACAAATAGTTCAATGTAATAAGTAAAAAAAGTTTCCATGGTGCTCACTAGCCACCAGGAAACCATCACTTTCCTCGACCAACATCTAAATCCCAGAATAGAAGATTGTACTTGGCCCATGTCCCAAGGTATATCTAATGTCACAACCTAGGTGAACCCTCATGTTCCACCTCAAACAAGTCACCCATCACAATGTTCCACTTGAAACCTTGTGTCTCAATAATTACTGACGTCCTGAAGGCAAAACCAAGAAAATAATAACCTGGTCCTAATGACCCCTACTCAGACCATGCATCAACCCAAGGCTCTAAAGTTGGAGGCAGATCGATATCTGTCCTAAAATAAATATCTAGTCCCACGACCTCATCAAGGAGATCCTCATCCCCCAACCATCAGCCTCAAAGCTGACATCTGAAGGCTCTTCACCTTCCATGTGGTTTTCTATAGCATGAACCCCCAAACCATAATAACTTAAGTCGTAAATACTAGGGGCCTATACCCACTTGAGTGGTATAAAATACCTCATCAATGGAGTCATCATGTGTTCACATGACTCAATTAGACTCTTTGGCCATCACAGGTGAGTGGAAACCACCAAAATAATGAACCTAAGAAATATCAATACTAGCACCTCATTCCCCTATGACCATGTCGCTCAAATATGATGGCCTTTCCATCTCAACATTATGGTTCAAGAACAACCATATTTCCTTGCCACCTTAAACCAAAATCCACAATGCCCAATCTTGTGGTCAATACCACTCAAGAAAATATGGTCCAATCCCCACCAGTGATCAACATCACTCAAACCCGATGACCAGGCCATCCCAACCTGGGGCTGAGCCCGTCATGACCCCATGGGTATCATCATATGCAATATCAATCTTTATGCATATATAAATTTATTTAGAACACTTTAAGAAAGAAATTAAATTTAAAAATATTGAATTAGACAATATAACAATTACATCAATTCAGTATTGAGGTCTTAAATGCCTCATATTCCATTAAAAAAATCAAAACAATTAAAACAAATCATTTAAGAACAAGATAGTTCAATTTAAGTCTATTTGTAACCCCAACCATATCTCCCATAGGATAAACGACCTCTAACCTAACATTTCTCATCTGAAATAGGTTTTGGCATGCCCAACGATATCCATTAGGGTCACATGGTCATTTTGATATAATGCATGATGTATATTAGGGTTCAGCTCAAAATAACCAAAATGAGAACTTTAATAAATGCCCCCAAAATTACTACAAAAACAAAAATATAGGTATGAACCACCTACCTTGGACTCATAGATGTTGGTACATCCAATAAAGAGTTCCAATTTCAAATAATGTTGGCGTAAATCTAAGTTTTCATCCGACGCCCTGAAAATAGTGAGAAATGGCTTTAAAAAATCTGTGCTCTATGAGGTGAAAAAAATGAAAGAACTGTATAGGGTGAGGTTAGACTTACTGATATGAGTCTCTATCTTTTGATGGATTTGAAATTGAACCACCAGATTAGGGAAGGGATCAGAGGGGAGAAGAGGAGGAATGGAGAGCTTCCTCCTACTATTCGTGTGATAAGGGAGAAGAAAAGAGGAGAAGAAAAAAAGGAAAGTTTTAGAAAAGAAAAAAAATGTAATTTTACCTCATTTACTGGGCTACATGGTTTATCCTCATTGTTTGGAAAACCGTACGGTAATTTTGTGTGCTACAATTTCGAGGTACTACCTAAGTGGCGATACGCATGCGGTCTACTGTCAGGTTTGCACTAACTATGCACAAACCATGCGGTATCTCTCTATAACATCTTCAAAAGAGCCCATATATACTTTCACCACACTATCATGGTTTTCCAACCCTGTGCAGCAGTTCCAAATGAGTCGCATGGTTTCCTACAAGTTGCTACATGGTCTACCCTAAACTGTGCGCCCTAGTCTGCATTTTCCAAAACACGTCATTTGGCCTCTAACACTCCTAAATCATTTTTTGAACACCCAAGTCTTTGAAAAAAGAATAAAAATCATGTAAAAACATTATATAAAGCTAAATTAACACACATAATTTAGTTCCAGTCAATGATAAAGAAAATATCATAGCCACTATTTCAAAAGTTGAAAACAGGAGAGGTTTTTGACATAATTCAAAAAATAGAGATGTTACATTATTATATTGGATTATTCATGTTATGTTATATCATTATGTAATTATTGTTTATGTATATCTTCTGGTGTATTATGCTAACAAATTGGGTATTGTCGGACCATGACTGATATTAGACCCTCGCTGCATGTTAGCAGCCTCTGGCATATGGGGAGGCGCGCTTAAGATCATGTGGCTGATTGGTTTGGGGAACCAGCAAGTGGTAACCTAGTTGGGATGTCACACCCTCCATAATATTTAGTTTTTATACAAAATAAATTATGAAAAAAAGAAAAAAATAGTTTTTAATGGTATAATTTATCTTTTTAGACATTGGAAATTTATTTTTTGGTTTCAAAATTCAGTGTATTATTTTTAAATGTGTTATTTATTTCATTAAAATTATTTAGGCTTGATATAACCAGAATATAATTTTTAGGTGATTTCACATTAATATTATGACATAAAACATATTAAATTTGAAAATTTATATTTTCATTATTCACCTAAAAAATCAATTTTTTTCCCAGAATTACCAAAAAAATATTAAGAGCCCATTGTATTATGATGATGATGTGTTTTTAATTTTTTGTTATTGAATTATTGAAAATTAAATGAGTAATTAAAAGGATATTATGGGTTTTAGTTTCCTACAGCTGCTCTAAAAATAACTCAACTAGAAGTTCATATTCCTGAAGGTAGAAACATTAGTAGCAAGAACACCCTGGATGCAAGTTCTAATACTGAATAACGATACACAAGAAGTGATAGATTATTTATCTAGAATATGTAAGGATCATTTAATCATCCACAATGTAAATATTATCAATTAGATCTATTTATGGTTGAAGATAAATTCACATAGCTTATCAAAAACAGTACACACATCTAATGATTGAGGGAAAATGATTCAGTTCAATTCCATGAAAAATAAAGAATTTTGATGAAGAAATATAAAAATAAGTTTCTATTTTAAGGAAGATTAAATGGATATCCAATGGGGATATTTAATAACATAAGTTTTTATTTCCTCTTTGGAAGTATTATAGAAATTTAGAAGATGGAATTATAGAGGAAAATTTTATGGAAGTCAGTTAACTAGAGGATTCCATGTGAATTTACATGAACATTGTGAAATGAAAATCAATGAGTAAGTTCATACACCATGACTTAAATAGAAGAACATCACATTTTCATTATAATAACAATGATTTAACCTGAGATGATCAAATTTTAAGTCAACCAAAATATGAAAGTAGAAATTTTGATGTGGAATAATTTGAAAGAATCTTATAAGAAAGAAAATAAACCTATTAATACACTAAAATAATGATCATTATAAGAAGAGGAAGTAGTGAAATCTTCAATGTTAGTGCATTAAGAGATCGGTGTAAGGTCAATCAGAAGACTGACCCTGAGTTGAAGCATTAAAGGTTTAGGTAATTAGACATATTGATGACTTTTACTAATGTTTGTGAAAACTTATCAAAAGACCAAATGATTGATCCATGTTCAAAGGATAATCATTAGGTAGAATACAAACTCTAAGTCATAATGAAGGTAAAAGAATCAAAATCAGTCCACAATGTTGATGACCTTGGGTGATCATAATCTAAAGTTTCAAAAGCAATGCATGATTCAAGTGATAAATCAATTGTGGACAAATTACAACTAATTTATTGTGAATAAGATCATAAATTGATAAAAAAATTATAAGATACTTCAAGATGAAGTTCTAAAAACATGTAAAAGTAAGAGAGATGTTAAACATCATAAGTAGAAAATTAATTCCCTATTTTGAAGAATGAAAGTTAGTAAAAGTTTGAGTGATCTAGTGGTAAAGGAAGAATCAGAAGATGAAAAATGTATTATAAAGAATTAAGCCACCAAAATATTATAAGAAATATTAATTTTGGAGAAGTCAAATATTGCGATGATGCTAAGACGGATGTTGAAAATTCAAAATTCAAAGAATTAGAGTTTGGGATTCAAGATTTTTTTCCAAAAGAATAAAGAAAATTTGATGCTCAGATTTATGGAGGATTTAATGAATTAAATATATGAGATCATTGATGCAAAAAAATAGATGTTGACTTAAATTAGACATTTATAGATTAATCAAGAATCAAAGGTAATCAATTACTTTTTTTTGGGAATGGAGGAGTCTATAAATGGGAGATTTCATTCCCAAATAAAAAGACCCTAAAGGGACATGAGTTATGAAGGGTAATAGAGAACATGATATGGGAACACCAAAAATAAGCGAGGAAGAATCCAACCCACATGTATTGAAATATTAGAAGGGTCACAGAATTGGGAAGGCCATAAAATTTGGTTTTGAAGAAGTAGAGTATAGTCCATAGATTCAGGTGATCGAAGGTTGATAAGACAACATGATTTCAAGAAGATACCTGTAAAAAATACAAATGTTTATGTTTTTAAGTTTAAAGGTTTCCAAAATTAATCTTATTAAATGAAGAACAAGAATGAAATTTATATGAGTTCAACATAAGATAAATTGAATTCAAATACTAGTTCATGATGATGTTTTTAGAGAAAATTTGAAGATAGGTGGTTATAGTATAAACAACACCACTATTATTAAAAAGAGTTAGAATAAGAATTTTTGGGGGTAACATAACAACATGCGTAATGTTATCATAGTTAGAGTTTAAGATAATAACTATTCTCTTAGGTAAAGTAAAAAAAATTCCCCATTGTAACACTTACAAGAATAGTGAGATCTACATATTAGGATAATAATTGGATGGTTAAAGGAGTAAATTTCACATATCAAGGATAAAACTTATATAAATACATGTACACTATTTCCTATACATTATATCAATTTCATGCAAGATCTTGTCTTGAGGGAGCATATAAAAGATTCATATATACCAACTAGTGGTATAGATTTGAACAACTTTAAAGGGTTTAAAAAATTTAAGTTAAATTTATTTAGAATAAATTGTTTATACACTAATTCACCCCTCACTCTGTATATCTGGAAAGTCCACTGTGAATCTCAATTAGTATAGAAACATAGGTTCCCTTTGATTGGATCAACAAGTTTAGTCATAGTCACGTCTAATATATTTTCATGAGGTGATAATTTTAAGAAATTGAAGAGGTAATTTTTAAAAAATACAAGGAAATTATTCCTGATATTGAGTATATAAAATTCTCAATGTTGGAATAGATTTCATGTCTTGGAGGAACACCTATATTTAGTATATAAAATAATAAAAATATTTTATTAATTCCACATGTTCATTTTTTTTAAATGATGATATATATTCTAAATAAAGTATTGGATGTGGAAGCTAAGACCACAATTGAGTCCAAAATGTGGGTTTCACCCAAGTTGTGACATAAATTCTATTAACATTAGGCCCTATGATAGTGAACATTCATTGGAGGATTAAAGGTAATTTAGTAAGAATTTGATTAATTTTTTTAATAAATTATCTTGACTTAGTGTAAACCTATTTAATCCCTTATTAAGAAAATTTCAGGGAAAACTTCATAACATTGAGAGATTTTAGAGAATCCAATAGAGAGGTATTGGCATGAGATTAGAGAAATCTAGGGTTAATTTGAACTTCATGGGATCACCAACGAAATTGATGTACATTCAATATTCATGTAGAAAACTTGACTCTATAAGATGGCTTCCGTTGTTGCTGAGAACGCGCCCGACGCGCCGCTCGTTAGTTCAAATTTTTTACCCATTACCCCTCCCCTCGCTTGTCCTCTGGATCTTCCACCACCAGTACCTAGGTGCAGCAGCAGCTCCGTCCTCCCTCTACCCCATCTCGCCTCGGCTCCTTAGGCGATATCCTTCAGTTCCCTGTCCTGGCCTCTATGTCCTTCAGGCGCAAAGTCTCCCTCAACTACTCTCGTGCCCCCTAGCGCTCCCCTGCTTCCGGCCTCGCCCCCTCTTGAGGCTCTTTGGTCCGGATCCTTCAGAGACATACTTTGCGGGTCGCTCGGGGGCTCCCAGAATCCTCGCTTTCCGGAGGTATGCCTGACGAGCTCGTCTTCTTCAAGATCAGGTTCCTGTGTATCTGTGGTCTTCCCCGTGTCGGCGTTCTCGGTGGTAGAGGTGCACCTCAAATGGACCCTCATAGTGCGATTCGACTCCGAGAAACCTCCCCTCACCTCTTTTCAATGCTTTGTTGCCTCTTGGGGTCTCCTGCATCATGCATGGATCTTGCTGGTACACAATAATTCTTTCTGCATCTTTCTAGCCTCGGAAGCGGATTTCGTGTCCGCATGGTGCAAAGCTCCAAGGTCGTTTGGCCGCTGGCGTTGCAGCCTGTCCCATTGGTCCATGGACGTTCACAAGGGTAAGGAAAGTCCGCGCACTGCTGTTTGGATCAACCTTCCTGGGTTGCCTCTTCCCTTCCTAAATGGGGGTTTTCTCAAAGTGATAGGAGACGCTCTGGGGGGATTCCTCTGCGCTGACGACAGAACCGTAAGATGCGAGGATGCGTCGACGGATCACTTACGTGTCGAGATGGATCTCTCCTAACCCATTCCGGAACGGATCTCCCTTCTGGTGGAAGACGGGTTGGCATGGGACCAGGTCATCTCATACACGGTCTTTCCCAGGTACTGTCCTCTCTGCTTACTCCAGGGGCACTCCCTACAGGTTTGCAGATGCCACCGGCACTCACTATCTCGACACCAGCCCGAGCCCAGGTCATAGCAGCCTTCCTCCTGCACCCTTCCCCTGATACCCCCCACTACGGACCACTCTCTAAGGCAAGTGAAGTCCCCTATAGCTCCCACTCTAGGTTCCGAGGTGGCATTGATTCCTCCTCTCCCCCATCTTTTGTTTTCTTTCTTGAACCTAGATACATCCCTGCCCAGAGCCATGACACCCATTATGGATGGAGTCCTGGCCCCATCTATAATAATGTCTTGGTTACCCCAGGGTTCCCCACTAGAGGGGCTTCTCCCATACAGGCTGGATAGTCTCCTTGGCCCTCCAGCTATGCCCCAACCGTGTTCTCTGCGAGCCGCCCTCTCTGCAGAGGCTCCAGCCTTATCGATCACCGACGCTCTCCCTCGGGATGCAGCTAACAGGGGAAGGACAGACTCGGTCTCGGCACACTATCAGGGCATCTGTTCGGGGAGGTGGTCGGTTCCGCCTGCCTCTAAAACGCCACGGTCCTTGAAGGCAGAACCCAAATTCCAAAGTCCCAGATTCTCAGGGCGACTATTCGCGTCCCCTTCTCATGCAAGGAGCCACTCCTCTGATGCCTCCAGGGAGACCCTTCCACCGGTTTCCTCACAGATGCCCAAGTCGACTGGAGCTTGTACTCGAGCTCGATCCAGGCTCCTAAAAGAGCGCTCTCCTTCACACTTCGACAAGGCCATGAATTCTGGGGCCAGTGCTAGGATATTTTTCGATAAATGATTCCATTAATCATATGGAATGTCCGTGGCATTGGAGCCCGGGCTAAGGTGGATTTCTTCACCAAAGAAACCAGAAGGCACAAGGCATCCATTTTAGCAGTTCTCGAGCATAAACAATCTCCAACCAAAATCAGTGACCTTTCTAGGAAACTCAACCTGCAAGGGTGCTTGCATGCCGACCCTACCAATAATCACATATGGGTTATGTGGAAGAGGAACTTCACCGTGGACCTGGTGCAAGCCAGTGACCAGTATATTACCACGAGGGTGGGGAATGGCAGAATGACTCTCTTCATAACTTTCATCTACGGGAGTTGCAATATGATTCAAAGAAGATTCTTGTGGAACGAACTTAACTCTTTGGACCCAGGAAACTCTCCCTGGATAATCGGGGGGGAATTCAATGTGATCACGGACGAGGAAGAGAGGAAAGGACGAGGTACGTTCTAGAGGAACGCAAGCTTGGATTTCGTCCATTTCATGTCTGGGAAAGGGATCTCCAATCTCAACTTCTCGGGAGATAGGTTCACGAGGTGCAACAATCAAAAAGAAGGAATCGCTCGTGGAGTCTCCTTGACCGATGCCTAGCCAACGTTTATGATATATCCTTGTTATCCAACACCAAGGTAAACCACCTCATGTGAGGATTATTTGACCACTCTCCACTTCTTGTATCCTTATCCTCAGGCAAGGACCAGCCCACAAATTTCAGATATTACCACCACTTGGATAGCCTACCGGGTTTCCAAGACCTGGTTACCACCACCTGGGGGGAGCCCACACAAGGACATTCATGGATTTCCATCCATAACAAACTACAAAGTCTAAAGGATAAGCTTCAAATGTGGTCAAGAGTTCATTATTCCACGGATAATGACATCACAGCCACTATGCAGGATGTGGATTTCCTGGAGGGGAACTTGGAGATCGACTGGGACGATAGGGTGTTTGATGACATTTCAAGCAAGAAGAGTGTTCTAGAAGACATGCTACTTAAACAGGAACTCATGGCGAGGGAGGAGTCGAGGATCAAATGTCTTGGGGAAGGAGATAGGAACATAGGTTTCTTCCACGCTTGTATTAAGGAATGGAAGTGCATGGTGAGCCCCAACATTTTACTGGATGATGGCAGGTACAATGATGATAGAGATACTGCAGGTGCTATGGCCTTGGCCGCATTGGAAGCTCTCCTTGCCAGTCCCAATCCTCGTCTTCCCAATGGCTATCCAGAGAAGGAAGGGGGATATTTTGATGTGATTATCGACTAGCTATCGGCATAGAAAAATGCCTATATGAGCTCCATCTCGAAAGAAAAAGAAATTTGGGAAGCCATGCTGAGGCTTAATCTCGAAAGCGCACCAGGCCCATATGGGTTCACAGGCTCATTTTACAGAGCGTCTTGGGACGTTATTAAAACAGATGTCAGCACCACCGTTCGCGACTTCTTTGGGGGGGGGGGGGTTACCTTCCCAGGGCCTCTTATGCCACGACCATAGTCTTTCAACCCAAGATCAAGAACCCCACTTCCATATCCCACTACCGGCCTATCAGCCTTTTCAACTTTCCATATAAGATCTTGTTCGGCCTGATCAATGCAAGGGTGGCCATCCATATTCCCCGGTGGGTGTCCTTGGAACAACACTGCTTCGTGAAAGGGCGATCCATTCATGGAGCCATTGCACTGGAACATGAGATGATTAGAGACCTCGACTTTAAGTCTCACGACTCCAACATGGGTATCAAGTTAGACATGAGTAAATCCTATGACCGAGTTGAGTGGGGTTTCCTTAACCGGGTGCTGGAAAAAATGGGGTTCTCTAGGTGGAACATCGACATCCTGTTTAGGTGCTTCATCTCCCCTTGGCTAGTCGTCACTTTTATGGGGAAAACGTATGGGTTTTTCAAGGCTACCTGTTGTCTGAGGTAGGGTGATCCCCTATCCCCGAGCCTCTTCATCCTCTCACAGGACGTCCTCAGCCGGCACCTGCACAGGGGCATCAACAACAGCGAGATTATGGCATATCGCAGAAGGAGGAGGGCTCCCCCCCCCCCCCCCCCCCCGTGTCTCACCTGATGTTCACATATGATACGTTAATCTTCTCGAATGGCAGCCAGCGGTCCATCAGTGGTCTCAACAAGGTGCTGCAGGAGTACTACCTCTGGAGTGGGCAGGTCATCAACAAGGCAAAGAGTAGTTTCTATATACCCAATGGTTGCATCATCTCTCGGACCCAAGACATTCAACAAATCCTATACATGCAAAGAGGGTCATTTCCTATGGAGTATCTCGGCGCTCCAATCTCCCCAAGACAACTCCGTTTAGGTGACTTCGACGTCATTGCCAACAGGATTACAGACTGGATCCTCAATTGGAAGAACATTTTCCTCTCATTTAGGGGCCTGATAATGCTAATAAATAGCATGCTCCTTTCCTCCCCCATCCATGATATTTCATCCATCAAAGTCCTAAAGAGCATCATCAACACGATTGAAAAGATTCTTGCTGGCTTTATCTGGGATCCACGCTCAGAGGGCAAGCGCTACTGGGCTTCATGGGACAAGGTGGCGAGACCAGTTGGGGAAGGGGGCATCAATGTCTGTCGGCTCAAGGATACTCTCCAGTGCAAACATGCCAAGATATCCTGGGATGTCACGACCCGACCTCGGGGCCCGTGCCGTGACTACCCCAAACCCGCCTTCCATAGGCCAGGGGCTGGCGACTAGCACCAAGGCGTAAAATCCCGGTAAACAGGGAAGGCATTGCCTTTATAAGTAACAACCACCACAGAGTCAGCAAGCGGAAAGTAACTACCAAGTGCAGAAAAGTAAAGGGGGGCCGGAATACAAGCCCAACTGAAAGTACAACTGAAAAGGTAAAGAACAACAACTGAAGAAAAGACGGCGGCCTCGTGTCGTCCACTGGCAATCCCACCTGAAGGGTGGGTACAGATAGCCTCCAGGCTCCTCGGGTCCCACGTCCGCTCCGAGCACGTCCCGCCCAGTGGTCCACCTCCAGGTACCGTCCTGCTCCACACCCCAACCGTGATCAGCGCTGTCCGTCGTCTGCATCCAACACAACAAGGTGCGGGCATAGCCCGTGCAGGGGTGAGTATAAGCTACTCAGTAAGGACCCCGAGACCCCCGAAGGTCTCCCGAAATCCACAAAGGATATAGCACAAAAAGGAAGGTGCAATCACGAAGTAACATCTGACTCGACTTAGGTATATGCCCATACATATACCTAAGTCCCCAATTCTAGCTCTGCTCACGAGCTCAAGAACAACTCAATCCACACAGGAAAGCAAGCCTCAAATCCACAAAGGAGAGTAAACAGTAAATCCACATAGGATAGTTCAACACAATCCAAAAAGGAGAGTATCATAAGATTCAGCTCAACCAGGTATACTTTTTCAGATGACGTCAAAGATGATCACTGATCCATCTAAGTCGTCGGACCCACGAAGGATCGATAGGTACTAACCCCCGCAAAAGACCCACACAGGATCGGGCTCACACAGAACCTGTAGGCAGTGGCTCACACAGAACCGGTAGTAAGGACCCACACAGGATCGGGCCCACACAGGACCTGTAGCACTGATCCACGTAGGATCGCTGAGTGCAGTAGTTGACGCAATCCACTGAGGATCTCCGCACAGTCGTCGCCGCAGTCCACGAAGGATCTCTGCTCTGTCGTCGTCGCAGTCCACGGAGGATCTCTGCTCTGTCGTCGAAGTCACAGCCAGCACTAGGGTTCCCACACACAGCGAGCTCGTTTAGGAGGGTCCGCTCCACGAGCCGAGAGGCTGATACATCAACTGACACGTAGTCCGAAGTTGATGTATCCAAAAGTTCCGTATCGACAACAGGATCTCAACGCAACAGACGGCGCGTCAATCGGACGCCCGGTCTGAGAGTTATTGGCATTTTCGTCCCAGGGGCCCGGTTGGTTTTTAGGGCAAAACCAACCCGACCGCACTCCACCTGTGTCCGATCCTCGGTCGGAGTATGCCAAAAGTTCCGTCTCACTTAGAGGAAACTACCACAGCTGACGGTACGTCGATCGGACGTCCGTAGCTCAAGTTATGAGCGTTTCCGCTCCGAGGGCCCGGTTGGTTTCGTGTACGAACCAACCCGGCCGAACCCAAAGTCTTCCGAAACCTTGAGTGTAATATACCGAAACAACCGTATCGATCCAAGGATCGCGTAGCCGCTGAAGGTTCGTCAAACGGAGGTCCTAGGCCCAAGATATGGGCAAAAGACCGAAGAGGGCCCGAAAACGGGGGTTCTGGGCCCGGGGCGACCCGGCCCGGCCCGGCCCGGTTGGGCCGGGTCCGGTCCGGCCTGGGCGCGGCCCGACTGACCGGACCGGCCGGCTCGACCTCGGCCGAGCGGCCAAGGGGCGCCACGGGTTTGACCCGCGGCTTAGGTGGAACGCGGCCCGCGCGGGCCGCGTGTTGGGTGGCCGGACCGCGGACGCGGTCCGGCGGTTCGCCGCCGCCGCCTTCCGCGGGCCGCCGGAGTTGCTCCGGTGGCCCGATTCCTCTCCCGTCTACGCCGTTGCTCCACCCGGGGGCCGATCTTCACTGCGGGATCAACGGATCACCCTTGCCGCACGGTTCGTCGTCGCTTGCCAAGACCGCACACGAAAAGGATCGGCGGAGGGTTGTCGGGTCTTGTTCGTTAGACCCGCACCCTCCGCGTTAGTCATAAACAACGGGAGAAAGGGGCTACAACAATTTTTAATCAAAGATAAAAATTGTTCACTTCTTTTTATTTTAAACGGCAGTTCAATTTTTAACCACTTGAAATTATTCATGCCGGTTCTTTGTTCAAAAAGAAGTAGAATCACCGAAGGATAATCACAAGAAGATAAACCCCTACTTGTCGTCGTCATCGGATGAGAGGTCGTCGCGGATTTGGTGATCATCGCGAAAGAGACGCTCGTCGCACCGCGGGAAGGAGTCGCGCCGACGATCTCCGGATCAAGATCAAACAGATTTAATTAATTTAAATCCGTTGATATCGAATTATAAAAAGGGAGAATTTAGAAGATTCGATTCTCACCTTTAACCGCCGATCGTAGGTTCGCCGCGGAAGAAGAAGCGCCGAAGAAGAAGAAGAAGGTCGCGTAAAAAGTTTGTCGACGTCGCGGATCACGGTGTGCGTCGTCGAATTTTGGTTCCGGCGTTCTTCGCGTTCTTCGCGTTCTTCGCGTTCTTCGCGTTCTTCGCGTTCTTCGCGGGGAGGGTGGAGGCCCAGAGAATAAAGAGTAATCCTCCAAAATAGACACGTTGGTCTATTTTATTATTTTTCCAACAAACGCAAATGCGTAAGTAACGACCCATCAGTTCGTTGAATTAATTCAACGAACGAAACAACCCATTTAATTCACGAAATAAACCGCTCAATTAAATGGTCTGTTAAGAATTTAAGAAAACGCGTCGGTTGACTTTTCAGTTACTTTGACGGGTTTTCGCGGGTGCGTTACTTAGCGGAAGAAACGGCGGGGCTCGTGCGGGCCCCACCGCACAAATATCCTACCAAGAGGGTAGGATATTTCCGGATAGCACCCTATCCGCTTTAACTCAGCTCAAGTGGCTTTCAAGTGACTTCCAAGCGGCTTAAGTGAAATAAAATAAAGTTGTCGCACAACCTTTATTTTATTTCCGACTTAAAGCCCAAAATTTTAAAAACCACGGTTGAGCAAACGCAACTCCGGAAGAGGCGTTTCTAAGAAAATACCGGCGCTGCGATTTCATCGGTGCCCTCAGAATTCGATTCCGGGCACCGGTTCAAAAGATAGAAAAACTCGCTCGTCCGTTCACTGAACGTACCCGAGCCAAACTTCAGAAATTGATTCCGGGCACACCGGGCCTCGGAATTAGGTGCCGTCTGAAGCTGCGCTCTTGTAAAATTCCAAAGAAAATTAAAAAAAAATTCCTTGAAATTTGAGGGTCTTTACATTACTCCCACCTCAGGGCTTTACGTCCCCGTAACGATACATCAAAAACTAGGGGAACAAATGGGGGTACTGAGCACGCATCTGAGCCTCCCGCTCCCAAGTGCTCTCCTGGAGGTTCCCGTGCTGCCATCTGACGCGCACAAGAGGAATCGACCGCCCACATAGGACCCACTCCTGTCGATCCTCGATCTCCACTGGGACCTTCGCAAAAGTCGCCCCATCGTCCACGTCCAGCTCCCCAAAGTCGATGATGTGCGTCGGGTCGTGGACGTATCTCCTCAGCTGAGACACGTGGAAGACGTCGTGCACCCGGTGGAACTGAGGTGGTAGAGCCAGGCGATAAGCCACCTCTCCTATCCTGCTGAGGACCTGGAAAGGCCCGATGAAGTGTGGAGACAACTTGCCGCCTCGGCCAAATCTCCGTAAACCACGTCGAGGTGAGACACACAAAAAGACGTGGTCGCCATCCTCGAACTCTAGTGGCCTCTGCCTCCTGTCAGCATATGACTTCTGCCGGCTTTGAGCTGTCCTCATCCTCTCCTGGATGATCTGGACCTTCTCTGTCGTGGCTCGGACCATCTCTGGTCCCACGCGTGCTGACTCCCCAGGGTCTGTCCAGCACAACGGTGATCTGCAGGGTCTGCCGTACAACGCCTCGTATGGTGCCATCCCGATGGTGGAGTGGTAGCTGTTGTTGTACGCGAACTCCACCAAGGGTAGGTGGTCCTCCCAGCTGCGACCAAAGTCGAGAACACATGCACGGAGCATGTCCTCGAGTGTCTGTATGGTCCTCTCAGTCTGACCATCCGTCTGAGGGTGGAAGGCTGTGCTCAGATGGAGCCGCGTCCCGAACGCCTCCTGCAACCCCTTCCAAAGCCGGGAAGTGAAACGAGCATCTCGATCGGAGACGATAGACGATGGCACACCGTGAAGCCGTACGATCTCCTGGACGTAAAGACGTCCCAAGCTCTCCACTGAGCCCTGCTCTCTGATGGGTAAGAAGTGTGCCGACTTTGTGAGTCGGTCGACAATCACCCAAATGGAGTCGTGACCTCTGGAAGTGCGTGGAAGTCCAGTCACGAAGTCCATAGATATGCCGTCCCACTTCCACTCCAGGACCTCCAAGGGCTGTACCAAGCCTGCTGGTACCTGATGCTCTGCCTTCACCTGCTGGCAGGTGAGGCATCGTGAAACGAACTCTGCCACAGCTTTCTTCATGCCCGGCCACCAGTGCTGTCGTCTGAGATCCTGGTAAATCTTCGCCACTCCGGGATGCACCGCCAAGGGAGAAGTGTGAAACTCTCTCATCACATCCTCTCGTAAAGCGACTGGTACAAAGGTACGTCCTCTGAAAAGGATGTCGTGCTCTGCTCCAAGGGAGAAGCCATCAGGCGCCTGACCTGAGGATATCAGTGCACGCCGGGTCTCACAGTCAGCGTCCCCACGCTGAGCCTCTCTGACCCGCTGTAGAAGTGGAGGAGAGACTGTGAGAGACTGAAGAAAGGCTGCTCCATCTCTATCCACGAAGGATATCTGTAAGGAGGCTAGCTGCTCTGTCTCCTCCTCAAGTAGCTGAATGCCCGTCCTCCTGCTGAGGGCATCAGCTACCACGTTCCCCTTCCCAGGAGTATAGACTATCTCAAAGTCATAGTCATGGAGGAAATCAAGCCACCTCCGCTGTCTCAGGTTTAGGTCCTTCTGAGAGAAGATATACCTGAGACTCTGGTGGTTAGAAAAGACTGTGAAGCGCTCGCCCATCAGATAGTGCCGCCAAGTCTTCAGAGCGAAGACCCCTGCTGCTAACTCCAGGTCATGAGTGGCGTAGTTCTGCTCATGCGGCCTCAACTGACGTGATCCGTAGGCGATCACGGCCCGCTCCTGCATCAGGACGCACCCGAGTCCAGTCCCTGATGCGTCGCAGTAAACTACGTATCCAACTCCCTCCTCAGGAAACCTCAAGATAGGTGCGCTGGTCAATCTCTGTCTCAGCTCCTGGAAGCTCTGCTTACATCTGTCTGACCACACAAAGGGTTTCCCCTTCTTTGTCAAGGCTGAGAGTGGTGCCGCAACTCTGGAGAAGTCTGGCACAAATCTCCGATAGTATCCGGCTAGGCCCAAGAATCTCCGCACCTCCGTCACGCTCCTGGGTGGCTCCCAATCTAGCACTGCCTCGATCTTCACGGGATCCACTGCAACTCCCGCCTCAGAGATGACGTGCCCCAAGAAGTGGACCTCACGTAACCAGAACTGGCACTTTGAGAGCTTGCTATAAAGCTGGTGCTCTCGGAGCGTGTCTAGCACAACTCGCAGGTGGTAGGCATGCTCCGCCTCAGTCGTCGAGTATACCAAAATGTCGTCAATGAAGACCACGAAAAATCGGTCGAGGTATGCCTGGAAGATCCTATTCATGAGGCTCATGAACACTGCTGGAGCATTGGTTACGCCGAATGGCATAACCAAGAACTCATAATGGCCATACCGACACCTGAAGGCCGTCTTCTGCACGTCCTCGTCTCGAACTCTGAGCTGATGATAGCCTGACCGGAGGTCTATCTTCGAGAACCACCGCGCTCCCTTGAGCTGATCGAAGAGGTCATCAATCCGTGGCAGCGGATACTTGTTCCTCACTGTCACCTGGTTCAGGCGACGATAGTCGAAACACAGTCGCAAGCTCCCGTCCGCCTTCTTGGCGAACAATATCGGGGAATCCCAGGGTGAAACACTGGGTCGGATAAACCCCTTGCTCTGCAAGTCCTCCAACTGTACCCGCAGCTCTCGAAGCTCGGCGGGGGCCATCCGGTATGCTGGAGCAGATATCGGGGCTGTCCCGGGGTACAAGTCAATGTAAAAGTCTACCTCTCTACGAGGAGGTAGCCCTGGAACGTTGTCGGGAAAGACGTCCACGTACTGGTCCACCACTGCAGGAAAAACTGGACTCCGCACGTCCACTGCTCCTAGGATGAGGCTAGCCAACTGATGAGAGATGGGCTGCACTCTCCTCCGCGGAAGTCCATCCTGTGCTGCAAAGGTTCCCTTCTCGCCGGTGAAGGTAAACCTGCTCCCGTCGGTGCGAACACATCGCACCTTGCGCCTAAAACAGTCGATCTGGGCATGAACCGTGGATAGCCAATCCATGCCCAAGATGACGTCGTAAGGCCTCGACGCTGCTACAAGGAGATCCCAGCCGAAGCTCTCACCTCCTAGAGTAAGCTCACACTGCCGGCACCAGTGCGTAATCGTCGAGTCTACTCCCGTAGGAGTCTCTAGCCGTAAGGATCGAGCCAACGGCTCAGTCGGAATCTCCGAGCTCCGAACAAGGGAAGAGGCTATGAAAGAGTGACTCGCTCCTGTGTCTATAAGTACTGCAGCAAGGGTGGAATAGACACAAATCGTACCTCGAATCATCTCTGG
Source organism: Viscum album (assembly GCA_963277665.1). Lineage (NCBI taxonomy): Eukaryota > Viridiplantae > Streptophyta > Magnoliopsida > Santalales > Viscaceae > Viscum > Viscum album. Next base: position 1,646,115,827 of record OY728159.1, read on the forward strand.
CATGTCGGGGTCGTAGGCCTCCACTGCCTGGAGCTGGGCCTGTCCCTGCCCACCAGCTCCCTGTGGTCGAGGTGGCCCTCCTGGTGGTGGTGGGGGTAGAGCCTGGAAGCGTCGCCCACCACCCGCTGCTCGGCCAGCTCCTCTGCCTCGTCCGCCTCCTCCCTATGGACCGCCACGGTCGACCCTCTGCCTCTGCCTGGGTGGCCCCTCCACCGTCTGCTGCTCCTCTGATCGGCGAGTCGGGCAGTCACGAGCCATGTGACCCTGCCCGCCGCAGGAGTAGCACAGCCTGCCTCTCGGAAGGCTGGCACTCCGCTGTGTGCCCCGCACTGCTGAGCCGGTGTCCTGAGGCCGTCTGCATGGGGGTCTGGTCTGCCTGGACCCGAGAGTCATCCGTCGGCTACCTGCTGCCGAAGACTCAGCTACCTACCTCCCTGCGCTAGGTCTCGCCGCTGAAGAAGGCTCTGCCAGGAAGCTCTCGATCAAGAGGGCTCGCTCCAGTACTCCCGCCTGGGTCGGAATGCTGAGGGAGATCAGCAACGCCCGAATCTCCTGCCGCAAGCCCTGCTCGAAGGTCCAGGCCCAGAAGAAGGGGTCCCGTACCATGTCGGTCGAGTAGCGAGATAGGTCAGTGAACCTCGCCGCATACTGAGCGACCGTCATGCTGCCCTGGCGCAGCTGGAGAAGCTCCTGGATGCGCACCGCTCGGAGGGTGGCCGGGACGAACTCAGAGCGGAAGAGGCTCTCGAAGTCCGTCCAGAGCAAGGATGCCTCATCGTGTACCTGGAGCATCAAGCTCCACCATCGTCCTGCCGCCGCCTGCAGGAGGCTCACCGCGAGAATCACCATGAGATCCGCTGGTGTCCTCACTAGCCTAAAGATCCGTACCACCGCCTCTAGCCAGTCCTCGGCGGCCTGGGGGTCCGCCTCACCGCGAAACCTGGGCGGTCGCTGGCTCTGAAACTCATGCAGTGCCCTGAGGCGACGTGCATCGTCAGCGTCTGGTACTGGTAGCATTGGTGGCTCGGCGTTTAAAGCTACCGCCAGTGCCACTGCTGGAAAAGGGCCCTGCACCGAGGCCTCGTCGCTCGGTGGGCTGCCGTCGCGCCCTACACTCGGAACCCTAGCTGGCTGTCGTCGCGGGGTCATCCTGAAAAGGAGAACAAGAGCACCACAGTCAGAACAGTATACCTGGTGAGCTGGCACAAGTAATCACAAGGAAATCTTGAGACTTTCATGAAGCAGATCAGTATACCCGGTGAGCTGACACAAGTAATCACAAAGAAAACTTAGAACACACACGCAATCAATGTTTTCGTGCATTAAGTCGGAAATCAGGAGTCAGGGTCCTGGTGTACGGATACGTCGGCCGCCGCACCAACACTGGGCACCCTGAACTGATAACCACACTCAATACACTAAACACTATGGCTTCATATAGAAAGAAAAGACGATCAGAGTCTGCGGTAGAACCGACCACCTCTGATACCAATTTGTCACGACCCGACCTCAGGGCCCGTGCCGTGACTACCCCAAGCCCGCCTTCCATAGGCCAGGGGCTGGAGACTAGCACCAAGGCGTAAAATCCCGGTAAACAGGGAAGGCATTGCCTTTATAAGTAACAACCACCACAGAGTCAGCAAGCGGAAAGTAACTACCAAGTGCAGAAAAGTAAAGGGGGGTCGGAATACAAGCCCAACTGAAAGTACAACTAAAAAGGTAAAGAACAGAAACTGAATAAAAGACGGCGGCCTCGTGTCGTCCACTGGCAATCCCACCTGAAGGGTGGGTACAGATAGCCTCCAGGCTCCTCGGGTCCCACGTCCGCTCCGAGCACGTCCCGCCCAGTGGTCCACCTCCAGGTACCGTCCGGCTCCACGCCCCAACTGTGATCAGCGCTGTCCGTCGTCTGCATCCAACACAACAAGGTGCGGGCATAGCCCGTGCAGGGGTGAGTATAAGCTACTCAGTAAGGACCCCGAGACCCCCGAAGGTCTCCCGAAATCCACAAAGGATATAGCACAAAAAGGAAGGTGCAATCACGAAGTAACATCTGACTCGACTTAGGTATATGCCCATACATATACCTAAGTCCCCAATTCTAGCTCTGCTCACGAGCTCAAGAACAACTCAATCGACACAGGAAAGCAAGACTCAAATCCACAAAGGAGAGTAAACAGTAAATCCACATAGGATAGTTCAACACAATCCACAAAGGAGAGTATCATAAGATTCAGCTCAACCAGGTATACTTTTTCAGATGACGTCAAAGATGATCACTGATCCATCTAAGTCGTCGGACCCACGAAGGATCGATAGGTACTAACTCCCGCAAAAGACCCACACAAGATCGGGCTCACACAGAACCTGTAGGCAGTGGCTCACACAGAACCGGTAGTAAGGACCCACACAGGATCGGGCCCACACAGGACCTGTAGCACTGATCCACGTAGGATCGCTGAGTGCAGTAGTCGACGCAATCCACTAAGGATCTCCGCACAGTCGTCGCCGCAGTCCATGAAGGATCTCTGCTCTGTCGTCGTCGCAGTCCACGGAGGATCTCTGCTCTGTCGTCGAAGTCACAGCCAGCACTAGGGTTCCCGCACACAGCGAGCTCGTTTAGGAGGGTCCGCTCCACGAGCCGAGAGGCTGATACATCAACTAACACGTAGTCCGAAGTTGATGTATCCAAAAGTTCTGTATCGACAACAGGATCTCAACGCAACAGACGGCGCGTCAATCGGATGCCCGGTCTGAGAGTTATTGGCATTTTCGTCCCAGGGGCCCTGTTGGTTTTTAGGGCAAAACCAACCCGACCGTACTCCGCCTGTGTCCGATCCTCGGGCGGAGTATGCCAAAAGTTCCTTCTCACTTAGAGGAAACTACCACAGCTGACGGTACGTCGATCGGACGTCCGTAGCTCAAGTTATGAGCGTTTCCGCTCCGAGGGCCCGGTTGGTTTCGTGTACGAACCAACCCGGCCGAACACAAAGTCTTCCGAAACCTTAAGTGTAATATACCGAAACGACCGTATCGATCCAAGGATCGCGTAGCCGCTGACGGTTCGTCAAACGGAGGTCCTAGGCCTAAGATATGGGCAAAAGACCGAAGAGGGCCCGAAAACGGGGGTTCTTGGCCCGGGGCGACCCGGCCCGAACCCCCCCTTGGGGTCGGCCGAACCGGGTCGACCCGACCCGGCCCGGCCCAGCCCGGTTGGGCCGGGTCCGGTCCGGCCTGGGCGCGGCCTGGCCGACCGGACCGGCCGGCTCGACCTCGGCCGAGCGGCCAAGGGGCGTCGCGGGTTTGACCCGCGGCTTAGGTGGAACGCGGCCCGCGCGGGCCGCGTGTTGGGTGGCCGGACCGCGGACGCGGTCCGGCAGTTCGCCGCCGCCGCAGCCGAGCCGCGGCGGATCCTTCGGCGGCGCGCCGGGTGCCGCCGCCTTCCGCGGGCCGCCGGAGTTGCTCCGGTGGCCCGATTCCTCTCCCGTCTGTGCCGTTGCTCCACCCGGGGGCTGATCTTCACTGCGGGATCAACAGATCGCCCTTGCCGCACGGTTCGTCGTCGCTTGCCAAGACCGCACACGAAAAGGATCGGCGGAGGGTTGTCGTGTCTTGTTCGTTAGACCCACATCCTCCGCGTTAGTCATAAACAACGGGAGAAAGGGGCTACAACAATTTTTAATCAAAGATAAAAATTGTTCACTTCTTTTTCTTTTAAACGGCAGTTCAATTTTTAACCACTTGAAATTATTCATGCCGGTTCTTTGTTCAAAAAGAAGTAGAATCACCGAAGGATAATCACAAGAAGATAAACCCCTACTTGTCGTCGTCGTCGGACGAGAGGTCGTCGCGGATTTGGTGATCGTCGCGGAAGAGACGCCCGTCGCACCGCGGGAAGGAGTCGCGCCGACGATCTCCGGATCAAGATCAAACGGATTTAATTAATTTAAATCCGTTGATATCGAATTATAAAAAGGGAGAATTTAGAAGATTCGATTCTCACCTTTAACTGCCGATCGTAGGTTCGCCGCGGAAGAAGAAGCGCCGAAGAAGAAGAAGAAGGTCGCGGAAAAAGTTTGTTGACGTCGCGGATCACGGTGTGCGTCGTCGAATTTTGGTTCCGGCGTTCTTCGCGTTCTTTGCGTTCTTCGCGTTCTTCGCGTTCTTCGCGTTCTTCGCGTTCTTCGCGTTCTTCGCGTTCTTCGCGGGGAGGGTGGAGGCCCAGAGAATAAAGAGTAATCCTCCAAAATAGACACGTTGGTCTATTTTATTATTTTGCCAACAAACGCAAATGCGTAAGTAACGACCCATCAGTTCGTTGAATTAATTCAACGAACGAAACAACCCATTTAATTCACGAAATAAACCTCTCAATTAAATGGTCTGTTAAGAATTTAAGAAAATGCGTCTGTTGACTTTTCAGTTACTTTGACGGGTTTTCGCGGGTGCGTTACTTAGCGGAAGAAACGGCGGGGCTCGTGCGGGCCCCACCGCACAAATATCCTACCAAGTGGGTAGGATATTTCCGGATAGCACCCTATCCGCTTTAACTCAGCTCAAGTGTCTTTCAAGTGACTTCCAAGCGGCTTAAGTGAAATAAAATAAAGTTGTCGCACAACCTTTATTTTATTTCCGACTTAAAGCCCAAAATTTTAAAAACCACGGTTGAGCAAACGCAACTCCGGAAGAGGCGTTTCTAAGCAAATACCGGCGCTGCGATTTCATCGGTGCCCTCAGAATTCGATTCCGGGCACCGGTTCAAAAGATAGAAAAACCCGCTCGTCCGTTCACTGAACGTACCCGAGCCAAACTTCGGAAATTGATTTCGGGCACACCGGGCCTCGGAATCAGGTGCCGTCTGAAGCTGCGCTCTTGTAAAATTCCAAAGAAAATTAAAAAAAAAATTTCCTTGAAATTTGTGGGTCTTTACATGGGAGTTTATGGAACAACGTACACTATGGGGAATCTCCATGCACAAATCATATGTTGATCCCGAGGCTAGGAATGGAGGCCAAACCTCCACCTTCTGGTCAGTGGTTTCCCCTATCATTGCTTCTCTCGAATCATAGTCTAGATGGATCATGGGGAGGGGAGACATCCTATTCTAGAATCATCAATGGGACCAAAATATCCTCGGATTTCTAGGGTGTCTGTTCTCGCTGATCACCTTCAAAGAGGTGAGTGCATATCCGACCTTCATTGCAGCGATCTTGGATGAGGACCAGCACGAAACTTTAAAACTAATTGAGATCAACTCTGATCTGGACAGGTGCTTTTTCTCTCTGTCTGCCACAGGGTCTTTCTCCACAAGAGATTATCATTGCTCCATGTCCCCTCGCGTTCAGAGAAATTTGTGGAATGATATATTATGGTCCAAAGGAACTCCTCTTAAACAGAGCTTTCACACATGGCATCTGCGTCACAAGGCCATTCCCAATAACAAAAATATCATACGTTGCGGCATCCCGCTGGCCTCAAGGTGCCATTGCTGCTCAGACCACCATGAGGAGAACCTGGGTCACCTGTTTTTTTGAAGGCGAATGGGTGAGGGTGGTGTGGAAGCACTTCGGTGAGTTCACAGCTTTTTCTGTCAACCACATGGCTACCATTCCGTTTCGGGATCGATGGTTTCACAGTGCGGAAGAGAGGAGACCATAGCAGACAGCTCGCACGATGGTCCTCCATACAGGCTGTTGGTCAATTTGGCAAGCATGGAACAAGGCTCGGTATGAAGGAATCTCCTCCTCTAGCCAGCATATCATTATATGCGCCAAGGTCCTTCTATTGTATGTGATCATATACTTTCACAAATGGAAGGAGTCTCCAACTCTTCAATGCCTCCAGGCATGTATTGATACCGATACCTCAGGTAGCAATAATATGAGAGGAAACTGGGTTCGCTGGTTACCGCCAAGCAGAGGGCTTAAACTCAACTCCAACGGATCATGAAACATGGGGTCGATCCGAGGAGGAGGGGTGGTCCAGGACACTTCTGGGTTGGTCATTATGGATTTCTCTACATCCCTGAGGCGAGGTTCTTCTCTCCAGGAAAGGCCAAGGCAATGCTGATGGGGCTCTCCTTATGCCATCAAGAGGGGATCACATTATCAGAGGTGGAAACCGACTCCCTAATCCTCCACAATGCCATCCATGGATCCAAAATCCCTTGGTCCATCCAATACATCATGAGGAAATGCAGAGACATGATCAATAGCAATATGAGCGTTGTCCACACATGGCGTGAGGGGAACAAGGTTGCGGACTACCTTGCCTCCGTCGACATCCCCGGTTCAGCCCGTTGTTTTTTTCACACTATTACCACCATGAAGTCGGAGGGAGTCAACTTGGTTCGAGGGGATGCCCTCGGCCTCCACTATTTTCGGCCATCTTAGGCCACACTTTTCTCTTTAGGCACTTTGGGCCTCCCCTCTTGTGTTTTTCACGTTTTTTTTCTGAATAAATATATAGTATGATGATGATGTAAATTCAATATTCGTCAAAGACAGATCCAAGTTTGAGGCTGGGAATCATTATTTTGGGATTAACTTGGTTTCCTGTGATTTTTTTAGCATTATTCATTGAATTTTTCTCTTAATTTTTTAACTTGATCATGGTTCTTTCCATTTATCTATTTTACTTGTTTTAATTTAGGTATTGTTCGAACAAGAAATTTTGTTGTTGAACACTTTTTTACATTAATTTTCCTCACCAAAACTAATGGATTGTTTTATAATACCCACCAGAATTACTCCCCTCCATTATTTCATGGATTTCTCCCATATTATTTCATGTATTCATCATTGGCCATTATTTTTCAAGTGACTCAACTAATACCTATATGATTTTAATTTTAGTTAATCCTCATACCTAGGTATTTTTTTTATTGTCGCTAATGGGGACTTTGACATGTTGGAGAATCATGAAGTGGTATATTACCATGAGTGGATAACAATAAGAGTTGGATTCTTTGGTGTAGATTAATGTATGTGTTATGATTTGATCTAGATTTCCATTTTTTATGACCATTAGATGGAAATCAAGCTCTAGTGGTGGTATCTCACTAAAGAATATTGTTTACAAATAGTTGGGTGAGATTTGGAGTGAGATCAGTGGATATAATAAATATTAATATTGTAGAATTTTCATGATTATATAGAATTTTGTTCTAAATAACACAAAATATGTACTATTTATGGTAAAACAACTAGGTTTATAGGAGAGTTAAATATCACACAATATGAAACTCTTAGATCATTCTGTAGAAACCTTGATTAGAAGTATGGTGTATACCTAGAGTACTCACTCAATAAGATCTATGTCTCTATACATTGTTTGGTTCAATACCACATGTTGTGTAACCATAAGTAGTAAAGAAATTTGGTTTTAATTACCACATGTTGAGTACCTCTTTGGGTCCTACACATTTTATATACTTTCATACACACCATATAATCTTACACTCTATGTGAAGTTCCAATGAATATGAAGGTGGATTCTTTAGGTATAAACACCATGTATTGTAGGGATCATGCCATGTACTTATTCCTAAATCACCCGTGGGACATATCTTATTGATTGAGTCTAGGATTTAGACCTCTGATTAGTATATCCTAAGTGTTTTATGCCTTGAACATAATGGCATTCCCTTATTCAATTTATGAGGGGAGGCATAAGGTTGTGTGAGAAGGATTTTCTCCTTAGAAGAGGTTAGCTAATGATAGGGATCATGTTTGTTTTTTAGAGTGATGACTAGAAAAATATTCCCCTGGACGCATGGTTATGTTAGGGAATGGGCCCCCCATTTCCTTTATACCGATAAGGTTAGTGTCCCCCTATAAAAACATGGTGAACGAGTCCTCTTTCTATAGAGTTAGTATCTCACTATTTAAGAGCTCATGTGGGGTGTGAATCCTCCACCATGGTCGGCATCCCAACATTTACAATGGAATTATTGATGAGCATGATTCCCCCTCTATAGTTCTATAAAGTTTTTGTGGATTACTGAAAGGGTTAATTATGATTTTTGGGGATGCATGTGGACTTTTATGGTGCCTTCCTATAAAGAACAAGACAATTTCCATTAGATTCTTCCTATGAATGTATTTGGATTCATCTTTTATTCCCATATTGATTGTGTTTTTTATTTTAATTCTCTTGATTATTTATTTATTTTGTAGTTTTTGGTTTATCCTACTTGGTATTTATATACTCACCCATCTATGGGAATCTTACTTGCATGTTTCATGTATTATATAGATGACATGTTGATTGGAACTAATCTTATAGGACTAGGGGTGGGTGATATATTCTAATTTTTGGTGTTAATTATCGAAGATAGTGGACAATTTCTATAGTTTTCATACATAGAACATCTTCCTGATAGTTTTTAGGTTGGACCCTCTTTCTTTCTATTGGGTATGTATTCTACCTTTTTCATTTCACATATATACTATTGCACAATTACGGTTCATTAGATGTTTATGCATGCATTGTGTACTATAGTTATTGAAGCATATATTATTATCCCATGTTATTTTAGTATGTATAGAGGTGTGTGTTAGATATAGGTATATTAGGATAAGTCCTCCAATAAGTATTATATGCCTACTTGGTGAAATTTAGCATCCCATGGTCTGTTATATATGGGCTTGAGATGGAAAATTTGGCTTACTGCCATCCCAGGTAGGGCTTGAGTTGGTCATTTCATGTCAATTTAGTATCATAGTTAGGTTGTAATGGGGAAACATTTTATGGTTATGTTTGTTTTGAGGATTGGTTTTGGGAAATTAGGATAATGTTGATTAGGTTTCTTATGTGTAGATCTTAGTATAGGGAACCCAGTGATAGTGTGGTGACTGACGTATCCATCCATATGGGCTCTGATAAATTAATTTTTAACTTGGGACATAGAGACAATAGTTTCAAGGAAAATAATAGTATGAACATTATATAAGAACAATTATATGTTTTCTATGTCCTTATTGAGTCATCTCTCTAGATATTCTATTTTGAACATGGTTCATCCTGTTAAATTGAAAGATTCCAACATGTATATAACTTGGAAAGATTTATTAGTAGAATCAGGATGATGAGTAGTTAAGGGACGAGGCTTCCGTTTAAGGGATGGTTCACAAGGAGTTTTCATAGGGAGGGTATAGAGTGATTCCACTTCCCGTTGAATGATGAGAAGAATCACCACCCATGATTTAGGTAGATAATAATCTCTATATTGAGAATCCAATTATTTAGGGGCTCATGATGATGATTCACATTAGTTGAGTGTACTTCATACATTACATAGTCAGTGGACACCAAGATTCTGAGGCTATCCAGACTTAAAGGACATGAAAGAGCTAGTGGTTTGAGTGTTTTGTCTCATTTATACCCCTTATGATGAGATGGTGGTTCTTGTGTTTATCCTTCTTCAAGGAAAAATGAGAAACAAGTGGATATTGGTCACTAGGACACATAATAAGGAAATTATCCCCTAGACTGAGTTTGAGAGTTTCTTTCAGGTAGAGTGTTAGCCATTGACTCTATATTAGGTCTATATCTCAGATCTTATTGAGTTAAATTTAGGTATCATGACCATTGATGAGTATACCTTGATATTTAGTGATCACATGTTATACTCCCTTGGTATAGACTATGATATATTCTTATAGGAAAAATATATCAAGTGGGGACATCAAAAGGAGATTCAAGTAGGTGTGGTCCCTCTATGAATCCACACCTATGTCAGGGTGTTGGAGTGGGCCTTGGTGATAGAGATATTTTTAATAAAGTGGTATACAATAGAATTTTGAATTTTAAATCATAAATATAAGATAAATAACCAAGAATCATTCCATATAAAAGATGATGCAACATGTTATGTTATAAGAAAACAACCAAAATAGGTACATTTCAAGAATCCACAATCTATTTTCCAAAAGTAAAAATAACCAAAGGAAACTAAGAATCATCGAAATCCTTAGCTCGATCCCATGCTATCCAGATCCTAAACAGCATATCAAGTACCTGTAGAAGGGCTCTTTCCCTTATCGACACCTGCAACAATATAATCTCTTTGGGCCCAAAAGCATGACCCAAATAGGGTCTGAGAAATAAATTCCAGTATGTGACCACCCAAGATCTATGCATATCTGTCAGTGATTATATGCAAAAAGTAGTGTACAAAAAGGAAAACATGTATACTATGAAGTAATCAACAGTAAACAATCCTACAAGTCATGTTTTCCATTTTTATTCATTTTGTTTAGTTCAACCATTCAATTACTTTGAATTATATAAATCTTGAGATTTGTCCTAAGATCGTCAATCCCCCGTATAAAGAATGCTCAACATATACCTTAGAAGGCTATCTAAACAAATAAAGTAAAGACCAAATCAAGTCTTATTCTTTGGCTTGGAAAACTCATCATAAGTTATTCCATTTCAAAATTCAAATAAACATCTCGACCACAGAAGTAGAAAAACCCCACTCACAGGCATAACATTCCTCACACATAGGCATAACAAATCCTCACCCATAGTCATAACAAATCCTCTCCCATAGGCATAACAAATCCTTGACCGCATGCATAAAATCCTCAAGGTTGAGCTCGGTATATTAGCATTTCAGAATAAAACACAACACATGAAAATTACACTATTACATGGTTAACATAATAACAACTCAAGTGGGCATCATACAAAATAAAAATAATCAATTTAATTAAACTATCACAAGTCCTAAACAATTATACACACACGGGAAATTCATAGCACAAGCCTAATATGTAATTTTACAATTAAAAGGATTAAAAAAATATATTCACATGGGTAGTTTATGTATAACAATAAAACATGTGAATTAATCTATCACAAGGCTTAAGCAATTTTCATCTCACATGGGAAAAGTTCAATTATCCAATTTCATTTTAAACAACCCCCAAATGGGAAACAAAGGCATGCCCACAAGAATCCTAGGACAAATTCCAAAACAAGGTTTATACGAGGGAAATTCACTCATGGGGTGTCCCTTAATCAAACCAATAAGCTCTAACATGCTTAAATTATTTTAATTCACGACTTAATCATCATTTTTCGACAAAAGGATCAATTTACATTTATTAATACACCCTAAACATGGGAGAATGGGACTACAACACCTATAAACAACTTAACATTGAGTGAAGGGAACAAGACCACCTACCTCACCGTAGTATGACTCTCCTCATCTAGCCTCAACCTCTAATTCAAGCTAGAACAACATAGATCTATAAAATTATGAAAAATGATCAACCTTAAATAACATTATTTTGAGGAAAAAATTTCAAATAACAGCTCAAGAAGAATCAAGAGCATACTGATTGGGTTCAAACACAATCAAAGATGAAGGAATCAGTGTTAAAAAGATAAATCAAGAAGAGATTGAATGTCTTACACTACTTGTTCATCAACCCGACAGAGCCCCTATCCATTTTCAGAAAAAAAAGACACTACTCCCTAATTTAACCAATAAAAAAAGTACACGGTGTGTACTTGAGACTACACTCTATGTCCGTAGAGTTTCTATCTAGACCATTACATGGCCATGTACTAGGATTACATGGAGTGTAACCTTCCTTACATGACATGTACCTATAAGTACATGGTGTGTAGTTCCTAGTCACATCATGTAATAAGCCTTAATCTAGGCCTTGACCTATTTCCCCTCTATTTTTTTATGTATAAACTAAAAAGGAAAGATCCACACTTTAGAGGAAGAACTGGGTTCTTACAAACTTCCCCCCTTAATGAAATAACATTAGAGAATAAATATGGACATTTCGATCGAATGTCGGCATACTTATCCCAGGTCTCATCTTCCACTTGGTTGTGATGCCATAACACATTTAATAAAGGAACATATTTTCCATGGAGGATCTTCGTGCTATGATACACAATATGAATAATATGATCTTTAAAGGATGTATCTTCATGAAACTCCACTTCCTTGGGATGAAAGGTGTGAGACATGTCTGAAATGTAATGTCACAGCTGAGAAATGTGAAAGATTTCATGCAAAGAACTATACCTATGAGGTAACTACAATCAATAGTAAACTGAACCAAACCTCTTTAGTATCTCAAATGGACCGACGTATCTCAATGAAAGCTTACCATATCTCCTGATCCTGTGGTGTCCCAACCTTGGTGCAACACATAGGAAAACTCGACCCCTGACCTCAAACTCCAAAGGTCATCTGCATTGATTGATGTATGATTTTTGAAGAGACTGCGCAGTAGACATCTTTCAAATCAACTCAACCTACTAAGTGGTCTCTTGGACAAGATGAGGTCCCAACATCACTGTCTCTCCTACCCCCATCCAACACAGGGGTGATCAACATGGCATATCATACAAATATGCATAAGGTGCCATCTCTATAGTCGCATAGAAATTGTTATTGTAGGAAAATTCAACTAGGGGAATATGCTTCTCCCAAGACCCCCCAAGTCTAGGATGCATGATCTCAGCATGTCCTCCAACACCTATATCATATGCTATGACTGGACATCAGTTTGGGGGTGGTATGTTGTACTCAGAAGAACCTATTTACCCAACGCCCTTTGAAAAATCTACCAGAAATGAGACATAAAGTGGGAATCTCTTTTGGAAATGATAGAACAAGGGACCCCATGAAGTCTTACCACCTCACGAATATACATCTTCCCAATCCCATCAACACCAAAGTTCTTTTTTATTAGCAAGAAGTTAGCAACCTTCGTAATTCTGTCAACCACCACCCACATAGCATCGTTACCTATGATTTACCTTGGTGACCCAGTCATGAAATATATCACGACATCATTCCATTTCTAGTCCATAATAGTCAATTTCTATAAAAGTCTTTCTGGTTGCTAATGTTCTGCCTTCACCTCTTGATAGGTGGAACACCCCGTAACAAAACCAGCAACCTCTCTCATCATACCTGACCACTATTACTGATGGTGAAAGTCACGGTACATCTTGGTAACTCCAAGATTCATTTACCCAACTGAAGAATGAATCTCCCACATCAAATACATAGATATTTCCACTATAACCCCACCACGTTCATGGATCCACAAGATCTCGTCATCACCTACCACCCAACTAGGAGGTGGATTCTCATCTACTACACTCTCCCATGTGAATAGACCCTCAAATATGATATTTATCTCATTATCACTGTGTCTACGAGGGTAGAATTCACAGTTAAAGAAGAAAGGAATGCCGATCCCTGACTGTCGTGCACCTCCAAGTGCATCTCAAATAAGAACACCATAAGCTGCCACTTGCTATTGTCCTCCTACACCACTTATATCAGAGTCCTCCTGCTTAATGTATCAGCCACTATATTTTCTTTTCTAGGTGTGTAGGCAAGCTCTAAGTCAAAATACTAAATGTATTCCACCCACCTTCACTAACTCAAATTTAGATCATACTGAGTAATGATATAATTGATACTTTTTTGGTCTGTGTACACCAAACAATGCGCCCCCAACAAGTAATGTCTCTAACAGTGTAATGCATGAAAAACTATAGCTAACTCTAGATCATGCATTAGATAGTTCCTCTCATGTGGTATCAACTGAATATACCCATACAAAACGACTCGATCCCCTGTATAAGCACTGCTCATAGCCTGATACCTAATGCATCACAGTACACAGTGTAACTCCTGACTAGATCTGAAAAAATCAGTATTGGTGCTGAAATTAATCTTCCTTTCATCTTCTGAAAGGTTGTCTCACAAGAATCTGACCATATGTACTTCACACACTTCTTTGTCAATCCAGTAATTGGTGCTGATAATCATGAGCAGTCCTTTATGAAACGCCTGTAGTAACCAGACAGCCTCAAAAAACTCCGCACCTCCAAGACGTTCTTCATCTACTCCCAGGTAACTACTACTCCCACTTTCTCTGGATCCACTGATACACATGTCATCGAGATGATGTGACCTATAAAGTGAATCAAATCCATCCAGAATTTGAACTTTGTGAGCTTAATATATAATTGATTATTTCTTAGTGTATTAAAAATCATATCAATATGGTTTTTATGGCCATGTATATTATAAGAATACTCCAAGATATCATCCACAAAAACCACCACAAAAGAATCCAAGTAAGGATGGAACACTCAGTTCATCGGCACCATGAAAGATTATGGCACGTTCATGAGACCTAATGGCATAACTAGACACTCATTTGGACCATTCCTACTACAAAATGATGTTCAAGGTAATTATGCGTGTTTAACACATACCTGGTGATAATAATATCTCAACTCAATCTTAGAGAAGACCCGAGCTCTTCAAATATGATCAAAGATATCATCTATCTATGGCAATGGATATTGGTTTTTAACCATCGGTAGGTTCATATTCCAATATTCCATGCAAACCCTAAGGGTATCATCCACATTCTTCACAAAAAAGACCGACAAACCCCACCATGAAGTACTGGGTTATATAAACCCCTTTAACTCTAAACCCTATAGATGCCTATTGAGCTCTTACAACTCTATCATAGACATCCTATATGGAGGAGTGGATACTATTGTAGATCCTGGCACTAGATCGATAAAGAAATCTTGTAACGACCCAATCTTTCATTAATGGAAATCCTTCTTGATCTAATTAAATGTCTCATTATGTAAAATGTTTTGTGAACTTATTTGGGTTTATGATTTTGATTTTAAAAAATACCATTAAGAAATGTGACCATTTCTAATATAACTTTTGAATAGAGATCACATGATTAGTATAAATATAGGGCTTTAACAAATCTGATTTACTCAGAAAAAGGAAGATATGACCTCATACAATAGACTTTCCCCATACGAATCCCATTTGTCAGAGCTCGGAAAGGATGTGGCATCATTGGGCTTCACTCTTGAACAAGCCCAATCCGAGCTTGAACACATTAAGCTTGAGAAGAACTGACTATGGGAGAAATGGAAGTTAATATAGATTACCACCCGAGCAATGTAATCTGAGCCACCCCAAGAGGTTGTCACTATCACACACCTTACCCTTCAGTTCTATGCGGGTGTTATAAGGGGTTATGTAACAAGACCTTAGCACTATGACTATGTACATTATTTTTGTATAAATTATGTGCACTCATTTTATTATTTTTACTTTGTAAATAATTTTTAAAGCACAAATAGTATTTTTAGTTAATATTAAACTAAGAGATCTATTTTCATGAATTAAGGGATTTTCGAATTAAATAATATTTTAATAAAATATTATTATAATAAAATTAATTTTTATTAAATATAAATTATCATATAATTTTATGAATGTAATTGTAATTTTTATTATGGTTTGAAAGCCGTTTTCGTCAAAACCCATGTATTTTTGAAAAATGTCCATTTTTATTTTAAAATTAAATATTCACATATTTTGAAAAAAATTTAAGTAAAATGAATATTATTTTTGGAATCAGGACTTTGAAATTATCCAACGGTGAATTTTTCATAATTTTTCGAGATAGTCGATTTTTTGGGTAAAAATTAAATATCATTTAAATATATAATGTGTTTTATGACATCATAATGACTCAATAGTGATGTAATAAAATACTATAAATGATATGTTCATCCAATATATGTTTTACCATTAAAATAATGTGATTTTAGGTTTATTTGATTTATTTTACAAAGCTTTAGTGGACCCTCCAGGACTTATAAAACATTTTGTCTTTTTAAATTGTTTTCCTTGAGAGTGTGACTCACCTCCACATAAGCACCCAAAATATTTTAAGAAGTTAGGCCATTGGCCTTATAAAATATTTTTTTCCAATTCCATTTGGAAAAAACTATGGGAAAACCCATGGGCTTGTTTGTGATATTGATTAATTTAATGTGTGGTGACCCAAACCAAAATATTAATGAATTCCCTCTCATTTCCTATATAAACCCACCCAACATCCCACTTACTCTTCAATAAAATCCATTGAAGTTAGACCAATACCTGAACTCCTATCTCTAGAATCCTCCCAAGGTGCCCGAAGCTCCCAAGAAGCCTCTCCCAAGCCTTTGGGATTACACTTCCAAGTAAGGGATTTCCTCTTTTCTCATTTTTGTCTCAATTTCATTTTGTTGTTATGCCATTTTTTTTTCAATTATAAATGTTGGGGTATGAATTTTTACCTCCCCCATACTTCCCTATCTATGTTTAAATGAATATATACCCCTTTTATATCTCATTAAATTCCCCTCATGTACACCCGTTACCATGCCAAAATCCCGTAAGGAATCTCTCTCTCCTCATTTACATTAAATCAATTATTTTGTATTGTGAATATAAATTCCATTAAATATGTTGGGACATATATCTATATGACCCCCTTACTGTCTATTTCATTTACATATGATGAGCCACCCATTTCTCTCTCATCAACCATTTTTATGAATTCATATGTCACGTTGTTACGCTGCCGAAATTGCACCGTGATTTTCCAAGTCGATGTCATTGTGTAGTGAATACCATACCCATTTCCTTATCAAGGGTATTCACCTTTATGAACATTTACTTATTGATTATAGTGTTTCATGTATGAATTCTAAATTTCATTTATCATGGAATAAATGATGAGGTTTAATGAATCCATGTGGCACACTTATGCATGAAATGAAATGTTTAAGAAGGGTGCGCCCTGATAGTGCTCCAATGACTTAGGTAAATATTAGTATCATGATACGTCAAGTGAAATGAGGTTTTACTCATCCTAATTCAAGTGAAATGACTGTTTACTCATGATCCATGTGCAATGATCCTTGCCTCATGCTAAAATCATGTTAAATGTTGTTTCCACATTTCCATATTAAGATTATCATGCTTTATCATGCCTTTATGTTAATGTTTCTATTGTGCTCCATTGATATTCCTATTTTCTAACAGGTACTATATTACTCATGTAATTCTATGTTTATTCCATTAATAGGCTTTATAGCTCACCCTTTTTTTCATTCATGTCCCCAGGTTATCCTATGCAATGTTATGTACGAGGGAATGTAGTGGTCATGTAAAAGAAGTTTTCAAAAAAGATGTTGTATTTCATGTTCAAATTTGTTATGTAAAGATCCTAAGCCCCAAATACCCTTGAACTCTTGATCTTCTAAGTTTTATCAAGTGAAGTTTATGTAATAAATCATGTTTAAGTGTGTAATAAAGAGAAGGGTTTTCATAGTTGGTATCAGAAGATAGGTTTAGTTATTTTTGGTATTAGGATTAGAAAACCCTAGTAATGACATAGATACAAGAATAAGTATAATAAAAAATCCCTAATTATTAGTGATTATTTCTCGAATGGACTAAAGGCCTTCATTTTTACTGATTTTTTGATAACCCTCCTTTCAAGGGATGAAGGGGACCCTTTACAAGGCCCGTAGGCTGAGAGATTACATGGCCCAAAGGATTAGGAGATTACATGACCTGAAAGTCTTAGGGAATTCAACCAAACTATCAACAAGGAACTACCCCTCCCCAACATCTTCATCATGATAGTAGCTCTCCACTTTTTCATGGTTATCTGGATAGGCTTCCTGTGAAAGCACATGCAGGTCCCGATGGCATAGCCATACCCTCTCATTCTGAAAAATACATTTGGATCTACTATGGTGAGTGAACCTACTCTGAATCCTCTTTTAGCGATGCTCCTTTTTTGTAGAGTCTGTCTGGGGAAACTGCATGTGGCCTGAAGGCTTTGAGGTGGCCCGAAGGCCTTAAAGGTGGCCCGAAATCCCTACTAGCCTGAAGTCCTGGGTGGCCCGAAGGCCTTAAGGACTCCAAGTCCAAATCGGTGGCCCAAGGTGAATAGTTCCAGTTGCTATAGTACCGAATAGTGCCTACTATAGTAACTGCTATAGTGCCTGCTACAGTACCTTCATAGTGTATAGTTCTGCTATAGTACCTGAACAGTGTACAGTTCTGCTATAATACCTGCATAGTGTACAGTTCTGCTACAGTACCTGCATAGTTTATAGTCTACTACATTACCGCATAGTGTATAGTCTTTTACAGTGCCTACACAGTGTACAGTCTGCTACAGTACCATACAATGTACAATCTGCTACAGTACCACACAATGTACAATTCTGCTATAGTACCGCATAGTGTACAGTCCTGCTACAGAACCACACAGTGTATAGTCCTACTACAGTACCGAAAATATGCCTCTACCTGGTTTTGAACCTAGGCCTTGTGGATACACTTAAGGATACCTCACCAACTAGGCTGAGGCTCATGAGCTTGGTGAGTACTGAGTAAGTGGTTTATCGATAAAATACATCCCTGTCTAGATATGAGTAGCTAGAGGCGAATTTGGCACTGATGTATCCTAAGGGTAAAACCCAAAAACAACACTTTGAGCTAAACTCAAATGGAAACTGGTGCACGACAAAGAGCCTTGCTGCACTCTTGGTTACGATACTCTCGAAGGATATGCTTTAGTAAAATCACAAGATTATTATGAACCATTATTAAGGGAAAAAATGAGCCTAAGAATATATGTTGGAATTTAGATCATGGATAACATAGATTGAAGCCTATAGATTCATAAGTTAAAGAAATAAAAGTAATGTATATGTCATTCGTTTTGTCTTTGAATTACCCTTTATGTGTTACCCCTAACTTTACTTTTATTCTAGCCAATGGCCGGTAATAGGAGGACTCAGACTAACAGCCAATGTGAAGATCAATGTGATGATTGTTCTAATGAGATGCCTAATCTGATGGGAGTAGGAATCAAGATATTTGTCATTATTCTCTCTCAATTAACTCAATATTTGAATAGAAACATGGGTCAAGAAGAATTTTCAACCCCCCTAAGAAAGAACAAGTTGCTATCGAGAGATTCATGAGACAAAGGCTTCATACTTTTAAGGGGTCATCTGATCCCTCAATCGCTGAATAATGGATCAACTCCATTGAAAAGATATTCTCCATCCTTTAATGTTTTGAATAAGAGAAGGTTCTTTTCGATGCTTATCGTATGGAGGGTGAAGCATATCAATGGTGGTCGTTGATAAAAAATACAAAGCCTGAGGAGGAGATCGAGGCGTTGGAATAGAAGGATTTCTGAAATATTTTTTTCAATAAATATTTTCCGTGCACCCTCTTACTTATAATGGAAAGGGACTTCCTTGCCCTCAAGAAAAAAGATGTAGAATCTATTGAATATTATGAGGAAAAATTCACATGGCATGCATGATACGCCTTCGGCTTTGTCGTTACCCCCGAATGCAAGGTTGTCTGCTTCTTTGGTGGGCTAAAACCTAGCCTACAGAAAGTGTTGGCGATCTGTGACTTCGAAAGCTATGAAGAAATTGTTTGATGTGCCCTCAAGGTCGAAATGGATATTGGAGAATCTCACGGGTATCACAGGGATAAGAAGTTGAAGGTGTACTTCAATTTTTGTGGTCCGATGGATAAATCCAATAGTGCTAAGAAGATCCAGCACCCCACTTGCCAAAGGTGCGGAAAGAAGCACCCCAGAAGTTGCCTAAAGGGGACAAAGAAATGATTTAGGTGTGGAAGAGAAGGGAACCTAGCTTTTAACTTTCGGCAAGAAAAACCTGCGGCTGCAACAGAAGAGAGTAATTCTCCTCTCGACCCTCAACGCATTGTTCATTTCTTCAACTACAAAGAACCGATACACTTTGAAAATCAGTGCCCTAAGCCAAGGGTTTTCGGAGGCAACCCACAACCTCCAAGGAAACAAGGGAGAGCTTTTTCCATCACTACCACCGAAGTGAACCCAGACAAAAATGTAGTGACATGTACACTAGTTATTCATTCAAGAATAGCAAATTAACTTCTTGATTATAGTCCTACACATTATTTTATATCCTGAAAGTTTAGTAGAACAATCCCAACACCACCAAAAATCATTGAAGTAAAGATGTTGGTGAGTACGGAAAATGGGGAAATCATTGCATCCCATGAATATAACTCCTCCACTGTCATAATTTGTGGATTGAACTTCCTAGTGAACCTTTTCATACTCCCTATGGTGGAATTTGATGCAATTATCAGCATGGATTAGCTTAACTTATATAGACTCAACACAAATTTCCACGAGAGGGAAATCACTCTCCATATGGAGAATATACCCCTAATTCTATACAAATGAAAGGAGGAAGATGAATATTTTATAGATCCATCATCTTAACCATGGATATTACTGCCCTATGTGCATGCGTATCTGGCTCAGATGATTGAGTCCAAGGAAGCAACCATCCTTGAAGACATGCCTATTGTGAGGGAATTCCTTGAAGTGTTCCCTGATGAATTGTATGGTCTTCCTCCTAGAAGAGATGTTAAATTATCAATTTATCTTATACCTGTGGAGTTTTCAATATCCAAGACTCCATATATAATGGTTGTTTTGGATATTGAGGAGGTGAATAAATAACCACAGAAGAATCTGGATAAAGGGTTTATACGCCCAAGTGCTTCACCATGGGGTGCACCAGTCCTCTTCATCAAGAAGAAGGATGGATCAATGCACATTTGCATCGATTATCATGATCATAACAAAATCTCGATAAAGAACATGTATCCTCTCCCATGAATTGATGACATGTTCGATCAGCTGTGTAAAGAACAATACTTCTCCAAGGTGGATTTGAGGTCAGGATATTATCAAGTAAAGGTAAAGAAAGAAGATATCCCCAAGACTGCTTTTCATACAAGATACATGCACTATGAATTCATAGTAATGCCTTTAGGACTCACTAATGCTCCAACAATCTTCATGGACATGATGAATAGAGTCTTTAGAGATTACCTTGACAAATTTTTGGTAGTCTTTGCAAATTATATTCTAATATACTCCAAAACCAAGGAGGATCATGAGGAGAATCTAAGAACTGTACTAGAGACCTTTCAGAAGGATAAGATCTATGAAAAGTACAGCAAGTGTGAGTTATGGTTGAAGGAGGTATCCTTCTTAGGCTATATCATCACAAGTAATGGGATATCAGTGGATCCATTCAAGACAACTGCAATAGAAGGATGATCGAGGCCAACATCGGTGACAGATATCCATATATTTTTGGGATTATCAGGATATTATCAATGATTTGTAAGAAATTTCTCATGATTTTCCAACCCTTTTACCAAGCTGACTCAGAAGGGAGTAATGTTTTGTTAGAGTGTTGAATGGGAAGAAAGTATCACAGAGTTCAAAAGGAGACTTATCACTACACCCGTCCTCACTTTACCCTTAAGTGGATAACTTTTTGTGGTATTTAGTAATGCTTCTAAGAAGGGGTTGGGATGTGTGTTGATGAAAAATGAAAAATCCATACCCTATGCTTCAAGGAAATTGAAAGTTAATGAGAAGAATTATCCAACACATGATCTAGATTTGGCTGCGGTGATCTTCATTTTAAAAATTTGGTGGCATTATCTCTTTGAGGAGAAGTGTGAAATATACACGGACTACAAAAGCCTCAAGTATATATTCACACAGAAAGAGTTTAACATGCACCAACCAAGATGGTTAGAGCTGGTCAAAGACTATGATTTCTCAATCCATTAACACCCTGGGAAAGCGAACAAGGTGGAAGATTCTCTAAGTAGAAAGGACTTATAAATTCTATCATTGATGAGAATTGAGAAGGATCCAATCTGCTTAGATTTGATGAAGATGGAAATGGGAATCATAAACAAGGGAACATCATCAATCCTTTCACGAATTGTTACTCAACCGTCTCTTTTTGATGAAATAAAGGATGCTCAAAGAAAGGATGTGGAAATTATGAAAAGGGTGGAAGCTATTAGAAATGGGAAATCCTCATAGTTTATGGTTGAAAAGGATGGAATTGTGAGATTTGGGTCATGATTATGTGTGTCATCTGATCCAGAGATAAATAAGGAGCTTCTGGATAACTCACATAGCTCAACCTTCTCTATTCACCCTAGGAACACAAAGATGTATCAAGATCTATGAGAAAACTTTTGGTGGGACAATATGAAAAGTGAGATTGCAGACTTTACATCAAAGTGCCTGGTGTGTCATCAAGTGAAGGAAGAGAGGAAAAAGTCTAAGGGGATGATGAAACCATTACCCATACCAGCATGGAAATGGGAGAACATCACCATGGACTTTGTCACCAGACTTCCATAGACATCCAAAAGAAACAATGATGTATGGGTTGTTGTGGATCATCTTACCAAGTATGCACACTTTATTGCTATTTGGGAGGATTTCTCACTGGATCAAATGGAAATGATATATATCAAGGAAGTGGTAAGGCTGCATGGAGTACCACTATCTATTGTATCCGATCGGGATCCAATATTCACCTCTATGTTTTGAAAGAGTCTTAAACATACTCTAGATATTGAACTCAACTTCAGTATGACCTATCATCCTCAAACCGATGGCCAATCTGAGCAGACTATCCAAACACTTGAGGACATGTTGAGAGATTTCTCAATGGACTTCAAAGGAGGATGGGGAAAACATCTTCCACTGGATGAATTCTCATAAAATAACAGTTTCCACTTGAGCATCCAAATGGAACCATATGAAGCCCTTTAGGGGAAAAGGTGCAGAACACCAGTGTGTTGATATCAAGTTGATGAGCGTATGCTGCTATGACCATAAATGGTTGAAGAGATGGTGGAGAAGGTGAAAAAACATTCAGCATCATATCAAGGCAGCCCAGAGTCTACATAAGAGTTATGCAGATAACCATCGATGAGACCTTGAGTTTAAAGTTGGAGATATGGTATTTTTATGCATATCACTGTGGAATAAGGTCCCGAGGTTTGTAAATAAAGGGAATTTAAGTCCTAGGTACATCGTCCCCTTTGAGATTCTTGATCATGTTGGGGCTATGGCCTATAAACTAGAACTTCAACCTACCATGTCCAAATTACATGATGTCTTTCATGTATCCCTATTAAGGATGTACATAACAGACCCTTCACATGTAGTCTCTTTAATGGTGGTACAGTTAGAGGATGAACTTTCTTACAAGGGGAAACCAGTGATGATCTTAGATCGTATAGAGAATGTTATACAAAATAAGGCAATTCCCCTCATCAAGGTGTTGTGGAGAAAGCACAAGTTTGAAGAAGCGACATGGGAATCAAAGGAAATAATGAACCAGAGTTACCCACATCTGTTTTATTGTGGGAAAAGGAAATTTCCAGAGAGAAATTTCTTAAGGGGGAAATATTGTAACGAACCAAAATTTCATTAACAGAAATCCCTCTTGATTTAATTAAATGTCTCATTATGTAAAATGTTTTGTGAACTTCTTTGGTTTTATGATTTGTATTTTTAAAAATATCGTTAAAAAATGCGACCATTTCTAATATAGCCTTTGAATAATGATCGCATGATGAGTATAAATATAGGGCTTTAACAAATCCTATTTACTCAGAAAAAGGAAGCGATGGACTCATCCATTAGACTTTCCCCATACGAAGCCCATTTTTCTAAGCTTGGAAAAGAGGTTTCATCATTGGGCTTCGATCTTGACCAAGACCAAGCCAAGCTTTAACACATTAAGCTTGAGCGGAACTGACAACGGGATAAATGGAAGTTAATAGAGATAACCACCCGAGCGATGTTATCTGAGCCACCCCAAGAGTCTGTCACCATCACACACCTTACCCTTCAGTCTTATGCGGATGTTATAAGGGGTTATGTAACAAGACCCTAGAACTACTACTATGCACATTATTTTTTTTATAAATAATGTGCATTCATTTTATTATTGTTACTTTGTAAATAGTTTTTAAAGCAAAAATTGTATTTTTAGTTAATATTCAACTAAGAAATCTATTTTGATGAATTAATGGATTTTTTAATTAAATAATATTATAATAAAATATTATTATAATTAAATTAATTTTTATTAAATATAAATGATCATATAATTTTATGAATGCAATTGTAATTTTTATTATGGTTTGAAATCCATTTTTGTCAAAACCCCTGAATTTTTGATAAATGTCGGTTTTTATTTTAAAAGTAAAAATTCACATATTTAGAAAATTATTTAAGTAAAATTAATATTATTTTTGGAATCAGGATGTCTAAATTATCCAATGGTGAATTTTTCATAATTTTCCGAGATAGTGAATATTTGGGTAAAAATTAGATATCATTTAAATATATAATGTGTTTTATGACATCATAATGACCCAATAGTGATGTAATAAAATACTATAAATTATATTTTCAGCTAATATATTTTTTACCATTAAAATAATGTGATTTTAGGTTTGTTTTATTTATTTTAGAAAGCTTTAGGGGACCCTCAAAGACTTATAAAACATTTTGTCTTTTTAAATTGTTTTCCTTGAGAGAGTGACTCACCTCCACATAAGAACCCTCAATATTATAAGAATTTCAGACATTGGACTTATAAAATATTGTTTTTCACTCCCCTTTGGAAAAAACTGTGGTAAAAAACCATGGGCTGGTTCGTGGTATTGATTATTTTAATGTGTGGTGACCCAAACCTAAATATTAAAGAATTCCATCTCCTTTCCTATATAAACCCACCCAAGTTCCCACTTCCTATTCACTAAAAGACTTTGGAGTTTGACCAACCCCTGGCCTCCTCTCTCTAGAATCCTCCCAAGGTGCCCCAATCTTCCATGAAGCCTCTCTCAAGCATCTCCCAAGCCTTTGGGATCACACTTCCAAGTAAGGGATTTTCTCTTTTCTCATTTTTGTCTCAATTTCATTATGTTGTTATGCCATTTTGTTTTCAATTATAAATGTTGGGGTATGATTTATCACCTCTCACATACTACCCTCTCTATGTTTGAATGATGATATACCACTTTTCTCTCTCATTAAATGCCCCTCGTGTACACCCGTTACCATGTTGAAATTCCATAAGGAATCTCTCTCTCCTCATTTACATTCAAGAAATTCTTTTGTATTGTGAATATAAATTCCATTACTTATGTTGGGACATGTTTCTATATGACCCCATTACTTTCTATTTCATGTACATATGATGAGACACCAATTTCTATCTCATCAACCATTTTTATGAATTCCTATGTCACTCTGTTAGGCTGCCGAAATTGCACCGCGATTTTCCAAGCCAATGTCATTGTGTAGTGAATACCATGCCCATTTCCCTATCAAGGGTATTCACCTTTCTGCACATTTACTTATTGATTATAGTGTTTCATGTATTAATTCCACATTTCTTTATCGTGGAATAAATGATAAGTTTTAATTAATCTATGTTATATGATCCACATGGCACACTTATGCATGAAATAAAATGTTTAAGAAGGGTGCACCCTGATAGACCTCAAATGCATTGGGTAAAGATTAGTTTCATGATACATCAAGTGTAATGAGGGTTTACTCATGCTAATTCAAGTGCAATGAGGGTTTAATCATTCTCCATGTGTAATGAGCCTTGGACCATGCTAAAATCTTGTTTAATGTTGTTGCCACATCTCCATATTAAGATTATCATGCTTTATCATGCCTTTATGTTAATGTTTATATTATGCTCTATTGGTATACCTATTGTCTATCATGTAATATATTTCTCATGTTATTCCATGTTTATTCCCTTACTTGTATTTATAGCTCACCATTTTTTTCATGCATGTCCTCAGGTTATCCTATGCAATGCTAAGTACGAGGGAATGTAGTGGTCATGTAAAGGAAGTTTTCAATAAAGATGTTGTATTTCATGTTATAAGTAGTTATGTAAAGATAATAATCCCCAAAGACACTAGAACTCTCAATCTTCTATGTTTTATCAAGTGAAGTTTATGTAATAAATCATGTTTAAGTGTGTAATAAAGATCAGGGTTGTCATAAATCTACCTCTCTTACTGGGGGTAAGCCTGAAAATCCATTCAGGAAGATTTACCTGAAATGATCAACCATTGGAGGGAAATCCATATAATCTGTTCCCTAGTCATCCAAATATAAATTGTCAATCTGTGTTATCATCCAACTCAACCCAAGTTTCTCTGGTCCATATCATCTTTCATGGACATCCCACTCTCCCTTGTATCGAAATGATATGCCTTATAGTAATGTAAAACTCACCCTGCAATGATAGTAATCGAAAAAGGCTTAAAAAGAGACTAACCAGTCCATTCCAAGTATGGAATAAAATCTTGTCATCTCTAAGACATAGAGATCCCAAATGAAGTTACACCCACCAACCTCAAGGGGGAACTCCTTACACTAACACACACCTACCACCCTTATCCCTAACAAAGTTTCTAGCATCATAAAATCATCATAAGAGAAAACAAAGAGCCCAATGATCTCTAAAACGGGAACATATATAAAACTCTGTGAATAGCATATATCAAAGAGTGCAGAAGATAAAAAAATGTGACTACAATAGTACCTATGAAAGTTGATGGTCTGGGATCCTACTCCTACAGGGTCTGTTGCACTGCATAATTCTAACATGTACCACGACCCTAAGACACTACATGGATACCCTCAGCTGACCCACCCCGATGTCGCTGAGATCTTGGGGTCTGGCTACCACAACCATGACCACCACCTTAGCCTGAATGACCTTACATATTCTTATTCCCTGACTGGTGTGAAGCTGATGACCTTGATCCTGAAAATGGATTCTTTGAAAAACCTCCATCACTAGTTACTAGTGGGAATGCCCTGTAGAAACATTGCAGATGGCCCATATTTCAGCAAGCTTGTCACTTGACTGGGTCCGTTGAACACTACAGTCTCATATTCTCAGCTCTTCCACACTGGTATCACCTCTTCTAGATACTAGAAAAAACATTATGAAAGCTGGTATAACCGTGATAAAGCTCCATACGATGCTTCTTTCTGCCGGTTGAGATAGTACCAGATATTGGTGTTGAACCTCCGAAAGGACCTAGAAACACCCTAAAATGGGAGGAGTGAATTAGGGTGTCAAACTTTTATTTTTAAAGTTGTGGATCTTTTTCCCACGTTAGTATGAACATGTTAAATCTGTCAAACAAATGAAAGCAGGGAGATGGCACAACACTTTTACTTGGTTCACTGTAAAGGGCTACATCAAAGGAGCATACATCGATAGTGTGTCGGTCGTACCAAAATTCACTAATCTTCACTAGTTTATGGATTAAAAGTTTTGGTCCCAAAAACTTTTTGTTAGGCACACTGCCTTTACAAATTTTCATGGAACGCTCACTGCATCCCTCAGACCACTTCCGTCAACTTCCCTGAGATCACTGTCTTAAGATTAGTTAAACTCAATTTATTAACATGAAGGAATTTTCACTATATTTTCATTGAAGTATTTTTCTCTATTCAGTATGAGACACTTCTTGAATCAAAGTCCTTGATTCATTCAATTGAAATCACTGAACCACTAAAACGGATAATCAGAATCCTATCATAAGCATAACACCACAGTTGCATGCAAAACCCCAACTTGCACGCAAGATTTGGTAATTTTCATGAAAGATGGCTTTCACATAACACTTAATTTTCTATGAAACCCATATCTTTCATGAAACTACACCAAAGGGTTCACTTTTTTTTTGAGACTAAAGGAACATCTTTCACACAAGATTTACTCTCTTCAAATCTTTCGCATGCAAATCTTTCTCTTGGATGAGCTACCAGATTTTTGATGGAAAATTATTAAGTATTCCTTGCGGTAGCCGCATATTTATAGGCCATTGATGACCCTGTGAACAAGATCCCAACACGTTTTTGTCGGTGTGTGTAAGATTCTTCATGAGCGTGCAAACCCCCTTCTTACGTCGCATTGGGCATGCAAACCCTTTTGCGCAACATCATCTCTCGTGCACTCAATCACTTTGCCATTTTTCGAAGTTCTAATCCCGAAACATGTATTCCACACAAGTTCCAAAAACACATTCACTCTTACGTGAAAAAATAAATCTTTCGTGCACATGTCGAATATTTCACACCCCTTCCTTTTCCAAAAACATGTTTCTCCATTTTCCGATTTTCAGCCCCAAAAATTTGGTAAACACTGGAGAACGACGCCACCTTCAATACTACATTCAGATCAAACTATATGACCCATTTCCATGTAATCTTTATGATCTTCCATGAATGTTATGACAATAACAAAGACAAACCATGATTAACCAAAAGTAGATTGACAAAAAACACTAACTGATCTCCTTTTTCAACAAAGAACAACCATGGTTCCAACACCTCCCTAGTTCACACCTCCAGCTTCTAGAAGATTATACTCGGTAATCAATGCCTAATTAATGATGGAATATATATAGGGAAACTTGAAAATGTTCACCTGAGGTCGAATGTCTTACCTGGACATCCTCAAATCGCCTAGCCCTTGATGTTTCATCACCCATCAGAATAGGTGTGAATCTATGATGCTCAGTGAAATAGGTATATTAGTCCATCACTGAAATAGTGCCCTACTCCAGAAGCATGAAATCCCAGGATTTATTGGCCCTCAGAATCTCAGGAAAATAGTATTCAAAGAAGACCCTAGGAAATTCTCCACATTCCACATCCTGATGATGCTCTTTCTGAGTGAAAAAATCCCACCACCTCTTGGACAAATCATGCAACATATGAGTCATGAGCTTGATAATAATCTCAAGAGGTTTCTTGGGATGATCATGTATCATAATCATGGACTCCAGGCATGACTCTATAGATTATGGTCTACCATCCCTTGAAAATTTAGGTGAATTCTACTGTTGGAATACTCTCGTCAGTTCTTCCATAGACATGGTTGGTTGAGGTACTCCCTTGAAGGTCTGTGTAAATATAAAGAAGCCTTCATGGAAATTTTCATCCATAATTGTGTCTGGTATAACTACTAATGTCGCAACAGGCACATCTGGAGAATACTTTGGTATCCCATAGTCTACCACCTCTAGGGTATGATCATTTACACACTCCTAGCGTACTACTGGAGGTCATCGTAGTGTCATTTCTCTATAAATTCCATCACATACACCTTAGTATAAGATTATTCATCAAGGTACACATTTCAAGAGCACAAGAACTAAAGAGAAGAATAAAAGCCTCAAAATTCAGAAAAGTTGGGTACACGAAGTGTATAACCTAATCACGACATGTCCCCTTAAACTCTCACCTGGATGTGTAACTCTGTCTACCTTGGTTATGTAAACTTCCTAGGTACATGGCGTGTTAGGCTGACACACGACATGTACTCAAGTCTCTCCTATGGTCTATGTACTTTTACATGGACAGAGCCACATGGGTCTACCGATTTAAAACTACACAAGGTGTACATAAGGTACACAACATGTTCTGATCAAAATTCAACAACCTATGTTTTCTCTCACACAGCCGGTGAAATGGTCAGCTACCACACGATATTTACTCATAGTACATAGTGTGAACTTGAATAATTTCTTTTATTCCTGAATATAAGAACACATGACATGTCTTCATAGGACCACATGATGTGTTGTCTGGGATTTTAGGTAGTATGCCTCAAAAAATTCACTTAAACCCCTAATTTTTTAAAATAAAGCAACGTTGTGCCAAATTCTGATTTGTGGGGGTCCATACTCACCACAAATGAAATCTTGGAATCCACATATAGAACATAAAAACACAATTTATATCCCATGGATGAAACATGATCCCCCAAATTCCGATCCAAGAGGGATCATACTCCTCAGGGAAAAAAGTTTGGTGTTCTTCTACTTCAACCATAACACGTACCAATAAACCAATCAAAAAATAGGAATATCTATCATAGTATCTATCACAACAACATGCATATCTTGCACAACATCTATCACAAAAACTTGCAATCAGTAATGCTCTCTAAATGACATGGTAAGAATGTCAGACATGTGATTTCTAACAATTTCCTATATTATGCACGTTATGGAATACCCTCTTCTCATCAGGTCTCAAAAAAATAAAACCAAAATAATATCAATAATAAAAATAAAAACAAGCATGCAACCCAATGGTAGAATCAAATCAACTATAACAACTCAAAATCCAAAATTCACAATTCAATTCGAGGATATTTGGTTTTTCCCCATACGTGGGGTAGCTACTCTTAGGCACAACTAATTACCAAATCCCATTTCCTTCATATCCCTATCTAATGTCTCTAAATAGTAAGAAAAAATAGAAAAACCCCATTTGATATCACTTTTTAACATCTCGGATTCAGATTCCCCTCAACTGGTGCCCATACCCGGTTGGTCACAGGGCCTCAAACACATTTCTCCAAATGTTATAGGCTGCTGACTAGTAGTGCGGGCCTAGGGTGTGATAGCGGGGAAACAGTTTCCTAATTGCCTGAGTGTAATATAGAAGAATAAATAATAATACAATAGAAAAATCAGTGAATAGTATACATCTGAAATAAACATTGAAAGTCTGATACGATAAATAATCAAGCATCATTCCAAACAAATGATGATGCAACCTGTTATGTTTTAAGAAAAAATCCAAAAAAGGTACACTATATTATTACATAATCTATTTTCCAAAAGTAATAAAAACCAAAGGAAACTAAAATTTTTTGCAAGCCTCAGCTCATTCCCATGCTCTCCGGCTCCTAAACAGCATCTTATATACCTGTAGATAGGAACTTTCCCTTATCGACACCTACAACAATATAATTTGTTCGGGTCTATAAGCATGACCCAAACAGGGTGTGATAAATAAATCTCAATAGGTGACCACCCAAGATCCATGCCTATCTATCAATGATTATATGCAACAAGTAGGGTGAAAAAAGGAAAATAAGTATACTAGGATGCACTCAAAAGTAAACAATCATACATGTCCTATTTTTCATTTTCATTCATTGTGTTCAATTAAACCATTAAATTACATTTAATTATATAAGTCTCGAGATCTATCCTAAGTACATAATACCCCTATATATATAATGCACAAAGATACCTCAGAAGGATATCTAAACATATAAAGTGAAGACCGAATCCAAGCTTGTGCTTTGGATTGGAAAACATGTCATAAGTTATTCCATTTCAAAATTCAAATCTATATCTCGCCCATAGATGTAGAAAATTCATTCCCACATGCATAAAAATCCTCACCCACAAGTATAACAAATTCTCAGCCACAGGAATAACAAATCCTCACCCATAGAAATAAGAAATCCTCAACCACACCCATAACAAATCCTTAGGGTTGAGCCCAGTATATCATCATTTCAGCATAAAAAACAACACATGTAAATTACATTATTACATGGTTAACATAATAACAACTCATGTTGGAATCATACCAAATAAGAAAAAAATTAATTAAACTATAACAAGGGTTGAACAATTATAATCACATGGACTGTTAATATCACAAGCCTAATATGTAATCTAGCAATTAAAAGGCTTAAACAAATATACTCATATGGGCAGTTTATGTTTAACAAGAAAACAAGTGGATTAAACTATCACAATGCTTAAGCAATTTTTATATCACATGGTTAAAATTCAATAAACCAATTTCATTTTAATCAACACCTAAAAGGGAAACAAAGTTAGGCCCATAGGAATCCTAGGCCAAATATCTAAACAATGGTCATTTGAGGGAAACGCACCCACAGGGCGGACCTTAATCAAACCAACAACCTATAACATGCTTAAATTAATTTTATTAATAACATAATCATCACTAGGAAACAACAAGTATTAATTTACATTCAAGACTACACCCTAAACATGGGATAACGACTCTACAACACCTATAAAAAACATGGCATTGAGGGAAAGGCAAAAGACCACCCACCTCACCATAGTATGACTCTCTTCATCTAGCCTCAACCTCTAATTCAAGATAGAATTATGTAGATATAAAAGAGGATGATAAATGATCAACCTTAAATAAATTCATTGAGAGAAAAAATCATGATGAATGGATCATGAGTAATTGAGATCTTACTTTTTGGGTTCAAACACAATCGATAGTGAATGAATCAGGGTTCGAATGATCAATTGGGAAGGGATTGAGAGTCTCGTTATACTTGTTCGTCAACCTAAGAGAGCCCTAGTCTGTTTTCCCAAAACGACACTACTTCCCAATTTAACCAATAAGAAAAGTACATAGTGTGTACTTGAGACTGCATTCCATGTCTATAATGTTTCTATCCAAACCATTACATGACTGTGTACTGAGATTGTGTGGTGTGTATCCTTCTATACACGACATGTACCTATAAGTACACATTGTGTAGTTCCTAGTCACGTCGTGTAACATGCTTGCAGCTGACCCTTGAACTCTTTCCCCTCATTTTAATAAGTTTAAAATGAAAAGGAAAGATTAATACATAAAATAAAGAATCAGGTTTTTACATCCTTCATGTAGAAAGGCTCAGACTCTGGGATCAGTAGTGTAGTGATCCTGTTGGGAATCTAGAAAGTTAGATGACAGACATTATGACTATAAGGGTCACTAGGTGAGTAACAACCTTACCCATCAAGTAGAATAGGATTAATATAGATTTTATGAGCCTCCATGATAGAGTAAACTTTATAGATAAGAAAATATTAGGGGCAAGCATGGTGGGTCCCATAGATGATAACTTGATAGAGGAGATTGTGGTGCTTTTGGAGGAGGAGCTATGATAAGTGGATAACACTAATACCTATTCCCACCACCACCTCTTCTAGGTGGTTAACTCCAAGTAGAGAAGGTTGGTGGATAGGGATGCAGACAACTCTAGGTGGGGGAAGGATATAACCAGGTTATGCACAATATGTTTGAATTTATAATTTATATATTTTATGCCTTTTTATAAGTAATCAATGAAATAGTAACATGAAATTATTTCATTGATTTTCTAAATACCCAAGCTTTATGTACAAGGAAATTACATTTTTTTGGAATATGTAATACATGACACAAATAGAAACTGAAAGACCGTATTAGTTTAGTGTCTTTGAAAACTCGAAACATCATCTTCTAACATGGTGAAAGATCTTCAAAATCTCCCATAAAGATCGTACCCTTTTGTTTTCCTACATAAAACCTTTCTTTATATCATGGGTAAAATAAAACATAAAAAGGGTGATCTCAAACGCTCAGTAAGGGTAAACATGGAGAAAATAAAACAAACCATAAACATTTTGAATGCTAAAAACATGAGCATAAAGTTTAAACATCAAAATCTTGAGTCATGAAATAAACCTTGGTAGTACGTAAGGAATAAATAATAAAGGTTCATTAACCATGAAAGAATATTATTTGGATAAAACTTGTAATTGTGGAAAGCTAATAAGAACATAATATGATTTCCATATTAGCTAATGCATTAATTCCAAGACCATCATAGTGGAAAAAGTCCATTACTGAACCGGGTTTACTTTTCATTCCATCCATGTATTACTGAACCAAATTTAAATAGAATTTCAGTAATGTATATCTAATAAGATATACATATTTACCCAATTAATTGGAGGGAGATATAGGTCCCACCCATCTCATAATGAAATCATTATTACATGTTCCATAAAAACATAAATAATTCATCATATCTTAAAACGAAAAATAAAATGGGTTTTCTTAAATATCATTCCATCATAACATAATCTATATAAAATACCATTCCATCATTAACTAAATCAAATAATAGTAATAATAGGGATAGAAACATAACCCAATTTGAAGAAAATCATCTTAGATTGAAAATAATTTTGATAAACCACTTGAACTTAGTTCATGAGAAAAATATTCTTTATTCTTCAAAAATTATTTCTTTTCTCAAAATGTCACACAATTTTAAAAGAAAAGGATTTAGTTGAAAAAAAAACATGATATAGTGTAGTGGAAGATTCATGGAAATAAGGCGTCATGAAACCGTAAAAACTTGTTCATGATTTAATTACTTCTATAATGTAAAAAATTATTTATATATCATATATATTCAGTATATAATTTTATACAATAGATATATAGAATAAATGGAATACACCATTCAAGGATAGGGTAGGCCGTACGTATGCATGAACACTACTTTCATTTATTTTCCATATTAAAGGAATAAAAACTAAATGATATATAGGTATATTATAAATCCAGTATAATATCTATGTTATATATGTTATATAAGTTCATTAATTTAATCCTTTATATGTTCCATTTATGACATGAACGAGTCATGTCACTTTGAGGGGGTGGTAGTCTGTACTTCCTCAAATTAAATTGTTGTATTTATACATTATGGAATGCATATAGGTATGATGTAAATGAAATATAAAAAATCATTAAGATGATATAAATATAATATATACCATATATAAATACAATTCAGTCATAATGAACACCATGAGATCTTTTAGGAGAAAATCGAACAATCATCATTTTGTGAGGCAGTAGTTCTCCGTACACAGAAACAATATATTCTTATCCCTTAGATAGAAGTGTGTATAAGTGTAGTTTGAATTCTTATCATAAAAAAATATTAGAATATTGAGGATACTATTTTTGTTATGTAATAATGGAATAATAAGAGCATAGGGAGTGGAGAAGGAAAATAAAGGAAAAGAACTTGAGAGAAGATGTTACCTCTAAATCGGGTCACTTTTTTTGATTTGAGCCAGAAGGCTTTCTTGAATTGCCTTCTTCCTAATTTAAGGATTATAGATAGAAGGGGGGGATGTTGGGAGATTATTTGGATAGAATATTAATGAGCCAAGGGGATTGAGAGGTGTGTGTTATGTTGGTATAGGTGGTGGCTTTTTATTAGAGAGAGGAGGGTCACTTTAGGAAAGTCTTAAAATATCAATTTATTGTAAATTTAATTTAGATTAAAAATGGTCCAAACTTCATTTAATTAAAATATAAGATTTTTTTTGAATACCCATCAAAAAATAATTTTTAGACATGTTTTTAATATTTTTTATCCTTATCTTTTTGGTTTAACCCTTATTTTACCCCTTTTAATCTTAACATGATATCATGTTATTTACACATTGTGGATTAATGTAATTACCATATCATGTCAAACAATCAAAAAAAGAAGTTATTTATGAGATATTTGGACGTATATTAACCATTTTTCATAATCTTATATTTTTTTAAATTTAATATAATTTAATAAACTATTTTATGTTTTAAGTTATGAATTATGTCCATTGTGGACACTATTCATACTTGGCGTTTTTAAAAATTCATAAAAATTGAATTAATTCAGAACTAAGGAATTAAATAAAAGATAATTTGTCAATATAATCAAAAAAATTAGTGGATGATATCAGAATAACAAAATTACTTTTATTTAAACATTTATAATATCATTTATTTGAATCCTTTATTAATGAAGCAATCGTTGCATCATCATTGTGTTGTTATTAAATTTATTAATTTAATGTATAAAATTTATAAATAAAATTTCATGATATATTAAATATTTTTATATTTATAATGACTATTTATAGTCAAATATATTTGTTATATAACCTCACCTTAAAATTTTATTAGTAGAAGATACATGTTTATGTTATATTTCTCTTTATTTTAAAATAATTCTTATAAAATGTCATTTTCACGCCCAAGTGGCTCCATGGGGCCCAAAAATCGACTCAAGGATTCCCATGGTCGTACATATATCAGCCAATAGTATTAGGACATGTGTTAGGGTTGTTTAATATTATTATAATATTTGTTTACCCATATTTACCAGATTTACCTTTTAACCAGGTAAATAAAATAATTACTGAAGTTACTATTCATAATGTCCAATAAAAAAATGTAACTATTCATAGAATTTATAACCTCTGATTCCAAATATAAAATCCATTTTTATAAATTAAAAACATATAATTTTCAGTAATTAATTTAAAATTAATTTGAGTTGTCAAAACCAAAAAGTAGGGCTTTAAGAAATAATAACTATCAAAAGATTGAGATGTGTTTATATCCAATTTAAAAGGTAAATTACTTTAAATGGAAAAACTTATATTAAATGATAAAAAATTAATCCAATTACACTTTAAAACCAATTAAAATGATAATATAACTATATAAATAAATTAGATGAAAAGACAATTTTGAATTAAAATGCAGTATTTTTCACTATTCATTAAAATATGAAATTTATCAAAAAAATAAAAAAAAAATCAACATAAGTGAATTTTTATGTCCCAATTACAAATAAAAAGTTTATTTTGTCAAATATAATATAGAAAAGTGTTAAAAACTAGATATAAATTGGGTGTACTATCAAAAGGTTGAAAAACTGCATTTTTTTAAAAAATTCTTCTTTTATCCGAGAAAATGAAATTATAATTATATCATGTCTAGAAAATAAATAAGATTAATTTTAATATTATATAAAACTAAAAATGTGGTTAATACTATTCATAATGCCTAGTTTATATCCAATAATAGTATTTTAATAATATATTGTAGTTTAGTGAAGCTCTGTATGGCGTATAACGCAAGCTATTGAGGAAGGTCTCTCTTCCGTGTAACGCAAGCCAAGAATAGTGTTGTGTATACTGGAAAATAATATAGTGTTTCATATAGTGCAAGCTAATATTGGTGTAGTATATAACACAATACATCAAATAAAATAAAAATAATATACCCCATAAAATCTCGGGGTGTTATATTCTACCCTTTTAAAATGAATTTCTCCATCAAAATTATTCGGGGTTATAAATGGTTTACTACTTGAAAGTTTCTTTCATGGAAACCCACATCATAAAAAGGGATACTAAAACTTCATTTTAAAATGGAAAATTAGAAACATAATGGTTACCCAAAGTAACTCATCACTGGGTTTCCACATAGGAGAGCATAGGTGTGAAGTG
Organism: Viscum album; assembly: GCA_963277665.1. Classification (NCBI taxonomy): domain Eukaryota; kingdom Viridiplantae; phylum Streptophyta; class Magnoliopsida; order Santalales; family Viscaceae; genus Viscum; species Viscum album. The sequence goes on from OY728159.1 coordinate 1,646,152,614, forward strand.
AAAACATGGCTATAGAAGAGAAATATAACCATCAAGTTATGATGGATGGTCATAGAGAATCAGGTTTGGATAAAGTTAACTACTAGAAATATATAAATATGAATTGATTTAAGGGACCATATGATTTATCAGATAAGAAGGTACTAGGATAACATTTTTGGTTTCAAGATATTTTTCCTAATGTTGATGAATTTTTATATGAAGAGAATTAATTACATGATTTCAGTACAATCTCACCATTGGTCTCTACCTAAAAAATTTCTACTTCATCTCTTATTTAAATAAATGAAGTTGATTTTTTTATTCTTAAAGTTTTAGAAAATCATGTGATAGAATGATAGGTCTTTCCATCTGTCTCAACAAAAGGTTATAACATGTTATCAAATATTCATAAGTCCACCTATAGTGAGATAATACATTAATATAACAAGCTTAAATCGGAATATAACTTATACAATCCATAAATGAATAACATTTCAATCCTTCCAAAAAACTAAAAATATTAAACTTTAGAAAGAGGTGAACTAAATCTTTTTATCATTTGTCTCCCATATCTCATAAGGCAGTTCTTGGTTTTCACATTCCAAACATGTGAATACCTTAATCGTGCATTCTCTTGAAACATTAATTACAATATATCCTTAGTGAAAACATGAATATTGTCAAAAGATAACTCTTTCCACATACCATAAATACTAAAAATTCCATATACTCAAACCACGATATCACTTTGTGCTTATATCAGTCACGAGGTTATTAATACTATCAAAAATCTCATTATCTCCTTATCCCTTTATTATGCACATATCATGTGATTTCAACAAAAAAATTCAATCAATCTTCATGGTTATCGGTACCATATAATTATTGAAAACCACAATAAATTAATAGATATTCCAATATTACATAATACTATAAATGAGATTCTACAACACTATTTTGGAATCCCATTACATAAACACTTAATCATTCCACCACTTCATTGTCATACTCAACATCACCAATAGTGATTGCCTGTGACTTACCTTTGTCTTTTTCCTTAAGTGGTTGATAACGTTCATCATCATTAACCCTTGAATTGTGGAATTGGTTAGAATAATTCCCCATTTCCTTGCACTTGTAGCATTGAAGTGTTGGTGGTGCATTCTCTATAGTATTTCCTCTATTCACATCATTAGAAACCATTCTCCCATTAATTCGGCCCTCAACTACTCGATGACCTTCTTTTACACACTTGAAACATTTTCTAGTTCCTTTAAGACAATATCTACCATGCTTTTTTCCACACTTTGAGAACAAGGAAACATTCATCTTCTTTTCACCAATGTTTTGAGATTTTCTTTTGAACTCCATCTTTCGTTTCTTATTAAAACCATATGATGGATATATAGCACTAACTTCCAGTTATACCTTAATAGCACAATGTACAATATCTTCACAGCTATTAAAGTCTCTTATATCTAATTACCTTCGAATACTTGGTTTTAAGGCCCTGAAGAATCGATAAACTTTACTTTCAGGTTGGATGATAAATCCATAATCATACCTTGAAAGTATAGTAAACTTCACCTCGTATGTACCAATAGATTCATCATCCTTTTTCTTAAGCTCATGGAACTACTTTTCCATATTTTTTCGACAAATATGAGGTAAGTACTTATTGAAAAATATGTTCTTGAACTCATCCCATTCCATGGATTCAATTTCATCTTTCTGTATTGTATTATTAATTAAAGCCCAACAGTGGTCTACTACACCTTATAAACAATAAACATCTAAAATGAATTTTTCATGTTCCGAATAGTGAAGGATGGAAAATATGTTTTCAATGGTACTGATCCATTTTTCCTCAACAAGTGGATCAGAAGTCCCACTGATAGAAAGTGGGATTTTCTTCATGAAGGACTCAATAGAATGTTGTTCCATTATCTGCTCATTTAGAAGTCTAGAATGAGTCACATCTTGTGAAAGTATAGAAATAAGATTTTTCATTCCATATCCCAGAACATTTGGTTGTTCATGAGGACAATCATTACATTTCCCAATGTATTTATCGTTAACATGGTTTTTTATGTTTTAACCATCATCTAAAACAAAAAAAAATAGTATGAGAGGAAAAAATCATACTATGAAAACAACATAATCAAGTGGGATACTTTAAATATTTAAGATTTTAGGTTTAATCCAAATTTATTCATGATTATTACCATAATTATAGGATAATAATATATAGTTATATTTTACCTTAGAGACATCCCTAGACATACCTTATAAATATCTCTAGGGATCTCACTAGAGTTTTCGCATCCTAGTTTCCAAAGGATGACTAAACCATCAATCTCATACCAACTCTAAAGACCCAAGCATGATGTACATGGAAATTACATTTCTTTTGTGGAATACTTAATACATGACTCAAAAAGATTCCCAAGGACCGTATTAGTTTAGTGTCTTTGGAAACATAGAACATCATCTTCTAATATGGTGAAAGATCTTCATCTTCTCCCATAAAGATCTTCCCCTTTTTTTCCTACCTAAAACATTTCTTTATATCCTGGGGGAAATAAAACATAAAAATGGTGAGCTCAAATGCTCAGTATGGGTAAACATGGAGAACATAAAACAAAACATAAATTGTTGAACGTAAAAATATGAACATAAATTTTAATCATCAAAATCATGAGTCATGAAATAAACCTTGGTAGTACATAAGAAATAGATCATAAATAAACATTAACCATGATACAATATCATTGGAATAAAACATGTAATTTTGGAAAACTAATAATCAAATTATATTTTTCTATAGTTTCTAAGGCATTGCTTCGAAGATCAACATAGTGGACAAAGTCCATTACTGAACTGAGGTTACTTGTCATTCAAGCCCTGTATTACTAAACCATATTTACTTGGAATTACATTCATTTATATCTAATGAGATATAAATATTTACCCAATTCATTGGAGGGATATATAGGTCCCACCCATCTCATAATTAAATCATTCTGACATGGGCCACAAAAACTTAAATCATTCATCATAGCACAACCCAAGAAATAAAATGGGTTTTCTTAAACATCATTCCATCATAACATAATCCATATAAAATACCATTCCATCATTAAAATAAAAAAATCATAGTAATAATAGGGATAAAAACATAACCCTATTTAAATAGAATCATCTTAGATGGAAAATAATTTTTATAAACCACTTGAACTTGGTTCATGAGGAAAATATCATTTTTTCTTCAAAAACTTTTTATTTTCTCAAAATGTCATGAAATTTTAAAAGAAAAGGATTTAGTTTAAAATAAACATGATATTCTATAGAAAAATATTCATGCAAATAAGGTTTCATGAAACCATAAAAATTTGTTCATGCTGTATAAGTTTAAAAATATATTCTCCTCATACTTTTTCCGAAAAAATAAAAAAGTACCTCATATGGTAAACAAAAGAAAGATTCATTCCATACAATGTAGTAAAAGTAAAAAATGGGTAAAAATGAATTTAAACATATATATAATAATATTAAACACTTTATGAAAACATTTTTACAAAACATGTACATTGATGATAAATATATCCTTAGTAAATACTTACATATAAATAATCTGGAATAAAAATGAGATTGCAAAATTATCTATTACATTATGTCTGATATTCTTCGTATGTGTCCAAAACTCTTATATAGTGGGTTTAAACCAATTATTAACTTGTAACAGAACCATGATAATATTTATGACATCATATATGATTCACTTATGACTTTATATTTCCCATTCATTTATCAATTCCATGTTAAAGTAACGTTTTGGGTAATAATAATTTTATTTATCGTATGTCTTTTTGAATTGTTATTCTTGATAATATTACTTATATCATGATTTACTCAATTTAATAATGTAAACATTATTTATATATCATATATATTTATTATATAATTATATATAATATATAGATAAAATAAATGGAATACACCATTCATGGAGAGGTAGGCCGTATGTACGCATGAGCGCTACTTTCATTTCTTTTCCATATTAAAGGAATGAAAAATAAATTATATATAAGAATATTATAATTATAGTTTAATATATATGTTATATATGTTACATAATTTAATTAATTCTATTCTTTATACATTCCATTTTGGCATGAACGAGTCATATCACTTTGAGGGGGGTGGTAGTCTGCACTTCCTCAAATGAAATTATCATATTTACACATTATAGAAAGCATAAAGGTAAGATGTAAATGAAAAATACATAAGTATAGAGGAAATGTAAATATAATATACATAAAATATAAATACAGTTCTATCATAATGGACATCATGAGAGATGGTTGGAGAAAATTGAGCAATCATTGTTTCGTGAGGGAGTAGTTTTCCGTACACAGAAAGAGTATATTCATATCCATTAGATACAGGTGTGTGTAAGTGTAGTTCGAATAATTCTCATAAAAATATCCTATTATGTTGAGGATAGTGATTTCGTTATGTAATCAATGAATAAAAAGAGTGTAGTGATTGGAGAAGGAAAATAAAGGAAAGGAACTTGAGAGAAGTAGTTACCTCTAAATCAGGTAACTTCTTTTGATTTGAGCTAATTGGCTTTCTTGAATTTCCTTCTTCCTAAGGTAAGGATTCTATGAGTAAGGGAGGTATTTTGGGAGCTTATTTGGGCAGAATTTGGACAATACAAGGGGATTATATTAACCATTTTTCCAAATCTTATATTTTTATAAATATAATATCATTAAATAAACTATTTTATGTTTTAAGTTATGAATTATTTCAATTTGGGACACTATTCATACTTGATTTTTTAAAAAATTCATAACTACCTGATTCATTTGAACCTAAGGAATTAAATCAAAGATAATATGTCAATATCATCCATAAAATTCATGGATGATATCAAAATTATCAAATTAAATTTATTTTAACATTTATAATATCATTTATTTGAATTCTTTATTAATGAAGCAATTGGTACATCATCATTGTGTCATTATTAAATTTATTAATTTAATTTATAAAAATTAAAAATAAAATATCATGATGTAGGAAATATTTTTAGATTTATAATTACTCTTTTTTGTTGAAGATATTATTTATATAACCTCACCTTAAAATTTTATTAGTAAAAGATACATGTTTATGTGATATTTCTCTTTACTTTAAATTAATTCTTAGAAAATGTCATTTTTACACCCAAGTGACTCCATGGGGTCCCAAAATCGACCCAAGGATTCCCATGGTCGGAAATATCTCATCCAATAGGATTAAGATATGTGTTATGGTATTTTAATTTTATTATAATATTATTTTTACCCTTATTTACCTATTTTACCCTTTAGCCTTGATAAATAAAATAATTACTGAAGTTACTATTCATAATGTCCAAAAAAAATAAAAGGTACCTATTCACACAATTTTGACCCTCTTATTCCAAATATGGAATCAATATTTCTAAATTAATAACACAAAAAATTATGTAATTAAGTTAAAATTAATTCCCATTGTCAAAACCAAAAAGTGAGTTTTTAAGAAGTAATAACTACCAAAAGATTGAGATCTGTTTAAGTCCAATTTAAATTGGAAATTACTTCCAATGTCCAAAATTAGATTAAATGATAAAACGTAATCCAAATACAATTTAAAACCAATAAAAAAGTAAATCTAACTATACAAATAAATTATATGAAAATGTAGTTTTGAATTAAAATGCAGTATTTTTAACTATTCATTAAAATATGAATTTTATTAGAAAAATACCAAAAATTCAATATAAGAAAATTTTTATGTCCCTCTTCCAAATAATAATTTTATTTTTTCAAATAGAATATATAAAATTATTAAAAACTAGATTCAAAATGGGTGCACTATCAAAAGGCGGAAAAAACTGTATTTTTTTGAAAAATACTTCTTTTATCCGAAAAATGAAATTTTTCTTATATCATGTCTAGAAAATAAAAAAGATAAATTTTAATGTTATATAAAATTTGAAATTTGGTTAATACTTTTCATAATGGCTAGTTTATATTGCATAATAATATTTTAACAATATAGCTTTGTTTAGTGAAACTCGATATGACGTACAATGCAAGCTATCAAGGAAGGTCTCTATTGTGTGTAATGCAAGCCAAGAATAGTGTTATATATACTGAAAGATAATAAAGTGTTGTGTATGGAGAAATCTAATAGTGGTGTAGTATACAACACAATATATCAAATAATGTAAAAAGAATCTATCCCATAAAATCATAGGGAGTTACATTCTACCCCCTTAAAATGAATTTCTCCCTCGAAATTTATCAGGGTTATAAATGGTTTACTTCTTGAAAATTTCTTTCATGGAAACCCACATCATTAAAAGAGATACTAAAACTTCATTTAAAAATGGAAAGTTAGAAACATTATGGCTACCCAAAGTAACTCATCACTAGGTTTCCACATAGGAGACGAATAGTGATAGAGAATAAGGTTTAGAGGAAGTTAACTACTAGAAATCCATAAATCTATGATGATTTAAGGGACCATATGATTCACTGGATAACAATTTACTAGGATAAAAAAAATTCAAGATCTTTTTCCGGAAGTTGATTAATTTTTACATGAGGAGAAATACTTACATGATTTCAGTACAATATCACCGTTGGTCATTCCCTAAACAATTTCCACTTCATCTCTTATTTAAAGAAATGAAGTTGAAGTTTTCATTATTGAAGTGTTAATAGATCATGCAATAGAATGACAGGTCATTCCATCTGTCTCAACAAAAGGTTATAATAAGTTATCAAATATGCATAAGTCCACCTATAGTTAGATAATACATTAATCTAACAAACGTGAATCATAATATAACTTATACTATCCATAAATGGATATCATTACAATCCTTCAAAAAACTGAAAACATAAAACATTAGAAAGAGGTGAACTAAATCTTCTTAACATTTGTCTCCCGTATATCATAAGGTATTTCTTGTTTGTCACATTACAAACATGTTAATACCTTAATCATGTATTCTCTTGAAACATGAATTACCATATAACCTTAGTGAAAACATGAATACTGTCAAAAGTTAACTCTTTTCACATACCAAAAATTCTATATACTCTAACCATGAAATCACTTTGTCCTTATATCAGTCATTAGGTAATTAATACTATAAAAAATTTCATTATCTCTTTGTCCCTTCATTATGTGCATATCATGTGCTTTCCAAAAATATTTTAATCACTTTTCATGGTTATCAGTACCATATAATTATTGAACACCCCAATAAACCAATAGATACTCCAATATTCCATAATACTATAAATGAGATTCCACAAAACTATTTTGGAATCCCATTACATAAACACTTAATCATTCTACCACTTCGTTGTCATACTCAATATCATCAATAGTGATCACACGTGAAATCCATTTTTCTTTTTTCTTAAGAGGTTGCTAACGTCGATCATCATTAACCCTTGAATTAAGGAATTGGTTAGCATAATTCCCCCCTTCCTCACACTTGTATCATTAAAGTGTTGGTGGTGCATTCTCTATAGTATTTTCTCTATTCACATCATTAGCAAACTTTTCCCATTACTTCAGCACTCAAATTCTTGATGACCTTCTTTTCCACACTTGAAATATTTTCTAGTACCTTTAAGACAATCTCCACCATACTTCTTTCCACATATTGATCATAATGAAACATTCATATTCTTTTCACCATTGATTTCAAAATTTTCTTTGAACTCCATCTTTCATTTCTTGTCAAAACCATGAGATAGATATGTAACACCAACTTATAGCTCTACCTTGATATCACAACGCACAATCTCTTCATAGCTACTAAAGTCTCTTATAACTGATGCCCTTTGAAGACTTGGTTTTAATCCACTGAAGAATCGATCAACTTTACTTTCAGGTTAGATGAAAAATCCAGAAGCATACCATTCAAGTCTTGTAAAATTATCCTTGTATGTGCCAACAGATTCATAATACTTTTTCTTAAGCACAAGGAACTCCTTTTCCATCTTTGTTTGAATAATACGAGGGAAGTACTTATTGAAAAATAAGTTCTTGAACTCTTCCCATTTTATGGATTCAATTTCATCTTGCTTCCTTGTATTCTTAATTAGATTCCACTATTGGTCTGCTTCACCTTCTAAATGATAAACAGACAAAATGACTTTTTCATGTTCCGAATAGTGAAGGATGGGAAATATATTTTCAATGGTACTGATCCATTGTGCAGTAACAAGTGGATCAGAAGACCCACTGAAAGAATGTGTACGTTGCCTCATGAAGTACTCAATAGAATGTTGGTCTCTTCTCTACTCATTTAGAATTCTAGAATGATTCATATCTTGTGTAAGTATAGAAATAAGATTTTTCATTTCATCTCCTATAACATTTGGTTATTTTGAAGTATAATCATTAACATGGTTCCTTCAGGTTCTAGCCATCGTCTGAAACCCAAAAAATAATAGTGTGAGTTGCAAAAAAAAACATACTAGGAAAACAACATAATCAAGGGGTAGTACTTTAAATCTCTAAGAGCTTAGGTTTAATCATAGGTTATTCGTGATCATTACCATGATTCTAGAATTGTAATCTATAGTTATACTTAAACTTACAGACATAACTAGACATACCTTAGAAATATCTCTAGGGATATCACTAAAGTTTTCAAATTATAGTTTTCAAAGGTTTACTAAACCTTCAATCTGATACCAACTCTAATGAATCAATTATGATGTAGATGGAAATTACATTTATTTTTTTGGAATACTTAATACATGTCAAAGACAGACACCCAAAGACCATATTAGTTTAGTGTCTTTCGAAACTCAGAACATCATCTTCTAACATGGTGAAAGATCTTCAACATCTAACATAAACATATTACCCTTTTTTCCAACTTAAAACCATTCTTTATATCCTAGGGAAAAAAACATAAAAGGGTTAACTCAAATGATCATTAAGGGTAAACATATAGAATATAAAACAAAACAAAAAAAATTTGAATGTAAAAACATGAACATAAAGATTAAACATCAGAATCATGAGTTGTGAAATAAACCTTGGAAGTATATAAGTCATAGATCATAAAGAATCATTAACCATGATAGAATAGAATTGGAATAAAACATGTAATTGTGGAAAACTAATAAGCACATAATATGGTTTCCATAGTAGCCAAGGAATTGCTGCGAAGACCATAATAGTAGAAAAAGTCCATTACTGAACTAGGTTTACGTGTCATTCCGACCATGTATTACTGAACCAGATTTACTTGTCATTCCAGTCATGTATATATCATGAGATATAAATCTTTAAACAATGAATTAGAGTGAGATATAGGTCCCACCAATCTCATAATGAAATCATTCTTACATTTTCCACAAAAATATAAATCATTCATCATAATGTAACCCAAAAAATAAAATTTATTTTCTTAAACATCATTCCATCATAACATAATCCATATAAAATAACTTTCAATAATTAACAAAATAAAATCATAGTAATAATAGGGATAGAAACACAACCCTATTTAAATATAATTATCTTAGATGAAAAATAATTTTGATAAACCACTTGAACTTAGTTCATGAGGAGAATATCCTTTATTCTTCAAAAACAATTCTTCTCTAAAAATGCATTGTAATTTTAAAAGAAAAATATTTATTTGAAAATAAAATTTATATAGTGTAGAGAAATATTTGTGGAAATAAGACATCATGAAACCGTAAAACCCTGTTCATGCATTATAAGTTAAAAAATACATTCTCCACGTACTTTTTCCGGAAAAGTAAAAAAATACCATGTATGGTAAACAAAAGAAAGATTCCTTTAATGCCATGTAGTAAAAGTAAAAAATGAGTAAAAATGAATTTAAACATACATAGAAGAATATTAAACATTTTATGGTTTTTTTATAAAACATGTACATGGATGATAAATATATCCCCAGTAAATACTTATGTATAAATAATCTCAGATAAAAATGAGATTGCAAAATTATCCATTACCTTAAGTCTGATATCCTATATATATGTCCAAAACTCATGTATAGTGGGTTTAAAAATATTATTAACTTGTAACCAAAATTTAATCATATTTATGACATTATATATGACTCACTTATGACTTTATATTACCTGTTCATTTAATAATTCCATGTTAAAGCAATATTTTGGTTAATAATCGTTTTATTTATCGTACATTTTTTTGACTTGTTATTCTTGATATTATTAATTATATCATGATTTAATTACTTATATAATGTAAAAAAATATTTATATATCATATATATTCAGTATATACTAATATATAATATATAGATAAAATAAATGGGATACATCGTTCATAGAGACGGTAGGCCGTACGTACGCATGAAGGCTACTTTCATTTATTTTCCATATTAAAAGAAAGAAAAATAAATGATATATTGGTATATTATAATTTCATTATAACATCTATGTTATATATGTTATATAATTTCATTAATTATATCCTTTATGTATTCTATATGTGACATGAATGAGTCATATCACTTCGAGGGGGTGGTAGTCTGCACTTCCTCAAATGAATTTATCATATTTACACATTATGGAAAGCATAAAGGTATGATGTAAATGAAAAATACCTAATAATAGAGACAATATAAATATAATATTTATCATATATAAATATAATTCCATCATAATGTCCACCAAGAGAGTTGGTAGGAGAAAATTGAACAAACAACATTTCGTGAGGTTGTAGTTCACCGTACACAGAAACAATATGTTCGTATCCATTAGATGGAGGTATGTGTATGTTTAGATAAAATACTTCTCATAAAAAAATCTAGTATATTTATTATACTGGTGTTTTTAATTAATCAAATAATAAGAAGATCATAGCGATTGGAGAAGGAAAATAATGGAAATGGACTTGAGAGAAGATGTTACCTCTAAATCAGGTAACTTCTTTTGATTTGAGCCAATAGGCATTCTTGAATTGCCGTCTAACCAAGGTAATGCTTCTAGGATTAATTGAGGGATGTTGGAATATTATTTGAGGATCATTTTAAGGAACCAAGTGGCTTTAGAGGTGTGTGTTATGTGGTTAGATGTGGTGACCTTTTATAAGAGGGAGGAGGGGCACTTTTGAAAAGTCTTAAAATATTAATATATTATAAATTCAATTTCAATTAAAAATGGTCCAAAACTAATTTAGTTAGAAGATAAGATGATTTTTTTTGAATACCCATCATAGTATAATTTTTAGACAAGTTTTGAATATTTTTTTTATCCATATAGTTTTGGTTTAACCCTTATTTTACACTTTTAAATCTTACCGTGATATAATGTTATTTACACATTGTAGGTTACTGTAATTAGAATATCATGTAAAACGAGAAAAAAATATTTATTTATGAAATATTTGGACTTATATTAACCATTTTTTTTAAATATTATATTTTTATGAATTTAATATCATTTAATAAACTATTTTATTTTTTAAGTTATGAATTATGTCAATTATGGACACTATTCATACATGACTTTATTAAAAATTCATAACAACCCGATTCTTTCAAAAATAAGTAATTAAATCAAATATAATATGTCAATATGATCCATAAAATTCTTGGATGACATCAAAACAACCAAATTACATTTAATTTAACATTTTTAATATCATTTATTTGAATCCTTTTTAATGAAGCAATCAATTCATCATCATTGTGTCATTATTATATTTATTAATTTAATGTCTAAAAATTATAAATAAAATTTCACCATGTTGTAAATATTTATATATTACTAATGAATATTTATAGTCAAATATATTAGTTATATAACCTCACTATAAAATTGTATTAGTAAAATATACATGTTTACGTAATATTTTTCATTACTTTATATTAATTCTTATAAAATTTTATTTTCACACCCAAGTGGCTCCATGAGGTCCCAAAATTGATTGAAGGATTAAAATTATTGGAAATATCTTGTAAAATAGGATTAGGACATGTTTTAGTTTTGTTTAATATTATTATAATATTATTTTTTTACCCTTATTTATTAGATTTACCCTTTAACTATGATAAATAATGTAATTTCTGAAGTTACTATTCATAATGTCAAAAAAATAAAAGATAACTATTCTAACAATTTATAACCTCTAATTACAAATATGGAACCCATTTTTTAAAATTAAAAATACATAAGTTTCATTAATTAATTTAAAATTAATTCCCATTGTCAAAACCAAAAACTGGTTTTTTAGAAGTAATAACTATCAAAATATTGAGATGTGTTTATGCCCAATTTAAATGGGAAATTACTTCCAATGGAAAAAATTGGAATAAATGATAAAAAATTAATCCAATTATAATTTAAAAACAATTAAAAATATAATCTAACTATATAAATAAATTAGATTAAAAGGTAGTTTTGAATTAAAATGCAGTATTTTTGACTATTCATTAAAATATGAATTTTATTAAAAAAATACAAAAAATTAAACATAAGTAATTTTTTGTCCCACTTACAAATAAGAATTTTATTTTGTAAAATATAATATATAAAAGTGTTAAAAACTAGATTTAAAATGGGTGCACCATCAAAAGGAGACAAAACTACATTTTTTTAAAATACTTCTTTTATCCAAAAAATGAACTTGTTCTTATATCATGTATAGAAAATACATAAGATAAATTTTAATGTTATATAAAATTAAAAATGTATTTAATACTATTCATAACATCTAGTTTATATCCCATAATAATATTTTAATAATATATTGTTGTTTAGTGAAACTCGGTATGGCATATAATGCAAGCTATTGCGGAAGGTCCCTCTTACATATAACAAAATCCAAGAATATTTTTGTGTATATTGAAATATAATATGGTTTTTCATATAGATAAATCTAATATTGGTGTAGCATATAACATACTACATCAAATAAAAAAAATATCACATAAAATCTCAAGGTGTTACAGATTTACTCTTATTTGAGATCTTAATACCATGATAGAGCCTCAAGATCAACTGATACGGTTGGATACCCATACTAAGATAAAATATACCATCATACATATCTTCTTATAGTAAAACCAAGTAATCAAATTGGGGATATTACCATGTAACCTTCTGATGTTTTTGATGAAATCTTATGATGCCATACTTATTATGAATTGGCTCTCAGTAGTCTATTTATAGATGGAAAATTTTCATCCTAAGGTGTGATACATTCAAGTATATGGATCATTATTTTCTTTCATTAGCGATAATTTCTATATTAGTTCAATTTGGGTACATTTATAGTAAGTTTTATCTAATTACTCATCAGTTTTCTATCTTGACCGTTGGTGTAATTGACTCCAAAAAAAATCAGTTCCTAGCACTAGTAGAGGGATTTATGGGAATCTTCCCCATGGATTTAATAGGTCTATATCCTCACCAAGATATTGAAATATGTATTAAATTTCACTATGGTAATTCTCTGCTATCTTCTATAAAATATCATATGACCCTTTTTTAGCTTTGAGAGATTAGGTTGTAATTGAAGGATCTTTTTGAGAAGGGATTCATTTGGCCTAGTATATCCTCCTCGATAACTTTGTTATTGTTTTCCAAAATATTTGGAGAGAGTTTGAGGTTATGAATTGACTATCTTTACCTGAATGATGTTACATTGAAGAAAAATAACCCATTTACCATAATCAAGAAACTCCCTGATTAGTTAAAGGGGTAAAAGTAGTTCACTTAGATTAAAATAAGATCAAACAATCATAAGTTTCTGGTTCATTAGGGGGATATCCCTAAGAAAGAATTATGATGGCACTACATTCATTATGAGTACCTAGTGATTACCTTGGGCATGACCAATTCCCAAGTAGTGATTATAATACTCTTGAGTAAGATCTTTTAGCCTTTCATAGATCAATTTTTGGTTTTATTCATTGATGGTATCCTTGTTTACTAAGTTATGTAGGTCAAGCATATGAAAAACTATAGGATGGTCTCAGATTTACTTTTAGAGAATAAGTTATATAAGAAACTCTCAGTGTGTCAGTTCTAGACTAGATAGGTATACTTTATGGGATATATTATCTTAAGTAAATGAGCAACAATGGACCTAGTGAAGATTGAGGTAGTGTTGGATTATACTCCACCCAAGACCATGAAAGAGGTGAAAATATTTCTAAGGTTGGATGGGTACTACCAAATGTTTTTTGAATACTTACCCATGATTGTGGATCCCTTAACTATTTTGAACTTTAATGGATAAATTTTTTTAGTATGAGAAATGTCAAAGGGTCTTTAAGGAGTTGCGACATAGATTGATGATCAAACCCATTCTAATATTACCATAGGATAGAATTTAGTATGCATTATTTAGAGATGAATCTCTAGAGAGTCTTGATTTTATTATGATGCATAGACAAGTGGTTATATCTAACAGATATTGATATTCGATTTCATGTGATCCAAATTATGTGACCCATGACGTAGAGCTAGAGATAATGGTGTTCTCTCTGAATACATGGACAAATTATTTTCTCAATAAGTTGTTTACTATCAACTATGATCACTAGAGTCATAGGTACATCTTTATCTATATGGATCTTGACCCAAGATAGAGGAACTTGTTAGAGTTCTATCAAGATTATGACTTCAAGATAGTATATACTCCAAGAAAAGAAAATATTTTAGAAGATAACCTTAGTAGAAAATCACATTTCTAGTTTATAGGTGAGTCATTAGATGAGTTGTCCTCATTATAGTGTTCCTTATTGGATAAGGGAAAACCATCTTATTTCTGATTGATGGTAGTAAACCAATTATTCTTTTGTTCTTGAGAGACGATCAACATGACTATATTGATTATGAGGTTTTTATAACCTAATTTTCTTAGGAGATGCTACCATTAGATTTTATAAAGGTGGGGTGGATGTCATCAATTTATGTGGATAGATAGTGGTACCATTGATTATTTATAAGGAGGTGCTAAGGGAGTTCCATGCATCCCCCTTGTTAGTACATCCTAGGTTAGAAAATATCAATTGATACCATTAGTGGTAGTTTTGTTGGCCATGTATGAATCAATGTGTTGTTGAATTTGTCTCCTGATGACTTACTTGACAAGGAGTAAAGGAAGAGAATTTGGTCTCAGAGGGGTCCATCCAACCCACCAAGGCTCTTGAGTGGAAATGGGATAATATATTTGTATATTTTAGGATGGTATTTACATGACCAATATAAGGGAATGATTTTATTTTGGTGATTATCATTTCATTAACCAAGTCATCCCACTTAATTTCCATTCATAAGTTTAGTAAATTGGATAGACATGGAATCTTTTATACACAGAAGAGTATCCATCTTTATGGGGTCCCATCGAAAATCATCTCTGGCCATGATGCCTGATTCATGTCTTGATTGTGGTGAGACTTTCATGAGTCTTCTAGGGTGAAATTATGTATGGGAACATCTTTACACACTGTATATAATATTCAAATATAGAGAACAATTTTGGTTTTTGAGGAAATTCTAAGGGACCAGAAAATTCAAGGTTTGATGCCTTACTTCATGGGATCACTAATGTCATCAACATGAATTCATTTTTCATTAATGATCGATCCACGTCTCATCTTGTTCATCATTTTTTATTCAATCATTTTATCCTAAATATGTTATTATTATTGATTTATTTTCCCCATATTATTCAACTTGAGCATGAACCCATTAATTTACCTATTTTGATGGTTTTAATTTGAGATTGTTTGATCAATAAATTGCACTGATCAACTGTTATTATCTTTATTTTATACACCTTGTCTAGTGAATGGGTTTACAATAACTACCAGATTTTCTCACATTTATTTTTAATGGATTTTCCTACCTTGTTTCATGTATTCTCTATTGGATATGATTTAACCATAGGTCTGAGTAATATGAGTTTGGTTAGAATCATGATAAATCCTTGGGCCTATGTTTTCTTGTTTCAATTACTGATCGGGACCTTGGTGCATGGGAGAGTCACTGGGTGGTGGAAAACCTTGATCAGATGAAAGAAAGAGTTATATTTTTGAGAAGAGATATGGGAAGGTGATGGAATTCTATGCATTTTTCCATTTTTGGTGACTATTGTTCAAAAATAAATTTCTGGTGGTGGTATCTCCATGAACAATACAAACAAAAAAGAATTGGGGTGAGATAAATGGATGCAGTGAAGATTTTAGAAAATAAATGATGTTATGGAACATTCCCAACTATAAAATGTTTAGTTCATAGGAATAAGCACTATTTACTATGATAGATGCAACTACTAGGGTTATGGGGGAGTTAAATATTACATGACATGTAACTCTTGGTGTATTTCATGTAACCCCTAGTTGAATAATAGATTTTATTAGTAGTACATGATGGGTAAGCTATTTGGATCTATACATCATGTGGTCCAGGGACACATGTCATGTAATCATTAGTGGTAAAAAACATAAATTTTTGAGTGGCAAACAGAAAGTACCTCTTTGGGTCTTGCACACCGTGTATACTTTCATACAAAATGTGTAGTATTACACACAATATAAATTTCTAGTACATTAATAAGTGACTACATTAGGTATAAAGATTGTGTAATATAGGATATATGTTGTGCACTTATTCCAGAATCAATTATGAGCCATATATCATTGATCGAGACTAGGATTTGGTCCAGTGAGTAGCCCCTCTTGAATGTCATTCCAAAAAAAACATGATGGAGGTCCATTCTATGATATCTGATGGGTGATATGAGGTGATGTGGGTAGGATGTTCTCCTCAAAGGTGGTAAGTTGATGATGGTATTTAAGTATGATATTCAGAGTGATGATGGGTGACTATCCCCCTAGAGTTGTGATTATGTCAAGGAACGTGTCCCCCAGTAACGTTTTACAAATATGGTATGTATCATCCCATATAAACCTGGGGTGGGGGTCCACTATCTTCAAAGTTGGTATCACCCCATCCAGGAGGTCAGACAGAGTGTGGGTCCTCTAGCAGGGTCAGTATCCCCTTGATCACTTTATTCCCATCAATAAGGTGTGGATCCTATAACATAGTTTAGATAAGGGTTCATAGATTAATAATGAGAGTAGTTTCTATTTTTGGAGCTATGTGGGGACTTTACTCGTGGTTAGATATATATAATGAGACTCCATCTATGTATCAAAATTTTCTTTTAATAATATATGGATTCATCTTTCCTTCCCCCCTTGATTGTGTTTTGAAGATGACTCTTCTTCATTATTTATCTATTTTTGGATTTTAGGGGGTCTTACGAGGTATGTATGTAGTCACCTTTATAAGGGTATATTTTCCAAAAATTGCGTGTCTTATGTAGATGAAAAATAATTTGATGATGATATTGAATGACCAAGATAGGTTTTTTTGTAATAGTGTTTAGTGGGTGTGATAAAAAATGATGGGTAGTTTATAGAGTTTTCATGCAGGGTATTTATTCTCTCCAGCTGTTAAGTTGGACCCTCTTTCTTTATATTCGCCCTATATTGCACCGTTTTTATTTAAGATATGTACTATTGAAATATTTTGGTTCATTTGAGGTTTATGCATGCTTTTTTTACTATAATTATTGAACAAACTACTATTATATCACATTATTTTGGTATGCATGGATTTGTGTGTTGTGTATAGGTATATTAGGCTAAAGTCTCCCATATGTGGGATATTCCTACTTAGTTCTACTTATTTTACCCTAGCCAATTAGAGGCGTTCATAGGGTGAAACACATGGTATACAGCTATCCCATGTAGGGCCTCGGTGGGGCAGGTCAGGTAAGATATAGTTCAAATATTAGAAGATGAATATAAAGATAAATTGAAACTCTTTAAATATAATAAAAATACTTTAAATTTAATGTTTCTTGAGTTAGAGATAAAATCGAGGAATAAAAAAGTTACTCAAGTTGAATACTTATAAGAAGTTGATAGAAAATATACTATTATTAAAATTTATCAGAAGAGGATTACATTTAGAAATACTCAATCAAGGGGTAGAAAAATAATTAAGTTACAAAAAGATATATCTTCTAAAAAAATATAAGATAAATGTAACCTCGTATTCTAGAGAAACTGTTTATCCTAATTCCAATTATTTTAATTATATAGGTTATAATCTTATTTATGGAAAAAATGTGTAAAGAAAAGTATTTATAAATGAACCAAATAAATGATTGTGTAAGATATAAATATTTAAATAATACCTTAATAATGTGTTCAAAAATAAGGATATAATGTTATCATATGGAATATACTTCAACCAAAAAAATTGCAACTCAAGTGAATAAATAACTAATTTTTGGCTGTTATTAGTGTGGTACAATTTTTGGGCACTATATCATTTATTATTGGAATAAATGATCAATTTTTAGAAAATAGAGAAGGCCCGTACTATGGTGGAGAAGAATGAAAGTTAAGAGAAATTCAACTAAGTTAAAAAAGAGTACACATAAGAAGGAAAATCCATTAACATTTAATATATTTGAATATATTTAAAATCTATATATAAGTTATTGAATAAATAGTTATTTTAATGATGAATTTTTTATTACAACAAACAAGAAAAAATAGTTACATCCAATGGAAGGAGGCTATAAAATACAAAGAAAATTGGATAAAAGATATAGTGTGAGTATTCCTTCATCTGAATGGAAACAAAAAATTTAAATTTAGAGGCACCCAATAATAATTTAATGTTGGATTTCGTATTTAACAAAAAGGATTAGTATGTGAAAGAAAATTACACTTCATGGATAGTTTCAATGTAGCCATGAAAATTCTTATTAAAATACTCAAGCTAGATCCCATGATAAATCTATCTGAGAAAGAAAAAAAGATTGGATTGATTAAAGACTTATTTAATATAGAAATTTTAAACTAAATAGAAGTTACCATAGATGGGTAACATACTAGAAGTTAATAATATGTGTAGTTGGTGTAATAAGGAATGAAATAGTCTTAATAAGTTCAAGAAATTGATACTATATAAAAAAAGTTGAAAAAAGGAAACAAGCATATAAAGGTGATACAAGATAAATTATGAAGATCAAATCTAAACAAAAATAAAAATTAAAACATGCTTCAAATTTTTTTATTACTACTTAGATAGAGTAGAAAGAGGTATTAAGGAAAATGGAATAAAATAAAAATATGAGTGATTAATAAATTTTAGTGTATGTTGAAGATAAATATCCATATAAATTAAAGAGTAAATTAAATAAAAATAAGTCCATGCTACCCAATAATATTAGTACCTATAAAATCAATCATGATAGTATAATGAAAAATCAAAATAAAATAAAGGGAGTTTCCATATTGATAAATTATCATAAATCTTATTAATATAATTAAAAGTTCTTTTTTACCTTATTCCCAATTAAGGTAGGATTATTCTTCAATTAAGGGAATTGAATGTGTTGTAATATATGAGGAGATCTAGAGTAAAGGTGGATATAAAAATATAACATCAAATTGAAGGTTATCCATCATGAAGTACTTTATCTCAAGTGGTATCAACCTCATCATGTTAGTTGGTATTATCTATGATGATAAATATTAATGGATATTGAAAACAATGGCCTATTGTTTCCTATCGACCGGTCAAAGTTCCAGTGCTCTGCTAATGTGTATAGAAACACTTGGGTTGAATCCTCGACGATGATACTTTGTAATAGTCGTCTATTTTTAGTTGATTGTATTTTGATTATGGGGTTTGTTTGCAAAGATTAATTGAAATTATTGATTTACTATAATTGATTTAACAAATTTATAATTATTGGGGTGAGTTCATCATTAGGTTAGTTAATCTTGTGATATCCTTGAGCTTTGTTTTATATTGCATTTAAATTAACACCCATGTCACAAGTTGACGTTGATTTGAATTCCCAAGTGTTAAGGCTTTAATCCAAGCCTTAACTTAACTTAAGGTTCTAATATTGATCATATCTTGTTTATAGTAGTGTATTTATGGTTCCAATAATCCATGGAAACCACACATTAATTAAAACAAGTCATTAATCCATGACATGCTAAGTCCAACATACACAATGTTAATTCAACGAATACTCATCGAGGAAAAGCTATCAATCGCTTAACATACCTAATTTAAAACTCACCCCAATAAGAGATTTACTCAGCCATTATGATGGTTATTAATCTGGTAATATAAGTTTATGGTGATGAATTATAAAGAGAAGAAAAAGAAAGGGATTAGAAAAGAGTGGTACGTCGAACACACACACACGAACAATGATGATAATTAAAAACGGATTTTTGATTGAATGAGGAAGCAAAAGAAGGGAAGGAGATTCAACTAAATTTAAACTATTTTAAGAACATTAAAATGAAACTACATAAGGTGGATGAGAATAAGAGATATTGAAGAAGAAACTTACATTAAAACAGAATTACAAAAGAAAGGACTTAAAAAATTACAAAAACGAAGAACACAAAAGTAAGTGAAAACAAAGTGAGGAGGAAAGGTCTCTCAAATGAAAACTTGAGTATGGAAGATCCTCCCAAGACTTTGGAAAGGTTTTGGTCATTCCAATATGATCTCCTCTCTTCTGAAATGCCAACCCCTCTCAAGGAGAGAAGGGGAGAGTATTTATAGCCCAAGGAGTGGACTGTTTGCATTCCCAATATGTCCTTCCACTTGCATCGCCAAGTTGGCAATTCAGACAGCCAAATCTCAAAAATATCCTGCTTTAAAGTTTTAGATAATAAAGCTTCATGACTACTCTCAAAATTTGGAGGAATTTGGACCTATTTATCCAATGTTATGTCTGGCTGATTAAACAATTTAAATCTGTCCATTTCAATCCAGTTTTTATGATGTCTAAAATATTAAAGGGTTTTTGAATAGGAATATTCCTTCAAAGCCGAATTATTTTTTCAAAAAAGTCAGATTCATATATCTCCTATTTCACACTGAAAAATCTCAGCTTCATTGGATGCTTACATCATGAGATATGTCATGAATACTATAATGATTTTATTTCTCGTCCATAATGGTGGGCTGGACTTGAAATCATATGTTGGGCCCCTTGTTTTTGGATTTGGGCCCTGTAATTTTTATCCAAGACTCCTTATATTTTTCCCCAAACTATGGGGGAGAATAATGGAATTTGGTTTTCTGTATTAATCCCAGTAAATCAATCATCATGAATAGTCCAGTTTCTTCATAGATTCTTTAGTCTTTTTTGTGAGGACCATATGACCCTTTAAATGGCAGAATTAGATCATGGTACCTTCTAATGAAAATTTTTATATTTAAATTAGAATCCTAAAAAACAATAACCAAACAATTTGGATCAGTATAGTTATAGTTATAAATAAACTAGTAAACTAACTCAATTGGACTACTTCTAAAAATGCTCAAACATTATACTTAGTATTAAAACATTAATATTTCACATAAATTATGCACATTTTATATAAAATTAGTGAAGGTAGTATTTAATAAGTAATTAAAATATGAATAACATCATATATCACCACTTAATGGGGATTAAAGTTGAAGATGGTAGTTCTAGGTAATTCATAACTTGAGTTATAAGTGATAAATTCTATGTTATGGAAAATAGGTGTTGAGATGTTTTTGTGGGTTTCTAGTGACAAAGTTTAGAGTGGATATGATTCATTGTAATGAATTTTATTATCAATACATAAATCATTTTTAAAGTCACATTTTTTATGAGTTGAATATGTCTGGAGACTAATTTAGATGATTCATAATCCATATCATAGTGCTTAAATATAATGGAAGGAGTTAATGATGCATGTGGATTGAAGGGACCAGTAAAGGGGATTCAATTCCACAACAATGTTTTTGTTCTATAGAAGTTGTTTAAGAAAGAAAGAATACACCAAAATTTATTTCCATAACATAGATAGTGTACATAATGTTGGACCATTATATATATATATATATATATTTCATGCCACAAAGATGTCTAATAAAGAAGTGGGATGAAAAATGATCTATAAGACTTTACACTATAGAGTGATCGAACACACCACATTAGAGAATTGATCAAAGGACTCCACACCATTGTGATGGTCCACACCAAAATGTATGAAAAGATGGATTTCATGTGTTCCTAGATAATTTTAGTCATCCACATCATAAATTATTTTCCATTCCATAAGAAAAAATATGGTAGACTACACTGTAGTTCATGGATAAATCCGCAGAGGTGCCTCAGTTATTTTTTATGAATCTATAAAATACAAGAACTCCATGTATAGATATATGATTATTCCATAGTGTATAACATCATGTTACTTATTTCATTTTTCCCTCAACATATATTTTGAACGTGCTTTGGTTTGTTTTTTTGGGGTTGTTTCGATTGAAACTTTTGAAAATCTTGAATGTTTTTGGGATGTACTTGGTTGGTGCACCATTTTCCCAAACCATGTGCCCTCTCAGTGAAAACCATAAAAACCTAGACTGTCGGGGTTTTAAAAGCTAGGAAACGATTTGAAAAACCATGTGCCCCTCGAGGAGAAATTTTTCAACCCTATTAAAATGGGTGCATATTTTTTCGAACAATGCGGGTCTATCTAGCTAACAGTGTGTATGAGATTTTTTAATCAGAAAATTATTTTTAAAAGTACATAAACCCTTATTTAAGGTTCTTAAAGGACCTATTTTATCCTATTATGAATTATTCTTATAGGGGATATCAAATGAGGTGATTTTTTCCACACTACACCCTTCTTAATGTTGATATAATCTTGGAAAACAGTGTTTGATCTCTACTTGGTAGGTCTCCTCTTCCCATTCTATTTCTCCTATAATTTCTTGTTTTTATACCTTTGGTTTTACAAATCTCCTTGTGTTTTTGGAGGATATAATAACCACTATTTTAGATCTTGGATCTAGGTTTTAGTCTTGAATATTTTTTGTTGGAATTATTCATTGAATTCTTTCGATTAGGTCTTTTTTATTCAAGATCTAATGATCCCGAGGTAGGTGGTTCTGTTATGATGATCAATTTTTATTAACCCCATTACTTGATTTAACTTCAATTACATTATATAAATAAAGTTTCATTGAATTGGTTGATTAAAAACCCCATTCCTTTTAATTGGGGTTTTAAAATTTTATTTTGGGATGAATTTGGGAAAAAAATCTAATTCCATTAAATTGGGGTGTATTTGTGAAATTGATGGAATTTTTTGAAATTTAAATTATTGAATTTAAATTGTGAAATTGGTTTAATGGAATTAATTTACAATTGTTATTTTATAAAAATGGAATATTTTTTTTGATAGAAACTCCTTGTTTTATCTTGTAAAAAGGCATGATTTGATTAAAAACCTATTTTTTTTTTGAAATAGAAAATTGGAATATTTGAAATGGGAGAATTGGATGAATTTTATTTGAAGAAGTCTTAAAATAAATTTCCCATCATTGATTTGTATTATATATATCAAATGAATAGGTAGTTATTTTGTTATTCTAACAACACTCTATGACTGAAAACACTAAAAATACATTAATAAAGCAGGTCAAATCCTCAATGGGATGGTGATGTTTCCTCCTTGGTCTATATTGTGGATGAAATGTGTACCGTGAAAACTATTTGAGTGTGAGGGAGTCTCGTAGCCTGAAAATATCATCAATTTTGTAGCATGAACATGTTGTCTGTTTGTTTGTATTTAAAATATATGCCATTATTTTCATAAACTATTTTACATTCCTTTAGAAGTTATATAAACTGTTTATATAAAATGTTTATTAATCCATTTGTTTAAATTATTTCCATCATCTGAAATTTAAAGAATGTTTTTTTAAATATGATTTAAAATACCATGTCTATTTATTTAAAATTGAAAGATTTATTTTTTTAATTAAATAGTGGAATCTTTTATGGTATCCTTGGTCATACCCTATTGATATTTTATCTCACACCCTACCTGTGCCTTTGGGTGTTTATAAATTATCTACTTCTAGGTTTGAGAAAGGGTAAGGCACCACTTGTAGGTGGTAGTAGCTGTTGATCCTTGGGCTAGGAGAGTTGTTTCTTTTGGGACTTGGGTTTTTTAACATCCTTTTTTTCTGGTAATTTTCTATAATACATTGGGTTTTAATACTTACTTGACTTCTGGTACACTTCTCCCTGTGGATTTTTTTGTATGTATACTAAATTTTTATTATCTTTTATCTATTTTGTTTTTGGAAAATTTGTTCCCACATTCATATTGTATGATGTCTGGTGCTATTATAAAACCCATGAGGATTGGGGACACCCATCGGGCCATGTCAGAGCTCACTTAATTATTTATTTATTATAATTTCCTAGTCAAGATAGTTATATCACTAAGAGGGGGAGGGGGTGAATTAGTGATAGACTTTTCTTTTATATTTTATTTCATATGAAACAAAATCCACCTCTTGTTAATGATTTTTCTCTAGAAAAATTAACTCAAAGACACATCCATAATATTCCAAGAATTTACAAGGTTCACCACTCAATAAGAGTATCTATGTACTTGGTATGGTTTGGAAATGATCAAATACCGCACAATCCACTAGAAAACAATACTTTTGTGTATAATACAATGAGTATGATATGACCATACACTCATGTAGAATTATGATCAATACAATAGTTATTTTCATTCAAGTAGTACAAAATGATATAATAATGTTTTTTTAATTAAAACGTTATGGTTCTTCATGAGAAACATTCAAAAATATGATCATTCAAAACAATTCTTCACTTTTTTACCTACAAGTTGGTAAGAAATTTTATAGACTTTTTAATAAAACTATGTCCAATTTCCTTGTAAAATTTATAAATATGTAAAATATGTATCTCTAACATAATATGGTTGAGAAAATTATGAATAAATTATTCTTCAATTCAAAAATCCTAATACGATTTTCCCAGTCCGCTGATTCAGCCTAATACAATGACTGAATAAATAAAATTTTGTATCTTATCATGTGATTCTTTAATATAGAAAACTTATTCAAGATGCTCAGTCTGGAAACCTCTTATTCTCTCTAGAATTTCTTTAGTTCTCTTCCAACTATCTTTCTTTCTTGAAAAGTACATCTTTTAAAAAGTACAAAGTACTTTACATTTTATAGGTGACCAAAATATGGTATAGGTGGGGTTCTTAAAAAAATTCATACATAACTAAATTTTCCTAAATTTTAAT
The DNA here is from genome assembly GCA_963277665.1 of Viscum album. NCBI lineage: Eukaryota > Viridiplantae > Streptophyta > Magnoliopsida > Santalales > Viscaceae > Viscum > Viscum album. The sequence continues at coordinate 1,646,177,860 of OY728159.1, forward strand.
TACCCTTTAATTCTAGATGAAAACTTCTTGAATATTCATACAACTTTAGATCTTATTTAGAATTTCTTTACAAACATCAGTCTCATTCCAATTATCCACTCTAATTGCGTGATATGATTTCTTCATTATGATTCGGTGTACCAATTTCATGTATGATTAAATAGAAAAATTTAGTCTTCTTTTCATGTTTAGGTCCTATTTTGGTTCCCCATTCTAATTACCATTGTGATCTGCCTCATTATGATGGAGAAAAATGTAAAACAACAATTTCCCCATTACATTTCTCTACACCAAATGTAGGAAGGGAAACAACAGTTTTATCATTACGATTCTCATATAAAACTCTCATTCTAATTTCTTCATTATGATGTGTACATTTTTTTCTTTAAAATTTTTCTAACTACTTCCACTTATTCTTTTCATAAAAAAGATGAATCAGTATCCAGTTCAAAATGATGGCCCTTTACCCAACTAATGAAAGAACTTGAAAACAAACCAGAGTTCTTATTTCTCTTCTAAATATGATACTAATAAAATTTCAGCTCTAGCACTTATTCCTCTGATGAATATGATGACATACTGAATTTTTTGGAATGGTATTCGTGTATTATTTATTTTTTGAATACAATTCTCATCAAATTCTTTCTCTAAGGATTATGATCAAGTAAACCCTCCTTTCCTTTATATAAATATGAATCCTATAATCTAAGATCAAAAAGCTAATACTTCAAAAAAATTATTATTCCACTAACTTTTTCTTATAAACATGAATTACTTTATAACTTTTAAAACATTGAAGTTTAGCTTCAATATCTTCTAACTTAAAATGGAAAGTATTATGACTTTCCATTCCTCAAACAACATATTTTTCCCTATTAATACTAAATATGATTTCTTTGAATACAATTGGACTGAATATGATTGGAAGTAACTCTAATCCTCATTTCATTCATCAATATTAAATCACAATTTTTATAACTTAGTTATGATTTATGATAAATACAAGAACAAAAAATGATCATCTAATTTTTATTGAAAGTTAGGAGGAATTTGATTATTCCCTATTATGACATTTTCTTCCATTACAGACCCAAGATGAGTCTGATGAACCATTTCTAAAAGACATATTATCCTCAATCCGATGGAAATTATTAATCATTATGATTCTATTTTTCAAAATATAATGGTTAGTCTAATTTTCACTAAAAACAATGTGAGGTGGTTTTTCCTTCTTTGATCTTTTTGTGAGAATAAAATACAGTGCCTGAATACAATAAATGTTCTTTTCATCTTGGTCAAGAAAATATCTCTCTCATGATTTTTTTGTGAACCATGATTCAAAAATCACTAAACCTTTTAATGTATAGATATGGATTACTTATCAACAATTCTAGGCTTATGTAAGCTAAATCATTGTAGGAAAATAAAACAATACTATTGAAAAATAGTGATCATGAAAACCTGCTTCAGCTTTCAACCATATCTTTTCTTCTTGATATTCTTAAATTTCCTATAATATAAATTTTTTCCCTATAACCACTCTAATAATTAGTTCGAATATTTGACATACTTAAATTTCTAGATTCACACCTTACACATAACTCTCTATTTTTTACATGCTTATGTAAGGATAGATTTATGAAATAATTCTCCCCCTTGAAAATAATATCCAAAGGTAAGATGAGATAGGGAAAAACACATACCTCAAACTTGATGAGAAAGTGGTTGGATTCCCATGTTACACCTCAATTTATAAAAAGGTTCCTTTGATAAAGTTTTTTTAAAAATTTCAACAACTTTTTCTAATGTTGAAACATACTCCAACTTCAAATAATTCTTCTCCACATGATATTTAATTTTTTTAGGAAGGCGGTGCCTCATTCAAAGACCAAGGCACAATTAATTAAAAAAATAGGTTACTAGAGTATGAAAGATGGAAATTTATTACAATATTTATCATAAAACGAGATCAAATCACCAAAAAAGTCATCCTACCATGTAATGTCCTCATTGGCCCCCTTGTTGGAAAGACCATCAGCAACCATGTTATCTTCATGAAAAGCATGAGTGGAAATGTAGTTGATATCCTTGAGAAAAGTAAGGAAATTAATCCAATGGGAAGTAAGTGTCCAGTCAAGATGCACCACCACATTCCAGATAGCTTGGAGAATTGCAGTTGAATCACTTTCAATCAAAAGATTATTCCAAACCTTTTTTTGGCCAAGTCCATGGAATGTATAACCCCCATAATTTCTGCTTCCATAGATGAGGTCATACCACAACCGACAAATAAGAATCCATGACACCTACCACGATAGTATATGAAAATGGCATAACATCCAGAAGGTCCCGAGTTTCCTTTAGAAGCACCATAGACATTCACTTTGATCCATTCTGGAAGCAGAGATTTCCAGAATACCTCAAAAGTGTGTCGTAGTTGTCTGTAAGAACTAGCAATCTGAAGTCGGTGAAGGATCTCAAAGTCACCAACAGTGTTGCACAATACACTTTCTAAATTGAGGCGACATCTCAGATGGCAATGAGAATTCGTGTCTTACATACATTGAGAATGTATGAGAAATTATTATAAAGAATATTATTTCTATCATACTAGATCACGTGTTGGTGTTTAGAATCCACAATAAAAAAAGATTCTTGATTTGTTGAGAAGATTTAGAATTAACACAATGCTCCAATTGAGAGATGATAGAATCAAGAAGTAACCATCCATGACCAAAAATGTCAAGAATGTAATTCCAAAGGGCTAAAACTATAACACAAGAAAGAAAAAAGTAATTATAATCCTATCTGTGTTGGTTGCACAGGTGACATCTAGAGAAAAGATAAATCCAAAAATTTTGTAGGCAAGCTTCAGTAGGGACCCTATTATAATCAATACACCAGATAAGAGTAAGTATCGAGGGCTTAATACAAGGTTTACTAAAATATTTCAACCAACATAGGCTAGACTTAGAATTTATTAAATTGTTAAGGTAAAAACTCTTGGAATCTTGAACACCATTGTAAGTAGGTTCCCAAATGAGGAAATCCTCAGAGTTGGAGAAGGGATAATTGTCAATAACATGATTGATGATATTAGGGAAAGCGATGTACTAAAAATTAACAACATAACTAATAGTGGAGTTGATATTGTTAGCAGTAGTAGTGGAAGGCAGTATAGATATTAAAGGCACACCAATCCAGCTATCAATCCAAAATTTCATAGAGTAATTTGTACTGACCATCCATCTAGATTTTTTTATAATGTTGGTGATGAATTGCCTAATGGAAGACTAGATAGAAGAAGTAATGCAGCTCAAATTTCCATTTTTAGGTTTATAAATGAATCTTTTTTTGAGAAAAGCTGTGGAATTAGAGTTATTATAAATCAACCTCCAAGTCATCGTATCTTGAAGAGAGTCATTAAAAATCATAAGATTTTTGATTCAAAGACCACCCTTGTCCAAAGGCTTACAAAAGGTGACCCATTTAATGGTCACAATATTTTGTTCAATTGTACTACCGGTCCAAAAAAATTAATGTAAACATTGAGTTTCTTAAAGAGACTAGCAGGCCACTTGTAAACCATCATCATGTAGAACATTTTGGAGACAATTGTAGACTTCAGAAGAAAAATTATTCCAGCCATAGAAAGAGATTTACCCTTCCAAGAAGAAATTTAATTGGTAATATTATCAAAAATGTTGTAAAATTAACTGTATTTTGGTATTCCCCAGAAGATAAGAACCCAAGATAAGTGTAAGGGAATGAAACTTCCTTAATACCTAAATAATTGATGATATTTATTTTTCTGTTAGAAGAAAAGTTCTTCCTAAAGAACAAAAAGGATTTTATATAGCTTATAGACTGACTAGAGATTTCCTCATAGTGTGACAGGGAATTTTTATGGTTTTGGATTTTCTTTTTATCACTTTGTAAGAACAAAATAATGTCGTTCGCATATAAAATATGGGTGGGAACATTTATGTTTCTAGTATCTTGGATAGGTTTAATCTTGTTCTGATCCATAAGGATGGTGAATAATCTTCTTAAGTAATCCTCAGCAATATCAAAAAGAATGGAAGAAAGAGGATCACCTTTCCTAACGCCCTTTGTACATTTAAATAATCCTTTGGGTGCACCATTGACAAGGACGAAGATGGATGCCAATTTTAATAAAGAAATGATCATACCAGAGAAAGAGTCATTGAACCCAATGTTTTTGAGAACCTTGATAATGAAACTCCAATCCATGGTGTCAAAATATTTTCTAATGTCAATTTTAATGGAAACACTACCTCCTATAGTGACTTTTCTTAAGATATTGGTGCATTCTGAAGCAAGACTGATGCAATCTTGAATAGACCTACCACTGATGAAACCAAATTGGTTCCAAGAAACAATTCTATTGTAAATGTCGGTAAATATATTAGCAAGGAGTTTATAGATAATTTTTTAAATAGTATTAATTAGTTCAATAGGTCATACAAGGTGAATCTCAGAGGCATTGTTTAATTTAGGAATAAGAGTAAGGAATTGGGAATTTATCTGGTGTGGGAGAACAGCATTGGTGAAGAAAGTTTTGAAAAGTTTGCAAACATCCAAATGAATGATCTCCCAGTAGTGTTGAAAGAAACCATTGTTGAAACCATCAGGTCACAAGGCACTATCAGGATTGAGGCTAAAAATAGTATCATTGATTTCATGATCTAGAGGGATGCTTAAAAAAATTCGGTATCTTCAACAGTTTCCATATTCAGTATGATATTAGGTAAAAGATATTTTCAAACATCTGAAACATTAAACAAATTATGAAAATAAGAGACAAAATGATTAGCAATAACCTCCTCAAAGTCAAGGAGGGTTTCCTCATCTATAATAAAAGTAAGAGGTCTACAGACCTTTCAAATTCTTTGGAGAGAATTGTAGAACTTTGTATTCCTATCCCCATTCGAAATCCATTTGGTTTTGAATTTTTTTTCGCATGTTGTCTTTAAGTTTAAGAAGAGGGTTGAGTTTCAAAGATGTACTAATTTCTAGTTGAGGATCTAAAGAAAAATCAGAGTAAGTATCAGCGCTTTGGAATTGAATAAGGTCATTTTTTAGAGAGGAGATGTCCTGGTCAAAATGTTTAGATTTGGAGCTACACCATCCCTTCAGACACTGCTTAAGGTGAATTAGTTTAGTGATGAAAGAAAAATCATCATTGTGATGCCTCATGCCATCCCAAAAGGCTTTAATAGTGCTATTACAATCAGGATACACAACCCAAGCATTATTAAATTTAAAAGGGAGAGAGGGTTTTAATTTTTTTGAGAAGACTGACTAGAATAGAATGATTGTCATAGTTGATCCCAGTTAAGGTAATAATCAATATGGATTCCCATTTATCGAGGGCATAGATATTAGTTAAAGCCATATCAAGTTTTCTAGACACTACCATATTGTGGTGTATTCTATACAAAGTAAAATTAGCACATGTGAGATTTATTTCCGTAATATTACAATCCTAAATAGATTATTTAAATTATCTTGAGGATATAGAAGAGTGGGATGGTCCAATTTTTTCACTAGGGGTAAGAATAGCATTGAAATCAGAGATCAAAAACCAGGGATCCTGTATAAGGTTCTCTAGGATAATAAGATCATGACAAAGGTATATTAAATATTGTTATCTATTCTTAGCTAAGATCATATTGAAATAAGAATATAAATCATCATAAGAAAAATCACAGGTAAACATATTCTCAGAAAAATTGAAAACACTGACAGATTGCAAAGATGAATGATAAAAAAACAAAAGTGATTCAGTAGAAAGTCCATCCTTGAAAGAACCAAAAAATTTATAACCATTATAACACAGATGAAAATATTTCAAATAAAAATTATTCTTAGGCTCAGACATAGAAAAAAATTGGTTTTTGTGTCAAAATAAATCTCTTAAGAGAAATATAAGTGCCAGAGTTAGCAATACCCTAATAGTTCCAAAAGAAAAAAATCATCGAAACCTATGTTTGGAGTCAGAAATCCCTTTTTTTGAGCCACCTGAGCCCTTCTTCCTTGTGGATATTCTAGGGATTCGAGAGGAGGTTGGCCATGATTTGTTTCTCTTTTCACTCATAGAGGAAACAACAGATTAATTAGAAGCACCTACCATATCTTTATTTTGATTTTTCTCCAAATATTTTGCATAAAAAAGTGGGGTTGTTGGTATAACCCTTGGAGACATAAGAGAAGTTTTATTAGTTTTAGGTGTGCATGAAGATACAGTAGCAGTAGCAATATTTATAGATCCCACTACCACTATAAGATCACTTTAAGCTAAATCCTTAGTTAGAGGAATCACTTCAGTAACAGGCCTCGAAATGACCTTATCAGTGGGGTGTGAGCCCACTACATCTATTATGTCATTAGAAATACTAGAAATAGAATTTATAGAGTCACCTGCAATAACATCTAGTGTCACCATACCTATAGGGATCACAGAGAAATGTCCAGCATACTTCTTATTTTCCAGAACCTCACTACTACCACTCCCATTATTATTTATGGTACCAGAGGAATCACCTCCATCCACCCTATCAAAGATGGCAATAGGACCTTAAATGACCACCGATGTGCTGATATCCTTCTCCTCATGTGAGACCACAACTGCTGAAACCTGTTTTCCATCACCCATAGTGGTGTGTTGGAATGAAACATGGTCAATAGAAACTTCCTGTGACTATTCATATACACTAAGCACCATTTGTTCAATCTCTTTGAATATACCTTCACCAGCATTGACGTTCTCATTTTCCTCCACCAAATCGGCCCAAGTAGAACCTAAAGGCTCCCCTAAATGTGGTGTTTTTCTACCCATTCCTCAGTCTTCTTCCTGAAGAATTTGATTTTCTCCAAGGTAGAGGATGTATACTTTTTCTTCCTTATTACATGAGTCTATTAGTCATATTTTGTTTTCTCCTCCTAGATTTTAACCTAACCCTTCATCACTCTACAATTCAGTAGGGAGTGACCAACTATTTTACATATTTCTCAGAAGGGAGGCTTGTACTCATACCCAAATAAGAACTCTATTTTTTAGTCATTTGCATTGAAAGAAACCATATTCGGAAGCTTATTTTCACGATTGACTTCCACCATGAAACTTGAATACACCCCGAGCTCCGCGTTTAAGATTCTTTGATCAATCTTTAGTGGGGTGCTGATGCAGGAGGTGATGTCATTTAAAATTTTCGTATGTTAGAAGAAGAAATTGAGATAGTGGATTCTCACCCAAATTTGAGCCACCATGTTCCTATGGGTGTACAGATTAAATGCAAAATCCCCTTTAGAGAGTCTGAGGAGGCCAGGTTTAAGCTGTACATTTCCAAGCTTTTGGATGTGATCAAGATCCTCTTGTGAGCTTAATAGGATATGGAAATAATCATGTCTGATTGGAACAAGTGACAAATCCGTGAAACCCCAGATATGTGAAATCTGTGGCTTATAATCCATGGTCACCCATGGTTTTTCACCTTTGAGATATGCAATACGACCCATGACAGAAAACATACAAATTTGAGAGCATTATTGTAAATCCTTAGGATTTTCTTCTACCGCGTAGCTTCTATCTTCCTCTTTCTTACAAATAAAATTCTTCATTGATTTAGCCTTGCAAAGATCTGAACCCTTGAGAGATTCAAGGAAAGATATCAATTTGGGGTTTTCACTCAGAAGACTTTGATCTTTTTGTTATGTGCTTCCACAACCATCAAAGGTTGTCTCCCATTCAGGTTCGAAATCTTCCATGGTGAGTGATATATCCCACATGATATTTAATGAAATTTTATTTGACATCAAAATGTTTTGAATTATAATGTTGTACCATATTCTTGTTAATTTTGATTTAACTTTGATTATCACAACCCAAGATCAATGGTAACTCCACTTCAACAAGTCTTATAACTAAGTCTTTATCCACATAAGTTGGGTAACATCTTGAGTAGCAACAAAATACTCAGATTTAGTAGTACTAAGAGTTACTAAATTCTATTTCATTGTATGCCAACTAACTCAAATATTCCCCAAAAAGAAAACACCATCAGATGTAGATCTTCTATCATCAATATTTCATAACAAATTAGTATCTCGATACCCAAATAAATCAATACTTTATGAGCTATAAAACCTAATTCCAAAATTTTTGTGAATTTTATGTATATGAGAATTATTTTTCTAGCCTTTAAATGTGATTATTTAGGAGGACCCTGAAATATTTCACATAAGGTAACAAAATAAACAATGTCAGTTATTGAGTAATTAAAATAAAACAAACTTCCTATAAACTTTTTGAAACTATTTCTGATCAACTTACTTGCCTTATACATCTTTAGATAACTTTGTTCTTATATATATTTTTGTTTAAATAGGTTTTTATTGTTCCATTCTAAACTTCATAAGAAGTTCCTTACCATACTATTCTTGAGAAATAAAACTATGAATATTATTTTATAAAATTTTTAACCCAAGAAATTATTTCACTTCTCCTAGTATGAACATCTCAAACAAATCTTTTATTTCATTAGAAAATCTTTTAAAAGATATTTCATCATTCTCGTCAAAGATAATTTCATTAACATAAACAATTACAATGAGTCAAAACAAATGTCTCTCTTTGATGTAAATATTTCTATCATTTCTTACATTCTTAAAATTCATCTTCCTTAGGCAAGTACACAATTTTTAAAACTATTCTCTCAGTTCTTTCTTTATCCCATACAAGGTTTTCCCTAATCTTCATACATAACTTTCCTATTTTCAAACAAACAAATAAACATGGTTGTTCAATTTAAACTTCCTCATCAAGATCTCCATTAAAAATTTAAAATTTACATCCATTGTAAAAATTTTGTAACATCATTTTGCCGAAATAACAAGAAAGATTTTGATTGTTTCTAACCTTAATACTGGAGAAAAATTCCCACCAAAATCAACACTTTAAATTTTTGAATAACTTTCCAAAAATAATATTTCCTTGTTCCTTATAACTTCACATTCTTCATTCAACTTATTCTGAGAAACCCACTTTATAATAATAACATTTTTGTTATCTATATTTGGTATGAGTTCTTATGTATTATTCTTTTCCATATGATCCAACTCTTCATTCATGGAATGGACCCGTTCTAGATACTCAAAAGCTTCATTCACATCATTTGAATCAACTTTTTAATACATAGATATATGTGTAATAGAAATTTTTATTATTCTTATTCGAACGTTTTGATGTTTATCACCAATAATGATCTATGTTTCTACTTGTTTCCTCACCCTAGGATAAAATTTTCGAGTTTATTCATTATAAATATAAATGGATGAGTTTGATTCTTTTTATTTAGTATGATTACAATTTCTTGTATCCTTATTAAAAATGTTAAAAAAACCTTTCCTTATCCTGCTCAAATTTTTTATAAGTATGATTCTATTTATACTTATCATGTTTTTCAATAACTATCACATTATAAAAATGAACAATTCTTACTATTTATTTGTTAAAACATATTTATCCTCTTCCTTCTAGAGTATGGCCAAGAAAAATTTCATCTTTACCTCTCTGTTCAAACTTCACAAAGTTTCCATATTTCTTCTTTATAATACATGAAATCCCAAAAAAATATTAAGGGTTTAAAACTTTTATTTTTATAACAAAATATTTCATATGGATTAATATAAAAACATGGCATGTAGAAACATCAGTTTTGAATATACACAATAGTTCTCATGGCTTGCCTCTAATAGTAATGAGAAAGACCATGTTCAAGTAACATAGTTCACCACATTTCCACTAGACCTCTATTTTTCCTTTTAGAAACCCAATTTTTTATGATTGTAAGGGAAATATAGTTATACTGAAGTCCATGATTCTCAAGATAACTTTACAATTTTTCATTCTTATACTCACCACCATTATCATTTATCCACTTCATTACTAAATACTCATATTCATTCTCATATTTACTTCAGAAAATTTTAAACATTTCTAAAGTATATAACATATGTTTCATATACATAACACAAGTAATATGATTAAATTCTTTAATGAAAGTGATGAATTGATTATCTCCATTTTTTTATTGTTTCCTCATTGGCCAATAAATATATGAATGGATAAGTTTTGTGGGTTGTTTTGAAAAAATATCAAATTTCTTATGTACTGAGTTTGTAATTTTTTTCCTTTTGAGAAATAGTGAAACATAAATCTATTGTTCTTGGAATGTCTGGAATATCACAGACACTATCTCACTTTTATAACATTCTCATGTTTCTTTGACACATGTGTCCCATAATTTTTTCCACACTTGATTCTATTCCACCATACCCAAGTAGTAAGAGTTATATGTATCACCAACTTGAAATAAATTTCCTTTTGTATCTAATAATCTTATAAATATCTTCCCATATTCATCACTTTTTAAAAAAAATACATATTTTCTAAAAATGAATTTGTTTCCCTCATCGAAAATTTGTGAAGCACTTAGAAAGTTGTTTTTTAACCCATCAACATATAAATATTTCTTGGATTTAAATTTTATTTCCTAATGAAGTGTGATCCAACACCTTTGATTTCCAAGGATTCAACATTTCCAAATGTCGATATTTCTTCTTTAAAGTCTTTCACATTCTTCAATAATTTTAAATATTCTATCATATGGGAAGAACAACCACTATGAATAATAAAACGTTATTATAAGTTTGTATATTTCATAGTGGTTTCTACAACAAGATATTTTTCTTTCTTTATCTCTAACTTCTGAGAGTTGTTAACAAACTTTTGTTATACCAAAAACAAAACAATATGTCCTTTTGAAAGATTCATAGGTTGTTCACACCTTTCACAAGTAGTTTCCCAAGATTGGAACCTATTTTTAACCTTTACTCCAACCTTCTTAGGTTTCTTCAAAACAAACTACTCAAAATTATTCCTTTGAGGAGATTTACACCCCCTCATACTTTTCCTTATATAATTTTTGGAATAGTAATAGTGTTTTTGGTAGAACCAACACATATTTTCCGTATACCCAAATACTCCACAATACTAACAATATCTATAGAAATAATATTTTCATCTTATAATTACATATTGACCAGAGTTGTGAACATGTTTCTTAGAAACCTTCTTGTATTTTTTTTCAGAACTTTGTTTCTTACCAACCATTCTATTTTCAGTTGGAATATTTTCTATCTCAATTTCTTCTTAGTCTTATTGAAACTATAATCAATAGAATCATTTTCTTATTCATAATATTTAGAAACATTTTTGGACTCATGTTTTTTAAAAACTTCTAAATTCTAATCTTTATTAATCTTGTCCACATAGATAACATTACCACCTTTCTTCTTTTCATAAAAATATCTAGATATCTTTTAAACATTTGAAGGTAACTTTTGTTTATCATTTTTAGGTTCCTTATTATAAGAACTTACACTAACATCATAGAGTTTTTAAAACTTGTTCCATTTTTTGAATATTTTTGTTAAAAAAGTTCCAACTCTTCTTATTTTTTCTTAAGCATCACTTCTATATGTTCATTATGATTATTTTCTTACTCAAGTGATTTTTTCAAATCATAAATCTCTTTTATAATCTTAAAATAAAAAATACATTCTTGTTTGCTTATTGAGTAAATTTCTTTTTTCAAATTTATGATTTCATTCTCTTTTCTTTAAAATATTTATCAGGAACTCATTCAATTATTATTTCAAATGATATTATATTTTAGTTAATTCTTCTTAAGAAGTAATAATTTTGAACTCTTCATTATTCACTGTTAGAATAAAATTATTCTCAACAAAACACTCAACATATTTTTCTGATTCACCTGGACTGTATTCTTCTTCTTTATCTTGAGATAGGAAACATCTTCTTTTGATTTGAAGAAATTTTTATCTTTTCCTCTAGAAAAAGATTTACCCTTATCATTTTGTTTCTTCCATGATATTCTTAGCCTTATTTATTCTTCATCACTATCATCTTCTTTCTTTCTTTAAGGGAAATTAGCCTCAAAGTACTCAGCAACTCTACATTCAAATCATTTCAAGGGAAGTTTCCATTTGTATTTACATGTACCTCTTATCACATTTTTATAAAAAAAGGATAAAATATTATCAAGAATTTTTACATACCTCTTTTCAGAATCAGAATCAACTACTTCTTCTTCAATAAGAATATTCTTTTAATTCTTTTTTTTATTATTCTTTAAATATGTTTCTCTGTCAACATTTTTTTTATAGATTTCTCCCTTCTCATATCATAATTGTGGAGAGTGCTATGAAAATCATATTGAGATAATGTTTTAGAATCTCTATCTTCCTATGAAAAAAATTTATCATCTATCTTGTTGAGAAGGATTCTTAAGATCTTTTAAACAAATTTATAATCCTCTAACTTTTCACCAAGACATCTGATAGTGCTAAAAATTTTATTTACCCTGGTGAAGAAAGTCCCCAACAGATTCATACTCACCCATTTTCAAATCTTCATACTCTAGCCTCTATATTTTTATTTTTTCCTTATTTACATTTTTATTTCCTTTGTATATGTTTTTCAAGTTGCCCTATATAACTTTGGTTGTGGAAACACCCTTTACTCTTACAAAATCACTTTTAAAAAGTGATGAGAGTAAGACATTCTTGGCTCTTCCATCATTCTTAATATTATTTTTATCAACATATGTAAGAGGAACTCTATAATAAATAGAAATAAAACCATATGTTTCATTTTAAAGAACATCATACTCAATATTCATAAGATAATATAAAATTCAATCTTCTAGATATGATAATTATTAACATCAAAAACCTGAATTTGTATAATATTCACACAATTCAGATTCTCAATAATTACTTATTTTAAAAAACTCCAGCAAAGAATAAAGGAAGGGAACCTTAGGAATTGATACCAATTATACTCTCCTAGTAAAGATAGTTGTGTCACTGAGAGGGTGACGAGGTGAATCAGTGATATCTTTTTATTTCATGTTTCCTTGCTTAACTCATGTTAAATATTTTTTCCCCTAATGAAATCAATTCAAACAAAAATTCACAAGAACACCAGAATCTACAAGATTCACCAATCAATAAGAGTAACTATGTACTTGGTATGGTTTGTAAATGATCAAATACCACATAATACACTAGAAAACTATCCTTTTTTATGTAATATAATGAGTAGGATATGCCCTTACACACATGTAGTACTATGATCAATACAACAATTCATGTGCGTGAAGTATGAAAAATGATATAAAAAAGTTTTTTTAACAAAATTTTTATGGGGACTCTTGACAAAATTTCAAAAATATTATCTTTCAAAACAATTATTCACTTTATTACCGAGAAGATGGTAAGTTCTTTTATAGAATTTGTAATAAAAATCAGTCCAATTTCTCATTATGATTCTCCTATTCTAATTTCTAAATACATAAAATATATATCTCTATTACAATATGGATGATACAATTATAAAAAACTTATTCTTAAATATGAAAATACTAATAAAATTTCCCTAGTAAGATGATTCCGCCTAATATGATGACTGACTGAATAAAATCTTGTATTTTCTCCTATTGTTCTTCGGTTTGATAAACTTCTTTAACAAAATCAATCTATAAACCTCTTATTCCCTCTATAATTTCTTAATTGGTCTACCTTATCTCTTCCTTTCATGAATAATACATATGTTAGAATGTACAAAGTACTTTACCTTCTATACGGGACTAAAATATGGTTTAAGAGCGATTCTCAAAACATTTCAAGTTTAACCAAATTTATCTAAATTTCAATTTTCCTTGAATTTTGGATGCATTAATGACTTAATAAATGCTTATAAAAGCTTCTACTTTATTCTAGAACCTTTTATAATATTCTCAAAACTTCATATTTACTTCATAGTTTCTTTACAAACATCTTCCCAATTCTAATTCCCCACTCTGATTTCCCGATATGATTTATTTATTATGATTCTCTATACCAATTTCATATATGATAAAATAGACAGATTTAGTCTTCTTATCACATTTTAGTCTGATTCTGGTTCTCCATTAGGATTACCATTATGACCTTCCTCATTATGATGGAGACAAATGAAAAAAATAGTTTCCTCATTATGTTTCTCTACACCAAATGTATGAAGGTAAACATAAGTTTTCTCATTAAAATTCTCATAACCAACTCTCATTCCAATTTATTCATTATTATGGGGGCATTTTATTCTTTAAAACTTCTTCAAATGCTTCAAATTAGTATTTTCTTTAGAATGATGAATCAACATCAACTTCAATATGATGGATCTTAACCCAACTGATGAAAGAACTTGAAAACAAAAAAGAGTTCTTCTTTCTCTTCTGAATATGATACTAGTGAACTTTTAACATAAACAATTATTTCCTTGATGAATATTATGAAATAATGAATCTGATGGAATGGTATCAGTTTCTTCTTTCTTTTCTGAATACAATTTTCATCAACTTTTTTCTCCGAGGATTACGATCAAGTAAACCTTCCCAGCCTTCATTAAAATTTGAATCCAATGATCTGAGATTGGAAGGCTATTAGTTTAACAAATTCCTTTTTCCACAATCATTTTCTTGTAACCATGACTTACTTCATGAATTTTAAAACATTGAAGATCAGCTTCTGAATCATCTGACTTATAATGGAAAGTATTGTGACTTCCCATTCCTCGAGAAAAATCATTCTTTCCTATTAAGCCTAAATATGATTTCCCTAGATAAAATTGTACTAAATACAATTGGAAGTACATTTTCTCCCCATTTTTTTCATCAAACATGTAGCATAAGTTTTAAAACATACTTATTATTTAAGAGAACACCAAGATAAGTAAAGTATCGTTAAATTTTTATCAGAGTCAAGAAGACTCTGATTCTTCCCCATTATGATCTTTTATTCCATTTTGAACATGAGATAATCCCAATAAACCATTTCTTCTATAAAATTTATCCTCAATATGATAGACTTTCTTAATAATTATGAGTCTATTATTCATAATATGATAGTCAGTCCAATTTTCACCAAAAACAATGTGAGGTGATTTTTCCTTCTTTGATCATTCCTTGACAACAAAATAAAATATATGAATCTAATAAATGTTCTTATCAGCTTGTTTCTAATAGTTACCAGGGTACCAAGGATGGTTTGTGTCAAATTAGTACCCTAAGTGCACATTTTTCATCTTTCCTTGATGTTAGTATGCAGCTGTGTGCTCTTGTCGGGACTTATAAGGTAGTTGTGATTAAGTGTATGGATAGACCTCACCATAATGAGCCTTAAGTCACCAAGGGTGGTTTGGAAAAAACATCTTAAAAATTATTTATAGTCTTTTCCCTACTTTTAACTTGGATAGATTGAAATCCAAATCTTGTTTCTCTATTTGTTGGGATTAATTTCCCTTATTGATCTATTTGAGTGTTAATGTGATGTCTTCAATGTTGTTTCCTAATATTTTGTAGCATCATTAATCCGAGATGATGTGTATATTGGATCTGGTAGGAAGTTACTACTGAACCATAGTGAGAAAATCCCCTTGTTGACCCAAGTCTGGTTGATGTGATTGTGCATACAATCGAAGCTCTAGGACATGTACCTGCACCAATTTCTTTTCAGGCTCTAGCTATGGAACCATAGAGGGGTGTTTTATGGAATTGTGCTCAGAAGCTCCTACACTAAAAGCCACCAATGTTTAAAGGATCCAATGATCCTAATGATGATGATAATGGTTGTGGAGGATTGATCATTTGTTTAAGTTCTTGGAGACACCTGATGAAATCAAGGTGAAGTGTGCCACTTTTGAGTTGTAAGGACCATGAAGGAGATGGTGGGACATGATAGTGATGGAAAAGATACATGAGGTTTTAGAGTATAAAGACTTCATCGATATTTTCACTAACTACTTCTATCCAAACTCTATGTTGTTGTCCAAGGCTACTGAGTTTTTCAAACATGAGCAGGTTGATGAGACCATGATGGAGTATGCAAACCGTTTTATAGAGATAATGTAGTTTTCACCTTAGATAGTATCGAATTATAAGATGAAAAATCAATTGTTTGAGTTGGGACTACAAACCAACATTCATTATCCTGTTTTCCTGGTGAATATAACTTTTTTTATGTGATGGATAGAGTGATGATGGTCAAAATAGACATGGATAGCATGTTAGGGTTGATGATAGTTTCTTTTTCTCCCAGTGGTAGTGTGAATTCCTATAAATTAAATAGGAAGAATAAATATTCTCATGGTGGATCTTGGAAAATGGGTTTTTCTAGACCTTCTATAGTGATTGGTAGAAGCCCTTTTATTTTTTACCAGTGTGGAAAACATGGGCACTCTAAGAGGATTTTCAATGAGGCACCCAAGATAATTGGATCATATGGATGATTCTTTTAACTTGTAGAAGTTTTTTTATATCTATTACACTCCACATAGTGGCATGGGATCATAAAAACCTTATAAAACTATGGTTCAATCAGATAATTCATGATCAAAAGGGTTCTATCCACAGACATCTAGAATAAAGTTTCTTCAAGTAATGGAAGAGTCTCTAGAGGAAGAAGATATGGGTCTAGTGACTATGAGAGGTACCATCACTATAGATTTGTCCTTAGTGACTAATTTATTTGATACTGGTTCATCTCATTCATTTATTTCAACCCGTATTGTTAAGTAATAAATCTTTCTACAAATATTTTGTATTATGTGATGAATATTTCTATACCCATTGGAAGAAAGAGAGAGTAGGGTCTTCATAGTCTCACTTGTGTTTCCTTTTTATCAGATGTTGATTTTTCTTGTAATTTTTTATTTCTTGCCATGAAACTTGTTGATTTTATTTTTCGATGGATTCTCTCTTTACCAATAAAGTCTGGATGGATTATTATCTTCAACGGGTCTCCATTACCACACCCAATGGGGGTTTCTATATTTTTTACGGAAAATGGGACCTAAGGTTGAGTGGAGATGGACCTTTATATCTAGATTTGGGGAAATTAATATCTATTTTTTCTTTTGATCTAAAGTGTCTTTTGAATACTTCGCCATTTTTTGACCTTTTAGAGGCCGGTCAGGGCTATATGGTCTTTTTTGATTCATCAAGTTCAGTTTTGGGTTACATTCTTATGTTGGGTGATCATCTCATTGCTTATGGATCTATTCAGATTAGGAAGGGAGCCTTCGTGAGGGTGTTAATAAAGAGCTCTGGTCATCCCACCTTTCCCCTCAACTCATTCTTCTAGACTCCTCAGTGCAAATAGACATGGGAAAGATCTTCTTGAGGTTTCCCATGTCTAACAGATGACCTATCTTAGAAGACGTGGACTCTCCGTTCAAGAAGACTATTCGGTCTCCAAAACCCGCTTCTTGATCCGCTGACTCTGTAAGACCGGTTACATTATCCAGATCAAAGGAAACAAGTTTTTTGTGTCCATTTTGTTTTCTAGACCTTCGAGCCAAAGAGCTCTAACGAGTCTGTTTTAATGATCTCTTATGATATGGAATGCACAGGGCTTGGAAGCTTAAGCCAAACGTGTCTATATCACTTCTGAATCCAAGAAACATCATCTCTCCCTAGTTTTTATTCTCGAACTGAAATATGATCCTATCAAAATTCCTTGTCTTGCTAAGAAAATGGGTTTCCTAAATGTTCTGCATGGAGGTCAGTACAATACTAAAATTTGGATCTATTGGAACAACAAGCTTACCATTGAGGATGTGAGTATTATGTCTCAGTGTATTGATAAAAATATCTCCTGTGATGGAGTTGAAATTTCGTTTACGTTTGTTTATACCTGAACTGACCCTCTTGGGAGGGCAGAGTTATGGTAGCATCATTATTCTTTCATCCTTGTATCTCTACCATGGTTTTTTGGTGGTAACTTCAACTCTATATTAGATCCTTCATATAAAAGAGGTGGATCGATCATGAACTAGGGTGGAATACATGAATTCCGGGCCTCCATGCTATCTGCAATCCATCTATATTTAGGGTTCTCTAGATCAAGGTACACAGGGTCCAATAATCACAAAGGGACAAACCGCGTATAGAGCCATTTGGACAGATGTCATGTGAATATCTAGGGGTTAGACCTTTTTTTCAAAAAGAGTAGTTACCCACCTTTTCTGCTCCCTTTCCAATCATTCCTCGCTTTTGGTTGAGATCAAGAGAGATCTCATGATTAACCAAGCCTTCTCTATTCCAATACTCAGCATCGGGATAACTCCTTCACTCGGTTACTAAAGGAGTTGTGGGGTCAGAGGGACGATGGGAGGTCCTGGCGCGACCTTGTTAACCGCCTCATACATCTCAAACAGGACCTTATGACCTGGATAGTTAATAGATCCAATGTGGTTTATAAGGTGGACAATATTAAAAAAAGGTGGATTAGATGGAAGAAGTTCTTTAAATCGATTGGGATGATAAATCTTTCGTTTCTCTCTATGATAAGCAGACTGTTATTTTTGAAAAACTTCTAGAGATCGAGAGAGGTTATAGACAACGCTCTCATGTGTGATGGAAAAAATAAGGTGATCATAATAACTCTTTATTTCATGCATGCATGAAGGGGAAGAGGATCATGAAGGTTAACTTGAACCTTGGCATTGGGATCTACACCTATGATAGGGATGTTGCGGGAAGAATGGCATTATAACAATATGAGGGTCTCTTAACAGGAGAGCCCTCTTATTCATTTGACTAGGATGATTTGGATGGAGAGGGATTCTTGAGCTGCATCCCCCATCTGGTGAACGACTCTGATAATTCACTTCTTATTACACCCCCTATAGAGAATGAGATTAGAGATGCAGTCTAAAGAATTCCTCAAGAAAGTGCACCCAGGTTGGATGGTTTTCCAATTTTCTGTTATGTGGTAGCTTGGGATGTGTTTTGTCCTTAGGTGGTGGAGGAAATCCAGGATTTCTTTAGTGGTGGTGATTTGAATAGAATCATCTATTCTTTGAGGGTGGTCCACATTATGAAGGTTAATAACCCCACTCTCATTTCCCATTACCATCCTATCTGCCTCTGCAATTCCTCATATAAGATTTTGCCTACGGTTATTACTAGAAGGTATGGTGGGATTATCCCCAAGTTGGTCTCAAGAGAACAACATGGGTTTATACAGGGTTAGAACATTAAATAAGCGGTTGGCATCACCAGTGAACTTGTGAATGATCTTCATAGGCATTTGTTGGGCTCCAATGTCATTCTCCAATTTGATGTGAACAATGATTATGATAATATTGAATGAATCTTCATTATACGTGTTATGAGGAACTTCAGGTTCCAAGAGTGGTTTGGAGATATATGTTTTAGGTGATACTCCTCACCTTGTATTTCTATTTCATTGATGGGAAAGTGCTTCGGTTATTTCAAATCAGTTTGGGGTGTCCGTCAGGGAGATCCCCTATCCCCAAGTATCTTCATATTGGCTCAAGATGCATTGTCCCGTAATCTGAATAGGATTTTAAATAATGACATGATGAAACTGTATTGTTATCAGCAAGTCATGGAGTATATTTCCCATTTGATGATTGCTGATGATATTTTGATTTTCATGAATAGAAAGCGAAAGTATTTGCTAAATATCATAGAGATCTTTTCTATATAATATCGGTTGAGTGGGTAGAATATTAATTCCTCTAAGTGTCATGTGTTTATCTGAAATATTTTCTCTGGTAGGCACTATAGAGAAGTGAAAGATATTACCAACTATCTTCAAAGGAAGTTTCCATTCCTCTACATCGGTTTCCTGATCTCAAGTGGCCGCATCAAGAAGTATCACTTCCATGAAATTCTTACCTGCATTATGGGTCAGATATTCAATTTGAAAAATAAGTTACTATACTTTTGAGGATAGGTTACATTAATCAACAGTGTGATCACCTCTATTCCGATGCATATTTTTTATATTATCAATCCACCAAAAGGTGTTGTGGAGAAATTGGAGAGAATTATCAACTCTTTTCTATGGGATTCTAATCAGACAGGGCTCTAACACTGGGATTCTTGGAATCATATGGAAAAACCAGTCTCTGAAGGGGGTGTTGGTCTCCGGGGTATCAAGGAAGCCATATTGGGCATGCAGGGTCGGTTAGCTTGGTAGATCCTGGTTGGGGAGTCTTTGTGGGTGAAATTATTCAGAGATCATTATGGCCAAGCTCCAGGTGATCACAGTTCTCATTCCTCAGACCTGGCATGATTCATGCTTTATCACCTTGAGCATCTCAAAGACCACACATGACGGATCATCGGTAAAGGGGATATCAACTTCTGGGAATTAAATTGGTCGAGTAAGAAGCTATTCTTTGAAAACTGTCTTTCCCGAACATTACTTTCAATGAAGCTAAAAAACATCATGAACTCATTCAAATGACATTTAATCGTACTCAGATGGAGTTTTTTGAAAGTATTGTGATGAACGACACTCCCGATAAATATTGTTTCATCAGATCATGTTTGGGTAGGTTCAACTCACAGGATTACAATGGCCTTGTCCATACCAAGACTCCTTCGGATGAAGGGCCTTCGGTGGTATGGTGCAATGACATACCTACTAGAATGAATTTATTAGTTTGTAGAATCAGAAATAAGGAAATTACAACTAACGAAAACATACAAAGGAATGGAATCTTAGTGGCATCTCAATGCTTTTACTGTGAGAGTTTGAAGGAAAATATGATGTTTTACTTATTTTTTCAGAGTACCTCGGCTACATATCTCTGGTCATTCTTCTCTCCCCACCCATGCATGGATGGCGATCATTTCTCTTTTCAAGTTTTCTTGGCCTCTTGGTTTCAAGGATCTAAAAGCAAAACCATGGAGCACAAGGTGTGAACCATTATCTTATCCTTGATATGCTGGACTATTTGGGAGGCCCACAACCATGTTCGGCTTTGTTCTAGTCGTTTGTTGTTATTCATGCATATATGTTCAATGTCCCTCATTGTTGAGTTGGCTTTGATTCTAGAGGGGGGATAAACCTCCACCATGATACGCAATATCATTAATACTCCCTGCAGTCAGGGTAGAGTGTGCGGACATTGGGTTAAATGGGAACCTCCTACTGGTAGTCTCAAACTCAATGTGGACAGTTCTTGCACAGAAATAATCATGAGGGGCAGAAGGGTTGTAAGGGACTTCCAGGGCTCATTATTCCTTGGTTTTAGTGCCTTTTATGGTCATAGAAACTCACTCGGTGCAGAAGTTCAGACTCTTCTTTCAGGTTTGAGGGTTTTTAGAAGGATGGGCTTTCAGGTGACAGAGAATAAATCGGATTCCGAAGTTCTTCTAAAGGATATTCAAGGAAGCCATTTGATTCATTGAGAGTTGAACTACCTTATACGTAGATTAATTGTGGAAACCAATCAAGGGAAGATGATCCATCATAGTTGGAGGGATACAAAATTTTCAGTCGATGCACTGGCTCGCATGGGTAGGTAGGAAGAGGACCTGGTAATTTATAATAGTTTGGACTCGCTTCCTAATGTGTGAAAGGGTATTTTCCTAGGGGATTCCATTTTTATTCATCATTTTCATCCTCCTTGAGGGTGGTAGGGTCCTTATTTTTGTTTTTTCATATTTTAAACCCAATAAAAAATATCTTTCAATCATGAAAGAATCATCAGAAGATTGGAACTTGATGGATCTCTTTTCACAGCTTCATATTGGAGTCTGGGAATCATGGGATGAGGATTCATTGTCCAGTGTTTAGTTTGAATACTTTCTTCTCAAGAAAATTATTTAATAACAACAGCTTGATGATGATTTATATATCATTATAGACTCTCTTTATGGTGTGGATATCATACATGACTTGTTGTTCTCCATAGAGGGCATTCTATGTTACCAGAATCATATTGTTGTACCCTTATCAATAAGGAAAGTTATGATGAGAGATTTCTATAAATCCCAGTGGGTAGTGAAACTAGGAACAAAAAAGATATTCTAGGAAATGCTATATAGATTTTTGTGGCTAGGTATGACACGGGTCATTGAAAATTTATCTCTCATTGTAATATGTTCTAATAGTTCAAGGTCAAGCATCAGAATAATTTGGATTTTCTTCAACCACTTAAAGTGCCAACATAGAAATGGGATGAGATCTCTACAAACTTTTTGGCTGGGTAGTTGTGTACCCAGATAAAGAATAATGTGAAATTGGTTTCGATCGATCAGTCAAAAAAATTCGCCCAATTTATACCCATTTGTGATATAACTAAATTTGAGGAGTTGGGAAATTTATATGTGAAATAGATTGTTCATTTTCACAGAGTTCCATCAGCTATTGTCTCAGATAGGGATCCTCAATTTACTTCCCAATTTTGGATATTCCTTCAGGATGAACTAGGATCTTAGGTCCGTTCGATAATTCCATACCATCCTTAGTCGGATGGCCAAAAGGAAAGAGCTATACAGATTCTTGAGTATATTATCCACTTCTACATTATCAAATTTGGTGGATCTTGGGATGACCATTTAGGGATATTTGAGTTTTATAATAACAATAGTTACCATTCCATGATTAGAATGGCTCCTTTTGAGGCTTTGTATAGACAACCATGTAGATCTCCATTATGTTGGTCAAAGACTAGTGAAAGATCTTTCATTGGACTTAGATTAGCTCAAGAGATAAAAGAAAATATTTATTTGATTTGTCAGAGAATGTTGATGGAACAAATCTAATATAAATCTTATTCTGATCACTCTCACAACCTATTGTATTTTTCAGTTGGTGACCATGTTTTCTTGAATTTTTCACCTTAGTTGGGTCCTTGATGGATTGGGAGACACAGGAAAATTTATCCTCAATTTGGGGGACCTTTTGAGGTTGTTGAGAATGTGGTAAAAGTATCTTACTATTATGAACTTCCACTTCAAATAAAATTGACACATAATATGTTTCATGTATCTTATCTCCAAAAGTATCTATCTAATCCATCTCATGTTCTGGGCTGGAGTTATCTTGAGGTCAAACATTATTTATCTATGACTAAGAATCCAGTCGGGATAGTTGATTCTGAAACCAAGGTACTTCATGGGAGGAAGATACCATTGTTTTATGTTTTATTGTAACAAAATTATGATTCTCATGAGATGTGGGAGAGGGAGGCATTGATGAGAGAGTAGTGGCCTCACATTTATGACAAGATATCTTCTTAGCAAGGTTTCTGGGGACATAAAAGATTTTATGGTAGTGAGTTTGTAAAATCCTGTTACCATTTTCAAGTATTCCCAAACCCCTCTTTTGAACAAGAATTTTCTGGGTTTCATTTGGGGATGTTTTATGTGAAAAAATTGGAATTCTTGAATGTTTTTGGTCTATGCACGGTTGGAGGATGGTTTCCCAAACTGTGTTCCCTATCAGTATAAATCATCAAAACATGAAAATTGGGGATTTTCAAGGCCAATACATTGTTTGAAAAACCTTGTACCCACTGAGGAGTAAATATTCCACCCATTAAAAGGGGAGCATAGTTAGATCTCACTATTTGTCTAACCGTGTGGCCCTACCCAACTGACTGTGCATATTGGATGTTTTAATCTGAAAATTGTTTTAAAAGTTCTAAAACCCTATTTGGTGGTTCCCTGCGAACCTATTTTGACCTATTACAATTTCTTCTTCAAAGGGATCTCTGAAGAGGTGATTTTTCCCCTCTACACCCTTACAGAAGTGGATTGAAGCTTGGAAAACAATGTTTAATCTCTATTCGATAGGTTTCCTCTTCCTGTTCTCTTTCTCATGCTCTCTCTTCTTTTCTCCATAGGGTTTTATAGATATCTATGTGTTGTTGGAAGATATAGTACCCACTATTTTAGATCATGGATCTAATTTTGAGTATTAGATCTCCTTTTCCAATGTTCTTTATCAAATTCTCCCAATTAGGTCTTTGTGATTTGAGATCTAGTTATCCCATGGTAGGTCATTCTATTACAATGGCCAATTTCTATTAACCCTAAATTTCTTTATTTAAATTAAATTTCCTGATTTAAATTAAATTTCTTTATAGAAATTAAATTTCATTTGATTGGTTTATTAAAAAACTACTTCCATTGAATTAGGTTTTTGAACTTTTATTTTGGCATGAATTTGGGAAACCCCCCAATTCTATTGAATTAGGGCGTATTTGTGAAATTGATAATTTTTTTTGAATTTTAAAAATTTGATTTCAAATTGTGAAATTGTTTTTTTGGAATTTATTTGAAATTGGTATTTGAAAAAAATTTCTTAGAATTATTTTTGATAGAAACCCAATGGTTTTATCTTTTAAAAAGGAATGATTTGATTAAAAACCCATTTTAAATTTTAAATGGAAAATTGAAATATTTTAAATGGGAGAATGGGATGAATTGTATTTTAAGTAGTCTTAAAAAAAATTCCCATCATTGATTTTTGTTAGAGAACATTCAATCCTATGTAGTTAGACAGTTATTTATTGAGATGACACTCTATTATTGAAAAAACTTGTAATACATAAATTTAAGAGGTCACATCCTCAATGGGATGACAATGTGTCCTCCTTGTTCAGTATTGGTGAGGACGTGTGTATGAACATATTATAATGACAACTATTCGAGTGTGAGGGAGTTCCATATCCTAGAACTATCTTACCTTTTGGAACATAACCATATTTCTCATTTGTTTGTTTTTAAAATATATTCCATTTTTTCAAAAAATTATTTACATGAATTATGAATTTATATAAACTATTTAAATAAAAAATTTATTAATAAATTTGTTTAAAGTATTTTCATCATCTAAATTGTAATGAATGATTTATTTTAAATATTTTTTTTGAACTTTCATGCCAATTTATTTGAAATTGAAATCTTTATTTGGTTAATTAAATATTAGAATCTTTTATGGAATCCATGGTGATACCCTATTATGATTTTAACTCACACCCTACCGGCGCCTTCAAGTGTTTCTAGATTATCTCCTTCTAGGTTCGAGAAAGGGTAAGGTGCCACTTGGAGGTGGTAGTTGATGTTAATCCCTGGGTAGGGAGAGTTTTGTACATTGGGACTTGGGTTGTTTACCTTCTTATTTTTTGTTACTTTGCTATAGTACTTTGGGTTTTCATTCATGTTGGAATTCGGGTACACTTCTCCCTGTGAAGTTTTTCTTGTATGCATAATAACTTGTTTATCTTTATCCTTTTTTTTTTGAATTTGTCCCCAATTTCATATTTTATGATCCCGGGTGCTAGCCGCCAACATGTGGGGATTAGGAATTCCCTTCAGGACATGTTAGAACTGACTCAGTTATCAAGTTACCAGGGCACCTGGGATAGAGCGTGACACAATGTGTTTAGATAGATAAAAAATAACTATTTTTAACTACCACCTTACACTAAAATATAAGAGGCTATGCCCTAGATGTTTTTTTCTATGAAATCCTAAGAATTTTGAAAAAAAATGCTGATTTTGCTACACATTTATATTTTGGTGGTTATTTCAGCCTATTTTAACTACTAATTTGAAGCTTATATAGAGAAACATGGAATCCAACATGAACTCAATGCACCATAAACACCT
Source organism: Viscum album (assembly GCA_963277665.1). Classification (NCBI taxonomy): domain Eukaryota; kingdom Viridiplantae; phylum Streptophyta; class Magnoliopsida; order Santalales; family Viscaceae; genus Viscum; species Viscum album. Next base: position 1,646,203,449 of record OY728159.1, read on the forward strand.
CAACATAATGGTGTGCATAAATTTAATAACATATGTTTGGAAGATATGTCTCATATAGGGTTGGATAATAATGATACTTCTCATTATTTTGGGAGAGAAGAAATTGGTAAAATAGTTCATTCCAAAATCGGTGTTTACCTAGACCAAATTCAAATATGTTACCTTATGATATTTATTATAAAGAATATCTAGTTTTTATTTTTCATCATGTGTTTGGTAGCCATTGTGTTATCGAGGATAAATGTGAGAATCTTATAAGGTTTTAAAATCTAGGTGTTAATGGGACCTTTATTGGAAATCTTCTAAATAGAAGGGGTTATCATTGTATCAATAAATAATGTGAAAGGATAATTTGTTATTATAATGTGAAAGTGTTGGAGTAATCAAATAATGAATATGCACAGGAAAAATAATGTTCCATAAGTGATGATGAAGTTGGTTTTATTAATCCTCATGAATAAATTTAAGATAGAGATGAAAATATTAATGATTTACATGTTAGTGAAGAAGTTTCATCTGTTTCATGTGATGATGAGTAATCTTACACATCTCACCCATGAATGATAAGTCAAGTTTAAGTATAATACAACATTGGGGATCATGTATAGTAAGTTAAAAATAATATTACCATGAATACTATAACTCATACCTAATTGTATGCACAAATTTAACCTATAGATTTTGAATAAGTAAATAAAAATCAAGAATGGGTTGATGCTATGAATTAATAAATGTAATTAATTGAGAATAATGATAAATGGGAGTTGGTAACCAATCCAAAAAAAAATATTTTCACTGGGAAAAAGTACGTGTTCCAAAAAAAATTGAATAAAAAGGGAGAAGTAGTGACAAATAAATTCAAACTTGTTTGAAAAGGATATTCATAGGTTGAAGAATTGGATTTTCATGTGACCTTATTACTGATTTCATGGATTGAAACTATTTTAGTACTTATATATATTATTTCACAATGAAAGTACAAGATATGATTAATGGATGTCAAGTATATCTTTCTCAATTGTGAGTTATAAGAGGTGGTATATATTAAGATAATATTTGGTTTTTTCATGTAGAAAATGTGAACTTTTTATATAGGTTAAAAAAGATTTATATGGGTTGAAACATGCCCAAAGATCATGGTATTCTAAGATAGATACCTATTTGGATAATTTTAATTTCAAAAAAGGAAAAGTGGAATACAATCTCTATAAAAAAGATAACAAATAGGTGTCTCTTCTTTTTAATATTTATATATATGTACCTATATTTTTTTTAAATGGTGAAGAAGTGTGTGAGGGGTTTGATAAAGAGATTAAAGAGTTATTTGAACTATCTATGTTTAGAGAGATTAAATACTTTAATGGATTTTAAATCACTAAAAATAAAGGGTACATTTTTTATTCTCAAGATAAGTATGCTAAGGAAATATTGTATATTTTTATCATTTATTATTTAAAGATTGTTTTCACACCCATTTAAGTGGAAAGTATGTTATCAAAATATGATCAAGGAAAGGATATTGATTCTGTAGTATTCATAAATAATATTATAAATATGTTATATTTCACAACTTAAAGTACATATTTAGTGTATACTATTACATTTTTTCCCTTGTATCAAAGTGAAATAATAGAGTCCCATTTGGTGGAAGAAAAATGGATTCTTGAATATGTTAAAGGGAGAATTGATTTTGGGATGAAATATGATAACACATAATTGAATAATATGTTTGGTTTTAAATATAATTTTTTTATGGGTAGTTTTGATGGAATTAGACCCAATTCAGGTGGATTTTTCACCTTGTGAGAATGGTGTGTGTGTTTATAGATAAAGAAGAATAGTTTGGTGAATTTAAGCACCAGTGAGGAATAATACCTAGATGCAACTCATTTAGTGACTCAATTAATGTGAATGAAAATGAGTTTAGAAGTCATAGAAGTGGGAGTAAAGTTACAAATTCTTCTAGGATTTGACAATAATAGTTCTATTTTTTTCATCAAATCCTATTCAACATTTGTGGAGTAAAGACATTGATATTGAATATCACTTTATCTTGGAGTTTGTGGAAACAAATGAATTGAAGTTGGAGTTTTTTCCATTAAAAGAGAAAAAAATGATGTGTTATACAATCCATTATCTATATAATAATTATATCATATAAGTTTGAGATTAGGTGTTCAAAATTATTCATCACAGGGATAATGTATGGTATTTTGTCCCCTATCTCTTCTTATCTTTGGATATTAGTGTCATAGGGGGAGAAACATGACAACATAAATCTTTATTTATATTTATCTCATGGAATTTTGTGTAAGTGGTATAATATTTTGAGGGGGAGTTACTATTGATATGTTCATCTCTTGTGGGCGGGGGAGTTATATTTTATAGAGTGTTCTTGAAGGGGTAAAGATGTGATTTCGACATTATGCATGTTTGTAAACTATTCTAACAATTTTTTGAAATTCATGAAGAAATTTTAAAGATAATATTTAGTGTGAAGTTAATATTTATGATTAATTAATATTTATGAATTAATATTTATGATTGAATTTATTTTTTTATGTAGTATGACACCAACATGATAGGTTGATATGTTAAGGTTTTAAAGTTATAGATCACTGCTATATTATGGGAAGTATGGTATTATTTATTCAATATTCTTATTTCACACGCCGTGTTCACTATTGTTGGTTTATAATTATTAAATGATTATACATTTATAATTATTCAGAGTTTTGTAGTGATTTCGATTCATTTCTAGGGATAAAATCCAAAGGGGGAGCATTTCAAGACTAAGAGGTGTTGAGATGTTTTTGTGAGAAGTTGGTGATAGAGTTTGGGGTTGATTTGATTATTTGTTTTTTATATTATTTTTAAAACATAAATCCTGTTCGAACTCACTTTTATTGTTAGTTTAAGATGTTTGGTTAATAATTATAAGGATTCTTAACCCAAATAATAGTGTTTAGATATCATGGAAGGAGTTCCTAATTTAAGAAGATTGGAGGGATTAGTAGAAGGGGTTCGATGGTGAAATAAACGTTATACACTATTGAAGTAGTTTATATAAGATGGAATACACTATAATTGATTTATATAATATCCCATCCTAGCTCAATATAAATAGTAATTGGACCAGTGGCTCCATGCAACCTCAAGTATGCCTCTCTGTATTTCAGAGGTTGTCGACTAGTAGCAAGGGTCTAAGATGGTGTTGTGGGGAGACTATACCCTTATATCAGAGTAAATAATAATTGGAATAATTAAATAAAAAACTATCATACACATCCATCACATCAAAGGAAATAGAAAAGTAAATATCTATAGATTTTATAGAAAGTAAAATGCTGAAATATGGTATACAAAACATACCACATACTAGGCCAGCCACATGTACAAACTAGTATAAAAGTTAAAAAAGTAAACATACTCCATGACATATCAAAGTCATATCACACCCCGAACTCTTACCTCATTTGATCCATCCCACTTAACCATTTTATCCTAGGCCTTATCCGAAACATGTGCCAGTAATAACCATGTGATCGATGCTCGGGTACCGATGTGCAATAGTAGACTAAGAAGTCTATGAGTACACAACTTAGTAGGCCCCCAAAAATAAAGTCAAGTACTAGACAACATATTGTATGACATGTTATTAGGACATTCTAAACTATAACATTAAATGGTATAATGTTTTAAATAAAAAAACAAAAAAACACCACTATCAATCATCTGGACTAGAAACCTGATCAATCATACCTACTTCAGCCAATGTTATATTGTCTCTAGGTATGTTCTGATTAATTATCAAACTAAGTTACATGGAGGATCCAAAATATAAGGTATCCCCAATCACATCTTCTATAATATGGGGTACCATCCCATTGTAGTCCGAAAATTTATGCTCCAAATCTGTGGTAGCTCCAAAAATAATCCTCACGACTCGAGGGGCATAAACCGTGATAGTCCAATATCCAAGATCCAAATCCCCGGATACTCAAAACAGCATCCTTAAGACTCCATAGATATAACCCTCTACAACCTATCATCTGATAACCAAATCCCTAGAATCTTGAACACCAAGTATCCAAATCCATGGTATCTCCAAATAGTATCCTCATGACTCTGGTGACATAAGTCATGATAGTATAACATCTAAGTTGTAAATCCATATATTCACCAACATCGAGCTCTAAATCCATGGGTGCTCTAACCAAAAATTCAGTCTCCCAATACATGGGATGCAAAATAATAAATCTAGCTCTAAAACCTTAGAATCCCAACCATTTCACATGTTCCCCAAGGGCACATGCCAAGTCAAATAGTAATAAATAAGGATAGGGTAATACCAAATTTACAGACCTACCATCACCATTTTTTGGTCACCACACCCACTTAGGTTCATCTTCTTATTAGGGTATGTATTGTATTCCCCTTAGTTAATAAAAATGGAGGCACTCCACTTGGATTACTCACTTTCAAATTATTCTTGGTATATCACCCAATGCACTATGAATGTTGTGCACCTATGCATCAATAATAAGGTAGCATAGCCTTAATAACTATGTTTTTATTTTCCACATAGGCAATGGTTAAAGAGATATACCTTGAACTATCTCGGTCCTCAATGTGACTCAGTTTTAGTTCGATCACCCAACCTAATATGGGTATACCTAGGGTCTATCCACCAAGGCCTAGTCAACTAAAATAGGGAAAGGGTCACTCAACCCACACTGTTCTCAATAAACCAATAACTCAAAGACACAAAAGGGTCCTTATAAGGTCCACCTATTTAATTGTTTCTATATCCACACCAACTATCTTAATAGAGGTGTTACAAGTCCCTATGTGTGGGATACAAATTTATAGTAGGTTCAGACTAACCTTTTAAGAGGTCTTGTATCTACCAAGTATATGAAAGGTACCACATAGTCCTCTTGGTCAAATTATCAAAAGTAACAAATAATATCCTTCAGGAGGAAAATGAATCATACTCTAGGGCCCCTATTTTTCATAAGGCCTCATCACCCCCTCAAGGCTAAAAAGGTCACAAATAATCTCAATGGTAAATACTTGACCATTGGTGGACATGACATTGGTCCAGTACGCAAGGCCCTATATGGGCCCTAGAATTTATTTCAGTTCTCTGATGATGCTAGTTATATTTCCACATTTAACTTAATTTAAACGTATAATTTAAACCAAATACTAAAATTTTATGAATTTGACCTTATCCTGTAGTGATCCCACACACCTAATTCCACATAAACAATAAATATAAACCATACGGATAAAACACGAGACCAGCTACCTCAATTGGTGTTTTTCTCATTTATTTACAAGGATTGGAAAATTTTACAAGGCTAGACCAAGCTCGATTGAGCTAAAAAATTTCCAATCCAAACTTGCATCAACACATATGCCTTTAACCAATACAAACATAAATAACTAGTTAATTAAACATTTAAAATTAATTAATTAGTTAATTTAGACTTGGTATAATTCTGAATATCTCAACAAGATTTAGTTATATTCTAAAACCTCAGACCATGGGGTGATGGTCCCCTCGAAACACCCCAATGCCAAATCCAAGCCAAACACCCAACATTTATCACTAAAATCAATATCATTTCAAATATTTTTTTTTCTAAAAAACTAAATAAAAACCATAATTGTTTCATACCTTGTCTAATATCCAAGAAATTGGGTATCATAATAAAAAAGGAAGACCCGTGTCATTCAGAAGATTCTACCATGCTCCTGTAGAATCAGAATGAAACTCTAAGATAAGAGAAAATAAAATTAGAATGATAGGAAGAGAGGAGGATAATAAAATGCCATAGGGTGAATAATAACTTGATTTACTAAAAAATGATTCTATAATTTCCCCAAATATAGGGGGAATCAAAAGAGTTAGGAGATGGAGGTCAGCTGAGTCATTTGTAAGGTGGATGAGAATAAATGCCTCCCATTTAATTTTAATATAGGTGAAAAGGGGAAAACAATTTTAATGAGACACGTAGTTTGGTAATATGTGTTTCTAAACCATATTCCAACTATGCGATAGGATCTATCCAAGAATACCCATGTTGCATGTTTGGACCATATAGTTTACCAAACCATTCATTGACTATATGAATTGGAACTAAATCGTTCTTCAAAATTTTTCATGGTTTTTCTATAACAATTCAAAAACTGAGTTCCATTCCCGAAGTCCAACCAAAGATGCATGTTTCACCCTATAATTCACTTTTTTCCTAAATACCATGTGCTAGCTATGATAGATAATCAGGAACTATAGAAATTGAACATAAAATCTCTTAATTATTAGGGTGTTGTATAGGTTCTCCTAAACTGTGCACCTTGGCCAAAAACTAATAATATCATAAAAATAACTTGAAACTCTTGAGACTCGGTTGAGCACCCAAAGACCCCCTAAGGTTTCAAATGATACCACAAAACATATGTTTAAGAAATACAAATTTTGGAATTCAATTACAAACCAAAATTCAAAATCTAGTATAACCACACACAAAAACTAAAAATTGTTATGAATTAAAAATGTCTATAAATACATGAGGCATTGAGATTTCAATGTTTTAGCATGTTGAAATCAGGTTTTATCATGTTTTAGAATACATTCCATGCTGTGGAGATGAATAACTAGTTAGTGGGATGAAAAAATTTCTTACAGGGCCTCACGTTGTAGAGTAAGTAACCAAAAAATAGAGGCTTGACAGGGGACTCCACACCATAGTGAAGGTCCACACCGCAATACATTAAAATACGGATTTCAGGTGTTCCTATATAATTTTGGACCTCCACATTTCTAATCATATTCCATGTTTCATTCAGGATAAAATATGGAGGACTACATTGTAGTTCTTAGAACATGTTGTTGAGGAGGCTGAGTAATTTTTTATGGATCAAGAAAATTTGGGACCACCACACTGTAGAGTTCTGATCATGCAACAATGTGTTCAGATAGTTAAAAAAATATTAGTATGAATTAATTCCTCACAACTAAAGGGAAGATGGTTCAATATATAAGTTTTTTTCTAGAAATATCTAGGTATTTCGAACAACCATTCTGACTTGGAGTCACATTTGAATTTTTGTGGGTTGTTAGTCCTATTTTAACTACCAATTAAAATATTATGGTCATGATTTAATTGGATGTGATCCAATGGATGAGTTTTAATAATAGTATTTGAAATTTAAATTCAAATTCAAATCTAATGTATTTAAAAAAGATTAAATTTTGGATGTGCATATTTTAGTGCAGATTTTGAAGAAAAGGCAAAAAAAGAGAAAGGGAAGATAAAGTTTTTGATATGTCAGTGATTATCTAAATTAGAAGAAAAAATTAATAAAGAAGAATATCGAAGTGGTTTTTTTCATGGGTTGTGTATACAAAGTGAAGAATTAACTTATTTATGTATAATTATGAAAGATAATCTCTATTTGTTTCATGAATTCAATGTAGATTGGAAGAGGAATATTTCATCATAATTAACAACATAAAGTAAGACTATTTGGTTAAGTAATTTATTGATGTTGTCCATGATTTTATCATTTTAAAGTGAACGATTAATTTGTGTGTGGGATACACCAAAGAATAGGCAAGAGACATGAAAAAATTTGTTTTAAGGTTATACCATACTCATTTTACTCACATGATGATTTTAGTGGGTAGTATGATCCTAGAGGAATCCATGTCACACCAATTTATCCTTATTATATTGAGAGGAGAACATAGTAAATATTATATGTTCCCTTTTGTTGGTGTGTGTTTGAGTGAGGTACAATAATCCTCATTAAATCCTAATAGGTGGTGAATTTTATTTCAAAATAAATATAAAAAACATTAAAAATTTATTCACCCCACTCTTAGGGATCTTTTATTGATCTTGATGTGGTTCTATATTTTGAATATCCAATGATTCAAGAAAAAACATGTTTAAGCTTAGTGGGATTTAGATTAAATTACCTAGAAGTATAACATACAGATGAATTTTTTTGGGGGTTGAAGTTGCTATCATCTTTGAGGTATGTCGGTACTATCTCTTATCCTTGAATATAAATATATTTTGAAAATAAGGGGGATAAAATTTTCATTTTATTGTAATGTGAAATGTATCATTTAATGGGGAAGAAACCTACTTTCTATTTTGAAATTTTTTTATTAATTTTTTGATATGTTTATAATATATTATCATTAAAATCCACTGAAATTACCCATGGTAGATAATTTTAGAAGTTGGCATCACTAATGTTTTGGATAGATTTTACATTTGAGTTAATCACACTACTTTTATTCACATATCATTACTCATATAGACTTAGTGTAGGTTAATTTATCACTCATTCTATAAATAAATCATTGAGTTAATTTTAGTCTAAAAAAGTTAACAGGAGAAAATGAAAAGATAATGGAGTGTGAACACTCCATTATTTCAATTTATTATCAATAATTGGAAGTGGAACTCATTGAATTAAATGTGAATCTGGTATTGAAAAAAAAAATCAAAGCGGGATATTGAATATCCTATTTAATTATAATGATGAAGTTTTATATTTGTTGTTATTTAATTATAGAAAAGTCAATGATTAAGTTAAAGGAGGTTAGATGTTGTAGTTCCCTATTAGTGTTCTGAAAGTAAGTCCATTGAAATTTCAAACTCCAGAAGGTGGGACTGTAAGAAGAATTAACACTATAGATGCATGTTCTACTATTGGATGATTTCCTTGTATAAGTTCCAAATGGATTTTTTGGAATATGTTTGGTTCATGTGACCAGTAATAATAAAAATAGTAGAAGTGAACACTTAAGAATTTTTGGAGAAATAATCTTAAGTTATCAAAAGCATCTTATATGTCTAGAAATTAATGATATGATATTTAATACGATGTCATGACTAATGTTGATGGTTAAAGAAGAACTTTATACAACAATTTTTATGTTATAAAAGATTTAATGTCAATCCATTGGGGAGATTAAATAATTTAAGTTATATAAATATATTTGATAGTATGCATGTAAGTTACAAGAGGAGATTCCAGAGGAAGAATTAAGTCTGTGTAAGTGAGTTTATTGGAGGATGGTGAGTGACTTTACATAAACATTTTGAAGTCAAAATAATCCTAATGATGCATACATTCTGTTTTAAATAAAATAAAATCACATTGGAAATATCCCAACTATGATTCAAGAAGATTAGGTCAAATGTATGAATGATCAGAAGATAGAAGAAGAATAGATAATGTTGAATACTTTAAAAGAAGTTAAAAATAAAAAAAATCAATCAATTAATACACTGAATGTAGAATCAGAACAAGAAGAGTATGATGTGAAAGAATAATAAGATTAGGTGTTTCCCAAAGGGATTAGTATAAGAATAATTAAAATACCGAGCATGAGTTGAAGCACTAAAAGTTTAGGTAGTGATACATACTTATGACTTTTGCTGATGATAATGGAAAAGTAATAGGGTGGTGACTTCAAATCTCTCTTGGATCCTTCAGAAAAAAGAGGCAGATCGATCACGAACCCGGGTGGAATACATTAATTTCGGGCCTCCATGCTGTCTATGGGACTTCTGGATTTGGGGTTCTTTAGATAAAGGTACACATGGTATAATAATTGTAAAGGGCCAAACCGCATATGGATCTGTATGTACAGATGTCTTAAGAATATCTAGGGGTTGGAATTTTTTTTCCAAAATGGTAGTTACTAACCTTTCCCACTCCCTTTCTGATCATTCCCCACTTCTGGTGGAGATCAAGACTGATCTCATGATTAACCAAGACTTCTTTATTCCAATACCCAACATTGGGATGGCTCTTTCACTCAGTTTCTGAAGGAGTTGTTTGGTTATAGGGATGATGGGAGGTCCCGGCGCAGCCTTGAGAACTACCTCATATGTCTCAAACAGGACCTTAAGACCTAGCTAGTTAACAGATCCAATGTGTTTTCTAAGGTAGTCCATATTCAAAATGAGATGGATCAGCTTGAAGAAGTTCTTTAAATCGATTGGGATGAAGACTCTTTCATTTCTCTCTATGATAAGTGGATTGTTCTTGTTGAAAAACTTCTGGATATCTAGATAGGTTATAGAAAATGCTCTCGGGTGATATGGCTAATATATGGTGACCGTAATAATGCTTTCTTTCATGCATGCATGGAGGAGAATAGGAGCATGAAGTTTAAGTTAAACCTTGGAAATGGGATCTACACCTCTAATAGGGATGTTTCAGGAAGAATGGTGTTGGAACACTTTGAGGGTCTCTTAATAGAAGTTCCCTCTTCTTATTTTGATCGGGATGATTTGGATGGAGAGGGATGCTTGAGATCCCTCCCCCATCTAGTGAATGACTCTGATTATTTGATTTTTATTACACTCCCTATGGAGAATGAGATTAGAGATGTAGTCTTGATAATGCCTCAAGAAAGTGTGACAGAGCTAGATGGTTTCCCTATTTTATTTTATGTGGGAGCTTGGGATGTGTTTGGTCCTCAGGTGGTGGAGGAAATCCAGGATTTCTTTAGTGGTGGTGCTTTGAATAAAAGTATATGTTCTTCGAGGGTGGTCCTCATTCCGAAGGATAATAACCCCACTCTCATTTCCCATTACCATCTTATCTGACTATGCAATTACTCCTATAAGATTTTGGCTATGGTTATTGCTGGAAGGCTGGGTGGGATTATCCCTAAGTTGGTATCGAGAGAACAACATGGTTTTATTCATGGTCGGAACATTCACGGAACGTTTGACATCACCAGTGAACTTATGAATGATTTTCATGGGCGTTTGGTGTGATCTAATGTCATTATCTAAGTTTATATGAACATGAATTATGATAATATTGAATGGAGCTTCATTATCCATGTTATGAGGAACTTCAGGTTCCAATAGTGGTTTTGTGATATATGATTCAGGTGCTACTCCTCACCTTGTATTTCTATTTCATTGATGGGAAAGTTCTTCAGTTATTTCAAATTAGTTTGGGGTGTCCGTTAGGGAGATCCCCTATCCCCAAGTATCTTCATCTTAGCTCAAGATGTGTTGTCCCACAATCTGAATAGGATTTTGGAGAATGAAAGGATGAAACTGTATCATTACCGGAAAGTCATAGAGTATATTTCTCATTTGATGTTTGTAGAGACCCGAAGCTTAACGTACATGGACATTACATTACATTTGCGGAATACATAGTACATAACAAAAAACACACACACAAGGATCGTAATAGTTTAGTGTTTTTGGAAACTCGGAATATAATCTTCTAATAGTGGTGAAAGATCTTCAAAATCTCCCATAAAGATCTTCCTTTTTTTACCTAAAACCTTTCTTTATATCCTGGGGAAAAGAAAACATAAAAGGGTGAGCTCAAATGCTCATTAAGGGTAAACAAAAGAAATATCAATCACATCATATACATAAGCACATAACTTTTGGAAATCTTAACCTGCAAAAGAGATCATAATTTCATAACATGGGGTAAATCATGGCAGTGAAATGTAATCACAATAATCATAACTTAAAACATGAAACTTTGTGGCATTCACACATAATCATAGAGAATCATTTCTTGTTAGTCAAGACTCATTGCCAATACTATCTTAGTGGACAAAGTCCCTTTCTGAATCGAGTAACCCTCGTTTCAGTCCTGTTTCACTGAACCGGTATAACCTACCGTTCCAGCCCTGTCTATCTCATGAGATATAAAATCTTTACCCAATGCATTGGAGGGAGATATAGGTCCCACCCATCTTATAATGAATCCTTTCTATGTGTGACACATAATCATAAACCATACATCATAGCGTAACCCATGTAATAAAAATGGAATTCTTAAACAACATGACATCATAAAACCATTCATATAAGATAAAGGAATTCATAAAAATGTTTCCATCACAACATAATCAAATCCATGTAATAATAGGGATAAAAACAGAACCCTTTTATTATCTTAGATGTAAAATAATTTTGATAAAATACTTGAACTTCATTCTTGAGAAAAATATCCTTTCTACTTCAAAAACACTTTTCCTTTCTTAACATGTCATACAATTTTAAACTAAAAGAAGTTGATTAAAAATAAACATGAATACTTGTAAAGGAAGATTCTTGGAAATAATGTTTTAGAAATCCATTCATGCCGTATAAGTAAAAAAACATTCTTCGTACTTTTGTAGGAAAAGTCAAAAAGTACCTCGTACGGAAAATGACAAAAGATTCCTTTCATCTCTTTTACTAAAAACTCACCTAAGGGTAAAATTGGATTTAAACAATTGTAGTTGGATGGAAATAATATTACATATTTATGAAACATGGATGTGGATGATAAAATACACCCCAGTAAATACTTACGAATAAACAATCTCGGATAAAAATGAGATTGTGATATTTCCCTTACCTTAGGTCTGATTTGCTTTGTATGTGTCCGAAGCTCCTGTATAATGGTTTAAATAATGTTATTGACTTATTCCAGAATCATACATATTGATATGATATCATATATGGTCATATTCTTAGCTTCTTGTTAGTAATATTTCATTGTTACTTGTTACTTGGGTCTTTATTGCCTTTTGTTCTTATGCGTGTTTTGCCGAATAAATTCTTATTCTTATTTTATGGTTATAGAAACCTTATATCCAGAATGGTATTAGTGTAACATATATCATATTTATTCATTCAATTCATTTATATAATTACTATGTAATGATGATCATGTAGAACGAGTCGCATCACATCGTGGAGACGGTATTCCGTACGTATGCACGAGTGATGATATCGTTCCTATGATCGTGGAATTGTATTGGAGTACATATATATTATTTCAGTATCAATATTACTTTATAATAATCATAAATAGTTACTCATCACACCATTATACCCATCCTTGTAAGGTGGTCGTGGAAAATAGATTACACCACGGCGTGGAGACGGTATTCCGTACGTACGCACGCGCGATGATTTCATTTTTCCGTAGGATGGATAGAAGGTGAATTAGGGTTGTTTCATATTTATAATAACATATCAGTATGTATGTAATACTGATGTTATTACTTTATCATGAAACAACTAAAGAATAAGAAGTTGAAGAAGAAAGAAATTGAAAAGATCAGTAACGGATATTACCTCTTCTTTGGAACGCTTCTTTGAATCCTCCACTTAGGGAACTAATATTGGTCTTTGAAGAAGACCAGGACCTCTAGGATTATTCTAGGGAAGTGGAGAAGAGAAAATGGCAGGGTTTTTCCGAGCTTGATTGCTCAATTTGGTGTGAGGAGGAGGGGGAGGAGGTGCCCTTTTATAAGGGAGGAGAGGGGCACCTTTGGAATTCTTAAAAATATTAATTTATAATAAATCTAACCCCACATAAAAACCTCCAAAAATGACTCATATTCGAATATTAGATAAGATAAGGTTGTAATATCATCAACCAATAGAATTTAGACATGTTAGGAATTTATTTTAAACATTATCAACATGATTTATCCTTATTTAATCAATTTAATTTTATTTGTGGTAATAACATTCTAATTTTTAAATTATAACAAATAATTACTTATTTGTTGTTAATTGTCCATAATTGGATTCTTAATAAAATTTTAGATCATATAAATTTAAATTTATAATTTTGAAATATTTTGTGATTTTTAATCAATTTTATAATATGTTTTTTTATAAAATTACAATAGTGTCAATTTTGACACTATTCATTTATTTGAATTTAAATAAAATAAATACAGAAGATATGTTCGAAATAAAAATTTTAATAGATTCCTAAAATGTCATATGTATCTTAAAAATTATTGGAGCACATTAAATAGTTCATATAATATTTATTTTATTATTTTTGAAACCATTTATTTGGTTTATCTCTTAATAAAATAAATACTACAACATTTTTGTATAATTATTTATTATACTTATATGTTGCATAAAAATTAAAAATAAAATCCTATGATGAAAATAAATCTATTACCTTTCACAATAATACTTTTACTCGAATTTATCATCTTAAAATCACAATATTTAAATTGTTATATTTATTAAATTATGAAGGTGACAACTTTGGCATCATTTAAAATAAAATAATATAAGTGTCATAATCGCTTTTATAAGGCTCCAAATGGTCAAATATTCGACCATTGGATGCTTATGGTTTAAATGTACATGGCCACTAAATTTTGGTTAGGTATTTGTGCATTTTATGGTCACTATTAGTTTAATAAAAACAATATTCTTGATTTTTCACTAGATAAACAATTTCTGCGTCACTATTGTGTCATAATTAATGATAATTATATAATCCCTAAAAATTATAAATAAATTTATATGATGTAGATAATTTCATTAGATTTCTGTAGACTATTCATGTTCTAAGTTTTATGAAGTTTATCACTAAATTAAAATTAATATACTTATAAGATTTAAGAGAGTGATATGTTGTCACTTTCTTTGGTTTTAATAATAATTAAGTTATTTTCATGGACAAATGTCCATTAAATGATTCTAATCCGACCCTTAGGTGATATGGGTCGAATTTTAGTCATCCAATAGGATTTTGACATTTGTTAGGGTAATTTTAAAATATTATATTTACCATTAATTACCCGATTTACCTTTAACTATGGTAAATAAAATTTACCGTAGTTACTATTCATAATTCCCAAAAATAAAAAGTAGCTTATTAACATAATTTGGACCCACTGATTCCAAATATGGAATCCATTTTTCTAAATTCAATACACAAAAGATGCAGAAATTAAATTAAAATTAATCCCGTTGTCGAAAGAAAACGGGTTTTTCTTTAGAACATTGCAAAAGATTGAATTGATTTAACCTACGAATTCAAGGTAAAATCAATGCTAATGACATACATTATATTAAATGGTAAAAATATATTCTATTTATACTTTAAAACCATTCAATATTATAATTTAACCACATAAGATATTACGATGAAAAAAGTTGTTTTTAATTAAAATATAGCGTGTTTTTACTATTCATTAAAATATGATAGTTATCGGAGAAATATCAAAACTTTATCTAATGTAAATTTTTATATCCTGATTCAAAAGAAGAATATTATTTTGTCAAATTGAACATATAAACATGTCAAAAACTATATTTAAAGTGGGTGCGCCATCAAAAGGCGGTAAAACTGCATTTTTTGAAAAATACTTATTTTACCCGAAAAATTTATTTTGTTCTTATACCATGTTCTAGAAATGTGTAAGATGAATAATAATGTTATAAAATTCAAAATTTAGTTAATACTAGTCATAACGGCTAGTTTATGACAATATTATAATAATATAACATTGTTTATTAAAACCCGGTATTGCGTACAACACACGCTATCGAGGAAGGTCACGATTGCGTGTAATGCAAGCCAAGTCAGGGTTGCGTATTGTGAAAGAATCCTTCGTTGTTTCGTATAACAGAATCCAACCATATTTCATTTATACATTTAATATATATATATATATACTCAATGTTGCGTAGAATAACTATTATCAAAATTGTGTGTAACACGGTCCAAGAATAGTGTTGCGTACACTGCAAGCTAATACGGTGTTGCATATAGCGCAGGGTAATCTTGGTGTAGAATACAACATAAGAAATTAATGAAATTAAAATAATATTTTTCATAAAATCTCGGGGTGTTACATTCTACCCCCCTTAAAATGAATTTCGCCCTTGAAATTCGTCGGGGTTATAAATGGTTTACTATTTGAAATTTTCTTTGATAGAAACCCACATCGTAAAAAGGAATACCAAAACTTATCTTTAAAAACAAAAGTATGAAACGTAATGGCTACCCAAATAAATTAATCACTGGGTTTCCACATAGGTGAAAATATGGATATGGAAGAGAAATCTAACCATCATGTTCTGATGGATAGTGGTAGAGAACATGGCTATGGAAAAGCTAGCAATCACAAAGCCATAAATTTGTGATGATCTGGGGTACCATCTGATTCATCGGGTATAAGGGCACTAGGACAACATTTTTTGTTTTCAAGATCATTTCCCTAAAGTTGAAAATTTGAATTAGAATAAATACTTACTTTATTTTGGTACAATCTCACTATTGTTCGTGCCTTGAACAATTTCCACTTCATCTCTTAAATAAATGAAGATGAATTTGTTATTCGTGAAGTGTTAGCAGATCATGTGATAGAATGACGGGTCATTCCATCTGTCTCAAACAAAAGGTTAACAAAAATTATATACATAAGTCGATCTATAGTGATATTAATCATATATTGTTCCTAAAATGGACTTATACTTCATATATCATACTGCTTAATATAATAAAACTAGTTTCTACTAAACAGGGACTTCATGTAGGCCAGTGGTAGGCGATAAAGGCCAGTCACACTTCAGTTGTGGGTTCGATTCCTACAGCCTTGTCCGACGCGATGGGTTGTCGCCCGTCCTGCAGGTTGTCCTTTTTCTAAAACTACATTACTATAACATCCCATCAATAATATCGAATAAAATAAAACTTCTATCCTTAAACAATACTCACTTATGTCCAACATAATCCATTTCAATCTTTAGGCTTATCCATAATACTGCAGTCCACTCTCATAACATAGTGAAAATGATTAAGAGAGATTTAATACCATCGTTGATCCCCATATATCATAAGATATGTTTTGTTGGTCACATTCCAAACATTCAAAGTCCTTAATCATGTATTCTCTTGAATACCTTAGTGAAAACATGAATGCAGTTTAAAGTTAACACTTTCCACATACCAAAATCCTCAAAATTCTATATACTCAAACCATGATATCACTTATTCCTTATATCAATCATGAGCTCATGAATACTATTAAACATTTCATTTTCTCGCATATCATCTTATTTCCAAAAAAATATCTCAATCACTTTGAATACCACATCAATAAATATTGCAATACTCAATGATACAACATTATTTTGGAATCCCATTACATAAACACTTAATCATTCCACCACATCGTTGTCATATTCAACATCGCCAATAGTGATCACATGTGACTTCCCTTTATCCTTTGCCTTAAGTGGTTGCTCATGTCGATCATCACTAACCCTTGGATTAGGGCATTGATTAGCATAATTCCCCATTTCCTTGCACTTGAAGCATTGAAGTGTTGGTGGTGCGTTCTCTGCAGTGTTTGCTTTATTCACATCATTAGAAACCCTTTTTCCATTACTTCGACACTCAGCTGCTCGATGACCTTCTTTTCCACACTTAAAATATTTTCTAGTCCCTTTAAGAAAATCTCCACCATGTTTCTTTCCACACTTTGTGAATAAGGAAACATTCATCTTCTTTTCACCATTATTCTGAGATTTCTCCTTGAACTCCATCTTTCGTTTCTTGTCAAAACCATGAGATAGATATGTAACACCAACTTCCATTTCTACCTTGATAGCACAACGCACAATTTCTTCATAGCTACTGAAGTCTCTTATAGCTAATGCCCTTCGAAGACTTGGTTTTAAGCCACTGAAAAATCGATCAACTTTACTTTCAGGTTGGATGATAATGCCAGATGCATACCTTGCAAGTCTTGTAAAATTCGCTTCATATATACCAACATATTCATCATCCTTTTGCTTTAGTTCAAGAAACTCCTTCTCCATCTTTGTTCGAAGAATACGGGGGAAGTACTTACTGAAAAATAAGTTCTTGAACTCGTCCCATTCCATGGACTCGATTTCATCCCTTTGCATCGTATTCTTAATAAGATTCCACCATTGATCAGCATCACCTTCCAAACGATACACTGCTAAGATGACTTTGTCATGTTCAGAACATTGAAGAACTGAAAATATCTTTTCAGTGGTACTGATCCATTGTTCAGCAACAAGTGGATCAGAAGACCCACTGAAAGAAGGTGGACGTTGCCTCATGAAGGACTCAATAGAATATTGTTCCCTTCTATGCTCATTTGGAAGTCCAGAATGATTCATAGCTTGTGTAAGTATAGCAATAAGATTTTTCACTCCATCTCCCATAACATTTGTTTGTTCAGGAGGACAATCATTGCATTGTCCATTGCATTGATCAACACGGTTCCTTCGGGTTCCAGCCATCGTCTAAAACCCAAAAAGAATAGTGTGAGAGGCAAGAATCATGCTAGGGAAAACAACATAATAAAGGGGGAGTACCTTCAATATCTAACATCTTAGGTTTAATTCTATGATCGTCAGCGTAATTCTAGTACTATAACCTATATGTATACTTAACCTTAGGGACATCCCTAGACATATCTTATAAATATCTCTAGGGATCTCACTAAAGTTCTTGCATCCTAGTTTCCAAAGGTTGACTAAACCTTTCCTCTGATACCAACTTTAGAGACCCGAAGCTTAACGTACATCGACATTACATTACATTTGCGGAATACTCAGTACATAACAAAAAACACACACACAAGGATCGTAATAGTTTAGTGTCTTTGGAAACTCGGAATATAATCTTCTAATCGTGGTGAAAGATCTTCAAAATCTCCCATAAAGATCTTCCTTTTTTTTACCTAAAACCTTTCTTTATATCCTGGGGAAAAGAAAACATAAAAGGGTGAGCTCAAATGCTCAGTAAGGGTAAACAAAAGAAATATCAATCACATCATATACATAAGCACATAACTTTTGGAAATCCTAACCTGCAAAAGAGATCATAATTTCATAACATGGGGTAAATCATGGCAGTGAAATGTAATCACAATAATCATAACTTAAAACATGAAACTTTGTGGCATTCACACATAATCATAGAGAATCATTTCTTGTTAGTCAAGACTCATTTCCAAGACTATCTTAGTGGACAAAGTCCCTTTCTGAATCGAGTAACCCTCGTTTCAGTCCTGTTTCACTGAACCGGTATAACCTACCGTTCCAGCCCTGTCTATCTCATGAGATATAAAATCTTTACCCAATGCATTGGAGGGAGATATAGGTCCCACCCATCTTATAATGAATCCTTTCTATGTGTGCCACATAATCATAAACCATACATCATAGCGTAACCCATGTAATAAAATTGGAATTCTTAAACAACATGACATCATAAAACCATTCATATAAGATAAAGGAATTCATAAAAATGTTTACATCACAACATAATAAAATCCATGTAATAATAGGGATAAAAACAGAACCCTTTTATTATCTTATATGGAAAATAATTTTGATAAAATACTTGAACTTCATTCTTGAGAAAAATATCCTTTCTACTTCAAAAACACTTTTCCTTTCTTAACATTTCATACAATTTTAAACTAAAAGAAGTTGATTAAAAATAAACTTGAATACTTGTAAAGGAAGCTTCTTGTAAATAATGTTTTATAAATCCATTCATTCCGTATAAGTAAAAAAACATTCTTCGTACTTTTGTCGGAAAAGTCAAAAAGTACATCGTACGGAAAATGACAAAAGATTCCTTTCATCTCTTTTACTAAAAACTCACCGAAGGGTAAAATTGTATTTAAACAATTGTAGTTGGATGGAAATAATATTACATATTTATGAAACATGGATGTGGATGATAAAATACACCCCAGTAAATACTTACGAATAAACAATCTCGGATAAAAATGAGATTGTGATATTTCCCTTACCTTAGGTCTGATTTGCTTTGTATGTGTCCGAAGCTCCTGTATAATGGTTTAAATATTGTTATTGACTTATTCCAGAATCATACATATTGATATGATATCATATATGGTCATATTCTTAGCTTCTTGTTAGTAATATTTCATTGTTACTTGTTACTTGGGTCTTTATTGCCTTTTGTTCTTATGCGTGTTTTTCCGAATAAATTCTTATTCTTCTTTTAAAGTTATAGATACCTTATATCCAGAATGGTATTAGTGTAACATATATCATATTTATTCATTCAATTCATTTATATAATTACTATGTAATGATGATCATGTAGAACGAGTCGCATCACATCGTGGAGACGGTATTCCGTACGTACGCACGAGTGATGATATCGTTCCTATGATCGTGGAATTGTATTGGAGTACATATATATTATTTCAGTATCAATATTAATTTATAATAATCATAAATAGTTACTCATCACACCATTATACCCATCCTTGTAAGGTGGTGGTGGAAAATAGATTACACCACGGCGTGGAGACGGTATTCCGTACGTACGCACGCGCGGTGATTTCATTTTTCCGTAGGATGGATAGAAGGTGAATTAGGGTTGTTTCATATTTATAATAACATATCAGTATGTATGTAATACTGATGTTATTAATTTATCATGAAACAACTAAAGAAGAAGAAGTTGAAGAAGAAAGAAATTGAAAAGATCGGTAACAGATATTACATCTTCTTTGGAACGCTTCTTTGAATCCTCCACTTAGGGAACTAATATTGGTCTTTGAAGAAGACCAGGACCTCTAGGATTATTCTAGGGAAGTGGAGAGGATAAAATGGCAGGGGTTGGCCGAGATTGAGTGCTCAATTTGGTGTGAGGAGGAGGGGGAGGAGGTGCCCTTTTATCAGGGAGGAGAGGGGCACCTTTGGAATTCTTAAAAATATTAATTTATAATAAATCTAACCCCACATAAAAACCTCCAAAAATGACTCATATTCGAATATTAGATAAGATAAGGTTGTAATAGCATCAACCAATAGAATTTAGACATGTTAGGAATTTATTTTAAACATTATCAACATGATTTATCCTTATTTAATCAATTTAATTTTATTTGTGGTAATAACATTCTAATTTTTAAATTATAACAAATAATTACTTATTTGTTGTGAATTGTCCATAATTGGATTCTTAATAACATTTTAGATCATATAAATTTAAATTTATAATTTTTAAATATTTTTTGATTTTTAATCAATTTTATAATATGTTTTTTTATAAAATAACAATAGTGTCAATTTTGACACTATTCATTTATTTGAATTTAAATAAAATAAAATAAATACAGAAGATATGTTCGAACTAAAAGTTTTAATAGATTCATAAAATGTCATATGTATCTTAAAAATTATTGGAGCACATTAAATAGTTCATATAATATTTATTTTATTATTTTTGAAACCATTTATTTGGTTTATCTCTTAATAAAATAAATACTACAACATTTTTGTATAATTATTTATTATACTTATTTGTTGCATAAAAATTAAAAATAAAATCCTATGATGAAAATAAATCTATTACCTTTCACAATAATACTTTTACTCGAATTTATCATCTTAAAATCACAATATTTAAATTCTTATATTTATTAAATTATGAAGGTGACAACTTTGGCATCATTTAAAATAAAATAATATAAGTGTCATAATCGCTTTTATAAGGCTCCAAATGGTCAAATATTCGACCATTGGATTCTTATGGTTTAACTTTACATGGCCACTAAGTTTTGGTTAGGTATTTGTGCATTTTATGGTCACTATTAGTTTAATAAAAACAATATTCTTGATTTTTCACTAGATAAACAATTTCTGCATCACTATTGTGTCATAATTAATGATAATTATTTAATCCCTAAAAATTATAAATAAATTTATATGATGTAGATAATTTCATTAGCTTTCTGGAGACTATTCATGTTCGAAGTTACATGAAGTTTATCACAAAATTAAAATTAATATACTTATAAGATTTAAGAGAGTGACATGTTGTCACTTTCTTTGGTTTTAATAATAATTAAGTTATTTTCATGGACAAATGTCCATTAAATGATTCTAATCCGACCCTTAGGTGATATGGGTCGAATTTTAGTCATCCAATAGGATTTTGACATTTGTTAGGGTAATTTTAAAATATTATATTTACCATTAATTACCCGATTTACCTTTAACTATGGTAAATAAAATTTACCGTAGTTACTATTCATAATTCCCAAAAATAAAAAGTAGCTTATTAACATAATTTGGACCCACTGATTCCAAATATGGAATCCATTTTTCCAAATTCAATACACAAAAGATACAGAAATTAAATTAAAATTAATCCCGTTGTCGAAAGAAAACGGGTTTTTCTTTAAAACATTGCAAAAGATTGAATTGATTTAACCTACGAATTCAAGGTAAAATCAATGCTAATGACATAAATTATATTAAATGGTAAAAATATATTCTATTTATACTTTAAAACCATTCAATATTATAATTTAACCACATAAGATATTACGATGAAAAAAGTTGTTTTTAATTAAAATATAGCGTGTTTTTACTATTCATTAAAATATAAAAGTTATCGGAAAAATATCAAAACTTTATCTAATGTAAATTTTTATATCCTGATTCAAAAGAAGAATATTATTTTGTCAAATTGAACATATAAACATGTCAAAAACTATATTTAAAGTGGGTGCGCCATCAAAAGGCGGTAAAACTGCATTTTTTGAAAAATACTTATTTTACCAGAAAAATTTATTTTGTTCTTATACCATGTTATAGAAATGTGTAAGATGAATAATAATGTTATAAAATTCAAAATTTAGTTAATACTATTCATAACGGCTA
This sequence comes from Viscum album, assembly GCA_963277665.1. Lineage (NCBI taxonomy): Eukaryota > Viridiplantae > Streptophyta > Magnoliopsida > Santalales > Viscaceae > Viscum > Viscum album. The sequence goes on from OY728159.1 coordinate 1,646,225,984, forward strand.
GTTCATGACAATATTATAATAATATAACATTGTTTATTAAAACCCGGTATTGCGTACAACATACGCTATCGAGGAAGGTCGCGATTGCGTGTAATGCAAGCCAAGTCAGGGTTGCGTATTGTGAAAGAATCCTTCGTTGTTTCGTATAACAGAATCCAACCATATTTCATTTATACATTTAATATATATATATATATATATACTCAATGTTGCGTAGAATAACTATTATCAAAATTTTGTGTAACACGGTCCAAGAATAGTGTTGCGTACACTGCAAGCTAATACGGTGTTCTGTATAGCGCAGGGTAATCTTGGTGTAGAATACAACATAAGACATTAATGAAATTAAAATAATATTTTTCATAAAATCTCGGGGTGTTACAATGTTTGCTGATGATATTTTGATTTTCACAAATGGAAGGCACAATTCCTTGATCAATATCATTGAGATCTTGTCTATATATGATTTATTGAGTGTAAAAAATATTAATTCCTCAAAGAGTCATGTGTTTATCTCAAATAAGTGCTCTGGAAGGTGTTGTAGAGAAGTGAAAGATATTACTAGTTGTCCTTAAAGGCAGCTTCTGATCCTATACCTCGGTGTCCTGATCTCAAGTGGCCACATCAAGAAGCAGCACTTCCATGATATTGTTAACCACATTATGGGTATAATATTCAATTGAAAAAATAAGTTACCATCCTTTGGAGGATGGGTTACATTAATCAACAATGTGATCACCTATATTCTGATGCATATTTTCTCTATTATCAAGCCACCAAAAGGTGTTGTGGATAAATTGGAGAGAATTATCTAATTTTTTCTGTGGGATGATAATCACACGAGGCTCTTCCACTGGGCTTCTTGGAATTGTACAAAAAAACCGGTTTTTTAAGGGGGTGTTGTTCTCCGGGATATCAAGGAAGCCATCTTGGGTATGCATGGTCAGTTAGCTTGGGAGATCCTGGTTGGGGAGTCTCTGTGGGCGAAATTCTTCAGAGATCATTATGGCCAAGCTCTAGGCGATCACAGTTCTCATTCCTCAGACCTGGAATGCTACATGTTTTATCATCTTGAGCATCTCAAAGACCACACGCGATGGATCATCGTTAAAGGGGATATCAATTTTTGGGAATTAAATTGGTCCGGTGAGAAGCTGTTCTTTTCAAAATTTCCTTCCCTGAATATTACTTTCAACGAAGCTATAAAACATCATGAACTCATTCAAACAACCTTGAATCCTACTCAGATTGAGGTTTTTTAAAGTATTGTGATGAATGATACTCCTGATAAATGATGTTTCATCAGATCGTGTTTGGGCAGGTTCAACTCACGGGATTACAAGGGCCTTCTCCATACCGAGGATACTTCAGATGAAGGGACTTAGGTGGTATGGTGCAATGAGATACTGGCTAGAATGAATTTCCTAGTTTGGATAATTAGAAACAAGTAAATTCCAACAGATGATAACATACAAAGGAAGAGAATCTCATTGGCATCTCGATGCTTTTGTTGTGAGAGTCTGAAGGTGGAGATGATGCTTCACTTATTTTTTTCATAATACCTAGGTTGAATATATCTCGTCATTCTTCTCTCCCCACCCATGCATGGATGAAAATAATGTATCCATGAAGGGTTTCTTGGCCTCTTGGTTTCAAGGATCTGGAAGAAGAACTATGGAGCGCAAGGTGCAAACCATTATCTTATCCACGATATACTAGACTATTTAGGATGCTCTCAACCATGTCTGGCTCAGTTCCAGTCATTTTCTATTATTCATAAAGATGCGGTCAAGGTCCCTTATTGTATATTTGGCTTTGATTCCAAAGGGGGTCCAAACCTCCACCATGATATGAAATCTCATCAATGTTCCCTGCAATCAGGTTAGGGTGTACGGATAGTGGGTTAAATGGGAACCTTGTACTAGTGGTATCAAACTCAATATTGATGGTTCTTTCACAGAAGGAATAATGAGGGGCGGTGGGGTTCTAAGGGACTTCCGGGGATCAGTATTCCTTGGGATCAGTGCCTTTTATGGTCCTAGAAACTCACTCAGTGCAGAATTTCAGGCTCTTCTTTCAGGTTTGAGAGTTTGTAGATGGAAGGGACTTCAGGTGAAAAAGAATGAATTGGATTTAGAAGTTCTTGTAAAGTCTATTCAAGGGCGCTATTTGATGCCTTGGGAGCTAACCTACCTTATATGTAGATGCATTGTGGAAACCAATCAAGGGTTTATGATCCATCATAGTTGGAGGGAGATGAACTTCGCAGCGGATGCACTAGATCTTATGGGTAGGCAAAAAGAGGACATGTTAATTTACAATTGTCTGGACCAGCTTCTTAATGATTGCAAGAGTATTGTCCAAGGGGATACCCTTTTTTTCATCATTTTCGTCCTCCTTGAGGGTGGTCGGGTCCTTGTTTTTGTTATTTCCATCTTTTAAACCAAATAAAAAACATCTTTTAGTCATGAAAGAATCATCAGAAGAGTGGAACTTGATGGATCTCTTTTCACAGCTTCATATTGGAGTCTGGGAATCATGGGATGAGGATTAATTGGCCTATTTTTAGTTGAAATACTTTCTTCTCAAGAAAATTATTTAATAACAACATCTTGATGATGATTTCCCTATCATTATAGACTCTCTTTATAGTGGGAATATCATGCATGACTTTCCATTCTCCACAGAGAGAATTATATGTCACTAGAATCATTTTGTTATATCCTAATCAATAAGGAAAGTTGTGATGAGATATTTCTATAGCATCTAGTGGGTAGTGAAACCAGGAACAAGAAAGATGTTCTAGGACATGTTGTATAGATTTTTGTGGCTAGGTATGACATGGGGCATTGAAAATTTATCTCTCATTGTAATATGTTCCAACAGTTCAAGGTCAAGCATCAGAATAATTTGGATTTTCATCAGCCACTTATAGTGCCAATATAGAAGTAGGATGATATGTCTATTGAATTTTTGGCTGGGTTGTTGTATACCCAGATAAAGAATAATGTTAAATTGGTTTTCATCAATCGGTCGAAAAAATTGGCTCACTTTGTACCCATTTGTGATATAACCAAAGTTGAGGAGTTGGGAAATTTATATGTGAAATAGATTGTTCATTTTCATATAGTTCCATTAGCTATTGTCTCTGATAGGGATCCTCAATTTACTTCCCAATTTTGGAGATTCCTTTATGAGGAACTAGGATCTTAGGTCTATTTGATAAGGACATATCATCTGTAGTCAGATGTCCAAAAGAAAAGAGCTATACTAATTCTTGATTATATGCTCCACTCCTACATTATCAACTTTGGTGGGTCTTGGGATGACCATCTAGGGATAGTTGAGTTTTCTAATAACAATTGTTACCATTCCATGATTAGAATTGCTCCTTTTGAGGCCTTGTATAGACAAACTTATAGATCTCCATTGTGTTGGTCAAAGACTAGTGAAAGATCCTTTATTAGACATAGATTGGTTCAAGAGGAAAAAGAAAAGATATACTTGATTTGTCAGAGAATTTTGATGGAAAAAATCCGATATAAATCTTATTCTGATCATCGTCGCAACCTATTGAAGTTTTCAGTTGGTGAACAAGTGTTCTTGAAAGTTTCACCTTGGTTGGGTCCTTGACAGATTGGGAGATAGAGGAAACTTTATCCTCATTTTGGGGGACCTTTTGAGGTTTTTGTGAATGGTGGAAAAGTCTATTACTGTTTAGAATTTCCACTGCAACTAATGTCAACACATAATGTGTTTTGTGTATCTTAGCTCCGAAAGTATCTATCTAATCCATCTCATGTTCTGAGCTAGAGTTATCTTGAGGTCAAAAATTATTTATCTATGACTAAGTACCCAGTCCGGATAGTTGATTCTGAAACCAAGGTACTTCATGAGAGTAATATACCTTTGGTTTATGATCTATTGTAGAAAAATTCTGATTCTCATGATATGTGGGAGAGGGAAGAATTGATGAGAGAGTAGTGGCCTCATATTTCTGACAAGAGATATTTTTATTAAGATTTATGGTGACATAAAAGATTCCATGGTTGTGAGTTTGTAACATCTTATTACTGATTTCAGGTATTCTTAAATTCCTCTTTTGAACAAGACTTGTCTGGGATTTATTTGGGGATGTTTTATGTGAAAATTTTCGAAATCTTGAATGTTTTTGGACTATGGATGGTTGGAGGATGGTTTCCCAAACTTTTTTCCCTATCAATATAAAATGTGAAAACCTGAAAATTGGGGATTTTAAAGGCCAAGACATGGTTTGAAAAACCTTTCACCCACCGATGAGAAACTATGCCACCCATTAAAAGGGGATCATAGTTAGATCTCACTGTTTTTCTATCCATGTGGCCCTACCCAAATAATTGTCCCAACTAACTGTGCATATTGGATGTTATAATCCAAAAATTATTTTTAAATTCCTGAAACCCTCTTTGATGGTTCCCGATGAACCTATTTTGACCTATTACAATTTCTTCTTCTAAGGGATCTCCCAAGAGGTGATTTTGGCCCCTCTACACCCTTAAAAAAGTGTATCGAATCTTGGAAAACAATGTTTGATCTCAATTCGGTAGGTTTCCTCTTCCTGTTCTCTTTATCATGCTCTCTCTTATTTTCTCCCTAGGGTTTTTTAGATTTCTATGTGTTGTTAAAGGATATAATATCCACTATTTTAGAGCTTGGATCTAAGTTTGATTCTTAGATATAATTTTCCAATGTTCTTTATCAAAGTATTCTGATTAGGGCTTTGCTATTTGAGATCTAGTTATCCCATGGTAGGTGTTTCTATTACAACAACCAATTTCTATTAACCCTAAAATTATTTATTTAAATTAAATTTCATGATTTAAATTCAATTTCTTGATATAAATGAAATTTCTTTCAATTGGTTGGTAAAAAAACTTATTCCACTAAATTATGGTTTTGAAATTTTATTTTGGCATGAATTTTAGAACCCCCCCCCCCAATTCTATTGAATTAGGGCGTATTTGTGAAATTGATAATTTTTTTTGAATTTCAAAATTCTGAGTTAAAATTTTGAAATTTATTTGACATTGGTATTTGAGAAAAATATCTTAGATTTATTTTTCATAGAAACCAAATGGATTTATCTTTGCAAAAGAGATGATTTTATTAAAAACCCGTTTTTTTTAAAATGAAAATTGAAATATTTTAAATGGGATAATGGGATGAATTTTATTTTAAGTAGTCTTAAAATAAATTTCCCATCATCAATTTGAGTTAGATAACATAGAATCCTAGGCAGTTAGATAGTTAGTTGTTGAGATTACACTCTATTATTAATAACACTAGCAATACATAAATACAAGATGTCACATCCTCAAGGGAATGACAATGTGTCCCCCTTGGTTAGTATTGGGAAGGAAGTGTGTGTACACATATTACAATGAAAACTATTTGAGTGTGAGGGATTTCCATATCCTAGAACTATCTTACATTTTTGCACATGACCATGTTTCAAATTTTTGTGTATTTGAAATATATTCCATTTTTTCATAAAATGATTTAAATGAATTATGAATTTATATAAACTATTAAAATAAAATTTTTATTAATAATTTTGTTTAAAGTATTTACATCATCTAAAATGTAAATCATGATTTGTTTTAAATATTATTTTTTAACTTCCAAGCCTATTTATTTGAAATTTAAATCATTATTCGGTTAATTAAATGTTGTAATCTTTTATGGAATCCACTGTGAGACCCTACTGGGATTTTAACTCACACCCTAACTATGCCTTCGGGTGATTCTAGATTATCTCCTTCTAGGTTCAAGCAAGGGTAAGGTACCACTTGGAGGTGGTAGTTGATGTTGATCCCTAGGTAGAGAGATTTGTGTACATTGGGACTTGGGTTGTTTACCTTCCTATTTTCTAGTACTTTTCTATAGTACTTTGGGTTTTCATTCATGTTGGAATTCTGGTACACTTCTCCCTGTGAAGTTTTTATTGTATGTATACTGAATTATTTATCATTATCCTATTTTGTTTGTTAAATTTTTCCCCACATTTATATTGTTTGATCCCAGGTGCTAGTTGACAACCTGTGGGGATTAGAAATGCCCTTCAAGACATGTTAGAGCTGACTCAATTATCAAGTTACCAGGGTACCTAGGATGGATCGTGACATAATGTGTTTAAATAAATAAAAAAACTAGTTTTAACTACCACCTTACACTCCAATAGATGAGGCAGTATTTTAGATGTGTTTTTTCTATGGAAAAAATAATAATTTTGAAAAACCATGCTGAATTTGATACACATTTAAGTTTTGGTTGTTTTTTCAGGTAATTTTAACTACTAATTTGAAGCTTATCTATAAAAACATGGAATACAACAGGAACTCAGTGCCCCATACACACCTAAAAATAATGGTGTAGCTAAATGTAAGAACAAATGTTTTGCGGATATGTCTCATATAGTGTTGGATATGAATGATACTTCTCATTATTTTTGGAGAGAATAAATTGGTATAACAGTCCATATCCAAAAGCGTTGTTTACCTAGACCAAATTAATATACGTTACCTTATGAGATTTTTTATAAAAAAATCTCTATTATTTATTTATCTTCATGTGTTTGGTAGCCCTTGTTTTATCAAGGATAAATGTGAGAATCTTAGAATGTTTTAAAATCAAGGTGATAATGGCATATTTCTTGGATATCCTTTAAATGGAAAGGGTTATCATTATTTCAATAAATAATATGGGAGGATCATTTGTTATTCTAATGTGAAAGTGTTGGAGTAATCAAATAATAAAGATACATAGGAAAAATAATGTTCCATAAGTGATGATGATCTTGGTTTTATTAATCATCGTGATGAAATTTAAGATAGAGATGAAAATATTAAATATTTACATGTTAGTGAAGAAGTTTCATCCATTTCATGTGATAATGAGAAATCTTACACATCTCACTCACGGATGAGAAGTCATGTTTAAGTATAATACATCATTAGGAATCATGGATAGTATGTTAAAAATAATATTACCATGAATACTATAACTCATACCTCATTGTATTCACAAATTCAACCTATAGATTTTGAATAAGTAAATAATAATCACAAATGGGTTGATGCTATGAATTAATAAATGTAATTAATTGAGAATAATTATACATTGGAGTTGGTACCCAATCCTAAAAAAATATTTTCATTAGGAAAAAGTGTGTGTTCCAAAAAAAATTGAATGAAAAGGGAGAATTAGTGACAAATAAATTTAAACTTGTTTGAAAAGGATATTCATAGGTTGAAGAAGTTAATTTTGATGATACCTTATCACTGATTTCAAGGATTTAAAACATTTTAGTATTTATTTATATTATTTCTCAATGAAAATACAATATATTTTAAATGGATTTCAAGTATATCTTCCTCGATTGTGAGTTATAAGAGGGGGTATATATTAAGAAAATATGTGTTTTATTTCATAGAGAAAATCTGAACTTTTTATAATGGTTAAAAAAGATTTATATGGGTTTAAACAAGCACAAATATCTCGATATTCTAAGATGTATGCCTATTTGGATAATTTTAATTTCAAAAAAGGAATGGTGGAATACAATCTCTATAAAAAATATAACAAAGTGGTGTCTCTTATTTTTAATGTTTATATACATGAACCTATATTTTTTGTAAATGGTGAAGAAGTGTGTGATGGGTTTGATAGAGAGATGAAATATTTCTTTTAAATATCTATGTTTAGAGAGATTAAATACTTTCATGGATTTAAAATCACTCAAAATAAAGGGTAAGTTTTTTGTTCTCAAGATAAGTATGCTAAGGAAAAATTGTATTTTTTATCATTTATGATTTAAAGCTTGTTTTCACAGCCATTTAAGTGGAAACTATTTTATCAAAAGATGAGAAATGAAAGGATATTGACGCTATATTATTCATAAATAATATTAGAAATTTGTTATATTTCACAAATTAAAGGCCATATTTAGTGTATACTATTACATTTTGTTTCATGTATCAAAGTGAAATAATAGAGTCCAATTTGGTAGAAGAAAAATGGATTCTTGAATATATTAAAGGAAGAATTGATTTTGGGATGAAATATGATAGCACATAATTGACTAATATGTGTGGTTGTACATATAAATTTTTGATGGGTCATTTTGATGGTAGTAGACCCAATTCCGATGGAGTTTTCTCCTTGGGTGAATGGTGTGTGTGTTTGCAGATAAAGAATAATAGTTTGGTGAATTTAAGCACCACTAAAGACTAATACATGGATGCAACTAATTTCATGACTCAATTAATGTGAATGAAAATGTGGTTAGAAGTCATAGAAGTGGGAGTAAAGTTACAAATTCTTCTAGGATCTGATAATAATAGTTTTATTTTTTCCATGAAATCCAATTCAACATTTGGGAGCAAAGACGTTGATATTGAATATGACATTATCTTGGATTTTGTGGAAAGAAATGAATTGAAGTTGGATTTTTTTCCATTAAATGAGAAATAAATGATGTGTTATACAAGCCATTATCTATAGAATAATTACATCATATAATTTTGAGATTAGGTGTTCAACATTATTCATTACAGGGCTAAGGTATGGTATTTGGTGCCCTATCTTTTCTTATCTTTGGATATTAGTGTCATAGGGGGAGAAAAATGACAAAATAAATCTTTATTTAAATTTATCTCATGTAATTTTGTGTAAGTGGTATAATATTTTGAGTGGGAGTAACTATTTATATGTTATTCTCTTGTGGGTGGGGAGAGGTATATTTTTAGAGAGTTCTTGAAGGGGTAAAGATGTGATTTCATCATTATGCATGTTTGTAAACTATTCTAACAATTTTTTGAATTTGATGAAGGGTTTTTAAAGATAATATTTAGTGTTAAGTGAATATTTATGATGAATTAATATTTATGAAGTAATATTTATGATATAATGGATTTTTTAGGTGGTATGACACCAACATGATAGGTTTAGATGTTAAGGTTTGAAAGATATAGATCATTGTTATATTATGGGAAGTATGGTATTATTTATTCAATATTATTATTTCACACACCATGTTCACTAATATAGGTTTATAATTATTAAATGATTATCCATTTATAAGTATTCAGAGTTTTGTAGTAATTTTTATTCATTTTAAGGGAAAAAATCCAAATGGGGGGTTTTTCAAGACCAAGAGGTGTTGATATGTTTTTGTGAAAAGTTGGTGATAGAGTTTGGGGTTGATTTGATTACTTGTTTTTTATTTTATTTTTAATACTTAAATCAAGTTCAAAATCACATTTATTGTTTGTTGAAGAGATTTGGTTAATAATTATAAGAATTATTAACCCAAATCATAGTGTTTAGATATTATGGAAGGAGTTCCTAATGTAAGAAGATTGAAGGGATTAGCAGAAGGGGTTCCATGGTGAAATAAACGTTTTACACTGTTGAAGTTGTTTATATAAGATAGAATACACTAAAATTTATTTAATTAATATCCCATTTTATCTGAATCTAAATAGTAATTGGACCAGCGGCTCCATGTGATATCATGTACGCTTCTCCATATTTCAGAGGTTGTCGATTAGTAACATGGGTTTAAGATGGTTCTGTGGGGAGACTATACCATTGTATCAGATTAAATAATAATAGGAATAATGAAATAAACTGCTATTATACACATCCATCACATCAAAGTACACGGAAAAGTAAATATCTATACAAGTTATAGAAAGTAAAAAAGATGACATATGGCATACAAAATATACCACCCACTACGCAGCCACATGTACAAACTAGTATAAAAGATAAAAAAGGAAAGATACTCCATGACATATCCAAGTCATATCACACCCTAATCTCTTAACTCATTTGATCCATCCCACTTTACTGTTTTATCCTATTCCTTATCCCAAACATGTTTCAGTAATAATCATATGATCGATGCTCATGTACCGATGTGAAATAGTGGACCAAGAAGTGTGTGAGTACAAAACTTAGTAGGCCACTGAAAATGAAGTCCAGTACTAGCCAACATATTCTATGACATGTTATTATGACATTATAAACTATAACATTTAATGATATAATGTTTTAAATAAAAAAATAAAAAAACACCACAATCAATCATCATGTCTAGGAACCTGATCAATCATACCTACTTCAGCCAATGTTAGAGTGTCTCTGGGCATGTTGTGATTAATTCTCAAACTAAGTAACATGGAGGATCCAAATATAAGGTATCCCCAAACACATCCTTTATACTATGGGGTAACATCCCATAGTAGTCTAAACATTTATACTCCAAATCTGTGGTAGCTTCAAAAATAATCCTCACGAATCTAGGGGCGTAAACCGTGATAGTCCAATATCCAAGATCCAAATCCTTGGATACTCCAAACAGTATCCTTAGGACTCCATGGATATAACCCTCTAAAACCTATCATCTGAGAACCAAATCCATGGCATCTTGAACACCAAGATCCAAATCCATGGTAGCTCCAAATATTATCCTCGTGACTCTGGAGACATAAGTCATGATAGTATAATAGCTGAGCTATAAATCCATAGCCACACCAACACCAAGCTCCAAATCCATGGGTGATCCAACCATAAATTCAGTCTCGAAATACATGGGATACACAATAATAAATCTATCTCTAAAACCTTATAATCCCAACCATATCGCATATTCCCTAAGGGAACATACCAATTCAAATATTAATAAAGAAGGATAGGGTAATACAACATTTAAAAACCTACCATCGCCATTTATTGGTCACCACACCCACTCAGGTTCATCTTCTTATCAGGGTACCTATTGTACTCACCTTAGTTAAAAAAATGGAGGCACCCCACTTGGATTACTCACTTTCAAATTAGTCTTGGTATATCACCCAATGCACTAAGAATGTTTCACACCTATGCATCAACAATAGGGTAGCATAGCCTCAATAACTATATTTCAATTTTACACATAGGTAATGGTTAAATAGATATACCTTGACCTATCTCGGTCCTCAATGTCACTCAGTTTTAGTTCACTCACCCAGCATGATCTATGTATTCCTAGGGTATATCCACCAAGGCATGGTCACCAAAAATAGGGAAAGGGTCACTCATCCCACACTCTTCTCAATAAACCATTAACTCAAAGACATAGAAGGGGCCTTCTAAGGTCTACCTATTTAATTGTTTTTATATCCACACCAACTATCTTATTAGAGGTGTTACAAGTCCCTATGTATGGGATAAAAATTTATAGTAGGTTCAGAATCACCTCTTAATAGGTTTAGTAGCTACCAAGTATCTGAAAGGTACCACCTAGTCCACTTGGTCTAATAATAAAAAGTCACAAATAATCTCCTTTAGGAGGAAAAGGGATCATACTCTAGGGCCCCTATTTCTCATAAGGCCTCGTCACCCCCCTCAAGGCTTAGAAGGTCACAAATAATCTCAATGGTCAAGCCTCGACCATTGGTGGACATGATATTGGTCTAGTGCACAAGGCCTTATATGGGCCCTAGAATTTAGTTTAGTTCTCTCATAATGATCGATATATTTTCACATTTAACTTAAATTAAAAATAAAATTTAAAAAAATACTCAAATTTTATGAAGTTCACCTTCTCCTGTAGCGATACCACACACCTAATTCCACATAAACAAAAAATAAAAACCATATAGATAGAACACGAGAAAACCTACCTCAATTAGTTCATTTCTCATTTATTTCCAAGGATTGAAAAAATTTCCAAGTCTAGACCAAGCTCGATTGAGCTAAAAAATGTCTAATCCAAACTTTCATCAATACATATGCCATTAACCAATCCAAACATCCATAATTAGTTAATTAAACATTTATAATTAATAAATTAATTAAATTAGACTTTCTATAATTTTGAATAGCTCAATAAGATTTAGTCATCTGCTAAAACCTCAAACCATGGGGTGATGGTCCCCCCAAAACACCCTTATTCCCAATCTAAGCCAAACACCCAACATTTATCACTAAAACCCGTATCATTTCAATTATGTTTTTCTAAAAAACCAAATAAAAACCATAATGGTTTTATACCTTGTCAAATATCCATGAAATTGGGTAAATATAGGGTCTCAAGACACCCATATAATAATAAAAACGAAAGACCCATGTCATCGATATGATTCTACCATGCTCATATAGAATCATAATAAAACCCTAAGATAAGAGAAAATAAAATTAGAATGATAGGAATAGATGAAGAGCATAACATTCCATTGGGTGAGAAATTACTTTATTCACTAAATAATCAACCTATAATTTCCCCAAATATGGGGGGAATTAATAGACAGAGGAGAAGGAGTTCATCTGAGTCATGTGTGAGTTGAAGGAGAAGAAATTACCCCATTTTAATTTTCATATGGGTGAAAAGGGTAAAAACAATTTTAATGGGACACATAGTTTGGGAATATGGTTTTCTAAACCATGTTCCAACTATACGATAAGCTCTATCCAAGAATACCCATGTTGTATGGTTGGGCTATATAGTTTACCAAACCATTCATTGACTATGTGAATTGGAACTATATCAATCTTCAATATTTCTCATGGTTTGTCTATAACCATTCAAAAACTGAGTTCCATTCCCCAAGTCCAACCAAAGATTCTTGGTTCACCCTAGATTTCACTTGGTTTTCCCAATACCATGAGATAACTATGATAGATAATCAGGAACTATATAAATTGAACCAAAACCCTTTAATGATCAGGGTGCTGTAAAGGTTGTCATAAATTGTGCACCTTGGCCAAAAACTAATAAAATCCTAAAAATAACTTGAAACTCTTGAGACTCACTTGAGAACCCAAATTCCCTCTCAGGTTTCAAATCATACCATAAGACATATGTTTAAGACATAAAAATTTTGGAATTTAATTTCAAACCCAAATTCAAAATCTGGTCTATCAACCAAAAAAAATGAAAAACTGTTATGAATTCAAAATGTCTATAAGGACATGAGGCATTAATATTCCCATGTTTTATCATGTTGAAATCAAGTTTGATCATGTTTTAGAATAATTTCCATGCTGTGGATATGAATAACTAGGTAGTGGGATGAAAATGTGTCATACAGGGCCTCACACTGTAGAGAAAGTAACCAAAAAATAGAGGCTTGACAGGGGACTCCACACCATAGTGAAATTCCACACCGCAATACATGAAAATATGGATTTCAGGCGTTCCTATATAATTTTGGACCTCCAAATTTCTAATCATATTCCATTTTTCATTTAGCAAAAAATATGGATGACTACATTTTAGTTCTTAGATCATGCTGCTGAGGAGGCTGAGTAATTTTTTATGGATCAAGAAAATTTGGGACCACCACACTGTAGAGTTATGATCATGCCACAATGTGTTCAGATAGTTAAAAAATTATTAGTATGAATTACCACCTCACAACTAAAGGGAAGAGTATTCAATATATAAGTTTTTTTCTAGGAAGATCTAGGTATTTCGAACAATCATTCTGACTTGGAGTCACATTTAAATTTTTGTGGTTAGTTATTCCTATTTTAACTACCAATTAAAATCTCATGGTCATGATTTAATTGGATGTGATCCAAGGGCTATGTTTGAATAATAGGATTTTAATTTTAAATTCAAATTCAAATATAAATAATTTAAAAAAGATTAAATTTTTTATGTGCATATTGTAGTGTAAATTTTGAAGAAAAGGTAGAAAATGGTAAATGGAAGATGAAGTTGTTGATATGTTTTTATTATCTGAAGTAGAAGAAGAAATTAATAAAGAAGAATATAACAGTGGTTTTTTTCATGTGTTGTGCATACAAAGTGAAGAAGAAACTTATTCTTTTACAAGTTTGAAAGATAATTTCTAATTGTTTCATGAATTGAATATAGAGTGGAAGAGGAAGATTTCATCATAATTAACAACATAGAGTAAGTCTATTTGGTTAAGTAATTTATTGATGTCGCCCATGCATTTATCATTTTAAAGTGCACGATTAACTTGTGTGTGGGATAAACCAAAGCATAGTCAAGAGACATGAAAACATGGGTTTTAAGGTTATACCCTACTCTTTTTACTCACATGATGATTTTTGTGGGTAGTGTGATCTTGGAGGAATCCATATCACACCAATTTATCCTTATAATATTGAGATGTGAAACTAGTAAATATTCTATGTTCCCTTTTGTTGGTGTGTTCTTGGGTGAGGTACAATAATCCTCATTAAATCGTAATAGGTGGTGAAGTTTATTTAAAAATAAATATAAAAAACATTAATAACTGATTCACCCCACTCATAGTGATATTTCATTGATCTTGAAGTGGTTATATATTTTGAATAGCAAAATAATCAAGAAAAAACATGTTGAAGCTTGGTGGGTTTTAGGTTAAATTACCTATAGGTAGAACATATGGATGATTATTTTTTGGGGTTATAGTTGCTATCATCTTTGAGGTATGCTGGTACTATCTCTTATCATTGTATATAAAAAATTCTAAAAATAAGGGGGACAAATTTATCACTTGATGGTAAAGTTAAAAGTATCATTTAAAGGAGAAGAAACCTCCTTTATATTTTAAAATTTTTTCATTAATTTTTTGATATGTTTGTAATATATTCTCATTAAAATCCACTAAAATTACCCCTGGTATATAATTTTACATGTTGTAATCACTAATGTTTTGGATAGATTTTTCATTTAAGTTAATCACATTTCTTTTCATCACATATAATTTCTCATATACACTTAGTGTAGGTTGATTTATGACTCATTCTCTAAATAAATCACTGATTTAATTTTAGTCTAAAAAAAGTTAAAGGAAGAAGATGAAAACATAATGGAGTGTGAACCCTCCATTATTTCAATTTATTATCAATAATTGGATGTGGAACTCATTAAATTAAATGAGAATCTTGTATTGAAAAAAAATTTCAAAGAAGGATATTAACGATTCCATTTAATTATAATGATGAAGTTTTATATTTTATGTTATTATATTATGGAAAATTCAATGATTAAGTTAAAGGATGATATATGTTGTAGTTTCTTATTAGTGTTCTGAAATTAAGTCCACTAAAATTTCATACTCCAGTAGGTGGAAATATAAGAAGCATGAACACTATAGATGCATGTTCTACTATTGGATGATTTCATTGAAGTAGTTCCAAATGTATTTTTGGGAATATGTTTGGTTTATGTAACTTGTAATAATAAAAATAGTAGAAGTGAACATTTATGAAATTTTGGGGGAAATCATCTTAAGTTATCAAAAGCATCTTATACGTCTAGAAATTGATGATATAATCTTTAATATGATATCATGACTAATGTTGACGGTTAAATAATAAATTTATACAGTAATTTTTAAGTTAAAAAATATTTAATGGATATCCATTGGGGAGATAAAATAAGTTAAGTTATAAAAATAACTTTGATAGTTTACATGTAAGTTACAGGAGGAGATTTTAGAGGAAGAATGAAGTCTATGTAAGTGAGTTTATTAGAGGATACTGAGTGAATTTACATAAACATTTTGAAGTTAGAATAATCCTAATGATGCATAAATTGTGTTTTAAATAGAATAAAATCACATTGGAAGCAACACAAATATGATTCAATATGATTCAGTTTAATGTATAAATGATCAGAAGATGGATGAAGAATGGATAATGCTGAAGACTTTGAAAGAAGTTAAAAATAAGTAATTTCAATAAATTAATATACTGAATGTAGAATCATTACAAGTAGAGTATTAAGTGAAATAATTATAAGATGAGTTGATTCCCTAGGAGATTAGTATATGTATAATTAAAATACCGACCATGAGTTGAAGCACTAAAAGTTTTGGTAGTGAGACATACTCATGACTTTGGCTAATAATAAGGGAAAAGTAACAGCAGCCTGAATGATTGATCAAAATGATGGGGATAGTCAAAATATTGAAGACCGACTCTGAGTGATGTGGAATTCAGAAGGATTATAAGTAGTCATCAAAGTAGATGAACATGGGAGATAATAAACCAAAGTTTTAAAATTAATTCAATCCCAAAGTTATAAAATAGATGCTACCAATTCCAACTAATCAGATAATTAATATGATCAAAAATTGAGTGAAAAATGAAAATATATTTTTAGATGAATTTAATAAAACATGTAAGATAAATGGTTATTGAACATTGTAATATCAAAACTAAAGTCAAGGTTTTAATAATATAATTTAGCATAAGTTCGAGTAGTTTGGTAGTAAAGAAAGAACTAGAAGATATAAAAGGACTTATATGATAGTTAGACCATAAAAATATTCCAAGGGGCATTGAATTTAGGTTAAATTGATCATTTTTAAGATGCTATGATGGATGTTAAATGTTCTAAATTTATGGAAGTAATGTTTTTAATTAAATATAAAATTTTAAAAATACATATAAGAGTTGATAACGAGATTTTTAGAGAATTCGATTGAGTAAATCTCTAATATTTTTTATATAATATAGGTTGTTGACTTAAAAATGTGAATCTACAGATGAATTGGGATTCAAATAAAAATAATAACTAAAATATTTAAAAAATATTGATTGTATAAAAGGTAGAGTTCATTAAAAAAGGCACTATAAGGAACTGACTCATGTATAGAAACAAATAAAAATATAAGGGAACACTAAAAGGAAGGGAGGAAGATGATAAAATTTACTTATCAGAAGACCATATGGGTTGAATAAGCATGAAGATAAAAACATCAAGTTCTGAAAAATTTGATTAAGGTCATTGAATTAAGTTAAATAAAAGTTGAGAATCCAATCAAACATCAATCAGTGACCTGCAGAAAATCTAATCATTGATTTTCTGAAGTATATACATTCTAGAAATTAAGTTTTATAGAAGTAGAATAAAGCTGACCAACACATGAGATCAGTGAAATATTATCATTAGTTGAATACTTTTTCACAAGTAAGTCGATGGAGAACCTTTGACGAGTAGTGTTTATTTTATAAAAGAATCCAAGATTACTACTGAGGGGTAGATGATCCTTTTCGGGACACTACCTAACCACATATGTAATATTATTTTAATCAAAGTTAAAGATAATAAATGTTATCTTGGTCAAATGATAATAGCTTTTACTATTATTACAGTTATGAGAATTGTGAAATCTATAGATCAGGATTATAATTGGATGCAAAAAGGTGTATCTTTCTCATACTAGAGATAGACCATATAAAAATAATTATATATGGTTACATTAATATTATCTACACTATATGTGTGAGTAATTTTTGAGGGTTTATATCAAAGATTCATACATCCTAACCAATGTAAGAGGTTTAAATAACATAAAATAGGGTAAAAGTTTTTAAGTTGAAGTTATTCGATAAAAAGTTGTCTGCAATGATTCACGCCACCCATCAGTGTAGTAGAATGATGCACTACAACTCTCAAAGTCACTCATAGATAATTGAAACATGATTATTCCAAAAATGAAATTCATTTTATCAAAATAATTTTCTAACTTAGATAATTTTAATATTTAAACATTAAAATAAAAATTTATGTCTTTATAAAAAGAACATAAAATAATCTATTAAAAATGTACACATATAATTTATTTCACTTTATTAAATTAAATAATTGTTTTATTTTATTATAGATTTTAAATTTATATAATTTTTTCATAGTAAATATTATTTACAATATATTGTATTATTCTATTGATCGAGTTATTATTCTAACTGCAGGATTAATATTCTAATAGTTAAATTTCTATTTTAGCACTCAAGTTACAATTCTAATGATCATATTACTATTCCAATGGTTATATCGTCTATATACTTCCTATAAATATCTCTTATTTACTTAATTTATAATTAAATAAGTTTTATATTAGATTTATCTATATCCTTTACGAAATTACAATCACATTTCTCACATTTTTTTCTATTTATAGAATTTTTTATAGCTTTGGTATTTTTAGGAAACCATGATCTTATTGATTTTAAAATTCTATATAAGAATTGTTTATATTTTTTTATTTTTATACATTTATATTTTTCATTTAATAGAATATATTTATCATCTATATTTAATGGTTTTTACTTTTTAAATAATTCTATATTGGATTATATTACATGGAACAATTTTTTATACCATACCTTATACCTAAATACGATATACATATATCTAGAAGGAAAATATCAAATAGAAATTCCGACTCATTGAAATAATCCCCTATTATAATTTTTACCCTTGAAATTTCAGTATATATCCTTGATTAAGAATAAATGAGGGTACTTCAATTTCATTACATTGTTAGGTTTTTATGGTCTCTATTTATACATTTGAATTTTATAAAGTGCTTTGGAAAAGACAGTTGTATTGTTTTTTTAATTTTCTCTAAGGTGAAATATTTTCACTAGATGATAGGGAAGTCATGATCAATTTGTACCACTTCTTGTTTTAGTATATATGTGTTGTTAGTAATATACTTATTTAAGAGTGATACATGGAACAAATCATGAACATGATTCAGGTTTCGTATAGGTACTAGTCAACTGGCCACAACTCATATTTGATCAATGATCTTGATGTTACCATTATATCTATGGATGATCATTATATTTTTTCCAAACATCATAACTCTATTACATGGTGATATTTTAAGGAACACATTGCCTCTAATATAAAACTCTAAGTATCTTTTATGGTTCTCCTTCTAGCTGTTTTATAAAATTTGAGGTGATTTAATATAATAATGAATGGATTTAACTTTCTTAATAATCACTTCACATGTTCAGGTCCCATTAGCTTTTATTCACAAACATCATCCAAACATGTTTGATTTATTCATTTCTTCCCATTTAAATATTTATATGGGGCTATCTGAATACTTGATTTGCAATTACTATTGTACATGAACTTAACAAATGGAATATATTTTTCCAAGCCTTCGATGAAGTCAATTGAGAAATATTTTTTCATATCCTCAAGTGTCTGGATAGTTATTTAATATTGACCATCTATCTTGGGGTGATAGGACATACTAGATTTCAAGAAATTGTTCAATGAATGTTTAAGACTCCTCTATAAATTAAATATTACCCTTGGATATTGATTATATATTATCAAAAGTGATTCCCCATATAGCCACAACACTTCCTTGATATATATATTTTCAATTTTACTAATGGGGAAATATTATCAAATATAGATGATGTGATAAATCTTATTAAGTAGATCCATCATAACCCATATAGAATTATTTCATTTATATGTATTTAGATAACCCATAAAAAATTCCATGGTGATTTTTCCCATTTATATATTGGTATAGTAATGGTTGCATCACTACCTTGGATTTATGACACTTTTTCTTAGCTTGTTGGTATACCATGAACTTTTACGTGTACTCTATAATACCCTTATTTATGTTATCTAACTAGAAGAGATTATAAAGATATTCATACATATTGGTGATAGAAAAATCCCTTAAAGGTTATATCATATATAGTAATATGATCAGTTCATAGGGTACTATATGTATAAATCCAAGGCATATCATATGCCTTGGTGAAGGGAGCATCATAAAGTATAATATGTAAATACCATTCCACTTCCTTCTAGTCATATCGTATGATTATGATATATCATAATTCATTGATTTATATTATACAATTTACATGGAAACCTATGATTCATATTGTAAACTGGATGTTAAGTGTTAATGTTAGAATATGTCTTCCATGTAAAGATATCATTGATTAAACATTTCATAAGATGAAACATATGGGATAATTAAGTGTAATTAAGTGTTATGTACCTGGATGAGGGTTACAAAGAGTTGTAACCAAATTTATTTAATCATACATTTCATAACATATGATTAAATATAATATATGATCATAGTGTATCCTCAATGGATATATAATGAATCCATACTATAGAGATGGTGTTGGTGTGTGCATGTCTTTGATTCCTCCTAATTCTACCTTCATCCTAAATATATATTTCCCCTTCTCCCTTTCCTACCAAGTGGTATTATCATACAAATGGAGTTATGGATAATTCCTTCCAAGTGTTGGGTGATTTATATTCATCCCCTTGATAAACCAAGGTGAAGGGAGTCCATTCACAACATCTAATGAATATTTATCAAAAAACAATGATTTACGATTGAAGTAATAACTATATTCAGTGAAAGGTCCACATTCTTCATTTTATATATACATATTTTCAGTTTTTTATATCCTAGTGATATTGAGAATGATTTTTTAATGTCTTCAGTTTTATTTACAAATCTTTGTTTGATCCATAAAAATCATTTAGTGGTATTAGATCCTTTCCATGCTTCCTGATTGTAAAAATCATGTTGAAAATGAGGAAGATGTATATCATTATGAATGATGTTTTGGATAATTTAAACAATGATATAGAAAATGAAATTTGGATAGTCTTATGATCTTTGAAACTATATTCTAATATATAGTCACCGAACATGATATGTGATATCATAGTAAGAAATAAGAAACAATTCCTTCATTTTTTTATTGTATTATAAGGTATGATATTGATATCTTCATGTATGATATTGGTTATCACTACTGTTTAATGTGATGAAAACAAAGTATCATGTCATCATTATGATATAGATGATATTTTATTTGGTGAAACCTAGAAATCAAAAGATTGTATTGAAGGAATTTCATAAGTTATGATTGAAAAACACTGAACATTTAAAATTACTTAGGCCACCATACCATCACATGTTGAAAATAATGATTTATAGGAACTAAGTTTATATTACACGTGACACCATGCAGTTGGTTAATGTTACAAAAACCAGATTATCAATAGTAAATTAAGATTGATAAATCTAAATGAGTTTAATGTAATGTTTCTTGTTAATCATTAATTATGTTTTGCATATATTTTTATAAAAGATATGCTAAAAAAATTATTTTTCATAAAATTCAATTATTAATGGAATTATGTAATTTATCAAATGTTTTAAAATTATGAAAAAAGGTATTTTGGGAAATTTATTTCATTTATAATGTGCTTGCAAATTAATTAATTAGAAATAGTTAATAATTAATTATTAAATGTCTTTGAAATTTTATTAAATAAATATGCATAATATTAATAGTAAATACCTTTTGAAATTATATAGAATTATTTATAATTTATATATATAATTTTTATATGGAAATTTTAAGGGTAATTTTTAAAGTGTTTTTAAATTAAAGAATAAGGAAAATTATAAAAGTCTTTATATTTAACATTATAAATAATTCATAATATTTAACTTGAAATGCTCTAGTTAAAAGATTTTTTTAGGAATTATTTAAAACATTTATTTTTTTTTGGATAATTGATATGATCAATGTTTAAATGTTATTAAATATGTGATATTTTTATTATGTAAACTGATTACATAATTGGAATATAAATTGTTTATATTTAATTTAATATCATGTATTTTATGAAAATTCCATATAAAAAATAGTATGAATAATTTCATATCAGGAATGAATATAAGTGTTTATATATTTCTAATTATAGAATTTTCATAGTTAATGGGTAAATTATAAAGCATTTATTGTATTTATTTATGAATTATTCAGAAAATTATTTATCACATGTTTCCATATATAAATTTTTCATTTATTTAGTTTATTCACTTTATCATTAATAGATATAATTATTATATTATGAATGGATGTATTATTTATTTTAATGCGTTGGAATACTTATATTAATTGTTATAAAAGAATTTATGGAGTTACACTTATGTATCATAATTAATATAGTTTTCTTCTACCCTGAATTTTTCCGGTATTATATAATGATATTGAATTTAAATGTTTATTATAGTTTATAAATATTATCTGTTATAATTATGATGGGATTGAGGTCTCTCTTGTGTAAAGTAACATTTATAGGGACTTTGGGTCTAACTTTTCCCCAGACCAGTGGCTTATACCTTGTCTATAAAAGTGGTGGTTAGATATATATCATTGATAAATTAAAATTGATGGTATTATTTAATTTATATGATTATAAGACCTTACATTAAAGATATTCATTCACTTTATGCATGAGGTGAATTTAAATATATTTTAATATAGTTATCTTTGAATACAAGTTAGTAACACACGATTTGAGTTGTGTAACGGGTTACACATTGGTATAATTCTATCATATTAATTTGATGGAAGGAATATGGATTCCAAACTAAATCATTAGAATCATGTAAACATATAAATGAAATTTATAAGATAATACGGTGAGACTAAGTCACCTTAAAAATACTAAGTGTCATATTTCTTCTTAATAAAAAAAATTTCATGATCTTGATCATCAAACTAGGTAGGTTCATTCCAAATCAAGGTTCCCCTATATTATCGTATGTATGGAAATAATGTAGTGAGGTGAAACTCAGATTTAGGTACCACATTTTTGGAAGTTTATTTACGTTACACTTATCTGGGAAACCCTAAAAGTTTGGATACCATAAATAGTGTTTTGTTTATCCATATGATGGATTGGATAAATAGATTTTTACTAAACCATCCAATAGAAACTTATGATATGATTGACATGAATATATATATAAATATATAAATTGATGAAGATTACAAAAAATCAGGTTCATTTCCTAAGGAAATATGGATCTTAGACCACTAATGGAAATTATGCATTTAAAAGGAATCATTATTTTAGTAGGATTAAATTTTATAAAATACCTTTTCAAATGAATGTGAAACATGTTAATCATATGATAAAATATTTTATTTTATATAAATGAAATCCTAATTATATATTTTGACTTTGATATATATAGTTATAAAATAGAATCTAAAGGGAATCAATCTCTAATATTGTATATAAACATATGAATTATTCATTAGAGGAAGACAAATTCTATGTGTTTGAGTAATACATTCATTAGTAACCAAATGTTGAAGTTATTAATAAATAAATCTATATGCTAATAATAATAATGAAATAATTCACTCATGTTTTTGAAAGAATTATATGCATCATGACCAAACAAACATTATTTTATTTAATATATTCAATATAATTTGAGTATTTTAATTACTTAAAGAGGCTGAAGGTTTCCTTTAAGTATTGTTTTGGAAAGGTAATTCATTATGTTTTCACTACTAAAAATGTTTTAACAGTGTTAATTAGTTCAATAAATATTTACACATTTTCTCAAAGTGTAAAGGATAAATAAAAAAGAAAAATACTTCTATGATTTGGTTCCACGTACAATGTAGTAAAGGGAAAAGGATTAATCCAGAAAAAGATGATTGGATTTTTCTAATATTTATCCTTGGGCATTAAAACCTAAATATATTTTTGGGAATAAAGGTTATTGTTTTCATAGGTGGAATTTTTTGGGAAACCTAAAGGAGTTTTTTTGTAAAACTATAGAATTTCCATGTTAGGTATTTATGTTTTATAAATCAATTACTTGATTTAAAAGGATATATGATATAAATTATACTATATAAAAATTTAATAAGTATAAAGTAGTTCGAAATAAGGAAAATAATTTATAGAATGTAGAGTTTTTATTCAAGATATGAATCAAAGGGTTTCTAAATAATGGATTTGAATTAAAAGAAATATATATTGATATCAAATGGTTTTATATAAAGGATTTGAATTTTCATCTTATTTATTTTATATGGTAGGAAAAGTGATTTAGTAACAAAGAACTGTTATGAACAATATGATATGATGGATTTAATACACATGGTTTATGATTCATATAATTTTGTAACATGTTTTAATGGGAGATAACGATAAATTTTTTTTATCTCAGATAAAATATTTTATCCAAATGTTTGTTAAAATACAAGAGATTAGATCCCCCTATCAGTGGAATATTTTAAATAATAAAGTTTTATTTTATGGATAACTCTATGAACACATAGAATACTATATAAGATGTGGATATAATAGTTTATTTGTTAAATATTTATACTAAAGAAAATTAGTTTTATTTCTAGATATAAAAGGATTCATTTATCATATAGTTATATTATGAAAATATTATAGTTTCTAAGAGGATATTGGCAGTATATTTAGCCTTGGTGATGTTCAAATATTTATAATTTAAGGATTATTCTAAGAAAAATTCAAAGTAAATTTCGGTTGATATCTTAAATGAGTTTAGTACATATAGGTAAAGAGAAATTTAAATTTTTACATTTAGTTACCATAATGAAGTGAATATCAATTTATATATTAAATATGTTTAGGCAATTTTGGTAAAGAAATAATATAAAGAGTTAAAAAATTTACCTCAAGGAAAAATTTTAATGGAAAATATTCAAGAATTATGATAATGGTAATCTTAAAAAGAGTTATAAGTAGAAAAAAGTGTTATTAACAACATAATATTGGATCTCTTGAAATTAATAAGTTTGATTAATTTTTGAATGAGTTGAAAATTAGGAATTTGGTATTGATGTGTCACCATTATTTAAACAAAATTTTTTATTTATATTACACATGAAATAGTTTAGTGTGAGGTCGATGTGACAAGAATTACAAAGAGATGTAATGAGTTTCACAATACCCTAAAAGATCAACGAGCCCTTGTCTTATATAGTGTTATATCATATGGGATGTGATTAAACCAGTTCTTATATGTGGGTTTTTAGTGTTCTTATTGTGGTTTAAAATGTATCAAGTTATAAAAATATAGACTCCAGGTTATCGTACTTCTATATTTGATATATATGTAATATGAAGTAAAATGATGACTTAACTATCAAAGTATAACTTTGAGTTAACCCTAATTGATGTTCTTCATAGAGTATTATATATTGTGATTAAATGTTAAGTTTGGCATGAGTAGGATTTTGTATAGATATATGGTATATGACCAAGAGTCACAAAAAGAGTTTTATACATTGGATTTCCCCAAGTACACCACATGGAGTATCATATAATACGTATTATACACACCATGGGTGCATGATTTTTTTTAAATTTTCCTATACATGCGGTTGAAAATATCATATCATGAGATCATTCATACTTTTATACCTTTTTATGTAAGTGTTTAGGATTTTATAATCAAAGGTAGATACATATATTACTAATCATGTTTTCAATTAAGGCTTAACCAAGAAGGGATTCATCCACTTATATGAATAATATGACATCTAGGACCTCAATTAAGATATACGGAAATAGTGTACAAGTAAACCTAGATAATACATGTGATATGATTATATATTGGTTGAATGGAATATTAAGTGCATATCTATAAGTATAATTGACCTATGATGTATTAATTAACCCAATCATTCTATACTAAGAGAATTTTGATCGTATAAGAAAATATAAAGGATTTACATACACTTTTCCTTATAATTACTTGATTTTTAGAAAAAGAGGCCATATAAAAAATCATGATTGTATAAAATAAAATTTATGGTGAAAGTTTTAGAGATAAAAGTATTTTATGAAGATGACATAGTATCCATTTATAACCTGAACATCTCAAATGATTTTTCTAGAGTCCTCTTTTTTTACATTTATAAATTTAAAAATTCATATATTTAAATGTTACAAAGGCCTATGTGGTCTCATTTTTTTATTGATAGAATATGGATTGAATTTTATGAAACATAGATATTTGATCTAAAATCATTTTATAGTTTATCCAGATGGAGTTCTGGAAGGATATTCATAAGATATTGCATATGATGTCCGACAAGGGGAAGTTGATAATAACTTTTCAGAAGTTTTTATAAGATATCAAAAAGTATTTTTGGATATGGTTTCCAGATTTATGATATATGATAAAATATAAGGTGAAATGAACAAAAAATCTATGAGATTTTAGTGAAAGGTGAAGACTAATAGAAATATACCCTAAATCATATAACATTTTTATGATATAATCATGTCAAAGGGTATGGAATACATGAATCCAAGGAATATCATATTATAGGGTTAAGGGTGTATCAAAAATCATGATATGTTGATATCATGTCACTGCCTATCTATAATATAGTATGATTAGGAAACAAAATAATGCTTTTAAACATATTATATAATTCACCTAAAAACCTATGATTCATCTTGAAATTTTAATATTAAGGGTTAAAATCTAGATATATCATCTGTATAAAGATATCATCGATTGAAAATTTCATAACATGAAACACATAGGATAAATAAATGAACTTAATTATTAAGTGCATGACTAAGAATTATAATGAGTTATAACTAGATAAATTTACTTTTTCATTTCATAATATACAATTAAATTCAATAAAGTTTCAATAAGTATAAAAAGGGACTATATAATTAGGATATTCTATTGAGATGGGATCAATATGAGATTTGATTTGACTCATTATGATTATTGAGTTACATCATGGTTCATTTCACTAATTAGTAACCTAACATGAGATCCACCAGGCCTTAATAATGTCTCCCAATAAGACAGAGACTACTGACTAGTAGTGAGAGTATATGATTATATAGTGGAGAGAATATACCCTCATGATCCTCATTTCTAGTTGGTATACTTCAGTGTATGAGGAGTTG
Organism: Viscum album; assembly: GCA_963277665.1. Taxonomy (NCBI): domain Eukaryota; kingdom Viridiplantae; phylum Streptophyta; class Magnoliopsida; order Santalales; family Viscaceae; genus Viscum; species Viscum album. The sequence continues at coordinate 1,646,252,571 of OY728159.1, forward strand.
TACTTGATTTCAAGTGTCCCTCAGCCATGAGTACTGATTAGTGAACTTTTCCTAAGACAATACAAGTGGAATTCAAGATTCTTTTTTCCATTTTCTAACTATTTTGGGATAGTATACATAAGACTAGGAATGTGCTGGAACTTGGTAAATAGCTTGTGTCTGGGTCTGGCCAACCCATGCATGAGGGAAGGATCAATTTTCCTGGGATGATATTGTTGTTCATCATGTTTTTATTATAGTTTATTATTATCTCACCTTGAGTGGTTGATGTATTTCCATTGCTTACTAATTTATGTATTTTTACCCTTAGCCCGATATGGTAGGGAGGTATTATTACATGAATCATTATAGGCACATAGAGATTCACATCACATGCATATTCCATTCCATGTAGAATGAATTGGATAATTTACTGACACTTGTTGGATGTACCTTATGTAATTATTCACATGTTATTAACATGATCATCTATATACCACTATTTTGTGATTACCTGCTTCCATGACTACATTCCTTTCTAGGTGATATCATGCCTTGTTATAGTTTTGATATATTATTGTTTATTAAAGTGTATACACCAAAATAAATGGTTTTTCCTATATAACATGATTGTGGACCCTTATGTAACCAATTATGACATGTTTTAGTGACGAACCATTAGTTTCATACCCTAAGACATTTGTGGTTGTAATTTAATAGATGGAAATAGAAATTTATAAACAGTATGGGTCTTTAAAAATTATAAAGGGTGACCCATATAATCAAACCATCATTTATAGACTTGTTATATTTTTCAGACTAAAGGAATAAACTTGGTTTCATCTACATGAATTCTAATTATAACTTATATATGAAGGTTTCTTTACAAATTGGGAATGGTAATTCATTTAACTGGACCATTTTATAATTATAAAATTTTTTAAAATGTGAATCATAAAATGATTCATTTTCTTATGGATCCTAGACATGACTCGACCTGAGTAGGTTGGTCATTGTGTTTTATGATTAGGTTATAAAATATATTTTACTCGAGTTGGTTGGTCTTGACATGATATTCTTATATGAAAAACCCACTAAGGGAGTAATTAAATTTTTAATAAATCAACTACTATAGGCTTTCACTTAAATTCACATAGGTTGGAATGATGAGACCCTCAATGGTTGAATTTTTTATATTCTTTAGTATCAAACCCCTTGGGGGTATGCTTGTGATAAATGGGACAGTTATTTATGTGTTAGCATCAAATTATATAGTGATACTTATAAATTTATGATAAATCTTACTAAACCAATCCACTATAAATTTATTGAATAATTCTGATTTTATTTTGATCTTTATAAATGCGAGGGGGTAGTTTATTAAAAATTCCCATTAAAACCTATATAGTATTCTATTCTATATCTTAGAATCAAAATTTTATTTAACTAAGCCTAGTGGTAGTAAATTATGTATAAATTAAATGGTTTAAATGTAAATTATGTAATAATTTTCCTCGAATTTTTTAATGCCTCATTCAAATAATTTGATAAGAAAAGTTTTCTTTATATCTTGGAATTGTTATTCCATATATATGAGCATATTACAAGTTTTTAATGAAATTTAATTGGTGTAAATGAATTAATTAAAAACCATTAATATCGAAAAATATCTTGTAAGGGTTAGCTTATAATTTCCTTGAGTTTACTTGAATGGGAATGTTGACATTGCTCATAGGATTTTGTTAGTTTTTATGTTTTGTTTGATCTAAAGGTTAGAAGGTATGTCTTAGTGACTTTTTGAAATGACTTTAGTTTTAATAGTTGATACCTTATGTAATGTTTAAATTCTAGAGCGGTTGAGGTGGTGCCCTTGGAAATGTGAATTTGGTGGGTTTTTTAGAGAAGTTCCTCAGAATGTCAAGCTGCGTTATTTGACTATTTGAGGTAGGTAGGACTCTAAGATAATGAGAAGACACCTCATTTATGAGGGTGGTTGGATGGAATGTGACCCTTGAGGGGGTATTACTATATGTGGATACATAGTAAGTTTCACTTCATTATCTTTTTTATACTATTGTCATGACCCTCTAGGGAGTAGTTCCCTATGAGTATTCTTAGAGAGGATCAAGGCATTATATTACAATGTTGGAAGGTAGTTCCATTACACTAATATTGGCCAATTTGATCCTTTTATATAGGTAATATATTTACCTTTATTTGATATTTACATATTTAAATAGAGTTTATAAGTGTATAGATACCATGTGATAAAGTTATGTAAGTGGGTAGTGGTTCTTATGTGAGAGACCATTGGGCTAGATGGACATACCAATTATCCCTAGTTAAACTTGATTAATGGGGCTTGGTAGAAGACGTAGAGAACAACAATTGTGAATTAGACCATAATAAGAAAGAAATGTATTTTTATTAAGTAAAAATTGTGAATTGGCGGGCCTAGGTTTAACTTTTCTTTAAGGGTAATGATATTGGGTTTATGTTCATTTATAGACAGATGCACAAAGGTGATTGGGTTTTTTAATTTGGACAACTTATTTTTTGAAACAAGGCAATAATCTGGGGTTTCATTTGATAAATCACAGCACAATTTAAGAAATCTATTTTTAATAGGGGTTCCAAGGGAGCCCTTGACTTACAAAGAACTGATGTTCCATGTGTCATGGTCAGTTTGGCCATGTTGATGGATGACTCATAGGAGCATGAGTTAGGTATTAAACTAGTTCATATGGCATGGTCACCCTCTATATATGAAAAATTTGGTTCTTATTGTTCTTTCATGGTAACCATTGATGTAAAACATTGGAGATTGGCTAGGTATAGACTGAGGGTCGATAGTTTTGGTTTGATCCTTGCACGCATGGAGTCCCATAGGTTTGAGTAATTTAATGGAAGTGAACCTATGGTGAGGGAAATTTTATAATTGAACCAGGTTTTTAGAGATGTTTAACCATGGTTATACTTATATACACATGGTCATAAGACATGGTTTTATGAGTTTTTAAAACATAACAGCTTGAAAATTCTAAAAGAGAAACATTTTATTTGATAGCGGGTATGATAAGTAACACTAAGCATGGAAAGAAACATAAAAACTTAAAAATTTATGATTTTAAATAAATTTAATAAATTATATATCTTTTAATTCTTGTAATACTGAGTTATTTTTCATCGCACATAATAACGAGTTTCTGGGATTGCTTGCGTTATACACAAGACTGAGTTTTACCGAATAACAATATATTAATAAAATATTTTTATTTATTTTTAATAAGTTATAACATATCCATTAAATCATAGGTAATGAATTTTATTAACTAAATCATAAAAATGTATGATTGAATTCAATAGTTTCCAACTAATTATAAATGAATATAAAAACCAATTGAATATAAAGGAAATGTTTTTATAAAAAAAAACTCTTTTTAGGCTTCAAAAGACATTTTATCATGATAAATTAAATTTATTAATATAATTTAATTATTATAAATGATTTTATTTATTATATATTTAATCAAATGTTTTCAAATTAATAAAATATATTTTATAGGCATAAGATAAGAATAAATCCAATTTTATGCATGGAAAACTATATTTTTTCAAGGTATTTTTACAACCTTTTAATGACAACAAGGTTCTAAAACTATATTTCAAAAAAATTTAGATCTTATTTAATAAAATAAACTTCATATTTAAATTAATAATTTAAAAATCATAATAGGTAGAATTTTAGGAATTTTTTAGAGAAGTTTAATTTTTTCAGGAATAGCGAAAAATAATGAATTTTAATTGAAAATAAAATATTCTTGTAAATAATTTATAATAATAAATTATAGTTTAAATTGGTTTTAATGTAAAATTAGATCAATAATACATATATTATTCCAATTTAAATAATTTAAATCATTTTTATATTGAATTTAAATATAAAAACATAGTGAACACTTAAATATTTTCACTTTAAAAACCTGCTTTCCCATCCCATATGTGAGATTAATTTAAATTAATTTTTTCCACTACAATGAATTTAATTTAGAAAAATTGATTCAATATTTGAAATTATAATCATATATTATTTCTATTAATTTCAACATATTCTTTTGACCAAAAATTTTAGTGAAAACAATTAAAATTAATTATAATAATTGAGGTAAAAATGAGTTTACTTAGCAGTTAAACATTAATATTATGGAAACAAATGACATAAAAATTTGTAAAAAACCCCATTGTATGGAAAAATTTAGACCATATAACCTATTTAATCTAAAATGTTTCATTATTTATGGCACATGATTTAAATGATACCTCCCAAGAATGTTTACATTTTTGTATTTATAATAATGCCACTCCTCCTCTACTATAAATTGGCACTCACCCCTTCATTTATTCATACCTATAAAGGCATTTATATCAACAAAAACTTTCCCAAATATATTCCCAACTTCTATACCATCATACTAGAAGCCTAAATTTGGTAAAAAAAATCTAACCAAGGACGTCCTTTGGTGCAAACCAAATTGAGTTACCTGAAGAAGAGGTAACGTTATTCAATGAGCAATTTTGTTTTATTTCCATCTGACCCCATTTAATTATTCATATATCATTCTTAAATAATAAAATAATTATTTTAAATATAATTATATAGTTTTTATTTTAATGGTATGACATATAAATTCAGACACTTCCATCAAATGGGATGCACAATCATCATTTGTGTGTATAGCAGACTACAGCCTCACAGACCGATGTTGTTCACTCTTCTATTACCACCTTTAAAGTTTGGGAATAATGATGGATTTATAGTTTAAATATGATATATATTGTATTTATAATTTCTATATCCTTCATTAAATATTTAATAATATATACCATTATGATTTCCATTTTTCGGAATACGATAACATCGTTTGGGTGTACGGTGGACTACCACCTCATGAAGCGATGTGATTCATTCACATTTTACATGGTATTTATTAAGGACGTTTTTAATAAAAATATTTGATATATATAAAATAATAATTATAATTTAATGATAATATATATATATATATATATCATTTACTTTTATTTCATTCAATATAATATGAAAATGGAAACAATGTTCATGCATACGTAGTACCTACAGCCTCCATGAATGGTGTATTTCATTTCCTTTATCCAAATTTTATGGATTAATATAACAACATATTTAATAAATATATATGATTTTAAAATCATGTTTTACATTTTTGAGATGATTAAATTATTATCTATTTAATATTAACAAAAAATAACAAGTCAAAACATACACAAAAAACAAGCCAATTAACCCTTGAGATGATGAAAATAATGATCAATTATTAACAAAAGGGTTATAAGATTTTATAAAGGGATTATATATGATATAATAAATATTAATATGGTACTGGTATAATTTAATAACATTTTTAAAACCATTATACATATATTTAAATCAAGTACTACCAAAAGGATAGTGCGAGGTATGGGATTCTCGTATCACTTTTTCTTTCATGAGGCATACACCATTTTCACCACTTATTTTTTTTGTGGTGTATATACTACCCCTATTGTATTATATATCATGGATAATTTTTTTAATTTTATTTAAATTTTAATTTTATGTTATATTTTTAATGGGTATTATAACTCAAAAGTTACCAAGTTGTAATGTATTTCATCGCAATTTCATTTTATTGAGGCATATTGTAATATTATGCACCTAGTTTTTTATAAGGTGTATATAATAACCCTTTTACATGAATTATCGTTAATAATTAATTATTCATGGTATTTTAGGTTTAAATTTGAATTATATTGTCGATGTGGATTTGAAGTTAAAGTTTCCATGTGGTAAAAAATTTCATAACTCAATTTCTTATTATTTGGTTATATTACTTCCTTGTTGTCATTTATATTCTATGATTATGTGTGAAATGAATTTTAATATCTATTGATGTATTTAAATTTTTTTTTGTGTATTTATTTTTTATACTCATAATTTATTCATTGATTAATTCTCACTTCAAAGTTATGATGATTTTAAGGGTTTATTTCACAATCTCATTATAATTAAGATTATTTATTATTGAAATTAAATTAAAGGAAATTATATGATCATTGTTTAGAAAAATATTGAATTTTATTCTCAAATATTTATTCACGATATTTTTCATATGATAGTCCAATTTTTTCACAAATATTTACTTAAAGTTATCTGGAAAATGTTTTAATAAAATCTGACATGATTTCTCTCTTTAGTCGAAAATCAATTTTCTTACAAAAAAATATTTTCTAAAAATGTTTTAAAAAATGATTTATTTAACCCTCTAAAAATTATTTATTTAAATAAATTTTTACGAATTTTTTATTTTTTGAAATTTTTTCAAAGGAATCTTCTTATCTCTTTCTAAACAAGGAACATTCTAACTTTTTTACAATAAAAAATGAATGTTATTTTTATCTTTCATAGAATTATCCTCTTTTATTTAATTGAATCTTTATTTTCACATTTACAGAGATATTTATAATGAAAATATTTTTAAAAGTAATTTTCATAGAAAATTATTTTTCAAATTATTTTTCAAAATGAAAAACATATTTTCCTCAAGATATTTTTAAATATTTTTTATTATATTTATATACATTAATGAAAACAACCCTCATTATTACTCAAATGGTTATACGTCATATTTATACTATCCTTATTTTTTTCTAGATGCATTATGATTATTTTTTTCAAGGTGAGTATTTACATTCAGTTCCTTGAATCATTTTTGTATTCATCAACTTCCCCTTGATTTGTTCACTTTATAGTAACAATTGAAAATTAGATTTCCCATAAATATTCACATTATTTTTCCTCCAATCTATTTTTTTATTTATTGAAAAAATCACTTTATGTTTAAGTGGGAACCTTACCTAAATATTAACTTCATTATTTCAAATTTTAAATTACAAGATTAAAATGATTTCAAAATTCAAAAACATACCATCCTCATTGTCTTGGACCACGTACTGTCTCACGATGCACACCCTAACAACAACCAAAACCTGACCCACATGTTGGCAAGAACTGTTCATCATAATCCACCAATGGGAATGGAAACACCAATAAAGACTACTACTGATACATAATCCTCTATAATAATCACAAATCAGCCTCGTGCCATGCACCCTAACACCAGGAGTATCTAACATCCAAAATAGTTCATCAGAGAGACCATCCACTATAATCGATCATCTCCAGCATTGAAAACTAAAAACATAACACCAAAAATTGGTTGTCCATAATAAATGGTCTTGTACCTATAGTTTTAATCCATCTTATGAAAGGTATTGAACATCTGGGTTTTCATGCACCTCAAAAATGATTTCTAATAATTATGAATTTCCTTCATCAAGATTTCAGTTGTTATTTTTATTATCATTGATATTTTCACATGATAAAACTGATGGATGCATTTCATTACTAGTTTATTGATTAAATGGAGTCTTTTTGTAGTTATTTACCTTTTGATATTATTTCTACACCACCTTCTCAGTTATTGATTTCATGGGATGTGTTCATAGTTGTTTAACTTTACATATTGATTATTCTCAATGATTAATTATTTCTTTTAGTGTTCGTAACCCTTACTAATCATTAGTGATCACCCTTATTCTGTTACTTTTCCCAAGGATTCCATGAATTTTACTATGAAATATTCTAAATAATATGATAGAGTAAATAAAGTTATTATCCAAAAAATTATGTTGTATTTCTATATTCAATTTTGATATGTGACTCATGTATGTATCTAGTTTACCAAACCAATTAAACTATTCAGTCTTTTGGGACTCTATTTTCTAATATCTATGCCAATGAAATGGTAGAAGGCACCACCTCTAGGTTCCTATGGTTGGGTCACTATAGTTGGTATCTGATAAAGTTTAGAAGTAACCTTGGTAACTATATTTAGGAAAACATTGATTAGAGAACATAACCCTATGATATAATTTTATAATAAGTATAGAAGAACATCCTAATGTTTTTGAAAAGAACATATTATATAGTTATTCCTATTTATTCATACACATATGGATATTACAAGTGTATGTGATTCTATAATAGAAGTACCTAGGGGTAATAAATGAAATAAGGTCATGTCAATATTGACTCAAGTGTTATTTAGTAGCTAAAAATAGTCCACATTGCGCACCTAGTTTGACACACCTAGGCGATATGATTAGGATTATTCCCATTTTCTATAAACCCATTATTAATGATTTGAATATATAATGAATATGACTACCCTAGGTTAAACCCTAGACCATGTAAGGACCTATTTTGAAATAAAATGGATGAATTATTTATGTATAGGGATTCAATACATAACTTGTTGAAGTATTTTTTTTCAACAGTATTTTGTTTATAAGAATCATGAAACATATAAGGGTTGTTTAGAATTATAGAATCCCATATGTATTAATTTAATTAATAGTTATGGATAGCATCACATGATTTTGATATAATAGTTGACCTTAAGTCTTAAGAATTAAAAACCTATTTTAAATTTTATGTGATGAGATTCTACCAAGATTAAGGAAATTTTGGGGGAAATTTAGTGAAAGTATATATATTAATGAAAATTCATTCAAGGATTAATTATTTTACATTTAATATAAATAAGATTAAAGGTATTGATTAAATTTTGTGTTGATATTCCAATAAGATCATTAAACTTTGGGAAAATAGGTTTTATTGTAAACCTTATCAAAAAGGTTATTTAATGATTGAATTTTTAGGATGTGTATAATTTATCATGGAAACATTATAGGAATTATATTAATATTGTTTAAAAAAAAGGACAACCCATATATATAGTGATAACCCTTCACATCCAGTAAGACGGTGGGGCTTGAAGCCATGACTGAAGGATGATAATGGTTTCATGCCTACCAATGGCCTATGTGATATCCTTGTTAATATTTCATTGATTTTAGCTAAAAAATTTAATAAATAATTAGTAATTATGAACCAGTTGTATTACTACTTTTTTTTTGTTTTGCATATTAATGTATTTTTAGAAAATAGTTAGAGATATATAGAAATACTTTTCACTCTTGTTTGGACCATATGATCTGTAAAAGTCGATTTTAGTGCTTCATCCCTAAAAGTTAATTTTTGGATATCCTTTTCCTAAAGTAATGGATAAGTAATAAATTGATCAAAACATAACCAAAGGATGAAATTGTGTTTATGAAATAGAAACATATCATGTATATTTCATTATATTCTTAGAGTGAAATATTTCTTAACTCTAGGAAAAAAGGCCATGAAAATAATATGTTATCCCAATATCTTCATTTTTGTTGAACTGATGGTATTTTGTATCAGTAAAAAAATTTGTTTTTAATCCCCTTATATTTCCATTGATCATTTAATTTTTTTTATCAATTAACTCAATCACTCCCTATAATTATTTATGCTTTTCCTCCAAGTCCATATCTTCACTTTCCACCGATGTTATCATACTTGGAAAACTACTTATGTGATAATCCATGAGACCTTTATACTTATCATTATCTATCATTAAGGAAATATTTTATTAACACTTTTATGATGTGGGGTTTTAAACAAAGTAATTTTAAAAATCAAACCATATATTACTGAGATCATGATTAAATTGTGAGGAGTCAATTTATTTAAGGTGGGATATTGTAACACCTCTAAAATTCTTAAAGAATAACATTTTATTCAATAACATGCATGAAATGCAACAAAAAAATATAAAGGAATGTAACCTCAAGGGAATTTATGATTTTAAATAAATTTAATCTATTATATAGCTTGAAATGAACACAATAATGAGATAGCTTGTGTCTCTTGCAACAATGAGTTTTTTTGATATCCTGTGTTACATACAAGACCAAGTTTTACTGAACCACAATATATTTTTAAAATAATATCATTAAATATAATAATATATAGATGATCCATTAAAATTGAGGTCATAAATAGGTTTAACTAACTTATAAAAGTATATGGTTGAATTTTTTGGTTTCCAATTAGTTATAAATAAATTTAAAAACCAATTGAATATAAAGAAAAAGTTTTTATAAAAAACTATATTTGTGCACCTAAATGAGTTTTATACTAATAAATTAAATTAATTAATATTAGTGAATGAATATAAATTAAATTTATATATGATATATTCAATAAATTTTTTTGACATTAAACAAATAGATTTTATATTCATAAGAAAAGAATAAATCATATTTTATGCATAAGAAGATGCATTTTTCTAAAGGCAATTTTCTGCTTTTTAATATAGAACTTGTCTAAAACTAAATTTTTTCACTTTTAAAATTTATATTGGAGAAAATAAATATAATTTTTGAAATATAAATGTCAAAATTATCTAAGGGTTAATTTATGGTATTTTTCTAAGAAGCTTCATTTTTTATAAATATTGAAAAAATGAATTTTAAATGAAAATAGACATTACATATAAATTATTTATAATGTAAAATTACATTTTAAATTATTTTAAAAGTAAAATTAGATAAAATATACATATATTAATCCTATTTATGTCTTTAGAAACATTTTTATATTGAATTTAGATATAAAAACAAAGCTATCTTTTGAATATTCTAACTTTAAAAACTTGCTTTCTCATCTCGTCTCCTGGATTAATTTTAAATTAATTTATAATAATCCTATGATTTGAATTTGTAAAAATGTATTAAATATTTTGAATATGTATAATTTATAATCTCTAGTAAGTTAAAATTAGTTTTTGACCAATAATATTTGTGTACAAAATTAAAATTAATTGTAATGATTAAGGTTAAAATGAGTTTACTTATTGGTAAAAATTTAATATTAAGGGGCCAAATGACTTATAAACATGTCCAAAACTCATGGAATGTATATATTTTTACTATATACCCTATTTTATAGAAATATTTTTATTATTGGAGACATATTATGAAAATGAGACCTCCTAATAGTGTTTACCTTTTGTATTTACAAGAATGCAACTCTTTCTCCACTATAAAAGGGAACTCACCCCTCACTAATTCAAACCTCTAAATCCATTTGGATTGACCTAACCCTGAAAAAATGACTCACAAAATTACCTCCACTCATCCTAGAATTCTCATTTTTTTGTAAATTCAACCAAGTAAATCCTTTGGTGCAAACCAAAAGGAGTTAACCGAAGAAGAGATGACATTCTTAAATAAGCACTTTTTTTTATTTCTTTCTCCATCGCATCAATTATTATTATATATTTATTATATAATAATATTTTTATATGAAATATAATTATATTTTTTTATGTTAATTATATTAAATAAAACTTCACACTCTTCCATCAAGTGATATTTGCAATCATTATTCGTGTGTATAGAGGACTACCGCCTCGCAAACTTATGTCGTTCATTATTCCATTACCGCATTTAAATGTTGGAAATAATGATGGATTTATAGTTTATATATGAAATAAATTATATTTAAAATTTATCTATTCTTTATTAATTATACAGTAACAAATAAATTCATCATCTCAATTTTTTTGGAATATGACAATGTTTTTCATGTGTACGGCAGAGTACAACCTCATGAAGTGATGTGATTATTTCACACATTACATCAAAAGTTTTAAGGATGGGTAAAATAAATATATTTCATATATATAACATAATAATAGTAATTTAATGAATATATATATATATATAATTTTCTTTTCTTTTATTCAATACGATAAGAAAATGGAAACAACATTCATGCATACGTATGATCTACCGTCTCCATGAACAATATATTTCATTTCCTTTCAAAAAAATTTATGGATTATTATAAATAAATATATACTGAATATGTATATAATATTTAAATCATGGTATTAATTATATATATTATTAAATCATAATCTATGTAAGAGTAACAAAAACAAGAAATCAAAGCCTACTCAGAAAATAAGGAAATTAACACCCGAAACAATGAAAATAATGAAATATTATTAACAAAAGGTTTATAGTGTTTTATAAATGGATTATATACGGTATCATAAATTTTAATATTGTTTTGGTATAGGTTAATAAGATTTTTAAAACCTCTATACATGATATTAAAGTAAGTATGATCAAAAGTAAAACATGAGGTAAGAGATTCTCATCTCACATTTTCTTCTTTGAGGCATACACCATTTTCACCACTTATTTATTTTTTGAAGTGTATATACCTCCCCTACTGTATTATATATCATGAATAAATTTATATTCATATTATTTAATGATTCATTTTAATTTTTTTCTTTTATGGGGTTTATAATTCAAAATTTATCAAGTGGTAAGGGATTTCATCTCTATTTCATTTCATTAAGGCATACTGTAATGTTATGCAACTAGTTTCTTTTATATGGTGTATATTATTAACCTTTTACATGTAGTATCATGAATAAATAATTATTCATGGTATTTTGATTCTCAAAATTAATTATTTCATCTATGTGGATTTAAAGTTATAACTACAATGTGGTAAAGAAATTTCATAACTCAATTTATTTTCATTGGGTTATATTACTTCCTTATTGTTGTTAATATTGTATGATTATGTTTATAATGAATTTTAATATATATTTTTTTATTTCCACTTGATTTATTTGGATTTAAAATTGATACACATAATCTATTCATTGACTAATTCTCACTTCAATGTTATGATCATTTTAAGGGATTTTTTCACAAAATCATTCTAATCGAGATTATTTATGTTTGAAATTGAATTAAAGGAAATTATATGATAATTGATTAATAAAACCTTTAATTTTTATATCGTATGGTTATTCATGATATTTTTCAAGTGATAGTACCTTTTTTTACTCTTTTTTACTTAAATTTATTGAGTTTTTTTTAATAAAATCCAACATCATTTCTCTCTTCGGTCGGAAATCCTTTTTCTTACAAAACTATTTTTTCTAAAAAAGTTTTCAAAAATATTTTATTTAAAATTTTTGAAATTAATTATTAAAATAAAATTTTACCCATTTTTTCTATATTTCATTCAAAGGAATTTTCTAATCGCTTTATAAATAAGGAACTTTTTTAACATTATACCATGCAAATGGAATATTATATTTAACTTATACATAATTACCTACTAATATTTATTTGAAGCTTTAATTTCAAATTTAGGGAGATATTTTTAAATAATTTTTTAATGTTATTTTCAAATAAAATTATTTTTCAAAAAAATTCAAATTGATATTGATATTTTCCTCAATATGGGTTTTAAAGATATTTTTTTTGTATTTCTATTCATGATCAACAACAACCATTATTCTTATGCCAATGGTTATACATCATATTTATATCATCCTTATTATTTATGTGTATTTCTTATGATTATTATGACCAAGGATAGTATTTACATTCACTTCCTTGAATCATTTTTTAGTCATCAACTTCCACTTGATTTATTCACTTTCTAGTGACCATTGAACATGAAATTTACCCTATAACCCACCTTATTCTTCATGGATATTATTATTTTATTAAACCATATACCATTTATACATATAGTTTTTATTTTGATAGTTATTTTATTAATTGGTTAAATATTGATAAATCTGTATCATTTTCTCAAAACATATATTTGATTATAAGGAACATTGTTCATTAATTAAATTGATTATTAGATATACGAGGAATTATATAGACTGATAGTGATAAGAGGGGATTAAACTTTATATATTCCCATGATGCATTGACTAGTTCTCATGAGACAAATCATCCATCCAAATTAAACGAGTTTTTACTTGTAGGTTTAAACCTTCTAGTGAAAGGTCTTGATGGTATATTTTTTCTTGTTCATTAGGCATGATCTCCAAAAAACCAAAATTCCATTTATTTAGATTCCTGTTATTATTATTATTGATTATATTTTCACATGAAGAAATCTATGGATTTTTCATGATCTGTCCCCCAGGGCTCGTGCCGTGACTACCACAAGCCCGCCTTCCATAGGCCAGGGGCTAGCGACTAGCACTGAAAGGAATATTCCCTAATACCAGGAAGGAATTGGCTTAATAACCTAAAAACACATGCAACCAATCACACAACAAGATACAAACACAAGTAAACTATATAAAAAAAGAGTGTTGAAAGTAAAAAGGGGACGGAATACAAGCCCAATAGTAAAGGAACAAGTAAAACTAAAAAAAATACAACTGAAGGAAAAGGAAAGCAGCTATTGGGTCATCCTCCGAGGTTCCTACCTGAAGGGTAGGGGAAGATCATCTCCTCGTCACTCCACATCCGCACGTCTCCTCTGCGTACCGACACGTTGTATGATCCACCTCCAGGCCCTGTCTAGTCCTGGTACCCTTAGCCCCGATTAGAGTTGTTCGTCTTCTACACCAAACACAACAAGGTGTGGGCATAACCCGTGTAGGGGTGAGTATAACAATACTCAGTAGGGACCCTGAGACCCTCAAGGTCTCTCAAAATCCAAAAATGATAAACCACAAAGCATGAAGTCAACTGTCAACCCTACTTAAGTATATTCCCATACATATACCTAGGTTATCAAGTATACCCATCTCAATCAAGTGAAAACACAGGGTCCAACCCAAAATCCCAAAGATCAATTGTTCCACAAAGGAAGGAATACCAAGAAGGTAAGTACCACACATGTATGCCACACAGAAGAATACCACCAAGGTATTATCACAAAGGAAAGTACCACACAGGTACGAACTCATCTCGCACTAGGTATAACTTCAGTACAGTAGTAGAGATGATTATATGTAACTAATAAATCATCTTACTCTGTTAAGAGGCTCTGCTGCTGACCCACATAGGGTCGCTCGGTGCTGACCCACACATGATCGCTCAGTGCTGACCCACACAGGATCACTTTGTGCTGACCCGCACAGGATCGCTTGGTGCTAACCCATATAGGATCGCTAGGTGTTGACCCACATAGGATCGATCGGTGCTCACCCTCACAGGATCTCTAGGTGATGACCCACATAGGATCATTAGGTGCTAACCCACACCGGATCACTATTCATTCTTCACATCATAGCCAGCTACAAGGTTCTCGCACTACGCTCTCTTGTCTATGGGAGGGTATGCTCCACAAGCCACTGGTCAATACTCCAACTTCCATGAATTACCACAAAGAAGTATCTCAAAGGACTGACACGTCATAGGTGTCTCAAAGCAACAGATGGTGTATGAATCGGACACCTGGTCTGTAAGTTATTAGCATTTTTGTCCCGAGGTCCCGGTTGGATTCGTGCTCGATCCAATCGGACCGTACTCCAAATTTACCCAAATCTCTAGTGGGGTATAATCGAAGGGACCTTCTCATTCCATGATTTCCAGTGCCGCTTACGGTTCGTCAAACAGATGTCTGGTGCTAAAGTTATGGCCAAAAAGGCATAAATGGGTCGTAGTGGGTTCGGGTCTGGTCTGATCCGGTCGGACCGACCCAGCCTGGCCTAGCGACATGGAGGCCACGAAGACACAAGGGAGGCGAGGCCATGGGGGTGGGGGGGTAACAGCAAAGTGGGGTGGCACGGCAGGGCCGCAGACAGGGCATCACAGCAGGGCCGCAAACGGCGCGGCAGTGGCCACGGGCGGCGGAGCACCGCGGGGCGTGGAGGATGCGGGGCTTCGTGCCTTCACCAATGGCCAACTTCATCATATGCCCTTATTTTTTCACCTTTTTCGTGGTTCTCGAGTTCCACCGGTGCTGACCACCGACACTAGTCGCTGACACCATCGCGAAGATCACACAAAAGATCCACAAGATTTACAGAGGGGTCGGGCCATGTTTGTTTAGCCAAAACCCTCCGTGTTAGGGCGGTAGGATACAGCTCAAGGAAGATGATTTAATGTGAGAGGGAATTTAACATTGATCAAAATTAAAACACTCCCCTACCTCATTTGATTGTTGACGTTGATGAGATAATTTGATATTATCGGCATTCGTCGCGCCCACCACACACCTCTGATCCCAATCTCATTCATCGGATAAATGCTTTTCGATGGAGGTGGTTCTTCGTTGTTAAACATGTACACCATTGGAGAATTCCCCAAGGAAGAAATCGAAGTCGTGTGTTGGCGTTCTTCATTGGAGGAGCGTTCTTCATTGGAGAGAATAATCCTCCAAATCTTCTCCCTCCCAATTCCACGAAAATGAAAAGGTAGCCCAAAATAATAGATTATGTTATCTATTATGTTTGTTGGAATAATTTTAAAATAGCTTAATTAATTAATTTATGTGGTTGGAACCATTAATGGGGGAGGATACCAAAGGTCACCTCCCTCATTAAAGAGGGAGTTCAAGAGGTTTTTCTCCCATAAAGAGGGGAGTTCAAGGGGGTTTTAATCTCAGGTGGTTCCCACCACCATAACCCACAAAAGAGGTTAATTCTGGTGGTCCCCACCACCATAACCTCACATGGGAGGTTTAGTTCTGGTGGTCCCCACCTCTCGACATCCACATGGGAGTTCCAAATAAAATAAAATGTTACACAATTTTATTTTATTTTATTCTTTCACGAAAAACCCAAATTCTATCTTTCACCCTCGACCTACTATGATCGAGGTGAAGGTCACCATAAGGGAATACTAGCACTGCAAGTTCAACGGTGCCCTCAGATTTCAATTATGAGCACCGGTTCAAAATTTTGAAAAAACTACTCGCACGTTTACTGAACGTACCTGATATAAAGTTGAAAAATTCATTCTGGGCACTCCGGGCCTCAGAATCACGTGCCTTCAATTTTTAAAGACTCGTAAAATTCCCATATATTAAAAAATATTACATCTAAATTATGGGTCTTTACATTCTCCCCACCTTCGGGCTTTACGTCCCCATAAGCCACAACTCAAAACTAGGAAAACAGGTGGGGGGTACTGAGCACTAATATGAGCCTCCCACTCCCATGTTCTCTCCTAGAGGTTACCATGACACCAAAGAACATGCACTAGAGGTATCATCCACCCAATAAGGAATCTCTCCTATCAATCCTCAATCTATAATGGAACCTCTATAAAATTCACCACATCATCAATGTCCAGATCACCGTGGTCGATGATGTGAGAAGGGTCGTGCACATATCTTCTCAGCTGGGATACGTGGAAAATCTCGTGAACCCGGTGCAACTGAGGTGGAAGAGATAAGCGGTAAGCCACCTCACCAACTCTGTTGAGGACCTGGAATGTCCAATGAACCTCAGAGATAACTTTCCACCTCAGCCAAATCTCTGTAAACCTCGTCGAGGTGAGACTCGTAGAAATATGTGGTTGCTATCCTTGAACTCCAGAGGTCTCTATCTCTTGTTTTCATATGACTTATACCTGCTCTGTATAGTCTTCATCCACTCCTAGATGATATTCACCTTCTATGTGGTTACCCGAACCATCTTTTGTCCCATGAGTGCTGACTCCCCTGGGTCGGTCTAGTATAAAGGTGATATGCAAGGTCGCTCATACAACTCCTCAAAAGGTGCCATCCCAATGGTGGAGTGATAGCTGTTGTTGTATGAAAACTACACCAAAGTCAAGTGATCCTCCCAGCTATGACCGAAGTCGAGGACGCAAGAATGCAACATATCCTCGAGGTTCTAAATGGTCCGCTCAATCTGACCATCCTTCTGAGTATGGAAGGTGGTGCTCAAAAGAATCTGCGTCCCAAAAGCCTCCAAAAACCCCTTCCATAGCCAAGAAGTAAAACGTGCATCACGATCATATACAATCATCAAGGGTACTCCATGTAGCCGCACAATATCCTTCACAAAGAGGCATCCCATGCTCTCTACTGAACCCTTCTCTCTGATTAGTAGGAAGTGGTCCGACTTGGTGAGTCGGTCGACGATCACCCAAATTGTGTCATGACCTATGGATGTATGTGGAATTATTGTCACAAAGTCCATGAATATCTCATCGCACTTCCACTCTGGAACCTATAAAGGATGAACTAAGACTAATGGCACCTGATTCTCCGCCTTCACTTGCTGAAAAGTGAGGCATCGAGAGACAAACTCTCCTACTTCTTTCTTCATCCCCGACCACCAGTGATGTCATCAGAGGTCCTGGTACATCTTCGTCACTACTGGATGTACCTCTAGAGGGGATGTGTGGAACCCCCTCGACAGTTCCTCATGAAGTGACACTGGTACCATGGTACATCCTCTGAAGAGGATGACATACTCCCCACCTTCAGAAAATCCATCAAGTGCCTTACCTATGGATATCTGAGCACGTCGAGCCTCGCATTCAGTGTCCCCATGCTGCGCCTCCCTGACTTGCAGGAGAAGTTGGAGAATTACTGTAAGAGACTGAAGGAAAGCTGCTCTATCATGTTCCACGAAGGATATCTGCAAAGAGGACAACTTCTCTATCTTCTCACCTAGTTATTGTATACCAGATCTTCTACTGAGTGCATTTGCTACAATGTTCCACATCCTAGAAGTATAGACTATCTCGAAGTCATAGTCCTGGAGGAACTCAAGCCAACATCGTTGTCTCAGGTTCAGGTCCTTCTGAGAGTAGATATACCTGAGACACTTGTTATCAGAGTAGACTATAAAACATCCACCCATCATATAGTTTCACCACATATTCAAGGCGAAGACCACTAATGATAACTCCAGGTCATGGGTAGCGTAGTTCTGATCATGTTGTCTCAGCTGTCGAGAACCATATGCGATCACTGGTCGCTCCTGCACCAGGACACATCTAATCCCGATCCTTGATGTGGCGTAGTAGACTACGTACCCAAAAACCTCCTTTGTAAGCCTCATGATGGGGGCCCTAGTCAGCCTCTACCTCCGGTTTTGAAAACTCTGCTAGCATATCTCTATCCACATGATTGGTTTCCCCTTCTTCATCAATGCTGAAAGTGGTGCTACAACTCTGGAGAAATCTGGCACAAATATATGGTAGTATCTAGTCAAACCAAGAAAACTCTGTATCTCTGTCACACTACTGGGTGGCTCCCAAGAAATTACCACCTCAATCTTCGCTGGATCCACTGCAACTCTAGCCTCGGAGATGACATGTCCCAAAAAGTGAACCTCTCAAATACAAAACTATCACTTCAAGAGCTTACCATAAATCTAGTGCTCTCATATTGTGTCCAGTACTACCTACAAATGATAGGCATGCTCCTACTTAGTATTCGAGTAGATTAGAATGTCATTGACGAAGACTACTACAAATCGATCAAGGTATGGATGAAAGATACTATTCATGAGTCCCATGAACACTGATGGAGCGTTGGTAACACCAATTGGCATAAATAATAGCTCATAATGACTGTACAGACATCTGAAAGACGTCTTCTGCACATCCTTGTCCCATACTCTGAGCTGGTGATAGCCTAACCTGAGGTCTATCTTCGATAACCATCGTGCTCCCTTCAGTTGATCAAAGAGGTCATCAATACTCAAGAGTGTGTACTTGTTCTTCATGGTCACCTGATTCAGACACTGATAGTCAACACAAAGCCTCAAGATCCCATCCACTTTCTTGGTGAATAGAATTGGGGTTGCCTAGGGAGAAACACTGGGCTAAATGAATCCCTTCCCCTGCAAGTCCTCTAGTTGTACCCGCAGCTCAGGAAGCTTCACGGGAGCCATCTGATACACTGGTGTAGATATCGGTGTTGTCCCAAGGTACAAGTCAATGTAAAATTCTACCTCTCTGTGAGGAGGTAGACCCAAAACATTATCATGGAATACATCAGCGTACTAGTCAACCACTACAGGATAATTCAGACTCTCCACATCAACCACTTTGAGGGTAAGGCTAGAAAACTGATGAGTAATTGGCTATACTCTCCTCTGGGTAAGTCCATCCTATGCTGAAAAGTCTCCCTTCTCACCGATAAAGGTAAACCTGGTCCCATCCATGTGGACACACTGTACTTTTCACCTAATATAGTCAATCTGAGCGTAGACTGTAGATAACCAGTCTATACCCAAGATGACATCCTAAGGCCTCGATGCTGCTACTAGGAGATCCCAACTGAAGCTATCACCTCCTATAGTAAGCTCATATTGTCATCACTAGTGTGTAATCGTCGAATTCACTCTCATAAGAGTCTCTAGCCGTAAGGATCGAGCCAACGGCTCTATCATAATCTCCAAGATCCAAAGGAGGGTAGTGGAAATAAAATAATGACTGGAACCTATGTATATAAGTACTGCAAATAAGGTATAATAGACACAGATCGTACCTTGTATCATCTCTGGAGATCCATGGTCATAAGCCTCAACTACCTCGAGCTGAGCTCACCCCTGTCCTCTTGCTTTTTGTGGTTGAGGTGGACCACCTCGTGGTGGTGGAAGTAACATCTCGAATCGTTGCCCACTACCAGTTGCACGACTAGCTCCTTTTCCACGTTCACCTTCTCCCTGCGGACCACCTCGATCGAACCTCTGTCTCTACCCGGGCGGTCCTTCGACCATCTGCTGATCATCCGTATGATGATTAGTACAGTCACAAGACATGTGACTCCGCCCACCGTATGTGTAACACCACCCGCTCCTGGCATGATTGGATCTGCCTTGAGTGTCTCACACAACTGACCCTGAATCCTACAGTCATCCACCTATAGGTCTGGTCCTCTAGGACCTCTGCGACATCTGTTTACTACCAGCTATAGAAGTCTCCACTAAGTGACGACTAGTGGTTTGTCTTTCTACTAGTGCCTTCTCAGCAAGGAAACTCTCCACTAAGATGGATCTCTCTAACACTTTTGCATGTGTCGGGATGCTTAGTGAGATCATCGAAGTCCTGATCTCCCATCTGAGTCCCTGCTCAAAGGTCCGGGCCTTGAAGAATGCGTCCCATACCAAATCAGTGGAGTAAAGTGAGAGGTCATTGAACCTCACTAAGTACTGAGCCACAGTCATATTTCCCTACTGCAGATGAAGTATCTCCTGAATGCACACTGTGTGAAGAGTCACTAAAACAAACTCTGCCTGAAATAGGCTCTCAAAGTCTACCCACAGAAGTGTCACCTCATCGTGAACCTAGAGAATCAAGCTCCACCATCTGCCTGCTACTTCCTGTAGATGACTGGTGGCAAGGATCACCATGAGATCAGTTGGTGTCCCTAATAGTCGGAAAAATATCACTACAGCCTCCAACCAATCCTCAGTCGCTTGTGGGTCTGTCTCTCCCCTGAACTTGGGTGGACTCTGACACTGGAACTTGTGAAACCCGCTCAAGTGGCGTGCACCCTCTACTGCTAGGGATTATGGCATCGGCGCCCCAATGGGTAATGGTACTGCTAGTGCCTCTACTAGAAGAGGGCCCTGCACCGAGGCCTCATCGCTCAGTGGGCTATCAGTGCGTACTACTCTCGGAAATTCTATCTGGTTGTCTACACAATGGCATCTTGATAAGAAATAGGTGTGCCATGGTCATTTAGTTATACCTGGTGAGATGACTCAAGAAAACACAAGAAAACCTTTCAAAACATACATGCAATCCATGTTTTCATGCACTGATTCAGAAATTAGAAGTCAGAGTCCTGATGTATGGATACGTTGGCTGCCACACCAACACTAGATTCCCTAAACTGATAACCACACTCACTACACTTAACATTATTGCCGTTAAAAAATCAGAATCCAATGTTCTATGGTAGAACTGACTCCTCTGATACCAATTTGTCACGACCCGTTCACCAGGGCCCATGCCATGACTACCCCAAGCCCGCCTTCCATAGGCCAGAGGTTGGCGACTAGCACCGAAGGCATATTATATTAAACTTGGAAGGTGTTGCCTTTATAATTTGTAACTCACGCAACCAAACACACAACACGATATGAAAACAAGTAATCTTAATAGTAAACAGAGTGTGTGTAGTAAGTAAAAAGGGCCAGAATACAAGCCCAACTGTAAATTACAAGAAAAATGGAAAGTACAAGGAAACTGAACACCTCCTATGAACACCAGCCAAGGATCCTACCTAAAGGGTAGGTACATATCTCAAATAGTCATCTCTACGGTACGCCTCGTCTATGGTCCATCTTCGAGCTACCTCCAGTCCTGGTACCCTATTCCTTAGTTAGCGATGTCTATCGTCTACACCAAACACAACAAGGTGCAGGCGTAGCCCGTGTAGGTGTGAGTATAACAAAACATAGTAGAGACCCCAAGACCCCCCAAAGGTCTCTCAAAATCCACAAAGGATAAACCAAAAAGCATGAAAACAATTGTCATCCCTACTTAGGTATATGCCCATACATATACCTAAGTTATCAAGTATACCCATATCACTCATGAGGAAACACAAGTCCCAAATCCATAGCCCAAGGCTCAACTATTCCACAAAGGAAGTAATACCACGAAGGTGAAACCACAAAGTTAAGTACCA
Source organism: Viscum album (assembly GCA_963277665.1). Lineage (NCBI taxonomy): Eukaryota > Viridiplantae > Streptophyta > Magnoliopsida > Santalales > Viscaceae > Viscum > Viscum album. Next base: position 1,646,274,961 of record OY728159.1, read on the forward strand.
CAAAGGTAACAGCACACTGAAGAATACCACAATGTTATCACCATGAAGGTAAGTACCACACAGGTACGCCACACAGAAGTATACCACAAAGGTATCACCACGAAGGAAAGTACCACACAGGTACGCCACACAGAAGAATACCACCAAGGTATCACTATGAAGGAAAGTACCACATAGGTAAGACACACAGAAGAATACCACAAAGGTATCACCACGAAGGTAAGGACTCATCTCACACCAGGTATAACTTAGGTACATTAGTAGAGATGATTATATGTAACTACTAAATCATCTTACTCTATTAAGAGGAATACCTACTTAGGATCCTAAATCACCAGGCCCACACATGATCCTAGTACATCGTCAGACCCACACAAGATCCTAGTACAACATAACCACATAGGATCCAAGTACATCATCAGACCCACACAGGATCCTAGTACAATAGACCCACACATGATCCTAGTACATCATCAAACCCACATAGGATCCTAGTACAGTAGACCCACACAAGACTCTAGAGTAGTCCCACATGGATTCCTAGAGCGGTTCCATGTGGGATCCTCGAGCACAGACCCATGAAGGAACCCTGTAGATGGTTGTACCCTGAGAAATAGATCCTTCGTGGGTCTTTGCTCGAGGATCCCACATGGAACCGCTCTAGGAATCCTTGTGGGACTACTCTAGGATCATGTGTGGGTCTGCTGTACTAGGATCCTGTGTGGGTCTGATGATGTACTAGGATCCTGTGTGGGTCTGTTATACTAGGATCTTGTGTGGGTCTGATGATGTACTAGGATCTTGTGTCGGTCTGTTGTACTAGGATCTTATGTGGGTTTGATGATTTACCAGGATCTTGTATGGGTTTGATGATTTAGGATCCTATGTGGGTCTGCCTCTTAACAGAATAAGATGATTTATTAGTTACATCTAATCATCTCTACTACTATACCTAAGTTATATTTGGTGTGAGTTGAGTCCTTAACTTTGTGGTGAATCTTTTGTGGTATTCTTCTGTGTGGTGTACTAGTGTGGTACTTTTCTTTTGTAGTGATACCTTGGTGGTATTCTTCTATGTGGCATACCTGTGTGTTACTTTCCTTCGTGGTGATACCTTGGTGGTATTCTTCTATGTGGCGTACCTGTGTGGTACTTACCTTCGTGGTGATAACTTTGTAGTATTCTTCTGTATGGCAATACCTTTGTGGTACTTACCTTTATGGTGTTACCTTCATGGTATTACTTCCTTTGTAGAACAGTTGAGACTTGGGCTATGGATTTGGGACTTGTGTTTTTTCATGAGTGAGATGGGTATACTTGATAACTTAGGTATATGTATGGGCATATACCTAAGTAGGGTTGATAGTTGCTTTCATGATTTTTGGTTTATCTTTTTTGGGTTTTGAGAGACCTTTGGGGGGTATCGGGGTCCCTACTGAGTATTGTTATACTCACCCCTATATGGGATATGCCCACACCTAGTTGTGTTTGGTGTAGACAATGGACAACACTGACTAAGGAAAAGGGTACCAGGACTGGAGGTAGCTTGGACGTGGACCATTGACGAGGTATACCGTAGAGATGACCATTTGAGAGTTGTACCTACCCTTCAGGTAGGATCCTTGGTGGGTGTTCATAGGAGTTGTTCAGTTTACTTGTACTTTCCATTTTTCTTGTACATTCCAATTGGTCTTGTATTCTGGACCTTTTTACTTATTGTACACAATCTTTTTACTATTCAGTTTACTTGTTTTTGTATCGTGATATGTGCTTGGTTTCGTGAGTTACAGGTTATAATGGAAACACCTTCCAAGTTTGAGGGAATACGCCTTCGGTGCTAGTCGCCAGCCCCTGGCCTATGGAAGGCGGGCTTGGGGTAGTCATGGCATGGGCTTCAGGGACATGTAATTTGTCACGACCCATCCCCCGGGACTCACGTCATGACTACCCCAAGCCTTCCTTCCATAGGCCAGGGGCAGGAGACTAGCACCGAAAGGCATATTCCCTAAAACTGGGATGTCATTTCCTTTATAATCTGTAAACACACTCAACAAAGAACGCAACAAGATACAAACACAAGTAAACTGTATAGAAAAAAGAGTGCTAAAAGTAAGAGGGGATAGAATAAAAGCCCAATGGTAAAGGTACAAGTAAAACTAAAATACAATACAACTGAAGAATGAGAAAGACAGCTACTGGGTTGTCCTTCGAGATTCCTACCTGAATGGTAGGTACAGATCGCCTCCTCAACACTCCACATCCACCCGTCTCTGCTGCGTACTGACACACCGTATGGTCCACCTCCGGGAACCGTCCAGTCCTGGTACCCTCATCCTCAGTCTGCGTTGTCTGTCGTCTATGTCAAACACAACAAGGTGCGAGCATAGCCCATGCATGGGTGAGTATAATGATACTCAGTAGGGACCCTGAGACCCTCAAGGTCTCACAAAATCCAGAAAGGATAAACCACATAGCAAGAAATCAACTGACAACCCTACTTAGGTATATGCCCATACATATACCTAAGTTATCAAGTATACCCATCTCAATCATGGGAAAACACAAGGTCCAACCCAAAATCCCAAATATCATCTTTTCCAAAAAGGAAGTAATACCACAAAGGTAAGTACCACATAGGTATACCACATAGAATAATACCCCCAAGGTATTACCCCGAAGGAAATTACCACACAGGTACGAACTCAGCTCACACCAGGTATAACATAGGTATAGTAGTAGAGATGATTAGATGTAACTAATAATTCATCTTACTCTATTAAGAGGTAGACCCATGAAGGATCCCAAATAATCATCAGACCCACAAAGGATCGTAGAACATCATCAAACCCACATAGGATCCTAGTACCTCTTCAGACCCACATAGGATCCTAGTACATCTTCAGACCCAAACAGGATCCTAGTACATCATTAGTACATCGTCAGACCCACACAAGATCTTAGTACATCGTCAGTACATTATCAGACCCACATAGGATCCTAGTACATTGTCATTACATCCTCAGAGCCACACAGAATCCCAACACTTCGTCATTACATCATCATACACACACAGGATCCTAGTACATTGTCAGTACATCGTCAAACCCACACAGGATCCTAGTACATCATCAGTACATCGTCAGATCCATATAGGATCCTAGTACATCGTTAGTACATCGTCAAACCCACACATGATCCTAGTACATCGTCAGTACATTGTCATACCCACACAAGATCCTAGTACATCATTAGTACATCGTCAGACCCACACAAAATCCTAGTACACCATCACATCCAGCTAGAGGATTCCCTCACTAAGCTTTCTTGTCTCTGGGAGGGTCCGCTACTCAAGCCACTAGTTGATACTCCAACTGCCACTAAGTCCCACGAAGAAGTATCCCAAAGGACCGCCACGTCATAGGGGTCTCAATGCAATAGACAGTGCATCCAACGGATGCCCGGTCTGTAATTTGTTAGCCTTTTAGTCCTGAGGGCCCGGTTGGATTCGTACTCGATCCAACCAAACCGTTCCCCAACTTTATCCAAATCATTAGTATGGTATACCAAAGGGACCATCTCGCTCCAAGGCTTCTAGTTCCATAGATGGTTGATGGGTGATGTTACTTCAGTGCTCTGTAGAGAAAATATTCTTAGACATGTCCGTTATTATGTTCGAGGGTAGAGAGATCATGGGATGTGGTTATTATAAATCATTTGATTGATGTGATTTCTGTGATTCATCAAAGGTGGGGAGTGGGAAATCAGTTATATTTCGATGGCCCTTGTGTGGGGAAGAGTCTTGACAGTATAGGAATAGAAGTCGGATGGTCATTTTAACTCTTATAAACTATTATATAATTAAAAAAATATATTTATGGATTTCTTGGTAAAATTACAGGCACAAGATCAGTATATTGAGTCCCTAATACTTGTTTGAGTTGGACTTGGGTCTCTATATTATAATGGACTATCTTGAGTGACACTTGGATTCTTGAGTAGGAATTGCATGGAAATACTGACTGACACTAGCTAATTCTCTGACTTCATCTCCGCATGAGATATCACCTTTTATATTAGTCAATGTTCTTGGTACGTGGAATTGTCAACTATTTAATTGTGTTTTACATATAAAATATGCATCATGGGATGCCTTGTTTTAGACCCTTGGTCTCTAGTTGTTTGATTCTATGGTTACCCAGGATAGGCACTCATCCTCGGTTGATGGTTAGCATGTAACAATTCAAGAGTGTTGGATCAGAAAAAACACCTATGTTCATAATCTAGCATGATAATAGAAATTACCATGAAAAATTTTAGCCAGGAGACGTCACTCAATGTTAGATACAAACCTTGTTGTGTAGGGTTGAAATGATATCGAAGTGCCTCAGTTTAAGGTAAATGGGATATATTTATTGGATGTGTTGGCTATTGATGCATTCTTGTTGTAGGGTGTGTAAAAAAAATTATTCTCCCAATGCAGCACAGAGGTTAACTAGGGTTGTTTCACTTGAGAATATTTCCCTAACATTCACTAACTTATTCTATCTCACCTAAACTACTTCTTTTTATTGTTTTTTTATTTATTCTATGAAATTAATGAAATTTAAAAGATAAATGATAAATATTATACTAACATGAAATGATAGAATGAGATTACTAAAGAAAGAACTTGGCCTTTTTGGTTTGGTTTGTGGGTTCTATTATTCTCCTTTTTGGTGTTTAAATTATGGTTTATAATTCAATTCTAATATTTCATTCATAAATTACTATTTATTAATTTAGTGTTTTCAAATCATGAATTACTTTAGAAAACTCAATTCCACTACCTCTTATAATCAATTTTTATGGCACACCTCAATTTAGAGTGTTCCATCTTCTAAGAATTAGCTCAATTGTATGTCATTTCATCCACTAAATGGATCAAATCCATCATATGAAGACTTTATATCCAGTAGAAGACAAGGAAAAGATTTAATAAAATAATATAAATGAGTTTGAGATCAGTTTCATAGTGTATGATATCCACACCCTTGCACATCAATCTTTCTCATCACAAACTTAATAAAACATAATAATTTAAGCACAAAATAAATGAAATTTCCACATACCTCCCATGGTTCATGCCTCAGGTTAGCCTCTGATTTATGATTTTAATAGTTCATTGTGGAATAAGAAAGCATGAGAATAATTAGACTAGGGATGGGAGATAAATATAAATGAAAAAATATGGAAACTCTTGAATTAAAATTTTGAATGTTTGATACATGGGAAAATAGAACTAAAATAAAAAGAAAATAAATAAATCCTAAATAATCGAAATGTTTGGCCTCCCTCAGTGGAGATCTCCTCCTTGGTGCCTCAGATGTAATGGGATAGATTGAAATTATTTATGATGGAGGACCTCACCTCCTTTTATAGGCCAAGTTTTCCCTTAGAAAGTTTCCATGTGTTAGACACATTACATAGCCCATTCACATGTAGACCCCTTCAGGAATGTTCCAAATTTCATTTCATGTATCCCCGAATAATTTCATCATATTTTTCTAGGTTTAGAAAGAGTTATGATCATTTAACTTTGAGATTTTAGTCTTCCCAGATATATTCTCTATATTTCAAGCCTCTAGATTATTATGCAATAATTACCATGAAGATGACTGATTCACTCGTGTACTTATTCACAAAAGTTGATCCAAAATGTCTTTCACATCCAAACACTATAGTTAAGAGTAATTGGGCTATACAATCATGATATATGGTCCCAACACTAAAAATATCTAGATCTATGAACATTTTTCAAGGCCCAACTTGTAAGATTGTTTTGAGCTTCCATATAGTAGATTAAGCTTTTGTTTTAAGGCTAAAATGAATCACATGATGTATAGAATTATAAAAATAAACAATCTCATGACTTGGATCAGCATAGAAAACTTTAGGTCTGAAATACAAAAATATTTTTAAATTTGTTAAAAATCCAAAATGGCCCATTTATAAGATTAAGCTCAAAAAACCACTAAAATCATCAAATGTGAAAATTTCCATATAAATAACACTTTTATGGTATTTAAAACATTGAACTTAGATGTAAAATTATTGAAAATAATTTCTCTATCAGTTACCCTACACTTAAACCATACTCTTTTTCATGAACTCCTCCCTCCAAAGATACCCCTTTTGGGATGGTAATGAAGAAAGGGAGATAATAACCCCTGAGTCTCGCATTTAGTAGGCCCTTGGGTGGCGACCATCACCAAGGGTATAAAATCTCACAAAAATGGAATACATTACCATTTTTATAGAAACATGATCAGGAGATAAGATGGTAAATCCCAAATAAATCCAAGCACTATATATATAAGAAAAATCCGAAACATCCCACATACATGTTTTCCAAATAAAATTGCTGAAAATATAATGAATCTACACAGAAAATACCAAAAATACAATCTAAGAAGTGACACGACAATACTCACAACGCCCAAGCTAGTAAGGTCCAGCATGGTCCGTGTAATCTCCTTGAAAACCTAATAACAATTTTATATATGTAGGATGAGAATAAAAGTATACTCATTAGGAAAAGCCAAAGTCTCTCATACACAGTGGGATAACCACACTAATTCCCATGTGAGGGAAATAATAGAAACTCAAAATCACCTAACAAGGTATACTATCCACCTCAACCTCACCATGACATGCTCACTAAATAACATAAGTCAAGTAAAGTAAAGTAGTAATCACATCAATGAGAGGGTACCCCACACCACTTCCTAATGGTTAACTACTCATCCCTAACGGCGAACGTCCTGATGCTACCATGCTCTTCCCCAAGCCCCACTATCAGAACCTACATGCACACACCTGGGCCATATACCACATCCTACCCACAAAAACATAGGCCACAACCACATCACATCCTACCCGCAGACACCTAGGCCACAAAACCACCACCTCATCCCAAATACACCTAGGAAATTACAACATATCAAATCCCGAACACACATGGAAATCACACCTCACCCGTAAACACCTAGGCCTCACAACCACATCATAACCTGCTCGAAGATTCTAGTGCTACCAATGCCTAGAAGAGTGAGTAGAGAAAATCCAATAACCATCCGACCATCCTCCCACCAAGATGTCGGGAAAGGACACCCTCCCCCATAACAATGAGGGTGTTTAGTACGTAGTGGTTGACAAGAGTGGGGTGCGTATAGAAATCACAAGGAACTACATGTATATATATAGGTACCAAACACTCATCCAAAACTATGGTTTTTTAAAACAAACAACCATCCCACAAAAAACCGCCCTTGCTACCACCTCAAATGCAGAACCACACAGCTAGTCACATACTTAATTCCTAACCCCAGTCAATTCATTTAACCAATTATCATTCTTCATTAAAAATTCATTTATTTATTTATTCCATCCCTACCTACGCAGCTACTAAACACAACACACCGCAAGTAACATCATAACCCACACATAATTCACAAAAGTCTCTAGAAACCCCATCCATGAAAGGTGACACCATCCTTCTTCAAAATTATCCATCCCAAACCATTCTCGGCAGCCCCTCTACACGAAAAGCACCACATCTAGAAAAAACAAAACTCAACCAGATTGCAGTCCCACTACATGAATAGAGCATGCTCAACAAACAAAACATAGGCCAGCTGCAGACTCGCTATTCGACAAGTTCATCCATTACACAATCAATAATCTGTCAACTAGAGATTCCATTACACAACCTATACCGTCCTATACAAGAAACCCACAACAACCATCACCAAATTCACATCCCTACTGCACAAAAAATACCACACCATTCCCACATAGTCAACCCCTTTTACACCCCTATACCCACAACCATGCTTCCAACTGCAAAACCATACAACCCACACAAGGCACCAAAACTGAACAGAACCATAAATGACACACAACCACACCTATCAAGAAGAGTTTATTATGATTTTGCCAACACTATTCTTTAATTTACACTTTCATTATTCAGGGGTAATCATAGAACCAGTTCAATCTTGGGGAATCCATTTATTTAACTGGGTATACATCTTTTATCAAATTCATAATTCTAGAGTTCAACAGGGGATACATAACAAGTGTAAAGAATCACCTGTGCATAAAAAATTAACAATAATGACCATGATTTTCAGAAGTCAGATAACTCACAATATGCATCAAAGATAAGAGATAAAAAAATGAGCAACATCACCATCTTCCCAACCCTTCATTTATTACTAAGGTAGCCAAAACTGTTATCATAATAGGTTCGGTCATATTCATAATAACCTCAAATAAGATTTGTATTCTACCATATCCTCAAAAAGACATGAGTTTACCCACCCCACATGATACATAATTAAAATAGGTGAAGGAATCCCTAACTCGCAGAACATATGATCAGGAATTCCTGCTTGCACCAAAACATGGGGTCACACAAATAGTAGGCAACTCCAAAGAAGGATGAATCTGAACACCACAACATAATGAACAACTCCATGGTGAATAATGGATCTTGCCACACCAAGAGAAAAATAAAATACACTGGGAAGATAATATCTCCATTTAGAAGATCCAGATCCTATATTAATGGAATGGAAACAGTTTCAAGGGCCATTAAAGTCATATCATGGTCAAGACCACACAATTTAACTATTTAAAAGCCCCGGGTGCATTTGTATATTAAATATATAATTAATATCATTTGAAACATTTTTATAAATTCTTAAACTATGTTTTAAACTCGAATTACATCAAATAAAACGTCAGAGGGGAGAAAATGGAAAAACTGGAAAAAATTGGACGTGACTCACCGATGGGTGATTCACTGACAGTGAGTCATCGATACTTGACTCATCGATGTGACTCACCAACTTGAGTCACATACATGACCCACCGACAGCGAGTCACTGATGTGACTCATTGATGCCCGACCTACCGACTCCTTGACCTATAGATACCCCGACCTTATAATGCCCCGACCTAAACACACTCACTTATACTAGTGTTGCAACATATTGATGCCCTAACCTACTGATGCCTAGACCTACGCACGCCTCGACATACCGACACCCTGACCTACTAACACCCTAACTAACTGACGACACTCACCAATCCTAACTCCCCGACACAAAACTATATTTCTAGAAAACTCTTGAAATGAGTCACTGAGACTCCACAGAACACCTCTAAAACAAGATTTTCACAAAGAAATATACTAGACTGGTCTGGGCTATTACATCATATACCTGTCAAACCATTCTCACCCACAAGAATTTAAAACCAAACCTAGAAGAAAGAGGGGTCTGAACAACCACCTCGTGATATATCTCTCAAGGATAGACCACCCTATGTTATTATAATGCTAGAGTGAAACCTCAACATCCAAGAACTCCTCCTCCCACATTTTTAAACCCAAACATCCAAAAGATACACCACACAACACCAAAATCCACACTTCCCGAACACATAAATTAGGGAATTTCCTTCCTCCAAGTCAAGACATTATCTGCTTTGGGCAGCACTAACTCGCCTGCACGGGTTTAATCACGTTCTCATTACTGTTTCCTAATTAGGGATCAGGTCCTCCCTTCTCAATGTGTCAGGATTTTACCAAACATCACAAAAATAAGGAAACAACTCATCTCATAGAAAAAAAGGTTTAAGCACTACATCAAAAAGAAAAACACGTAATAAAAACTCAAAGAAACTCCAGGTACTGGGTATACATATTCATCTACCTTTCCTAAGTACCCTCCTCCTAGTCACCATGCCTCCACATCACATAAATCAAAGGAATGGTCCATCGATATAGAACCTTATTATGATGATCTTGGATCTCGACTAGCCACTCCACGAACATTGTGTCATCCTCAATATCCAAATCACCCCAAGTAAGTAACATGGGAGTCATCGTGAAGATACTGACGAAGCTGTGAGACATGAAAGACATCACAGATCCTCTCCAACTATGGTGGAAATACCAGTTGATAAGAAACCTCACAAACTCATCCCAACACCTCAAAGGGTCCAATGAACCTGGGAGAAATATTTCTCCCTCGGTCAAACCTTCGATTCCCACATCAAGGGGAAACCTTAAAGAACACATGGTCTCCAACCTCAAACTCTAAAGGCCTCATCCTACGATCGGCATATGACATCTTTTGGTCCTGAGCTGCCTTCATCCTCTCACACAGTAGCTGAAATCTCTCCATCATGGTTTTCACTACCCCAAAACCATGAATATTTCTCTCCCAACCTCTATCCTGCATAAGAGATAATGTCATGACCTTCCATACAAGGCTTAAAATGTTGTCATTTTGATGGTAGAGTGATATATATTGTTTTAAGAAAAATCTACAAGGGGAAAGTTTCATACCCATAGTCCTCTAAGTTCCAAGACACATGCCTTCAATATAACCTCTAGTGTATGGATGGTCTGCTCTATCTTTTCATCTGTATGAGGGTGGAAAGTAGTGCTAAGGCATAATTGGGTGCCAAAATCATGATTTAATCCTTCTAAACTCGTGAGGTAAAACATTTATCCCGATCTAAGACAACGGATCTCAAAACTCCAAGAAGTCACACCACCTCATCCATGTACCTCTTTTCTAAGGCATACACTGCTTATGACTCTTTGATTGCCAAGAATTTGGCTGATTTTGTCATCCAATCCACTACTACTCAGATAACATCGTAGCCTCCCTAAGCCCTAGGTAGTCCTGTGATGAAATACATTGATATATCATCCCACTTACACTCAGGGACATCTAAAGTCTACAACAAACTTCCAGGAACCCAGTGCTCATCCTTCACCTTCTAGAACACTAGGCACCTTGCTACAAACTCTGCCATCACCCACTTCACCCCATGCCACCAAAAATGCTTCCTTAATACATGGTATATCTTGGAAACACATGGGTTTACCACTAAGGTTGATCTTTAAAACCCACAAAGAACTTCCTCATGCATTGCCACTAGGAAAAAAATCCTCCTATAGAGAAACATTCAATTTTGACCATTTTCCTACCGTCCCTCTAGAGAATCACCCTGGTTAACACAATCAGGTATCACTTCTACCTATGAATCTACCCACTAAGATTCCTCCACTTTTCATATCAAAAACAACTACACTTTTATCTTGAATAGATAGTCTCTGCCACCATCCACTCTAGTATCTAGGTGCAAGGTGGCCAACTCCTCTATCGCCTTCCAAACATCTACAGATTCCCAAACTACCTCCTTCTGTGAATTCCTAATCAAGTCATCGACCATGATGTTTCCATCTTCTAAGGTGTAAGAGATATCAAAATCATAATCCTGAAGAAACTCTATCCACATCCACTGTCAAATGTTTAGATCTCACTGGGAAAGTATATGCCTCAAGATCTTGTGATCTATGAAGACCATAAAGCACCCCCCTAATGAGGTAATTCCACCACTACATCAATGCAAACACAACCAATGATAGCTCCAGGTAATGGGTGAAATAGTTACGTTCGTGGGGACATAACTACCTAGATCCATAAGAGATCACTCCTCACCACTACATCAACACAGATCCTAATCCTAAACAAGAAGCATCAAAAAACACCTCAAACATCACCCCTTCCTCTGGAAACCATAGCATTGGAGAACTGAACAAATTTCCATTCAAGGAGCTGAAAGTTTCCTAACACTACTCACTCCACAAAAGGCCCAGTCCTTCCTAGTCAAATCCATCAACAGAGATTCTACTTAAGAGAAATCGAGTAAAAATATCCAATAATAGTCTTACGGAGTAAGAAAACTACAAAACCTTTCCACATTATTGGGTGATTCTTAATAAAAAATTGCCTAGACCTTCAACGGGTCTACTGATACACCCTACTGGGACACCACATGTCCAAGGAAGTGGACCGCCCATGTCCAAAATGTGCATTTAGACAACCTTCCTTAGAGCTTTTGTTGTTGAAGAAAATCCAAGATAGTCTTGAGATGCTTGGTATAATCCTCCTATGACTTCGATTATATCATAATTTCACCTATGAATACAAAGATGAATTGGTCAAGAAACTCATGAAAGGTAGAGTTCATAAGTCCCGTGAACATGGACGGTGTGTTCGTAACATCAAATGATATAACCATGAACTCCAAGTTCCCATACCTTCACCTAAAATCATTATTCAGGATGTCACCCTCCTTCACCCTCAATTAGTGATACCCATACCATAGATTGATATTAGATAACAAGCATGCTTCCCTTAGCTAATCGAAAAGGTCATCTATCCGCGGGAGAGGGTAACAGTTCTTGACTGTTACCAGATTCAGCCTCTGTTAGTATATGCACAACCTCATACCTCTACATATCTTCTTTTTAAACATGACTATATCACCCCATGACGACACACTGGGCCGGATGAATCCCTTCTTCATAAGATCGTCAATCTGAATCTGTAGCTCCTGTAGCTTAGAAGTTGCAATCTGATAGGGAGCCATAGAAACTAGACTAGAACCAGGCTGTAATTCTATACCTAACTCAACATCACGTTGTGGGAGTATAGTCACAACCTCCTTGGAAAATAATAGAATAACTCTACAACAACACTAGGAACCCCCACCATCTCAACATCCACTGATTCCACTGACATCTTGACCAATAAGAAAATAAAATGATCTATACACCACCTGCCCACTAGAAAAATTTTCTCAACAAAATAATATATACACTATCCATCCATTTATGAAAAAATGACTCTACTAGAGAAGAATTTGATAATTTCATACACATATTATAGCCATTCTATGCCATGGATGAAATTGTACAGTTTCATTTTCAATATGAAAATATTACCATAGGACTGATGTGATCTCATCATCAGTATACATCCCTGACACACTTCAAACAAGCTGGTCTGACCTCTGTCTTGTGTACTCAATACCGGAGGTACAAAAATTATCTCTTTTTCTAGTCCCAAAAAATGGTCTAGAGCAGGTGCAACAATGGAGTGTGAAGATCCTAATTCAAACAAAAAAATAAGAAACTATATTGAACAAGTTAGTCGTACCTTAAACGATCTCAAGCCCCACTATAACTACTAAATCTACAGCTTGTAAATGACCATGCTCATATCTTATTCCCCTCTTCTTTCAACCACCTACTTGACCACGTTTTGGTAGAGGTCCCTAAAGAACACCCTAAGGTTGACCTCTACCTGCTCTATCTCCCTTCAGTGGAGCATGATCTGGTTATCCCTACTGCTGAAATAGCCTAGTCGACAACAACTATTGAGGCAGACACTTAACCTTCCCACCTCCACCATATTAAGATCAAACTGGGAACTGACTCTAAATGTCCCCATGGCCTCCACAATCAAAACAAATCAGTCCCAATCCCTTGGGAAAAGAACTTGGACCTAAAGGTCAAAATTAAAACTACTGAGGATGAATCCCCATTGGATGAAACCTAGAAGGCCATAATGCCTAAGACTTGATACTAATATCCTTTCCCTTTTAATAACTCATCTAGCTCTCCTCCCTTGGTATAACTCCTCTTGAGTTCATCCTCTCAACTATCTCATCCTTATTTTGGACATCTAAGTATGTTGGTAAGGTGAAGGGAGTAACTGTATACTAGAGGGAAGGACGAAGTGCCTCCTCTAAGAATCTCCCCGAATACTCCTCATCTGGGAAGAGATTAGGAGAAAAACGGAGGAGATCCTTAAACTTGATCCCCAATTCCTGTACTGACATACCCCCCCCCCACTAGAGGGAGATTAACTCCCAACTCTTCTCTACCTTCATTGTCTAGGAAAGGAATTCCACTCAGAACTCCTTCTCAAAGTCGACCCATAAAAAATCGTTCTCCCTCCTCTCCCCCAGGTACATCTTCCACCATTGACATGCATCTCCCCTCATCAGGATAATCACCAATGGAACCCATAACTCTATCGGAGCCCAAATCAAGATGAATGTGATCCCAAGATCCTCCAGCCAACTCTCTGTTTCTATATCTAAAATGATTTCCTTGTACTTTCTCAGATTCTTCCATTAGAAAACACGTAATGTTTTATGCAACTAGTTGTCCTCCTCCTCCTCCTCTAGATCAACCCTCTACTGATCAACTGAATCGTTATGATGAGCCTCAACTACCTAATCCACTTGTAGGAGATAACTGGGTGCCACAGCTGAAAAGGTAAACAAGGAATTAATAATACTGAGTAGTATGAAATTTCATTTATGATTAATTTTAACTTTTTATTATTTAAATTCTCTAGAACACCCAAAATACAAAAGGAGCACAAGTAATTATGATGCATGTACCTTTACTAGGGTCTCTGCCTTATAAATGGTGTAACTTTACTTGATCATTCGGTAGGATCAGAGTCCTTGCATCAGATCCCAGGGGGCCCTAAAATCCTGTGTCCAAGTCAGTCTTACCTAGCCTACGTCACACACCAAGATCACCTAAAATTGTTTCCTACAATCCCATGAAATATTCACTATGAATAACTACAAACTCCATCCTATCTCTCAACTATAACCTATGATACCATTCTGTCATGACCCCCTCCCTCCTAAGTTAACCCTCCTAGGATGGCAATGAAGAAATATATATAATGACCCCTAAGTCCTACCATTAGTAGGCCCCGGGGTTGGTGACCAACACCAAGGGTATAAAATCTCAAAAAATAGAAGGCATTTCCATTTTTATATAAATAAGATAAGAATATAAGATAGTATATCCCAAACAACTCCAAGCACTATATATATAAAAAAATCCAAAACATGCCACATGCTTGTTTTCAAAATAAAACTTTTAAAAATAAAATGAAACTCTAAAGTAATTACAAAAAAGAAAAGCTAAGTAGTGAAATAATAATAGTCCCAATGCTCGAGCTAGTAAGGTCCTGCAGGGTCTGCTTAATCTCCTTGGAAACATGAAAACATTTTTATATATATATGGTGAGCATACATGTATAATTAATAGGAAAATAAAAATTCTTTCGTGCAAAAGTGGGAGAAGCATACTAATTACATAATAAGGTAAATAACAGAAACTCAAAAGCACCTAACAAGGTATATTATCCACCCCGACCTCACCAAGGAATTCTCACCAAATAATGCAAGTAAAGTAAAGTAGTAAACACATTGATGATAGGCTACCCTACACCACTTCCCACTAGTTAACTTCTCATCCCTAAAAACGAATGTCCTAATGCTACCACACTCTTCTAGATGCCCCACTGTCACAACCCACATGCACACACCTTGGCCACATACCACATCCCACCCACAAACACATGGGCCACAACCACATCACATCCGGCCTGAAGATACCTAGGACACAAAACCAACACTTCATCCCAAAGACACCTAGGGAAATATAACATATATCATCTTGAAGAAACCCAGGAAGCACAACTCACCCGCACACACTTGGGCCTCAAAACCACACCACAAACTACCTGAAGAGTCTAGGGATACCAATTCCTATAAAAGGGAGAAAAGAAGATGCAATAACCAGCCATCCATACTTCCTATAGGATGTTGGGAAAGGACACCCTCCCCCATATAAATGGGGGTGTTAAATACATAGTGCTCAACACGAGTGGGGTGCATATAGAAAGAACAAGGAACTACATGTGTATATATAGGAACCAAACACCCATCCCAACATGTGGGTTTTCCAAACATCAACAAACCCACACAAAACTGCCCTTGCTACCACCTATAATGTATAACCCCAAAGACAACCAAAAACTTAATTCCTAACCCCAGTCCATTCATTTAACCAATTATCATTATGCATTAACAATTCATTCATTTATTTATTCTATCCCTACCCAGGAAACTACCAAACACAACACATCACAATTAACATCAAAAACCACACATACTTCACAAAATTATCTGAAAACCACAACAAAGCAAGGTAATACCATTCTTCTTCAAAATTATCCCTCCAAAACAATCTTCAGTAGCATCGCTGCACAAAAAGCACCACATCCATAAAAAACAATAATATTCAACCAAATTATAGTCCCACTACACAAATAGACCATGCTCAATAACCAAAACACAGCCCAGGTGCAGACTCCCTATCCAACAAGATCATACACTCCACAATCAATAATCTCTCAATATTATAATTCATTACACCACCTGTAGCACCCTAAACACAAAATCCACAACAATCATCACCAAATACGTAGCCCCACTGGACAAACATACCACACTAAGTACACAGATCCAACCCCCTATCCACCCATGTACCCATAACCATGCTTCCAACTAAAGCACCATACAACCCACACATGGTACCAAAACCAAATAGAACCATAGACAGCACACAAACACACCTATCAAACAGAGTAAATTCATATTTGGATAACACTGTTCATTAATTTCCATTTTCATTATTTAGGGGTGATCCAAGAAAATGTTCAATCCCGGGGAATCCATTTATTTAATTGGGTATACATGGTTAATCAATTTAGTAATTCCAGAGTTCAATAGGGGATACATAAAAAGTGTAAAGCCTCGCCTGTGTGCAAAATATGACCACCAATGACCATGGTTGTCAGAAGGAATAATACTGAAAATATGTATCAGTGATAATAGATAAAACAACAAGAACATCATCATGATATTTCTAGACCTTCATTTAATACTAAGGTAGCCAAACTCGTTATCATGACAAGTCTTTTCATCATTATAACATCCTCAATTAAAATTTGGATTTGACCGTATCCAAAAAAAGACATGAGTTTACCCACCTCGTATGATAAAAACTTAAAATAGAGATAAAGAAATACATACATCACAGAACAGGTGATCATTAACTCCTCCTTATGCAAAAATAGGGGGATGCACAAATAGAAGGAGGCCCCAAAAAAGGATTTATCTAAATGCCACAACATAACACACGAATCCACAGGTAATAACGGATCTGGGTGCACCAAGAGAAAAAAACACACAGGGAAGAGAAGATATCATCTTAGAAGAGCTAGATTCTATATCAATGGAAGGGAAACAGTTTCAAGGGCCATTAAATCTAGATAGTGGTCAATACCACATAGTTTGACTATTTCAAATATCCAAGATCATTAGGATATTAAATATATAATTAATATCCTTCATAACACCTTTATAAATTCTAAAACTATGTTTTATACTTGATTTACGTCAAATAAAACATAAGAGGGGAGAAATTGGAAAAAATGGAAAAAGATGGAAATGACTCATCGATGGGTGAGTCACTGACAGTGATTCACTGATGCTTGAATCACTAATTTGATTCACTGATGTGACTCATCAACACGAGTCACCAACATGACCCACCAACAGTGAGTGACCGACGTGACTCACCGACGCCTGACCTACTGACGCTTGGGCATACTGATACCCGAACCTACTGACGCCCAAACCTACCGATGCCACGACCTACTGATGACCGAACCTACCCATGCTCAGACTTACCAATAGATGGTTCTAATGACACCCAAAGCTACCAATGCTTGGGCCTACCAATGCTCGGATCTACTAACACCCCGACCTACCGACTCCCCCAACCTACCGACACCCCGACCTACAGATACCTACCAACTCCACTCACCAATACTGAATCAATGACACAAAACTGGATTTATTTAAAACTCTTGAAATGAGTCACCAAGACTCCCCAAAACATCACTAACATTGGATTTTGACTAAGGATTGGACTGGAGAGGTCTGGGCCCTTACACTTGTCCTCAAGCATAAAATCTCAACAAGAAATTCAAAGGCCACTAATGTTACCAATATTCAAATTTCAAAGAAATAAAATCAAAAAAACATCAATTTCAAATCAAAATTTCAAATTCCACATAAACAATCAATTTAATTTCCCATTTTTCAATGAAATAATCAATTCATGCATTTTAATTATCCCATTTTAAAAATTATCAAACTTCTCCTTTTGTTCATTCATGATACTCAATTAATTATTATTAAAAATACCAAATAATGATTTACCTCACTTTTGAATATTTTCTCTCATATATCAGGATAAAAATCAAGTAGATTTATCATCATATCTTGAGAAGATTCTCCTAATCCATAATCTTTTAAAATAACTACTTTCTCTACTTTTTAAAAACAAAACACACAAAAAATCATGTGGACTTTCAATTAAGGTTATAATGACTTTGAGGATTAAGGTTGGTAGGATTTGATGAATAAAAATAATGCTCAAGGATGAGGCTTAACACGTATAGTATAAAGAATGATATACAATGTAAAAAAAATTTAATGACATTATCCCCTTAAAATTGTAACAACATCCAACTTTCTTTAGGACTTAATGTAAAGATCATGATCATTTAATAAAAATGAATGATTTGTGGAATATCTTGATTTTTTTCCATTTTACCCTTTTCAAAGAACATTTTTATTTTTTTCTTTTTTCAAAAGTTAATGATTAAAATAAAACTCACATCACCACCTAAACATGTATAACAAAAATCATAGTTCTAGTAATAGTTATTTTTGGTTTTCTAAAGTCACAACCTATTTTTAGTGTTTTTTGGTTCCCTTTTATTTTTCATTCTTTTTATTAAATAAGGGAAAAATAATATAGTACAAGGAATTATTCCACAAACTTTTATAATTCCCTCAATAATCACCTACACATTTATTCCTTATAATGTAAATCATCCAATTTACCATGACTCCCTTCACCCCCACATTTCAACTTTAAAATATCATGAAAATACCGAGAGTAGGGTAGGAATGGATAAAAATGGTTTGAAACATGGTTCATCCATATAAATGTCATTCATAGTCTCTATAGAAAAAATAAATATTGATGTAAAGGTAGTCTTTTAAGAAAAATGGATTTTCAAAATATGCCTCAATAATATTAAATGTGATTTCGTATAGTTGTATATTTGACAAGTTAGAATATATGTTCTAGTAGGTTACATGTCTTAAGATCACTCAAGAAATATGCTCAAGATAAAATAGGAATTACCTGGTCTAGAAATACTCTCGGGAATGGGAATATAATGTTTGAAAATCACACAAGGAATGATTAACAATAACAAATAAATTTACATGAATTTCATAAATTCAAAGCATGAAAAAATGGTTTGAAAATTTCCTTTACATGAATCTATAAATTCACTCAAATCATTAGTCATCATTTAAATATCCATTCTTCACATTCAACATTCAATTATCCATTTTCCTCATTCAATCTCAATAATAGTGAAATATAAACCATGTCATCACATGATTCCTAAGAAAATCACGTCTCCAAGATAATTTATGTAAAGCATGAATTCAAGCATGGGATTTTAATTCTAGATAAAATCTCAAATCACGATTTGGACAACAATTTAATGAGCTTAAAAGATAAAATTTAAAAGGGAACTCTGTTTTGAAATGAAGATTAGTCGTATTTCCTCCTTTCCTATTTGGGGCTTCCTTATTCCATCATGAACCTAAAAATAGTTATAAAATTAAAAACAAGGATCATTTCATTTAATATAAAAAAGATAAGAGAGAGTGTGCCACATACTATAATAATTAATAAGACTGAATTTGAAATGTAAATTCTTAAGATTGAAAATAAAAGTACTAGAAATCATGTAAAGGATAAATCTTGGTATGATCCCCTAAGTGGGCCATGAATTTTTACTACCTCTAGTGACCAGTACTAGCTATTATCCAAAGTATGATAGTGGGTGTTTTTTTGTCTTGAACCACCACATATAGATTTTTCCCATCATTAAATTCTTATTCTCTATTGATGAGGGATTTGTGGATATAATACACAAGATTATCACCCTTTTCAATGTGGTACAACTTTCATGGTGGGGTAGGATGAATTATAGAACCTCCTACTTCTTCATTGATACTTGTACAATGTCTTGTTCAAAATCAATTGGTTTCTTCAGATGTGATTCATGAAATGAATAATAAAAGGGATATTAAAATCTTAAACTTGAAGTATTAATTTAAAAATCATAACATTTAATATATGAAACTTTTGTTGCTAGTTGTTTAGGGAAAACAACTGGGGTCTCTTCTTCCACTCCTTCTAATAAATGTTCAATGTCTTCAGGGAATTCAAGGTGTTCCTCAATAGGTGCATGCTCAATTTCCTCATCTTCCTCAAAGGCATGAAAAAAATTGACTAAATCTGAAAATTAAAAACAATAAAGAGTTCTCATCTAATTATTTTTAATATGATCAGAGAAAGAATTTTAAATAAGATCATCTCCTTGGGTTGTTTCTGGTTCTATTACTGCCTTAGTGGTGAGTACCTCTTGAGGGTGAGTCTCGGTGCATAGAAGTAGGTAATTGACCTCTTCCATATTTTATTCAATTAAAAATATGAGTGGTGAAATTTCTTTCACCACTAGATCATGATCATTGGATGGAATGTGGATACCATGTTATTATTCAAAATCTTTCTAAAATTCATCCAAATCTTTTTAAGCTCCCACTTGCAGCTCAGGCTCTGGTTGCTCTTAAGCAGCATGGAAATATTCCATTAGCCTTCCAATTTTTTCATGTAATACTTATATAAATTATTTAAGATCCTTTACTTGAACTCTGTTGTACTCTAAAATATATTTCTCTTGTTTTTGTTGCACCTATGAGTAGTCACTCCATATAGAGTAATTCATTTTTGAAAAAATTCTGGAAACATATTTTTTTATAATTTTATTTTATTTTTTAAAAAATGAAAACTATATAAAAATATAAAAATTAAAGTAAAAAAATAGTTTCTCCTAGGAAATGGTGTCAGTTTTGACACATGTCAATCATAGGGCATGGAAAAATAATATTCTCCTAATGTAGCACAAAGGCTGACCCGGGCCATCTCACTTGAGAATATTTCTATGCCATTCATCTACTTATTCTATCTCACCTAAACTATTTTTTTTTGTTTTTATTTATTCTATGAATGTAATGAAATTTAAAAGATAAATGGTAAAACTTATACTAACACACAATGAAAGAATGAGATTAGTAAAGAAAGAATAAGGCCTTTGTGGTTTTGTTTGTGGTTTCCATTATTATATATATTTTTTTTAAATTAAGTTTGATAATTAAATTATTAGATCACATTCATGACTTACTATTATTTTATTTACTGTTGTGAAATCTTGAATTCCTTTATCAAACTCAATTACACCTCCTCTTATAATCAAATTTGATGGAACACTTCAATCGAGAGTTTGACATAATCAATGACCTGACTCCATTGTATGAAATTTTATCTATTAAATGAATAAAATACATTATGTGAAGATTTTTTAACTAGTAGAAGGGATGGAAAATATTTAATAAAAAAATAGAAATGAGTTTGAGACCAGTGTCTTGGTAGATGTTCACCACACCAGTCCACATCACTCTTCCTCATCAGAAACTTAATAAAACATAAGTATTTAAGAATATAATAATTGAAATTTCTACATACCTCCCTTTAGACATGCCTCGGGTTAACCTCTCATTTATAATGGTAATATTTTATGGTTGAACAACAAAATAAATAGAATAATTAGACTTGGGATGGAAGATAATGGTAGATAGAAGAGTATGGAAAATCTTGAATTAAAAATTTTCATATGTGTTATATAGAAAAAAAAATGAAATGAAAAAAAGAAATGCTAAATAATCAGAATGGTATGTATCCCTTGTTCAAATATCCTCCTTGGTGCCTCATATGGAATGAGATGTATTGGAATGATTTAGAAAGGAGGATCTCTCCTTTTTTTATAGGGAATATTTTCCAATAGAAAGTATCCATGTTTTAGTCCCCTTACATGGATGATTCACACAAGGAACCCTTCATAAAAGATGTTCCCAATTGTGTTTCAAGTGTCCCATAAAAAATTCATCATATTTTGACATGTTTAGTGAGATTTATTATTGTTTCACTTTTATAATTTAATTTTCCCATATAGACTCTCTATATTTCAAACCTCCCCATTATCATGCATTAATGAACCTAAATACGGAAGATTCACATGAATACTCCTTCATTAGAGTTGTTCCAAAACGTCTTTTTCATCCACCATTGGATTTCATAATATTTTTTCCATCCAATCACAAGATATGGGGCCAATAAAAAAATGTAAAGATCTATGAATAGTTTCAAGGCCCATATTATAAGTTTCTTTTGATATTCCACATGGTAGATTAAGATTTTGGTTCAGAAGTATGAAATGAATCTCAAAATGTATAAAATCCTAAATAGAATTAATTTCATGATTTGGATTAGTATGTAAAATGTTATTTCTAAAATAAAAAAATAATTTAAAACTATTAAATATCCTAAATGTTCTACTTTTACGATTAATCTCAAAATACAACTAAAATCAGTAAATGTGACAATTTACCTTTAAATAACACTTTTGTGGGATTTAAAACATTAAAATTTGATGTCAAATTATGGAAAATATTTTCTCTACCAATTCCATCACACTTAAACCATGCTTTTCCTGAAGCATAAAATCTCAACATATAATTAAAAGGTCACCAATGTTACCAATATTCAAATTTCCAAGAAATAAAATCAACAAAAATTCAATGTCAAATAATATTTTCAAATTCCACATAAAAAATAAATCTAATTTCTCATTTTTCAATGAAAAAATAAATTCATGAATTTTACTTTTTTCCATTGAAAAATGAAGGAGCATATCCTTTAATTTATTCATGACCCTCAATTCATTATTATTAAACATTCCAAATCATTATTTACCTCTTTTTTTAATCTTTTTCTCATATGGCATGATAAAAATAAATTAGAGATATGATCATATCATGAGAACATGATTTTTATCCATATAATTGTGAAAGAAATACTTTCTCCACTTTGTAAATACAAAACCCACATAAAATCATGAGGAATTGAAATTATGGTTCTAATGACTATGAGATTTAAAGTTGGTAGGATTTAATGATTAAGAATAAAGCTCAATGAGGTGGTTTAATTCTTAAATAATAAAGAATGATATTCAAATTAAAAATTTTAATGAAATTGTCCCCTTTAAATTTTTTCAACTCCAAAATTTCCCCAAGACTCAAATTAAAGATAATGATTAGTTTAACCATAATAAATGATTTGTTCCCTCTCTTGAATATATTTTTTATTTTTTTCATTTTTTCATTTTCAAAGAACCTTTTGATTTTTTTTCAAAATTTTATGATTAAAATTAACCTCACATCAAACACCTAACCACGTATGATAAAAATCATAGGTCTAGTAATAGTGTTTTTTGGTTTTCCCAAATCACAACCCATTTTAATCATTTTCATGTTTCTTTTGTATTTTTAATTTTTATTATTCAAGAGGGGTAAAATAAGTAAAATGATTGATTAATTTTTGCACAATTCTCACAATAAGAACCCCCATATTTCTTCCTTATAATTCAAATCATCCCATTTACCATGAATCCCTTCACCCCACAATTCAACTTTAAAATATCATGAAAATACTAAAATTAGGTTTGGAATGGATAAAAAATGGATCGAAACATGGCTCAACACTATTAAGGTCATTCATGGTCTTTATGGGAAAAAGAATTATTGATATAAAGGTGGTATTTTAAGGATAAAAGATTTTAAAAAGATTCCTCGGTCGTATTAAATGTAGTTTTATAGATTCATAGATTATAAAAGTTTAAATTCAAGTTCTATCAAGTGACATGTCCTAAGATAACTCAAGAAATTTCTCAAGATAAAATAGGATGTACTTGGTCTAGAAATCCTCTCAGGAATGGGAATATGATATTGTACAATTAATCAAAGAATTATTATCAATAAAAAAATCACATGAATTTCAAAAACTAAAAGCATGAAAAAAATGGTTGGGAAATTTCATTTACATGAATAGATCAATTCACTCAAATCATAAGTCATAATTTCAATATCCTTTATTCACTTTAAACATTTGATTCTACCTTTAACTCATTAAATATCATTAACATTGAAATCTAAAATATGGAATCACATGATTCATAAGAAACTCATGTCAACCTGATATGTCTTGTAAAGCATGAATTCAAGCATAGGCATGTGATTTTAGTTAAAATCCCAATTGATGATTTAGAAGAAAAAAATTAAAGAGTTTAAAATATTAAAATTTAAAGTGAACTCACTTTTGAAATTAAGATTAGTTCTCTTTCATCCTTGTCTATTTGGGCCTTACTTATGCCATAATGGACCTAAAAAATTACACAATTAAGAATAAAGATCGTTTAATATAAACTCAAAAAGATAATTGGGAGTGGGATACATTATGAACTAATTCCTAAGACTAAATTTGAAATCCAAAATACCTATGATTGAAAATGAAAGTACTAGAAAACATGCAATGGATAAATCTTGGTATGATCCCCTAAATGGGTCCTGAATTTTAGTGCTTCTAGTGGGTAGTACCAGCTATTATCCAATGTCTGATGGTGGGTGAATTTATTTTAACTTAAACCCCCCACATGTGGCTTTTACCAGCATTCACTTATTCTTCTCTATTGAGGAGGGTTATATAGATATTTTACACTATATCCATCCCTTATCAACATGGTAGAGATTTCATGGTGGGGGTAGGATGAAGTATAGAACCTCATCCTCCTTCATTTATAATTGTGCAATGTAATCTTCAAAATCCAATGGTTTCCTCAGATTTGCTACGTGAAATTAATAATCAAAGGTAGATTCAAAATTTAAACTGAAGTATTAATTTCAAGATAATCACTTTTAATGTAGGTAGCTTATGTCTCTTGTTGTTCAGAAAAAACAACTAGGGTCTCTTCATGGACTTCTTTTAATAAATGTTCTATAGCAACCCAACATTTTTTTACATTACTATTACATCATAATAAAGATAAACAACATAATAGTATTACACCACGAGGATCCAGAGGTTTTGTGTCTTGGGAAAACATGGTTGAAACATAACATTTACAACATTAAACCTAAAAATTTATTTAATTCATTCATATCCAGCCTCTTATTTTCCCTTGTAATCTCTTTAGTACTCATATTCACCTAAGGATATACCTTAAAAATGGGCAATCTAAAATCCCAATAAGATTATAGATAAGAACAATATAGCATGGGGAGAGCATAATCATAACATCATCATCAAAATCATGAGATAAAACATTAATAAAAACATGAAATGTGGAAATTCATAAAATAAAACATCATGTATTAGTGTTCATTTACAAAAAATAGTTGTGAAAAAATATAGCATCATGTTAACACATAATTTCACATTAACTCATGAGATTCCTCACTTTACGCAATGCATTAGAGTGATGTATAATTCCAGGCGCACTCATCACATCATAACATTTTCATTATCATGCATGCCACATAGAACATATGAACATAAATAACCATGTAAAAGAATGTTTTTCAACTCATAATATAACATTAATAAACTATGGGTTCCTAAAATAAAGATGGAATAACATACTTGATTCAAGAACTGTCAACCATGAGTGATAAGTAAAAGGTGTGTTCTTAAAAGAAGAGTAATTTTGGAATACATTTTGTTTGAAATAAACTCCATTGGAAAACATTTATATCCCAAAAAAGGAAATAAAATTATTAAAAATTGATTTTTAAGGAGTAAACATATCAAAAATGGAGTGAAAGATGGATAACCCGAAGAAAGAAATTTGGGTTCGAGAATTTCCTCTTACCTTGTATCCGAACGTTTTATTAACTTTAATGTCCTGTATAATGAAATTATATTAATTAATTAGAAATTACAGAACCTTTTATACATGAATATGGTTTACTATGATTATTTTAACTTCTTTTATTTTTTTTTATCAGTTATAAAGCTTAAATTCATTGTTCGGGAATGTTTGTTTTTTTAGTTTTCTTGAACGGTTCACTTGTATTCATGAATGGAAGTTCATGTAGAACATGGATAAACATACAGAACTGATATTACATGTTATTAATGATATTACATGTCTTTAAATTATCTTATAATGAATTATGTTATATACCATGTGGATGAATCATTAGTTAAAATTTAATGATGACCGTTTTAGGTTAATTTGGGCGGTTTTTGGATCACAACTAACATATTTTATTTTATCATTTAGTAATATTTACATAAGTTACATATAGAATATTAAATAGGATATAATAATTATAATATAATCTGGTTAAACCATAATTTTTTTTCATGACCAGATTTGAAGGTGGTAAAGGAAAAAATAAAACATGTCGTTCTTGAAGGTGATAAATTAACACCTCATGAACAACATTTTATTTTCTAAAATAAAAAAGAAGAGGGGAAGGGTTTTGGATGATATATTGTCCCATTAGTATCATAAAATTACAAAATAAGTGATATAGTAGAGTTAATATACCATGTGGATGAGGATAGGTGGAGAGATATTAGGAAAAAAACATGAAATTGAATGGAAATTAAAGGAAGAGAGAGGGGGAATTACCTCTTGAATCCACCTCTTGAGGTCCTCCTAAAAGAGACTAGGATAAGTTTTTTTATGATACCAAAAGATATTGGAAGTGTTGGAGGGGATATGGATGTTTTTTGGGCAGAGTTTAGACAAGTCTTGAATCTTGAGAGGTGTCAGTAAATGAGGGTGTGAAGGGTGGTATTTATAGTGGAGGGGAGAGGGGTTCTCTTAATATTTTAATCATTAGTTTATTAATTTACACCAAGATAAGAAATTTTGATTATTATATGACCAAGAATAGTAAATAGGAATGTGAGTTTTATATTTGGGTGCTTACATCACTTGTGAGGTCAGGAATAGTGGATTTAGATTATAATGTATTTATACTGTAAATTAATGTATTTTACAATTCGCCAAAAATTCATGTGTTTCAGAAAAATCCTCAAAATTCACCCTAACCATTTTTCTATATGTAGAATTCTAAAATGAAATACATTTTTCAAAAATAATTTTCTAAATATTATTATTTTAATTCTTAATTAAAATCATAATTTACTTGAAAAATACATTTTTTAAAATTAAAACTGATTTTATAATGCTTTCAAAAATTGCATAAGGTCTTATAAAATTATCATAAAACCAAAAGACATAGAATTTTTAATTTATGAACATATTTTAGGAAAATAAATATTATTTTAAATTAATTAATTATTTATAATTATTTATTTATGACTTACAAAAATACCAATACTTTTACTTTGGTCGAATTTCCACTTATAAGATGCCTAAATTTTATTTAATCATTCATGGGTAAGATTAATATTATTTTTGATGTTTATTATTAATAACTTTCATACTACATTTTATAAGGGTAGGTGACTATTCATAAGGGTAGATTACTATTCACCAAAAATTAAGTTTGTTCTATTAGACTCCAAAAATCTTACTGATTGTAACCGTGTATGTCAGATTTTCGAAATTCAAAACATAGAAGTGGAAAAATTATGTTTAACGGTCAAATAGTATTTAGTATCATTATATTTTATTGTTCTTTATAATGTGATTATACTATAAGGCATAATTATAATAAGTGAATTCCATTAATAAAACATTAGTTCGTTACATTCTTCCCCCTTATCAAATTTCACCCTTAAAATTTTGTTTTACACAAAAAGGTGAGGGTACTTGTCCTTCCTCACCTATTCTAGTTCCCAAGTTTCTTATTCAAACTTATGGTTCCTCCAAAACACTTTGACTAGGTGGGTTGTCTTGTTGCGTAGAACCTCATCTCTCTGATCTGTAATCTTTACTAGATGCTCCTCATAAGAGAGATCATCTTCCAACTATACAGCCTCTAAGTTCAGTACATGTGTGGGATCTGGTATGTACTTCCTCTAGAGTGATACATGATACACATCATGAACTTGATTCATATTCCTTGGAAGTGAAAGCCGACAGACCATATCTTCTATACAGTCAAGGTTCTCAAAGGGGGAAATGTACCTTAGACTTAGCTTCCATTTCCTTCCAAACCGCATGACTCTCTTCAATGGTGATATTCAAAGGAAGACTTTATCTCCAATATCAAACTCTAAGTCCCTTCAATGGTTATAAGAATATTTCTTTTTCCGACTCTGAGTAGCTTTGATGTGTTTCTAGATTACTTGAACCTTCAATGTCATCTTTTTCACAAGATCGGGTCCAAATAGCTTTCTTTTTCCAAATTCATCCCAACAGGTTAGAGTTCTTAATTGTGTTCCAAAAAAAGCTTCATATGGATCCATATGAATACTTGAGTGGAAGATATTGTTGTATGAGAACTCATCCAATGGAATATGGTAATCCCATCCACTATTGAATTCTAGAGAAAAAGATATTATCATATCTTCAAGAGTCTAAATAGTCATTTCAGATTTGTCATCAGTTTGGGGGTGATAAGCCATGATGAAATTCAATTCAGTACTCAAAGAATGGTAGAGACTTATTTAGAATTTAGATGTGAACTATGGATCACGATCAGAGACAATTGAGATTGGAACACCATGCAGTCTCACCACTTCCTTCACATATATCATTGCAAGTTGTTCAAGCGAGATATCTTCCCGAATAGCGATAAAATTGGAAGTCTTAATGATTCATTCAACCACAACCCATATTTCATTATTTCCCTTTGATATCTTCAAGAGACCGATGACATAGTCCATAGTGACATTCTCCCATTTCCACAAGGGTATAGGCAATGGTTGCATCATCCCTTTTGACTTATGTCTCTCTTCTTTAACTTACTGACAGACCAAGCACCTTGAGATATATTCCACAATCTCATTCTTCATGTTATCCCACCAGAAGTATTCTCGAATATCTTGATAAATATTGGTGATACCAGTATAGATAGAGAATGTTGATCTATGTTAATTTTCCAATATCTACTTCTTTATCCTTGGTGATGAAGGCACACAAATCCGCATTACAAACCGAATCACATCGTCATAGTTGATATGGAACTCTTGCAGCTTTCCTTATTTTACTGCATTCACCTTATTTTGTAACTCTAGATCACCCCTTTGTGACTTCTTAATCATATCTTGGATTTATGGTTGAGATATAATTTGTGAAAGGTAGGATGTATCCCCTTCCCTTATGATTTCTAAATCCATCATTTGTATATCCAAGAATATAGGGTCTTTCTCAATTTGTAACATGGATATAGTAGTAGGTTCTTTTCTACTTATACTATCATCTACCATGTTCTCCTTTACAGGATGATAGTGAATAGAGAAATCGTAATATTTGATTAGATCTAACCATCTCCTTTGATGCATGTTGAGCTCCTTTTGTGTGAATATATGCTTTAGGATCTTATGGTTGGTGTATATGTCACACTTCTAACCATAAATGTAGTGTCACTAGATTTTCAAGGAAACAATCACGCATTCTAGCTCTAGATCATGTGTTGGGTAGTTTTGCTCATGGATCTTCAACTACCATGGGGTTTGTCCTATCACATTATTATTTTTCATGAGTACACAACCCATTCCTTTCTTTGAAAAATCACTATATATCACAAAACTTTCTCCACTTTTCGGTAATGTGAGTACAGGTGAAGTTATCAGCCTTCTCTTTATCTCCTTAAATCTTCCCTCACATTCTTCCGAACAGACATACTTTACCCCTTTCCTTGTTAACTTAGTTAGAAAGCTTGAAAATCATGAGAAATTTCTCACAAAATATCGGTAGTACTGAGCTAATACAAGAAAACTACGGATTTCTGTGAAACTAGAAGGTAGGGGCCACTCCTTGATCACCTTTGTTTTTTAAGGGTCCACAAAGATTCACTCTCTTGTGATTACATACCCCAAGAACGTGACTTGATTCATCAAAAAGTCACAATTTATGGACTTGGTATACAACTTCTCATTTCTCCATGTCTCCAATACAATCTTGGATTTTCTTCATGTTCCTCATTCCTCTTGGAGTATATGATAATATCATCGATAAAAACTTCCAAAAAATTTTCAAGGTAATTTCTAAAGAATATATTCATCAAATACATGAAGATTTTAGGGTAATTAGTAAGTTTGAATGGCATCCACAGACACTCATAGCTCCCAAATATTGTATGTAAGGCAGTCTTCTGAATATCTTCATTCTTTATCTTTAGCTGATGATATCTAGAATGAAGATCCACCTTTGATAAGTACTGAGATAATCATAACTGATTGAACATTTCATCAATACTTGGATGAGGATACATGTCCTTTATGGTGATCTTGTTGAGTTCTTGATAATCAATACACATCTGAATTATTCCATCCTTCTTCTTCACAATGAGAATAGGTGCACCCCAAGGTGATGCACTAGGGCGTATGAACCCTTTTTCCAAAAGATCTTGTAGCTGCTTCTTTAACTCCTTCAGTTCGATAGGATACATACTATATGGATACTTTGAGATAAGAGTAGCTCCGAGTATGAGTTATATTGAAAACTCTACCTCATGATACGGGGAATTCTGGGTAACTCTTCGGGAAATACATCATTGTATTCCATCACCATGGGAATTTCTGTAAGGTTAGAACTTTCCTTTAACTCAACCATTTAGGAGAGGTATACTTATTCATAGGGAATCAACATGCACATGGTTGAAATATTTTTCAAAGGAGATTCATGATCTTCCTTTCATTTGTAAAGGAGCATGGTATGGTTCAAAATATGAAAAGATATTTCTTTTTCCTGAGATTTGATATGTTCTCTATATAAATAGAGTCAATCCATTACCATTATAACGTCAAATTTCACCAAGGGAAGTATTATGAGATTCACTAGAAGAATATTCCCATATAAGTGAACAAGAGAATAATCAAACACTAGGGTTGCAATTATTTCACCACTTGGAGTTTTTATAGATATCTCTACTTCAAGGTTTCGGGGCTTCAATTCTATAGATCTATAAAACTTTCAAGATATAAAGGAGTGTGTAGAACTAGAATCAAATAAGACTTTTTCCATTCTTGAGTGAATAGGAATTTTATCTTGAATAACTTTATTATCTTTCCCCACTTCAAAAGTAGTGATGTCATAATCCTTCCTATTTTCCTTTGGCTTTGGTGGCTACTGACACTGATTAACCTCGAGGACTCAAGGTTTACTGCAATGGCTTTCTTAGTGCCCTTGGTCCCTACAAATGTAGCATTGTATAATGGGTGGTGGTCCCCTTTAATCCACTACATTCTCCTTCTTTATCATGACTTTTAGAAACTCATGAGCATGGTGTCATTATTTCCCACACTTGAAGCATTTCCCCATCCCTTTGAGATAGTTCCCATGATGAAACTTCCCACATTTTTGGCATGTTGGTCATTGAGTTTTTTTCCCACCATTATCATTAGATCCTCCATATTGAAACTATGCCTTTTGTTTCTTATCACCATATCCATGGGACCATTCTCCAAACACCATTTCAAGTTTGAGGTCACACCAAACAACTTCTTCATAACTTATAAAGTCTAAAATTGCAAGGTCCTTTTGAAGGTGTGGTTTTAACCCACTAAAGAATATATCAATTTTGCTATCATTTTTAATAAGAAAATCTAAAGAGTACCCTGCAAGACTTTTGAAATTCACTTCATAAGTCATGACAAATTCTCCTTCCTTTTTTCTTGATCTCTATTAATTCCCTCTCCTTCTTCGTACGAAGATTTTTTGGGCAATACTTATAAAGAAACATGATCTTAAATTCTTCCCATTCCATATCCTCAATTGTTTCTCTTGGATTTGTGTTCTTAATCATAGCCCACCATTGATCGAAATCTCCCTCTAGATGATAAATGGATAATTTCACCTTCTCATTCTAAGAATATTGTATCACAGAAAAGATCTTCTCCATGGATTTGACCCACTATTCTGCGACTAGTGGATCAGAAGATCCATTAAATGTTGGTGGTCATTGCTGCATAAAACACTTGATAAACATTTTATCCCTCTTTAGTGAAGGAGGACATTTCCCATTATTCTGGTTACTGTTCATAACCTAATATAGTTGGATAATAATTTCCAGGATGTTTTTAACCCCACCTTTCAAAGCAGTGGGGGTGTCATTCGAGTAATAATTGCATTGGCCCTCACACGGGTTGTTGGCATGGTTTCTCTTGGTTCCCACCCTTTTGAAAAATATAAAAGGTTATAAGAAAACATAATTCATTGATTCATGAATAAATAACTTATTCATTTGTAAAATTTTCACTAAAATCATAACTTATGGGATCCCTATGTAAAGATTCTTGTGTGCATATTTGTACTTAGTCTAATACTAGAGGTTTTCTCTAGGGCTCACTAATCCTAATTCCTAAATTAACTAAACCTTTCCTCTGTTACAAACTATATAAAACCATCCTATTATTTACATTACTATTACATAATAATAAAGATAAACAACGTAATATTATTACACCATGATGATCCAGAGGTTTAGGGCCTTAGGAAAACTAGGACCAAACATAAAATTTATGTAACACCCCAAGCTTTCTCGGTACTCTTCTCTTTGAATAATACAGTAGTGTGTGTTGTACGCATCTTCGAGTACTAACACACACCACAACCAATCAAAGTAGCCGTTATGAATAGTAATACCTAATTTTTGAAATTTTATAAATTTTATTTTTCCAAATGGACTTATTTTTTGTATTGGTAATATCAAAATTATCCTAAGTTGAATTTTTTTTAACTTTCTGAGAACTTCCAATTTTTTTATGAATAGTGAAAAAATACTTAAAACAACTTTTTTAATAAAAATAATTTATTGTGGTAAATTATACTATTTAGTGGTTTTAAAGTATATTTAGAATATACTTTTACCATTTTATCCAATGGTGGTCATTAGAATTAATTTAACATTGAAATTGGACATAAACAATTGCCAATCTTTTGATATAAATTGTTTCTTAAAAACATGCAATTTGTTGTAACAGCGGGAATTAATTATAAAATTAATTAATGCAACTTATATGTTTGGAATTTTGTAAAATATACATCATTTTTGAATTCAGAATATCAATTATAGCTTAGGGTGAAATTTTGGCCTTATTCTGGAAAACTTCAATTTTTGATGAATAGTGAAACACTAAGTGGTTGTTAAAAAACCAATTTTTCGTTAAAATGAAACATTACCACTTCTGTGTTTTGAATTTAAAAAATCCGACATACATGGTTGTCATTAATAATTAAAATGTGGTTCAATGAGATGAAAATAATTTTTTGGTGAATAGTAACTTTTAAGTTCTTAATCGCGATTAGAGGTAATTAGTGTAGTTTAAGGTAAAAATAATGTTTTAATAATATAATATGAGCTTGACACATATCCTACCCTCATTGGATGTTCCATGGCCGACCAAGACAATCCATGGGTCAACTTGGGGACCCCATGGAGTCACTTTAGTTGGAAAATGACATAAATACCTTTTATTTAATGTTAAAGTAAAAAATGACACAAACATGAAATGTTTTACTAAAACAATTTTTACATGGGGTTACACAAGTCCAAATTTTTATTATAAATATTCATTAGAAATATAAAAAGATTTCCTACATCATAGTATTTTTTTATAATTTTTAGACATCAAATAAATTAAATTATTTATGACATCATGATGATGCAGCGATGACCTCATTATTTAACGATTTAAATAAAATGGAAACATAATGTAAAATCCAAAGCGTACACTTGTCAAAAACATATTGGATCAGTATATTTCGAGCCCTTATCACCTTATCCACGAATTATATAAGTGTGGGACCTTTAGAATCCGAAAAGCATTGTGTAATAATGTAACATTTCAATCTTTCCAAAAGAGCCCCTCCTCTCCACTTATAAAAGGCCCCCACCACTCCCACCTTATTCACACCTTCAAGCCATTTGGCTCGGCCAACCTCTGCTCAAATACTCTCCCAACATCCCCCTATTACTCCTAGAAGCCTCACTTTGGGAATAACGCTTCCCAAGGAAGCCTTTGGCTCAAATCAAAAAGAGTTACCCGATTTTGAGGTAATGTCTTCTCTAATGTTGTTTTGTTTTATTTTTCTTCTCCAACCCCATAAACTCTTTTTATTCATTTCTTTTGTAACAACACCAGTATCCTCAATATACTAGGATGTTTTTATAAGAAGGATTATATCTACACTTACACACACCTACATCTAATGGTTAAAGAACATACGGTTTCTGTGGATGGTGAATTTCTGCCTCACAAAACGATGATTGTTCAACACTCATATAACACCTTCAAAGGTGGCCATTAAGATGTAACTATATTTATATATGATATATAATGTGTTTATGTTTTACTTATACTTCTGTATTTCTCATTTGTGGCATACTTTATTATTTCTATTATGAGTAAAACGCGATAATTTCATTTTAGGAAGTGCGGACTACCGCCCCCTCAAAGTGATTTGAATCGTTAATGCCATATGTGGGATGTATAAAGGATGGATTAAATGATATTATACACTATATTATACTGTAATTATATTATAAATTTATATAATTATGATTTCATTCCATTAAATATGAAATAGAAATGAAAGTAGCGTTCATGCGTACATACGGCTTACCGTCTCCATGAACGGTGCATTTCATTTCTTACCTCTAAATGTTACGTGAAATTATGAATGAATGTATATACTGTATATATATGATATATATGATATCTACATCATGAATATAATTCTGGATATAATGGATATTTCACCACATGAACAACTTGTAATTATAAGAAGTTTATTTTTGACTCAAGTACCAAAGATCGACAAAACGACCGTTATTAACTTAAATAATTAAATAATGTTCATAACATGGTAATAAGTGATATAAATGGAATAATGAACATGAAAATGGTTCTTAAGTAAATATAAATTAACTCTAGTTTATTATTCAGGAGGTTAAAGAACGGTCGAGTCAGGACAAGACGCCAGGTAAGGGAACTTCTTAACCCAACTTCAATTCTTTGGGTTAATCACCTACTTTCAAATTACGTCATGATATTATTATTTCCTATCTTGTATTTGTACTTTCTTTATGTGTATCTATAGTGAATACACATAATAGATCTATTTTATTTGTAAGGGAATTTCTTAACCCAATTTCCATTCTTTGGGTTAATCTCCTACTTTCAAATTATGTCATGATTTGTAAGGGAACTTCTTAACCCAACTTCCATTCTTTGGGTTAATCTCCTACTTTCAAATTATTTCATGATATTATTATGTCTTATTTTGTATTATTTATGTGTACCTATAGTGAATACACATAATATATCTATTTTATTTTAAAAATGATCTTTGTAAGGACTTCGTCTCAATCTCCTTTCATTGAGGCATATTTGGTTTTATACACAAATTTCTTTTATACGGTGTATAAACCACTTTGACTTTTACATTTATTCAAAAGGAATCTTTTTTATACGAAGCGTTTACTAAATGACAAAAGGGAATGTTTTTTTCGTACGTATGCGGCGACAAAGACTTCTCCGCCGCCGTGACCACTATTTGAGTTTCGGCTTCCTCTACAAGCCATACCCTTTTTTTTGAAGAATAAATACCATGTTATACTTTTCTTTTATTTTGGTATTGAAAATGGTTTTGAAAGCGTTTTTATTATATCAATGTGTTGTATTTATATCTTGTGATTGAAATGTGGAAATGTTATGTTTCCTTTATGCATGTTTTATGTGATACTATTATGTTATGGTTTATGAGATGTTTAAACCTGTTCATATGAGGAATGTATTGGACTTAATAAGTGACGGGTGGAGCCCACTATAGCTCCTCGATGCATCGGTAGGTCTCATGAGACAACTAGACATGGAATTGGCCGAGGCCCTTTCCCAATTTGATTTATGGTTTTGGCCGAGGCCTTAATCATTTTAGACGTCTTGGCCAAGGCCTTGACAAAATGTTTCAGAATGTCCGGCATTATACATTCCCTCATTATGAAAGTGGTTATTGATATTTCATGTGATTATTCAACCAGTAGAATATCCATGTGAAGAAGTGAATGACATTATCTTATTTTACTTTTTCTATATTATGTTGATGTTCAAGTTTAAAAGGCTTTTGTTTTAGATATACATTGCCTTAAATTTTTATGTTTATTTATGAAAGCTTCCGCAATATTGTTATCCTTACTGAGCATCTGAGCTCACCCCTTTCAATGTTTTAATATTTTCCAGGATGTGAAGAATTATTTTATGAATGACCTGCAGGGATTGTGAGAAGAGGATATGAGTGTGGACTATGGAGACTTTGTTATTGTAGTTTTTCACTTTATGATGTAATGTAACGTTTACGAATGTATCTAGTATTTCCAAGGCTACTAAACTAATCGGTCTTTCGAGACTTGATCTTTTGTGATCATGCCAATGTTACGAACTAACGCACCGGCTCTGGGTAGCTGGGGTCGGGGCGTTACATTTTATATCCAATGAGTATATATCAAATTATAATGTATCCAATAAACCATATAATAGTCACATTACACTTTTCCACTCCTATATATAAACTAATATAATTATTTGAAAATTATACACCATATTCATTAATTTATATTTAAACCTATCTATCATATTTACAATATTTTCCATCATTTTTTTATATGGTATATTATAAGGAACAATACTTCATGATTTTTTTATTTATGTTTACTTGTGGTAAATTTTTTTAATAGTTTTCATGATTATATAATATATATCATTATTGTTGTATTGGTGTTCATGATACATTATATTTCCATAACTAAAAAATATATTATTCATGTTATCATGATATTTCATGTATGTCAAGTAATTTGAAACATTAAAATTAATCATTTTAAATTAAAGGATTTTAGAACATTGTACCATTGATATATTTTTCAATACCAAAAAGGAAACCAGTTTCACTATATTTGGTGGTTCTAATGATACATCATAACAAGAATCAAAACAACTAATAAAAAATGTCATGTTATGTCCCCTAGGGCGTATGCCTTGATTCCCCGAAGCCCACCTTCCATAGGCCAGGGGCTGGAGAGTAGCATCGAGTAGGCATATCCAAAAAAGGGAAGGCCTCTTCCTTATAACCTGCACATACACACAAATCTCAGACTGTAGAAAGTAAAGAAATGTAAACAATAATTGTCATTGAGAAAACTACTGATAGTACATTACAAACTAAAAGTACAAAGGGCCCAGAATACAAGACACAAACCATAAAACAACGTACAACTACCAGAATTCATCTGCTCGAGACCCCGCCTGTTGAGTCGGTGCAAGGCAGCTTCATGTAGCTATAGAAGTATGCTCAACCATCCCATCTCATAGAGCACCACCTAGACCCATACCACCATTGTCACCATCAAATCATTGATCACCAGCACAGCACATGACAGGTGCAGGCGAATCCCGTGAAGGAGTGAGTAACAAAATACTTTGCATAGACCCCAAAACAAAAAGAAAAGACTACAAAGCAATAACACAAATAAATATCCCATAGTAAGACCACAAGGAAAAGATAGATCACACAAGGTATAACTCGAAGCATTAGAAGTAGAATAATCAGTTGTAAAGCTGAACATTTGTACTACTGAGGGATTCAACTTATGGGTCCCCTCAACACCTAGGCCAACTAGATCATAGGAACCCACTCATCACTAGGGCCAACTGGATCACTTATACTCACTCATCATTGATCCCTATAGATTATATAGACCTGATCTTATCTGGGCCAGTTGGAACACCAAGACCCACTCTTCTCTTGGGCCAGCTGTATCACATAGACCTACTCGTCTTATGGCCTACTGGATCTCTAATACTGGCTCATCATAGGGCTATCAGGATCAAAAGGACCCTCTTATCTCTTGTCCAGCTCGACAACAAAGTCCTACTCCTCTCGTAGGCTAACTGAATCACTAAGACCTGCATGTATCTTGGGATAGGTGGATCACTTAAATCCGGTCGTCTCTGGTCCTACAAGATCACTAAGACCTGCTCATCTCTAGGCCAACTAGATCACTAAGACGTGCTTGTCTCTTGGACAAATAGATCCCTACGACCCGATCCACTATGGATAATCTAGATCACTAAGACCCTATCCTCTCTTGTTTAGCTAGATCCCTAAGACTCGCTAATCTCTTGTCCATCTCGATCACTAAGACCTGCTTGTAATAACCATCACATCACAACCAGCTGTAGGATTCCAGTTCATAGAGAAATTGATTTTGAGAGAATATACACCTCAAGAAATCATTCACATATCAAATGCCATGAAATCTCACTTAGATTATTCCGAATGGACCATATCGTCACAAGGGTCTCAATGCAATAGACCGTGCATTAATCGGATGCCTGACCAGAATGATATTGTTGATTTAGTAAGCATGAGCCTGTTGTGTCCAGGCCCAGTCTTACATTGTCGGACCAACCTTACCAACCCACCCCAGGGGTCCCGTATGACCCGACATGGTTAGTCCAACCATACTCAATAGGATGGGGTCTGGGTTGGCCCGGTCCGGCCTAGCCACTGTGATAGGCACATTGGGCCTTACTGGAGCCGGCTCGGTTTGGCCATGGGGGAAAACCCCCCTGGTCGCCAACTGACCCAGTTGCATCTGGCCCGTCTCGTATTGGTGGGACAAATCTTATCTAGCCTAGGCTGCCCAGCGGCCCGTCCTATAATGGCCATCCAATTTTCTCCAGCCCAGATTTCCAAAAAGCATCTGGTTCGCACCGCATGAGGCCGTTTGAGGATGACGGCCTCCACTCCGCATGCGGTTCCATGGAAGAAGTGCCTGTATAAACTCGTGTCCCTACTACATGTCCCCCAAATAGAGATTCCCCATACTAGCACAATGGCCTTTCACCATTGTGGCCTCCTAGCATGGCAGAAAACACTCTTGGGGCTGCGATTCTGCACTACCACTGGTCGCCTTCTCCGCCTATCGCGGTGCCCATCCAACACCGGCAGGCAAACCAATGTGGTCCCTAATAGTTGTGGCTTTTGTTGCCACAACATACAATTAGGTCACACCACTGGGCATTCCACCTCCTCACCTCCCTCTCCCTTTGGCCACGACCCCCTCCGCTACCACACAACGTCAGTGCACACTGCCTTCTGCATGTGGTCACCGCTACGATCTGTCGCCATCGTCTTCTCGCCTCCGTTGGGTCATCCCAAATAAGGGTCCACTTATAAAAGGCCCCCACCTCTACCACCTCATTCACACTTTCAAGCCATTTGGATCGGCCAACCTCTGCCCAAATACTCTCCCAAATTCCCTCCCTTACTCCTAGAAGACTCACTTTGGGCATAATTCTTCCCAAGTAAGCCTTTGTCTCAAATCAAAAGAGTTACCCGATTTTTAGGTAATGTCTTCTCTAATGTTGTTTTGTTTTATTTAGCTTCTCCAACTCCTTAAACTCTTTTTATTCCTTTATTTTGTAACAAAAACAGTATATAAAATATACTAGGATGTTGTTATGATAATTATTTGGTTTACACTTACACACACCTTCGTCTAATGGTTAAAGAACATACTGTTTCTGTGGGTGGCAAAATACTACCTCACGAAACGATGATTGTTCAATATTCATTTAACACCTCTAATGGTGGCCATTTTGATGACACTATTTTCATATATGATATATATATTATGTTTATGTTTTCTTTATGCTTATGTATTTCTCATTTATGGCATACTTTATGATTTCCATTATGGGTAAACGTGATAATTTCATTTTAGGAAGTGCGGACTACCGCCCCCTCAAAGTGATTTGAATCGTTAATGCCATATGTGGGATGTATAAAGGATGGAGTAAATGATATTTTATATGATATTATACTGGAATTATAATATAACTTTATACTATTATGATTTCATTCCATTAAATACAAAATAGAAATGAAAGTAGCGTTCATGCATACGTACGGCTTACCGTCTCCATGAACGGTGCATTTCATTTCTTACCTCTAAATGTTATGTAGTATTATAAATGAATGTATATACTAGATATATATGATATATATGATATCTACATAACGAATATAATTCTGGATATAATGGATATTTCACCACATGAACAACTTGTAATTATAAGAAGTTTATTTTTGACTCAAGTACCTAAGATCGACAAAACGACCGTTATAAACTTAAATAATTACATAATGTTCATGACATGGTAATAAGTAATATAAAAGGAATAATGAACTTGAAAAATGTTCTTAAGAAGGTAGAGATTAACTCTATTTTATTATTCATGAGGTTAAAGAGTGGTCGAGTCAAGTCGGACATGAGGTAAGGGAATTTCTTACCCCAACTTCCATTCTTTGGGTTAATCTCCTACTTTCAAATTATGTCATGATATCATTATGTCTTATTTTTTATTTTTACTTTCTTTATGTGTACCTATAGTGAATACACATAATAGATCTATTTTATTATAAAAATGATCTTTTTAAGTACTTCGTCTCAATCTCCTTTCATTGAGGCATATTTGGTTTTATACACAACCTTCTTTTATACGGTCTATAAACCCCTTTGAATTTTATGTTTATTCAAAAGGAATCTTTTTTATACGAAGCGTTTTACTAAACGACAAAAAGGGAATGTTTTTCTTTCTGTACATATGCGGCGACAACGACTTCTCCGCCGCCGTGACCATTATTTGAGTTTCGGCTTCCTCTACAAGCCATCACTTTTTTTTAATGAAAAATAAATACAAAGTTTTAACTTTCTTTTATTTTGGTATTGAAAATGGTTTTGAAAGTGTTTTTATTATATCAATGTGTTGTATTGATATCTTGTGATTGAAATGTGGAAATGTTATGTTTCCTTTGTGCTTGTTTTATGTGATACGATTATGTTATGGTTTATGATATGTTTAAACCTATTCATATGAGGAAGGCATTGGACTTAATAAGTGACGGGTGGAGCCCGCTATAGCTCCTCGATGCATCGGTAGGTCTCATGAGACAAACTAGTGTCTTGGCATGAGGCCTTGACAAAATCTTATTTGTGGTCTTGGCACGAGGTCTTGGCTATGTGGTTATGATAGTCTGGCATTATGCATTCCATCATTATGAAAGTGGTTATTGATATTGCATGAGATTATTCGATTAGTAGAATATCCATGTGAGTAAGTAAATGGCATTATTTAATTTTATTTTTGCCATATTATGATAAAGTTCAAGTTTAAAAAGGCTTTTGTTTTAGTTATACATTGCCTTAAATGTTAATGATTATTTATGAAAGCTTCCACAATATTGTTATCCTTACTGAGCATCTGAGCTCACCCCTTTCAATGTTTTAATATTTTCCAGGATGTGAACAAGTATTTTATGAATGACCTGCAGGGATAGTCAGAAGAGGAAATGAGTGTGGACTATGGAGACTTTTTTATTGTATTTTTTCACGTTATGATGTAATGTAACATTTATGAATGTATCTAGTGTTTCCAAGGATACTAAACTAGTCGGTCTTTCGAGACTTGATCTTTTGTGATCATTCCAATGTTATGAAGTAATGCACCGAATCTGGGTAGCTGGGGTCGGGGCGTTACAGTTGGTATCAGAGGTAGTTTAGTACTAACCTTGGAAGCTAGATTTAGATAAACTCTGATTAGAGCGCATAGCCCAAAGATAGACTTTGAGGATTAGTATAGAAGAACTTCCTAGAATTTTGGTATTATAGAGATTTTGTGAGTTTTCCGAGCAATACATCCCTGTCTGGATACGAGCAGGTAGAGGTGGCTCTGGAACAGATGTACCTATGGGTAAAACCCGAAAACACCGCTTTGAGCTAGACTCGAACGGAAACTGGTGCACGACAACGGGCCTTGCTGCACTCTTGGTTACGACACTCCCGGGGGATATGCTTAGGATAATTCTCATTTCTCTACAAACCACTATGAAGGGTTATGAGTATATACTTCTTCAAAGAAAACTTTATTTTATGATTATGGATTATATCCATAAAATAGTTCAATTAGTGTTAAGTGTTTTACAAGTATGAAATTATGTATTTTGATTCATAAACTAATCTAGTTTATGCCATTGTTTAGAAATGGCGCCTAGTGGAAGGAATGGAAACCGTATCACTGCACGCACTCCGTGTAGGGATTTCCCTCCTGCTCAAGATAATTATTGTGGAGCTGGAGATACAACTGGTGCTGATCAACTTATTACCATACTGGGACAACTCACTCAGGTTATGAATAATAACCTTACTCGTATGGAGCACCCTGATCCGCAACGTGGAGGATCAATGTTAGACCGCTTCATGAGGAAACAACCACCAACTTTTAATGGGGGTACAAATCCATTAGTATCTGAGCAATGGATAAACTCCTTAGAGAAAATATTCCATGCCTTGGGGAGTAACGAAAGGGAGAAGGTTGTCATGGAAGTTTACCGCCTCACTGGAGATGTCGATCAGTGGTGGTCACTGATTCAAAACACAAAGGAAGATGATAACGTATCGAATATGGAATGGAGGGAGTTCAAAGATATTTTCTTAAAAAAATACTTTCCTCATGACCATCGAGCAGATATGGAAAGGCAATTTATGAGTCTGAGGCAGAAGGAGGATGAGAATGTCAGAAAGTATGAGGCTAACTTTACAAGGTTAGCGAGGCATGCTGCAGATTATATACGTAACCCGAGAAGTAAGATTGATCGTTTCTTTTATGGGTTAAAACCATTTCTCCGTCGAGCTTTAGTATCACAATCTTTCTCAACATACAAAGATATTGTCTCATGTGCTATCAAGACAAAAAAGGAATTCTCTAAGTCTTATGACAACAAAGTAAAGCAAAAGAAGAAGAGAACGGTGGAACAAGAGATAGATAAAGTGAAAAAGGGAAAGAAGGATTTTCCATTATGTGATAATTGTGGGAAGAATCACCCTGGTACTTGCCTAAAAGGAATGCGAGTTTGTTACAAATGTGGAGAAAAAGGTCACCAGGCTCGTGATTGTAAGGGAAAGAAAGATGCTCTCAATGTAGAATGCTACAATTGTAGAGAAATGGGGCATTATGCAAATGAATGTCCTAAGCGTCAGGGAAACTTACCTCAGAAAAGGCCAAGGGATCAAGGCCAATCTTATGCTGTGACTACAGTTGAAGCGGAATGATTAATGTATTGGTGCTTTTGGACTCAAGGATTATATTCTGGTTATAAGGATAATGTGATATATATATATATATATATGGATTGTACTATAGTACTTGTTGTTTTCATTGAGGATTTAATATGATGAAGGTAATCATATTTTTAGTATCTGACAATAAGAGAAACTTTACCTTGTTTGAGGAATTTGATGTTACAATTGAGAGACCTTTTATAGAAAGTCTAGAAAGAGGTATATTGGATGACAATAAAGGTTGGAATGGATTAAGGTGAACTTTGGATAGTATTGTTTAAGGTTAAAACATTTCTGAAGATTATTTTTGAAATATTATAATACTATAGTTTTAGGAAAAGGACAACCTGCAGGGTGGGGCATAACCCGTTGCGTCGGACAAAGTTGCAGGAATCGAACCCACAACCATAGTGCGACAGGCCTTTATTACCTTCCACTAGCCTACAGGAAGTCCCTGGTTATTACAAAATAGTTTTACTAATCTAAATGGTATGTGGAACCTTGTACAAATACGATAAATAGAATATTTTTGAGTTCTATTATCTTTTTGGGTGAACGACAAGTATGGGGTAGAAATTAGTTGAAGGTTGAAATTCTACTTGTCATGTATATATATATATATATCTTATTCTTATGAAGAAATTAATTCTTAAACTTTAGGGAAGGGATATCAAAACAAAAATGTGTTATCCTAATACCTTATGTTTTGATGAACTGATGATATTTTCATCATAGATTGATGGCTTTGTGGCCCTCAATTTTTCACTTGTTTGTGATTGATGACCTCAATCAATACTAAAAATATTTACGTTTTCCTCCAATTATATGTCTCTAATTGCGACCAATGTTCTCCTAATTGAGATCATAATTTGGTGGTGACTTTTTCATTTCTCATTCCCTCTTATTAAGGCTAAATTTTATTAACCTTATTTCCGATGTGGGTTTTCCACAAAAGTATTTTATATTTTAAACATTTTATTTTCAAAGAAAAATTTCAAATTTCGAGGACGCAATTTATTGAAGGAGGGGAGAATGTAACACCCCAAGCTTTCTCGGTACTCTTCTCTTTGAATAATACAGTAGCATGTGTTGTACGCATCTTCGAGTATTAACACACACCACAACCAATCAAAGTAGCCGTTATGAA
Source organism: Viscum album (assembly GCA_963277665.1). Taxonomy (NCBI): domain Eukaryota; kingdom Viridiplantae; phylum Streptophyta; class Magnoliopsida; order Santalales; family Viscaceae; genus Viscum; species Viscum album. The sequence goes on from OY728159.1 coordinate 1,646,319,212, forward strand.
TAGTAATACCTAATTTTTGAAATTTTATAAATTTTATTTTTCCAAATGGACTTCTTTTTTGTATTCGTGATATCAAAATAATCCTAAGTTGAATTTTTTGTAAGTTTCTGAGAACTTCCAATTTTTTATGAATAGTGAAAAAATACTTAAAACAACTTTTTTAATAAAAATAATTTATTGTGGTAAATTATACTATTTAGTGGTTTTAAAGTATAATTAGAATATATTTTTACCATTTTATCTAATGGTGGTCATTAGAATTAATTTAACATTGAAATTGGACATAAACAATTGCCAATCTTTTGATATAAATTGTTTCTTAAAAACACGCTATTTGTTGTAACAGTAGGAATTAATTATAAAATTAATTAATGCAACTTATATGTTTGGAATTTTGTAAAATAGACATCATTTTTGAATTCGGAATATCAATTATAGCTTAGGGTGAAATTTTGGCCTTATTCTGAAAAACTTCAATTTTTGATGAATAGTGAAACCACTAAGTGGTTGTTAAAAAACTGATTTTTCTTTAAAATGAAACATTACCACTTCTGTGTTTTGAATTTCAAAAATATGACATACATGGTTGTAATTAAGAAGTAAAATGTGGTTCAATGAGATTAAAATAATTTTTTGGTGAATAGTAACTTTTAAGTTCTTAATCGCGATTAGAGGTAATTAGTGTAGTTTAAGGTAAAAATAATGTTTTAATAATATGAGATGAGCTTGAAACATGTCCTACCCTCATTTTATGTGCCATGTCCGAACAATAAAATCCATGGGTCAACTTGGGGACCCCATGGAGCCACTTTAGTTGGAAAATGACATAAATACCTTTTATTTAATGTTAAAGTAAAAAATGACACAAACATGAAATGTTTTACTAAAACAATTTTTACATAGGGTTATACAAGTTATATTTTTGACTATAAATAGTCATTGGAAATATAAAAAGATTTCCTACATCATGATATTTTTTTTATAATTTTTATACATTAAATAAATTAAATTATTTATGACATCATGATGATGCAGCGATGACCTCATTATTTAACGATTTAAATAAAATAAAAAGATAATGTAAAATCCAATGCATAAACTTGTCAAAAACCTATTGGATGAGTATATTTCGAACCCTTATCACCTTAGCCTCGAATTATATAATTGTGGGACCTCTAAAATCCGAAACTCATTTTATAATAAAGTGACTTTTCTTTACTTTCCAAGAGTGCCCCTCCTCTCCACTTATAAAAGGCCCCCACCTCTACCACCTCATTCACACTTTCAAGACATTTTTCTCGGCCAAACTCTGCCCAAATACTCTCCCAACTTCCCTCCCTTACTACTAGAAGCCTCACTTTGGGCAGAATTCTTCCCAAGGAAGCCTTTGGCTCAAATCAAAAGAGTTATCCGATTTTTAGGTAATGTCTTCTCTAATGTTGTTTTGTTTTATTTAGCTTCTCCAACCCCTTAAGCTCTTTTTATTCCTTTCTTTTGTAACAAAACCAGTATCTAAAATATACTAGGATGTTGTTATGATAAATATTTGGTTTACAATTACACACACCTTCGTCTAATGGTTAAATAACATACTGTTTCTGTGGGTGGCGAAATACTGCCTCACGAAACGATGATTGTTCAATATTCTTTTAACACCTCTAATGGTGGCCATTTTGATGACAATATTTTCATATATGATATATATATTATGTTTATATTTTCTTTATTCTTCTTTATTTCTCATTTATGGCATACTTTATGATTTCCATTATGGGTAAACGCGATAATTTCATTTTAGGAAGTGCGGACTACTGCCCCCTCAAAGTGATTTGAATCGTTAATTCCATATGTGGGATGTATAAAGGATGGAGTAAATGATATTTTATATGATATTATACTGGAATTATAATATAACTTTATACTATTATAATTTCATTCCATTAAATATGAAATAGAAATGAAAGTAGCGTTCATGCGTACGTACGGCTTACCGTCTCCATGAATGGTGCATTTCATTTCTTACCTCTAAATGTTATGTAATATTATAAATGAATGTATATACTGGATATATATGATATATATGATATCTAAATAATGCATATAATTCTGGATATAATGGATATTTCACCACATGAACAACTTGTAATTATAAGAAGTTTATTTTTGACTGAAGTACCTAAGATCGACAAAACGACCGTTATAAACTTAAATAATTACATAATGTTCATGACATGGTAATAAGTGATATAAAAGGAATAATGAACTTGAAAAATGTTCTTAAGAAGGTAGATATTAACTCTAGTTTATTATTCAAGAGGTTAATGAGCGGTCGAGTCAAGTCGGACATGAGGTAAGGGAATTTCTTAACCCAACTTCCATTCTTTGGGTTAATCTCCTACTTTCTAATTATGTCATGATATCATTATGTCTTATTTTGTATTTTTACTTTCTTTATGTGTACCTATAGTGAATACACATAATAGATCTATTTTATTTTAAAAATGATCTTTTTAAGTACTTCGTCTCAATCTCCTTTCATTGAGGCATATTTGGTTTTATACACAACTTTCTTTTATACGGTCTATAAACCCCTTTAACTTTTATGTTTATTCAAAAGGAATCTTTTTTATACGAAGCGTTTTACTAAACGACAAAAAGGGAATGATTTCTTTCCGTACATATGCGGCGACAACGACTTCTCCTCCACCGTGACCATTATTTGAGTTTCGGCTTCCTCTACAAGCCATCACTTTTTTTAATGAAAAATAAATACAAAGTTTTAACTTTCTTTTATTTTGGTATTGAAAATGGTTTTGAAAGTGTTTTTATTATATCAATGTGTTGTATTGATATCTTGTGATTGAAATGTGGAAATGTTATGTTTCCTTTGTGCATGTTTTATGTGATACGATTATGTTATGGTTGAAGTGCACTGTGTTGCATTTGTTGTCAATGAGGCATGATGTTGTCATAAGATGAATGGATGTCAAGGAATGTCAAGATGTGAATGACAAAGGATGTGATGGTGTTGGTGAGGAAAGGAGAATGGCCATGGTACTAAGATGCATGTCACTTAGGAGATTCACTAAGTGACATAGGATGTTGTGGTTGAAACATTCTCTAGTTATATCAGAAAATTGTAGAACTGATCTTAATGCTTCAATACTTGTATCAAGATGATACTAAGTTACACCACTTGAAGAATGGATGATGATGGAGCATCATCATAACATCTGACGATTGATGAGCTGATCTTTAAGTTCCAAGAACTTGTATCAACTGGATACAATGTCACAACAATATCAGAAGACCATGCATTGTCTTAACAATAAATGAGGAGATGAGGAGAACCATCCACAACTCCTAAGTGGATGAAGTGGTGCTAATGAAGTCCATGCACTATCACTTAGTGCATGTGAATTTGAAGATGTTCCAATTTGATCTCTGACTGGATCATTGAAGAATTTTGATGAATTATTTGATTAAGGAGCTCGGTTGATGAAGAAGAACCTTCGGGAAGTCCATTCTTAAATATTGAATACATGATTAAGAAGAGGAGGAATCCATTTTAAGAAGAAATGGTGAAGAAGTGAAGGGAGTGGCATTGGGCATTTGAACCTTGTTACTTTGTTTTTAAACAAAGTACTTGTTCTATACTTAAGCAAAAAAAGAGCCACCAAGGAGGCCAGCCGAGGGTCATCACCCAAGGCTCTTGTGGGACTCAAGGTCACCACGCCCGTGGGGAACCCTCAAGGCCAAGGCAGTAGCCCTGAGGCAGGGGCGCACCCGTAGGACGCAGCGTAGGCACTAGGGGCACGCCCGGAGGAGCGCATGGTGGGCGCATAGCGCGCCCGTGTGTGCATAGAGGGCGCCAGTGGCGCGCCCGAGTGGCAGGGGTGGGCGCAAGAGCGCGCCCGCAGAGAGAACACGGTGCGGGGTGGCACCGTGGAGGGAGAAGTTCAATTTTGGTGAAGGGGGAGCGATTGTTTGATAAACCACGGAAAAACCAGGATCTGTTTCGATGTGGGACGCACAATTTTCACCGGGAGCGAATCCTGGCCCCTTGATCGATCGCGCGCCAGATCTCGACCGCACGATCGATCCCGCGCGAGATCTTCTGATCGCGGCCATCCAAAGATCTAATCCAACGGCCTGCGAGTCGTCTCCTTCCTCGAGCTCACCCGAGGAAACCCATGACGTCCCCTCTGAACCAGTGGCACCTCCGAGCAATGTTTTTGAGTTCCCGGCCACCTCCGATCAAACCGAAGGCTCCATTCGGTTCGTCTGGCCCTACTGAACATATCCATGCATAAAAATGGGAATGCATGCAACGTATGGGAGAATTCGAGGTTGTCCAAAGAAACCGGAGGTGCGAGTCCATGAGTTTCATATTTTGCATGGTTTGGACCGAATGAAGGTTGTACATGCGTTCTAAGTCTCATGCACGTGAAGGAGGAAAATAAAAAAGAGAACCCGCGTGAACAGAGAGAAGAAAACAAGATTTAAGGAAATCTTGAATTCCCGAAATCTTCAAGAGATTAAAAATATCTCACGCGGATGAACCGCCTCTCCCTTGCCTATAAAAAGAGAGGTCGAGCCCTCGGTGAGGCTTTCTGAAACTTTGGGGAGTCCCGCGAGTGCCTTGCCTCCCGAAGAATTGAGCTGCGCGTCCCCTGCGCGGCAGAGAAGCCCGGAGCCATTTTTGGCTTCGTGAAGTCCCTTTTACGCATCCCTTGCGCGAAAGAGGTTAAGGGAAGTCCCATGCGCGCACCCCTTGTGCGACAGGAAGGAGTCGAGCCGCATACTTACGTGCTCGAGTCTCTTGCCACCCTCTCTGCCCGCACACTTGCGTGGCAGGAGGAAGGAGCCCACGGTGTTTCACCTTGCACACTTGCACGGCGGTTGAGAAGAGGAGGAGGCCCTTGCACCTCACACCTTGTGTGCTTGCTACACCAAGACCCTACACGGTAGTGGGTTGCATATTTTGTGTGTGTGTGCTAAAGTGGGGAAGAAGACCCGGGGCTTTGCCTCTTGTGTGTGCATAGTAAATAAGGAAGGCCACCACATCTCTTGTGTGTGTGCAACAAGTGAAGAGGCCGTATCCAATTAGGTGTGCAAGAAGAAGTGGAGGCCGAGACCACACCTTGTGTGTGTGCCAAGTGAGGAAGACCCTACGGGTTGGTTGTGCACACTTGAAGATTAAAAGAGAAAAACAAAGTGTGTGTACAAAGTGGAAGAGTACATCTTGGCCGTGTGTGTGCAAGAATAGGAGGAGGCCAATTCAAGTGTGTTCAAAGTGAAGAATTTGTGTGTGCTTAACAAGTGAAGGTCGAAGCCTAGGTGTGTGAAAAGTATACACATTTAGAAGAAGAAGGAAGAGGACATCCACACTAAAGTATAACACACTTTTAAGTGTGTAAACAAATTGAACAAAGTGTGTGAAGTTCAAGAGGAAGGTGTGTGTGCTGAATGTGTTTACAACCTTTGAGGGTTTATTTCACCAAGAGAAGAAAGAAGGGGAGTGCATGCATGCATGCATGCACGTGCACACATGAACAAGCTCAAATCTGGTTGTGTGCATCTGAGTTGACCAAGACTGGAAGTTCTTGAAGATTATTGAGAAGCCATGCAATCAGTGCATGAAGATGCAGAGTTACCATGCACTTAGTGCATGAAGTTGTTCTGAAGTGAGACTGAAGCCAGACTGAAGTTAAAGACATCAGCTGCCTGAGTTTTCAGTGATTGAGAAGAGCCTGATCAACAGAAGTGATCAGAAGTTATTGAGCAAGACCAACAGACCTTATCAGAGGCTGTTGAAGATTCTTGAAGAGAGAGGCCAGGTCATCCTGAGAAGAAGAAGATAAATCCTGAGCAAGACGAGAAGACCTGATCAAGTTATCAGAAGTGAAGAGCAAGGCCAACAGTATTTATCCCAGACTACTGAAGATACTTGAAGAGCTGAACTGAAGAAGAGCTACTCGTGTGACTCGAGCAGCCAGGAGAAGCCCCCTGTGAGACTCAGGGTGGAGGAAGTCTTCAGTGGGATTCTGGAGCAGGCCAGTGGGACTCTGGTAACACTGTGGGATACAGTATAAAGAACCTCTTGTGGGACTCAGGAGAGATACAGTGTGACTCTGTATCGACCATTGTAATACTAACAGATTATAATGGGAGAAACCATGTTGGGGCGTATAACCAACATGGCAAGGACATAGGCCTTTGGTGGCGAACCTTGTAAATCCTTGTGCCCTGTGCCTTTACATTTACTGCATCACTCGAGGATAGGATGAGAGATACAAGAAGAGTGGATCGAGGCCTTAACAAGCCATAGAGGTTTAATTGATAAAGAATCAATTAGTAAAAAAGTTTTAAAGGATCACTGATTCACCCCCTCCCCCTCTCAGTGATTCACACTGATCCGGGCACTTCAATTGGTATCAGAGCGAAGGTTACCTCTAAAAGATCCAAGGGAGTATTTATGAAGTGCATATTTGAGGAAGTGAGTGAATACCCTCAAATGGAGATATCTGCCAAGACTCAGAAAAACAGGATGAAGAAACAGGCCAAGAAGATGAAGAAGAAGATTGTTGCTGATAGAGAAACACCTGACAATTCCTTTTATCACTCTTCTGGTGAAGCCTGTCCTAGCTGTGATGATCATGGAAGAATCAATGATCTTCTAAATTCAATCGACTATCTTCGGAAGACAGTCCCCAGGGAAGTAGCAATGTGTATTACTACAGGCATCCTTGATCTTCAAGAATAAAAATTACAGCTAGAAGAAGAAGCCAATGCAATGGAAGATCAGTTGGCTAAAAGGGTTGGCATAACCAACACTCTCAGAAAGCTGGTGAAGGCTAAAGATGAAACAGTATCTCTTTGAAATGAAAGATATGAAGACACTACTGAAGAATTGCAAAGAAGCCTTTCTGAGAAAGAATTATTTAAGACAATGGTCAAAGAAGTTTTCCATGCACTGGAAAAATTGCACAGAGTTTCAATGGTTGTCAAAGATGCTCAACTAGAAGATAAAGTCAAAAGGGTGAAGGAGCTGGACAATTCATTGCAAGAAATGAAGAAGGTGCATGATGACCAGATGAAAGAGCTGAAAGAAAATTGGGAAGGAAGGCTAAGATTGGTTGAGGATAAGAAGAACTCCCTCAACATGAAATGCCTTGAATTAGAGGTGATATTAAAAAATCTGCAATCACCCAAAGTTGAATCCTCCCATTCAGCTGAAAGAAGAAATGTTGCTACTCAAGTATGCATTGAGAAGGATGATTCCAAAAGATAGACATCCTCTAATAAAAGGGCAACAACTTCTAAGAAGAAGGTACCATCCATCCCATCTTGTATTGATGCTTCTAATTGTGTTTCCACAAAAAGTGCAGGATGGAAGAATAATTCCAAACAAGTATGGATGAAGACAATGAAGAAAGAGAGCTCTCCTGAAACAACACAGCAAGTCAAGAAAAGTACCCAACAATCAGAAGGACTGAAGAGGTCAAGATTTGTGGGTCAGTGTTGGTGTTGTAATAAGTATGGGCACTGTGAAAAGGATTGTTGGTACAATCCACTAAATGTTAAAGCACAAAGGAAGCCCATGCCAAGGGGGAGCAAGCTAGAAGGAAAGAAGAAACATCCACAGGTCCAGAGACATCTGTTTACTGCAAATAGATTTGGATTGCTTGATAACATCTGGGATGTTTTCAAAAGTGGTCAAAAAGATACATGTCAATCTCCAACTATATCCAGAGCTCAAAAGAAGAAAAGATCACATAACCTGGCTCAGAAAGAATCCTTGGGAAGCAAGCCGAAGAAAGATGAAAAGGCTCCCAATGAGATTTTTTCAAAGGAAGAGAAGTCCTTGGATTTGAAATCCAAGAAGGGTGATGCATCCAGAAGGATCACCAAGAAAACATGCTTCTACTGTGGAAAGAAAGGACACACCATGGATCTTTGTGAACAAGCCATGGAACTGAATAGAAGCAGACTGGACTCAAAAAGACAATAAATCCAGAAGAAGTAGAAGGGATTGGTTGAAAACAAGTTTCCTAAGAAAGGTAGCTTGAAAGCATTAAAGGAACCATGTGGAATATCCAAAACTGAGGCCTCACTTCCAAATGACTTGTTAATCATATGGCCTAATCAGTTGCAACTTGCCAGAGAGCTGCAGAGAGCTGAAGATAAAGCACTGGCAATAGCTAAGGCAAAAGGGAAGAAGAATATTTCACATGAAGATGTATTGAGATCCACACCAGCACAATCATCATTGAAGATTAGATGTGCAAGTGTGAAGAATGGTGAAAATGGGGCATCTCGGTTGAGTGAATATTCTCAACCTTGTTGTTCACATTGATGAACCAAGGAGGTTCCATCTTATTCCCTAATCACTTGTATTTACATGTGCTAACACTACAGGGAATTGAAGATGATGATCATTCTTAGCTGGAGGATGGTTTGGAAGGAATGGAGTGCACCCCTTGAGGGGGAGCCAATCTGGAGAAGATGATATTTTGGGATTTAATATCATCTTGAGAAATGTGAAGGTATTCCAATCATACTTTCATCCCTTGTTTCTTAATTGTATTCATCATGACAATTAAGGGGGAGTATTGATTGAAGGCAATTGGTTGAAAGTGGGAGCCTTATCTTTGCACTGAACTTTCTAATGAGTTTTGTGAAGTATGTGCAGGACTTAGAAATTCATTGAATATCTGAAAAATTTTAACCCCTGGAAGCTAAGCATGATCTCACATGTATAGTAAAATGTGGACAGCATTGAAAAATCTTGGTTATAGCACTCTTGTTTTCTACACCGGGTTAGCCCAAGTAGACTTAAATATGATTTACTAAAGTTTCTTTGCTAAAGAAGAACATGTGACATCATCCCTCTCTTAGTGCTTTTCAAGAAGATGTTATTCGAAGGGAGGAAGAGATATTTTGGAAGAGAGCCACACCACATCTTTGCATTTGATTGCCAATAAGGGGGAGAAAATATTGGCACACATATTGACCCATTCATATGTGCTAAAGAAGTGTACTGACAACAAATACAAAGGGGGAGATTGAAGTGCACTGTGTTGCATTTGTTGTCAATGAGGCATGATGTTGTCATAAGATGAATGGATGTCAAGGAATGTCAAGATGTGAATGACAAAGGATGTGATGGTGTTGGTGAGGAAAGGAGAATGGCCATGGTACTAAGATGCATGTCACTTAGGAGATTCACTAAGTGACATAGGATGTTGTGGTTGAAACATTGTCTAGTTATATCAGACAATTGTAGAACTGATCTTAATGTTTCAATACTTGTATCAAGATGATACTAAGTTACACCACTTGAAGAATGGATGATAATGGAGCATCATCATAACATCTGACGATTGATGAGCTGATCTTTAAGTTCCAAGAACTTGTATCAACTGGATACAATGTCACAATAATATCAGAAGACCATGCATTGTCTTAACAATTCATGAGGAGATGAGGAGAACCATCCACAACTCCTAAGTGGATGAAGTGGTGCTAATGAATTCCATGCACTATCACTTAGTGCATGTGAATTTGAAGATGTTCCAATTTGATCTCTGGTTGGATCATTGAAGAATTTTGATGAATTATTTGATTAAGGAGCTCGGTTGATGAAGAAGAACCTTCAGGAAGTCCATTCTTAAATATTGAATACATGATTAAGAAGAGGAGGAATCCATTTGAAGAAGAAATGGTGAAGAAGTGAAGGGAGTGGCATTTGGCATTTGAACCTTGTTACTTTGTTTTTAAACAAAGTACTTGTTCTATACTTAAGCAAAAAAAGAGCCACCAAGGAGGCCAGCCGAGGGTCATCACCCAAGGCTCTTGTGGGACTCAAGGTCACCATGCCCGTGGGGAACCCTCAAGGCCAAGGCAGCAGCCCTGAGGCAGGGGCGCACCCGCAGGACGCAGCGTAGGCGCCAGGGGCACGCCCGGAGGAGCGCATGGTGGGCGCATAGCGCACCCGTGTGTGCATAGAGGGTGCCAGTGGCGCGCTCGAGTGGCAGGGGTGGGCGCAAGAGCGCGCCCGTAGAGAGAACACGGTGCGGGGCGGCACCGTGGAGGGAGAAGTTCAATTGCGGTGAAGGGGGGGGGGAGATTGTTTGATAAACCACGGAAAAACCGGGAGCCGTTTCGATGTGGGACGCGCAATTTTCACTAGGAGCGAATCCTGGCCGCTCGATCGATCGCGCGCCAGATCTCGACCGCACGATCGATCCCGCACAAGATCTTCTGATCGCGGCCATCCAAAGATCTGATCCAATGGCCTGTGAGTCGTCTCCTTCCTCGAGCTCACCCGAGGCAACCCCTGACGTCCCCGCTGAACCAGTGGCGCCTCCGAGCAATGTTTTTGAGTTCCCGGCCACCTCTGATCAAACCGAAGGCTCCATTTGGTTCGTCTGGCCCTACTGAACATATCCATGCATAAAAATGGGCATGCATGCAACGTATGGGAGAATTCGAGTTTGGCCGAAGAAACCGAAGGTGCGAGGCCATGAGGTTTATATTTTCCATGGTTTGGACCGAAGGAAGGCCGTACATGCGTTCTAAGTCGCATGCACGTGAAGGAGGAAAATAAAAAAGAGAACCCGCGTGAATAGAGAGAAGAAAACAAGATTTAAGGAAATCTTGAATTCCTGAAATCTTCGGGAGATTAAAAATATCTCACGCGGATGAACCTCCTCACCCTTGCCTATAAAAAGAGAGGTCGAGCCCTCGGTGAGGCTTACTGAAACTTTGTGGAGTCCCGCGAGTGCCTTGCCTCGCGAAGAATTGAGCTACGCGTCCCCTACGCGGCAGAGAATCCCGGAGCCATTTTTGGCTTCGTGAAGTCCCTTTTGCGCATCCCTTGCGTGAAAGAGGTGAAGGGAAGTCCCCTGCGCGCAACCCTTGCGCGACAGGAAGGAGCCGAGCCGCATACTTGCGCGCTCGAGTCTCTTGCCACCCTCTCTGCCCGCACACTTGCGTGGCAGGAGGAAGGAGCCCACAGTGTTTCACCTTGCACACTTGCGCGGCGGTTGAGAAGAGGAGGAGGCTCTTGCACCTCACACCTTGCGTGCTTGCTACACCAAGACCCTACGCGGCAGTGGGTTGCATACCTTGTGTGTGTGTGCTAAAGTGGGGAAGAAGACCCGAGGCTTTGCCTCTTGTGTGTGCATAGTAAAGAAGGAAGGCCACCACATCTCTTGTGTGTGTGCAACAAGTGAAGAGGCCGTATCCAATTAGGTGTGCAAGAAGAAGTGGAGGCCGAGACCACACCTTGTGTGTGTGCCAAGTGAGGAAGACCCTATGGGTTGGTTGTGCACACTTGAAGATTAAAAGAGAAAAACAAAGTGTGTGTACAAAGTGGAAGAGTACATCTTGGCTGTGTGTGTGCAAGAAGAGGAGGAGGCCAATTCAAGTGTGTTCAAAGTGAAGAATTTGTGTGTGCTTAACAAGTGAAGGTCGAAGCCTAGGTGTGTGAAAAGTATACACATTTAGAAGAAGAAGGAAGAGGACATCCACACTAAAGTATAACACACTTTTAAGTGTTTAAACAAATTGAACAAAGTGTGTGAAGTTCAAGAAGAAGGTGTGTGTGCTGAAAGTGTTTACACCCTTTGAGGGTTTATTGCACCAAGAGAAGAAAGAAGGGGAGTGCATGCATGCATGCATGCACGTGCACATGTGAACAAGCTCAAATCTAGTTGTGTGCATCTGAGTTGACCAAGACTGAAAGTTCTTGAAGATTATTGAGAAGCCATGCAATCAGTGCATGAAGATGTACAGTTACCATGCACTTAGTGCATGAAGTTGTTCTGAAGTGAGAATGAAGCCAGACTGAAGTTAAAGACATCAGCTGCCTGAGTTTTCAGTGATTGAGAAGAGCCTAATCAACAGAAGTGATCAGAAGTTGTTGAGCAAGACCAACAGACCTTATCAGAGGCTGTTGAAGATTCTTGAAGAGAGAGGCCAGGTCATCCTGAGAAGAAGGAGATAAATCCTGAGCAAGATGAGAAGACCTGATCAAGTGATCAGAAGTGAAGATCAAGGCCAACAGTCTTTATCCCAGACTGCTGAAGATACTTGAAGAGCTGAACTGAAGAATAGCTACTCGTGTGACTCGAGCAGCCAGGAGAAGCCCCCTGTGAGACACAGGGTGGAGGAAGTCTTCAGTGGGATTCTGGAGCAGGCCAGTGGGACTCTGGTAACATTGTGGGATGCAGTATAAAGAACCTCATGTGGGACTCAGGAGAGATACAGTGTGACTCTGTATCGACCATTGTAATACTAACAGATTATAATGGGAGAAACCATGTTGGGGCGTATAACCAACATGGCAAGGATGTAGGCCTTTGGTGCCAAACCTTGTAAATCCTTGTGTCCTATGCCTTTACATTTACTGCATCACTCGAGGAAAGGCTGAGAGATACAGGAAGAGTGGATCGAGGCCTTAACAAGCCATAGAGGTTTAATTGATAAAGAATCAATTAGTAAAAAAGTTTTAAAGGATCACTGATTCACCCCCTCCCCCTCTCAGTGATTCACACTGATCCGGGCACTTCAATGGTTTATGATATGTTTAAACCTATTCATATGAGTAATGCATTGGACTTAATAAGTGACGGGTGGATCCCGCTATAGCTCCTCGATGCATCGGTAGGTCTCATGAGACAAACTAGTGTCTTGGCACGAGGCCTTGAAAAAATCTTATTTGTGGTCTTGGCACGAGGCCTTGGCTACGTGGTTATGATAGTCTGGCATTATGCATTCCATCATTATGAAAGTGGTTATTGATATTTCATGGGATTATTCGATTAGTAGAATATCCATGTGAGTAAGTAAATGGCATTATTTAATTTTATTTTTTCCATATTATGCTAAGGTTGAAGTTTAAAAAGGCTTTTGTTTTAGTTATACATTGCCTTAAATGTTAATGATTATTTATGAAATCTTCCGCAATATTGTTATCCTTACTGAGCATCTGAGCTCATCCCTTTCAATGTTTTAATATTTTCTAGGATGTGAAGAAGTATTTTATGAATGACCTGCAGGGATAGTCAGAAGAGGAAATGAGTGTGGACTATGGAGACTTTTTATTGTATTTTTTCACTTTATGATGTAATGTAACATTTATGAATGTATCTAGTGTTTCCAAGGCTACTAAACTAATCGGTCTTTCGAGACTTGATCTTTTGTGATCATGCCAATGTTATGAAGTAATGCACCGACTCTGGGTAGCTGGGGTCGGGGCGTTACAATTTACAACATTTAACATAAAAATTTAATTAATTAATTTGTCTCTAGAATCTTATTTCCCATTTTAATCTCTTTAGTACTCATATTCACATGAGGATATACATCAAAAATGGGTGAACTAAAATCCCAATAAAAGGATAGATAAGAATAATATATCATGGTGTGAGCATAATCATAACATCATCATCAAAATCATGAGAGGAAACATTAATAAAAACTTGAAATGTAGAAATTTATAAAACAAAACATCATGTATTAGTGGTCATATACCACACATAGTTGTTAAAAAAGCTATCATAATGATCACCCATCATTTCACAATAACTCATGAGATTCATCACTTTACCCAATTCATTGGAGCGTTGTATAATTCTGGGCTCACCCATCACATCATAACATTTTCATTATCATGCATTCCACATAGAACAGATGAACATAAATAACCATGTAAAGGAATGGGTTTCAACTCATAATATCACATTGATAAACATTGGGTTCCCAAAATAAAGATAGAATAACATACATTATTCAAGAATTATCAGCCTTGAGTGAGAAATAAAATGTATGTTCTTAAAAGAAGAGTTCTTTTAGAAAAAATTTTGTTTCACATAAACTCTAATGGAAAACATGTATATCCTGGAAAAGTAAACACAATGATGAAATACTTATTTTTAAGCAGTAACCATATCAAAAATGGAGTGAAATGGGTAGAACCTGAATAAAGAAAGTTGGGTTTTAGAATTTCCCCTTACCTTGTATCCAAATGCTTTCTTCACTTTAATGTCTTGTATAATGACATTATATTCATTAATTAGAAATTATATAACGTTTTATACATGAATATGGTTTAATATGGTTTCATTAATTTCTTTTATGGGCCTTTGGATGAGTTATAAATCATAAATTCATTGTTCAGGAATGTTTGTTTTTATAGTTTTCTTGAACAGGTCACTTGTATTCACAAATAGAAGTTGATGTAGAATACATATAAACATAAAAAATTGATATTACACATTATTAATGATATTATATGAGTTTTAATGATATTATAATGAATTATTTTATATACCATTTGGACTAATCATTAGTTAAAATTTAATGATGATCATTTTAGGTTAATTTGGGCGGTTTTTGGATCACAACGAACAAGTTTTGTTTTATCTTCTAGTAATGTGTACATAAGTTAGTTAAATAACATTAAATAGGATATAATAATTATAAAATAATCTTTTTCAACCATAAAAATGGTTTCATGACCAGATCTGAAGGCGTTAATGGAAAAAACATGTCGCTCTTAAAGGTGATAAATTAACAACTCACAAACAACGTTTTCTTTTCTAAAATAAAAAGAAAAGAGGAAGGGTTATGGATGATATATTGTACCATTATTATCAGAAAATTACATTATATGTGATATATTGGAGTTACCATACCATGTGTATGAGGATAGGTGGGGTGATATTAAGAAAAGAACTTGAAATTGAAAGTAAATTAAAGGAAAAGAGAGAGGAGGAATAACCTCTTGAATCCTTCTCTTGAGATCCTACTTAAGGAACCTAGGCTTGGAATTTTTATGAGACTAGAAGTTCTTGGACGTGGGGTAAGGTCTATGGAAGATGTTGGGGTATATGTTTTTCAAGTATTGAAGCTTGATAGGTGTGAGAAAATGAGGGTGTGAAGGGTGGTATTTATAGTGGAGGGGAGAGGGGTTCTCTTAATATTTTAATAATTAGTTTATTAATTTAAACCAATAAAAGAAATAGTGATGGTTATATGAAAAATAATAGTAAAGAGGTCAAGTGAGTTTGATATTTGGGTGCTTAAATCACTTGTGATGTTAGGAATAGGGGATTTATATTATAATGTATTTATATGATAGATTAATGTATTTTACTATTCA
The DNA here is from genome assembly GCA_963277665.1 of Viscum album. NCBI lineage: Eukaryota > Viridiplantae > Streptophyta > Magnoliopsida > Santalales > Viscaceae > Viscum > Viscum album. Next base: position 1,646,334,384 of record OY728159.1, read on the forward strand.
CTATTATTCATGTGTTTCGGAAAAATCACAAAAACTCACACTAACCATTTTTTGAATTTTAGAATCCATAAATGAACTCCATTTTTCAAAAATAATTTTCTAAATATTATTAATTTAATTTTTAATTAAAATAATAATTTACTTGAAAAATACAGTTTTTAAAATTAAATTTTATTTTATAATGCTTTAAAAAATTGCATAATGTCTAATAAAATTATATTAAAAAAAGAATACATATAATTGTTAATTTATGAAAATATTTTAAGAAAATAAATATTCTTTAAAATTAATTAATTAATTATAATTATTTATTTATGACCTAAAAAAATACCAATACTTTTACTATGGTCAAATTATCGCTTAAAAGATGCCTAAATTTTATTTAATCATTCATGGGTAAGGTTACTATTATTTTGGATGATTTAATAATAATAAGGCTCAAACTAATATTCATAAGGGTAGGTGAATATTCATAAGGGTAGATTACTATTCACTAAAAATTAAGTTTGTTCTATTAGACTCAAAAATCTTACTGATCACAACCGTGTATGTCAGATTTTCGAAATTCAAAATATAAAAGTGGAAAAATAATGTTTAATGGTAACATGGTATTTAGTATCATTATATATCACTGTGCTTCATAATTTGATTATACTATAAGGCATAATTATAAGAAGGGAATTCCATTAATAAAACATTGGGTCATTACATGTTCAATGTCTTTAGGGAGCTCCAAGATTTCCTCAATAAGTGCATGTTCAATTTACTCATATTCCTCTAAGGCATTAAAAAAATTAAACAAATCTAAAAATTCAAAAAAATAAGAAGTGATAATCAAATATGTTTGAATATGATCAGATAAATAATATAAAATAATATCAACTCCATGAGTTGTTTCTAGTTCAATTACTCTCTCAATGGTGAGTGACTCTATAAGGTGAGTCTCGGTGCATAGAAGTAGGTAGTCTCCTTATTACATATTTTATTCAATTATAATGATGAGTAGTGAAATTTCTTCCACTACTGGATTAGTTTCATTAAAAGGAATGGGGAGATCATATTGTTCTTCAAAATCATTCCAAAATTTGCCTAGATATTTTTGATCTCCCACACGTAGCTCGGGATCTGGTTTCTCTTGAGTAGCATGGACATATTCTATTATACGTCTAATTTTTCCTCATAGTACTTATATAGAAACATTAGGATCTTTTACTTGGGCTCTATTATACTCTAAAAAAATTCCTCTTGTTGATGTTGTACCTATGAGTATTCATTCCATGCAGAGTAATTGCAATTTGAAAATGTCATGGAAAAATAATTGTTTTTGATTTATTTATTTGGAAAACAATGAAAAATATAAAAAAATATAAAAAGTCAAATAAATAATCAATTATCTCTCTGGAAATATAGCCAATTTTTATGCACATCTTTCATAGAGCATGGAAAAATAAAATTTATTCTTTTAATGGTCCACAAAGGTCGGTTGAGGTTTTCTCACTTGAGGAGATTTCTCAATCATTCACCTAATTATTATATCTCACCTAATATCTCCAGATATGTGGACAGTTCTCAATGCCCAAATTGTAAGCTTGTTTAGAGATTCCATATGGTGATTAAGAATTTGGTCCATAAGAATAAAATGAAGCCCAAAATGTTTATAATCCTAAAAAAAATTATGATTTTGATTAGTATAAAATATGTTACAACCGAAATACATAAAATAATTTAAAATTGTTAAAAATAAAAAATGGCAAATTTTTACAATTATGCTCAAAATAACACTAAACTCATAAAATGTTAAAATTTTCCTTTAAATAACACTTTTTTTCACTTAAATCATTTAAATAAGATGTCAAATTATTGAAATTATTTTCTCTATCAATACCCCTAAACTTAAACCATGAGTTTCCTCAAGAATAAAATCTCAACTTGGAATTCAAAGGGCACTAATATTACCAACATTAAAATTTCAGAGTAATAAAATCAAAAAAAATTCAATATCGACTAAAATTTTAAAATTCCACATAAAATATCAATTTAATTTTCCATTTTTAAATGAAAATATTAATTCATTAATTTTTTTCCCCTTTGAAAAATGATGGAACTTCTCTTTTATTTCATTCGTGCTCCTCAATTTATTATTATTAAACATACCCAATCATGATTTACCTCACTTTTGAATCTTTTCTCTCATATATCAGGATAAAAATCATGTATAGTTATAATCATATCATGAGAACATTATTTTTATTCATAAGAATGTAAAATAAATTATTTCTTCAATTTTTAAAGACAAAAAGATCATAAAATCATAAGGACTTGTAATTAAGGTTCAAATGATTCTAAATCTTAAGGTTGGTAGGATTTGATGATTAAAAATAAACCTCAAGGAGGATTTTTAACTCTTAAAGAATAAATTATTATATTCAATGTAAAAAAATTTAATGACATTCTTCCATTCAAATTTTAACAACTCTTAACTTTTCTCAGGACTCTACGTAAAGATCATGATTAGTTTAATCATAATGAATGGTTTGTGCCCTCTCTTGAATATTTTGTAAAAAAAGTATCCATTTATTTTATTTTTCAAAGAAACTTTTTTTTGGTTTTTTGAAAGTTAATGATTAGAATAAATATAAACTCCACCACCTAACCAAATATGATTAAATCATAGGTCAAATAATGGTGATTTTTTATTTTTCCAAATCACAACCCATTTTTATAAGTTTTTTAGTTCTTTTGTCTTTTTCATTTTTTTCTTCAATAGGGGAAAAATAATAAAGTACAATGAATGATTACAAAACCTTTTAAAATTACCACAATAAGAACCCACCAAATTTCATAATTTTAATGTAAATGATCCCATTTACCATGATTCCTTCATCCCCACACTTCAACATTAAAATATCTTGAAAATACCAATAATAGGGTAGGACTATATATTAAATGGATTGAAACATGGATCATCCCTAGAAAGGTAATTAAAGATCTCAATGGGAAAAATAATGATTTGTGTAAAGGTGATATTTTAAGGATAATGGATTTTTAAAAGATGCATCAATCATATAAAATGTAGTTTTGTATAGTCATAGCTTTGACAAGTTCAAATTCATGTTATAGCAGGTTACATGTCCCAGGATCACTCAAGAAATATGATCAAGATAAAATAAGAAGTATCTGGTCTAGAAATAATCTCGAGAATGGGAATATGATGTTGGAAAATTACACAAGTAATTATTAACAATAACAAATAAATTCAAATGAATTTTATATATTCAAATCATGAAAAAATGTTTGGGAAATTTCCTTTTCATTAATCAATAAATTCACTCAAATCATGAGTCATCATTTCAATATCCATGCTTCACATTAAATATTAAATTCTCCATTTACTCATTCAATATAATTAGCATTAAAATATAAAACATGGAATCACATGATTCCTAAGAAAATAATATCTTCTTGATAAGTCGTGTAAAGAATAAATTTAAAAATGGGATTATAATTCCATTTAAAATCTAAAATCCTGATTTAGATAAAAATGTAATGAGTTTAATTAGAAATGAAGATTAATCCTATTTTATCCTTGTATATATGGGGATTCTTTATGACATCATGAACCTAAAAAAATTACACAATTAAGAACATAGACAATTTCATTTAATCTCAAAAAGATAAGAGGACGTGGGCTTCATGATGGACTAATTCCTAAGAATAAATTTGAAATATTAATTCCTAAGATTTAAAATAGCACTATAAAAAACGTAAAGGATAAATCTTGGTATAATTCCCAAAGTGGGACCTGATTTTTTACTACCTCTAGTGGGAAGTACCAATAGTTATCCAAAGTCTGATGGTGGGTGAATTTGTTTTGACTTGAACAACCACATGTGGGTTTCCCCAACATCCATGTATTATTTTCTATTGAAGAGGGATCCATGGATAGAGTACCCTATATCCTCCCCCTTTAGAGTATGGTTTAGCTTTCATGGGGGAGGTAGGATAAAGTATGAAACCTACACGTACTTCATTGCTACATGTTCAATGTCTTATTTAAAATCTATTGGTTTCTTCAGATGTGATTCATGAAATGAATAATAAAATGAGGATTAAATAATTTAATCTTGATGTACTAATTTCAAAAACATCACTTTTAAAAAAAATTAATGTATGCAGTTTGTGTCTCATATTGTTTAAGAAAAACAACTGGGTTCTCTTCTTGTACTTATTCTAATAAATGTTCAATGTATTTAGGGAGCTCTAGGTGTTCCTTTACATGTGCATGTTTAGTTTCTTCATATTTCTATAATAAATGATAAGAAATGACCAAATCTGAAAATTCAAAACAGTAATGAGTGATAATTAAATCATTTTTAATATGATCGAAGAAATAATTTAAAATAAGATCATCTCCATGAGTTGGCTCTAGTTAAATTACTACCTTATTCATGAGGGATTTTTTAAGGTGAGTCTTTTTGCATTTAAGTATGTAGTCAGCCTCTTTCATATTTTATTCAATTCCAAAGATGATTGGTGGAATTCCTTCCACCACTATCTCGGGCACATTAGAAGGAATGGAGAGATCATGTTGTTCTTCACATTCATTCCAAAATTCATCTATATCTTTTTTATCTCACTCATGCCGCCCAGGCTCTGGTTTCTCTTGGGAATCATGTACATATTCTATTATACTTCCAATTTTTCCAATAGTCCTTCTATGGCACCTTTAAGTTCCTTTATTTGAGCTCAATTTTACTCCAAAACAAATTCCTCTTGTTGATGTTTCATCTATGAGTATTCATTCCATGTAGACTAATTTCAATTCAGAAACATCATGAGAAAACAATTTTTTATGAAATTTTTATATTTGTAAAATAGTTAAAACTATCTAAAAAAAGTAAAGTAAACAACTAATTAGATCCTTGTAAACATGACCAGTTTTGAAGTACGCCTATCGAAGGACATGGAAAAAAGAAAATTTATTATCCTAATGTAGCACAAATGCTGACCAGTGTTTTATCACTTGAAGATATTTCTCAGTCTTTCACCTAATTATTCTATATCACCTAAACAACTTTTCTTTTTGTTATTTATTTTATGAATTTAATGAAATTTTAAATATAAATGATAAAACTTATACTAACATATGATGATAGAATGATATTAGTAAAGAAAGTACTTGGTATTTGTGGTTTTTTTTTGGGTTCCATTATTCTCCTTGTTGGTGTTTAAATTAAGTTTTATAATTAAATTATGAAATCTCATTATTGAATTACTATTCTTTTATTTAGTGTTATGGAATCTTGAATGCCTATTGCAAAATCAATTTCACCGCCTTCTATAATAAAAGTTGATGGAACACCTCATTCATTATTGTGGAATCTCCTAAGACATGGCTCTATAATATTTTATTTCATCCACTAAATAGATCAACTACATAATATTAATAGTTTTTATCTATTATAATCAAGGTAAAATATTTAACGAAAGAATATAAATTATTTTGAGACTAGTTTCATGGTGGATGATTGCCACACCCGTCTGTGCACATCACTGTTTCTCATCACAAACTTAATAAATATAATAATTTAAGCACATAATAAATAAAATTTCCATATAACTCCCTAGTTACATGACTTGGGTTAGCCACTCATTTATGAGGGTTATAGGTCATGGTGAAACAAGAAAGAAATATAAGAATTAGACTAGGGATGGAAGATAAAGAGATACAGAAGAATATGAAAACTCATTAGTTAAAAATATTCATATGTGTTATATGAGAAAATAAAACTAAAATAAAAAGAAAAGAAATAAATACTAAATAATCATCATGGTCAGCCTCCATTGTTGGAGATCCCCTTAGTGTCTCAGATGGAATGGGGCGGATTGGAATGATTTGGGAAGGGGGATCTCTCCTCCTTTTTTAGGCCATATTTTCTTTTAGAAAACTTCCCTGTATTAGACCCACTACATGGTTGATTCACATGTGAGCCACTTACTAAATTTTTTCCAATTTTCTTTTTCATCTCCCCTCAAAACTTCAGCATATTTTTTCATTTATAGATAGAGTTATTATCTTTTCACTTTGATAATTTTATCTTCCCAAAAAGACTCTCTATATTTCAAACCTCTAAATTATCATTCATTAATGTCCATAAAGATGACCAATTCATGAATATAATCCTTCATGAGAGTTGTTCCAGAAAATATTTTTCCTCCACCCACTGGATTTCAGAATATTTTGGCTACCCAATGAATATATATGGTCTAAACACAAAAAATATCATGATATATGAACAGTTTTCAAGGCCCAAATTGTAAACATGTTTTGAGATTCCATATGGTGGATTAAGCATTTGGACTCGAATTATGAAATGAATCCCATGATATAAAAAATCATAAAAAGAAATATTTTCACGTTTTGAATCTGTAAAGAAAATTTTATGGCCAAAATAAAAAAATAATTTAAAACTCTTAAAAATCCAAAATGGTCCATTTTTACGATTAAGTTCAAAATAACACTAAAATCATAAAATGTGACAATTTTATTTTAAATAGAACTTTTTTGGGATTTAAAAATTTAAATTTGTTGTAAAATTATTGAAAATATTTTATCTATTAATTCCCCCACACTTAAACCGTGATTTTCTTCAAGCATAAAATCTCAACATGGAAATAGAAGGGAACTAATGTTAGAAATATTCAAATTTCAAAGAAATAAAATCAAAAAAAATTCAATGTCAATTCAAAATTTCAAATTACACATAAAATAACACTTTAATTTCAAAATTTTAAATGAAATAGTCAATTCATGCATTTTACTATCCCCATTTCAAAAATGATGGAACTTTCCCTTTCATTCATTAATGCTACTCAATTCATTATTATTAAACATGCCAAATCATGATTTACCACACTTTTTGAATCTTTATTCTCATCTATCATGATACAAATCAAATAGATTTATGCTCATATAATTAGAACATTCTCTTTATCCATAGTATTGTAAAAGAACTACTTTATCTACTTTGTAAAGAAAAAATTCATATAAAATCACGAGGACATGAAATTAAGGTTCTAATGACTCTGGGACTTAATGTTGGTAAGATTTAATGATTAAAAATAAATATCAAGGAGTAGGTTTAACTCTTAACTAATAAAGCATTATATTCAAACTAAAAAAGTTCAATTACATTCTCCCATTAAAATTTTAAAAACACTTAACTTTCCTTAATACTTAAAGTTAATATCATTATCGGTTTAAGTATAAGTAATACTTTTTACCCTCTCTAGAATATTTTTTATTAATTTTTTTAGTTTTCAAATGACATTTTTATTTTTATTTTTTTTTTAAGTTAATTATTAGAATAAACCACACATCCACCACCTAACCATGTAGGATAAAAATCATAGGTCTATTGATGGTGATTTTTTCCCAATCATGACCCATTTTTATCATTTTTTTATCCTTTTTCCTTTTTCATTTTTTAATTAAATAGGAGAAAAATAATATAGTACAATGAATTATTCCACAACCTTTTAAAATTAACACAATAAGTAGCCCCACATTTCTTCCTTATAATGTAAAACATCCCATTTACCATGAATCCATTAATCCCCATAATTAATCTTTAAAATAGTATGAAAATACCAAGAGTAGGGTAGGAATGGATAAAAATGGATTGAAAAATGGATCATCCCTATAAAGGTCATTGATAGTCTCTATGGGAAAAATAATGATTGATGTAAATGTGGTATTTTAAGGATAATTTGTTTTCAAAATATGCCTCAATCATATTAAATGTGGTTTTGTATAGTCATAGTTTTGATAAGTTCAAATTCATGTTCCAGCAGGTGACATGTCCCAAGATCACTCAAGAAACGTGATCAAGATAAAATAAAAAGAACTTGGTCTAAAAATACTTTAGGTAATAGGAATATGATGTTGAGAAATCACTCAAGAAATTATTAACAATAACAAATAAATTCACATGAATTTTAGAAATTTAATGAATAAAAAAATGGTTGTGAAATTTCATTTACATGATTTAATCACTTCCCTTAAATAACTAGTCATCATTTCAATATCCATGCATTAAATTAAACATTCAAGTATCTATTTTACTTAATAAATATCATTATTATTTAAATATAAAACATTACAACACAAGATTCCTAATAAACTCATGTCTCCTGGATAATTCATGTAAATAATGAATTCAAACATTGGAATATAATTCTAGCTAAAATCTCAAATCCTGATTTGGAAGAAAAAGTAATCAGTTTAAAATATAAAAATTAAAATAGAAATCCCTTTTGAAATGAATATTAGTCATCTTTACTCCTGGTCTATTTGGGGATTCCTTGTTCCATCATGAACCTACAAAATTACATAATTAAGAACAAGGATCATTTCATTAAAGTGCAAAAATATAAGAGAGATTGGGCTATATGATGGATTAATTCCTAAGACCAAATTTAAAATATAAGTTCCTATGATTGAAAATGAATGTACTAGAAATCATGTTAAGAATAAATCTTGTTATGATCCCATAAGTGGGACCTAAATTTTTACTACCTCTAGTGGGAAGTACCAGCTGTTATCCAAAGTCTAATGGTGGGTGAATTTGTTTTGACTTGAACCATCATATGTGTACTTTCCCAGTATCCACTTCCTCTTATATATTTAGTAGGGATCCATGGATATAGTACACTAGATCGACCCCATTCACAAATTCGTAAAGCTTTCATGTTGGGGGAATAATGAATTATTAAACCTCCTCCTCCTTCATTGGTACTTGTGCAATGTATTATTCAATATCGAGTGATTTATTTATATGTGATGTAATAAATGAATAATCAAATGAAGATTAAAAATTTATACATGAATTATCAATTTTACAATCATCACTTTTAATGTAGGGAGCTTGTGTCTCTTGTGGTTCAGAAAAAACAACTGATGTATTTTATTATACTTCTTCTAATATATGTTTAATGTCATTAGGGAGATCCAGGTGTTTATCAATAGGTTCATACTTAGTTTTCTTATCATTATCTAAGGAATGAAAAGAATTTACCAAATATAATAATTGAAAATAATAAATAGTGATAATAAAACTATTTTGAATATGATGTGCGAAATAATTTTAAATAAGATCATCTCCCTAAGTTTTTTGTGGTTTAATTACTCTCTCAAGGGTGAGTGACTCTATAAGGCGAGTCTCAGTGCATGGAAGTGGGTAGTCTCTATCTTGCATATTTTATTCAATTCTAATGATGAGTAGTGAAATTTCTTCCACCATTGGATTAGTTTCATTGAAAATAATGAGGAGATCATCTTGTTATTCAAAATCATTCCAAAATTTTCCTAGATATTTTTGATCTCCCACATGTAGCTCAGGATCTGGTTTCTCTTGGGTAGCATAGAAATATTTTTTTACCCTTCCAATTTTTCCCCATAGTACTTCTATTAAATCATTATGTTATGTTACATGAGCTCTATTATACTCTAAAACAACTTCCTTTTATCAATGTTTCAGCTATGAGTAGTCAATCCATGTAGAGTAATTGCAGTTTGGATACATCATGAAAAAAATTAATGAATTTTTTATTTGAAAATAAAGAAAAGTATCTAAGGATAGAAAAAGTAAATTAAATGAATAATTAGCTCCTAAATAATGGCGCTGGTTTTGACACACTCCTGTCGTAGGGTGTGGAAAAAGAAAATTTATTCTTTTAATGTAGTAGAGAGGCTGACTAGGGTTATCTCACTTTAGTAGCTTTCTCAATCATTTTTCTACTTGTTCTATCTCACATAAAATACTTCTTTTTTTTCTTTTCTATTTATTCGATGAATTTAATGAAATTTAAAATATAAATTATAAGACTTATACTAACATGAAATGAGAGAATGATATTAGTAAAGAAATAAATTGTCCATTGGGTTTTGGTTTCTGGGTTCTATTATTCTTTTTATTTTGTGTTTAAAGTATGTTTGATAATTCGATTTTGAGGTCCCATTCATGAATTAATATTCATTTATTTAGTGTTGTGAAAATTTTAATGCCTTTAGAAAACTCAATTACACCTCCTCCTATAATCAATGTTAACAGTACACATCAATCGAGAGTGTGACATCTTCCAGGACTTGGATCTGTCGTATTCCATTTCATCCACTGATAGATAAAATCAATAATATAAATAGTTTGTATCCAGAATAGGGGATGAAAATATTTAATAAAATAATATAAATGAGTTTGAGATCTATGTCATGGTGGATGATTTCCACACCCATGCACATCACTCTTGCTCATTATAAAATAAAACATAAGAATTTAAGCATAGAATGAATATAATTTCCACATACCTCCCCCAAGCCATGCCTTGGGTTAGTCTTTCATTTATGAGGGTAATAGGTCATAGTGGAATGAGAAATAAAGAGAAGAATTAGACTAGGGATGGAAGATAAAGAGAGATGGAAGAATATGGAAACTATTGAATTAAAAATATGTATACATGTTACATGGAAAAATAAAACTAAAAAAAATGAAAAGAAATAAATACTAAATAGTCATCATGTTCAGAATCCCCCACTGGAAATATCCTTCTTAGTGCCTCAGATGGAATGGGATGGATTGGAATGATTTTTGAAGGAGGGGCTTTCTTCCATTTATAGGAAATATTTTTCCTTAGAATGTTTGTGCGTGTTAAACCCATTACATGGATGATTCATGTATGGAACCCTTCATTAAAGTTGTTTCTAGTTGTTTTTATAATCTCTCATCAATGTTTCAGCATATTTTTCCATGTGAAGCGAGAGTTATGACCATTTCACTTTGAGAATTTAATCTTCCTAGATAGACTTTTAAAATTTCAAACCTCTAGGTTGTCATTCAATAATAACCATGAAGACTACTGATTAATGTGTATACTCTTTCATGGTAGTTGTTCTAAAACATCTTATGCATCCACCAACTATATTTTAGAGTATTCAAGCAAATCAAGATATATGGGCCCAATAAAAAAATATTCAGATCTTTGAAAATTTTTCATGGCCCAAATTGTATACTTGTTTTGAACTTCCATATGGAAGATTAAGATTTTGGTCCATAAGGATGAAATTAATCCAAGGATGTATTGATGTGGCTCTAATTTTATATAGTTTTCCACATCTTCTTAATTATTTTTTAAGAATTTAATTAGTTATTATTTCACTTTTTACTAAATATTCACACTTTAGTATTTTTTATAATTAAATTTATTAATTAATCCATTTTTATAAATAATTATGTAATTTAATTCTTAAAAATAATAAATTTATTTTCACTAACTTTTCTAATATAATAATTTCTTATTTAGTTTTGTTGTTAAAAATCTGTTTGAATTCTAAATAATATTACATGTTTATTAATTAATTTATTGATCATTTTTATTTGTATATAAATTAACTTAGTTTTTATGTTAATATTTTATATTTTAATTTTGATTGATTAAAATAAATTAACTTAAATAATTTCATTATGTTAAATTATTCTGTTAGTTTTTTATATAAGTTAACAATTTAAGTTTTAATTTAATAAAATAATATGTTTTTAATTTTAAGTGTTCATTTAGTTATTTAATTAATAAGTCTAGATTTTTAAAAACTTTAATATTATAATTTCATGTATGTGGTAAAAAGGTTAAGTCACTATTTTTTTAGTCTGGCGGTCTCACCGACACGTTCACACTAACTATCGATAGTACAAGCTACCGACGCACCCCCTGCTCTTGCTATTGTCGATGATTGAATGAGTTACCGATGGAAACACCTCTCACTCACTGTTGTCCCTTTATTAAATTTATTTAATAAATCTTTAACTTCAATATTTTGTTTTAAGCCTTTCAATATAGTTTAATATTAAATTTTTTATTATATAATGTGATTAATAATCATTTAATTCTATAAATTAAATGTATTATTTCGATAATAATCAATTTTCATAGTTGACTTCATTTATATGTAATTTTAGTTTATGTTTTTTTTGGATTTATGTTTATAATTAATAAGTTCATTAATTATTATAAATAATTTTCATTATAGTTTTAATATATTTAGTTAATTAATTACAGTTGAATTGTTGCAGATAAATTATGAGACTGACACTGCTGCTATTGACGTTCAATACTTCTTCTCACCGACACTCTTCCTTCAAATTGACCCACTAACGATTCATGCCACCAATACCCCATGATAATAACATCAAATCCATCACTATTCCCCTATCAATGTCGGTCTTCCATCCTGCTACCGATGATACATCGCACCGATATCCCATTATCTCATTGTCACACAACACCACGACCTCCACTCCCTATTCATGTCGATGTTGGTTCCACCTCAATCTTCACACATCGACACTAACAGCCCAGTTCCTCACCTGCGTCCTCAACCTTCATGAAACATATCACTGATGCACATCACATCTATTACCGACATCGTTGAATAGCCAGTCTTCCACAGATCCTCCTTTTATCATCTACTGACACTCCATTCTTCACTCTGCCTGAGCTTAACCGCATATCCCATCTCTTCTCAGACATCAACCACAAATCCACACTACAACACATAAAATCAAAAAAAAACTTGAACTTGATGAAAAATGATGATTTGGACTCACATAAAATTAAACACCTAAAATATATTTCAAATGAGATCTGGAACAAATTCACAACCCACCGTTCGAATCCTCACTTGCCGATGTTGACGTAGGACTGCGCCTTCGATCTAAATTTAAAGCCACCATCAGTAGATATGGAACACAAGAGATGTCGCAACACCACAGAAGAAGACAAGGGTGAATCGAGAGTCGATGATGCCACTGGAGTTGATGGAGTCTATCGAGTTGAGGTTGATGAAAGAGGAGTTTTTTTAGCATGGAGGAGGTCCTGAAGGGGGTTCATTAAGAAGTTCAATTCATGTCTAGATTCACCCAAATGGCTATCTGAGATTTATCTATGTGAGGTTTGATAAATTGACATGTGATGGATTAAAAATTTCACATGTGTGGTGTGCAAAAAGAATAAGAGACTGTGTTAGTTAAAGTTGGTTGTGATAAACAAACTATGAAAGCAGAATATTAAAGAGAAGAAATAAGAAGCAATTGGGGGGAGACACTCATTCAACAATCATTTAAAAACTCACAACACATAATCTAGAGCTGATCAGATCATGGATAACCTTTGAGAACCTCTTCTTAGAGATCAGAGGACTAGGATTGTAGAATCATAGTTTCTAGTGGAGTTCTCTATCTCCACTATTTTTCTTTCAATTCCTTATATTGTAATAAAATAATTTCTTTTTCAAATTAGAACATGATAGTTAGCTAAATAATTTGAGTTTGGGGAAATTTCTAGATCTATTGGTTATTTCATATCTTCTCTATCACTTCTCGTATTAATGCATCCAGAATTGATCAGTGAGATCAATTCTAAATTCATACATTTTCTTCATGGCACTTGATTTTAATTTTCAACTCCATGATCATTCAGTGAGATGTATCATGTATATATTTTCTAAAACTTTTAATATATAAAACTTAAGTACATATGGTGATTTTTTTATGTTGTGATTTTCAAATTTTAATCTAACAGTTTAACTTTCTTGGAGTGGCGAACTCTGAGAATGTTCAACCTAAGTGACATATCTCTTGGAGAGGGAAATAAGTTAGTCTTTTTCAGCGGTATCTCTTGCAATAATTTCTATGAAAATAAAATATTTTAAACTAGTATAATGGATTTTCCCTAGACATTTTTCTTGATTGTTCATCTTATCATCTGTTGTTGTGTTTATCATCATTGTTGTGTCTTATTTTTCTTACCACATAGTTCATCATAGTTTGGTTAAGACGTATTTTATTAGAAATAAAATATAAATTTTACTCTACTGATAACAATAGTGGGGTGTTTTTTAGGAAAATTAGAAAATTGTTGGTCAATTTACCTTCTTTGTGGGTTCAACCCTGCTCACCACATATAAAGTAGTTAGTAGGAATATAAATTCTAAAAGTTTTCCAATTTAAATGACAGTTGGGAATCAGTTTTTGGAACCATTTATGGGGAAGAAACAAGCCATTACTTTTTAAATAAATCAATAAAAATTCACATAAAAACATGAAAAAATGAAAAAATATAAAACTATTTAAAAAAAATCAATTCTGTCATTTTCTATGTGTTACTATGCTGTTTTTGTTACATTAATTCAATTTTCTATTACATTGGTCCTATTTTGTTATATTGTTTCCTGTGTTGAACTGTTGTTCTAAATTCCACTATTGTTACAATTTTCATGAGAATAGGAACCTCTGCTATTAGTATAGAGCCTCTGAACCCAGAAATAGACAAACCCCTAACTTCTCTTAAAAAGAAAAAAAATTGAAAAAAATTAGATAATAGGGTTCCTGAACCTAATAAAATCCAAAACCATCCAGAAATCGTAGATAATGATATTCCTAGGATGAGGGACTTCCAACTCCCTCAAGTTTTAAGAAACCCTTCTTCATTCTGACTTTCACCTAGATCCTGAAACTATGAGCTAAAACAGTCCAACATTTCCCTACTTCATGCATTCAATGGGCTCTCTAATGAGGATTCTCTTTCCTTCATTAGAGACTTCTATAATACTTTATATTAGTTACCCCTTCTAGGACTGACAAAAAATGATCTAAGAATGAAATACTTTTCCTTTTGTATTAAAGGGAATGCATGGAACTGGTTTTTTAGCCAAAATGAGAACAATTTTAAAAATTGGGATCATGTGTACAACTCATTCATAATGAAATTTCATCCTCAAAGAATTATGGTTGAAATGAGAACAAAAATCACTAGTTTTTATCAAGAGGATTTATAATCTTTACATAAAGCTTGGGATAGATTCAAGGACCTACTTAGGTAGTATCCCCACCATCAACTCCCATCCCACATTCTCATAGATACCTTCTATGAAGGGATTTCCTCCTCTATTCAGAACATAGTGGACCAAGTTTCTGGGGGTAACTATAATGATAAGACTAATGAAGAACTAAGGGAAAATAATAGTAACCTTACCCATGAATATTAAATAAAATTTAGGCATCTTATAAGTGACAATTTGACCATAGTAAATGTTTTGGTATTTTTGTAAGTGATAAATAAATAATTATAATTAATTAATTAATTTAAAATAATTATTATTTTCCTAAAATATTTTCATAAATTAAAAATATATGTCTTTTTGTTTTAAGATAATTTTATAATACCTTATCCAATTTTTGAAGGCATTATAAAATCAAATTTAATTTTAAAAAATTTATTTTTCAAGTAAATTATGATTTTAATTAGAAATTAAATTAATAGTATTTAGAAAATTATTTTTAAAAAATGGTGTTCATTTTTGGATTATACATGTCGAAAAATGGTTAGGGTGAATTTTTTGGATTTTTCTGAAACACTTGAATTTTTGGTGAATAGTAAAATACATTAATTTACAGTATTAATAAATTATAATCTAAATCAACTATTATTGACATCACAAGTGATGTAATCACCCAAATCTAGAACTCACATGACCTATATACTATTCTTGATCATATAATCATCACTATTTCTTATCTTGGTGTAAATTAATAAACTAATGATTAAAATATTAAGAGAACCCCTCTCCCTCCACTATAAATACCTCCCTTCACATCCTCATTTCCTCACACATATCACATTTAAATACTTGTCTAAACTCTGCCCAAAACTCTTTCCTACACCTCCCCCACATCCAAGATCTTCTGTTCTCATAAAAATACCAAGCCTAGGTTTCTTAAGGAGGATCTCAAGAGGAGGATCCAAGAGGTAATTCCCCTCTCTCCCTTTTCCTTTAATTTCCTTTCAATTTCATGTTCTTTTCTTAATATATCCCCACCTATCCTAATCCACATGGAATGGTAACTCCATTATCTCACATATACTATAATGTTATTATACTAATGGGACAATATATCATCCAACCCCCTTCCCCTCTTCTTTTTATTTAAAAAAGAAAACGTTGTTCATGAGCTATTAATTTATCACCTTCAAGAATTACAAGTTTTATTTTTCCTTTACCGCCTTCAGATCTGGTCATGAAACCATTTTTTTGGTTGAAACATGTTATATTATATTTATTATATCCTATTTAATGTTATATAACTAACCTATGTACATGTTACTAAATTATAAAACAAAACATATTTGTTGTGATCCAAAAACCACCCAAATTAACATAAAACGGTCATCATTAAATTTTAACTAATGATTCATACACATGGTATATAAAATAATTCATTATAATATCATTTAAAATCATTTAATATCATTAATAACATGTAATATCAGTTTTTTATGTTTATCCATGTTCTACATGAATTTCCATTCATGAATACAAGTGAGTCGTTAAAGACAACTATAAAAATGAACATTCCCAAGCAATGAATTTAAGCTTTATAACTCATTAAAAGGCCCATAAAAGAACTTAATTAAATCATATTCATGTATAAAAGGTTATTTAATTTCTAATTAATGAATATAATGTCATTATACAGGATGTTAAAGTGAAGAAAGCTTTCGGATACAAGGTAGGGGGAAATTCTCGAACCCAACTTTCTT
Organism: Viscum album; assembly: GCA_963277665.1. Taxonomy (NCBI): domain Eukaryota; kingdom Viridiplantae; phylum Streptophyta; class Magnoliopsida; order Santalales; family Viscaceae; genus Viscum; species Viscum album. The sequence continues at coordinate 1,646,351,034 of OY728159.1, forward strand.
TCTTTGGGATCTCCCTCTTTCACCACATTTTTGATATGGTTACTCATTAAATATAATTTTTTCATAATTGTATTTCCTCTTCTGGGATATACATGTTTTCCACTGTATTTAATGTTAAACAAATTTTTTTCCAAAAGAACATTTTTTTTAAGAACACACCTTTTACTTCTCCCTCAAGGTTGATAGTTCTTGAATCAAGTATATCATTCCCTCTTTATTTTGGGAACCAAAAGATTATGAATGTGATCTTATGAGTTGAAACAAATTATTTTACATGGTTATTTATGTTCATATTTTCTATGTGTAATTCATGATAATGAAAATGTTTTGATGTGATGGGTGTGGCCCGAATCATACAGCGCTCCAATGCATTGGGTAAAGTGATGAATCTCATGAGTTAATGTGAAATGATGTGTGAAAATGATGATATATTTGTTCACAACTATTTGTGGTATATGACCACTAATAAATGATGTTTCATTTTATTCATTTCTACATGTCATGTTTTTATTAATGTTTCCTCTCATGATTTTGATGATGATGTTATGATTATTCTCACCCCATGCTATATTGTTCTTATCTATCCTCTTAATTGGATTTTGGTCACCCCTTTTTGATGTATATCCTCAGGTAAATATTAGTAATAAAGAGATTAAAATGGACAATAAGAGGCTAGAGATGAATTAATTAAATAAATGTTTAGGTTTAATGTTGTAAATGTTATGTTTTGTCCTAGTTTTCGCAAGACACTAAACCTCTGGATCCTCATGGTGTAATACTATTATGTTTATCTTTATTATGAAGTAATATTAATGAAGAAAATGGATGGGTCACTATAGTTGGTATTGGAATAATGTTATAGTTAATTTGGGAATTAGGATTAGTGAACCCTAGAGAAAACCTCTAGTATTAGACTAAGTACAAATATGAACATAAGAAGATTTACATAAGGATCCCATAAGTTGTGATTTTAGTGAAAAATTTACAAATGAATAAGTTATTTATTCATGACTTAGTGAATTGTGTTTTCTTCTTACATTTTCTATTTTTTAAAATGGTGGGAACCAAGAGAAATCAGTCCAACAAGTCATGTGAGGGCCAATGCAATGATTGCTCGAATGACATCCCCAATTATTTTTGAGGTGGGGTTAAAAACATCATGGAGATGATTACCCAACTATATTTGGTTATGAAAAATAACCAGAATAATAGGGAACATCCTCCACCAAAGAGGGAGCAACTGGATATTGAGTTCTTTATGTGGGAATGACTACCGACATTTAGTGGATCTTCCGATCAACTAGTTTTGGAATAGTGGGTCAAATACATAGAGAAGATCTTTAATGTGCTACATTGTTCTGAGATACAGAAGGTGACATTAGTTGTTTATCATCTATAGGTAGAGGACGATCAATGGTGGGATTTCATTAAGAACACTAAGGCAAGAGGAGAAATTGAAGAGATGGAATGGGAAGAATTTAAGATCATTTTTCTTAACAAGTATTTCCCACGAACTCTTCGTATGAAGATAGAGAAGGAATTAATAGAGCTCAATCAAAAGGAAGGAGAATCTGTCACAACCTACAAAGTGAATTTCACAAGGATTTCATGGTATGCTTTTCATTTTTTTATCAACAATAATAGAAAATTTTATAGATTATTTAGTGTTTTAAAAACACACCTTTGAAAGGATATTGCAATTCGAGACTTTGGGAGTTATAAAGAAGTTGTTCAGTGTGCCTTCAAAGTGGAGATGGATTTTGGAGAATGGTCCAACTGCTACAGTGATAAGAAACTAAAGATGGAGTTTTAAGATGAATGATCTAATGATAAAGGTGGGAAGAAAACTCAATGACCCACATTCCAAAAATGTGGGAAGTTGCATCATGGGAACTGTCTCAAAAAGATGGGGAAATGATTCAAGTGTGGGAAAAAAGGACACCATGCTCAAGGGTGTCAAAAAGATATGAGAAGGAAGGAGAATGTAGTGAATGAAAGGGGAGTACTGCCCCTGATCCAATGCTATAATTGTAGGGATCAAGGGCACTACACAAGCCAGTGCACTAAACCTTGAGTCCACAAGGTTAATAAGTGTCAGCAACCACCAAATACAAAGGAACAAGGGAAAGATTATGCCATCACTACTGTGGAAGTGGAGTAAGATAATTAAGTCATACAAGGTACACTTTCTATACACTCAATAATGGAAAATGTATTATTTTATTCTGGTTCTACACACTGCTTTATATCTTGCATGTTTGCTAGAGCTACAGAATCAAAGCCCCAAAACCTTGAAGTAGAGATATCTATAAAAACACATAGTGGTGAAATCAGTGAAACCCAAGTGTTTTACTCTTCTATTGTTGGCGTATGTGGGGAGATTCTTCTGGAGAATATCGTAATACTTCCCTTGGTGGAATTCAATGCTATAATAGGAATGGATTGGCTCTTGTTATATAGAGAACATATCAACTTTCAGGAAAAAAAATATCTTTTCATATTTCGAACCATCCCATGCTCCTATAAAAATGCAAGGAAGATCATGAATCTCCTTTGAAAAATCCTTTAATAGTGTGGGTGTTGATTCCCTATGAAGAAGCGTACCTCTCCAAAATGTTTGAGTCAAAGGAAAGTTCCAACCTTGTAGAAATGCCCATAATGAGGAAATACGGTGATGTATTTCCCAAAGAGTTACTCAAACATCCCCCATATCATGAGGTAGAGTTATCAACATAAATCATACCTAGAGATACTCCTATCTCAATGTGTTCCTATAGGATGGATCCTATTTAACTGGAGGAGTTAAAGAAGCAACTGTAAGATCATTTAGACAAATGGTTCATATTCCATAGTGCATCACCTTGGGGTGTGCCAGTGCTTTTTGTGAAGAAGGATGGAACAATGTGGTAGTGTATTGATTATCGAGAACTCAAAAAGATCACCATAATGAACAAGTATCCTATTATAAAGACTGACTACTTATTCAATCATTTAAGAGGATCTCAATACTTCTCAAAGGTGTATCTTCATTATAGATATCATCAGCTAAAGGTGAAGAAGGAAGATATTCAGAAGGCTACGTTCTGTACATGGTATGGGCACTATGAGTTTCTGGTGATGCCATTTTGACTTACTATTTCCCCTGAAATCTTCATGGATTTGATTAATAGAGTCTTTATACATTACCTCAAAGAAATTTTGGTAGTTTTTATCAATGATATTCTCGTATACTCCAAGAGAAAGGAGCAACATGAAGAACATATAACACTTGTATTGGTGACATTGAGAGAGGAGAAGTTGTATGCCATGTTCAGAAAGTGATACTTTTGGATGAAGCAAGTCACATTCTTGGTACATGTGATCATAAGAGAGATAATTGTTTTGGACCCATTAAAAAAAAGTGATCAAGGAATGGACCTGACCCTCTAGTGTCATAGAAATCCATAGTTTTCTTAGATTAGTTGGGTACTACCAATGTTTTGTGAGAAATTTCTCACAAATGTAAATCCAGCTAACTAAGTTAACAAGGAAAGGGGAGAAGTGTGTATGGATAGAAGAATGTGAGGGAAGTTTTAAGGATCTAAAGAGAAGGCTGATCACTGCACTTGTACTAACATTACCAAAAAGTGGAGAATGTTTTGTGATATATATATTGATGCTTTAAAGAAATTATTTTGTTTTGTACACATGTAAAATGATAATGTGATAGCCGATGCCTCACAGAAATTGAAGATCCATGAGCAGAACTACCCGACACATGATCTAGAGTTGGAAGGTGTGATTTTTGCCTTGAAAATATGGTGGCACTACCTTTATGGTGAGAAGTGTGACATATAAACTGAACACAAGAACCTAAAGTATATATTCACAAAAAAAGTATCTCAACATGCGTCAAAGGATATAGTTATAGCTAATCAAATATTACGATTTCTCTATTCACTATCATCCAAGAAAGGTGAAAAGGGTAGCTAATGCTGTAACCAGAAAAGAACCTGCTACTCTATCCATGTTATGGATTGAGAAAGAACTTATCTTCTTGGATATGAAAATGATGGATTTGGAAATCATAAGGGCATGTATACATCCTACCTTTCCCAAATTATTGCTCAACCATCAATCCAAGATATGATTAAGGAGGCACAAAGGGATGATCTGGAGTTACAAAATAAGGTGAATGTAGTAAAGGAAGGAAATATGCAAGAGTTCCATATCGAGGATGATGGTGTGATTTAGTTTAGAACATAGATTTTTGTGCCTTCATCACTTAGGATAAGGAAGGATATATTGAAAAATGCACATATCTCAACATTATTTATCCATCCTAGTAGAACCAAGATGTATCAAGATCTCCAAGAACACTTTTGGTGGGATAACATGAAGAAGGAGATTGCGGAATATATCTCAAGGTTCTTGGTATATCAACAAGTTAAAGCAGAGTGACAAAAGTAAAATGGGATGATGCAACCATTTCCTATACCCATGTGGAAATGGGAGAATGTCACTATGGACTATGTCATGGGTCTTCCGAAGACGTAGAAGGGAAATAATGTGATATGGATTGTGGTTGAACGACTCACTAAGACTGTCCATTTTATCATTATTTGGGAAGATATCTCACATGAACAAATTGAAAAGATATGTGTGAAGGAAGTGGTGAGACTTCATGGTGTTCTGATATTGATTGGATATGATCATGATCCATGGTTTGCATCTAAATTCTGGAGAAGTCTCCAACATTCATTGAGTACTGAATTGAATTTCAGCATGACTTATCTCCCCAAAACCGATAGCCAATCTAAAATTACTATTCAGATGCTTGAAGATATTTTAAGAGCCTACTCTCGAGAATTCAAAGGTGGATGGGATCAAACTCTCCCATTATTTGAGATCTCAAACAATAATAGCTTCCACTCAAGTATTCAGATGGCTCCACATGAATCTTTTTATGGAAAGCTTTGTAGAACTCCAACCTATTGGGATGAAGTTGGATAAAGAAAGCTACTTGGACCCGATTTTGTGCAAGAGATAAAAGAGAAGGTTCAAGTCATCCAGAAACACATCAAAGCTACTCAGAGACGGAAAAAGATCTATGATGCAAACCTTATAAGGGACTTGGAGTTTGACATTGGAGATAATGTCTTATTTCTAATATCATCATAGAAGAGAGTCGTGTGGTTTGGAAAGAAAGGTAAGCTAAGCCCAAGGTACGTTGACCCCTTTGAGATCCTTGAAGGCATAAGAGTTGTGGCCTATCGACTTGCACTTCCACTGAATATGACTCAAGTTCATGATGTGTTTCATGTATCACTCATGAGGAAGTATATACCAGATTCCTCACAGGTACTGAACTCAGAGGTGGTACAACTATAAGATGATCTGTCTTATGAGGATCAGCCAGTAAAGATTCTAGACCGGAGAGATAAGGTTCTACACAAAAAGATAACCCACCTTGTAAAATTGTTATGGAAGAACCATAAGTTTGAAGAAGTAACTTGGGAACCAGAATAGGTTATGAAGAAGAAGTACCCTCACCTGTTTGTGTAAAACAAAATTTCGAGGAAGAAATTTCATAAGGGGGGAGAATGTAACAATCCAATGTTTTATAAGTAGAATTCACTTATTATAATTATTCCTTATAGTATAATCACATTAGGAATCATAGTGAAATATAATGATACTAAATACAATGTGACCATTAAACATAATTTTTACACTTCTATGTTTTGAATTTCAAAAATCTTACATACACGGTTGCGATCAGTAAGATTTTTGGAGTCTAATAGAACAAACATAATTTTTGGTGAATATTAAACTAACCTTACGAATAGTTCTATGATCCTTATTAATAGAAAATTACCCAAAAAAATAGTAACCTTACCCATGAATGAATAAATAAAATTTAGGCATACTATAAGTGACAATTTGACCATAGTAAAAGTACTGGTATTTCTGTAAGTCATAAATAATTAAATAAAATTAATTAATTAATTTAAAATAATATTTATTTTCCTAAAAAATGTTAATAAATTAAAAATTCTATTTTTTATGGTTTTAAGATAATTTTATAAGGCCTCATGCAATTTTTGAAAGCATTATAAAATCAATTTTAATTTTAAAAATTGTATTTTTCAAGTAAATTATGATTTTAATTGAAAATTAAATTAATAATATTTTTAAAATTATTTTTGAAAAATTTATTCCATTTTTGGAATTTACACGTCAAAAAATGGTTAGGGTAATTTTTTTATATTTTTCTTAAACACTTGAATTTTTGTGAATAGTAAAATACATTAATTTACCATATAAATACATTATAATCTATATCCACTATTCCTAACATCACAAGTGATGTAAGCACCCAAATATCAATCTCACATTCCCTATTTACTATTTATGGTCATATAATAATCACTATTTATTATCTTGGTGTAAATTAATAAACTAATGATTAAAATATTAAGAGAAGCCCTCCCCCCCCCCACTATAAATACCACCCTGCACATCCTCATTTCAACAAACCTATCAAGATTAAAGACTTGTATAAAATCTACCAAAACACAATCCCTAGACCCCCCCTTCAAGATCTTCTAGTCTCATAAAAACACCAATCCTATGTTCTTTAAGTAGGATCTCAAGAGGAGGATTCAAGAGGTAATTCCCCCCTCTATCTCTTCCTTTAATTTCCTTTCAATTTCAAGTTCTTTTCTTAATATCTCCCCACCTATTATCATCCAAATGGTATGTTATATCTATTATCTCACATATAATATAATTTTATGCTAATAACGTGGAAATATATCATCCAACCCCCTTCACCTCTTCCTTTTATTTTAGAAAATAAAACATTGTTCATGAGGTGTTAATTTATCACCTTCACGAACGACATGTTTTATTTTTTCCTTTATCAGCTTCAGATCGGGTCATAAAACCATTTTTATAGTTGTAAAATATTATATTATATGTATTATATACTATTTAATGTTCTCGAACTAACTTATGTACGTATTACTAAACGATAAAACAAAACATGTTCGTTATGATCCAAAAACAGCCAAAATTAACCTAAAACGATCATCATTAATTTTATCTAATGATTCATCTACATGGTATATAAATTAATTAATTATATGATCATTTAAAATCCTTTAATATAATTAATTACATGTAATATCAGTTTTGGGTGTTTATATATGTTCTACACGAACTTCCATTCAGGAATACAAGTGAACCGTTCAAGAAAACTATAAAAATGAACATTCTTTAACAATGAATTTAATCTGTATAACTCATAAAAAGGCCCATAAAAGAACTTAATGAAACCATAGAAAACCATATTCATGTATAAAAGGTTCTTTAATTTCTAATTAATTATTATAATGTCATTATACATGACATTAAATTGAAAAAAGCGTTCGGATACAAGGTAAGAGGAAATTCTCAAACCTAACTTTATTTCTTTGGGTTCTCCCTTATTAACTTCATTTTTGATATGTTTTCTCCTTAAAAATTATTTTTTCATCACTTTCATTCCTTTTATGTGATATAAATGTTTTACAGTGGATTTTATGTAAAAAAAAAATCCAAAAGAACTCATTTTTTAAGAACACACATTTTACTTCTCCCTAAAGGTTGATAGTTTTTGAATCAAGTATGTTATTCCCTCTTTATTTTGGGAACCCAAAGTTTATGAATGTGATCATATGAGTTGAAAAAAATTCCTTTACATGGTTTTTTATTTTCATATGTTCTATGTGGCATGAATTATATTGAAAATGTTATGATGTGACGGGTGCGTCCGGAATTATACATCGCTCCAATGCATTGGCTAAAGTGATGAATCTCATGAGTTAATGTGAAATGATTTGTGAACATGATGCTAGATTTTTTCACAACTATTTTTGGTAGATGACCAATAAGACATGATGTTTCATTTTATGAATTTTCACATTTTAAGTTTTTATTAATGTTTCCTCTCATGATTTTGATGATGATGTTATGATTATGCTCACCCCATGCTATATTCATATCTATCCTCTAACTGGGTTTTTAGCTCACCCAATTTTTATGTATATCCTCAGGTGAATATGAGTACTAAGGAGATTATAAGGAACAATAAGATGCTAAATATGAATGAATTAAATAAATCATTATGTTTAATGTTTTAAATGTTATGTTTGGTCCTAGTTTTCCCACGACACTAAACCTCTAGATCCTTGTGGTGTAATAATATTATGTTGTTTATCTTTATTATGATGCAATAGTAATGTAAAAAAAGGTTGGGTCTCTATAGTCGATGACTCAATGGTAGTACTGTTAGTGACTCAGTTAATTTTACTTAAAATTTTTGATTGTACTGGAAAGAAATTCTACTACATGACTTGAATGGTTTAAAATTATGTTGCATGTTTTGTTGCACTGGATGTTTTTTCTTCTTTCTACTAAACTGATTAAAAAAATTAATCATGTTTCTTCTAGTTGAAAATGGAGTTTCAATGGTATAATATATTCAATATTTGATACTAAGTGTGGAGGGGGGTACATATAGGATGGATATTTTTTATCTTTATTAATATTCTTTTATCTATTTGGGGAATTTTAGCATGCATTTTTCTGCTCAGTTGGAATTCTTATTGAACCCAATATGCTAAAATTTCTTTCACCCAGTTCACTGTTCACCCACACGACTCACATATAACTATTGGAAATGTTTTAATAATTTTGTCACTTTATTCAATATTAATCATGTGAAACTTTATTATTTAAATAATTATTGTGGAAAACACTTTTTTGTGAAATTTAATGAGATCTTTATACATGTCATCTATCTTCTCAATTGAAAATCTGTTTTGAACTTTGATTGATTAATTATTCTTCTCCACATTTGGAATTCAACTTTGGGGACAAATTTGGGTTTTAAGTGTGGGGTATGGGTTCAATTATTAATTTGGCTAAAATATTCTTAATGAAAATCCAATCAAATCCAACTGCTACTACAAACTTTTGGTAAAAAATGGTCAAAGTTTTTCAAATTTTTACTTTTTTTAGTCTTCACACTATTTCTTAGATTATTATTTCTTAAGGAAAGTGTCTTTTTGGTAGTTGATAGTTTTTTTGAATCAAAAATTAATGTGGTTGAATGATTTAAGAGTGAATATACTTAGTGATTTAATGAAAATTTTGGTTTGGGAACTACATTTGAGAGTTATATGGGTTACCTATTTTTGGAATTGGGATGATAACCTTAGGTACTATAATTTTGAACTCTTTCCTAAGGGACTACCTTTATTTTTAATTTATAAAAGTAATCACCTTAGTGAGCCAATATAAATGGTTTTTATATAAATATTTTGAAATTGGAGTAATTTGGGAATTTGGGATCCCACAGTGAATCTCTGAGACCCTAGATGTTGGGTGTGTTTTTGTTAACTTTAAACCCTCTTTACACTTTGAATAAGTGCATATGCACAGTTATTAGCACAAGATACATGGCTTGGTAAAAATAAAATAAAGGGTCTAGGGTTAAAAATAAGTTCATTAAGGTGAGGGGAATGATGAACGCCAAATGAATAAAAAGACAATTGGTTTATATGGGAATTATTTAGGTTGTATCAATAACGTAATTCAAAAAAATTGTTGGAACCTAGGACTCAGTCAAAGCATAAAGTTCCTTTTGTTATGTTTTTAATTCCATAGACTCTTAACTTTTTATTAATCTTGAATTTAGATATTATATTTGGATTGAAATGAGTCACTAAGAAGAATCATATATGAGGTAGGACATCTTCATAACTGGATGATTCATTTCTCTTTTGATTACCATTGAGTATTTGATTTAAGGAATGACTTTATTTGAAGACATCTTTTGAGATTCCTATAACTCAGTTTTTTAGTCTTCTTCTTTAAAGTGTTTAACATGTTGCAGTTTGAGATGAGTAATATAAATACACTTTTGTTTTTCAATGATATTAAAATATGGGATTATTTGAGGGAAAACAGTGTTTAAGTGTGGGGGAATTTGTTGTGGCACTAATTTTAGATAGTTTTCCACATCTTCTTAATTAATTTTTAATGATTTAATTAATTATTTTTTCACTTTTAACAAAATATTTACACGTTAGTATTTTTGTAATTAAATTTATTAATTAATAAATTTTTATAAATAATTATGTAATTTTATTCTTAAAAATAATTAATTTATTCCCACTAACTTTTCTAATATAATAATTTCTTATTTAGTTGTGTTTTTGAAAATCTGTTTGACTTCTAAATAATATGAAATATTTATTAATTAATTAATTTATCATTTTTATTTGTATATTAATTAACTTATTTTTTAAGATAATATTTTATATTTTAATTTTGACTAATTAAAATAAATTAACTTACTAATTTTATTATTTTTAATTATTTTGTTATTTTTATATAAGTTAACAATTTAAGTTTTAATTTAATAAAATAATGTGTTTTTAATTTTATGTTTTCATTTAGTTATTTAATTAATTAATTTAGATTTTTAAAAACTTTAATATTTTAATTTCATGTATGCAGTAAAAATTTTAATTCACTATTTTTTTTAGTCTGTCGGTCTCACCGATGCGCTCACACTAACAGTCAGTAGCACAAGATACTAACGCACCCCCTATTCTTCCTACTATCGGTGACTCAATTAGTCACTGACACAAACCCCTCTCACTCACTGTTTTCCATTTAATAAATTTATTTAATAAATATATAACTTCAATATTTTATTTTAAGCCTTTAAATTTAGTTTAACATAAAAGAATATTATTAAATAATTGGTTTAATAATAATATATTTTTTAAATTAAATGTATTATTTCAATAATAATCTAGTTTCATAGTTGAATTCATTTAGATGTAATTTTTGGTTAAGTGTTTTTTTATTTATGTTTATAATTAATAAGTTGATTAATTAATATAAATAATTTTACTTATAGTTTTACCTTGTTTAGTTAATTAATTTAAGTTGATGTTTTGAAGATAAATTATGAGGCTGGTGCTACTACTATCGATGTTCAATACTTTTTCTCACCAACACTCTTCCTTCAAATTGTCTCACCGATGATTCATGCCATCAATACCCCATGATACAGACACCGACACCATCAATATTTCCCCATCAGTTTCGGTCTTCCATCCTGCTACTGAAGCTACATCTCACTGATATCCCATTGTCTCATTGTCGCGCAACACCACTACCTCCACTCCCTATTCATATTGGTGTCGGTTCCACCTAAATCTTCACAAACCGACACTGACAGCCCAGTTCCTCCCCTGAATTCTCTACCTTTGTGATCCATCACACCGACATACATAACACCTCCTACCGACATCATTGAATAGTGATCCTTCCACTGATCCTCCTTTCATCACCTACTAACACTAAATTATTCCCTCTATCTAATCTTCATCGTAGATCCCATATCATCATAGCCATCAACCACTAATCTACACCACAATACAAAAAATCAAAGATCAAACTTGAACGATATGAAAAATGAAAATCTTGACTCACATAAAATCAGACCCCTAAAATCTATTTCCAACCAGATCTGAAACAAATTTGAGACCCACCGTTAGAACCCTCACTGGTAATTATTGATGCAAAACTGTGCCATCAGTCTAAAATTGAATCAACCATCATCTGATCTGAAACACTAGATTTTCCACAACACCACAGAAGAAGCTGAGGGTGAACCGAGAACTGATTCCTTTGCTAGAGTTGATGGATTCTATTGATCTATGGATAATTCAAGAGTTGTGCCACTGCATGGAGGAGTACATGAAGGGGGTTTATTCAAGAATTCAATTCATGTATAGATTTACTCAACTGCCTGTCCGAGAGATAGTTATGTGAGGTTTGATAAAGTGACATGGGATGGAGTAAAAAGTGCATGTGTGTGAAGCACAGTAAGAAGAAGAGGTTATGTCGGTAAAAGATGGCAGTGAAAAATAGAGTATGAAAACAGAATATTAAAGAGGAGAAACAAGCAGTAGCTGGGGGGATACTCTCATTCAACTATAATTCAACAACTCCCAACACATAATCCAGAGCTAAGAAGATCTTATAGAACCTTGGAGAACCTCTTCTTAGAGATCAGAGGACCAGGATTATAGCATCATAGTCTAGAGGGGATTTATCTATCTCCTCTGTTTTATTTTAAATTATTTATATTGTAATAAAATTATTTATTTTTTTATTTTTAACATGACAGTTAGCTAAATTATTTGAGTTCGGGGAAATTTCTAGATCTGTTGGTTGTTTATTATCTTCCTTATCACTTCTCATATTAATGCATCCAGAATTGATCAGTGAGATCAATTCTGAATTCATACATTCACTTTATGACACTTGATTTCAAATTTCAAATCCATGATCATTTGGTGATACACATCATGGATATATTTTCTAAAAATTTTAATCCATAAAACTTAAATACTTACGGAGAGTTTTATATGTTGTCATTTTCAAATTTTAATCTGGTAGTTTAAATTTCTTGGAGTAGAAAACATCGAGAATGTTTATCCTAAGTGACTTATCTCTTGTAGAGGGAAATAATTTAGTTTTTTCAGTGGCATCTCTTGCAATTAGTTCTGTGAAAAGAAAATATTTTAAATTAGTAGAATGGATTTTCTCGATAAATTTCCCTTGATTGTTCATCTTAGCATCTTTTGTTGTGTTGATCATATATTTTGAGTCTCAGTTTTCTTACTACATAGTTCATCATAGTTTATTTAAGATGTAGTTTCTTAGAAAAAAATATAATGTTTACTCAATTATTGTCAATAATGGGGTGTTTTTTTAAGAAAATTATAAAATTGTTGGTCAATTCATCTTCCCTGTGGGTTCAACATTTCTCACCACATATACAGTAGTTAGTGGGAATATAAATTTTAAAATTTTACCCAATTTTAATGATAGTTGGGAATCATGTATAGAATCCTTAAAATAATAATTTCATTATTTGTACCAGTATACAAAATTTTATGGCCGAAATTCAAAAAATAATTTTAAATGGTTAAAAACCCAAAATGATCCATTTTTGCGATTAATCTCAAAATACCACTAAAATCATAAAATGTAATAATTTACCTTTAAATGAAACTTTTTTTGTATTTAATACATTTAAATTATATGTAAAATTATCCAAAATATTTTCTCTATCAGCTATAGAATCCAATTATTTTTCTGAAATAGTCGACCATAAGTTATTGGATTTTAGTTTTCTAAATAAGTTTTAAGTGGTCAATGATGAACCATATTAATCATGTCACTGGGATGAGTCAGGTGATGTGTAAGGGTCAATGGTAAAATTTTATTTTATTTCCAACATGACTTGGTACTATGGGGTCAATTGGGATAAAACCATTTCTATCAAGTTGAGAATTTTTCTGATAGAATCATTATAGTTCTTAGGAAAAGATTCACTATGAAATTTTGATGGTGGGAGTACCGTGACTCAAAATAATTATATTCAAGGATAATTCCATTAGTTAAGAGAAACATAGGGCATTTGGTAAAAGATATGATGAGGTGATCATGTCTTAGGATAAACATGCATGGGTAAGTGTCGTCCTGGTGTTTTAGCTCTAGATAGAATCATTATTTGTATTGTAATGGATTATTTACGATATGTTTTAAATTTACACTTAAAGTAACATTGAGAATTATAAATTTAAACAAGGAAATTTTAATGGAATTTTAGGACTCGGGTAGTTTGGGTTATGATTTCATTGTTCCCCAAGGCTTCTCGATGATGATGATTTTTAAGGTGGAGAGTTTTTAATGTCCCACAGTTGGACCAGGTTGAAAGTTATAAGGGAATTTGATTCTTTTGGTAGATGGGAATAATTTTTAACCCGATTTCTAAATATAAATATTGGTTTCAATATAATTAAAAAAATTATTTTTAGTCTATGTTTAATTCACAGGAGGTGTCTCGGATGTTATGATTTGTTTCAGGAGTGTTGACCTTTGAAATTTCATTTTTAGGTGAATTAGGTTGAGGTTAATGGTTAAAAAATGGTTAGTATTAACCATGAGTCTCAACTATGTGACCCATAAATAGGTGGATAAAAATTAGTTTCACCATGATGGGTGGCTCAAGAAACTATACAAGATAGTGAAGATACTAATAGAAAGGTGCATGGTTGGTTCACAGTTTTTCTAACTATGCATTATTACCAGAAGAGGGGGGTGTACCTTTTGAGTAGTAGAACCACATAGACTAAACTTAGATTGTCTAACTGTACACATATAAATGTGACGGTGGGGGTCCATTGGTACAATAATAATTCATGTTTGGTTCATGGTTAAGAAAACCATGTAGGCAAACTGTATGACTCTTTAAAATAATGGAAATTTTCATTTCCCTATCCACTTATTTTAATCCTTTACCTCTATTTTATCCTCCCATGCATTGATAAAAAAATCCATATAACTGTAGGAGTTATCCCTATTCTCTAGGCATGGAGTTATCTCCTTCATTTGGACTCTAAATCAAGCACCATCAGTCATGCTGGATCTCCCTCGTTTGTTCGACAATTTCACTTTCTTCTTATGTCATTTTATCTTTATGTATTGGTTACTATTTCCATGTGAGATCATATGTTATATCTTTAGTGTGTTAGACCATTTATTTTATTTCTCTTGTTTTAGATCAATTCAAATACCAATAATGGATGAGGGAGGTTTCTTAAATATGAGGTAGGTGGTCTATACCTTTTCCCTTAACTTCTTAATGTTCGTAGCTCACACTGGTGATACACTCTAGACCATCCATGTGTGGAATTTAAAATAAGTGATAACTTACATTAAATGATGTAAATCATGTTTTATTTTTTAATTTACCCTTTTAAATGTTTTTTGGTCACCTAACTCAACCTAAGACACCCCCTAGATGTGGTTTTTCTTGGATTCTTATAGCTATTCCACCCCTTTAGGTATATTGAGCATGCCACCCATGAGTGGAACTTGTATACAATTTGAATTGGGTTGGTAACGGTTGAATACATCTTGGTACGTGTTGATCTAACAATAAAAAATAATAAATATATATTGTAAATGAGATGGATAATATCTTGGATTATGAATATTAATGTAAATGGTTAGAAAGGTGGGATAGAAACTGACATGGTTCCACATTTTATCAGCTATAAATGAATTGAATAAAGAAATTAATTTGATGAATTAAAGTGATAAAGGGAATGGGAACTAACATGGCCCCTTGATCTCTTATATAATATGTTTAATAGTGGATACTTTGGTATGGAATCAACTTTATGATATGGCACCAATGATTATTTTTTATTAGATTCCTTGGATTATTACCTTGGATCCATCTTTCTTGTTCCACCTTTGTTTTACTCCTTGGGATCATCCCAAGTATATACTGAGTTTTATATAGATGATCTCTATGGAATCGAGTATTACTACTTGGTTAATGGCCATCGTTCTTAACCCATGTAGGTTTATATTATACTGATTTTGGTATATATATCCACCATGGACATGGATATAATGCCATGTTCAATGACCTCAGGTCTTGGACCTCATAGATCTGATTCATGACATATCCAATGTATGAACTAACTGATGATTTATTATTTTTTTCGGTTCTCCATATTATAGATTCTTATTCACATCAGGTACTTATAGTTTGTCTTGAATTACTTTATCATTTACAACCTTATTCATTTTGTACTATCACAATATGATAACTTATATACATGGACTGTATTTGTTGTAAACACCATTTGTGGTTTCTAACCAAGTATATCTCACACCCTATTCGAGTTTCCATTTGGTAATTAGGTATACTTCATGGTTGAATGTATGAAAAAAGGGAAGGGTTTTACTTTGGAATCTTAATTTACTATACAAGTATGCGGTGTAGGAGCATAGGACCATTATTATACTTCTGATGTTAGTGGAGATATCTTTAGGTCTTTTGTTCATTTGTAAAGCTTGTTGTATATGTTTGTTTCTCTGTTCCCCATATATCTCCCTATTTTTTATATAATTAAATGATCATCATTTTTTTATATGATAGAGTATGTCATTATTACATTTTTTATGATAGTATAAAGATTTTATGTGATGTTATCCTGTTGTTTATTACTATTCTATATGTGATTCTTTCATTTTTGTATCATCTTACTTCCTATTACTTATTATGTACCAATATTCTCTACCTGTACATGAGGTTATATTATCCTTATCACACCATCATAGACCCTCATTGGTTTCATCCTCCACTTGTGTACATAGTGGCACATTTGAGGCCCTATGACCAACTAGGATTAGCTTGATATTTTCTTTGATTCCTATTGATTATCCCTTTTCCAAAATATTTCTTTATCCCTCTACATTTTACATTATGATATACTATCATACCATTTTAGTTATGGAGAATTTTGACCAAGCATTGGGTTAATTAGATTTATCTCATGGATGAAACATATAAGAGGAATTCCATTTTCTACCTCTCATAGATATTCACCAAACCAATGTAATTGAATACATGATTAGTCATCCTCTTTAGTGAAAGGTAAATGTAATTCAATTAATATTTTCATGTTTTTAGTTTTTAATAGAATTTTGATCTTGGGAATGAGGTTTCTAATGTCTTTAATTACATTTAACAAGTACTATTTGATCCATAAAAACCCATCACTTGGTTCTTCCAGAGTGGATGGATATATGTGTTATATGTGAATAATCAAATAGCACTTCTTTATATCTAGAACATATGGAACAAAAAGTTTTTTCCAAAATTAATGAATCTATTTTTTCAATATTTAATTCACAAATATTATCTTCCATTTTTTCCCTTACATTATTTTGAAGATCCCAATCATCTATTTGGGTCCCCATAATTTCCAACTATAGAGGTGGTTGGGAAATCATTTGGGTATAGTAGGATGTATTCGCTAACTTTATTATTTCTAAATTTATCCTTTTCACATTCATAAAGATATGATATTATTAAATCCTTCTAAGGGAAAATCTATTAGTTTCCTTTATACTACATGAATAAACTAAAGTATTCACCTTCTTGAGATGATAATGTATTTATCATTTATAGTCCTTAATTAACTTCAACCATCATCATTGAGGTATTCTTATCTCTTTCTATGTAAATATATTCTTTGAAGTCTTGTGACCAGTATATACGTTACACTTCTATCTATTGAGGTGGTGTATCCAAAACTATAATTCAAAATTCACAAGTTTTAACTCTAGATCATGCATTAAATAGTTTTGTTTATAGATCTTAAATTATCATGGGGCATAAGATATCACTTTTTTATTTTCCCTGAGTATAAAATAATATCCCTTATTTCAGGAATCACTATAATCATAATCCATTCTAGACTATAGGTTAGTGTGAGTATAGGTTTAGTGACTATCATTTTTATGATCTCTTTAAAACCATTTTCACATTATTCAATACAAACATACTTTACTCCCTTCCATGTTAACATAGTGGGATAGAAAATCATGAGAAATTTATAACAAATAATAAGTAGTACATAGATAATCTATGAAAAGTATAGATCTCCATGGCACTTTCTATTTTGGGACATTACTTAATTTCATCTTCTTTAAAGGATTGAGTAATATTCCTTAAATTTTGATCACATGCCCCAAGAATGTGGCATGCTCATAAAAAGGAATGGTTTTTAACATATCATGAAACTTATCTTTCTGTAAATTCTTCAACAAAATCATTACGTATTATATTTTTACTTCACCTCTCTTTGAGTATATTATATTATTTTAAAAAAACCACCACAAATATATCAATTAAGTATCTAAAAACTCTATTTATCAATTCTATGAAGATTTTCTGGGATATTTATTAGTCTGAAAGGTATTACTATAAACTCATAGTGTCCATATATTATACATAAATATTTATTTTGAATATCCTCTATATTTATTTTTTTTCTAATGATAGCCTGGATAAATATTAACTTTTATGAAGTATTTAGCTCTTTAAATTTGATCAAATAAATCAATAAAACTTTGAAATGAATGCTTGTTATTTTTGGAGATCATGTTGTGTTTTCAATAATTGATGCATAACCTCGTTAACCTATCCTTATTCTTAAAAGGTATCATTTTTTCACCCCAAAGTGATGTACTATGTCATATAATCCATTTTTCTAAATACTGTTATAGTTCTTCTTAAAATCCTCTAGTTCTATCAAAGACATTATATAGGGGCTCTTGGATATTTTGTAACATTGGGTATATGTCTTATTGATAAATATATCTCATGATCTAGGGTAAGACCGTGAAATTAATTAAGGAATATATTATTATATTACCTTAAAAGGTAATTTTTTAAAAGGATTGTGTGTTACTTTGTCTTAACTATTTGATTAAGATAATATTATTAATTAGGAATCAATATCCATACCATTGATGAGTTTACTAAATTAGATTCATAATAATCCTTACATTTTTATAGAAGTATGGTATGGTTTGGGAGATAGAAATAGATTTCCATTTCCTTACAGTTCATATGATCTCTATATAAAGATATCCAATCCATTCCTAGTAAAATATAATATTACACCAAAGGAATAATTATGCGGTTTATAGAAGAATATTCCAACATATTCTAAATGGGGAAGAGTCCAAGACATGGGATGAAATGATTTTAACACTTCCTATTTTTATAGATATATCTACTTCAATGAATTAGAGATATGTTTCAATATTGATAGAAAACTTTTACAATATAAAGGAACACATTTATCTTGAATCAAATGAATCTTTCACCATATTTTAGTGAATAGTAAGCATACATTTCACTATTTTTTTCTCTTCCTAGGTGTAGGGATATTGTAATATTTCCATTCCTCCAATGGTTTATATGGTTTTTATTATTGATTTCCCTCGAATTCCCCTAGTTTGGTGTAGTGGTATATATAGTTCCCAAGATCCATGGAATTGAATTAGTGAACCATATATAGTACATGGAAAGGTTCCTTCCTTTAAACTATCATATTTTTTGGACTATTTATGTTCTTTAGACATTATTATGCTTGATTCCCTTGTTTTCCACACTTGAATCATTTCATAATTCCTTTGAGGTAATTTCCTGGGTGTTTCTTACTATATCTTTGACACATTATCTGATGCCCCATACCCATACTCACAAATTCAGTGTTGGAAATAAAAAATTTCACATTTTCTTTCATAATAATTGAGGTTCTCTGATCTAATACAAATATTTTTTACATCATATCTATATTTTTAAAAAACAATAAAAAAATTACACAATACCAATACCCAAAGGTTGAGTGTATTTGGAAATTCAATTGATGATCTTATTATTTTTTAATAATTCTGTAATATATCTAACAAATATTCTTCTAAAATAACACTATTTTAGAAATATAAAATATAATACTCTTCTTCATAACCTAGGGAAAGGAAACATAATAAATGGGTGATATCAGATGCTAAGTAATTCTAAACAAAATAGATAATAATCACAGTTCATAAGTGAGCATAAAATGAGCATATGTGGGTATGGTAACAAAATAAAGGTTAATGCACATGACCTAAAAGAATCACACCCAATAAAATATTGACCATAAATCATCAGTCATGGAATAAAGATTTTTGAATATAATAAGAAATGAATAATATGAGTTTGGATTCCTGATTTAATAATCACGAACCAAAAAAATATAACATTGGCATAAGAATGTGTCTATACAAAACTAAAGAAAGTAATTTATTAGATAAAGGATCACTTCCAAGACCACAATAAGGGAGTATATATATTCCATTAATGTATTTTTTTTACTCCTCAATACAAGACAAGTTAGATCATGAGATATAATGCTTTACCCAATGCATTAGAGGGATATGTAATTTTAGTCCCACCCTTCGCTAAGTGAATAGAGTCACATAGGAGTTCATGTTCACTCCCAATTACCTCTCATATCATGAGATATAAAACATTTTCCGATTAATTTTAAGGCTATATATGTTTTGTCCCAAAAATCACATATTTAAAACCATACATATGCATTCCATATAAACATGAAAATATTCACAAATTCATCATAACTTAACTATCTCGTGGGAAAGAAACATGTTTCATGAAAACTTACATACGACGTGATCATAATTAATATAGATAAAGAAGATAGATAGTATAATTAGATAATATTCCTAGGGAATCCAAATAAATACTAAATTATGTTGACCTAGATAAAAACATTTTAAAATGATTTAGAAAATTACTTTTAAAAAATCAACAATAAAAACTCTTTTTTGTTTTTAATAACTTATATTTCAATGGAAATATTCATAAAACAATGTGCATATAAATTAATTTACAAAACTTTGAAAAATTTAAGAATATGATTATTAAATAAAAATAAATAAGATAGTGGTAAAATGTATTCATGATAAAAATATTAAAAAGTAATATTCTTTTTGAACTTTTGTATAGAGATTTAAAGAAAACAAGAAGTGACCTGTGTAGAAAATGATTAAAAATATCCCTTTCAAATATTTTTAAAGACTGTTAGTGATAATATAAAATGGCCATAATCAATAATATAATAATGGATAAATAAATTTATAAAAGAAAATAAATAATGGGAAAATTTAGGAGAAATGTTTTTGACCAAAATTAAGATATAAGGTTGGATCCACTTACATGAATATTTTCAATTGAATTTTCAACCAAAGGAATTGAAATTATAGGAAGATAAGTAAAATTAATATATAACCATATTAGGAGAAAATATATGGGGTTTTAGATACAAATAACATATAATTTCCCTAAATATTAATTTAAACATAGATAACATATATTGTAAAGCGAGATTGAAAAATAAACCATTACATTAGACATAAGATTGGTTAGATGCATTCTAACTCCATGTATAATTAATTTAGGTTTATTATTCACACAAAAAGATACTAAATTCATTTTTATTTTACATAATACAGTTCATTTATAATTCTTTGTAGCATATATATTAATTTATCATAATCAAAATTAATATCTAGGTGTTAATTTTTTCCATTTTCCATGCATGTTTTAGATTTGATGTTCCAATCCATCCTCTTTGTTCAGGGGTTCATCATCTCTTGGATATTCATGAATATGTAACATATGTGTTTTATATATTTTTTGAGTCCCATTTTTATTTCATGTAACTTATGGTGAGATTTTACATGGAAAATTTAAGCATATATATATATATATATTGTATATTTCAATTATATATAAAGAATTGATTTTATTAATGAATATGTTATTACTATTAGGATGAATATTGATTATTAATTTTTAGTGTTTTATTGATTTTTATCTTGTTTTGATGTTTTTAATGTTTTTAATATTTCAATACCTAAAAATTTCAATGTTAGATAATTATAATTTCTTGCAGATTTATTTACTCTTAATCATTATTTATTTTTTATCTATTCTTTATATATTTCATGATTATAATGTTTTAATTGTTCAAGTTTTAAAAAAATATCTATATGTTCAAAATTTATTTTTGGAAAAGGGTTATGTTTTAATGAAATATGTATCTCATGTGAAGTGGAGAAACATTCATATCAAACTGAATTTAATGCACATAACACTTGAATCATATGGTTTTCTAAAATTTTTATACTCAAATAAATGTTTCATACATAGTGTAAATGTATCATACATAGATATAAATTTATTCATATGAATTTATGTTTCTTATGAAAATTTATCTTGCACCTTTTTATATGAAATGATATTTCTTCTCATATAAATCTATTTATATTTTGAAAATGAAACTTACAAATATTTTCAAATCATTCATACATTGATTTTGAAAATTATTTATAAATTGGCTTTAAAATTATTTTATAAAGTATAAATAGATTCTTTAAAATTAAAAATATGATTCCTATGATGATTTTATAATTATTTAAATATGTTTTTATATTATTAACTATTCACCCAATTCAAAGAAGTGTTTTGTTTTCCCATGTAGGTCGCAATTATTTTTGAAAATTAATTTAACGATTCATTGGGAAGATCAAAACATAGAAAAAACCATGTGATACAGGTCATAAATACCATGAGATTAGCATTGGTAAATTATTTTAAAAATTCTGATTGAATTAACATGTCAAGTTACATGATTGATATAAAATTATATATTTTCAAATGAATTGAAGGATTAGTATTATAATAACAGTTACTCTGATGTGGTCACTAAATTAAGAGAAATTTGAAACTACCTTACTAATGTGTCTAAGCTACATTTAAATACAGTTATACTCTGGTATTTTTTGTTTTTAGTTATATTAATAAACTTTTTTATTTAGGATTTATTTATTAGCTTATAATTATTTATTTTGAAAGAAGGTTTGTTTTCGGTTATACCTCTAATATAAAAGGTAGGTCTATTGGGCTATGAGTCCCATGAAAAGTATGATTATTTATATATATACATTGGTTTGAATAATGGTAGATTAATACTTTATGTGCATTTTTCCAAAGAAATGAAATTTTTATAAAAGTTTTTCCCATCCTTTTAAAAGTGAGGATTTTCGTGTGGGCTTCATTTCTTTTAAGGGGAAGTGATAAATAAAGGGAATTTGTAGGATAATGTTGATATAAAATTATATAAATATATAATGTAATTGTTTTATTATAAAAAAAATACATCTTTAAAAACACTACTTTATCTTGATTCAATTATTTATATTGTTGGATGAAATTGAACATTATTCAAAATTGAACTAGTTATCTAAATATTTTTGGTTTTTACTATAATTTAATTAATTTATTTAAATATTTAAAGTGTCAATTCACCATACATTTATACCTACTTGATATATCTTTTTCATCCAATAATTTCTTTCATATATTTTTCCTCAGAAAAACTTTTTTTATTATATTTTTTTATACTTTATTTTTAACCAACTCTTAAAACTAATCACATAAGGAAAATATTTATTGTGAGATATAATGAATGAATTTTAATGATGGTTGGATCCCTTAAAAAATAAAATAATTTTATGGAAATTATTATGGTTACTAATAAGAAATAATGTAAGTACACCTTAAAAATTCAAGCATTGATTATTAGAAGAAAAAATAAATCCCTATAAACTATCTAAAGAATATCTAGATACTCTTATAGGCATTGATGTGGTAAAGTATGTTTTAAAATAAAAAGTAACAAATATATTATAATGTGATATCAATAAGAATGTGTTTATTCTTGGCTCATCTTGTAATACTTCTCAAGTTATATGGAGGATATTGTAAGTTACACACTATGGGATAGACAAGCTTTAAAGAAGAAATATTATAATGATAAATGTGAAATACCAAGAATTTAATATCATTGAATAATAATTGGTAAACCAAATGTTTCACAAAATCATGAGTATCCTAAATTGGATGATTTCACTAGGATAAGTGTTATATAACATAGTATTGGTTGAAATATCGGTACAATCTATACCAAATAAGTGACATGAAAAGAATATTTCTATATATGAGAGCATAATTTTAAGGGATATACATTGAATAAACTTTTTGATTCACTATTAAAATATGAACTCAAGTTGAAAAATATTACAGATTAAGAGACTTTAAAAAATAGAGGTATTACATTTAAATAAAATATAACTATTTATTTTAACCCATCTAATTATGAGTTATAGAAAATTGAGAAAGTAAAAATAACTTATCCTATTAAAGGAATATATAATTTAATGAAATAGAAAATATGATTCAAGAAGTTTCTTAGAAAATATTTTCAAGAGGAAGATAGAAATAAAAATAATAATGATAATATAAGTAAGTACAGGGATATTTTAGAACTAACTAATTATGAGTATAGAAATAAAGGAAACATTAAGGAATATTTCTTGAATCTAAATCATCAAATGATATATAAGAAATTTATAAAGGAGAATAATTTATTAGTGACTCAGTGGAGTTTTATAGAATAATAAGGATCAAATGATTATTGTATAAGTGAAATGGAATATTCTAATTTGTGTTTAATGGATACTACCATCAAAAATGATAGTATTGATTCCAGTTTTTATTTTGGTTATGATTTGGATTATCAAGGATATAGTCTTACTAAATTATAAATTATTGAATTAAGTATTTTATTTTTTCAACAAATTATGCTCTCAATATATGATTTTTAGGCGTGTTACAATCCTAATGATAAAAAAATTAATTTCATCTAGCTTAAAGAACTAATTTTTAGAATTTCAAGACAAATTGAAAATTATATTTGACTATTGGAGAACTTTTCTTAATGCCCAGTAGTTTTTTACCTGAATAAAGAGAAGTGTTTGAAGAATATATCCTATAATGAAGAGTTATTATTTGGATGATGATCTATTTAATGAGGATATTAAATAAGAAATTATTTTTGTTGTTCTAAATTATATGAGGATGATGTTTTAAGAAGTTCTTAAGAAAATGAAGATGTTGTTATATATTATTTAAAGAAGAAATTATAGGATTTTATTTGGATAACATGTTATATATCTCAAGGTATTTTGGGAATTTAGTTAAAAAAATACTACCTTATAACTAACAGAGTAAAATGGAAATACCAACCTTGGAAGATCATGAATGGCGTGAAAAATAGAATTCATGGGCATGCACAACTATAACAAGAATGAGGGTATACACTCACATGTAGAAAAGGGGTGGTTTGGACATAGGGTGATTATGACCAACATCAGTTGGAGACCTCCAGCCCTAGTTTGATTTTTTTGAGCCATATGGTGTGAATTGAGAATTATTAATTGGTGTCCTATGATGTTGAGAATTGATGCTGGATTCAGACGTATATAGGAACTATTACTTAATTAATTAAAAATAGATATAGGTTGGTACTAATGGAATCGTGTCATGTGTCCTATATTTAACCATTGGTCATACTTAATTCTTGAATATCACAACCTACCATGAGATATAAGTTATTATAAACCTAATTCATGAACAAATTTGTACCTACTATAAGGAATGATTTCGACCGACCACATGAGTTTTCTTGATCAAACCTCACAAAAAAACTTGATCAACCCCTTGAGTATAAAATGATTGGTGATAATATGAGAATTGAGTGACCATGGGTTATTCAAAATAATTGAGTTTTACCTACCCCAAAAATTGAGCATGATCAACCATATATGTGTCCGACTACTCCAGAAGATACAATGGGCATGACTAACCATAAAGGTGAAATCTAACTGGACATGAGTGATTTTCATCCTACCAAAATAAAAAATAACAATCAACCAAGATAAAACACCTACCAAATGAACAAATATAGAACTGCCATGATCTCAGACCTATCACAAGGTTTGATTGATCAAACATGAGGGTGGTCAACCTACCATAAGTTGGTATGATCATTTAAATCAATTCTTGGATAATTGAGATACCATGAAGTATAAAATTATTATTGGACATTTAGTTAAGAAGATATTTCAAATTTCATTTCATATAAGAAAATTAAATTATATAAAAGTTGTGTTTCATGCTCTTAATAGAAGAATAATAATTTAGGAATCTTTTTCATGCTCTTTCATATACCATGGGTAAATAAGTCACATGAAAACTAGTTCATACATGTGAACTAATGAATCAATCATTCATGATAATTACTATTTGTTTATCATAAAAGACTAGAGAGATACATGGGAATGTATATATGATGTGACTTAAGTATTCTATTAAATTTTAGTTTAGTAAATAGTTAAATACATCTATAAAAAATAAGATACCACAAATTATTGGTTTATACCAAACATAAATAAAAAATATTATTCTCTATTTATTTTTAGTTCATGATTCATACAACATTCAATAAGACTATTTTACATGGTTTTGAGGAGCTCATTCCATGTCTAGGTTCATGAAGCATAATGTTTCATGTTATAGAATCACAAAGGCATGAATGGTGGTGTGTCATTCATGCATAACATGATTTATTTATGAGAATCAATGAAATGTGCATGTATATGGTTTCTATAGAACTCCAATTATCTTACTACATAAAATTTGATGTGAGTTTCTTGAGGGTAAGAATCAGTCTTGTAAGGGTTGTTACCAATATGAAATATGGAACATGTAGTTTTTTGGGGGGAATTTGAATGTAATGATGCATTTTTAAATTTATTTAATGAAATAATATCATGATTTATTTATCAAAAATCATGATAATGATTTATTGGAAGAAGTATCAATAATGAATCAAAAATTGTGAAGTTATGAATCCATGATCATGTTTGCGATGATTTTTTGATGCCATAGAAATAATGGTTTCAAAATGTTTTAAAGGCTATATATTTTTTGGAATTGGAGATGACTTAATTCAAATATACTGTGTGAATAAATTAATTTAGTCTTAAAAAGATTTTTATTTAATTACTTGAATAAATATTTGATTGAGCATTCAAAATAATTTCAATGGATTTTAAAAGAAGAAAATTAAACTATTGAATATCAAGGATAATCCACAAATTTTTATGGAAATATTATTCATACATTTCTATGTGAATATTTAAATATACATTCAAAATAAAAAAATAATTTTCCATTATGATAATTCAAAAATAATTTTATGTTGAATCAATTCTGGAGATATCACATTTAATCAAAGAAGGAGAAACTAATAATACATTCAGTTAAATATTTTCTAGGTATTGATGAATGAGAAGAATATAATAAAAGGTGAGGAAAAAAGTTTCAGATGTTGATCTTTCTATTCATTCTATACACCAAGACTCTCCGAATATGGAGGATCCATTATATTCCAAAATAATAATGAGACAAAATTTAGAACAAGACCAGTGTGTATGAAGTGTTGTTGACTATATCATTGTAGTGTAAAACCTATTCATTGGTTTTAATAGTTTTTAATAAATGGATGTTCTAGTATAAATAATTTCATATCTAGTTGTGAGGACTGAGTTCTGTGAAGAAACAATAGGGAAGTGGATGATACCCAACCAAACATTGTGTGTGACATATAACTTCACTTTTTATCACTACAATTATATAGTGATAAAATATTTTCTGATTCATAAAGATCTGATCGTGGTATGGTGTAAGTTTTTTGAGTGGATATAAATATTATTAAAATCCTTGTGCTCTATTTATTTCAGTATTATATATTGAGTACTAAGGTGAGGGTCCTATATGTATTAACATGTCTATATCTCTTAACCATGATGGAGGTTCATGTATAAGGGGAGATAATTCAAAAGAGTATAAATTAGGTAAAAGATGACACATATTCACCCCCCCCCCTATTAGGTGTTTTCAAGATTCCATATTATCTAAAAGTTTTATTATAGCTAATAAAATTTTTCCGCTGGTAAGATATATTTTATTTCTGGAATTTTGTTAATAGCTTATATGATGTGTGGATTTCAAGAAACTTTTTTAAGTGAATCAGATGATGAAATAAGTTTCCATTTTTATTAGAAAATAATGAGATGTTTTGACCAAGAAATTTAAAAATAGGAATGAGAAAAAGGGAAAGAAATTGAGGAAAGTATTTAAAAAGGATCAACAACTACTTTAATCTAATCAAGGTTGTAATAGTTTCACTATCAAATCAATTAAGGGTGATCATTTCCACGAATCAACCTCTATTTCTGATGTGTATAAGTAATATGAGTCTATTAAAATAATGAAATATTTCTACACTCAAATTAATAATTATTTAAAGAATTTTTATGATAAATTACTTTTGTATATAATATTTTTTATTAAAGGAATTATTGATGGTAATTAATAGTTAGAATAAAATGCTTAAATAATAGAAAATGCACTGTGAAAAAAATTTATAAGGTGAAATTCCCTCAAAGATATCTATGAAGAAAAAATAATCTATAAATCTTTGTAATGAAATTTTTTCTTTATTGGAGAAAAGTTTCAAATAATTGAATCTGATAAAGATGTAATAGAAATAATTTTTGAATATGTAATCCATGCATTTATAAGTTCTCACAAAACCTATATAAATATAAAATATGATCATATAAAGGTTAAATCGAAAGGAAATAAAGAAATTATTACTATTTATATGAATCAAGAAAAATACATGAGGTTAAAATTCAGAAATCAAAGAGTGATAAGAAGGAGCGGTTAATATTGGTGGGAGTTAAAAAAACACTATCAAACTAAATTTTTTAGAGATGAGAATTTAATTGAAAAATCTAGAACTCAAATCAAGAACTTCCCATCAAGATTATAAAATTTCTATATCTACATAAAATTCATAAGAGAGTATAGATTTATAAAATATTATTAATAGTGGTAATAAGTTCTTGAGATCTTCTAGATAATAATTTCCTTCTAGTTTATATAAAAATTTATTCCAAAATTGTAAATATTTATCTTATATTATATCTATTTTGATGGATTTTACATATCACAATTTAAAAATAATAAAAATGTGGAGAAAGAAAAGTTCCATTAAATCCTCCACATAATCAAGTTTGGAGGATGTTACATACAAAAAACATTTCCCATTAAATGTATCCCCAAAATTTGGGGTTTTTACTTAAAAAATTCAAGCATGAAAATTTAGATAAACTATAAGAGAATGAAAAATAATTTGATTTACTAGTAGGTGTTTATGATGTTGGAAGTTTGGGAAACGTGCAATTTATTTCTAGAACAACATGTAAATAAGTAAAATACCTATAATATATAGATCAAGGGGGATAAATTCAGAAGTGAGAGGAAAACCTTCTTTCCATAATTAAATTTTATATAGAAGAAATAATTTTGTCTTTAAAGAACACATATGAATGATAGTAATGTTTTGTGGTTTTCAAAAAAATTGGCCACTATTATGATCAGTATTTTTATGTTACAATCCAACACAACCCCCATGTTATTGTGAAGAAAATACCACAATAGATAAGGAAGTAAGTAAAAAAATGGAATTCTACCTCTAGGAGAAAAGTTAACATGAAGATAGATGAAACTCCAAAGAATAGTAAAAAAATATGTGACACTAAACAAAAAAGATTCTTCAATTGTGGTTAGAGAGGCCACATCTTGAACCATTGTAAAATTTCCATAAACTACAATATGAAATGATGAAATCTGGATTAAAGAGTGAAGTTAATCAAATAAAAGGGTAACAAGAATGGATTAGTGGTTGAAACACCATGTGAATAGTATGAAATTAATTTAGGGAATATAAATTAAAATCTATTTAAAGTAGTGTGTGGAAGGTGGAACTAGGAAAGAAACATGGCTCTCAAATGTATGAAATTATTTACTGATAAAATGAAAAGTAAAAGGAATCTACCAATAGATGAAAATATTTAATCTATTTCAAAATTATATTCCATATATAGGAACTTTAAAGTTCATAATCCATAATATATATTAGTTATATGACCAAAGTAGCTGATATAGGCTAATATGGTGGAGAAAGATGAGCCGAATTAAAGTAATCATTTTCCGAAAGTTATTAAAATCTTTTCAACTAAATAGAAAGGTAAAATAAAGAACAAATATATGATTTCTAAGGGTGATAATATCTATAAACCTAAATAAAATTCATGAATATAGAGGTTTATACACTTTATACATTCAAAGAAATGAGTTTCAATATTGAAATAAAATTCTCAGACCCACTATTCATATTAAATAATAACAGAAACACTCCATACTTATTAACTTTAATTATTTATATAAAAATATAAAAATAATTTCATGAAATAAAAGGAAATTAGAGTTTATGAGGTTTTCATAGCTTTAAAGGATGAAAATAGGTCATCATGGAGTATTCTAACTACCATGATCGAGAAAAATTGAGTGCATCCCCTGAGGGGAATAAATAATGAATGGGATACTGGTAAAACATTTTCCAAGTAAATATATATGTTTTGAACATATCTATAATAATTTAAGGTTTAGGTATCCCTATAATATTTTTAACACTTTTTTGATTATTTCAAAGATGTTTTAAAGTGGTTGATTTGGTTGATGTGAGAAAGGGGTAGTTATACATATGAACATGAAACTTTTTTATGTGTTTATTAAGATGTGTGTGGGTTTTAATATTTCTTAAAATATTAATTTGAACTGAACTTGAATTTAGATAGTTTTAGAATGATATGACAAGTTATTTTCTTTATAGAAAACCATGATGTCTAGGTTATGATCTCTTGTTTTTTATAATGGGTTTTACTATATACACTTAGAGAGATTAAATAATGTCTCATTTATATGATTCACATGTGGTTTCATGATTTTCTCAACAAATGATACATGATGTAATTCAGATTACCAGTAAAAAATAATAAATTGATTTTAGTAGACCCTTTTATCTAAACGGGAATAAGGAAAAAGTTAGTACGATTCATCCCAAGGCCATTATTTAAATTTATTTTCAATAAGCGGGAGAAGTAAAATGAATCAAATATTGACTAAATGACTTAAAGGTACTAAAAACAAATAAAAATGGGATTATTAAAGATACCAATAAAATATTTCATTTTTTTCAATTAGTGAATTTTTAATATGTAATTTGGATGGGTTTTTCCATATTAATTATATAAAAATGGGGCTCAAAGCTTAAATAAACAATTTAGATAAGTTCAAGATAATATGAATGTTATATCTAATTATTGGAGTGTTGTTATTAATAACTAATTTTTTTCTACATGAAAAATTATAAGTGCTAAAAGAATTTATCCTAGAGTGATGATTAATTATTTGGATGATGATATAGGTGATGAGGATATTGAAGAATCCATTATTTTGGTTATAAAAAAAATATATGAGGATAATGTTAGATGATGTTTAAAAAATATGGAAGAAGATGTTGGAATTTATTTGAAGAATAATTTTTTTCAAAGATTTTATTTTTTTGGCATCTTTATTTTTATAATTTTTTTTTGAGATTTTTATATAAACAATTGTGGGATTATAGCTAACCAAGAAAAATTGTTATACCTACCATGAAGGATCGATCATAGTATAGTAGAGAGTATGCATGGGCATGTACAGTTTTAGAAATCATAAAGGATGATTCCCTTAGGTTGGAAATGGGTGGTTCTAAAATTAGGGGATCAGGCTCGGTGATAGTAAGGGGACCACTAACCCTGATATGATTTGTTCAAGTTGTATGGTGAGAATTGAGTATTATCAAGTGGTGATAGAACATTCCAAGAATCTATGTGGGTTTAAATATTATGTGGGAACAATTTATCTATCATTTAAACATATATATATAATCTAATCTAAATGGAATGATACCATATGTCCAATATTCAACCCTCATCTACCTATGATTTTATTTGTTATATTTCATGCTACCATGAGTATGATGGTTTTAAATTGTTTTAAAACCCATAGATTTTGTGGAATGTGATATGTGAAAATTAAAATATCACATGTGAATAAATGAGTTGAGTCTTAAAAAT
The DNA here is from genome assembly GCA_963277665.1 of Viscum album. Lineage (NCBI taxonomy): Eukaryota > Viridiplantae > Streptophyta > Magnoliopsida > Santalales > Viscaceae > Viscum > Viscum album. The sequence goes on from OY728159.1 coordinate 1,646,382,528, forward strand.
AATTTAATGGAGGACCCTGTCTTGAGTTTTTAATTATCATTCAGATGAATTTGTATTTATTTTAAAAGGACAGAATATCACTACGTAATATCAAGAAGTTTCCATAATTTTTTATACAAATATTATTAATGACATTTCTTTATGAATATTTATATATAAATATTGGATAAAAAATAAGTTTTCATTATATGAATTGATAAATCTATCTATGTTAAATAAATTTTGATGATATCCCATTCATTTGAATAATGAGAACCTAATACTAATGTCAATTGAATATTTTTTGGGAATCAAAGAAAGAAAAGAAGATAATAATCGGTTTGAGAGGAATAAAAAACTGTTGTTGTTTCTATTAATCCAATGGATCAAGAATCTAAAATTATATCGGATCCACTATGTTTCATAATCATAGCATTACCATATAAAGAACAAGAACAATGTTTGTGAAGTGTTGTTGATCACATCCTTCCAGTTGAAGACCTAAACATTGGTTTAGATAGTTTTAATAAATCAATGGTTCTAGTATAAAAAACTACATATCCAGTTTGGAGGACTTAGCTGAGTGAGATAGAAAAAGGGAAATGGATGATAGCTGCTCAAACATTGTATGTATCTTATAACTACACTTTTGATCATATAATCATATAGTGATAATAAAATCCACAACTCACTAAGATCTGATCTAGGTAAGAAGTAGGATTTCTGTGAGGATCCAAACCTTATAAATATATATATGTGCTATTTATTTTCTTATTCTACATTAAATATTAACCTGAGGGTTGCACATTAATTAAAATATCCATATCTCTTATATGGGATAGTGGTTCATGTATAAGAAAGGATAATTAAAATGAATATAAGTTTTTTTAAAGTGTGACACCTAATTCACCCCCATCTCAAGCGTTTATATGATCCACTTAGATATATAAATTATATGAAAATAATGAAAAGTAATATAAATATATATTAAGGTTATATGAATTATAACAAGAGCTAAAAAGATAAAATAAGAAAATTCTTTAAAAATTAAGAAACCTACTCAATAAAATGATAATATTAGAAACTCAACTTTTTTCTCTATGAAAGTTCTTATAGTGATTTATATATTTCACAAAAAAATGAGTGGAAATATTAGGAAAGAAACTATTTGTGTTAAAGAAAATTTATTTACTTTTAATTAAGAAAATGATAATTATGTACGATGATGGCTATGAATAAGCAAAATAAATTGATGACTAGTTTGGGATATAACATGAAAATACTTTTGTTTTAAAATAATTTTTTAAAAAAGTTATAAAGGAAGTGTTTATAATGTTACATTCTTTAGGTGTATTATGTATATTCATTATTCTAATGATTTTTCATTGATATTTAATCAATATTTAAGTTATCTTAAAACTTTTATTTCTAATAATTGGACTTCTATATTACCCATTATTAAACATATAGAGTCTATTTGAGTACCTAATAAATCAATTAAAAACCCCATTGTACCTGAGATATAAATGTTATAAAAACTCTTTACTCAATGAATTTTTAAGAAATATTCTTTATGATTCTCAAGGAAATATTGTATATGAACAATGGTTTCTACATACATATGACTAGTGATTCAATAAACTATTTATCTTTCAATCAATATGATGGAGGATCTTTGACATTCAGTTACCATTCAAAAGAAAATGTTAGAGTTTTTAGTGATGTAGGTATTTCTAAAATTGTTATAATTTATAAAATATTATATACTAAAGGATTAAAACATAGTGTAGTCAGTATTTTAAAAAAAATATGATATAATTTTTGTTAAATATAAAACTAATAATTGTTTAGTTTTCAAGAATGATTATGTTTTATTCTATATAAATAAAAAACATAACATATATTCTATTTATTTTTATAATCAAAATAATTATAATGTTACATGTCATAATGATATATAAATAGATGATATGTTATTGTATATGAGGCATAGGAATGAATATTTTAAGTTTCCACAAAAACAGTCGATGCATGGACAAGTATTATAAATTTTCGAGCTTAAAAAAAGTAAATATTTTGTTTTAGATTTGTTTAAAATGAAAGAAACATAATTAAATCCTTATATTTATTAAAGAATTTAGAGATTTGGGGCCCCTTGAACTTATTCATATTAATTTATTTGGTTATATTAAAACTGCTTTCTTAGGAGGCATTAAATATGTTTTTGTGATTGTCCATGATTTTAATAGATTTACTTAGACTTATTTCTTAACTCATAAGCATGAAAATTTAAATATATCTACATTTTTTAAAAAAAATTCAATTTAAAAAGTTTAACTAGTGATCACAATTAGAATTGATTGTGTTGGTGAATTTTTAAATCTATAATTAGAAAATTTTCATGAATAAAATGATTATTATCAATATTTTTCTCCCTCTAGAAGAGAGTTTTTTTAATATGTTTATTAAAAAATATTTTTTTAAAAAATAGATGGGTTAAAAATATTTTTAAAATTACACCCTAAAGTCAGCATCAGTGATGCTACATTTCCACGAAAACAAAAAATAATATTTTTTTTAAAATTTTTTAAAATTTTTTATTTTGTTCTGTTTATATATATATAAACAAAAAAACAAAACAAAAAAAATTAAAAATTTCAGCAGAATTTATCTTCTATTTAAAATCTATCAGTACTTCCATTACAGTAGTCTGGATTCTGATAGAATCTTTCACCCAGAGCTCCCTTATATAAGAGATCTTACTCTGAAAATCATTCTGCATTTCTGATGTGGGATTCTGGTTCTCCCTATCCTGTGCAGAACATTCTGCATTTCCATTGTGAGATTCTATTTCAAGTAAGTGCCTTTAAAATACTATAAAATATAAACTATAAGACCAATATAAAAGAAACTTAAAACATGGATTAAACATATAATAAATAGATAAAAACAAAAATAATTTCATAAAAAAATTTGATGGAAAATAATTTATATGGTTTCAAAGACACCTACTTGAAACATAAAAATGTTTCAAGTGACTTTTGAAGCATATAAAATATAATATATAAGGCCAACCTAAATTAAACTTCAAACATGGACTAAACATATAAAAAATATTTGAAAATAAACAGAATTTTGTAAAAAAATATTGATGGAAAATAATTTATAATTTTTCAAAGACACCTACTTGAAACTTAAAAATGTTCCAAGTACTTGACATTGAAAGTCTATAAAATATAAACTATAAAACCAACAAAAATGAAACATAAAACATGGATTAAAAATATAACAAATAGTTGAAAATAAAAATAATTTCACAAAAAATGTTGATGAAAAATAATTTATAAGCTCCCAAAGGCACCTACTTGAAACGTAAAAATGTTTCGAGTATGTGCCTTTGAAAGCCTATAAAATATAAACTATATGACCAATATAAATGAAACTTAAAACATGGATTAAAAATATAATAAATTATTTAATTATCTAATTAATAATATTATTAATTAATTATATAATAATTAATTAGGTAATTACTAATTAATAATAATTAATTATCTAATAATTATCTAATTAATTATTATATAATAATTTTTAATATTTACTATTTAATAATTATAATGAAAAATTATAATTTATAATTATATTACTAATTAAATAATTAACTATTATATAATTAATAATTATATTACTAATTAACTAATTAATTATTATATAATAACTTTAAATAAATACTAATTAATAATTATAATGAATAGTTATCATTTATAATTATATTATTAATTAACTAATTATAAAAAGGGACTTGGCTCTATCTTTCTCAAAAAATTAACTAATTAACTATTATATGACAAATAATTATATTAATAATTAACTAATTATTTATTATATAATTAATGATTAATAATTACTAATTAACTAATTACTATTTATATAACAAATAATTATATTACTAAATATCTAATTAATTATTAAATAATTAATAATTATATTACTAACTAACTAATTAATTTTAAATAATTAATAATTATATTACTAATTAACTAATTAATTTTTAATAATTACAAATTGACTAACTAATTATTATACAACTAATAATTATATAATTAATAATTAATAATTATAATTAATAATTATAGTGAATAGTTATAAGGAATAATTATAATGAATAATTATAAAGAAAATTTATATTACAAAATAACTAATTAATTATTATATAATAATTTTTAATAATTACTAATTAATAATTATAATGAATATTTATATTACTAATTAACTAATTAGCTATTATATAATTAATAATTACATTACCAATTAACTAATTAATTATTATATAATAATTTTTAACAGTGCTAATTAATAATTATAATGAATATTTATAATTTAAAATTATATTACTAATTAATTAATAATAAAAAAGGCCTCGACTCTATCTTTCCCAAAAAAATAATTAATTAACTATTATATAATTTATAATTATATTAGTAATTAACTAATTAATTATTAACTAATTAATGATTAATAATTACTAATTAATTAATTACTAATTATATAATTTATAATTATATTACTAATTAAATAATTAATTATTATATAAATAATAAATATATTACTAAGTTACTAATTAATTATTAAATAATTAATAATTATATTACTAATTAAATAATTAATTATTATATAATTAATTATTAACAATTACTAATTAATTAACTAATTATTATACAGTTAATAATTCATTATTCATAATTAATTATTAATAATTATAATGAATAATTATAATTAATAGTTATAATTAATAACTATACAGAATAATTATATTACTAATAAACTAATAAATTATTATATAATAATTTTTAATAATTACTAATTAATAATTATAATGAATAATTATAATTTATAATTATATTACTAATTAGCTAATTAAATTTTATATAATTAATAATTATATTACCAATTAACTAATTAATTATTATATAATAATTTTTAATAATTACTAATTATTAATTATAATGAATAGATAGAATTTATAATTATATTACTAATTAACTAATTAACTATTATATACTTAATAATTATATTACTAATAATCTAATTAATTATTATATAATTAATTATTAATAATTAATAATTAGCTAATTAATTGTTATATAATTAATTATTATTAATACTAATTAAAAATAAAAAATTTATTATATTTTTAATCCATGTTTTATGTTTCGTTTATATTGGTCTTATAATTTATATTTTATAAGCTTTTAATGGCATATACTTCAAACTTTTTTAAGTTTCAAGTAGGTGTCTTTGAAAGCTTATAAATTATTTTTTCATCAATATTTTCTATAAATTTTTTTTATTTTAGACTATATTTTATATGTTTAATCCGTGTTTTAATTTTCATATATATTGTTCTTATATTTTATATTTTACAGACTTTCAAATTTACATACTTGAAACATTTTTATGTTTCAAGTAGGTGTCTTTGAAAACTAATAAATTATTTTCCATCAATATTTTTTAAGAAATTATTTTTATTTTAAACTATTTTTTATATGTTTAATCTATGTTTTATGTTTTATTTATGTTGATCATATAGTTTATATTTTATAGGATTTCAAATTCACGTACTTGAAATATTTTTAATTTTCAAGTAGGTGTCTTTGAAACCTTATAAATTATTTTCCATCACCAATTTTTATGAAATTATTTTTGTTTTCAACTATTTTTTATATGTTTAACAATTTTTTGAGTTTCATTTATATTGGTCTTATATTTTATATTTTATAGTCTTTCAAATCCACGTACTTGAAACAGAATTCCACACCGGAAATGCAGAATGATTTTCCTGGGTAAGACCTCTTATAAAAGTGAGCCATGGGTGAGGGATTTTGTCTAAATCTAGACTATTGTAATGAAAGTACTACTTGATTTTAAATAGCAGATATATTCTGCTGAAAATTTTATTTTTCTTTTTATTTTTGTTTTGTTTTGTTTATATATATATATATATATAACAAAAAAAATTAAAAATTAAAAAAAAATAATTAAAGTTATTTTATTGGGATTTTAGTGGAAAGGTGGCATCGAAAATGCCAACTTTGGGGCGTATTTTTAAAAATATTTTTGACCTACCCATTTTTTAAAAAATAATTTTTAAAAAAAATAACTTATTAAAAAAGCTCGTCGTTGGAAGGGAAAATGATCTGGGTGGAAGCATTCTAGGCGGTGGTGATTTATTGGGCATATGGTGACCTCCATTGGTAATATGTGTTGTCTTGGTCTGGGAATACAGGGTCGATGGCTGGTCGAATTCATGTTACGTTTGTGTCAGAGGTGGCACTGGGCTGATAGGGTCGATGAGCTAGCGGGAATATAGATTCTGTAATGGAGGGAGAGGTAGCCGCAAGGAGGATGTATGATGATGTCCACTATTATAGATATTGATGGTCCAAAAAATTGCTTAATTTTTCTCATGGGGTTTCATACTCACTAGGGCTATAGACTATGTAATGAGTTCCCTCTACCCAAAATAATATGAGAGGTTGTTTGGTTTAATAAAAAAATGGTAGGGGCTATCTATTAGAAATAATAATAATAATGCTTATTTTTATTTAATATATTCATTTAACGTTGTTTTGATAAATTAGAGAGAATGTGGAACATCAGTGTTGGGTGGGAGGATTTAATTTAATTATTTTATTTTTTAAATAAATTTTTAACATATTTTTTAACTTTAGGAATTATTTTATTATTATCTTGAGTTAATTAATATCTCAAGTAAAATTTTTGCATTTTTTTTTTGGTTTCATTCTTACCTAATGAATGGTTTAGATCATTAAAAAAATGGGCTTTCAAGACATGAGTTGATAGAAAGTTTTTTTGAATGAAACTCATTTTAGGACATATTTATGCTATGAAATTTAATATTTGGGTAATGAATTCCATATAGTCATATTAATATTATATGAAATATATGTTTTCTTACAAAATGCTTGAATAATTGTGCATTTAATAACAAGAAGTGTATTTCCATTTGAATATTTTTCTATCCAATCTAAATTTTTATAGCCACCAATGATTTGTTTATTTATTTTCTTCTTTTTTAGTGGATGCATATGAAATATTTTTTAGCTACTATCCTTGAATGTAATTTTTGTAATCACAAGCCCCAATATAGCCAAAGTGTGGAAATAGTGAATTAGGGTGTCAACTTTTTCTTTATCAAGTAGATATTTTCCTCACATTGGATAGAAAAATAAGTGCCTATAAAAACCAATCAAGGATCCACGATATCTTGATAAGAAATGTAAATATAATGACATAAGGATGTTACATAGTTAAACAAAAGGGTTGCGTCTTGGGACCACACACTAAGGATGTTTCTATGTACCAATGAAATCACAAGTGCACTATTTTTTATTAAAAAAATTAGTTCAAATCCCTACCAATACCATGGATAATCCCCCCTATAACCTATCCATTCACAACTCCAAGATAAAGACAATAAAAAATCATTAATAAGGTCACTAAAAAGGATTAAAAAAATAAATTAAAAACATTTCTCTCTCATGGGTGTTTTTCATTATGTTCAGCCTCTCAATCAAATTGAATTCTATAAGAATATCTAATCTCTACATAATAGTACCTCTCCTTATCAAGATATTATTATGTGAAAATTTTTATTTTATTTTCGATATCATATAACTCAAAATCCCAAAATATTTTATTCTAATATCTTTAATCTATTTTCCTTAAATCATACATCTTTGTATGACACATGTCTTTACTATATTTCCTTCTAAAAAATTTCATAATTGTTAAATTAACTTAACCATTATCCAAGAAACTCTTCCCATATTGGAAAATTACTCAAAGATCAAAATTTATCCGTGATCATTAAAATAAAATTTTATAGGGACCATTGTGACATAATACCTTTTCATTAATATATCTTAATAAAATTTATAGCCTAATCATGTACATTATCTCTTAAAAATACTATTTTGATATCTAAGATATAATCCTCCACCTATTATTATAGTATAATGTTAACCATATGGTTAATTACCCATATCTTAAAAATAATAATGACCTTGATATATTACATATCTTCTAATACATAATCCATATCCTCGTATATTCTTTGAAAAAATATCATCATTCCCACAAAATCCTGTTGTCACATTATAATGTGATTTTCTAATATATTCAAATACTCCTCCTTGTGAATTCACATTATAGTGTGTGTGTTTGTGTGTTAAGGTTTAATGTACAGACCTCTATATAGATATTTTCTAATAAATAATTATGACATAATATATACACATTTTGACATGATTTCACTATATTTATAACATCATCTAAAATACAGTTTTGCAGTACAGAATAAAACTCCAAAAGTAACCGAATGATTTATCAATTTTTATCCTTATCCTCATCATAAAATAGTATTAAAATTTCATGATGAAATATTTATCTAATTTTATATTGAAATAAAAAATAATAATTATGATAGAACTAATACAATTATGGTGTTCATTTTTCCTTTGAAATAAAATTTTCTCAAAAACTCTAACAAACATCACTAAAATTGTATAAAACTAAAAAATGATATAATTAATATAATATAACATATTTATAAAAAAAGAACCAATTTTTTCCATACTCAAATAATTTTATAATTTTACCCATAATTCACCTTATAAATAATATATATTCCAAAATTCTTGACTTTTGGGTTTTTAGAAAGAATTTCTAGTGGATTGGGTGTAGACACCTAGGGGGATCAGGTGTTGCCTATTTTTACAAAATTCATATTAATCCATTAAATTTTTACCACTTTCTTACTTCAACCAATATAAAACCCATATTCAAAATGTAATGCAAAAGAACATGGAACATAAGAAAAATCAACCAATTGTTTCAAAACCCATATTCAAAATGTAAAGCAAAAGAACATGGAATTCCTAGGTTTGATCTCGATGTAGGAAACCTATTTCATTATATTATTGGTTATTAACCCCTATTAAATATTATACATTATAATAAATCTCTGAACACAATAGTTTAGTGCTTCTTTTATGTTTATAGTGTCTCATTGTGCATACGATTTCCATTCTCATGTTGGACTTTCATAAAATATGATTCAAACAGAATTCAAACCTCAACATTGTTGTATCAATGCATTTACATTGTTGAAATACATTCAAAAACTTCAAATCTGTATATATAAGTGTTTTCTCCTTGTTTCTTCTTGAATTAGATCAATAAAACTACTTTACATGATTTAGGATTGACAAGTCTGATCCCCTACTCATTACAATGGATTCTTTAAATTCCAATTGATAGAAAACTAAACCTCTCACAAATCTAATATTATTTTTTCTCATATTTATAGATCTTAAACTAAACCTTCTCAACTGGAATCTTAAATTAACTCCAGCTCAAGTGATTTTTAAAAACCAAATAGTAACATGTAATTTTAACATCTTTACAAATTAATCTAAATTATAGCAACAAATATAGTCTTTAACTATACTTCTTATATTCTTCATCATTGTTTCAAACTACACAATAGAACCATATCAAATTATTCTTAAATTTCTAAATGAAAAATATCTTCATTAGAATTTCATTAACATCCTCATTTTCTTCATTCAAGAGTATCACCAGCTCTTCACTTCACACACATTCTTGGTTCTCCACACTAAATCTCTTCTAAAAAACCTATTTTAATGAACCCACAAAATTCTCATATATGACCAATCACCTTAAAATTACTTCAAATTACATTAGAAATTAAAAAAATAATTTAAAATTGTTTCAGATTAATGTTGATGTCCCTTTCAATGTAAGTAATAAAAAATTATTTTCTTCATGAACCTTCTTTTCCTACACATTTCAAACATTAATTCATACTTTATGAAAACATTATCCAATTTTTGATTTAAAAAAATTTAAAAATAATTATTGGTAACAATATTTATTGATCCTTCCACATTTTGGCTATATTTTTATATTTCAATATCAGGTCTACACTCTCCCCAAGTATCTATCTTTAAGGTCACTTCATGAAACTATTCTTGACATCACTATAAACACACCATCATCAGTTATCATTTCTTATTATAATGATGTACACATCAATCCTTTTATTTTTTGGGATTCTAAATAATAATTCATACCATTATAACTTTGACTATATCTATGGTAATCACTTTTATCATCTATCTAAATACTAATTGAAATTTCATATTCTTCATACTTTTAAAAAATGAAAAATGAAATATAAAAACACATATATCACATTAATTATTTTTGAGAAATTTTTATCCTAGTAAAAAAAATTATGAGGGAATTCAATGGTCACCTTACCTTTAACCTTTCATATCTTTAAGAAAAAATCAACCAATCATTTCAACTAAATTATTGAAAGTGATATGAATCTCCATATCCTTTTTCATCATTGATTCTATTCTTCATGGATCATGTCTACAACTACTTATTTTACCCACAACCCTATATAAAGAGTATATTACTCCACATTATATTATATTGATTAAGTAATTCTATGATTCATATTGTTTAATTAATATTTTTTCCACTTTATATTCTCTATATTTCATTAATTTCTACCTTTTTAATAATAATCCAAAGAGTGAATTATTACGAAAATGTGATAGTATATGTTAAATAATAAAAAAAATATGTAGTGAGGGGATATTCAAAACCTTAATAAGATTTTTTAGATAATTAAACTCTAATATTTGACTGATACAATACAAATTCTTATTTGTAAAATTTATTAGTGAATAAAAACACTGATTTTTTATTTTTTACAATGTGATCTTATTTAAAAATTCCTTATTGTGCATTGTTATTTATTAAGTGGTATAATATTTTAATGTTATTTATAAAAGAATGTTTTATCAAGATCCTTATTAACTAAATAATACATCTTTTCACACATAAAAACCATATATACTTCCAACTCATCTCAAAGATCCTCTTTTTTTCATCTATACCATCTGAATAAGTTCCTTTGTTAATGAAATATTCTCTAATTTAGTTGTTTTATTAAATGCGTTTTTTTCTTCATTCTAATATAACTAGAAAAATTATTTTTAATGAATAATACTCCTACACCTATAGGATTTCTCTATTCAATATCTATAGTACAATCCAAATCTAGAAGTGATGAAAATTATGCATATTTTACTGCAGTAAATACCAAGCCATAATCAATTGTAAATTTAAAATCCCTCAAGAATATTTTTACTTCAGAAAGATATTCATCATTTATATATATTTGAAACCATATATCCATGAATGTTTCTTAAACAATGTTTTTACTTTATTTTTTCAAATATAGAATACATCCAATTATTCTCTAGTATAAAGTCAAATATACCACATTTTTATTATCGTGATTTCAAATTTTAAATACAACTATGAATAGAGTGAGAATTAGTTTTTAAATAAAGCTTGATGAACCCTTTCAATGCATCATGAAATGAATTTATTGGAGAATAATAGTATAACCGTACTTTTAATCCTCTTGGTATCCATTAAAATATTTAAATTCACTAATCATTAATATCTCATACTCCAATTACATAAATTTTGTAAACTCTTACCTCTAATACATCTTTCTTATTCCAAATCATATACAATCAATAAACACAACTATAATGAACTACTCTTTAATGGATGATTTCATTCATAGGTTAGGATAAAAACCATCTCTTTTAAATTACAGCTTCATCAAATAAGAATTAAAATCAGTACAACAAGCCCATATTTCTTAATGTTCTTTCATCATCACTAAATTGATGACCCACTATTTTTTCAATATAAATTTCCCCATTAATAAATCTATTCAATAATTATATATTCATATCCATTTGATATATCTTAATGTATCTTTTATTGAAATTTTTAGGAATTGATTAATAAACATAGTTCTATCCACTAGAGAAAATGTTTCTTCCACATAAATTCCATCAATTTGAGCATAGCCTTTGAATTTAAACATATCATTGTCTTATATAACATTACCATAATTTTAATTTTTTTTTAACACCCAAATTCATAAAATTATATTGTGACCATTGTGCCTTATCACAATAGCCCTTGTTTGATTATTACCTATTTGATCTATCTCCTAGTTGATGGAATTAACCCATGATTTATCCTTTCAAAATTATTCAAATTAAATTGGATCTACCTATTATAAGTGAGTAATGTTCTCAAAACTCCTCATAAACCAATTTTTTGGTGAATTACTATCATAAAAAATATTTGAATCATATATTTTATCACTTATTTTATTTATTTGAGTCAATATTTGACTGTATTAATCCCTTTATTTATCTTTTAATTCATCTTAAAAAAATTATTTATGATTTGAATCTAGATTTTATCTATAATTTACCATAAGGTCACATTATTTATTAAAAATTTCATCCATATCCATTTTTCTAAATTTGATTCTATATTAATCTTTAAACACTTTAATGACATTATATTAAACTATTTTTATAATCTATTTTTAAATATTTTATAAGTTTTTCACTAGGTTTAATAACCATTTAATAATATTTCTCATCATTGTTACAAAATTTTCAACATGTTACTATATTTTTAAAATAAAATAATTACTCTAAAAACACTAAAGTGTATGATAGTCATATTCCTTCCATTCTAAATCTCATATTGTGTTCTATTTTCATTAGGACTTAAAAAAGATGAATTTTACTTATAAACCATCACTTTCACTGTACCTTTCAAATAGTGTCATGAGATGCTATTCTCAAATAGTAGATTCATCACATATTATTCAATATGTGGTTTCAATTTTCAACTACACCATTTATCTATAGTGTTATTAACGATTAATCTTTATATTTGATTCACTATTTCTATAAAAAATTACAATTAAATGAAGGTATACTATATACCCTTAATAGTTCATAATATTTTGATCATTATCCATGTTTTATTTTCAGGTCGTCTTTAGTACCTATTGATGTATTATATTACTTACTTTTTTAATAACATTAACATGATTCATCACATCCGATTATAAAAATTTTAAAGAAAAACTAAAAACTTTTTTCCTCATGTTAAATCTTGCATCATGGGAACACAAACATCAGTATAAAAAAAATCAATTCAATATGAATATAGTTTCTTATTTTTCCAAAAGCTATTCATTGCCATTATATGACAACCCTGTTTTTTATTACACACTTAAACCTGATTTATTACATAAAATTCACTTGATACAACATTGAAGATCAATATTTCTAGTGTATTTGGGGCTTAGAAAAATTACATAACAACTTAGAACATAAAACACACAAAATATTTATTGAAAACTTCCTTTACATGACCACTACATTCTCTCATATATAGAATTGCATGGGATAACCTGAGGACATGCATAAGAAAAGGGTGATCTATAAATCCCATTAAATGAATAAACACGGAATAACATGAGTAATACAATATATGTTATATGTTATTCAATAGGCATATTAATTAAGCACAAGATAAATATGAACATAAAGTCATGATAAAGCATGATAATAATAACATGGAAATGTGGCAACAACACATAACATGGAATTAACATGTGCCAAGGCTCATTGCACATGGATCATGAGTAAACCCTCATTGCATATGAAGTATGGGTAAACCCTCGTTTCACTTGAATTATCATGATTCAACACTCATTTCATATGACGTATCATGATATTATACTTTACACAATACATTGGAGTGCTATTAGGGCGCACCCTTCTTAAACATTTCATTTCATGCATAAGTGTGCCACATGGATCATACAAAATGGAATTAATAATCATCATTTATTCCATGATAAAGTTATGTTGAATAAATACATGAATCTTTGTAATAAATAAGTAAATATTCATAAAGGTGAATACCATTGATAGAGAAATGGGCATGGTATTAACTACACAATGACATTGGCTTGGAAAATCGGTGCAATTTCGGCAGCATAACGGTGTGACGTAAGAATTCATAAAAATGGTTGATGAGAGAGAAAAGGGTGTCTCATAATATTTAAAAGAAATGGATAGTAAGGGGGTCATATAGATAAATGTACCAAAATATTTAATGGAATTTAGATTCATAATACAAAATAATTACTTGAATGTAAATGAGGAGAGGGAAATTCCTTACAGAATTTTGGCATAGTAGCTAGTGTACATGGATGGAATTAATGAGAGATAAAGGGGTATCCCATCATTCAAACATAAATATGGAATTATGTGGGAGGTGTGAAATCATACCTCCAACATTTTAAATTTAAAGCAAAAGGATATAACAATATAAAGGACAAAACATAGAAAGGAAGAAATCCCTTATTTGGAAGTGTGATCCCAAAAGATTGTAAGAGGCTTGATAGAGGCTTCTGAGGATCTTGGGGTGCCTTGGGAGGAATCTAGAGAGAGGAGGGAAGGGTTTGGTCTAACTCCAAAGGCTTTTAGTGGGGAGGAAGTGGGATCTTGGGTGGGTTTATATAGGAAAGGAGAGGGAATTCTTTATTATTTAGGTTTGGGACACCAAATATTAAACTAATCAAAACAACAAACCATCCCATGGTTTTTCCCATGGTTTTTAAAAAAGGATAGTGAAAAAATATTTTATAAGTCCAATGTCCTAACTTCTTAAAATAATAGGGTTTCTTCTGTGTAGTTGAGTCACACTCTCAAGGAAATCAATTTAAAAAAACTAAAATGTTTTATAAGTCTTGAAGGGTCCACTAAATCATTGTAAAATAAATCAAACTAAACTAAAATTAAATTATTTTAATGTTAAAACATATATTGGAAGAACATAATATTTTTAGTATTTTATTACATCACTATTGGGTCATTATGATGTCATAAAATACATTATATATTTAAACGATATTTAATTTTTACCCAAAAAATTTGACTGTCTCAGAAAATTATAAAAAAATCACCACTGGATAATTTTGACATCCTGATTCCAAAAATAGTATTCATTTTATCTAAATAATTTCCTAAATATGTGAATTTTCACTTTTAGAATAAAAACTGATATTTATTTAAAATTTATGGGTTTTGACAAATATAGCTTTCAAACTTTAATAAAAAATTACAATTGCATTCATAAAAATTATATGATCATTTATAATTAATAAAAGTAATTTAATAATAATAATATTTCATTAAAATATTATTTAATTCAAAAATCCATTAATATATAAAAATAGATTCCTTAGTTGAAAATTAACTAAAAATACTATTTGTGCTTTAAAAACTATTTACAGAGTTACAATAATAAAATGAATGTATATTCATTATTATATACAAAAATAATGCACATAATAAAAGTGCTAGAGTCTTGTTACATAACCCCTTATAACACTCGCATAAGACCTTAGGGTAAGGTGCGCGATGGTGAAAGACTCTTGGGGTGGCTTGGATAACCTTGCTCGAGTGTTAATCTCTTTCAACTTATACTTCTCCCATAGGCAGTTCCACTCAAGCTTAACATATTCAAGCTCGGTTTGGGCTTGGTCAAGGGAAAATCCCAATGACACCACCACCTTTCTAAGCTTTGAAAAATGGGCTTCATATGAGGAACGTCTACTGGATGAGGCCATCACTTCCTTTGTCTGAGTAAATTGGATTTGTTAAAGCCCTATATTTATACTAATCATGTTATCATAGTTCAATGATTATATTAGAAATGGTAACAATTCTTAATGGTATTTAAAAATCCATAACATAAAACCAAATAAGTCTATACATTTTACATAACTATAAGAAGACATTTAAATAGACCAAGAGAAATTTTTATTAATGAATTTTTAGGTCTTTACAATCTCCCCCCCCCCCTTAAAAAATTATGTGCTCGAAATTTTCTTTTCCCACACTAAATTAGATGTGGGTAACTCTGCTTCATCACTTCTACTAAGTCCCACATCGCTTCTTCAAACTTTTGGTTTTTCCAAAACACCTTGACTAGGGTCAATGTCTTATTTCATAGAACTATTTCTCTACGATCTAATATCTTCACTGGTTTCTCCTCATAAGAAAAATCATGCTTTTGTTGTACTACCTCTAAAGAGAGTACAAGTGAAGGGTCTGATATGTACTTTCATAAGAGAGATACATGAAATACATCATGTACTTTGGCCATGGTAGGTGGAAGTGCTAGTCGATATGCCACAAACCCGACATGATCAAGAATCTCAAAGGGGTTGATGTACCTATAACTTCACTTTCCCTTCTTTCCAAACCTCATGACCATCTTCCACAGCGGTATGCGTATAAACACCATGTCTCCAAATATGAACTCATGATCTCGTCGACGGTTATCAGCATAACTCTTCTATCCAATTTGGGTTGCTTTGATATGATACTGAATGGTTTTCACCTTCACCACCATTTCTTCGACTATTTCAGGTCCTAGCAGCTTACGCTCATCGACTTCATCCCAACATGCAAGTGTTTTTCACCTTTTACCATAAAAGGTTTCATATGGTTCCATTCATATTCTCGTGTATAAACTATTATTGTATGAGAATTCAACCGATGGAAGATGTTGGTCCCACCCTCCTTTGAAGTACATAGAGCATGATCTTAACATATCTTCAAGTTTCTGAATAGTTTATTCATATTGGCCATCAGTTTGAGGATGATAGGTCATACTAAAGTTCAGTTCAATGCTTAGATCATGTTAAAGACTTTCCCAGAACTTCGAGGTGAATCTTGGATCACGATCGGATACAATAGATAGTGGTACTCCATATAGCCTTACCACATCTTTTGTGTAAATTTGTGCATGTTTATCCATTGATAAGTCCTCTCAAATCATGATAAATTGAGCTGTCTTCGTAAGACGATCCACAATGACCCATACAACATTGTTTCCTCTGGATGTCCTAGGAAGTCCAGTGACAAATTCCATTGTAATGTTCTCCCACTTCCATGTTGGTATGGATAGTGGTTGCATCATCCCCTTAGACTTTTACATCTCGACCTTTACTTGTTGACATACCAGGCAATTTGATGTATATTCAGCAATCTCTTTTTTAAATATTGTCCCACCAAAAATTTTCTCAGAGATCTCGATACATGTTTGTGATCCCTAGTTGAATAGAGAAGGTTGAGTTATGTGTGTCATTCAGAAGCTCCTTCTTTATCTCTGGATCGGACGGTACACATAATTGTGACCCAAATCTCACAATTCCATCCTTATCAACCATGAACACTGAGGATTTCCCATTTATGATAGCTTCCAACCTTCTCAGAATTTCTACATCCTTTCTTTAAGCATCCTTTATTTTCTCCAAGAGGGATGGTTGAGACATCATTTGAGAAAGGATTGATGATGTTCCTCCCTTAATGATTCCCATGTCCATCCTCTGAAATTCTAAGAAGATTAGATCCTTCTCAATTCTCATCAATGAAAGAATTTCTAGATCCTTTCTACTAAGAGCATCTTCCACCTTATTCACTTTTTCAGGGTGCTAATAGATTGAGCAGTCATAATCCTTGATGAGTTCTATCAATCTTTGATGGCGCATATTAATCTCTTTTTATGTGAATATATATTTGAGGCTCTTTTGATCAGTATATATCTCACACTTCTCCCCATAGAGATAATGCCAACAGATTTTCAATTCAATGATCACATTTTCTAACTCTAGATCATGCATGGGATAGTTTTTCTCATGGATTTCTAGCTGCATTGAGGCGTAGGGTATTACTCTATCATTCTGCATCAACAAACATCCTTGGACCTTCTTCGAAGCATCACAAAATACCACAAAAAGTTCTCCACTCATGGTTAATGTGAGCATGGGCATAGTGATAAGACTCCTTTTCAAATCCTTGAAGATCTCTTCACATTCATCACTCCAATAAAACATTACTCCCTTCCGAGTTATCTTGTTAAGAGGGTTAGACAATCATGAGAAAATTCCCATAAATCGGTGATAATATCTAGCTAAACCCAAGAATCTACATATATCTGTTACTGATGTTGGCCTCATCAATCCCTCAGTTGTAGCTGTCTTGGAGGGATCCATTGATATCTCATTGCTTGTGATGATATGACCCAAGAATGAGAGCTCCTTCAGCTAGAACTTAGACTTTCTATACTTTGCATAGATCTTCTCCTTCTGCATGGTCTCTAGTATAGTTCTTAGATGCTACTCATGATCCTCCTTGGTTTTTGAGTATATTAGAATATCATATATAAAAAATACCACAAATTTGTCGAGATAATATCTAAAGACTCTATTAATCAATTCCAGGAATATTTATTGAGCATTATTGAGTCCAAAAGGCAATATTATGAATTCATAGTGCCCAAATCTTTTACAAAAAGCAGTCTTGAGAATATCTTCCTTCTTCACCCTTAATTGATAATATCCCAACCACAAATCTACCTTGGAGAATTATTGTGCTCCATGAAGTTGATAAAACAAGAAATCAATTCATGGTAGGGGATACTAGTTCTTTATTTTGATTTTGTTAAGATCACGATAATCGATGCAAAGCCGCATTGACCCATCCTTCTTTTTAACAAAGAGGAATAGTGCATCCCATGGTGATGCAATTGCGCATATAAACCCTTTATCCAGATTCTCCTGTAATTGTTTCTTTAACTACTCAAGCTAAAAAACAGCCATTCTATACAAAGTCTTGTATATTGGAAACACCCCAGGTATAAGATAAATTGAGAATTCAACATCTCTTCTAAGAGGTAGACCATAGAATTCCTTGGGAAACACTTCAGTGAATTACCTCACAATAGGCATGTCTTCAAGGATGGTTGTTTCTATAGACTCAATCATCTGAGCCAGAATCATGTTCTCCTAGGGAATTAATATCCATGCTTGAGATTATGGAACTAAAGAAGATTCATCCTCCTCCTTGCACTTATACCGAATCGGGGGTTGATTCTCTACATGAAGTGTGATTTCCCTCTTATAGAAATTTATATTTTCTCTATATAAGGAGAGCCAATCCATGATGAGAATTGCATCAAATTCCACTCGAGGGAGTATGAAGAGTTTTTTCAGGAAGTTCAATCCACAAATTATGACAGGGGATGAGTTATATTAATGGAATTCAATGATTACCCCATTTTTCGTACTCATAGACATCTTTACTTACAAGATTTTTGGTGGTGTTGGGATTTTTCTACTAAACTTTTGAGATATAAAAGAATGTGTATAACTAGAATAAAAAATTATGTTCGATATTCATGAATGAATAACTAACATACCTGTCATAACTTCATTTTTTCGGTTCACTTCAACAGTATTAATGGAAAAAGCTCTCCCTTGTTTCCTTGGAGGTTGTTGGTTGCCTCTGAAAACCCTTGGCTTAGGGCACTGATTTTCATGATGCCCTGGTTTTTTGCAGTTTAACCAATGAACAATGTGTTGAGAGTAAAATAAAGCATCCCTATCCTCTATCATAGCCATGGGTTTTTCATGTCAGATGTTAACGGTAAGGTGCCCTTCTCTTCTACACCTAAGAAATTCCTCTTCCCCTTCAAGAAATTTATAGGGTTCTTCTTTCCCCACCTTTGAAAACTGGGGTGTTGGATATTTTTAGCTCCATTGGATTTATCCATCAGACCACCAATATTGAATTCCACATTACACATATTATCCCCATGATACCCCTAAGATTCTCCAATCTCCAATTTGACCTTGAGGGCACATCAGACAATTTCCTCATAGCTGTCGAAGTCACAGATCTCCATGGATTTCCGCAGGCTAGGTTTCAGCCCACCAAAGAAGTATTCAACCTTGCATTTGGGGGAAACGAAAATGATGGATGTGTATCTTGAAAGCCTTGTGAAGTTTTCCTTGTACGCTCTGATGGATTCATCGTCTTTTTTCTTGAGGGTATGGAAGTCTCTTTCCATCTTTAGTCAGAGGGTGTGAGGAAAATATTTATCAAAAAACATCTTCTGGAAATCCTTCCATTCCAAGGCCTCGTTCTCCTCTTTAGGATTCATATTTTTTATCAATGTCCACCATTGATCAGCTTCACCCTCTATAGGATAAGCATCTAGGATAACCTTCTCTTGATCGAAACATTGAAGGATGGAGAAGATATTTTCAATGGAGTCGATCCATTGTTCAGCGATTGAGGGATCAGATGATCCATTTAAAGTAGGAGGCCTTTGTCTCATGAAGCTCTTGATAGCGACTTGTTCTTTCTTAGGGGAGGGGGGTTAAAAATTACTCTTGACCCATGATTCTGTTCAATTCTTGAGTTAACTGAGAGAGTATCATGATAAATTTTTTGATTCCCACTCCCATCGGATTAGGGATCTCATTAGAATAGTCATCGCATTGATCTTCACATCGGTTGTTAGCCTGAGTCCTCCTATTACTGACCATTGTATGGAATAAAAGGAAATTTAGGGGTAACACATAAAGGGTAATCCAAAGAAAAAAAGGATGACATATAAATTACTTTTATTTCCTTAACTTATGAATCTATATGATTCAATATATGTTATCCATGATCAACTTTATAACATGTATTCTTAAAGGCATTTTTTTTAAATTCCCTAAATAATGGTTCATACTAAGCTTATTAATTTACTAAAGAATATCCCCTGAGAGTTTCATAACCAATAGTGCAGCAAGGCCCATTGTTGTATACCAGGATACCCTGAGTCAAGCCCAAAATTCTTTGTCAAAGTTTTCACTCCTAGGTACATATGTTCCAGAGCCGCCTCTACCTGCTCGTATCGAAAAAGGGATGTATTTTCTTGATAAACCACTTACTCAATACTCACCAAAATTTAGGGATGTTTTTATTATACTTAGTCTTATACGTAAGGTTTTCACTAGGGTTTTCTAATCCTAATACCAAAAATAACTAAACCTATCCTATGATACCAACTATGAAAATCGTGCTTTTTATTACACACTTAAACCTGATTTATTACCTAAAATTCACTTGATACAACATAGAAGATCAAGAGGTCTAGTGTATTTGGGGCTTAGGAACATTACATAACAACTTAGAACATAAAAAAAATAACATATTTATTGAAAAATTCCTTTACATGACCACTACATTCCCTTGTACTTAGCATTGCATGTGCTAACCTGAGGACATGCATAAGAAAAGGGGGAGCTATAAAGCCCAGTAAGGGAATAAACATGGAATAACATAAGGAATACAATAAATGTTAGTCAATAGTCATATCAATGGATCAAAAGAGAAATATGAACAAAAATTAATGATAAATCATGATAATCATAACATGGAAATGTGGCAATAACACTTAACATGGAATTAGTATGAGCTAAGGCTCATTGCACATGGAGCATGAGTAAACCCTCATTGCACATGAAGCATGAGTAAACCCTCATTTAACTTTAATTAGTATAAGTCAAAACTCATTTCACATGACGTATCATGATATTATACTTTACCCAATGTGTTGGAGTGCTATTAGGGCGCACCCTTCTTAAACATTTAATTTCATGCATAAGTGTGCCACATAGATCATACAACATGGAATTAATCATCATAACTTATTCCAAGATAAAGGGATTTGGAATACATACATGAAGATTTGTAATAAATAAGTAAATTTCATAAAGGTGAATACCATTTATAGAGAAATGGGCATGGTATTCAATACACAATGATATTGGCTTCGAAATTGGTGCAATTTTGGCAGCGTAACGGCGTGACGTAAGAATTCATAAAAATGGTTGATGAGAGAGAAAAGGGTGTCTCATCATATTTACATGAAATGGATAGTAAGGAGGTTATATAGATACATGTACCAAAATATGTAATGGAATTTAGATTCATAATACAAAATAATTGCTTGAAGGTAAATGAGGAGAAGGAAATTCCTTACGGAATTCCAACATAGTAACTGGTGTACATGGAAGGTATTAATGAGAGATAAATGGGTCTCCCATCATTAAAAAATAAATATAGATAAATGGGGGAGGAAAAAATCATACCCCAACATTTTTAATTTAAATCAAAAGGATACAACAATATAAAGAAACATGCAAAAACATTAGAAAGGAAGAAATCCCTTACATGGAAGTGTGATCCCAAATGCTTGGGAGAGGCTTTATAGAGGCTTATTGGGATCTTGGGGTGCCTTTGGAGGATTCTAGAGAGATTAGGGAAGGGTTCGGTAGAACTTAAAAGCTTTGAGTGAGGAGAAAGTGGGATCTTGGGTGGGTTTATATAGGAAAGGAGGGGGAATTCTTTATTATTTAGGTTTGGGACACCACATATTAAACTTATCAAAACCAAAAACTATCACATGGTTTTTGCCCATGGTTTCTTCAAAAGGATAGTAGAAAAAAATATTTTGTAAGTCCAACGACTTAACTTCTTAAAATAATAGTGTTTCTTATGTGGAGAGGAGTCACACTCTCAAGGAAATCAATTTAAAAAAACTAAAATGTTTTATAAGTGTTGAAGGGTGGACTAAAGCATTGGAAAATAAGTAAAACGAAACTAAAATCAAATTATTTTAATTTTAAAACATATATTGGCCAAACATAATGTTTAAAGTATTTTATTATATCACTATTAGGTCATTATGAAGTCCTAAAACACATTATATATTTAAACAGTATTTAATTGTTACCCAAAAATTTGATGCTTAGAAAATTATGAAAAATTCACCATTGAAAAATTTCGATGTCCTGGTTCCAAAAATAGTATTCATTTTATCTAAATAATTTTGTAAATATGTGAATTTTCACTTTTAAAATAAAAAGTGGCATTTATCTAAAATTCATGGGTTTTGACAAAGACAGCTTTCAAACTTTAATAAAAAATTAAAATTGCATTCATAAAAATTATATGATCAATTATACTTAATAAAAGTAATTTAATAATAATAATATTTTATTAAAATATTATTTAACTCAAAAATCCATTAATTTATCAAAATAGATTCTTTAGTTGAAAATTAACTAAAAATAATATTTTTTCTTTAAAAACTATTTACATAGTTACAATAATAAAACGATTTTATATTCATTATTATATACAAAATTAATGCACATAATCATAGTGCTAGGGTCTTGTTACATAACCCCTTATAAAACTCATATAAGACCTTAGGGTAAGGTGCGCGATGGTGATAGACTCTTGGGGTGGCTCGGATAATCTCGCTCGAGTGGTAATCTCTATCAACTTCTAATTCTCCTGTAGGTGGTTCCGCTCAAGCTTAACATATTCAATCTCGTCTTGGGCTTGGTCAAGAGAGAAGCCTAATGATGACACCTTATTTCCGAGCTCTAACAAATAGGATTTGTATAGGGAAAGTCTACTAGATGAGGCCATCACTTCCTTTGACTGATTAAATTGGATTTGTTAAAGCCATATATTTATACTAATCATGTGATCACTGTTTAATGACTATATTAGAAATGGTCATAATTCATAATGGTATTTTAAAACCCAAAACATAAAACCATATGAGTCCATACATTTTACATAACCACAATAATAAATTTAAATAAACCAAGAGAAATTTTCATTAATGAATATTTGGGTCTTTACAATCTTCCCCCCTTAAAACATTTCACACTCAAAATTTCCCTTTCCAACACTAAAACAGATGTGGGTAACTCTCCTTCATAACTTCTTCTGATTCCCACATCACTTCTTCAAACTTTGGGTTTTTCCAAAACACATTGACTAGGGGAAATGTCTTATTTCGTAGAACTTTTTCTCTATAATCTAAGATATTCACTGGTTTCTCCTCATAATAAATATCATCCTCCAGTTGTACTACCTCTAAAGAGAGTACATTTTAAGGGTTTGATATGTAATTTTTTAAGAGAGATACGTGAAATAAATTATGTACTCTGTCCATGGTAGGTGTAAGTTCTAGTCGATAGGACACATCCCCAACACAATCAAGAATATCAAAGGGGTCGATGTACCTATGACTTAACTTCCCCTTCTTTCCAAACCTCATGAACTTCTTCCATGAATATATGTGTAGAAACACCATGTATCCAACTTTGAACTCAAGGTCTCGATGAAGGATATTCACATAACTCTTTCGCCGACTTTTAGATGCCTTGATATGATGCTGAATGTTTTTCACCTTCTCCAACATTTATTCGACCAATTTAGGTCCTAGAAGATTATGCTCACTGACTTCATCTCAACACGCCAGTGTTCTTCACCTTTTCCCATGAAGGGATTCATATGGTTCCATTCAGATGCTCGAGTGGGAACTATTATTGTAGGAGAATTCAACCAGTGGAAGATTTTGGTCCCACCCTCCTTTAAAGTCCATAAAACATGATCTTAACATATCTTCCAGTGTCTGAATAGTTCACTCAGATTGGCCATCAGTTTGGGGACGAAAGGTCGTATTGAAGTTCAGTTCAGTTCTTAGAGCATGTGGAAGACTTTTCCAGAACTTCAAGGTGAATCTTAAATCATAATCGGATAAAATAAATAGTTCTACTACATTCAGACTTACCATTTCTTGGATGTAAATCTTTGCAAGTTGATCCAATGATAATTCCTATCGAATCATGATAAAGTGAGCTATCTTCGTAAGATGATCCACAATGAACCATATTGCATTGTTTCCTCTGGATTTCCTTGGAATTCCATTGACAATGTCCATGGTAATGTTATCCCACTTCCATGTTGGTATGGGTATTGGTTTCATCATCCCTTTATACTTTTAACTCTCAACCTTCACTTGCTGACATATTAGGCACATTTATGTATATTCAGCAATCTCCCTTTTCATATTGTCCCACCAAAAGTTTTCTTGGAGATCTTGATACATCTTTGTGCTCCCCGGGTGAATAGGGAAGGTTGAGCTATGTGCATAATTCAAAAGATCCTTCTTTATCTCTGGATAGGATGGTACACATAATCGTGACCCAAATCTCACAATTCCATCCTTTTCAACCATGAACTTTGATGATTTCATATTTCTAATAGCTTCCAACCTTTTTATAATTTCCACATCCGTTATTTGAAAATCCCTTATTTTCTCCAAGTTGGATGGTTGAGCAATAATTTGAGAAAGGATTGATGATGTTCCTCCCTTAACGATTCCCATGTCCATTCTTTTCAATTCTAAGAAGATTGGATCCTTCTCAATTCTCATTAGTGAAAGAATCAATGGATCCTTTCTACTTAGAGCATCCACCACTTAGTTTGCTTTCCCAGGGTGGTAATGGATTGAGAATTCATAATCCTTGATGAGTTATATCCATTTTCATTAGCGCATATTAAGCTCTTTCTATGTGAATATATATTTGAGGCTCTTATGATTAGTATATATCTCACACTTCTCCCCATAGAGATAATGCAACCATATTTTCAACGCAAAGATCATAGTCGCAAACATTAGATCATGTGTGGGATAGTTTTTCTCATGGATTTATAGCTTCTTTGAGGTGTATGCTATCATATTATCATTCTCCATCAACACAGATCCCAATAACCTCTTCGAAGCATCACAAAATACCATAAAAAGTTCTCCACTCGTGGGTAATGTGAGCATGGGCATAGTGATAAGCCTCCTTTTCAACTCCTTGAAGCTTTCTTTTCATTCATCACTCCAAACAAACTTTACTCTATTCTAAGTTAGCTTGGTTAAGAGGGTTGGAAAATCATGAGAAAATTCTCACAAATCTGTGATAATATCCAGCTAAACCCAAGAAACTACGGATATCCATTACTGATGTTGGCCTCGTACATATTCCAATTGTAGTTGTCTTGAAGGGGTCTACTGATGTCTCATTGCTTGTGATGATATGACCCAAGAATGAGACATCCTTCAACTAGAACTCAAACTCATTTTACTTTTTATATATCTTCTACTTCCACAAGGTCTCCATTACTGTTCTTAGATGCTCCTCATGATCCTTCTTGGTTTTGGAGTATAGTTGAATATCATCTACAAAGACTACCACAAATTTGTCAAGGAAATCTAAAAAGACTCTATTCATCAAGTCCATGAATATTTATGGAGAATTTTTTAGTCCAAAAGGCATTACTATGAATTCATAGTGCCCGAATCTTGTACGAAAAGCAGTCTTGGTGATATCTTCCTTCTTTCCCCTTACTTGATAATATCCCGACCACAAATCTACCGTGGAGAATTATTATGCTTCACGCAGCTGATCGAACAAGCCATCAATTCGGGTTAGAGGATACTTTTTCTTTATTGTGGTTTTTTTAAGATCGTGATAATCAATGAAAATCCGCATTGACCCATCTTTCTTCTTGATGAAGAGGACTGGTGCATCTCATGGTGATGCACCTGGACGTATAAACCCTTTATACAGATTCTCCTGCTGTTGTTTCTTCAACTCCTCAAGATTTGCTACATCCATTCTATATGTAGTCTTGGATATATTCAATTCCCCAGTTATAATATTAATTGAGAATTCAACATCTCTTCTAGGAGGAAGACTAGGAAATTCCTCGGGAAACACTTCATCGAATTCCCTAACAATAGGCATGTCTTCAAGGATGGTTGCTTCCCAAGACTCAATCATCTATGCTAGATATGCATTCTCATAGGGCAGTAATATCCATGCTTTAGATGATGGAACTAAAGAAGATTCATCCTCCTCCTTGAACTTGTACCGAATTAGGGGTCGATTCTCCACATGGATAGTGATTTCCCTCTCACGGAAATTTATGTTGGCTCTATATAAGGAGAGATAATTCATGATGATAATTGAATCAAATTCCACCTGAGAGATTATGGTGAGGTTCGCCGAGAATTTAAATCCACAAATTATGACAGGGGAGGAGTTATATTCATGGTATGAAATAATTTCCCCATTTGTCGTACTCACAAACATCTTTACTTCCATGATTTTTGGTGGTGTTGGGATTGTTCTACTAAACCTACATGGTATAAAAGATTGCATAGAACTTGAATCAAAAAGTACATTCACTATTTATGAATGAATAACTAGCATACATATCACAACTTCATTTTCAGGGTTCACTTCGGCAGTAGTGAGGGAAAAATCTCACCCTTTTTTCTTTGGAGGTTGTTGGTTGCCTCAAAAAACCCTTGGTTTAGGGAACTGATTTTCAAGGTTCCCTGGTTCTTTGTAGTTGAATCAATGAAAAATATGTTGAGAGTCGAACGGAGATTTCCTCTCCTTTTTCGTAGCTACAGATTTTTCTTGTGGGCAGTTAATGGCTAGGTTCTCTTCTCTTGCACACATAAATCATTTCCTCATTCCCTTCAAGAAATTTCTAGGGTGCATATTTCCGCACCTTTGGCAAGTGGGGTGGTGGATCTTCATAGCACCGCTAGATCTATCAATCAGACCACCATAATTGAAGCACGCATTATGCTTCTTATCCCCATGATACCCCTGAGATTCGCCAATATTCATTTTGACCTTGAGGGAACATCGGAAAATTTCATCATTGTTTTCTAAGTCAGGGATTTTCAGGGCTTTCCGCAGGCTAGGTTTCATCGCACGAAAGAAGTGGTTAACCTTGAATTCGGGGGTAACGACAATTCTTGAGGCATATCATGAAAGCCTTATGAATTTTTCCTCTTATTCTCTGAAGGATTAATTGTATTTTTTCTTGAGGGAAAGTAATCCCCTTTCCATCTTTATTCAGAGGGTTCACGTAAAATATTTATTGAAATAAATATTCTTGAAATCCTTCCATTCCAACGCCTCAATATCCTCCCCAGGATTCGTATTTTTTATCAATTTCCACCATTGATCAAGTTCACCCTCCATACGATAAGCAGCCATAAGAAACATCTCTTATTCAGAACATTAAAGTATGGAGATGATCATTTCAATGGAGTTGATCCATTTTTAGGTGATTGAGGGATCAGATGATCCATTAAAAGTAGGAGGCCTTTGTCTCATGATGCTCTTGATAGCGACTTGTTCTTTATTATGGGGTGTTAAATGTTCCTCTTGACCCATGTTTCTATTCAATTCTTGAGTTAACTAAGAGAGTAGCGTGAAAATTTTTGTGATTACCACTCCAATCAGATTGGGATCTCATTATAACGGTCATCGCATTGATCTTCACATCAGTTGTTAGATTGAGTACTCCTATTACTGGCCATTGGCTGGAATAAAAGGAAACTTAGGGGAACACATAAAGGGTAATCTAAGACAAAAACAGATGACTTATAAATTAATTTTATTTCCTTAACATATGAATATATAAGCTCCAATCTATGTTATCCATGATCTACTTTCTAACATGTATTCTTAGAGGCCTTTTTTTTAAATTCCATAAATAATGGTTTATACTAAGATTGTTAATTTACCAAAGCATATCCCCTGAGAGTGTCTTAATCAAGAGTGTAAAAAGGCCCATTGTCATTTACTAGGATACCCCAGGTCAAGTCCAAAACTCCTTGTTAGAGTTTTCACTCCTAGGTACATCTGTGCCAGAGCCGCCTCTACCTGCTCGTATCCAAACAAAGATGTATTTTCTTGATAAAACATTTAATCAATACTCACCAAAATTTATGGATTTTTTATTATACTTAGTCTTATCCCAAAGGCTTTCACTAGAGTTTTCTAATCATAATCCCAAAAATAACTAAACCTATCCTCAGATACCAACTATGACAACCCTTCTTTTTATTACACATTAAACCTGATTTAATACATAAAATTCACTTGATACAACATAGAATATTGAGAGGTATGGTGTATTTAGGGCTTAGTAACATTACATAACAACTTAGAACATAAATCACACAACATATTTATTGAAAACTTTATTTACATGACTACAACATTCCCTCATACTTAGCATTTCATGGGAAAACCTAAGGACATGCATAAGAAAAGGGTGAGCTATAAAGCCCAGTAAGGGAATAAACATGGAATAACATGAGGAATACAATAAATGTTAGTCAATAGGAATATAAATGAAGCACTATATAAATATGAACATAAAGGTATGATAAATCATGATAATAATAACAAGGAAATGTGGCAACAACACTTAACATAGAATTAGCATGAGCCAAGGCTCATTGCACATAGAGAATGAGTAAACCCTCATTGAACATGAAGAATGAGTAAACCCTCATTAAACTTGAATTAGAATGAGTCAACACTCATTTCACATGATGTATCATGATTCTATACTTTACCCAATGCATTGGAGTGCTATTAGGGCACACCCTTCTTAAACATTTTGTTTCATGCATAAGTGTACCACATGGATCATACAACATGAAATTAATCATCATCATTTATTCCACTATAAATGTATGTGGAATGAATACATGAATATTTGTAATCAATAATTAAATGTGTATAAAGTTTTATACCATTGATATAGAAGTGGGCATGATATTCACTACACAATGACATTGTCTTGGAAAATCAGTGCAATTTCGGCAGCGTAACAGTGTGACGTAAGAATTCATAAAAATGGTTGATGAGAGATATAATGGCGGATCATCATATTTACATGAAATAAACAGTAAGTGGGCCATATATGTACATGTACCAAAATATGTAATGGAATTTAGATTCATAATACAAAATAATTACTTGAATATAAATGAGGAGAGGGAAATTCCTTACGGAATTTCGGTATAGTAAGGGGTGTACATGGAAGGAATTAATGAGAGAGAAAGGGGTATTCTATCATTAAAACATAAATAGGGTAGTATGGGGGAGGTTTAAAATCATACCTCAAAATTTTTAATTTAAATAAAAAGGATATAACAATATAAAGAAACATGAACAAAATTTAGAAAGGAAGAAATCCCTTAATTGGAAGTGTGATCCCAAAAGCTTGGGAGAGTTTTAAGAGAGGATTATTGGGAGTTTGGGGCACCTTAGGAAGATTATAGAGAGGGTGGGTAAGGGTTTGGTCAAACTACAAAGGCTTTTAGTGAGAAGAAAGTGGGATCTTGGGTGGGTTTATATAGGATAGGAGAGGTAATTCTTTATTATTTAGGTTTGGGATACCACATATTAAACTAATCAAAACCACAAACCTGCCCATGGTATTTTACCAAGGTTTTTTCCAAAGGGGATTGGAAAAAAATATTTTATAAACCCAATGGCCTAAATTCTTAAAATAATAGGGTTCCTTATGTGGAGATGAGTCACACTCTCAAGGAAATCAATTTAAATAACTAAAATATTTTATAAGTCTTGATGTGTTTCCTAAAGCATTGTAAAATAAATAAAACTAAACAAAAATCACATTATATTAATGGTAAAAAATATATTGGCCGATAATAATTTTTAGAGTATTTTATTACATCACTATTGAGTCATTATGATGTCATAAAACACATTATATATTTAAACGGTATTTAATTTTTAACCAAAAATTCAATTGTCTCAGAAAATTATGAAAAATTCACCATTGGATAATTTCAAAGTCCTGATTCTAAAAACATTATTAATTTTATCTAAATAATTTTCTATATATGTGATTTTTTACTTTTAAAATAAAAACTGAGATTTATAAAAAATTCATGGGTTTTGACAAAGACAGCTTTCAAACCAAAATAAAAAAATACGATTGCATTCATAAAAATTATTTTATAATTTTTACTTAATTAAAGTAATTTTATAATTTTATAATTTTATTAAAATTTTATTTAATTCAAAAATCCATTAAT
This sequence comes from Viscum album, assembly GCA_963277665.1. Classification (NCBI taxonomy): domain Eukaryota; kingdom Viridiplantae; phylum Streptophyta; class Magnoliopsida; order Santalales; family Viscaceae; genus Viscum; species Viscum album. The sequence continues at coordinate 1,646,413,179 of OY728159.1, forward strand.
TTATCAAAATACATTCCTTAGTTGAAAATTAACTAAAAATACTATTTGTGCTTTAAAAACTATTTACAGAGTTATAATAATAAAATGAATGTATATTCATTATTATATACAAAAATAATGCACATAATCATAGTTCTAGGTTCTTGTTACATAACCCCTTATAACACCCGTATAAGACCTTAGGGTGAGGTGTGCGATGGTGATAGACTCTTGGGGTTGCTTGGATAAACTCGCTCGAGTGGTAAACTCTATTAACTTCCACTTCTCCCGTAGGCAGTTCTGCTCAAGCTTAACATATTCAAGCTCATCTTGGGCTTGGTTAAGAGTGAATCCCAATGACATCACCTCCTTTATAAGCTCCAACATATGGGCTTCGTACGAGGCAAGTCTACTGGATGAGGAAATCGATTCCTTTGTCTGAGTAAATTTTATTTGTTAAAGACCTATATTTATACTAATAATTTGATCATTGTTCAATGACTATATTAGCAATGGTCACAATTCTTAATGGTATTTTAAAATCCGAAACATAAAACCAAATAATTCTATATGTTTTACATAACCATAAGAAGACATTTAGATAGACCAAGAGGAATTTTCCTTCGTGAATTTTTGGGTCTTTACAATATTCCCCCTTAAAAAATTTCGCCCTTGAAATTTCCTTTTCCCACACTAAGATAGATGTGGGTAACTCTACTTCATCACTTCTTCTAATTCCCATGTCTGTTCTTCATACTTGTTATTTTTTCCACAAAACCTTAACTAGGGGCAATGTCTTATTTCATAGAACTTTTTCTCTACAATCTAAGATCTTCACTGCTTTCTCTTCGTAAGAAAGATCATCCTCTAGCTATACTACCTCTGTAGAGAGTACATGTGGATGGTATGATATGTACTTCCTTAATAGAGATACATGAAAGACATCATGTACTTTGACCATGGTAGGTAGAAGTGCTATTCGATAGTCCAAAGCCCCGACATGATCAAGAATCTCAAAGGGGTCGATGTACCTATGACTTAACTTCCCCTTAATTCCAAACCTCATGACCATATTCCATAGAGATAAGTATAAAAACACCATTTCTCCAACTTTGAACTAATGGTCTCCTCGACGGTTATCTGCATAACTATTCTATCGACTTTGGGATTCCTTGATATGATGCTGAATGGTTTTAACCTTCTCCACCAATTCTTCAACCATTTCAGGTCCTAGTAGCTTATGCTCACCGACTGCATCCCAACACAGTAGGGTTCTGTACCTTTTCCCATAAAGGGCTTCAAATGGTGTCATTCAGATGCTTGAGTGGAAACTATTATTGTAGGATAATTCAACCAGTGGAAGTTGTTGTTACCACCCTCCTTTGAAGTCTATATAACATGATCTTAACATATCTTCCAGTTTCTGAATAGTTCTCTTAGATTGGTCATCAGTTTGAGGATGATAGGCTATACTGAAGTTTAGTTTAGTTCTTAGAGAATATTAGAGACTTTTTCAGAACTTTGAGGTGAATCTCAGATCATGATCAGATACAATAGATAGTGGTACTCCATGCTGCCTTACCACTTCTTTGATGTAAATCTATACTAGTTGATCCATTGATAAGTCCTCTCAAATTGAGATAAAGTGAGTTGTCTTCATAAGATGATCCACAATGACCCATATAGCATTGTTTCCTCTCGATTTCCTTGGAAGTCCAGTGACAGAGTCCATCGTAATGTTCTCCCACTTTCATGTTGGTATGGGTAGTGGTTGCATCATCCCCTTAGACTTTTGCCTCTTAGCCTTCACTTGTTGACATACCAAGAAGTTTGATGTATATTCAGAAATCTCCCTTTTTATATTGTCCCACCAAAAGTTTTCTCAGAGATCTTGATACATCTTTGTGCTCCCCAGGTGAATAGAGAAGGTTGAGCTATGTGCATCATTAAGAAGCTCCTTATTTATCTCTAGATCAGATGGTAAACATAATTGTGATCCAAATATCACAATTCCATCCTTGTCAACCATAAACTCTAAGGATTTACCATTTCTGATAGCTTCCACCCTTTTCAGAATTTAAACATTCTTTCTTTGACCATCCTTTATTTTCTCCAAGAGGGATGCTTGAGCAATCATTTGAGAAAGGATTGATGATGTTCCTCCCTTAACGATTCTTATTTCCATCCTCTTCAATTATAAGAATATTGGATCCTTCTCAATTCTCATCAATGAAAGAATCTCTGGATCTTTTCTACTTAGAGAATCTAACACTTTGTTTGCTTTCCCAAGGTGGTAATGGATTGAGCAGTCATAATACTTGATGAGTTCTATCCATATTCATTGGTGCATATTAATCTCCATATGTTTGAATATATATTTGAGGCTCTTGTGATAAGTATATATCTCACACTTCTCCGCATAGAGATAATGCTACTAGATTTTCAATGCAAAGATCACAGCCGCTAACTCCAGATCATGGGTTGGATAGTTTTTCTCATGGATTTTTACCTGCCTTGAGGGGTAGGTTATCACTTTATCATTCTATAACAACACACATCTCATGCCCTTCTTTTAAGCATAACTAAATACCACAAGAATTTCTCCACTCGTGGGTAATGTGAGAATGGGCATTGTGAGAAACCTCATTTTTAACTCCTTCAATCTCTCTTCACATTCATCACTCCAAGAAAATTGTACTCCCTTTCGAGTTATCTTGGTAATAGGTATGGACAATTGTGAGAAAATTTTCACAGATTGGCAATAATATCCAGCTAAATGCAAGAAGTTACGAATATATGTTACCGATGTCGGCCTTGTCCATCCCTCAATTGTAGTTGTCTTGGAGGGATCCACTAATATCCCATTGTTTGTGATGATATGACCCAAGAATGAGACATCCTTCAACCAAAACTCACACTTGATGTACTTTACAAAGATCTTATCCTTCCGCAAGGTCTCTAGTACAGTTCTTAGATGCTCATCATAGTCCTCCTTGGTTTTGTAGTATATTAAAATATCATTTATATATACTACCACAAATTTGTCGAGTTAATCTCTAATGAATCTATTCATCACGTCCATGAAGATTGATAAAGCATTAATGAGCACAAAAGGCATTACTATGAATTCATAGTGCCTGAATCTTGTATGAAAAGTGGTCTTGGAGATATCTTCCATCTTCACCCTTACTTGATAATATCCCAACCGCAAATCTAACATGGAGAATTATTGTTCTCCATGCAGCTGATCAAACAATACATCAATTAGTGGTAGAGGATACATGTTCTTTATCATGATTTTATTAAGATCATCATAATAGATGCAAAGATGCATTGACCCATCCTTTTTCTTGATGAAGAGGACCGGTGCATCCCATGGTGATGCACTTGGGCGTATAAACCCTTTATCTAGATTCTCCTGTAGTTTTTTCTTCAAATCCTCAAGATTCACAACATTAATTTTATACGGAGTCTTAGATATTGGAAATTCCCCAGGTATAAGATCAATTGAGAATTAAAAATCTCTTCTATGAGGAAGACCAGGCAATTCCTTGAGAAACACTTCAGTGAATTCCCTCATAACAGGCATGTCTTCAATGATGGTTGCTTCCTTGAACTCAATCATATAATCTAGATATGCATTCTCATAGGGTAGTAATATCCATGCTTGAGATGGTGGAACTAATGAAGATTCATCCTCCTCCTTGCACTTTTACCGAATCAAGGGTCGATTCTCCACATGGAGAGTGATTTCCCTCTCACAGTAATTTATGTTGGCTCTATATAAAGAGATCCAATCCATGACAAGAATTGCATCAAATTCCACATAGGGAGTATGATGAGGTTATCTGGGATATTAAATCCACAAATTATGATAGGGGAGGAGTTATATTCCTGGGATGCAATGATTTCCCCATTTTCCGTACTCATAGACATCTTTACTTCCATGATTTTTGGTACTTTTGGAATTTTTCTACTAATATTTCGGGATATAAAAGAATGCGTTGAACTAGAATCAAAAAGTACATTCACTATTCATGAATTAATAACTAGAATACCTGTCACCACTTCGTTTTCAGAGTTCACTTTGGCAGTAGTGATGATAAAAGCTTACCCTTGTTGCCTTTAAGGTTATTGGTTACCTCCAAAACCCCTTGTCTTTGTGCACTGATTTGCAAGGTGCCCTGGTTCATTGTAGTTGAAGTAATGAACAATGTGTTGAGAGTAAAATGGAGTGTTCCTCTTCTCTATCATAGCTATGGGTTTTTCTTGTCAGTAGTTAATGGTTTGGTTCCCTTCTCTTCCAAAACTAAAGCATTTCATCATCCCCTTCAAGCAATTTTTAGGGTGCTTCTTTCCACACCATTGGCAAGTGGGGTGCAGGATCTTCTTAGCACCGTTGTATTTACCCATCAGATGACCAAAATTGAAGTCCACCTTATGATTATTATCCCCATGATACCCCTGATATTCACTAATCTTCATATTGACTTTGAGGGGACATTAAAAAATTTCCTCATAGCTGTCAAAGTCACGGATCTCCAAGGCTTTCCGCAGGCTAGGTTTTAGCCCACCAAAGAAGCAGTCAACCTTGCATTCGGGGGTAACGACAATGCTGGAGGCATATCGTGAAATCCTTATGAAGTTTTCCTTGTACACTTCGATGTATTCATCATATTTTTTCTTAAGGTCAAGGAAGACCCTTTCCATCTTTATTCGGAGGGTCCATGGAAAATATTTATCGAAAAACATCTTCCGAAAATTCTTCCATTCCAACGCATTGATCTCCTCCTCAGGCTTCGTATTTTTTATCAATTTCCACCATTAATCAGCTTCACCCTCCATACGATAAGAATCCAGGAAAACCTTATCTTTTTTGGAAAATTGAAGGATGAAGAAGATCTTTTCAATGGATTTGATCCATTGTTCAGTGATTAAGGGATCAAATGATCCATTAAAAGTAGGAGGCCTTTATCTCATGAAGCTCTTGATAGAGACTTGTTCTTTATTATGGGGGTTGAATGTTCCTATTGACCCATATTTTTATTCAATGCTTTAGTTAACTGAGAGATTATCATGACAAATTTTGTGATTCCCACTCCCATCAGATTGGGGATCTCATTAAAACATTCATCGTATTGATCTTCACATCGGTTGTTAGCCCGAGTCCTCCTATTACCGACCATTGGATGAAATAAAAGGAATGTTAGGGGTAACGCATAAAGGGTAATCCAAAGACAAAAACGGATGACTTATAATTTTATTTTATTTCATTAACTTATGAATCTATAAGATTCAATCTATGTTATCCATGGTCTACTTTCTAGCATGTATTCTTAAAATATGTTTTTTAAATTCCCAAATAATGGTTCATACTAAGCTTTTTAATTTACCAAAGAATATCCCTCATGAGTGTTGTAACCAAGAGTGCATCAAAGCCCGTTTTCATGTACCAGGATGCCCCGGGTCAAGCCTGAAACTCTATGTCGGAGTTTTCACTCCTAGGTACATTTGTGCTAGAGCCGCCTCTACCTGATCGTATCTAGATAGGAATGTATTTTCTGGATAAACCACTTACTCAATACTAACCAAAATTTATGGATATTTTTATTATACATAGTATTATCCCTAATTCATTCACTAGGGTTTTCTAATTTTAATCCCAAAAATAACAAAACCTATCCTCTGATACCAACTATGACAACCCTTCTTTTTATTACACACTTAAACCTGATTTATTACATAAAATTCACTTGATTAAACATAGAATATCGAGAGGGATAGTGTCTTTGGGGATTAGAAACATTATATAACATCTTAGAACATAAAACGCACAACATATTTATTGAAAACTTCCTTTACATGACCACTACATTCCCTCGTACTTAGCATTGCATGGGATAACCTGAGGACATGCATAGGAAAAGGGTGAGCTATAAAACCCAGCAAAGGAATAAACATGGAATAAGATGAGGAATAAAATACATTTTAGTCAATATAAATATCAATGGAGAATAAGAGAAATATGAACATAAATTCATGATAAAGCATGATAATCATAACATGGAGATGTGGCAACAACACTTCACATGGAATTAGCATGAGCCAAGGCTCATTGCACATGGAGCATGAGTAAAAAATCATTTCACATGAAGAATATTAAACCCTTGTTTCAATTTAATTAGCATGAGTCAAAACTCATTTCACATGAAGTATCATTATACTATACTTTATCCAATGCATTGGAGCGCTATTAGGGCGCACCCTTCTTAAACATTTCATTTCATGTATAAGTGTGCCACATGGATCATACAACATGGAATTAATCATCTTAATTTATTCCATGATAAAGGGGTGTGGAATAAATACATGAATCTTTATAATCAATAAGTAAATGTGCATAAAGTTGAATACCAATGATAGAGAAATGGACATGGTATTCACTACACAATGACATTGTCTTGGAAAATCGGTGCAATTTTCGCAGTGTAACGGTGTGATGTAAGAATTCATAAATATGGTTGATGAGAGAGAAAATGGTGTCTCAACATATTTACACAAAATAAAAAGTAAGGGGGTCTTATAGATGTATGTACCAAAATATTTAATGGAATTTAGATTCATAATACAAAATAATTGCTTGAATGTAAATGAGGAGAGAGAAATTCCTTAAGGAATTTTAGCATAGTAACGGGTGTACATGGAAGGCATTGTTGAGAGATAAAGGGGTCTCCCATCATTCAGACATAAATAGTAAAGTATGGGGGAGGTGAGAAATCATACCCCAATATTTTTAATTTAAAGCAAAAGGATATAACAATATAAAGAAACACTGACAAAATTTAGAAAGGAAGAAATCACTTACTTGGAAGCGTGATCCCAAAAGTTTGGGAGATGATTGAGAGGGGATACTTGGGATCTTGGGGCCCCTTAAGAGTATTATAGAGAGAGGAGTTCAGGGGTTGGTCTAACTCCAAAGTCTTTGAGTGAGGATGAAGTGGGAGCATGGGTGGGTTTATAAAGGAAATGAGAGGGAATTCTTTATTATTTAGGTTTGGGACACCACATATTAAACTAATCAAAACCACAAACCAACCCATGGTTTTTTCCCATGGTTTTTTCCAAAGGGGAGTGGAAAATAATATTTTTTTAAGTTCAATGGCCGAACTTATTAAAATAATAGGGTTGCATATGTGGAGGTGAGTCACACTCTCAAGGAAATCAATTTAAAAAAACTTAAATGTTTTATAGGTCTTGAAGGGGCCACTAAAGCATTGTAAAATGAATCTAAAAAAAATAAAATCACATTATTTTAATTTTAAAACATTTATTTTCCGAAAATAATGTTTAAAGTATTTTATTACATCACTATTGGGTCATTATGATGTCATAAAACACATTATATATTTAAACGGTATTTAATTTTTACCCAAAAAATCAATTGTCTCAAAAAATTATGAAAAACTAAACACTAGATAAATTCGACATATTGATTCCAAAAATAGTATTCCTTTTATCTAAATAATTTTTTAAATATGTGAATTTTCACTTTTAAAATAAAAACAGACATTTATCAAAAATTCATGGGTTTTTCAAAGACAACTTTCAAACCTTAATAAAAAATTACAATTGCATTCATAAAAATTATATGATAATTTATACTTAATAAAAGTAATTTAATAATAATAATAATAATTTATTAAAATATAATTTAATATAAAAATCCATTGATTTATCAAAATAGATTCCTTAGTTGAAAATTAACTTAAAATACTATTTGTGCTTTAAAAACTATTTACAGAGTTACAATAATAAAATTAATGTATATTCATTATTATATAAAAAAATAATGCACATAATCATAGTGTTAGGGTCTTATTACATAACCCCTTATAACACTCGCATAAGACCTTAGGGTAAGGTGCACGATGGTGACAGACTCTTGGGGTGGCTCGGATAACATCGCTCGAGTAGTAATCTCTATCAACTTTCACTTATCCTATAGGCGGTTCTGCTCAAGCTTAACATATTCATACTCAGCTTGGGCTTCGTCAAGAGAAAATCCCAATGAAACCACCTCATTTTCAGGCTCCGACAAATGGGCTCCGTATAGGGAAAGTCTACTGGATGAGGTCATCCCTTCCTTTGTCTGAGTAAATTTTATTTTTTTAAAACCCTATATTTATACTAATCATGTGATCACTGTTCAACGACTATATTAGCAACGATCAAAATTCTTAACAGTATTTTAAAATCCAAAACATAAAACAAAATAAGTCTATATGTTTTAAATAACCATAAGAATACATTTAAATAGACCAAGAAGAATTTTCCTTAATGAATTTTTGGGTCATTACACATCACTACCACAAAAACAGTTTTTCGCAGCGCCCCCCTTTATCAGTGCTTGCTTAATAGCACTGATAAAGGGGGGCCTTTATCAGCGCTTTTTTTAGCGCTGATAAAGGGTCGGCTTCAAAAAAAAATTAAAAATATATTAATATATAAATATAGTTATATTTTTATATAAATATAATATATAATTTTTAAATATATTTTAGATAAGTATAAAACATTTACACTTATTATACTTAATATTTAAGATATTTAGTGAAAATGACTTCTTAAAAAATTAAAAAAAATATTTTTAATTAATATTTTGATAATAATTATGGAGTAATAGTCATTTAATAACAATTTGAGGACTAAAAGAATTAAAAAAATAAAAAAAAAAGATCCAAAATATGTTGAAAACGCAACTCAAACTTCAAACGGCCATAACTTTTGATCCGGGTGTCCGTTTGAGCTCTACCACATATCAAATCGAAGCTTGCGACGAGCTCTACGTCGCAATGACTCTGGGGGACCACAGTAAAGCGTTTTTAGAGGCCAAAAGAGGCCCAGAAGGCCTCCAAAACTGAGTTTTTTGTCGAGGTACCCAGATTTTTTAACATTTTGTGGATTTTCAAACTCGTTTAAGGGGGTATTATTGGCTTTTCTTGGTGGGGACTAAATTTATTCCAAGGTATTACATTAATATTGATATTATGTCTTTTAAATTTCATCCTTTTTTATAATGAACTGCTATTTATAATCAAATATATAACTATATGTACATATTTTTCATATATTCGCACCTAAAAATTAAATTTTTTAAATAAATAATTAAACATATTTACATATAAAATATATTAGCTTTATCTAAATAATAAATAATATCCATTTTATTTAAAATACCAATATATGAATATTTATATACCTATATATTAATCTAAATATATATATATATATTAATCTAACTATATATATATTAATCTAATAACTATATATATATTAATATAACTACATATATATATATTAGTATTACTATAAATATATATATTAATATCACCATAAATATATATATTAATATCACTATATATATATTAATATAACTATATAAATATATATTCATATAACTATATATATGTTAATATAACTATATATATGTTAATATAACTATATATATGTTAATATAACTATATATTAAAATAAATATATATTACTATACGAATAAATATAACTAAATATATATATATATATAGATATAGATATATATTAATACCACTATATATATATATTAATATTACTATATATATTATAATATAACTATATATATATATATTATAATATAACTATATATATATATATATATTAATATAAATATATATTACTATACGAATAAATATAACTAAATATATATATATAGAGATATCATGAATTGGAAAGAAAATCAAAATAGAGTAGTGGTAAGGGCTTAGGCGCGCAGGGGGGAGGTCTCGAGTTCAAATCCTGGTGGAGGCAGGGGTGCGCGCGCATGGGGAATATTGGAGCAAGCGTTGTTAAAGGGTGGTGGGGGTGCGTGGGGTGCGTGGGGTGTTGTATAGGGGCCGAAAAGTGCTGTAAAGGGGGGGGGGGGTTCAAGCGCTATAAAAGCCCCCCCCCCCCCGATTGGCAGTATTTTTCAAATTTTTTTAACTTTTATCAGCACTTTTTTAAAAGCGCTTTTTTTGAGCGCTGATAAAGGGGTCCTATATCAGTGCTTTTCGGAGCGCTAATAAAGGGGACCCCCCCCCCCCTTTATCTATGCTGGCTTTATCAGTGCTTTTCTAGTGCTGATAAAGGCCATTTTTAGCACTAATAAAGGCCGTGTTTGTAGTAGTGCATTATCTCTCTCATATAGGTATCACATATCATCTCTATATCTATTTTCAAATTTAGAATTACCATTTCTAGTTTAAGATATGATTAATGATCTATACATTTTTTGTGGATGTTGTTGGTCTAATGATTCCAAAATATGTTCTCTTCTCTTCTAACATAAGGATATATGTGGTCTAATTTCTTTATGATTGATAAAGAATATCATTTATCATATATAAGTTCATTAATAAATTTTTATCCTTTTTTTGTTAGGGATCCCATCTGATTGAATGTGACATTAGCGGTACAATTTTTACTTATTCTCATTAGTTTATATCAAATCCCCTTAATAGATACAAAATCTATATTCCTAAATTAATCTCTAGAAATTATTTTTTTACCATGTAATTAAATAATAAATGATCTATCATTTCCAAAATAGAATATTCTGGCCACTTGTACATTTATTCATTAATGGGGTGAGTGACATTAGGTTACATGAAGATTTTTCTGATAGAGAACAGGGTTGTAATTTAATTTTGGAAGTTATGAATCAACCAATTTAGCAAGGTGTCATCTATAATTTGATTCTCACTTGTATTTTCTTTCACTTTATATTGAAATCGAAATGGATTTTTATTGTTGATCATGTCTCATTTGGAATTTTATTTTTTCTATGACCTGTTTAGTTTGATGATTTATTAGAGATAGATTTTTTATTAACAGGGAATTCCAATGTAAGGATGAACTATGTTTAATTGTTGTTAGATTACAATGAATTATTACTATTATTATCTAATGGAAATATCATTCCTATATGTTTATTATTTTTTTACTATGTAAATAGTCTCAATATTATGGAAATAAGAAATGAAAAAATAGCCTTGGGTTAGATTGAATCGGTTATCGTTTTGGTGGTAGAACAAGTTAGTTTGTTATAAAATTGTAATAAAGTGACCTCTTGATATTTTGGTATGTCATGGTAGTATGCTGAGTGGGATTTTTTGAACTTAAAAGATAGGTTAGGTGTAGGTTCTTGATCACCGCCATTCAAGATGAGACTTTAGTTGGCTTGGGAAGTCAGGATTTGACATTAGAGTCCTGATTCTATTTTTATCATTTTGATGATGGTATTTTGATGTCAATGGTGTTACATAAAATAATTTGGTGGTTTACTTTGGTTTTTGTATGAGAGTATAAGGTAGACCTATTTCCATGGTTAGATCACATGTTCTCAAAATTTGTGTGGATCCCATAAAAATGGTCCAAATAAATTATCAAAGGTGGTTACATACTTGGCACATGGTTAGCCAATCCATCTGGTGAAACCATACACAACTTTTCAACCCTTACAGATTCATTTTTTATACATATATTTCTTTTCAATTGGTCCTAAAGTGGTTTATAATTATATTAAATGGACTAATGATGGGTTTTATGATGTTTTGATGATGTTGGATAGGATATATTGCATTTCTTGAGTTTTTTATTTTTTGTTATTATTGGTCATTAAATGCAATTTTGTGTGTGAGAAGGGTTTCTTGTTATGGTTTTATTTTAAAATTATTTTTCGGTTGTTTATATAAAACGGATTTTTAAACTATTGTAATATGTCTTCAATAGTGGTTAGATTCAAAATGAAAATTAAGGAAATGTTTTGATAGGAAAATATAATATTATAGAAATATATCCAAATAGAAATGGGTTTTTTGAATTGAATTGGTTTTATAATTAAGATCATGGGATTCTTTTTGGGAAATTAAACAAATCATTATGATGTTGTGGTGGGGTTTTTATTTATTTTGAGTGGGGGGTTTAAATTTAGTGTAAATGATTTGATAATTTCTTGGTAGGTAAGTATGAAATTTATGTTCTGACATGGATATTTTTGTAATTTTAAGAATTATGTGGAGTGTATTAAAACATGTTTAACTTTTTCAAATGGTATTTTAGACTTTTTTAAAAAATATTGATTGTAATGAAACAAATTTTTCATTGTAAACTACTTTGGAGGATTAGTTTATTTTGTTTAAATCCATTGGTTTTAAATTGAATTTAGTTTTAGAGATGTATCCCATAGGCGGTTTGAACCCGTGCCATGTGATATACAAAATATTCCTTCTAGAAAGGTTATAATAGAATGTAGAAATTATGTTTCTAATGATGAAACTTATGGTGATTAATCTTTTCGTTTAAGTGTAACTATTTATGTGATTGACATTTCCATAACATTGAATAGAGTGGTAGACCCAGGACATCGAGTGTTTTTGGAAATTTTTACTCATCACCCATATTCTATTGTTCTGATTAGGTTTAATTTATCCACTCATAACTCATAGAGTGATAATTTCATTAGGGGAGGTTTTTCATTTATACCTCAGACTAATTGTTCTTGGATTTGGCATATTACAGTATTAAAAATGATTCGGAGGGAGTTTTTGATGTATTCATGAATCAGGTGATCATTTATTTTTGGATTAATACTCCAAGAATTGAGAGAAGGTTTATTTTTTCAAGTATTTGTAAATTGGTTCATTCCTTGTGTGTATCTAGAACACCCCATGATTTTAGAATGCATTTTATTTTGAATAAATACTATGTTATATAGCTTTTACCCCAAACAACACCTAATGAAAAGGAATCACGATATAATATAGGGATATTATTATTTAAAAGTGGAAATTATCCCCTAATAATTAGATTAGAGGAAGTGAATAATGAGAAAATATAAAACATCTACAAAATATTTCCATAATGAAAAATAATTTATGAATTCCTATTAAATAAGTACACAATTTTAAATTTTAAAAATAATATTAATGTATAGTAAAATAATAATTTTTCAAATTATTATATTTTTCTAAATTATGTATCTTGATGAGTAAAAAAATATAATTTTGATTAATATTTTTGGAATAAAATATAAAAAATTAATAATAATGCATATATTGATTTTTAATTGGATAGAATTCAAGTTAAATCATTTAATGGTGAAAATAGCTATTTATCATAAAACATTTTTTATATGGAAGATGCATTTTTATATTATTAAATTATATTAATAATTATTTATGATTAATTTTAATCTAATTTATATTTACATTATTCAATAATATAAATTATATTTATTTAATTATTTTTACTCTAAATTGAATTTGAATGAAATCAACTTTATGCTTAAAAATACATTTTTCTCTAAAAATGGATTTTACACGATTTGTAAGTTGATATTAGAATTAATTTTTGAGGATTATAGGAATTTTTTATTGTAAAATGGATTCCATATTTTGAATCAGAATTATTAATATTATTTAATACATTCTACTTTTTCGGTTATAAGGATTAGTAACCATAGTAAAAGTTTAAGACCTCATTAAAGGGTAAATTTGGTTTAAAAGGGTTAACAATAGGGAATAAATCTTCAAAATATCTCAAACACATTCCTAAATCTCATTGGATGTCTGTATTTCACCCCCCCCCCTCCATCATAACATATAAAATATGGCATTTTTTCACTTTCTTGTTATTATGACCTTAATATTTTTTTAAGTAGAGAATATTTAAAAATGTCACTCTATTTTACTTAAGTATGTTTTACGTTAAAAAGTATTTAATTACTTTTTAAAAAAATAATAAAAACCACATAATTAGTTATGTGAATGGGAAATATTATATAGTATATAAAAATCTACACTTATATTACACTTTCACTATTTTAATGACATTATTCATCCTTAATATCTAAGTATTTTGTTACCACAATTAATGATAAAAGGATTAACAAAGGGATTAAACAGTGAGATGAGGTTAAAAATGCCAGTTCAACTCATTAATAAAAAAATTATAGAATGTATTATGATGTTATTGAATATATATTTTAATATTTAAAACATTTTATCCATTTTACATGAGTTATAAACATATAATATATTAATTTTTTACTATTTATAATATTTACACCCACTTCAGTTATAAAAGGGGACCTCGTTTTCATTCTCCTACAAACATTATTGAGTTAAATAGATTAAAAAACTAAACATAAATTGTAGAAACTTCCTTATTTAAATACTAGAGATGATTTTATTCTTAAATTACTAACCCAAGGGTCCAAAACAAGAGATCCATAGTAGTTTTCTCAAAGAAGTGGTAAAATTATATATTTAACCATTCTCTATTTATCATGTAAAATAGTTATTTATTCACTAAACCCTCTTAATTTTATATCTTATTCTAATCCATTGAAATATAATTTAATAATTTTTTTAAAATAATTTTTTTTCAAACCATCTTTATTGAACTAAAAAAAGAAAACCCCATTTGAATGACGGGAAGAGAAGGAACCCATTTCATAACCAGTAGGCCCAAAGGCACAAATGCCTAGAAGATCATGTTATGAAGGAATTGACATGTCCCCACATGACTAATATGAATCATACATCATGGAAATTTCCATTTAAACATCACATCCTCATACCCCATCCATACAATACACATGTGATTCCAATCATGGATGATGTGTCTCTCCCGCCAAGAAGTTAAATTGTGATGGTCCCAAAAAACATAGAAGAAAACCCCTCCATCCATCATTGTCATATGGGGGGAGGACTATATTACATGTTCCATTACACATATATCTATTTTAATCCACCCACACCACATTTCATGTGAGGATCTTCATGCACTATCAACCAGATGATCCACATAATCAAACTAAAAAAAATATGCATAATGATCAATGGTAGGTTTCCCATCCATCCACCGGTGAGGATAGATGGTTAAATTATGGGTTTCGACACACCCATGCACATTTTCAGGCCACCCACTCAGCAACACCTTCATGGAGTTTTATCACCTTCCAAATGTGCCAAGGAAAAACACAGGTCCCATAAAGGCATCTATAACCAATTAAACACATAGTCCTAGAACCAAAGAAAAATCAATGTGGGTTCTTCCTAAACCACAATTGAAAAGGAAGATGCATGATGTAATTAAAAATGATCCCATCACCTTTAACTCAATAAAATTAATAGTAAAAATATATAAGAAGAACCTAAATAGATACCACATGACCACACCTGAGGTGCATTAACTCCCAATGTTATTCATAATGTTATTGTTGATGATAGTCGTCCCAATTCTAGATCCACCCCTAAGAACCCACATGACCCCCAATCACCAACCAACCATATCCCTCCATCCATCACTGAAGAAGATCCAACGGCACACAAAAAGTCTCAAATGGGACCATGTAAATGATCATGACCCAACATCCTATTCCATGAGGCCTATAATGCTGACATCACAATAAAAATGACCAGATATAGCACATGAACAAACTAGGAGAAAATGAGTCCCACTGAGCACCACTACACAAGTGATGGATCCACCACCATCAACACAGTATGTTCAAAGATCATCAGGGTTGATAAAACATCGAGGGAGAATCTTTCAAAAAAAATTAGTTACGATGAACGATTGACAAAAAACATGAGATGGGGGTAGGAAGAGGTATCAATGATGATCTATTGACTAAAGCCTCATCAAATCCTCCTCCGACTAATCCTAATTCATAGTGGATGAGGTGATAAGGGGAGGAATAATATTTCATATTTTTTTAGTAGATTATTGTAAAACCCTAAGATAGGGAGTTTTCATGTCAATCGTGTATAGAACCATAAATTAAATGTAAAGATGATTCAGTAGTACATAATGAAATCTCAGTACATGAAGAAGTTTTATGGATATAAAAAAATAAAGATATCTAAAAACCATATTAACCTAGTGATTTTAGTGAAATTATTGAACTAAAATGTTATTTTGTTAGTATAATAATAATTATATATTTATAACCAATCAAAATGGGAAATTAAAATGTCATTGTGCATATGTATGAACTAACAACTCTATGATAGACATATGTTTTTCATCACTACCTATCTGGGTTGGTAATATTAATGGATTTAATGAATATAAAATATTTTTATAAAACAATTATGATTATTTATTAATAAAATCATATCTACCCTCTAACTTTCCCATTCATTGTAATATTATAACATAACTCATGTGTATGTTTGGATTACAACCTACACGAAACAATGTGATTCTTTTTTCATTTTTTGATATATGGATGATCATAAAGATAGATTTAATGAATATATATGATATATATAAAATATGTGCTACAATTATGAATTTGGAAAGGATAATTACTATTTAACATTATTTTTTCTATCTATTGAAGTGTTAAAATTCCACTTTTACATATATACAGACCACCGTCTCTACGAATTGATGTACTTCATTTTTCACCACCAAATTATATAAATAGTTTTAAAAGTTTATATAATGAATAAATTTAATTCTTATTACATGACTAATATTCTGAAAGTAAGGAATGAATGAACATGGTCAAAGGACCAGGAACACCATATCAAATCATGCATGAAAAATAGAAAATTTAACAATTAGAACAATAATGTTACTAGTGATCTATTAATAAAAGTATGATAAGATGTTATGAGTGACTAATATTTTGTATGATCATAATTAATATTATTATGGTATAGATTTTTAATAAATATAAATTTATTATATAGGTTTTTAAGAGTTTATACAAATATTTAAATAACTTGAGGTAAGGGATTGTCATCTCACATTTATTTCTGTAATACTTAAGTCATATTTGAAACTTATTTCTTTTTTTAGGTTTATATACTATCAACAATGTATTTTAGAAATATTATCATTAAAATTATTTGTACTTACAAAACTATCAAAGATTAGCACTTTTATTAGGTTTTGATTCATATATTACCAAAACCAAAAGGCTTCTTCATCTCAATATTGTTTTATTTAGACATATTTCTTATTATATACCTATTTCAATTTATGTGGTGTATATACAACCCCATTGATATGTTATATGATAAATATATTTATATTGTCGTTATTTAAATTTATATTTGATGTTATTTATGTTAATGGGGTTTTTATTCAAATGGTGCCAAAGTTGTAAGGGTTTATGTTGAAATATCATTTTTAATTGGGATTTATTAGGCTTGAATATCTATTAAAGAAACATTATTATATTTATCCCTTGAATATGATCTACTTTTTCTCCTATATTTTTTTTGTTATTTTCATTTTACATTCATTCTAATATATTTTTACTTAAAAAATAAGAATTTTTTTGAGAAAAGTCAACCTTATTTCTTCTTTAGTTGGTGAACTTTTCTTCCTTGTCCCTATTCTATAAAATGTTTTGAAGAATTTTATTTTCAATGATCCAATTATTATTTAATTTCACTTCAATCCTTATTTTAATTTATTTTAAATGTTTTAAAAAATAATTTTTATAATGTTTTATAAATAGGTTATTCATGAATCATTACAAAAAATGTGAAAGTGATATTTTATTGTTTACTGAATGAATATATTTTACCATCGCTGTGATTTAAATATTTTTTACATGTTTCCATTTTTATTTTCAAAGAAATTAATTTTCTCTATATTCTAGTAATTTATAGTTTTAGTGATACTAAAAGAAAAAGTATATTTTTCATATTTTCAAATAAATTTTCAAAATACCTTTTAAATTTATTATTAATCTATGTAAAAACCCCTTAACAATTGTTATACTTCACTAAAAATATGATCTTATAATACCTTCCATGTTCTTTCTTCAGATATCTTATAATGATAATATTTTTTAACAATGATTCTATGAAACCCACTACTTTTTGACACGTTAATTTTATTATGATGGAATAATTATGATCCATGTTCCTTTTACATGGGTTAATGAAGTTATAAAGGAAAATATGCTTGTTTATATGAGTTTTGTGATGAAATTAAATCTCTATATACATTATTTATGTTATTGTTCTTAGACATTATTTATATGATGGTTGAGCCCAATATATCACAAGATGACAGATAAGACTAATATAACTCATGATGAAATTTGATCTTGATATAGATCTCTAATAAAATGGGTAAAATTGTGGAGTTAACAAGATGGATATTAATACTATGAGATGATAGAGTTTACTGAATATATATATATATATATAATAATTAATAATAAATTTTAATGGATATACGTTAATCTTAAGAGATGAGAGAGTTTACATAATATAAGTAACTCTTTATAGATGATGTAGTAAGATAGATGGAAGTTACTACTAAGAGGTGGTTATAATTATTTGGCTTAGGTTATTCCATATTTAAATCATGATAACCAAAGGAACCAAAAACAATTATCAATGTTTTCTTTGTGATTTAATGGTTCTTATGAACAATATTTATTTGACAAGGTTCTTGATTATTGTCTCATGTTACCCTTGTCTTATATTAAAGCTTTATGCCATGAATCTTGTTTTATGATGTGAGTATTGAATGGTATTAATTCTATTATGATGTACTCTTTCATTGTGATTATGATCTCATAGACATATTCTTATATTATTCTTACATATGATCATCTGTGGATATATTCTTTTCTTACCCTTACTATGAATATAAGCTCACCCTTTCATATATTTCCATTTTTTAAGGTTATGAAAAATGATATTGTGTATGATATTTCTAAAAGGGTGTCATGTGTGATGAATTTTGTGGGATATGATCATGTATTCTTTTGGTATAAAAAAATATAGGGGTTTTTTCTAATTCTATAAAACTCTCAACATAAAAGTGATTTGGTATATAAGTGAATCAATTTTGGATTTTGATGTTTTAAATATGGATGGTTAAAACTAAGTTTCACTTGTTCATATAAAATCCACAATTGTAAAGAGAATGTTTTTAGCACTGGATTCAAGTGTACAGGTCTAGAGATATCTTAGTTTTCATAATAGTATGGTTTAAATAACTTTATAGATTAGGATTCTTTCATATGAATATGTAATTTAACGTTATAGATGTAAAAAAATTTAATTTTGGGTACTTTTACCTTGTTTTTTATACTTTCAAGTTATTTGATTATCGGTATATGATTTGTGAGTTTTTAGATGGTTTTAGAGAGTTTTGGAAGTTTTTAAAGTGGTTCAAAATTTGATAACTGTTAGTAGAACCCATAAAATATATTTATGAAACTATTAAAGGTGATACTGGAATTTATTTGGTAGGAAAATAGTTTTTCAGAACCATGTTCATTCCAGGTGCAACTGTGTGATAGGAGATGTAGGTAAAATAAAGGATGGTGCATGGTTTTCCAAACCATGTGAGCCAAATATAGGAGTATTTTTCCTCAAAATAAAGCACAGTGTGGTTTGTGTATGGTTTTCCAAATTGTGTGGCCTAACCATGTGGCTACATGGGTTATATCTAGTTTTAGGTGCACCGTTGGCGAACGGTTTGTAAAACTGTGTGCCCTAACCATGTGTTGTATATTTAATGCTTGAAAAATTGTTATTTAATTCTTATTAAGTCCCTAAAAATATTATTAATATCATATTATTCCAAATCCTCAAACTCATCTCCTCCCATGGGCTCCCAAGATAATTCCTTTCACCTAGGAGTTGAATTTTAGATGAATTATTATACATTAGAGATCAGAAATCATTATAAACTCTATGTATACCTTTTCCTCTTAGATATATCCTTATCCTATCAATAATATCCATATATTTAGTTCATTGTAGATTTATATATCTTTTATGAATTGAATCAAGGTGGGAACTTGTTGTATCTATTGAAGGAAAGGTGTTGTGAGCTCGGATCATGGTGTTCTAAGTATCGCCCTTTGCATTCTTCATCTGTTGAGAGATAAGTGACTTATCTCTAATTTATAATTATTATAGAACATTAATTATTAATTCTATTAAATGGGTTTTCTTTTAATTTACATGGAAATCTTGTGTGATTTCATGCAACATTTTTTATTGTGTTTTGGAAATATGGAAAATTGGATGGATTTTGGAAAAAAAACCTTTCATATAATTTTAAAATTATTATTCTGAAATTATATTATAGTTTTGATGCATGAATTTTTTTTGATTAAAATATTTCAAAAGATTATTTTTTTATGTGGATTTATTGTCATAGAATTTAGAATAATTGGGTTAGAGTGTGTTCAAAGTGGACGGGTTGTAGTCGTAAGTTTCATCATCAAAGTAAGATGGCTTATGGTCATAGAGTACCACCATCAATGGTAACACCAGTATTTAGTATATGGATGGATGTGGGTGTTTTTTTGTGAGTTAAAATGGAAATGGTTATTCCAATTATGAATGGATGTAAATGTTCTTTCTTATGGTTTCCTCACATGGTTTTCACATATGGATCTATAAAAATATTTACAAGTTTTCAAAAATGTTTTTTATAAATTGTGCTAAACAGTTCCTATCCTAGTGGGGTGTGATGGGAAATATTTGGGTAAATCTTAAAATTTTTATACTCACCCCCTTATTGGGAACATTTCTTTATTTTTAGGTATCATCAATTAGGACACGGATAAAGGAAATGTATCTTATTTGTCTTATAATTCATCTCGATATCATTGGATTTTCTAGCAGTTTTCTAGTCTAGATCTTGATCTAGTTGTGTTGAGGATTATTTTACCATGTTTTCTATAAGTCTTGCGGTCTTTTTTTTTTTGGCAGTTACTTTTCCTTGTTCCATATTCACTCTGATATTATTGCACTGGTTTTATAATTGGGGTTATTTTTCCTATACTCATTAATAATATAAAAGAATTGTATATCTATGTTTTATGTTGTAAGTTTTTAATCATTAAAAAGTAAAAATCATCCACCAATGTTTTCTTAATACCTTGGAATTTACTTCCAATGTTTGGTGTCTTGTGTATGTCACTTAATGTTACTGGTGCTCTTTCTCTTCATAATTCAATGAGTTGGGGTAAGATGTTACAAATTGTATCAGTCTTCGATAGTTTTTCTATAAATTGGGATGGTATTAAGTATATTTAAATGTTATAACATGAAATTCATAGCTTAAAAATCTATATATTACCTTTTTATGTTGAACGTCAAGTTACCAAAATGTCTGATTACTAAAGTGTTCTAAAGAACTTCTACATGAATTTTTATCTCATCATCATGGGATTAGCCGATGAGTGTTACATATATATAATTTATAGAAATACTTCCAACTATGACTATATTATTCATTTTTATTTTAATGATCGATATTTATTGTTAAAATGGTATATTTTAGGAAATTATAGGGTTTATACTAGTTATTTATGGTGATTTGGGATTTTCTAAGACTTTAGTTGCTAGTGAGTGACAACTAAATGGGTTTTTATGGTTATAGAGAATGAGACATAGTAAATGTTTTAAAAATTAGTAAGAATATCTATAGAAAATGTGGTCTCACTTGACCCCCAGGTGAAAAAAACTTGTTTAGAGCATCGTTCATGCCTTTCAAGCTGTTGATAGAGGAAATAGGAATAATTAACATTGAAAATTGGACCACTCTCTCCACTTTCATAAATAGAATCCACCAATATCTTGGGTATGTTATGAGCCTAAAAATAAGCAATCATGACTTAATATAATAAATATCATCCTCAAATTCATGGTTACACCGATTCATTTGAAAGTTAAGTTATCATCTTATACGCTAGAATATCTTACACACTAGTGGTGGGATTTCTCTATCCAAGATAAATTACACCAAGGAATTACATGAGATAAGTATAATAATTTTTCAAAAAAATCAACCCTCACACTATCAAAATTGAAATAAAAATGTATTTCTTCTGATTAAGGATGGAAAATATATCTATGATAGTGTATGTAGTAAAGAATATAAACTTAGTCTTCTTTTCATATGATGTATCTTCTAGTGTATCCTTGAAGGAACACATCATTTAGGCTTAGTATGACAATATATTCAATATAATATATATTTTTATTATAGATTATATAGATATGGTAAATAGGTAAACATAAATGGAAGGATATATTTCTATAAATCTTGTTGGGGGAGTATGTCAATCACCACATGAATGGGTGGGAACTAAAATGAAGGGAATATGTAGAAGAGGGACACCTACATTCAAGGTCATGGACCATCTCAAAAATTAGACAATGGGATTTTTTAATTTCCCTGTATGAACCAATAAAAATAATGGATTCTTCCGATGTGGTTCTACTTTTAATAAGAAGCAATACTATACATAACCTCCTAGAGCATGTCAAAACTATAATTATATGGGAAATTTAAAATGTTATTTTCATAGTACTACAAAGTCCAATTTTGGATATATATCTCTTATTTTGTAGACATCATATTATTTTATGAGATGATCCTATCAGAATAAATCATTTCCTAAAACCCAATTGGGATAGGGTGATTCTAGGAACACCACAACTGCTCAAATTATACAATCTAGTAAGGGTAAAATGAACTAAGGGGATCTACTATGAAGATTTATGGTGATATAAAAATGATCATGGATTATAAATCTATACCTTCAATGGTGTGACTTATGATTCTTTTGAATTATTCCCTTAAAATATCCTTTTTGTATACCATTACTTCTTATTGGATCATAATGGTCTACATGCTTAGTTGATTCCTTCTATTTTAACAATTCAAACATCTCTCATCCAATGGGATTGTTGAGATTTTAAGTGTCTAGTGTGTTTGATATCTATTGATGGGTATGAAATGATTTTTTATTTCTATATTATTAATATAGATATATATCAACTAAATTTTTGGATGGATAGGTTAACATTATTCAAGGCCCACATCGAATTTTATGCTCGGAAGGTTAGTTTGACATCATGAAATATCATTAATCATCTCTTTAGAGGATATTATGAAGTGAATAAAAGTTGAAAGGGACCTTTTGAACTGGTGGTTTGGACTATCTATTATTAGTTTTTAGTGGTTAATTTGGAACTTATTAAGGAAATTTTTAAAACATTTTTTCTAACCATCATTGACTGATTTCCCTAATGGATTTCCATGTGTTTTCTATTAGTTTCCACCCAAATGATAAGTGTAATTTATGATTAATATCCTTGCAATGAAAATTCCTATTTTAATGTCCTCTTATAGGATGAAACTTATAGAATTAAATAAAATTTAAAGTTTATATATAAGAGTTGGAAAGAAAAGAGTTCATTTGACTGAGCACATCCTCGTGGGTAGAAATAGTTCTTTTTGTAAAGAAGTTGGATGGAACTTTTATTCTTTGGGGGGATAATATTTATCTTAACCATGTTATGATAAATAATCGGTAAATTATTCCATGAATTGGAAACATTTTTTATCAATTAAATGGATTTTCATGGTTCTCTATGATTGATTTACGATTGTTGCATCACCAAATATGAGTTCAAAAAGAGGATATTCCGAAAATAGTCTTCAAAAGTCATTATGGGTACTTTGAATAAGTGTTCATTTCCTTTTGTCTTAAGATTCATTATCAGTGATTATGGAATTGATAAATTGGATCATTCAAAGATATCTTGATTCCTTTGAAGTGGTGTTCGTTAATGATATTATAGTACATTCTAGGACTAAGACTAATTATAAACAAAACATGGCCTTAGTGTTGGGTATCTTGTAGGAATTTCACCTTAAATATATTCTTTAATAGTTTTATTTCTAAATACAACATGTATGTTTTCTTGCCCGTGTTTTTTTTTTAAAAAGGATTTTATGTTGATCCTGAAAATATAATGGATGTTTCATCTTGGAAAACTCTAAAAAAAAATTAGACACACATTTTACATAGTATAATAGGATATTATATATTCTTTTTTGTGATTTTTAACACCCTTATTTATCATTGAAGTCATTGAAAAGGAATGTTCTTCCTTTATAATGGAAATATGAGTGCCTAATATCATTTTAAGAACTTTATTATTTCCTTATAAAAAACATATCCATACATTTACAGCGTCAGGAAACATTATTTAGTCTATTATGGTGCATATGGATCTGGGTTGGGTTGTGTTCTCATGTAGGGATAAAATTTGGTTTCATATAGATCATGAATGTTATGGGTGAAAGAGAAGAACTACCTGGCTTGCTTATCCCAACTGAGACGCAATTGGAAGGAATGAATAAAATCAATCCACAATCAACCCTTTAATTCTAGAACCTTATTGAATGGAAATCCGTTAACTAAAGCATTGAGTTTATTTTTATACCACTAAATCCATGTTAAATGTTATCAAACCTTGGATCTTTGATGTCGATTTACTATGCATGATTCATCCAGAGATAGAATGTCTCTGAATATGCTACATCACCATAAGGGGATACAATTCATATCCCTAGGAAACCTGTACTCACCTCCACTATATAAGGAAATAATTCCTAGTATCAACCAAAAATATTATAAATATAATATTGTTATGGGCGTCTTACAACACAATTCATGTGTAATCCAATTTGATGTTGGATTCCAAGGTCTCATCCAATATATAGTCATGAAATTGGGATCATATAATCCCTATGGGGGTGACCCTTAGGTGATATATAAGGAATACTCTCTAGATCCAAGATAACAACTCAACAACCATTCAATAACTCACTCAACAAACATTCCCTAGGCAAGTCTGGGAAATGTAGTAATGCTTCATCGACCCAAATATGAAGAGTACCCTAGGCATCAATCAATTAGATCATCAAGAATTCTCAAGGATGACATAAGTATCCCTTGCTTAATGAAATGTGTCCACCCAGTAACCTATGATGTCACCTAGATCCTAAAGAGCTAAAAATATAGTGGACGAGAGTAAAAAATGAATTATTCTAATGTAAAAATGATTACCTCTTTTGTAATCTCTGAGCAGTGAGGAATCCTAGTGAAAAAATGGACTTCCATTAATAGTTACATTAAATCAATAAATATCATATTCCATACCCTAGGAAGTACATATGGTCACCACCCTTAAAGAATCACATTATATTAGGCCCTATCGTCTGAGTACCTAGATGCAAGTCTAGTAATGAAAACTAAATCAATAATTACTGAGTGAAATGGATAAATAAAATAGTGATTTTGTACAAACATTAAAACCCATAACTACTACCACAACACCTTGAGAACACATGTTTGTTATGGGTTCTAAGGCAACACTCGCTACCATCCCTACCCAAATAATGTAGCAGCTGAGGGTTGGTCAGTTACTAGGGCACTTATGTGATAATCAGTGAAATCATGAAATTTTTTATTTATATAACCCTACATATTGTTAGTATATTGGTGGGTGGGGTTTATTTTCCATGTGGAAGGCTGAATTTTTATATAGGTGACCAAAACATGATAAAACAACAAAAGAAAACTGAAAAAAAAAACACCAAATGAATTGTAGTGGGTGAAAGTAAAGTCTAAACTAGAATATGCGAGGATACAATGAGAATAATAAAAGGGAGAGAAAATCAAAAGTTAAGTTAGGGGAATTGAATAGGAATAGACTGATTGAAATTTCATTACACCTAAATAAAACTAATCAAAGAATTGTTAGGGTTGTGTGAATTGGAATAAAATTTCTAATCATCGTTAGATAAATCAATCTCCCAAACAATCTATCTCAGGGAAAATTGTAACACCCCAAGCTTTCATGATACACTTCACTTTCAATAATACAATAGCTTGCATTGTACGCAAGTTCGAGATTCTAACACACCGCGACCAATAAAAGTAGCCCTTATGAATAGTAATAGCCAATTTTTTAAATTATATAAATTTTATATTTCAAAATGGACTTCATTTTTGTATTTGAAATATCGAAATTATCCTAAGTTGAATTTTTTGAAATTTTCTGAGAACTTCCAATTTTCTATGAATAGAAAAAATACTTAAAAACAACTTTTTTAATAAAAATAATTTATAATGATAAATTATACTATTTAATGGTTTTAAAGTATAATTAGAATATATTTTTACCCTTTTATCCAATGGTGGTCATTAGAATTAAGTTCAATTTGAAATTGGACATAAACAATTGACAATCTTTTGATATATATTGTTTATTAAAAACACGCTATTTGTTGTGACAGCGAGAATTAATTATTAAATTTTTTAATTCAACTTATATCTTTTGAATTTTGTAAAGTAGACATCATTTTTTAATTAGGAATATCAAATATATAATAGGGTGAATTTTTGGTATTTTTTTGAAAAACATCAATTTTTGATGAATAGTGAAACCACTAAGTGGTAGTTAAAAAACTAATTTTTCATTTAAATGAGACTTTACCACTTCTGTGAATTAAATTTCAAAAATCTGACATACATGGTTGTCATTAGGAAGTAAATTGTGGTTCAATGGGATGAAAATAATTTTTGTTGAGTAGTAACTTTTAAGTTTTATTAATCGCGATTAAGGGTAATTAGTGTAATTTAAGGTAATTATAATGTTATAATAATATGAAATTACCTTTACACTTGTCCTACCCTTATTGGATGAGTTATGGCCGACCAAGAAAATCTGTGGGTCAACTTGGGGACCCCATGGAGCCACTTGGGTTTGAAAATGACATTAATAACATTTTATTTAAAGTAAAAATAAAATTGTCACAAACATGTGTTGTTTTACTAAAACAATTATTACATGTGGTTATATAAGTTAAATTTTCTAATATAAATATTCATTGGAAATATAAAAATATTTCCTACATCATGGTAATTTTTTTCTAATTTTTAGACATTAAATAAATAAATTTATTTATGACACCATGATGATGCAGTGATTACCTCATTAATGAACAATTTAAATAAAATGAAAAGATAAGGTAAAATCTAAGACTTACACTTGTCAAAAACCTATTTTATGAGTATATTTAGAACCCTTATCACCTTATCCTAGAAATATATAATTTTGGGAACTTTAAAATCCGAAAATCATTATATAATAAAGTAACATTTCTTGACTTTCCAAGAGTGCCCCTCCTCTCCTCTTATAAAAGGCCCCCACCACTACCACCTTATTCACACCTTCAAAGCCATTTGTCTCAGCCAAACTCTACCCAAATACTCTCTCAACTTCCCTCTATTACTCCTAAAAGCCTCACTTTAGGAAGAAGTCTTCCCAAGGAAGCATTTGGCTCAAATCAAAAAGAGTTACCCGATTTTAAGGTAATGTCTTCTCTTATGTTCATTTGTTTTATTTTGCTTCTCCAACCCCTTAAACTCTTTTTAATAATTTCTATTGTAACAACACCAGTATCTTCAATATTCTAGGATTTTTTTATGAGAATTATTTTATTTACACTTACACACACCTTCGTCAAATGGTTAAAGAACATACTGTTTCTATGGGTGGCGAATTACTGCCGCACGAAACGATGATTGTTCAATCTTCTTTTAACATCTCTCATGGTGGCCATTATGATGACAATATTTTTATATATGATATATATTATGTTTATGTATTCCTTATTTTTATGTATTTTCATTTATGGCATACCTTTATGACTTCCATTATGGGTAAACGCGATAATTTCATTTTAGGAAGTGCGGACTACCGCCCCCTCAAAGTGATTTGAATCGTTAATGCCATATGTGGGAAGTATAAAGGATGGAGTTAATGATATTATATATTATATTATACTGGAATTATAATATACCTTTATATCATTATGATTTCATTCCATTTAATACGAAATAGAAATGAAAGTAGTGTTCATGTGTACGTACGGCTTACCATCTCCATGAACGGTGCATTTCATTTCTTACCTATAAATGTTATGTAATATTATAAATGCATGTATCTACTGGATATATATGATATATATGATATCTACATCATGAATATGATTCTGAATATAATGGATATTTTACCACATGAACAACTTGTAATTATAAGAAGTTTATTTTTTACTCAAGTACCAAAGATCGACAGAACGACCGTTATTAACTTATATAATTACATAATGTTCATAACATGCTAATAAGTGATATAAAAGGAATAATGAACTTGAAAAAGGTTATTAAGAAAGTAGAAATTAACTCCAGTTTATTATTCAGGAGGTTAAAGAGCAATCGAGTCAAGTCGGACACGAGGTAAGGGAACTTCTTAACCCAATTTCATTTCTTTGGGTTAATCTCCTACTTTCAAATTATGTCATGATATTATTATGTCCAATATTTTATTTGTACTTTATTTATGTGTAATTATGGTGAATATAAATAATAGATCTATTTTATTTAAAAAATGATCTTTGTAAGGAACTTCTTCTCAATCTCCTTTTATTGAGGCATATTTTGTTTTATACACAACATTATTTTATACGGTGTATAAACCCCTTTGACTTTTACGTTCATTCAAAAGGAATATTTTTTATATGAATCATTTTACTAAATGACAAAAATGAATGTTTTTTTTGTCGTACGTATGCGGAAACAATGACTTCTCCACCACCGTGACCATTATTTGAGTTTCAGCTTCCTCTACAAGCCATAAATTTTTTTAAATTAAAAATAAATACCATGTTTTACTTTTTTTTTATTTTGGTATTGAAAATGGTTTTATAATATTTTGATTATATCAATGTTTTTTTTGATATCTTGTGATTGAAATGTGGAAATTTTATGTTTCTTTTATGCATGTTTTATGTGATAAGATTATGTTATGGTTTATGATATGTTTAAAACTTTTCATATAAGGAATTCATTGGACTTAATAAGTGATGGTTGTAGCCCGCTATAGCTCCTCGATGCATCAGTAGGTCTGATGAGACAAACTAGTGTCTTGGCACGAGGCCTTGACAAAATCTTATTTGTAGTCTTGGCACAAGGCCTTGACTATGTCATTATGATAGTCTGGAATTATGCATTCCATCATTATGAAAGTGGTTATTGACATTACATGTGATTATTCGACTAGTAGAATATCCATGTGAATAAGTAAATGGAATTATTTCATTTTATTTTTGCCATATTATGATGAAGTTCAAGTTTAAAAGGCTTTTGTTTTAGTTATACATTGCCTTAAATGTTTATGTTTATTTATGAAAGTTTCTGCTGTATTGTTATCCTTACTGAGTATCTGAGCTCACCCCTTTATATGTTTTATTTTCCCAGGATGTGAAGAAATATTTTATGACTGACCTACAGGGATAGTCTGAAGAGGATATGAGTGTGGACTATAGAGACTATGTTATTGTGATTTTTCGCTTTATAATGTAATGTAACATTTATGAATGTATCTAGTGTTTCCAAGGCTACTAAACTAATCGGTCTTTCAAGACTTGATATTTTGTGATCATGCCAATGTTACGTAATAATGCACCGACTTTGGGTAACTGGGGTCGGGGCGTTACAAATATTATCTCTAAAATGCCTACTAAAATGATGCTTCCTAATGATTAAGAGATTTCCACAACATTTTCAAGATTATTAATTCATTTTGTATCTCAAAGTCAAAAGGATTCTCTATCCTTGACCTCTCAGTACATGGGGTAGAGTGAAAGAATGGTCATAAGGAAGAGAAAAATAGATCACTAGATGGAATAGGTCATCCCTCTATGATTAATAAAATCACAAGAATAGAAGAAATAAATGAAATTCAATCCATTTGATCCAACCCTTCTAAAGTACATATCTATTTATAAAAGATGTAGCATAAAAAATATAATACATTAAAAACATCTCAGTAAAGTGAAATAGGGAATATGAAAAGGGAGAATAAGCACTCATGGTATCATTGTCTTCTTTCTCCTAATCCAAATCCACCATACTCTTGCTCTAAATATTATCCTAGATCAGTTTTTTCCTCTCCCTTATATGTGTTCAAGTGTGATTGATACTGAATATTGATCATGGATCAGATGGTTCTAGAATTCACTGGATGGATCATTCCCCCCTTTTTTGTACCTCTATGTTTTGTCTCACTTTAACAAAATTTTCCCCACCAATCTCTATTGAAAGCTTGCTATCATCACTCAGTGACTTTCCTCTTTCTTCAGGTGGAATCCCTTTACACTTCATCGTGATCCTTTTGTGGCTCAATCATCGCCCCTCAAACAAATTTCAAGACATAGAGAAGATTCATGCCAAATAGTGACCATGATCACCAGATCATTCAATGATTTTTAAATTATAAGAACAAGGCATAAAGAATTTGTGGATGCGAGTGAGGCTAGGGCAACTTTTTGGGCATTGTAGGGCCCCACAATGGCTGAAGTTCTCAATTAATAAATAAATATTTTTTTCTTTAATTAAACAATATATATATTCTTATTATTAATATATATACTATTACTATTGTTATATTAATTATATTTATTATTATTAAGTATTATTGTTATTTTTTTAGTTTTCTCATTTTTTACTCTTTTTCTTTAATCCATGACACTTTCTCAAAGGGGTTGGGGGGATCGACTTCTACATGGAATCTCTCATAAGATGGGGTGTAGTGGTGGAACTCTATCTAACCATGGTGGACTTAGAATCATCATCATGGTAGCTACATGGGTATTCAGGTGAGCATAGGTGGCCTGGCACGGTTAGCTACTAGCAAGGTAAATGCAATGCAATGATGTGGCTTCTTCTCTATGGGTATCTTCTTGAATTAGATGAGATCGTGACCTCAATGTAGTTAAACCCAGATCTACAATGATTTTGGTCATATCTGGCAGTGTTTCTTTATTTCAAGGTGGTGACTTTTTCCTTCTTCTCTAATCCTCAACTGGCATCTCATGGTGCTCGGGTGCTGCCATTCATTCTAATCTGGTGATAGGGTTCTGATCTTATCATGTCCTTCGTGTGGTAGTCATCTTAAAACTTTATTTTTTGGATGATCTCATCAAGATTGGATAATGGATTTGTGATGCCTCATTAGTGGTGGTAAGCTTTTGGACTTTCATATCTAAGGAGGTTACAATGTTCTGGTTTATGTGCATCAGACACGACATGGGGTTTCGTCTGGTGTTATGGTGGTGGATGAGGTATGGCAGTGTATTGAGATTGGGGTTTTCTGGTAAAAATTTACAATAGATGTTGGTGGTGTAAACACTGGAATGATAGATGCTAGAGTGTTTGATAGTATATCAGGAGCTACAGGTGAATGATGTGAGGACTGGTAGATTATCCTAATAATGGAAAGGGTGGTGGCAGTAGAGAGAAGCTGGTTATTGGTAGATGTATGGGTTTCCAATGGTATATGTTGATCTACCAGTGGAAGGGGATATGTAGGATGGTATATCTTCATTTTTTAGGTGGATTACTATTGGGACTGTAAATGATTGTCCTACCGGTGAAACTATAATCATGATATAAAATAAAGTGAAAGATGTGGAAATAAATGGACACCAGATGAACATGGAAAAACCTCCAAATGGAAGCGGTAAAAAACCACAAGCAAATAAAAGGATCACTATGGGTAAAAGTTGGTACACACTCCCTCACTTATTACAAGGAGAAAATAGTTGTAAAATTCTCTCTTGAAAATAGTGGGGAAAATACCTCACAAAAATTGCTTGAATAGGATAACCGATGATGAGATTCTGGTGAAGTTGATGCTCTCTACTAGGATGGAGAACCTTCTTTTATATGACTCCCCCTTCCTATTTCCTTCTACCACTAGGAGGTTTGGTGGAGTTGGCCACCAACCACCTACCACAAGCCACCCCCTTTGACAAAACATGGGGTGGCCACCATCCGTGGAGAAAAATTCAACCGAAACATCTCCCACTTGGAGATTTTATTGAGAACCAATCACATCACCACACATCCTTTCTATCTACTAAACCATACTGCTCACGTATCTGTAAGGGCACTCAAGGATCTACACCATCTGAACTTATCAAAGTTAATTGCATTTGTTAGAAAATATGCCAGATTTTCTTTAGTGTGAATCTTCTACATGTCCACACTTCCTTCCTCCACCACATCTCAGAAAAAGTTATATTGCACCCCAATGTGCTTTGTCCTGGAATAAAAATATGGATTCCTTGCAATGGGAAAGGTGCTATGAATTTTAAAAAACAATGGAATTTGGGTTTGTCTGTGCCCAAGCTCCTCTAATAACTTTCTCATCCAAATTTCCTCTTTAGAAGCCTGTGTAGATGCTATGTATTCTGCCTCTGTCGTGGATAAATCCACAACTAACTATAACTTTTAAATTCAGCTCACAATTCCTCCTGTAATAGTAAACACATAAAAATTAGTGGATTTACTCCTATCAGAATCACCTACAAAATCTGAATCAATATAACCAATGAAAATAAAGTCCGATCCTCCATAACATAATGCAGCATCTAAGGTCTCCTTGATGTATCTCAGGATCCTCTTCACTATGCTCCAATGCTCCCGTCCTGGATTCTCCATGTACCGACTAAATTTTCTCACTACATGTACAATGTTTGTTCTAGTACAAACCATAGTGAATATTAAACTAGCCACTGCTGATTCATATGGTACTCAAGACATTTTCATCCTCTCTGATTCACTACTAGAACATATCATTGACGATAACTTGAAATTAATAGGAAGAGTGTAGATATTGGATTATAGTATTTCATGTTGAAGCCTTTTAAGACTCTTTGTAAGTAACTCTTATGTGATAGCCAAATCTTCCCATAATTTCTGTCTCGGTAAATCTGCATCCCAAGAATCTTGTTTTCTTGTCCCAAGTCCTTCATATCAAACTCCCTATCCAAATGTGCCTCTGTCTCCTGGATCTAATCATTTTTGGGGCCTGCAACCAACATTTCATCCACATAGAATAGAATAATGATGAAATCATTAACATTCAAACCCTTGAAATATGCATAAGGATCTGAATGAAGTTTGTTATATCCAAGGCTCATGATATAGGAATCAAATCTCTTGTACCAACACCTCGACACCTGTTAGAGATCGTAGAGAGATTTGTTCAATCTGAAAACCATGTTCTCTTTGCCCTTATCTACAAAACCTTCTGGTTGGAGCATATGGATATCTTCATCAAGATCACCATGGAGAAAATCAGTTTTCACATCTAACTGCTTGAGATATAAGATGTATATAGCACACATCCCAGAACTAACTGAACATTCATCAATCTAACAATAGGATAAAATATTTCATTAAAATCAATACCTTCCTTCTGAGAAAATCGTTTGACCACCAATCTTGCACAATATCTTTCCACCTAGTCTTTTCCCTCCCACTTGATCTTAAAGACCCATTTGTTTTCGAAAGCCTTCCTTTTAATAGGTAATGGAACAAGATCCCAAGTCTTGTTCCTATGCAGGGCTTCAAGTTACTCCAACACCACCGCCATCCATGAGGATACATCTGGACTCTGGGTCACCTCCACAAAAGAATATGGATATCTATCCTCCTTCAATAATCAATATTCAATATTGCTCTCAGTGACATAGTCTGAGTGTCATACTGGTGCTCTTTTCTCCTGAGTTGACCATCATGGTCCAGACTCAACCGGTAGTTGATCATCGAGCTCTGGTAATGCTTCAGAGGAAATTTATTCTTCCTTGGATTTGTCCTCTACTTCGACTATTTTAGTTTATATATTATCTTTCTCCATGTCTTGATCATTTGTCATTTTCACCTTCTCTTATGAAAAAATGGAATCTCTGTTGATAATAAATTCGTGGGTAGTGTAGTCCCACAAATGATACCCATTCACACCATCAGTATACCCCAACAAGATACATTTCCTGGATCTCAAATCCAACTTCGATATTTCCTGGTCATTAAACATTACATATACAGGACATTCAAAAGTACATAACTCAGAATAGTCAGCGAGTTTACCAGTACACATCTCCATTGGTTTCTTCAGATCAATCGCCATTGAAGGAGATCAGTTGATCACATACCAGGCAGTATTCACTTCTTCTGCCCAAAATGTTTTGGTAATTCATGCAGTCTTCAAGATTTCCCTCATTCTATCCAATACGGTTATGTTCATCTGCTCTGCCACTCCATTCTGCTGAGGAGTGTATTCCACTGTGAACTTTCTCTTGATTCCTTCCCATTGAAAAAAGGTATCAAACTCCTTACTAGTATATTCTCCACCTTTGTCAGACCTTAGACACTTGATCTTCTTTCCATAGTCAAGCTCCTTTCATGCTTTTAATTTTTTTAAGACTACAAAAACATTATCCTTCCTCTTGATTGGGTACACCCAACATCTCCTGGAATAATCATCAATGAATGATACAAAGTACCTTGCTCCTCCTAGGGATATATCTGGTGCTTACCAAACATCAGAATGGATCAAATCCAAGATCTCCTAACTTCTTGTTGTTGAATTCATGAACATTAACCTACGTTTCTTACTCAAAACACAATGCTCACAAAATGGTAAGGATACCTTTGTCAACCCAGGCAGCAACTTCTGATCCGTAAGAATCTTTAAACCTCATTCTGACATATGGCCAAGCTTCTGATGCCATAATGTCATCAACCCGTTCGTTGAGGTAGTTGATGCAACAACTATCTCCACCTCCTTGTACGTTTCACCTATAAGCACATACAATTTCTTTGTGATCTTCTCCACCTTCATTACCACAAATGTGCCCTTCACAATTCTCATCACTCCATTCTCGATGCGAGTCTTCATCTGATGTCAACAAATTGTCCCAAATACAATATCTTCTTCTTCAGGCCCTTAACATGACATACTCCTTGGATGGTTCGAACAATACCATCATGCATATTCATTTTGATGGTACTGACTCCAATGATCTTCAGGGTGTGATCATTCCCCATGTACACAAGTCCTTCTAGGATGGTTTCATACTGGTCAAACCATTACCTATCAAGATTTCATGTGCCATGTTGATCATGAGTCGATAATCTATGCATCTTCAAGATGCTTCCTGCTTCCAGTAGTCAGTGCCGCTTCACTGAATAGTATATATCCTTTTCTAGAAGTACTTTCCACATTCCCCTAAGAGTTTTTTTCACTACTCTTCTTGTTCCAACAATCCTTTTTGACATGCATCTTCTTTACATAATTGAAATATGTGACATTATTCTTCTTACTCTTTGATTTGGACCTACCAGGATTTTGGATCCCACTGGCACCATGCTCCACCATCCTTCCTCTCTCTATTGACAGAGCCTCCGCTTGGTGTGAAGTTGTTTGGCTATCCTCCTTGTTCTTCTGCTAACTTTCTTCTTCAAAAACTATGGCTGCAACATCATTAAATAGTATCATATCTACCAAGATATTGTTGGTGAGGTTGATGATAATTTGTTCATACAAATATGTAAAACTATGGAGTAGAATCTCTGCACATTCAATATCCATAATTTTATAGCCCAACATCGTGATCTGATTGAACGGGGTATTAAGGTTGTTGATGTTGTCAGTCACTGATGATGAATCTGCTATATTTTCTTTAGTGTGAATATTTTTCATTTCCACACTTCCTTCCTCCACCACATCTCGGATAAAGTGATATTTTACCCCAATGTTCTTTCGTACTGGAATGAAAATATGGATTCCTTTTAATGTACAAGGCGCTCTGACTGTCACAAAATAATGGAATCTGCTCTTATCTATTCCTAAGCTCTTCCAATAACTTTCTCAACCAAATTACCCCTTTTCAACCCTATTTATATGCCATGTACTCTATCTACATCATGGATAAAGCCTCAATTGACTGTAACTTCGAAATCCATCTCACAACTCCTCTTGCAAGAGTAAACACATAACCAGTAGTAGATTTCCTCTGTTCAAAATCACCTGTAAAATCTGAATCAACATAGCCTCTAATATTGTAATCTGATTATCCATAACAAAATGCAGCATTTGAGGTCTCCTTGATGTATCTTAGGATCCTATTTATTGTGCTTCAATTATCTCTTCCTAGATTCTCCATATACCAACTAACTGCTCCCACTGCATGTGCAATGTCTAGTCTAATACAAACCATAGTTAACATTAGACTACCCACTACTAATTCATACGGTACTAGAGACATTTCCATCCTCTCTTATTCACTGTTAGGACTCATCATGGAGGATAACTTGAAATTAATAGGAATAGGGGTAGAGATTGACTTACAGTCTTTCATGTCGAAGCATTTCAAGAATCTCTGTAATTAACTCTTCAATGATAGCCAAATCCTCCCATTATTTTTGTCTCAATAAATTTTCATCCCAAGAATCTTGTTTGCTGGTCCCAAGTCCTTCATTTCAATCTCCCTAGCCAACTATGCCTTCATCTCCTGGATCTGATCATTGTTGGGGCTTGTAACCAACATGTCATCCACATACAACAGAATAATAATTAAATCATTACCATTCAAACCCTTTATTTATGCACAAGAATCTGAATGAAGTCTACTGTATCTAAGGCTCATGATATAGGAATCAAATCTCTTGTACCAACACCTTGGTGCCTGTTTGAGACTATATTGAGATTTGTTCAACCTAAATACCAAGTTCTCTTTTCCTTCTTCTAAAAAACATTTTGGTTGGAGCATATAGATCTATTCATCAAGTTCACCATGGAGAAAAGAATTCTTCACATCCAACTTCTCTAGATGTAAGATGTACGTAGCACACATTTCTAGAACTATCCGAATAGTTCTCAGTCTAACAATATGAGAAATTTTTTCATTTAAATCAATGCCTTCCTTCTGAGAAAATTCCTTGAACACTAGTCGTGTGAAATATCTTTCCACCTGGTCCTTTCCATCCCATTTGATCTTAAAGACCCATTTGTTTCTGATAGCCTTCCTTCCATGAGGTAATGGAACAAGATCTCAAGTTTTGTTCTGGTGTAGGGATTCAAGTTCCTCCTACATCGCCGCCATCCATAAGAATGCATCTGGACTTTGGGTTTCCTCCACAAAAGAATATGTCCATCCTCGGTCAATAAGTAGTGCACAATATTGCACTCAGTGACATAGTTTGAGTTCCATACTAGTGCTCCTTTCTCCTGATTTGGTCGTCATGGTCCAGACTCAACCGGTACTTGATCATTGTGCTCTGGTAATACCTCAAGGGAAATCGGTTCTTCCTTGGATTTTTCCTCTACTTAGATTATTATAGTTTATTTATTATCCTTCTCATTGTCTCGATCAGTTGTCATTTTCACCTTATCTTATGAAAAAATGATATATTTTCTGATGATAAATTTGCAGGTGGTGGGATCCCACAAATGATACCCATTCACACCATCAACGTACCCCAAGAAGATACATTTCCTGGATCTTGAATCTAACTTTGATCTTTCCTGGTCATTAAACATTGCATATACAGGACTTCCAAAAGTATGTAACAGAGAATAGTCAGCGGGTTTACTAGTCCACATATCCATCGGTGTATTTAGCTCAATTGCCATTGAAGGAGATCAGATGATCACATAACATGCAGTATTCACTACTTCTACCCAAAATGTTTTGGCAATTCCTGCAGTCTTCAAAATCTCCCTTGTTCTATCCAACATAGTTTTGTTCATCCGCTCTGCCACTCTATTCTGCTGAGGAGTGTACGCCACCATGAACTGTCTCTTGATTCCTTCCTATTGACAAAAAGTATCAAATTCCTCACTTGTATATTCTCAACCATTGTCAGTCCTTAGACATGAGATCTTATTTTTAGAGTGATGCCCCTTCCATGCTTTGAATGTTTTGAAGACTTCAAAAACATCTACCTTCTTCTTGATTGGGTACACCAAAAATCTCCTGAAATAATCATCAATGAATGATATAAATTACCTTGCTCCTCCCAGGGATATAATCAGTTCTTGCCAAATATCCGAATGGATCAACTCTAAGATCTCTTTGCTTCATTTTGTTGACATCCCGAACTTTAACTTGTATTGCTTGCTTAAAACACAATGCTCACAAAAAGGTAAGGATACCTTTGTCAGTCGAGGTGGAAAATTCTGATCCGCAAGAATCTTTGGGCCTCGTTCTGACATATGGCTAAGCTTCTGATTCCATAACGTCTTCAACGCTTCAGTCAAGGTATTTGATGCAACAACTATCTTCGTATCCTTGTATGTTTCACCCATAAGCATGTACAGGTTCTTCGAGATCTTCTTTTCCTTCATTACCACAAGCACGCCCTTCACAGTTCTCGTCACTCTATTCCCGGTATGAGACTTGCATCTGATGTCATCAAATTATCCCAAAGTCAATATTTTATTCTTCAGGCCCTTCACATGACATACTCCTTGGATGGTCCTTACTATGCCATCATGTATTTCAGTTTTATGGTACCAACTCCAATGATCTTCAGAGTGTGATCATTCCCCATGTACACAAGTCCTTCTGGGATGGTATCATATTGGTCAAACCATTCCCGTCGAGACGTCATGTGCCATTTTTCTCTTGAGTCGATAATCTATGCATCGTTGAAATGCTTCTTACTTCCAGTAATCGTTGCCGCTTCACTGAATAGTATATCTCCTTTTCCAAAAGTACTTTCCACATTCCCCTGAGAGTTTTTTTCATTACTATTCTTGGTCCAACATTCCTTTTTGATGTTCCCCTTATTTCAACAATTGAAACATGTGACATTCTTCTTCTTACTCCTTGATTTGGACCTGCCATGATTTTGGCTCCCACTAGAACCACGCTCCATCATCCTTCCTCTCTTCATTTATAGAGCCTCTACTTGGTGTGATGTTTTATTTTTGTCCTCCTTATTCTTGCACTAACTTTATTCTTCAAGAACTATAGCAATTACATCATTAAATAGAAGAAAATAAGGATATTTTTGGTGAGTGTAGACACCGAAAAAGTCCGGA
Organism: Viscum album; assembly: GCA_963277665.1. Classification (NCBI taxonomy): domain Eukaryota; kingdom Viridiplantae; phylum Streptophyta; class Magnoliopsida; order Santalales; family Viscaceae; genus Viscum; species Viscum album. Next base: position 1,646,451,998 of record OY728159.1, read on the forward strand.
ATTCCTGAAGGAAGTTTCGAAATGATGAAGCGAAGTCATATTCGGACCCGGAAGCCCGGTCTGGGGGGCCCGGAAGTGGTGTATGAAAAAAAGGGTGAAGTGCGCGGAAAAAATGTCCCACACGCAAGGCAACCTGGGTTTCACGAAAGGTCCCCGGCACCGGCACGCAATTTTGTGTGCCCGCACCTGCGTGGTTCCCTTTTTCACACTGCCAGCTCTGGCGCGCAACATTTTGCATACCGCCTAGATTCCGCGACGTCGAGAGCCTATAAATAGAAGGAGACCCCTTCTGTTTCGGGGTTGTGGAATTTCAACCAGCTCTCGTGCATGAAATAGGACTTCCATGCCCGCAATATGGCCTTCAGGTATTGACACTTTTCACGCAACCTTTCCCTGGGATCCGCCGTTGCGCGCAATCCCACTTGTTTAAATAAAATTCCACACTCCTTAGGTTTCCTCCCTTGCGTGCAATTCCTTCCATTGCGTGCAAAAGGTCCAATTGAGTGCAGCCCCTTCAGTGGGTGTGGCTTTGATTTAGGGTTCGGCCTTTACCCCTTGCGCGCAATTCACTTCCTTTGCATGCAATTCTCCTAAGCCTCGTGCAATCCCTCTGCCACAATTACGCTCCACCCCATTGTTTTGCATGCAAACCTTCCCTTTGAGCGCAATCCCCAGGGCCCCTCACCTTGACACCCCTTGGGTGCCTCCATGCGTAGGTGCCTAATGTCCCCCATACCGGGCATGCATTCCAGGCGCTGTTTTCCTGTACGGCCTTCTAGGCTCGTATGAAGTAACCTCAAGATCCCTTGGGTGGTGATTCCTGTTGCGTTTCTTTGCCTCATGCTCCATCGCATAGGCATGCTAACGACTATTGCTTCTTCGCAGATCCACGCTAATGTGGACCCCTCGATGGTTCGCCCTGTGACCCCCCTTCACTATGGCTTTGTCGATGCCTTCCCTCCCAAAAGGGGTAGAGGGTACCGTTTATGTATGTCCTAGGGGTGTGGAGTGAACCCACCTCGTCCAAGATGCAGGAAGTTAAACTTCCAAGCACCTCATCCTCAACACATGATGTTAAACTGTGATCTAGCCCTGTGCCTCGCACGCAGGGTCCCCCCGGCTCGGACATTCTTTATGCTGCTTGTCTCCATGGGAATGGAATCTTCCTCGAATGGAATGATATCCTCCCTCTCGGAGTGGCATTTGTCCATGGGGGAAGGGCAGCCACCTCGGTGTAAGCCCTTAGCCTTTTCTGCGGAAGGTAGCACCCATGCACCTTCGTACTTCCCCACCGCCAGGGCCAGCGGAGAGCATGATGGGAAGTGGTAATCCTCATTTCTTCAATCCCAAATCCCTCCCCCTCTGCGCTTTGTCTCCCCTGGGCCTCCATCCTGGAGTAAGTCCCGGCACTATGGGCCACTCAACGCATAAGCCCCACTCCGCTTCTCACGGACGCACCCTTCGCGACGTGATCATTTGGTCCCTACTGCCTCTTGTTTCTCACACCGAGCATGACTCACATGGGCTTAGAGTAAGCATCGACCATGACATATCATTATGGTCCACCTCAGAGCATAAGCCTCATCCCTACGAACTACGTGGACTTTGATCCTTGCTATGTCACGGTATATAGGAAGCCTCCAAGAGGTTCAAGCCCACCACTCGGTTGTTCCGACCCCCTTCACGTCGGTTCACCAGTATTATGGGCCACCTCAGAGCGTAAGCCCCAAATGCCCCCGTCCTGCACAGCATTAAACTGTATGTCGTCCTGCACGACATTAAAATGTATGCCATCTAGTGAGATGTTAAACTATCTGCCTCATCCCACATGACGTTAAACTACGCCACCTGAACTACGTGGACTTTGATCCGTGCTAAGGCATGGTACGTAGGAAGCCTCCATGAGGTTCAAGCCCACCACCCAGTTGTTCTGACTCCTTCGCATCGGTTCAACCACTCCTTCGGCTACCTCAGAGCGTAAGCCCTAAATGCCCTCATCCCGCATGATGTTAAACTGTATACCCAAACTACGGGTACTTTGATCCATGTCAAGGAATGGTACGTAGGAAGCCTCCACGATGTTCAAGCCCAATACCCACGTCTCATCCTGACATTTCCCTCGAGCCCACGTGCCTTGGGAAGCTCATGCCCTAGCCCAGAGGTCTTACTTCCTCAGGGTCCCATCCATGCATCCATTCCCACGGGACGCCTTTTCAGGTGTCCTACCATGTCATCGAACTACGTGGAATTTGATTCCCTGCCACGGGGATATGTAGGAAGCCTCCATGAGGCTCAAGCCCCCCTTCACTTCATCACCCATTCTGATTCTTACCCGGGCCGCCACATCCTGGTGGGATCATGCCGCTTCACTCCACTCCCTAGCATCTGGGAAGCCTCCCACGTGTTGGCCCCAACATCGGAGTTCCCTTCAGGGGGTTTGTTAATCTGATCCACTCTCAGTGTTCCGATCAGTCCGATCCGTCTCCGTAAGACGTTAAACTCGCGGCATACCTCGTGTTAAACATGGGAAGCTGAGGAAAACCTCAGAATGCACGCTCTTGGTGTAACTGTCTCCTCCAGACATTAAACTCATGGCGTACCCCGTGTTAAACATAGGAAGCGAAGGAAAACCTAAGAAGTCACGCTCTTGGCATAACCGTCTCTGAAAGACGTTAAACTTGCGGCATACCCCGCGTTAAACGTAGGAAGCTGAGGAAAACCTCAGATAAATGCCTATGGCATGTAATTCCCCGCGTTCGATGTGGGATACCTCGGGCTTCCGCTTCCTCGAGAAGCCCTATAATAAGGGACAGAAGACAGACATGCCAATCCCCCAGCGTCAATACATGCCAACGACACCTCAGCGCAACCACTCTCCTAACTGAAGGTTGCTGCCCCGACTAGACCTTTTGGAGCATCTCGATGGAAGCAGTGTAATTAACTGGTGTCCATCAAGATATAGCGCTAGGAACGAGATTCAAGGACCCGTCTTAAATCTATGAGGGAGACCCGGACTAGGTGACGAGCTCTGAGGAGAAATCCATGGAAGGAAGAACCGACATCCCATCATCCCAATTTCGATCAAGGAGCAGACATCCCTGAATATAGAGAGAATGCCACCCGCCTTTGCAAAGAGGGAATGCAGGGTGACAAGCCACACGTCCTCCCCTACGTGACGGACTTGCGCGTGCCCTGGAGGAAAGCATCGGAAACAGTGAAGTTTTTGATGAGTTGGTCATATGAATCTGGAAAACTCTGGAGTAAATTCTCTGCACGTTCGGTGTCCACAATTTATAGCCCAATGCTGTGAGCTTAGCAAATAGGGTATTGAGGTTGTTGATGTGGTTGGTCACCGATGATGACTCCACCATCCGAAGAGTGTACAATTTTCTCTTCTCAAAAATTTTGTTGTGTAATGACTTGGCCTCGTATAACTTTATCAGAGTATCCCATATTTCATTTGCTATCTTTTTCTCTGTAATTCTTGATAAGACCCCATTTGACAAAGCCAAATGGATGTTGGAAATAGCAGTCCCATCTATATCATTCCATTTCTCCTTTAACACACCCTCCATCATTTCGGCAATTCCCAGTAGACAATTATCTTTTTGCAACACTATCTACATCTTCATTTTCCACAATAAAACATTATTACTGTTGAATTTTTCGATCTCGAATTTCGCTTCCATTTAGACACACCGTCAGTCTAGAACCTCCTCTATTGCACAAGGGTGTATTTAATAATCTCAATAAATTTTTTCTGATGTGATAGATCTATGAGAGTTTCAATCACAGAGCATACTCAAATTTATGAGAATTATTAATACCCAAAAACGTGAACAACACCAGGCCAGAACCTGCCCTTTGATACCACTTGTTGGCACAAAAAATGATTGGCCCACCGGTGCAATGATAATCACGAGATAAAATAAAGTGAAAAAATCGAAAATAAATGGAAACCATATGTAACCTGGAAAACCCCCCAAATAGAAGGGGTAAAAAAACATGGGCAAATAGAAGGACCAGTATGGGTAAAAGTGGGTACACACTCCCTCACTTATTACAAGGAAAAAACATTTGTAAAATTATCTCTTGAATATAGTGGGGAAATAACCTCACAAATACCGCTAAAATAGGATAAAAGGTGATGATATTGTAGTGAAGTTCGTGCTCTCTACCAGGATGGAGAACCTCCTTTTATAGGCCTCCTCCCCCCTGCCTGGCTTCTCCCGATGAAAGGTTTGGTGGAGTTGGCCACCAACCACCTACCACAGGCCACCCCCTTTGAAAAAACATGGGGTGGACACCATCTGTGGAGAAAAATTATGCCAACAATTACCAATCAATAGATATTGATATGCACTATGGTGGTGATACTAGTGGCGGATCACCATCTACCGTTAATAGGGAGAGATAGATTGGTATGGATAGTGATATATGGTGCTCTACATTTGGAAGGGGTGGTAAATGGTATATAGTGGATAACTGGAAGTAAATTTGGAGACCGGTAGCAATGTACTGAGACAATAAAATAATATTAATAAATTAATATAAAATATAATTAAATTATTTATTTTCATATTACAAAAATAATAAAATAATAATTTAACTAAAATAAATTAAAACAAAAATAACATAAGAATAATTAAATTAATTTCAAAAATAGTGAAAAAAATTAAAAATTTAAATGAAAATATTAATTTAACAAACATGGAATTATTAATTTTAAATACAAATGAGTTTAGAGTAAAACAATTAAAATAAAGACATTAAGTAATTGAAATTTTTACTTTGAAAAACATAAAATGATAAAATGAATGAATACAAAAATGGAAATGAAAAACTATAGTTAAAAATATTGGAATAAAAATGATGGTCAATAAAAAATAATTCATTTAAATTTATTTTAATCAAAATAACTAAAATAAACAATAAAATTAATACGTTAACAAAAAATCACAGTTTTAATAATTTAATAAAAAAATGACAACAATTTTCATTTATACATAAAAATACATTCTTTTAATAATAAAAATAAAATTAATTATGAAAAATGATGTGGAAAAAAAGTAATTAATAAAGGTCACATAAAATTCTTCCACACGTAATCAATTTCACCCTCGGGAAATTCAACACATTTTATTTATTGTAAAAGACTGAGAGAAAGAAAGAGATCGTCCTCCATAATTTATAAATCACTCTAGAATAAAAAGGAAAATAGAAAACCCTCTAAATAATGAAATAATCAAGGATATTAAGTGAATTTCACTCACTGTTTCATTTCCTTTTCAAATCGGGTTCCATTTCTAGGAGTGAAACATGTTATAATAGAGTAGAACTAATAATTTAGTAATAAACACTATTAATTATTACTCTCACTTATGTTCTAGAAATTAAAGATATATTTTTTTAATCACTTCATTGATTAAAATAGTAATATAGTAAAATAAGTAAATTTTTCCCTTATTCAACTAGATTAATAATTCCTCTCACCTTAATGAACTCAATTTCAGCTATTAGGCACTTTTTTAAATTTTTTTATCCAGTAATGTATGTGTAGAGCACTGTGAATAAACACTTATTTGATATGTACAGAGGGCTGATACATACACACACACACACACCCAGTTCCAAATGTTTAAAATATTCATCATGGAATCTCATTCTCCCATTTTAATCAAGTTATAAAGGATATAAATTATTCTTTTTAGTTGGATCTATGAGGAGATTGTTCAAAAAGAGTGTGTCTCCTAGGTTCAAGTTCAAATTTATAGTTTTCATAGTTTAAGAAAAAAATTCCAAAAATATTTCTCCAATCATACTCCCTTTCCTAGTTTATATATTTAACTTTCACAAAAACATTTGGGAATAAATGCTCATCAGTTATGCAATTCAAGAAATCTCAGACTCATTGAAACCCCTTAATCTATAATGCAATTATCACCAAAGGAGTATGTAATGAATTTTGTTGTTTTTTTGTTTAATATTTTGATTATTTTTAAAACCAATGAGAGTATTTACAGCTTGAAATGGGAATAAATTTTAAAAACACTATGGGTTTTTATTTTTTTACACTAAAATTCATTTTAGATTAATTTAGACCCTTCCCCTAAATATAAAACTCAAAAATTATTTAATTTTTGAATCTCTAGGTGGTAAAAATATTTAAATAGTTTAATTGAAATATATTTTTAAAACATCACTATTAATTTTTTATTTTAATTTTTATTTAGGAAGGCTCAAAAATTAGTTTCCAACATAAAAATAAAAGAAAAACTATTTACAACCATCCAAGAATGGTGCCTACTAGACACTTCCTACAAATCCAGCACAGAAAATAATTTTTAAAATTTTTCAAACTAAAGGTGACCTCATAAATGATATTCAAGGAACTAAACAATAGAACATATAGTGAAAACATTATTAAAAAAACTCAAGAATTAATGTGTCCGGTAAGAAATTCAAAAACACATCATGCAAGAAAGAATTTTAGTAACAAATTTAAAATAGTGAATTAAATGAAACGCACAGAAACACTATAACATATTAAAAAGAATTAAAATCATTACTTCCCAAATATATAGACTCTATTTTCAATGTTTAATAACAAATGTGTAACCTCAGTTTTTAGCAATGAAAAATTAATCTAAACATGAATGTACTATAAAATGAACAGATTTACATGAGAATTTATAATTTAAAGAAAATATGAAATCTACCAAATATTGAGTTGAGTAATATTTTATCCTATGATATCCAACTAGAAAATTCTTTTTTCATTGATGTTCCAAAAGATTATACCTCTGGTAAATGTTACTACAACCAACCAAGACCACCAATAACATACCATATGCACCACATGGTAACCTATAAGCAATAATTTTAAATAATAAGAAAAAAAACACCAATAAGAATATTAAAATGAAACTCAAACAATAATGGTTCATCAATATAGAGAGACACACAACTGAGCGAGTGGAATTTATTCAAAATAAATTAAAATGAAAAAAACTAGAAAATCAAGGGTTTCCTCCCATACATCACTGCCTTTAAAGTATTCATCCAGAACATAGTCCATAAAAATTAATAACCATGAGAATGAAATGGGTATGAATTAATAATGTTTGGAAATTCAATATTGTCTAAGGAAGTAACAGTTGGACCTCTCAATAAATTTCTATCTTTAGCAGCAAGAGAATTTCTTTAAAAATATTACAGCATAACAAGAGGTATCATGTTGTACCACTAAACTTGAACTCTAAAAACAAGTTCCTAAACTCTTAAAAATTTAAACAGTAACCCAAAAAGTCACATATTTTTTAAAAAATTCTCCTCCATCATCCCCCAAAATTGTAGGGTTTAAAAAAACAAGAAACAAAATAAAATCTAATAACAAACTCCTCATCATTTCCAAAATGTATTCATAAAACTTCTTGCATATTGAAGAAAAGTGAAACCTCCCATTTGAATGATTATAATTAAAAATACAAAAGATATTTATCAATGTATATAGAATACTAAAATTATGCGAACCTTTCATGCTTTGTTTTTGATTCATCGCACATAGTATCAAACTCAGTAGTTATTTCATTTTCAGTTAAATTGACTTGTTCATCATGAGAAAAATCATGTTTTGTAGAATAACTAAAACCAAAACACTCCCCAAATTCAATAAAATTAAAAAATTAAACATTAAAAGGGAAAAATTAATAAACATAGTTTGATAAATTAGGAAAAATGGGTGACTCAAACACTATAATGTGTTCCAGGGAAAGAATATCCTTATAAATAGATGGGTGTGGGGAAAGAGAAACAGCCTGTGTAAAACTTTTAATTCGATTGGGAATTCATATCTCTGTGACCTTTGGAGGGAAATAACCATAATCAGATCTGAACTTCATTTTGAAACATTTATTATTAGAAAAATCAATCAGGACCTGGACAACCTCAGGTTTGAAATTTTCAAAAAACCAGAATTTCCTCAAGTTCATCCCTAGCTTAGAGAATATGTTCTCCTTTTGAAACCTCAATGATATCACCTCAAGTATCAAGGAATGAGTTTCCTAAGATGAAGGTACCATTTAATAAAACTCTATATCTAAAATTATAATATCCATGGGTAATTTGATTTTTCTAATACTAAATAATACATCACCCACACTTTTATAGGGATGAGTGTGTAACATATTAGCTAGTGGAAGAGAAACAGTAGTTGGTTGAAAATACCTAAGGCCTATATTATTAAATAGTAAGTAAGGTATCAAATTAATACTACCTCTAAAATAATAATAAAAAAATCATTTTTTAACTTCCTCCTATTCAACATTGATTAACAAAAATAACAGTTTTTTTTACTTTAGATGAAGATTTCTAAAATTAACATCACTCTATTCCTCATGGAAAATGATGGTTCCCCAACTTCATTAAATAATTTTTTTTTAAAACCCTTTAGTTAATTTGAAATATTATAGAATTATTTCCAAGTATTTCCAAAATGTAATGTTGGTGGGGAATGTTCATATCATATTTAGTAATCTCAGGTAGTCTAGTTCATCACTCTTTTTTACTCTTTTAGGGAATGGAATAGGAGATGAATAATGATTTAAAATAATTTGCTTTCTCATGTTCTCCTCAAACCTAAATTTAATATTACATTAATAAATTCTCACTTAATTTTCCTTGGTTCTTTAGAATTGTTGGGTGTGGTCTCAACATTATATTCATTTTGGACCAAACTATCCATATTTCCATATTTTATGTTTTCTATGTTTTCATTTTTAGAATCATTTTTTTCATTATTTTAACTTATTTGGGTTTTTCATTTACAATTCCTTTAGTTTTAAGTCGATATAATATGGTGAAAGAAATCAAATTCTCTTATAGATTATGAATTATAGTTCTAAGAAGCATTCCCTTGTCTCTACCACCTAGGTCTCTATCCATTCAAAGCATTCGATGTTCTAAAATGTGAATCCTAGTGTATGTATCTTTCCATATTGAACCAATATCAACCAATAATTTTTATAACATCATTTTGAATTCCCCTTCAAGTTTACATTACTCAACCCCATATTGATTTTTGAAAAATTATTTGGGTTATGGTTGGTAATTTGGGGTAGTGGTCTATTTAATTACATCGTCCTTTTTCTAGGATAGGTTGGGTGATTTTTTTCCAAAATTGTATTAGTTTGAAAATTTATCATTTTCCCCTTGATTCCTCTAACTATAATCATTGTACTATACATTATCCTTAGGTTGAAAAGGGAGGTCTATGTAGTGGAAAAATTAATGAGTATGAATAAGCATCCCATGATGATAGAACTACTCCATAAGAACTCGATTATCAACAACAGTAGTTTGGGTGTTTGTTTCATCTTTAAAATTGATCATCTTTATTTTTCACTAGTAATTGGACTTTTTAGTAAGTTTATCAAAAAATTGATTAACCTCATAATCAATAAATTTTGATAAGCCTCCCCCACAATATTTATAGACTAAAGTTTTTTAAGGGGTCTGATCATTATAAAAAGTATCCATGATAATATGGGAAGCTAATTGATGGTTGGGGTTTTTCCAAAGAAGTATTATAATCCTAAACCAGGATTTTTTAAACAAATCACCACATCCTAGAAAAATATATTTATGTGGGGTCTAACCTCAATGGTCCTATTCCAAAGGTAAAATTTGGATATAATGGAATTGAAGATCTTAGATGACATTTCAAAATTTTCTTTATCCAAATTATAAAACAATGTCCCAACCCTTCCCTTAAAGAACAATGTGAACACTCTCAACCTAAAATCCTCACTTAGATCTCAAAAATGAAGTTGTTGGACATAACCATAAAAATATATAATAAACTCTAATGAGTACTCTCTAGGAGAAAATTTAATGAAAACATCGAAGAGAGATGAGATTGTTTGATCTTATAGTTTCTAGAAATAGGGACATTATGATGTAAGAAGGATTTCATGATATTGTTTATATTGGTAAATCCCTAAGTCTAGGTATCTTAGGTGCATGAAATATGGGATGCGGTACATTGATATTTTGATTATCTGAAATTCCTAATTCTATGTTTTCCAAATTTTTAATTTCAATTTTCTTTTGTTTTCTAATATTAGATCATTGTATATTGAATTTAGAATTTGGAGTTTCTTGATCTCACTTAGTAGACCATGTGTGCATACAATACACAACAAATAGTTTTTTAGATCTTTTTGGTAAGGTTTTGTTTTGTTTTTGTATATTTTTATATAATTAAATGTTTATGGTTGTTTTAGTTCTTGTTATATATATTTTTTGAGTTGGGTGCTCTCCTCTAAAACAACACCAAAAACTCACTTGAGCATCATTGAACTTAGGAAAAAAATTATTTATAAAAACCTACTTACTATTACTATGATGGTGATCAAGGTTTCAATTTTGTAGGGAAGGATAAAGTTGTGTGTAAGTGACTAAAACAAGAAAAAATAATAAAATAAAAGTAAAAAAATAGAAAATGGTAGGAAATGGGTGAAAGTGAACTATGAATTGGAATGCTCGAGGATTCAGTGAGAGTAATAGAAGAGAGAGAGAGAGAGAGAGAGAGATAATCATATGTTGAGTTAGGGTAACTAGACCAGAACAGATCAATTGAAATTTCACTACTCTTAAATAGAACCAATCATAGGGGTACAGAGGTTGTGTGTAGAGGAATGAAATGTCTAACTATCATTATATAAATCACCATCACTAGTGATATCTCTTGGGAAAAAATATATCAAAGAGGACCCAAGAAAATGAATCATTCCTCATGAGGATCTTCTTACCACCACATTTTCTAAATTATTACTATGGATGTGTTCTCCATAGAAAAAGGATACTCTATCCATCACCTCTTGTTACTTGGGTTAGAGTGAAACAATTCTCTTGAGGAAGGGAAAAAGAGATATCTAGATGGAATACATCAACCCTATATGATTAACCAAATTGTAAGAACAAAAAAAATCAATACAGTTCATCCATTTGATCCACCCCTCTAATATACATAGACATTCATAATATATACAGAAAAAATATAATTTATTGAAAACATATCAGTGTAGTGGAATAGGTAATAATAAAAGGGATAATAATCACTCCTAGCCTAATCAGCTAATTCCTACAACTCGTACTCCACTATCCTATTACTCCAAGTGTTCTCCCAACTAAATTATCTTCACTCTCTTTTTTATGTCCCAGTGTGAATGATGGTGAATGATGATCATGGATTGGATGGTTATAGAATTTTTTGGCTGGATCATTCTCCCTTATTTTTACCTCTATATTATTTCTCGTTTTAATATAATGTTCCCCGAAAAGATCCAATTCAAGATCCCCATCACCACTCTATGACTTCAATATTTCTTAAAAATGGAAAGCCTTTACTATACATATTGATTATTTGGTGACTAGAGCATCGCTCAAAAAACATGAAGACTTCTCAAAGCATCTTTTCAAGTAGTGACCATGATCACCTGAACATTCAATATTTCAAAAACTATAAAAATAAAGAATAAAGCGTTTGAGGATGCAGGCCTTATATCACCCCATGTTGGCTCTAGTTATCAATTAATAAATATTTTTTTCCTTTTATTATATTAGTCATAAACATATATATATATTTATTATTAATATATATATACATTTATTATAATCGGTTATTTTAGGAATCTATATTTGGGATGTATAATCGGTGATTTTTTGTTTTTGGACTTCCAGATATGGGGATATATTTTTGTTTCAGTTCAAGTGTTTCGAGAATAACATGGGGTTTATTCTAGTGTTGCAGCGGTGGATGAGGTATAGAGGTGGATGGAGCTCAGGTCTTCTTGTGGAAATCGATGGTATATGGTGGTGAAAAAAACACTGGAACAGTCGATGATAGAGAGATAGATGGTAGATCCAGAGATAATGGTGAATGATTGATGGGATGGAAGATTAATCTACCAATTAAAGGGGAGGTGGATTTAGAGAGTAGATGTAGTCCGGTAGATATAGGGGATGCCAACGGAGGACAGTGGTCTAACGTTGGTAGGGGATGTAGCTGATGTTAGTTCAGTCTTATAGTTTATATTTTATAAGCTTTCAAAGCCACGTAGTTGAAACATTTTTAAGTTTCACATAGGTGTCTTTGAAAACTTATAAATTATTTTCCATCAACATTTTTTACAAAACTATTTTTATTTTCAACTATTTTTTATATGTTTAATCCATGTATTACGTTTCATTTATATTGTACTTGTATTATATATTTTATAGGCTTTCAAAGTCACATACTTGAAACATTTTTAAGTTTCAAGTAGGTGGTTTTGAAAGATTATAAATTATTTTTTATCATCACTTATTATGAAATTATTTTTTGTTTTCAAATATTTTTTATTTTTTTAAATCATTTTTAAGTTTTATTTATATTGGTCTTATAGTTTATATTTTATAGTCTTTCAAACTCACGTACTTGAAACAGAATCCCACATCGAAAATGTAGAATGTTCTGCATAGGAAAAGGAGAACCAGAATCTCAAATCGGAAATGTAGAATGATTTCTAGGGTAAGCTCTCTTATAAAAGAGATCCCTAGGTGAGAGATTCTATCAAAATCTAGACTGATGTGATGGCAGTACTACTGTATTTTAAATAGCAGATAAATTCTTCGGAAAAAATTTGTTTATTTATTTATATATATATCTAAACAAAACAAAACAAAAAAAATAAATTTATATTTATATTTTTTAAAAAAAAAATTAGAAGAAAGGCAGCAACTAGGTTTCCACCTTTCGACTTAACCTGAAAGGCGGCATCTGTGGTGCACTTTTAGAGATTATTTAAAAAAAATAACCTATGCGTTTTTTATAAAATATTTTTAAAAAAATGTATTTAAAAAAATCTCACCTATAGAAGTGGAGACTGACTGTAGGGTGCTAGGACAATTATTTTTAATAAATTAATATAAAACCTACTAATTTTTTTTAGAATTATAAAAATAATAAAATAATAAATTTACTGACTTAAATTAAATAAATAAAAACATAATAAAAAATAAATTATTAAAAAAATAGTGAAAATAAATAAAATAGTTAAATAAAAAGATTGATTTAACAAATAAAGAAATACTATTTTAAAATTCAATTTATTGCAAAATAAAAATATAAAATAATGACATCAAATAGTTGAAATTATTATTTTGAAAAATATAGAATGAAAAAATGAATGTATTAAAATAATGTAAATGAAAATTTATAATTTAAACAAAAAGAATGGAAAAAAAGAAATGCTAGTCAACAAAAAATTTATTCGACTTTAAATTTTTAAAAATATATAAAATAAACAATAAAATACATACTTTAACAAAAAATAACATTTTAAAAAATTTAAGACAAAATTGACAACAATTGTCAGTTATTCAACAAAATAAATTATTTTTATAATTATAAGATAATTAATTATAAAAAATGACGTGGAAAAAATTATTTAATAAAGGCCACATCTAGTACCTGCTATGTAGAGACCCAAAGATTGACGTACATAGACATTACATTACTTTTTCAGAATACTTAATACATAACAAAAACAAACACCGAAGGACCGTAATAGTTTAGTGTCTTTGGAAACTCGAAATATAATCTTCTAATCGTGGTGAAAGATCTTCAACATCTCCCATAAAGATCTTCCCCTTTTGTTTTCTTACCTAAAAAATTTCTTTATATCCTGGGGAAAAGAAAACATAAAAACGGTGAGCTCAAATTCTCAGTAAGGGTAAATATAGGGAATGTAAAACAATCCATAAACATTTGAATACAAAAACTTGAACATAAAATCTAAACATCAAAATATTGAGCAATGACATAAATATTGGAAGTACGTAAGGCATATATCATAAAGAAACATCAATCATGATAAAATAGCATCGTAATAAAACATGTAATTGTGGAAACCGTTATGCACATGATATGATCTCCATAGTAGCCGAGGCATTGTTTCCAAGACCATCTTAGTGGACAAAGTCCCTTTCTGAATCGAGTTCACTCCTCGTTCCATACCTGTATCACTGAACCGGATTAACTTACTATTCCAGCCATGTCTATCTCATGAGATATAAATCTTTACCCAATGTATTGGAGGGAAATATAGGTCCCACCCATCTCATAATGAAATCATTATTTTGTGTGCCACAAAATAAACATACAACATTCATAATAACCCAACAAATAAAATGGGTTTCATAAACATCATCTCATCATAAAATAATCCATATAAAAGAAATGGATATCATTTCATCATAAAAAAAATAAAACCATGTAAATAATAGAGAAATTATACTTGAAACATAAACATTCTAAATAATGTCATCTTAGATGGATAATAGTTTTGATAAAACACTTGAAAATAATTCTTGAAGAAAATATCATTTCTTCTTCAAAATCATTTTCTTTTCTCAAAATGCCTGAAAATTTAAAAGAAAAGGATTTTGTTGAAAATAATCATGAAAAGTTTTAGAGGAATCTTCATTGAAATAAGTTTTTATGAAACCGTAAAAATCCATTCACGTCGTATAAGTTAAAAAACATTCTTCTCGTACTTTTGTCGGAAAAGTCAAAAAGTACCTTATATGGTAACCAAAGGAAAGATTCCTTCCATACAATGTGGTAAAAAGTCAAAAAAGGGTAAAAATGACTTTAAACATACATTGAATAATATTAAACCTTTTATGAAAACATTTTTAGAAAACATGGACATGGATGATAAACATAACCCATACTTACGTATAAGCAATCTCAGATAAAAGTGAGATTTGCAAAATTATCCCTTACCTTAGTTCTAATATGCTTCGTATGTATCTGAACCACCTATATAATGATTTAAATAATGTCATTGACTTATTAAATAATCATATTCATTGTTATTATGTCATATATAGTTCACTTATGACTTTATATTACCCGTTCTTTTGTAAATTCCATGTTAAAGCAGCATTTTGGGTAAAATTTGTTTTATTTATCATACGTGTTTGGACTTGTTGATCTTGATATTATTATTACTTATATCATGATTTAATTACTTCCAGAATTTAAATAATGATTTATATATCATATATATTCAGTATATACATATATATAATAGATAGATGAATGAAATGAGTTACACCGTTCATGGAGATGGTAGGTTGTACGTACGCATGAACGCTATTTTCCTTTCCTTATTGACTTGAATGGAAGTAAGTATATGAAATATATATATATATATATATACATAAATACAGTATAATTATTATGTCATATATATCATTATTATTTATTATATATACTTTATAATTATTCTTAAATGGTTAACATAGAGAATGAATCTCATCGCGTCGTGGAGACGGTAATCCGTACGTATGCACGAGCGATGATATCGTTCCCATAATTATTGAATTGAATTGGATTGGATGATATAATATCTCAGAATCAGTATGACGTTATAATAACTATACATATTTATTCTTTACACCATTATACGCATCCAAGTAAGGTGGTGGTGGAAAAACATATTACACCACGGCGTGGAGACGGTATTTCGTACGTACGCATGCGCGGTGATTTCATTTTCTGTAGGATGGATAGAAGGTTAAATGGGGTTGTTTCATATTTATAATAAAATATTAGTATTCTAGTGATACTGATCTTATTACTTTATAATTGAACAACTAAATAAGAAGAAGTTTAAGAAGAAAGAAAACTTGAAAGAATCAGTAGAAGAGATTACCTCTTCTTCGACGCACCTCTTTTAAGCTTCTTCTTAAGGCACTAGAGTTGGTCTTTTGAGGATAACATAACCTCTATATTGTTTCTAGGGAAGTTTATAAGGTAAATGGTCAGGGTTTGGCCGAGATTTAAGGCTCAAAATTGTGTAAATAGAAGCGGGAGGAGGTGCTTTTTTATAAGAGGGGTGAGGGGCACCTTAGGAAAAACTTAAAATATTATTTTATAATAAAGTCATATTCAGTTTATAATAGATCCAAATTGATTTATTTATAAGATAAAGTGGGTATGGGTCTAAATAATATCAATCAATATATTTTAGACAAGTTTAGGTTACTATTTTAACCTTATCATTTAGATTTAACTCTAAGTTAAATAATTTAAGTTTTACCGTGTCTTCTTGTTTTCTTACACTATATGGTTAATAAACTTACTATAACAAGCCAAACGTACCCTAAGTGGTTAATTATTAATATATATAACCTTATATAAGTCATTTGGATTAACCTTATATTTTTAGGAATATAATATCAATTAATAATATAATATTTGTTTTATAAACTATTTTATGTCAATTTTGACACTATTTGGTAATTGATTTTTGTGAAAATCATAACAGTATGATTAGTTCTAAAAAAGTTAAATTAATCAATACTAACATGTCATATTAACCTATAAAATTATTTTAATTCATAAAAACAATCAAATTACATTTATTTGGGTACTTATAACATCAATAATGTTAATATTCCATTAAAAAGGTAATTACTGCATCATCATTGTGTCCTAAATAAATTACATTATTTAATGTATAAAAATTATAAATAAAATACAATTATGTAATAAATCTTATTATATTTCTAATTAATATTTATAGTAAAATTTATTTTATGTATAACCCTATATTAAAATTTTTTTAGTTATTAAACTTTGATTTTAACTCTTTTAACTCTTCTTTGAATTAAATAATAATAAATGTCCTAATCTTATCCAAGTGGACCTAAATGATAATATTATATTAATAAAGTATTTTTTGGTCAAATTAAACTTATCCAATAGAATTAGGACATGTGTTAAGGTAATAATAATATCATTTTTGCCCTTAATTACCCTATTTACTTTTAACCGTGGTAAATAAAAGTAAAAAAGTTACTATTCACCAAAAATTATTTTCATCTCATTGAACCACATTTTACTTACTGATATCAACCGTGTCTCTGAGATTTTTGAAATTCCACTCACATAAGCGAAAAAATTAAGTTTTATGTAAATTTGCAAATTCTCCTAGGAGATGGGTAAAAGACGGTGAAAAGTTCAATAAAATTTTTATATATCTAAAATTATTATAAAATGACTCCAAGGAATTACATTGAACTTATATATGTATTATGTATCTATTTTTACCTAAAATAAATTTGAATAAAATAAATAATTATTTACATAAAAAGTTGGTTTTTAAATCGTAACCTAGTGTTTTCACTATTCATCAAAAATTGAAAGTTTTCAGAAAAATAACAAAAATTCACCCTAGGCTAATTTCGATATTCTGAATCCAAAAAATGAAGTTCATTTTGAAAGATAAAATTTATAAAATTTCAAAAAAGTGGGTATTAATATTCATAACGGTTAGTTCATAATAAGATTATAATAATATCTCGTTTAGTGAAACTCGGTATTGCGTACAACACACGTTATCGAGGAATGTTGCTCTGGTGTGAAACACAAGCCTAGAATAGTGTTTGCATATAATAAAATCTAATATGGTGTTTCATAAAGCACAAGATAATTTTGGTGTGGCATACAACACAAGACATCAAATTAATTAAAAATAATATTTCTCATAAAATCTAGGGGTGTTACATTCTACCCCCCTTAAAATGAATTTCTCCCTCAAAATTCATCGGGGTTATAATTGGTTTACTACTTGAAAGTTTCTTTCATAGAAACCCACATCGTAAAAAGGGATACTAAAACATAATTTTAAAAACTAAAGTATGAAACGTAATGATTTCCCAAAGTAACTCATCATTGGGTTTCCACATAGGAGAACTTAGGTGAAAATATGGATATAGAAGAAAAATCGAACCATCAGGTTTTGATGGAGAGTGGTATAGGACATGGCTATGAAAAATCCAACAATCACAAAGCCATAAATTTGTGATGATCTAAGGTACCATCTGATTCATCGGATATAAGGGCACTAGGACAAAATTTGTGGTTTTCAAGATCATTTACCTAAAGTTTAAGAATTTGAATTAGAAGAAATAGTTACTTTATTTCGGTATAATCTCATCGTTGTTCGTGCCTTGAACAATTTCCACTTTATCTCTTAACGAAATGAAGTTGAATTTTTCATTCATGAAGTGTTAGCAGATCATGTGATAGGATGATGGGTCATTCCATATGTCTCAAAAAAAAGGTTAGCAAAAGTTATCAAATATACATAACTCCGTCTATGGTGAGGTTAATCATATATGATTCCAAAAATTGACTTATACTTCATCTATCATACCGCTTAATAAAATAAAACTAGTTTCTACTAACCAGGGACTTCCTGTATGCCAGTGGTAGGCAATAAAGGCATATCGCACTTCGGTTGTGGGTTCAATTCCCGCAACCTTGTCCGACGCGACGGGTTTTCTCTCGTCCTGTAGGTTGTCCTTTTTCTAAAACTATACTATTATAACATTCCAATAATATAAAAAGTTCTAGCCTTAAACAATACTATCTGATGTCCAACTTAATGCATTCCAACCTTTAGGATTATCGGAAATACTTTTGCCCAATCTCATTGTATACAGAAAATGACTACTAGAAAGGTCATCTACCAAGCATTTGAATACCATCATTTATCCCCCATATATCATAAGATATTTCTTGTTGGTCACATTCCAAACATTTTAATTCCTTAGTCATGTATTCTCTTGAAAAATGAATACCCATTGAACTTTAGAGAAAACATGAATGCTGTCAAAAATTTAACTCTTTCCACATACCAAAATCCCAAAAATTCTATATACTTAGACCATGATATCACTTAGTCCTTACATCAATCATGATCTCATGAAAACTATCAAACATATTATTTTCTCCTTATCCATTCATTATGTGCATATCATCTACTTTATAAAAATATCTGAATAACCATTCATGGTTACCGGTACCATTCAACATATACTTTCAAATACTTTAGGAAAAACAATAGTGTAACAATCCTTAGATGTGTCTTTATTCCATAATACCATTACCTATACAACATAACTCTTGATAAACATAAATCATTCCACTACCTTCTTAAACCATTGACCGAGCTTGAACAATTATTTCATCTAACATATCATTTGTATTCTCTTTTTCATCATGAACATAAATACTACCCATATGACCATGATGATTCTCTTCATGAGACTTTCCCTTAGGTAATTGGTTTTCATAATGCCCATACATTCCACAATTAAAACATTTAATCGTTGTTGAGGTCGTAGCAATACCATTATCCTTGTCCATGTTGTTAACTGAACCTTTTCCTTTACACTTACTGGCTTTGTGTCCTTCTTGTCCACGTCCAATGAATCTTCCAGTTCCTTTGAAACATTTTCCTTGATGCCTCTTCCCACATGATTTACATGAGGGAAATTGAACTTTCTTTCCTCTATGATCATCATGAAACTCCATCTTTCTCTTGTTAGTCGAGTCAGGAAACTTACCAAAGTTGATACTATTGATCATATTATGAGATTACTGATTAGGAATAATAACGATGTTTGGACTTCCAAATCCTGTTTCATTTGGTTGCTCATGAATAATATCATTCTATTGTCAATCATATCCTCCATTATCGTGAATCTTCCTGTTTCCAGCCATTTTCTAAAACCCAAAAAGAAAAGTGTGAGAGGCAAAAATCTTGCTAGGAAAACAACATAATAAAGGGGGAGTACCTTCAATATATAACATCTTAGGTTTAATTATAAGATCCTTACCATAATTCTACGACTATAACCTATACTTATAATTAACCTTAGGGACATCCCTAGACATACCTTAGAAATATCTCTAGGGATCTCACTAAAGTTATCGCATCCTAGTTTCCAAAGGTTGACTAAAACGAACCTCTGATACCAACTGTAGAGACCCAAAGATTGATGTACATAGACATTACATTACTTTTGTAGAATACTTAATACATAACAAAAACAAACACCGAAGGACCATAATATTTTAGTGTCTTTCGAAACTCGGAATTTAATTTTCTAATTGTGGTGAAAGATCTTCAACATCTCCCATAAAGATATTCCCCTTTTGTTTTCTTACCTAAAACCTTTCTTTATATCCTGGGGAAAAGAAAACATAAAAAGGGTGAGCTCAAATTCTCAGTAAGGGTAAATATAGAGAACTTAAAACAATCCATAAACATTTGAATGCAAAAACTTGAACATAAAATCTAAACATCAAAATATTGAGCAATGACATAAATCTTGGAAGTATGTAAGGCATATATCATAAAGAAACATCAATCATGATAAAATAGCATAGGAATAAAACATTTAATTGTGGAAACCGTTATGCACATGATATGATCTCCATAGTAGCCAAGGCATTGTTTCCAAGACCATCTTAGTGGACAAAGTCCCTTTCTGAATCGAGTTCACTCCTCGTTCCAGTCCTGTATCACTAAACCGGATTAACTTATCATTCCGGACATGTATATCTCATGAGATATAAATCTTTAACCAATGCATTGGAGGGAGATATAGGTCGCACCCATCTCATAATGAAATCATTCTTTCGTGTGCCACAAAATAAACATACATCATTCATAATAACCCAACAAATAAAATGGGTTTCATAAACATCATCCCATCATAACATAGTCCATATAAAAGAAATGGAAATCATTTCATTATAAGAAAAATAAAAACATGTAAATAATAGAGACATTATACTTGAAACATAAACATACTAAATAATGTCATCTTAGATGGATAATATTTTTTATAAAACACTTGAAAAGAATTCTTGAGGAAAATATCCTTTCTTCTTCAAAATCATTTTCTTTTCTCAAAATTCATTGAAACTTTGAAAGAAAATTATTTTGTTGAAAATAATCATGAAAACTTTTATAGGAAGGTTCATTGAAATAAGTTGTTATGAAACTGTAAAAATCCATTCACGCCGTAAAAGTTAAAAAACATTCTTCTTGTACTTTTGTCGGAAAAGTCAAAAAGTACCTTATATGGTAACCAAAGGAAAGATTCCTTCCATATAATGTGGAAAAAAGTCAAAAAAAGGTAAAAATGACTTTAAACATACATGGAATAATAGTAAACATTTTATGAAAACATTTTTAGAAAACATGGACATGGATGATAAACATAACCCCAGTAAATACTTAGGTATAAGCAATCTCGGATAAAAGTGAGATTTGCAAAATTATCCCTTACCTTAGGTCTGATATGCTTCATACGTATCCGAACCTCCTGTATAATGATTTAAATAATTTCATTGAATTATTATAGAATAATATTAATTGTTATGATGTCATATATGGTTCACTTATGACTTTTTATTACCCGTTCTTTTGTAAATTCCATGTTAAAGCAGAGTTTTGGGTAAAAATCGTTTTATTTATCGTACGTGTTTGGACTCGTTGTTCTTGATATTATTATTACTTATATCATGATTTACTTACTTCCAAAATGTAAATAATGATTTATATATCATATATACTTAGTATATACATATATATAATAGATAGATGATTGAAATGAAATACACAGTTCATGGAGATGGTAGGCCGTACGTACTCATGAACGTTGTTTTCCTTTTTTTATTGACTTGAATGGAAGTAAGTATATGACATATATATATATATATATACATAAGTAAAGTAGAATTATTATGTCATATATATCATTATTATTTATTATATATACTTTATAATTATTATTAAATGGTTAACGTGGAGAATGAATCTCATCGCGTCGTGGAGACGGTAATCCGTATGTACGCACGAGCGATGATATCATTCCCATAATTATTGAATTGAATTGGAGTGGATGATATAATATCTCAGAATCATTATGATGTTATAATAACTATACATAGTTATTCTTTACACCATTATATGCATCCAAGTAAGGTGGTGGTGGAAAAACATATTACACCATAGTGTGGAGACGGTATTCCGTACGTACACACGCGCGGTGATTTCGTTTTCCATAGGATGGATAGAAGGTGAAATGGGATTGTTTCATATTTATAATAACATATCAGTATATTATTGATACTGATGTTATTAATTTATAAGGAAACAACTAAGGAAGAAGAAGTTGAAGAAGAAAGAAAACTTGAAAGAATCGGTAGAATAGATTACCTCTTCTTCGACGCACCTCTTTTAAGCTTCTTCTTAAGGCACTAGAGTTGGTCTTCTGAGAAGACCAGAACCTATATAATGTTTCTAGGTAAGTTGAGAAGGGAAATGGGAAGGTTTTTTCTGAGCTTTAAGGATCAAATTATGTAAAGAGAAGAGGGAGGAGGTGCCATTTTATAAGAGGGGTGAGGGGCACCTTAGGAAAAACATAAAATATTATTTTATAATAAAGTCATATTCGGTTTATAATAGCTCCAAATTTATTTATTTAGAAGATAAATTGAGTATGGGTCTAAAAAATCTCAACCAATATATTTTAGACAAGTTTAGCTTACTATTTTAACCTTATCATTTAGATTTAACTCTAAGTTAAATAATTTAACTTTTACCGTGTCTTCTTGTTTTCTTACACTATATGGTTAATAAACTTACTATAACAATCTAAAAGAACCCCAAGTGGTTTATTATTAATATATATAAACTTATCTATGTCATTTGGATGAACCATAGATTTTTAGGAATAGAATATAAATTAATAATATAATATATTTTTTTAAACTACTTTATGACAATTTTGACACCAATTGGTAATTGATTTTTGTGAAAATCATAACAGCATGATTAGTTCTAAAAAAATTTAATTTAATCAATACTGACATGTCATATTAACCTAAAAAATTAGTGGAATTCATAAAAGGGCTCAAATTACATTTATTTGGGTATTTATAACATCAATTTTGTTAATATTTCATTAATAAGGTAATTATTACATCATCATTGTGTCATAAATAAATTAAATTATTTAATGTCTAAAAATTATAAATAAAATACCATTATGTAGGAAATATTGTTAGATTTCTAATTAATATTTATAGTCTAATTTAGTTTATGTATAACCCTATATTAAAAAAAAATTAGTTATTAAACTTTGATTTTAACTCTTTTAACTCTTCTTTGAATTAAATAATAATAAATGTACTAATATAATCCAAGTGGACATAAATGATAATATTAAATTCCTAAGGTTTTTTTTGGTCGAATTACACTTATCTAATAGAATTATGACATGTGTTAAGGTAATAAAAATATCATTTTTACCCTTAATTACCCTATTTACTTTTAACGGTGGTAAATAAAAGTAAAAAGTTACTATTCACCAAAAATTATTTTCATCTCATTGAACCACATTTTACTTACTGATATAAACTGTGTCTCTCAGATTTTTGAAATTACACTCACAGAAGTGGTAAAATTAATTTTTATGTAAATTTGCAAAATCTCCTAGGAGGTGGGTAAAAGACAGTGAAAAGTTCAATAAAATTTTTATATATCTAAAATTATTATAAAATTACTCCAATGAATTACATTGAAATTATATAGGTATTATTTATCTATTTTTACCTAAAATAAATTTAAATAAAATAAATATTTATTTAAATAAAAAGTTGGTTTTTAAATAGTAACCCAGTGTTTTCACTATTCATCAAAAATTGAATGTTTTTAGAAAAATACCAAAAATTCACCCTTGTCTAATTTCGATATTCTGAATCCAAAAAATGAAGTCCATTTTGAAAGATAAAATTTATAAAATTTCAAAAAGTGGGTATTATTATTTATAACAGTTAGTTCATAATAATATCTCGTTTAGTGAAACTCAGTATTGCGTATAACACACGTTATCGAGGAATGTTGCTCTGGCATGCAACACAAGCCTAGAATAGTGTTTGCATATAATACAAGCTAATATGGCGTTTTGTATAGTACAAGCTAATTTTGGTGTGGCGTACAACACAAGATATCAAAGTAATTAAAAATAATATTTCTCATAAAATTTCGGGGTGTTACACGCTAGGGTCCACTAAGTGAACACATAAGAGAAGCACCCTACTCATAATCCTCAAGGATAACTTATAAACAGATTTATCCCTATTTGTATCATTTAAGTCAGCATGTATTCTAGTGATTCCCTCTTGGATTTATAAAAAAGATTATGTATAAGGAGGCAACCCACATGGGATCCTCTTGGTTGGATCATAAGTAGACACACACTATATGGGATACTCGACCACACTCTAGTCTCTCTAGGTAAATACAAATTCCAATAATATAAAAACATAAAACATCATCTTGGACTTAGGGAGAAATCTATTTAAACATCACTATAGTGATATGGCTCATGGACCATCTCAGTTCAAGGTGTATCTCTTGGTTGGCCCGAATTCCCAACCTGTCATTTCATTAAGTCTTGTATGTATAATATAAACCAATGACTATCCAAATAAAATTACAAAAAATTTAAATTGGCGACCCCATTCCAAGTTCACCAACCATTTTCATGACCCATAACTAGTTCTCATCCCATGTCTCAGTTACAGGAGACAACTTTATTCATTTATTTGAGTATGAACCTCTAAAGAACAAATCACTCACCCTAAAACACATCTTAGATGTCCTAAAATCACCCAAGGGTTCCTCCCTCAATATCTATGAATAAAAATACTCAAAATGGGATCCTCATTTTTCAAATTTTTACTACAGGTCATAAAAACATTAAAACCCTTCAAAAGGGTACCAAGGGAGAAATACATGGAATGTATAGCAAAGTACATGGAGTGAATTCTTAATGCCCCACCATGGAATATACTATAGGGAAACATGGTATATAAAACCCAATAATGCATAACATAAAACATATAACTTGCATATACCCTACATAAATTTCTTTATATGTACTACACAAGGTATCACCCTATTTTTTTCATTGTTGTGTAGTCCTATACATTATGCATACCACATAGGGTTTATTCGTGTACCCTACTTGACCAATGTTCCATACATGGGATGTATGGCCATGTACTCAACCATTTACAAAGTAAAAAAACATGTAATATACTCTAAGTACATATATTTTACTTCCAAAAAGTAATCTTCGCCAAATAGGAAGAACAAGCGATCTGTGTTCATGGAACCACACACCTTGTGATCCAGATTTCAAAATATGAATCCCCTACAAATGGGTCAAAACCCCTATTTTCCCTAATTAATCGTTGATTGACCCCATGGGGGTCTATAGTATCCATAAAATGGTATTAATTCTATAGATAGGTAAATATATATTTATTTGTGAAAAAAATATAAAAATGAACAACATTTGGGATAATTTCTCTATAACTTCACCTATTTTTACATTTGGAGATCTGGATCTTTCAAAGCTTCATTATGGCACCTACCTTCTTACCTCTCTCTGTCTCCCTCTCCCTTATATCTCTCATTCATTGAAAAGATAATCCTGAATCGGGGTATACCCAAAAATCATAGGGAGGATAAAAAATAGAAGAAGAAAAGGAAGAAAATGAAAGGATAAGAAAAAGAAAATTGGGCTCAGGCATGGTCTGTGTGGCCAACATCAATTTATTCCTTGACTAGAAAAAACCCCCCATTCAAGAATCAACTATTAAAAATCCATTCAAAAGAAATATCTGAATGAAAATGTATAAATAAATTAATATTTAATTAATGAAATGAAAAATTTTAATTATTCTGTGGAAACTTAGATGGATTATAATTCCTATAAAATCATTTCCTAGTATTAAAAAACCTATCCAGGACTAACTATGTGGTCAAAAAAATATTTTGAGATCACATTCAAGTGGAATTGTTTTACCCCTCAGAAGCATCTATAGGTAAAAAAACAAATTTCAGTTCAATTTCACTATCCAAAAAACTTAAGACCTTAAAACCTTCCCATCATAACCCTTCTCATCCTTGAGAACCCATGTTGAACATATAGTATCCATTATCTCTACCTTACCATCTTCATAAACATGTTATCTTAACCATCTAATAACCAATCTCAAGGTGTGAAAAACTCTTCCTAATAAGAGAGACCTTCATCTATGACTAATCTGGTACTCACTTCCATAGGATTATCCTTATCATCACCCAAAAAATGAGATTAATGTTTAAAGGTCTACACTTCATCATTAATCAAATGTAATGACTTGCATGAACAAACCCACTAATTCTTTAGTGCTAACTCACAACATCAAAACCTAACCCATTCCCACATCACGTGAATGGATTCCAAGAAAAATGAAAAATTTCAAGTCGTAAAGAGGGTCACCACCCTCAAATGGATAATGGTGTTCTCTCCACCATATGGCATACCTTATAATTCTCCTTGAGATTGACCTTAACATGTTCCACTATGAAACATGTGTCGCCTATAACAATCCATTATCACTATCTAGTCAATACCTAAATAAGATTAAACCAAATTTGTTGTTCCATCACACCTAATCCATTTTTTATGTTCTCTATACCGTAGAGGGACATTTCTCATTTTATCAAAACTGCCAGGAAACCATTCCCATAGTCTTTCTTTGAAACCATCATTCCTCATATTACACAAAATTGTTCACCTAATTATGATTTAAATATCTACCATGCAAAACGGTTGCATACCATTCCTATCTTTCCCAAAAAGTGTGTTTAGAACCTCATACCACCATGTTTTGGACTCAAATTACCAACCAATGAGTCATCCATTAATAAGGACATGCCGACCAAGACATATGTAAAATCAACCTCATTAATCATGATTCTCCCTAGGAACAATCTTCGATATTGGTCACACCACCCATGTAATAATTTATTACACAACCACCCATGACATGGAGTCGCCTCATTCATGAGGGTATAATTGTTCTATGACCACATTTCTAACCATATAACCACTAGTTGACATGGAAAAACACCAGAATAGTCTAACATGTCAAACTCAGTATCGATATCCAAGCACCATAGGTACTTTTTGAAAAATAAAATCATCCCCGTACCTATAAAACAAATCCTTACCACCTCCCAATAATTGATCTTAACATAAGAATAAATACATAATTATTACCTTAAAATGAATCCATAAACTCTATCCAATCACTTTCATAGATTTCCCTTGATCAAAGTGAACACTTCCTCACTATGGTCAATGTCAAAACTAAGGGACTCTATGTAAAGCCCTGAACCCGTACTTCTGAATTCGATACTAAAACTTTCTACGTATTTTTTTGTATAATTGATAACTAAAAAATACACAGTACATTATAAAAATGAGGACCTTTTCAAGTCTAGGTTCTATATAATTAGATAATAACTTACAAATATTGAATCTAAGTTTATAAAAATAATTACAATATAACTAATTGGATTCATCTATAACAAAACCTTAACTGTCCTTTGAACATCTTGGTAATCCTATGAAAAACATTTTAAAAACATGGGATGAGCACAAAAATCTCAGTAATGTGAATATAGAATGAAGAACCATTAGTCCAGTGGAAACATGAAAACCCTTTAAAATCCCTTTTCTTGAAACCACCTAAGCATGCATAGAAACATCATGTAGTTTCCTAGGGATATATTTACCATATCACACTTAAAATCACCCTTACACATGGAATAAACATTTAGTAAACTACAATATCCAGATTACCCAATACATTGTAGAGCTATAATTGGGATCACCCGTCATATCTTGAGCTATAATGGGCTCAACCCAACATATCATGAGCTATAATGGGATCAACCCAACATATCTTGAGCTATAATGGGCTCAACACAACATATCTTGAGCTGTAATGGGATAAACCCAACATATATTATGATATAATGGTCCCAACCTAACATAACTATGTACACAGAACATATCATGAATAAAAAACTTGATAACTCATTTAAACCCTTGAGAAACACAATAATGTTATCAAAATTCACTTTTTGTAAAACAAATCACTTTTAAAATATAAAAACTTTGTACATAATAATGAAATCATATTGATAAAAAACTAACATTTTAACATATAATGGAAACATCATAGTAATAAAGCATCATGAAATCAGTAGAACTACTCATGCCATATAAATAATCTTTTTGAATTTCATTTAAGATACTTTTAAAAAGATTTTAAAAGGAAATTACCTTAAAAATATAATTGGAATGATAATTAATGGAATTGAATGGATATGTGTATAAATTTTAAATACACATAACACATCATAATATAAAAAAATCATCACACAAATAATCTAAATACCACAAAATAAATAAAGGAGAAGGTTAACCCAAAGAATGCAGATTGGGTTAAGAATTCCCTTACTTCAGGTTTATCTTAATTAAAACTTGTTTAAACTACTTTATAATGGTTAAAATAGTGTTATTGATATCTTACATAAACATATTCATGTTTATAGCACCATATATAATCATTTTATAACATCGCTTCACCCTTTAGTTATTAGTATTTTGTTCCTTCCATTGTTTCAGGTGCATTCTTTACATGATTTCAATGACTAGTTTGTAATTGATTTTCTTGTCGTATGGAAATAAAAATTCTAAAAGTGGAATGAAATGGTACTCATATGTTTCTAGGATATTTAATTATACCATAAATAATTTTTTTATCATATATGATGATGAGTCATTAGATAAAACAATAATGATATTTGTTTAGATCATTTTAAGTGGTTCCTCGATAATCATGAACTTATTTCATTATATAAATAAATTTCATGAATATAATTTCATTATATAACACAAAAGAGGTTAAATAATAAACATTAGATTCTATTTAAACCATTGAAATTTTTTTACAAATTTTTTTGAAGGAAGTAAATGAAATTGTAAACACATCACCCCTAATTTTGGTAAAACAACACATCATGAATGATGTTTTTATAAGAGGGGGAGGAGATGATGTAAGTTGAAGAATTTTCTATAAAAATGATAAAAATCCATCATATATGTAATAATAGATCTTTCATTCCTCTTAGATTAGTGGAAGAGAAGAGATTATAAGAAAATAAAACGAATTGAAAAGAAAACATAAGAAAAAGGAAGAGGATTCTTACCCCGTGATCTCCTCTCCTTGAGATCCTCCTTAAGGCCTTTGGTTTTGGCCCTTTGGTGAGAATATCAGGTCTTGGACATGGGGAAGATCCTTGGGAAGGAGATTAAGAAGAACTTCTTAATTCCTTTGGTTTTGTACTTTTGGTGAGACTAGAAGATCATGGAAGAGGGGAAGAGTATTGGGAGGTATATTGGGAATAACATAGATATAACACCCCAAGCTTCCACGGTACGCTTCTTTTTGAATAATACAGTAGTGTGTGTTGTACGTAACTTCGAGGTTCTAACACACACCACAACCAATCAAAGTAGCTGTTATGAATAGTAATACCCACTTTTTGAAATTTTATAAATTTTATCTTTCAAAATGGACTTCATTTTTTGATTCGGAATATCGAAATTAGCATAGTGTGAATTTTTTGTATTTTTTCTGAAAACTTTCAATTTTTTATGAATAGTGAAAAACACTGAGTTATAGTTTAAAACGGAATTTTTAGTTAAATAATTATTTATTTTAGGTCAAAATAGATACATAATACCTATATAAGTTAAATGTAATTCATTGGAGTCAGTTTATAATAATTTTAGATATGTAAAAATTTTATTGAACTTTTCACCATCTTTTACCCATCTCCTAGGAAAATTTTCAAATTCACATAAAACTTAATTTTACCACTTCTGTGAGTGGAATTTCAAAAATCCAAGAGACACAGTTGATATTAGTAAATAAAATATGGTTCAATGAGATGAAAATAATTTTTGGTGAATAGTAACTTTTTACTTTTATTTACCACGGTTAAAAGTAAATTGGGTAATTAATGGTAAAAATGATATTATTATTACCATAACACATGTCCTAATTCTATTGGATAAGTATAATTCGACAAAAAACAACCTTAGGAAAAAAATAGGAACCTCTTTGGTCCACTTGGATTAGATTAGGACATTTATTATTATTTAATTCAAAGAAGAGTTAAAAGAGTTAAAATCAAAGTTTAATAACTAACATATTTTTAATATAGGGTTATAAATAAGATAAATTTGATTATAAATATTAATTATAAAGCTAAAAAAATTTCTACATAATGGTATTTTATTTATAATTTTTAGATATTAAATAATTTAATTTATTTATGACACAATGGTGATGCAGTAATTACCTAATTAATGAAATATTAAAATAACTGATATTATAAATATAAAAAATAAAAGCAATTTGAGACTTTTTATGAATTTAACTAATTTTATACGATAATATTACATGTTATTATTTATTAAATTAATTTTTTTAGAATTAATAAAGTTGTTCGTACTTTAAGAAAATCAATTATTAAATAGTATCAAAATTGACATAAAAGAGTTTTTAAAACAAATATTATATTATAAATTGATATAATATCCCTAAAAATATAAGGTTTGGCCAAATGACTTATATAATGATAGGTGTATCATTAATTAACCACTTGGGGTTCTCTTGGAATTATATAGTATTTTTATTAACCATATAATATAAAAATACAAAGAGACATGATAAATGTCAAACTATTTAACTAAGAGTTTAATATAAATGATAAGGTTAATATAGTGACCCAAACCTTTCTAAAATATATTGGATGAAAGTATTTTGACCCATCCCTAATTTAGCCTCAAAATAAGTCACTTTTGAGCCATTATAAACCGAATATGAATTTATTATAAAATAATATTTTAAGTTTTTTCTAAGGTGCCCCTCACCCCTCTTACAAAAGGGCACTCCCCCTTATCTCTAATTCACACCTTCAAAGCCTTTTGTCTTGGCCAACCCCTACCCAAATGTTCTCTCAACTTTCCTCACTTAGACCTAGAGGCCTCAGTTTGATCAGAAATCCAACTTAAGGAGCCCTTTTGATCAAATCAAAAGGAAGAACCCGAAGAAGAGGTAATGATTTCACCACCCTCTTTCAAGTTCCTTTCTTCTTCCACTTCCTTTTTATTTATTTTTTCCATTATAAAATAATAACTCCAGTATCTTATATATACTATTATGTTATTATAAATATGGTACAACCATATTTAGTTTTATATCCATCCTTTTAGTGACACATCACCATACGTGCGTATGTACGACTTACCGTCTCCACGTCATGGTGTAATTTGTTATTCAAACATTTCATCATTTGGATGGGTATAATAATGATTATAACTAATGTAAATAATAAATAAAACATGATAATGATTCTTTATATATGATATACCATTCAATTATATACTATTTTAATATCAAAAGAATGATATTGTCGCTCATGCGTACGTACGGACTACCGTCTCCACGAACGCGATGAGATTCATTCTCCATCATATCCATTCAAGACTAATTTTAATTGGATGATTAAAAATAATTTTTAAGAACTTGATATCATTCTGGAAATGAATAATATACTACCTACCCATAAAAACATGGCTTATTTAACAAAACATATAAAAGAAAATGAGTAAGTTAACACCCGAAACGACGATAATACTAAGATATTATTAACAAAGAAATGTTAAAAGATCATATAGGATATCATATTAATGTATATTATTATTTTATAATTTAATAATAATTATTTAACCATTATAAAGGAGGTTAACCTACCCTCGACCAAGGAAAATTACAAGGTAAGGGTTAATTTCCCAATCTCTTTATTATCCGAGGTTGTTTTTACGTAAGTATCTACTGGGACATATTTATCATCCACATCCATGTTTCATAAAAATGTATTCCAAAACATTTTTACTATTTACTAGACTATGGGTTAAAGTCATTTATACCCTTTTTTGACTATTTATAAAATGGTTTTAAAGGAATCTTTTCATCGTTTTCCAAACAAGGTCTTTTTTAACCTTTTCGACAAAATTAAGGTAAGAATGTTTTTTTAACTTATACGGCGGGTGCGGCTATTTTCCACTATTATAAAATCGTCGAATCTTCCCTTAAAATCTTATAATAATATTTTCAAATTAAATGTTTTCTTTTATAATTATGTGACTTTTAAGTGATTTAAAAAAAAGAGATATTTCTCTCAAATAGTTTTGATTTCATCTATGTCAACATCCTTTGATGGATTTTAATCTTATTTGAAGTTGATTTGTTATGATACAAAACTTCCATATTTTATTGAGGGTTTTGTGATATGTTTGACTGTGGATGTGTTATTTTTATACCATTCATGGTTTATGGAGAAATTATTGACATTTCATATGATATTTTTAATATGAATGTCTATGTTATGTTTAAACCTGTTCATATGAGGAATGCATTGGAGTTAGTAAGTGACGGGTAGAGCCCGCTATAGCTCCTTGATGCATCTGTAGGTCTCATGAGACAAACTAGTGTCTTGGAATAAGTCCTTGAAAAAATCTTATTTGTAGTTTTAGCACAAGGTCTTGAATACGTGGTTATGATAGTCTGGCATTATGCATTCCATCATTATTAAAGTGGTTATTGATATTGCATGTGATTATTCGACTAGTAGAATATCCATGTGAATAAGTAAATGGAATTATTTCATTTTATTTTTTCTCTATTATGATGAAGATAAAGTTTAAAAAGGCTTTTGTTTTATTTATACATTGCCTTAAATGTTTATGCTTATTTATAAAATTTTCTGCTATATTGTTATCCTTATTGGGCATCTAAGCTCACCCTTTTCTATGTTTAATTTTTCTCAGGATGTGAAGAAGTATTTTATGAATGACCTATAGGGATAGTATGAGGGGATATGAGTGTGGTCTATGGAGACAAGATGTTGTTGTAGTTTTTCATTTTATGATGTAATCTAAACTTTATGAATATATCTAGTGATTCCAAGGCTACTAAACTAATCATTCATTCGAGACTTGATCTTTTGTGAACATGCCAATGTTACGTAATAATGAACCAACTCTGGGTTACTGGGGTTGGGGAATTACAGTTGGTATCAGAGGAAGTTTAGTACAAATCTTGGAAGCTAGATTTATATAAACTCTAATTAGATCACATATCCTTAATATAGACTTTGAGGATTAGTATAGAAGAACTTCCTGGAATTTTGGCATTGTAGATATTTTGTGAGTTTTCCAAGCAATACATCCCTATCTAGATATGATCAGGTAGAGGTGTCTATAGCACAGATGTACCTAGGGGTAAAACTTGAAAACATCGCTTTGAGCTAGACTCGAACGGGAACTGGTGCACGACAACGGGTCTTGTTACACTCTTGTTTACGACACTCCCGGGGGATATGATTAAGATAATTCTAATTTTCTTTACAAACCATTATGAAGGTTTATGAGTATATACTTCCTCAATGAAAACATTTTTATGATTATGGATTATATCCATAAACATTTTTATGATTATGGATTATATCCATTGTTTAGAAATGGCGCCTAGTGGAAGGAATGGAAACTGTATCAATGTGCGCACTCCATGTAGGGATTTCCATCCTACCCAAGAAAATTATAGTGGAGCTGGTGATACAACTGGTGCTGATCACTTATCACCATACTAGGAAAACTCAATCAGGTTATGAATAATAACCTTACCCGTATGAAGCACCCTGATTCACAGCGTGGACGATCAATATTAGATTGCTTCATGAGGCAACAACCACCAACATTCAATGTGGGTACAAATCCACTAGTAGTTGAGCAATGGATAAATTCCATAGAGAAAATATTCCATGCCTTGGGGAGTAGTGAAAGGGAAAACATTGTCATGGCCGTTTACCGCCTCACTGGAGATGCTGATCAATGGTGGTCATTGATTCAAAACACGAAGGAAGATGATGAAGTATCAAATATGGAATGGGGGAGTTTAAATATATTTTCTTAGAAAAATACGTTGCTCATGACCATCGAGCGGATATGGAAAGACAATTTCTGAGTCTGAGGCAAAAGGAGGACGAGAATGTTGCAAAGTATGAGTCTAACTTTACAAGGTTAACGAGGCATGTTGCAGATTATATACGTAACCCAAGAAGAAATATTGATCATTTCTTTGATGGGTTAAAACCATTTCTCTGTTGAGAATTAGTCTCACAATCCTTCTCGTCATACGAAGATATTGTCTCATGTGCTATCGATACAGAAAATGAATTCTCTAAGTCTTATGACTTTAAAACAAATAAAGAGAAGAAGAGATCTGCTAATAACTCTGGGAATGGAAATGAGGGGAAGAAGGGAAAAGTTGAATAGCCATAATATAGTAAATGTGGGAAGAAACACCCTGGTACTTGATTTAAGGGAATGTGAGTCTGTTATAAGTGTGGTGAAAAAGGCCACCAAGCTCATGATTACAAGGGGAAGAAAGAAGCTACCGATGTTCAATGATATAATTGCAGGGAGATGGGACATTATGCAAATGAATGTCCTAAGCGTCAGGGGAACTTACCTCAGAAAAGGCCACGGGATCAAGGCCAAGCTTATGTTATCACTACTGCTGAGGTAAAAGCTCCTAAAGACATGTTGGCAGGTAATTTAATGGTTTTCTCAAGTTTAGCCAATGCTTTATTTGATTCTAGATCATCACATTGTTTCATATCTTCCCAGTTTTCTAAGATAATTTGATATTTCCAATTTGATTTAACAAGGGAGTTGTCAATAAAAACTCCTAAGGGAAGTATCATTGCTACAAATTTCTGGGAATCAATTCCCATTAGAGCATATAAATGTTCTTTATCTGCTGATCCCATCATCATACCTATGATTGAGTTTGATATAATCCTCGGTATGGATTGGCTTTCTAACTATGAGGAAAAGATTTATTTTAAGAAGAAGGAGGTTATGATTTTTTATGATGATGATAAGGAACACCTTATCTTTAGAGAAGAATAATCACCACCTAATTCTTATCTAGATCCAGCCCTAGTATCTCAACTAAATTCAATTATTTGGGAGGAAGAGAATGAAATGACTGGGGTTGAGGAATGTAATGTTCAAATAGATGATGTACCTATTATAAGAGAATATATTGATGTGTTTCTAGAATATTTACCTGGACATCCTCTAGAATGAGAAATTGAGTTTTCCACTGACCTAATTCCTGGTTCAAGGCCCATATCAAAGACCCCTTATAGAATGGAAACTGTGGAATTAGTTGAACTAAAGAAAAAACTAGAGGAATTGAGTAATAAAGGATTTATTTTCCCTAGTGTTTCTCCATGGGGAGCCCCTGTCCTTTTTGTTAAGAATAAAGATGGATCTATGAGGTTGTGCATTGACTACAGGGATATCAATGCTATAACAATAAAGAACAAGTATCTCCTACCTCGCATTGATGATTTATTTGACCAACTTTATGGAGCTCAATATTTTTAAAATATTGACCTTTGATCTGAATACCATCAGTTGTGTGTGAAGAAGGAAGACATTCTGAAGATAGCATTTTAAACCAGGTACAGGCATTACGAGTTTACAGTAATGCCTTTTAGGCCGACTAATGCACCCTCTGTTTTCATGGATCTAATGAACAGAGTTTTCAAGGAATATCTTGATGACTTTGTAGTGGTATATATTTATGATATCTCGGTATACTCCAAAATATACAAAGATCATGAAAATCACTTGCACATTATCCTGAAGACTCTGAGAAGATATGAATTATATGGGAAGTTTAGCAAATGTGAATTCTGGCTTCATAAGATTTCTTTTCTTGGCCATATTGTCTCTAAGGATGGAATCTCTGTTGATCCTTCTAAGACAAGAGCAATCCAAGAATGGCCAGCACCAATGAGTATAACCGAGGTACACCATTTTATTGGTTTAGCAGGTTATTATCGACATTTTGTCCATAATTTTTCCCGATTAGAAAACCCATTAATGAAGCTCACACGTAAAGGGGTTAAATTTGTTTGGACAAAAGAGTGTGAATAATGTTTCAAAGAACCGAAGAGAAGAATATTCAATGCTCATATCTTGACTCTACCATCGAGGAATAATGGGTTTGTTATTTATAGTGATACTTCAAAGAAAGGACTTAGTTGTGTCCTTATGCATAATGATAGGGTCATTGCCTATGCATCACGACGGCTAAAAATTCATGAGAAAAACTATCCTACTCATGATCTTGAGTTAGCAGCTATAATATTTTTTTTGAAGATATGGAGACACTATCTCTATGGCGAAAATTGTGAGATGTATACCAATCACAATAGTTTGAAGTATATTTTCTCACAGAAGGAACTCAACATGAGGCAAAGGTGATGGATTGAGTTACTCAAGGATTATGATTGCACTATACACTACCACCCAGGGAAGGAAAATAAGGTGGCAGATTCTTTGAGTATAAAGGATCATGGAGTTTTGAACCAGATGAGAGTTGGAAGGGATCCTATTTTCATAGATCTAGTAAAGATGAATATAGGAATAACCATGGAAGGGGAAATATCAATACATTTTCAAATGGTTTCCAAACCATCTTTACTAGAAAGGATAAGGAGTTCTCAGACTGGTGATGAATAATTTCAGAAGAAGATTAAAGCTGTGAATGATGGGAGATTTAGTGACTTTGTGTATGAAGATGGAATTTTGAGATTTGGGAAGAGGCTTTATGTTCCTGATATACCTGATCTAAAAAGAGAATTGTTGGATGATGCTCATAGTTCCAATTTCTCTATACACCCTGGGAGCACCAAAATGTATAGAGATTTGAAGGAACATTGTTGGTGGGACAACATGAAGAGGAAAATTTCTGATTTTATGTCAAGATGTATGGTTTGTCAACAAGTGAAAACTGGAAGGCAACATCCTAAAGGAGTTATGCAACCTCTTACCATACCTGATTGGAAATGGGATAATATTACAATGGACTTTGTCATGGGACTACCAAAGACTCCTAGAAGGAACGATGCAATATGGGTCATTGTTGATCGTCTTACCAAGTCAGCACATTTTCTTGCTATAAGATAAGATCTACCACTTGAACGTCCAGCAAGACTATATATTAATGAAGTTTTGAGACTTCATGGAGTACCCATATCGATTGTTTCTGATCGTGATCCCCATTTTACTTCAAGATTTTTGAAATGTCTTCAGAAATACCTTGATACTGAACTTCATTTGAGCACTTCCTACCACACCCAAACTGATAGAAAATCAGAACGGACTATTCAAAACTTAGAAGACATGTTGATATCTTGCTCACTTGACTTTATGGGTATGTGGGATCAATATTTACCTCTGGTGGAATTTTCCTATAACAATAGATTCCATTCAAGTATTTGGATGGCACCATATGAAGCGTTATACGAAAAGAGATGTCGCACACCAACCTGTTGGGATGATGTTGGTGAAAGAAGACTCGTAGGCCCAAAACTGGTGGAGGAAACGATGGAAAAGGTGAAGGTAATCCAAAACCACATCAAATCAGCTCAAAGTAGGCAGAAGAGCTATGCCAATAACCGAAGGAAGGATTTGGAATTTCATGTAGGATATCATGTCTTCTTGAAGGTATCTCCATGGAAGGGTGTTATACATTTCGGTAAGAAGGGAAAATAGAGTCCCAGGTACATTGGACCTTTCGAAATCCTAGAACGAATTGGGGTTGTATCTTACCGTTTGGCAATGCCGCCAAGCCTCTCTAAAGTTCACGATGTGTTCTACGTATCACTGTTGAGAAAATACATGCCCGACCCAACGCATGTACTCACCTATGAGGAAGTAGAACTGGAACCCGATCTGTATTATTGCGAAGAGCCCATCCAGATTCTTGATACTAGAGAACAAGTGCTGAGAAACTGGACGACTCGTCTGGTAAAAGTTCTATAGAGAAACCATAAAATGGAAGAGGCAACGTGGGAACCTGAGGAACTTATGATGAAGAACCACCTGAGTCTTTTCATGCAGTAGTATTCTAGAAATTTCGAGGATGATATTATTTGAAGGAGGGGAGAATGTAACACCCCGACCTTCCACGGTACGCTTATCTTTAAATAATACAGTAGCGTGTGTTGTACGCAACTTCGAGGTTCTAACACAAACCACAACCAATCAAAGTAGCCATTATGAATAGTAAAACCAACTTTTTGAAATTTTATAAATTCTATCTTTCAAAATGGACTTCATTTTTGGATTCAGAATATCGAAATTAGCATAGGGTGAATTTTTGGTATTTTTCTGAAAACTTTCAATTTTTGATGAATAGTGAAAAACAGTGAGTTATAGTTTAAAACCGAATTTTTATTTAAATAATTATTTATTTTATTTAAATTTATTTTAGGTCAAAATATATACATAATACCTATATAAGTTAAATTAAATTCATTTGAGTCAGTTTGTAATAATTTTAGATATATAAAAATTTTATTGAACTCTTCACCGTCTTTTACCCATCTCCTAGGAGAATTTGCAAATTGACATAAAACATAATTTTACCACTTCTGTGAGTGGAATTTCAAAAATCCATGAGACATATCTGATATCAGTAAGTAAAATGTGGTTCAATGAGAAGAAAATAATTTTTGTGAATAGTAACTTTTTACTTTTATTTACCACGGTTAAAAGTAAATAGGGTAATTGAGGGTAAAAATGATATTATTATTACCCTAATACATGTCCTAATTCTATTGGATAAGTATAATTCGACAAAAAACAAACTTAGGAATAAAATATGAACCTTTTTGGTCCACTTGGATTAGATTAGGACATTTATTATTATTTAATTCAAAGAAGAGTTAAAAGAGTTAAAATCAAAGTTTAATAAATAAAATATTTTTAATATAGGGTTATACATAAGATAAATTCAATTATAAATATTCATTATAAAGATAAAAATATTTTCTACATAATGGTATTTTATTTAAAAAATTTAGACATTAAATAATTTAATTTATTTATCACACAATGGTGATGCAGTAATTACCTAATTAATGAAATATTAAAATAATTGATATTATAAATATCAAAATAAATGTAATTTGAGACTTTTTATGAATTTAACTAATTTTATAGGTTAATATGACATGTAAGGATTGATTAAATGAATTTTTTTCGAATTAATAAAGTTTTTAAGACTTTAACAAAAAACAATTATTAAATAGTGTCAAAATTGACATAAAGGAGTTTTTAAACCAAATAGTATATTATAAATTGATATAATATCGATAAAAAATATAAGGTTCAGCCAAAATAATTATATAATGATAGGTGTATCATTAATTAACCGCTTGGGGTTCTTTTGGAATTATATAGTAAGTTTATTAAACATATAATATAAAAATACAAAGAGACATGGTAAATGTCAAACTATTTAACTAAGAGTTAAATATAAATGATATGGTTAATATATTGACCCAAACCTATCTAAAATATATTGGATGAAATTATTTTGACCCACCCCACCTTATCCAAGAAATAAGTCACTTTGGAGCCATTATAAAGAGAATATGAATTTATTATAAAATAATATTTTAAGTTATTCCCCTCACCCCTCTAATAAAAGGGCACTCCATCTTCTCTCTAATTCACACCTTCAAAGCCTTTTTCCTCGGCAAAACCCTGCCCAAATATTCTCTCAACTTCCTTCAATTTAACCTAGAGGCCTTAGTTTGATCAGAAATCCAACCTAAGGAGCCCTTTTGATCAAATCAAAAGGAAGAACCCGAAGAAGAGGTAATGATTTCGCCACCCTCTTTCAAGTTCCTTTCTTCTTCCACTTTCTTTTTATTTATTGTTTTCATTCTATAATAATAACTCTAGTATCTTCTATATACTATGATGTTATTATAAATATGTTACAACCATATTCAGTATTCTATCCATCCTTTGAATGACACGTCACCATATGTGCGTACGTACGACTTACCGTCTCCACGTCATGGTGTAATCTGTTATTCAAACATTTCATCATTTGGATGGGTATAATAATGATTATAACTGATGTAAATAATAAATAAAACATGATAATGATTATTTATATATGATATATCATTCAATTATATACTATTTTAATATCAAAAGAATGATATTGTCGCTCGTACGTATGTATGGACTACCGTCTCCACGAACACGATGAGATTCATTCTCCATCGTATCCATTCAAGACTAATTTTCATTGGATGATTAAAAATAATATTTATAAACTTTATATCATTCTGGATATGAATAAGATACAACCTACCCATAAAAAACATGGCTTATGTAACAAAACATATAAAATAAAATGAGTAAATTAACACCCGATACGACAATAATACTAAGATATTATTAACAAAGCAATGTTAAAAGATCATATATGATATCATATTAATATATATTATTATTGTATAATTTAATAACAATTATTTCACCATTATAGAGGATGTTAACCTACCCTCAACCAAGGAAAAGTATAAGGTAAGGGTTAATTTCACAATCTCTTTATTATATGAGGTTGTTTTTACGTAAGTATCTACTGGGACATCTTTATCATCCACATCCATGTTTCTTAAAAATTAATTCCAAAACATTTTTACTATTTACTAGACTATGGGTTAAAGTCATTTATACCCTTGTTTGAATTTTTATAAAATGGTTTGAAAGGAATCTTTCTGTCATTTTCCAAAAAAGGTCTTTATTAACCTTTTCGACAAAATTATGGTAAGAATGTTTTTTTAACTTATATGGCGGGTGAG
Source organism: Viscum album (assembly GCA_963277665.1). Taxonomy (NCBI): domain Eukaryota; kingdom Viridiplantae; phylum Streptophyta; class Magnoliopsida; order Santalales; family Viscaceae; genus Viscum; species Viscum album. The sequence goes on from OY728159.1 coordinate 1,646,492,644, forward strand.
GCTATTTTCCACCGTTATAAAATCGTCGAAGCTTCCCTTAAAAGCTTATAAGAATATTTTCAAAGTAAATGTTTTCTTTTATAATTATGTGACATTTAAATGATTAAAAAAAGAGATATTTTTCTCAAATAGTTTTGATTTCATCTATGTCAACATTCTTTGATGGATTTTAAGATTGTTTGAAGTTGATTTATTATGATACAAAACTTCCATATTGTATTGAAGGATTTGTGATATGTTTGACTGTGGATGTGTTATTTTTATATCATTAATGGTTTATGGAGAAATTATTGGAATTTCGTATGATTGTTTTAATACGAATGCTTATGTTATTTTTAAACTTGTTCATATGAGGAATGCATTGGTGTTAGTAAGTGATGGGTGGAGCCTGCTATAGATCCTCGATGCATCGGTAGGTATCATGAAAAAAACTAGTGTCTTGGCACAAGTCCTTGACAAAATATTATTTGTAGTCTTGGCACAAGGCCTTGACTATGTGGTTATGATAGTCTGACATTATGCATTCCATCATTATGAAAGTGGCTATTGATATTCATGTGATTATTCAACTAGTAGAATATCCATGTGAATAAGTAAATGGAATTATTTCATTTTATTTTTTCCATATTATGCTGAAGTTCAAGTTTAAAAAGGCTTTTGTTTTAGTTATAAATTTCCTTAAATGTTTATGCTTATTTATGAAAGTTTCTGCTATATTGTTATCCTTACTGGGCATCTGAGCTCACCCCTTTCTATGTTTTATTTTTCCCAGGATGTGAAGAAGTATTTTATGAATGACCTGCAGGGATAGTATGAGGGGATATGAGTGTAGTCTATGGAGACAATATGTTGTTGTAGTTTTTCATTTTATGATATAATGTAAACTTTATGAATGTATCTAGTGATTCCAAGGATACTAAACTAATTGGTCATTCGAGGCTTGATCTTTTCTGATCATGTCAATTTTATGTAATAATGCACTGACTCTGGGTAACTGGATTTAGGGTGTTACAATAGACAATGCTCAAATCTTGAGAGGTGTGAGAGGAAGAGGAGAATTAGGGTGGTATTTATAGTGGAGGAGAGAAGGGGTTTTACATTATTTTAATCATTAGTTTAAAATTTTTTCTCAAGACTATGAATAGTCTTGATTCATGTGACCCCAAATAGTAATAAGTGCATGTGAGTTCGAACCAAGTGTGCTTACATCAGCCTTGCATCATCTATGATGTAGTAAAACAAGTATTTAGAATTTATTGTAATTTAGCATATTTTACTATTCATAAAAAATCAAGAATTTTCGACTTGTAGAATTCAAAAATGAACTCCATTTTTTGAAAATATTTTTCTAAACATGATAATTTTAAATTTTAAATAAAATCATAATTTACTTGAAAAATACAATTTTAAAATAAAAATTATTTTTCTAGCACTTTGAAAAATTACTTAAGGTCACTTGAAATTATCTTATAATCATAAGTCATAAAAATACATATTTATGAATACATTTTATGAATATAAATTTTCATTTAAATTATTAAATTAATCATAAATTTGTAATAAAAAATACATGACTTACAAAAATACCAACACTTAATAAATAATTTTTAAAATATTTGTTTACTTATATTATGAAATAATTATATCATATTAAAACTTATAAGATGGTTAAATTTTATATATAATTTCATTGGTGAATTTACTATTCATAACGGTACATTAGTATTCATAAGGTATATGGTACTATTCATAAGGGTACATTACTATTCATAAGGGTCATGTCACTATTCATAATGGTACATTACTATTCTTATGGGTCATGTTACTATTCATAAGGGTATGTTACTATTCATAACGGTAGGTTACTATTCACCAAAAAATAAGTTTGTTCTATGAAACTCCAAAAAAATTATTGATCGCAGTCGTGTATGTCCGTTTTTTGAAATTCAAAACACATAAGAGGGAAAATTATATTTAATGGTTAGTTTATAAAGGTCTCATAGAATTTAGTAATTAATATAAGCACATAGTTTTTCCTTTTAAAATCCCAGATGTAACATTTTCCCCCTCTTAAATGAATTTCACCCTCACAATTCGTTCATTATACTTATAATTCTCAATTTACATATTAATAATTATGATTAAATATTTTATATTGCGTACTTAATTAAATGAAAGTTCAAAAGTAAAAAATGTCACTAAATTTTTTCTAAAAAAACAACAACGTCTAATCTCCAAAGTTGTCTAGATTGTTTATCTAATACCAATTGTAAAGCCCCAAACCCACACTTCTGGATTCGGTACTAAAACATGCTGTGTATTTTTTTGTATAATAGATAACTGAAAAATACACAGTACATTATATAAATGAGAACCATTTTTTGTCTAGGTTCTGTAGAATTAGACAACAACTTAGATATATTGAATCAAAGATTACAAAAATAATTACAACATAACTAATTGGATTCATCTATTTTCCTTTGAACATCTATAGAATCCTATAAAAAACATTTAAAAATGTGGGATGAGCACAAAATGTTTAGTAAGGTACATAATGAATGAAGAACCGTTAGTTTAGTAAAAACATGAAAACCGTTTAAAACTAAATTTCTTGAAAACTCATAAGCATGCATAGAAACATCCTGTAGTTTCCTTGGGACATATTTACCATATCACTCTTATAATAACCCTTATACATGGAATAACGATTTGGTCAAATTCTTTCTCCGGTGTAACCAATGCATTGGAGAGCTATAATGGAGCTCACTCATCATATCTTGAGCTATAATGTGCTCAACCCAACATATCATGAGCTATAATGGGCTCAACCCAACATATCTTGAGCTATAATTGGCTCAAACCAACATATCTTGAGCTATAATGGGCTCAACGCAACATAATTGTATCCAAGGAATGTATCATGAATAAAACACTTGATAACTCATTTGAACCCGTGACACTACAAAAAAATGGTGTTTTAACGGAAATATTTTTGCGGCGGTTTTCAAAACCGCTGCTAAATGTTTCATCGAAACAAATTTAGTGGCAGTTTTGAAAACCGCCGCGAAAATACTGTTGCTAAATATTTTTTAAAATATTTTTTATAAATTTTTTAAAAATTCTTCCAAAAAAATTATAATTTTTTTAACGGTGGTTTTTTTTAAAACCACTGTGAAATAGAAACGATTTTTTCAAAACCGCCTCAAAATTGAAATTTTTTTTAAAAAATATTACTTATTTATTTATTATTTATTATTTAAAATCAAATATATTTTACTATTTATAATTTCAATTATTTATAATGTGTTAATTAGTAAATATTTATAATTATCAGTTAATAATATTTTAAAACTGAAAACAAATCTCTAATAAGTTGAAAAACATACTTCGACATCAAATAATCGTAACTTCTGATCCAGGGGTCCATTTCAGCTCCACAACTAGTTAAATGGAAGCTTATCAAATGAGTTAAAACCAAGTTAGATTTAAATCATGTGTTGATGAATAGAAAAATATATATTCAAATTTCAAAAGTTGAAAATCAAACTCGAACTTCAAATGACCATAACTTTTAATCTGGGTGTCTGTTTGGGCTCTACAACATATCCAATTGAAGCATGCGACGAGCACTACGAAGTTTAGGTCTGGTACCAGCTCTATATGTATTGTAGCCCTTTTTATTTTTCTAGAAAGGCCCAAAAGGCTTCTGAAACAAAGGTTTTAGTTGCAGACCCTGATTTCTTAAAATTTAAATAGTTATAACGATCACTCCAGGTGTCTGTTTGGCCTATATCACATATCATATTGAAACTCGTTTCATGATCTTTGATTTGATTGGTTTTGGAATAGAAAAAGGAGCCATGGATCAGATTTTATGGCTATTTCAGTGTTTTTAGGGTTTTAAGAGGTTCGTAACGTTTTATGATATACAAATTTATATATTTATTTATTTGTTATTTATTTATTTATTCATTTATTTAATATTTATTTTTTTATTAATTAATTACTAAATAATTAATTAGTTAATTATTATTTATTTATTTGTTATTTATTATTTATTTATCAATTTATTTATTTATTTAATATTTAATATGTATTTATTTACTGATTTATTATTTAGTTATTTTGAACACATTAATTATTCATTTTTTTTAATTTTTTTAATTAATTATTATTTATTTATTTATTAGTAGTTTATTATTCATTTCTTATTTTTTTTATTTTTCTATTCTTTATTTATTCTTTATTTATTCTTTATTTATTATTATTTATTTATTTATTACTTATTTATTATTTATTATTTATTTATTATTTATTAATTAATTAATAAACTTTAAATTTTAAATTTAAATGTTAAATGTTAATTATTAAATTTTAATTAATAATTATTAATTTTTAATTTTTAATTTTTATTTATTATTTATTAGTTATTATAAATAATTATTTATTATCTATTAATTATTAATTAATTATTCTTTATTCATTATTATTTATTATTATTTATTTATTATTTATTTATTCAATATTAATTATTTATTAATTATTAATTATTTATTTATTAATAATTTCTTAAAAATAATGTTAATTTTTTATAAATTTTGAAATATTAATTATTAATTATTAATTATTAATTCATAATGATAAATTATTAATTATCAATTATAATTAATTATTAATTATTAAATCATTATTATTTATTATTTATTATTTACTATTTACTATTTACTATTTATTATTTATTATTTATCATTTAATTTTTTTTTTGATTTATTGTTTATTATTTATTATTTACTATTTACTATTTATATATTTATTTATCTATTATTTATTTATTTATTTTTTATTTATTTATTTTTTATCTAACACATATTTAATTATTTTTTAATTAATTTATTATTTATACATTACTTATATATTATATGTTATATATTATATGTTATATATTATATAATATATATTATATATTATATATTATATATTATATGTTATATGTTATATGTTATATACTATATATTATATATTATATATTATATATTATGTATTATGTATTATGTATTGTATATTATATATTATATATTATGTATTATATCTTATATATTATATATTATGAATTTTCTATTATATATTATATGTTATATATTATATATTATGTATTATATATTATATATTATTTAGTAATTAGTAATTAGTATTTAATATTTAATATTTAAAAGTTACTATTTATTATTTACTATTTATTATTTACCATTTATTTTCATATTATATATTTATTTATTTATTATTAATTTATATTCTATTTAATAATTAGTAATTATAAATTAGTAATTAGTAATTATTGATTATTGATTATTGATTAATCATTATTGATTAATAATTATTGATTAATAATTATTAATTATTAATTATTTAGTGTGTATCTATTTGGTATGTTTTATTTTTTTTCCAATTTATGTATATATGTATATATAAGTATATTAAATTTGATTTATTGACCACATGAAGAGCATGTTGTAGTGGTAAATTCTTAGTAGAATAAGCCAAAGGTAAGGGGTTCAAAAATGATTTAGCGACGATTTAAACAGCCGCTAATTCATTTTACGAAATTTTTAAAAAACTACCGCTAATTATTTCCCGACACATGATTTAGTGACAATTTTCCAAAACTGCCGCTAAATACAAATTTTGGTATAGTGTGAGCAAAACACATTAATGTTTTCAAAATTCATTTTTTCGTAAAACATATCACTTTTAAAATATAAAAATTGTTCACATAATAAGGAAATAATATTAATAAAAAACTACCATGTCAATATATAGTGGAAACATCATAGTAATAAAGCTTCATGAAATTAGTAGAACTACTCATGCCATATAAACAATCTTTTTGAATTTCATTAAAGAGACTTATTAAAGGATTTTAAAATGAAATTCTCATACAAATATAATTTGGAGTGAGAATTAATAGAATGGAATGAATATTTTTATACACTATAAATAAACATAATATAATATAATATTAAGAAAAATTCATAACACAAATAATCTCATTACCACAAAATGAATAAAGGAGAAGGTTTACCCAAAGAATGGAGATTGGGTTAAGAATTCCCTTACCTTGGGTTCTTCTTACTTCAAACTTGTTTAAACCTCCTGTATAATTGTTAAAAAGGTATTATTAACCTCTTAAAGAAACTTTTTTATAACACATTATATGATCATTTTATAACATCACTTCACCCTTTAGTTATTAGTATTTTGTTCCTTCCATTGCTTCAGGTGCATTCTTTACATGATTTCCATGGTCGGTTTGTATTTGATTTTATTGTCGTATGGAAATGAAATTCCAAAAGTAGAATGAAAGGGTACTCATATGTTTCCAAAATATTTAATGATACCGTAAATCATATTTTTATCATATAAGATGACGATTAATTAGATAAAACATTAATGATATTTGTTTAGATCATTTTTGGTGGTTCCTCGATAATCATGAACTTGTTTCATTATATAAATTAATTTCATGCATATAAGTTAATTTCAGAACATAAAAGAGGTTACATAGTACACATTACATTCTGTTTCAACCATTAAAATGTTTTTACAAATAGTTTTGAAGGATGTAAAGGAAATTGTAAACAAATCACCCATGATTTTGGTAAAACGACACATCACGAACGGTGTGTTTATAAGAGGGGGAGGAGATGAAATAAGTTAAGTAATTTTCAATTAACATGATAACAATCCAAAATATATGTAATACTATAGATTTCATGCCTCTTGTATTTTTGGAAGAGAAGAGGGTATAAGAAAATAAAAGGAATTGAAAAGAAAACACAAGAAAAAGGAAGAGGGTTCTTACCTCTTGATCTCTTCTCCTCAAGATCCTCCTTAAGGCCTATGGTTTTGGCCTTTTGTGAGACTATAAGATCATGGACGTGGGTAAGAGCATTGGGAAGTATATTGGGCTGAACATAGTCAATGCTCAAAGCTTGAGAGGTGCGAGAGGAAGAGGGGAATGAGGGTGGTATTTATAGTGGAGGAGAGGAGAGGTTTTACATTATTTTAATCATTAGTTTAATATTTTTCTCAAGACTATAAATAGTCTTGATTTATGTGGCCCCAAAAATTAATAATTTCATTTTATTTTGAACCAAGTGATCTTACATCAGCCTTGAATCGCCTATGATGCAGTAAAACAAGTATTTAGCATTTATCGAATTTTACTATTCCTAAAAAATTCAAGAATTTCAGAAAAATCCAAAAAATTCACCCTAAAATTTTTTTGACATGTAGAATTCAAGAATGAACTCCATTTTTTGAAAATAATTTTCTAAACATGATTAATTTAATTTTTAAATAAAATCATAATTTACTTGAAAAATACAATTTTAAAATAAAAAGTACTTTTCAAACACTTTGAAAAATTACTTAAGGCCTATTAAAATTATCTTATAATCCTAATTCATAAAAATACTTATTTCTTAATACATTTTATGAAAATAAATTTTCATTTAAATTATTAAATTAATCATAAATTTGTAATTAAATATAGATGACTTACAAAAATACCAACACTTAATCAATAATTTTTTAAATAATTATTTACATATATTATGATATGATTATATCATATTAACACTTATAAGATGGATAAATTTTATTTATAATTTCTATAAGGCCCCAGCCTTAAACCTTACTTAATCTTGAGTTATTATAAGATTACACATTGAGGATCTTTTCGGGTTTAGAGTTTTAGAGAATTAGATCATAAAACTTGCATTACATTCCACATATAAACAAAGTGGATACATAAAGATAGTATTCTTCTTTCCCATCAATGGAAACATATTTAAAATAAAACATGGATTCTTTCTTGACACTTCCTTGACACTATCATCATATCATGTACCTTTCCCTTGACCTGTGAAAAATATTTCAAAAAACTTGGGATGAGCATAAAAAGCTCAGTAAGGGATATAAAAATATGGAAAGGAAACATGGGTACATATATACATAAGAATTAAATCATACTTTACCCATAAAACATAATCACTTTAACATACCTCATCAAATCATGAATAAATCATAGAAATCATAAGACATAAAGGTAACTTTAGGCATTCATAACATCCTTGCGTAGGGAGTAACCCTCTTGTTTACATTTTGAATACCCATCACAGTATATTCCCTAAATCTCTTCGGATAAACCTTAACGTTTCACTCCTTCGTGTTACCCAATGCATTGGAGAGCTATATCGGGCTCAACCGCCCTTAGATTATCACAGAACCACCCGTCTTCATAATAATTCCCAAGAACCTCAACATAATCGTATCACATAAAACATGAATAAAGGAAACATAACATTTACACCTTTCAATCACAAGATATCAATACAAAACATTGATATAAAAACATCATGAAAACCATTTTCAATACCAAAATAAAAGAAAAGTAAAACATGGTATTTATTTTTCTTTAAAAAAAGTATGTCTTGTAGAGGAAGCCGAAACTCAAATAATGGTCACGGCGGCGGAGAAGTCGTTGTCGCCGCATACGTACGACAAAAACATTCCATTTTGTCATTTAGTAAACACTTCGTATAAAAAATATTCCTTTTAAATAAACGTAAAAGTCAAAGGGGTTTATACACCGTATAAAATAAGGTTGTGTATAAAACAAAATGTGCCTTAATGAAAGGAGATTGAGACGAAGTCCCATACCTCGGGTCTGACTTGACTCAATCATTCTTCAATGTCCTGAATAATAAACTTGAGTTAATTTCTACTTGCTTAATAACCTTTTTCAAGTTCATTATTCCTTTTATATCACTTATTACCATGTCATGAACACTATGTAATTATTTAAGTTAATAACGGTCGTTTTAACGATCATTCGTACTTGAGTCAAAAATAAACCCTTTATAATTACAAGTTTTTCATGTATCCATTATATCCAGAATGGTATTCCTGATATAGATATCATATATGTCATATATATCCAGTACATGCATGCATTTATAATATTACATAATCATTTAGAGGTAAGAAATGAAATGCATAGTTCATGGAGACGGTAAGTCGTACGTACGCATGAACGCTACTTTCATTTCTATTTCGTATTTTATAGAATGAAATCATAATGATATAAAGGTATATTATAATTCCAGCATAATATCATATATAATATCATAGTTCCATCCTTTATACGTCCCACATATGGTATTTAACGAATCAAATCACTTTGAGGGGGCGGTAGTCCGCACTTCCTTAAATGAAGATATCGCATTTACCCATAATGGAAACCATAAAGGTATGACCAAAAAGAAAAATACAGAAGCTTAAGGAAAACATAAACATATTATATATCATATATAAATATAGTGACATCTTAATGTCCACCTTTGAAGGTGTTAAAAGAATGTTGAACAATCATCGTTTCGGGAGGCATAAATTCACCATCCACGGATACAGTATGTTCGTTAACCATTAGATGTAGGTGTGTGTAAGTGTAGCTAGAATCCTTATTATAACAACATACTAGTATATTGAGGATACTGGAGTTGTTACAGAAGAAAAGAATAAAAATAGTTTAAGGGGTTGGAGAAGCAAAATAAAACAAAAGGACTCAAAAGAAGACATTACCTTAAAATCGGGTAACTCCTTTTGGTTTGAGCTCAAAGGCTTCCTTGGGAAGACTTATGCCAAAAGTGAGGCTTCAAGGAGTAATAGAGGGAATTTTAGAGACAAAATGGTCAGGTTTTGACCGAGACAAAGGCTTTGGGAGTGTGGTTAAGGAGGTAGAGGTGGGGGCCTTTTATAAGAGGAGAGGAGGGGCACTCTTGGAAAGTAAAGATAAGTTACTTTATTTTAAAATGATTTTCGAATTAAAAAGGTCCCAAATTGATATAATTCGAGGATAAGGTGATAAGGGTTCGAAATACACTCATCCAATTGGTTTTTTCCATGTGTAGGTCTTAGATTTTACATTATCTTTCCATTTTATTTAAATCGTTAAATAATGAGGTCATCGCTGCATCATCATGATGTCATAAATAATTTAATTTATTTAATGTCTAAAAATTATAAAAAAATACTATGATGTAGGAAATCTTTTTATATTTCTAATTAATATTTATAGTCAAAAATTTGACTTGTATAACCCCATATAAAAATTGTTTTAGTAACATAACTCATGTTTGTGTCATTTTTACTTTAACATTAAATAAAAAGTTATTTATGTCATTTCCCAACCAAAGTGGCTCCATGGGGTCCCCAAGTTGACCCATGGATTTTCTTGGTCGGCCATGACACATCCAATGAGGGTAGGACATGTTTCAAGCTCATCTCATACTATTAAAATATTATTTTTACCTTAAACTTCACTAATTACCACTAATCGCGATTAAGAACTTAATAAGTTACTATTCACCAAAAAATTATTTTAATCCCATTGAACCACATTTTACTTCTTAATGACAACCATGTATGTCGGATTTTTGAAATTCAAAACACAATGATGGAAAAATTTCATTTAAACGGAAAAATCAGTTTTTATAAGTACCACTTAGTGGTTTCACTATTCATCAAAAATTGAAGTTTTTTAGAAAATTACCAAAAATTCACCCTAAGCTATATTTGATATTCTGAATTCAAAAATGAAGTATATTTTACAAAATTCAAAACATATAAGTCACATTAATTAATTTAATAATTAATTCCCGCTGTCATGACAAATAGCGTGTTTTTATGAAACAATAAGTATCAAAAGATTGACACTAGTTTAAGTCCAATTTCAAAGTGAAATTGATTACAACGACCACCATTGGATTAAATGGTAAAATGATATTCAGATTACACTTTAAGACCAATTAAAAATATAATCTAACCATATAATTAAATTAAATGAAAAAGCAGTTTTGATGTAAAATGCAGTATTTTTCACTATTCATTAAAAAATGAACATTGTCAGAAAAATACCAAAAATTTATCCAATGTAAAATTCAATGTCCCAATAATAATGAATAAGTTTATTTTGACAAATATAGATTATAAAATTGTCAAAATAATGATTTAAAAAGGGTTTTCCATCAAAAGGAAGTAAAACAATCTTTTAAGAATATTAGTGTATTCCATGCTTAAGATTGGATTTATTTTCATTTTAAGCCTCTAAAACACTATCTAATTCATTAATAGACATAGATAAAAATATCTATTATTCATTACTTACTTGGGATGTTATATCCTTCCCCCCTTTAGAAAATTGTGTCCCCGCAATTTATTTACTTATCAAATAAATGGGGGTACTTATCCCTCATTGCATTTTCAGATTCCCATGTTGCCTCTTCCATCATGTGGTTTTTCAACAAAACCTTATCCTGATTAATCACCTTATTCCGTAACACTTTCTCCATGTGGTCAAGAATCTGGACCGGTTGTTCCTCATAAGATAGGTTCTTTTCCAGCTGAACTACCTCTGGACTCAAAACATGAGATGGATCTGGCATATACTTTCTCAACATCAAAACGTGAAAAACATTGTGTACCTGAGATAAACTCGGAGGTAAATCCACTCGGTATGCAACTGATCCAACTCTCTCCAGAATTTCATATGCTCCAATAAACCTTGGACTCAACTTTCCTTTCTTACCAAATCGCATCACACTTTTCCATGGTGATACTTTGAGAAAAACATGATCACCTACCTCAAAAGAGAGATCATTCCTCCTGTTGTCTGCATAACTCTTCTGCCTGCTCTGAGCTGTTCTCATGTGTTTCTGAATCAGCTGAACTTTTTCTGTCATCTCTTCTACCAATTCTGGTCCCATCAACTTCCTTTCACCCACTTCATCCCAGAAAGCTGGAGTTCGACACCGCTTCCCATATAATGCCTGAAATGGTGCCATCTGTATACTGGAATGAAAAATGTTATTATATGAAAATTCAACCAAAGAAAGATGTTGGTCCCAACTTCCCTGATAATCCATAGAGCAAGAATGTAGCATATCCTCCAATGTCTGAATTGTTCGTTCTGACTGCCCATCTGATTGAGGATGAAAAGTTGTACTAAAATTTAATTCAGTACCCAATGACTTCTGAAGGCCTTTTTTAAAAGTTAGAAGTGAACCTAGGATCACGGTCAGATACAATGGAGAGAGGAACTCCATGTAACCTGACTATCTCTTTAAGATACAAACGAGAAAGTTGATCTAGGGAAAAAGTATCTCGTATAGTAAGGAAATGAGCAGATTTAGTCAAGCGATCAACAATAACCCAGATTGCATTATTACATCGAGATGTCTTCGGTAATCCCACAACAAAGTCCATGGATATATTCTCTCATTTCCACTCTGGAACTGGTAAAGGCTGAAGCATCCCTTTCGGTAACTTCCGCTCTGCTTTAACCTATTTACGTGTCAAAGACTTCACAGTAAAATCAGCAATATCTCCTTTCATTCCATCCCACCAGTAATACTCCCGCAGATCTCTATACATCTTAGTACTGCCAGGATGAACTAAAAACAGAGAACTATAAGCTTCACATAACAACTCTCTCTTCAACTGTGAATCACAAGGCACACACAATCTCCTCCCAAATCTCAAAACGCAATCATTATCATTGTTGAATTCAGGAAACTTACCTTTCTGAACCAGCTCTACCTTTTTCTGCAACTCACTGTCTTGCTTCTGTGCTTGCTTGATTCTATCTGATAGAGATGATCTCACTGATACCTGAAACAAAATAGAATAACTTCCTGCACCAACAACTTCAATGCCAAAGTTCATCAAATCCTTAACCAAAGGATCACGTTCCAAACGCAACATTGCTAATGAAGCATTACTTTTTCGACTCAAAGCATCAGCCACTTTATTTGATTTTCCCGGATGGTAATGAATTGTACAATCATAATCCTTGATTAATTATAGCCATCTCCTTTGTCTCATGTTCAATTCTTTCTGAGTGAATATATACTTTAAACTTTTGTGATCGGTATATATTTCACACTTTACTCCATACAAATGATGCCTCCAAATTTTTAAAGCAAAAACAACAGTAGCTAATTCCAAATCATGTGTAGGGTAATTTACCTCATGAGTTTTCAACTGTCGTGAAGCATAAGCAATTACCTGATCATTCTACATTAGGACGCAACCAAGTCCTTTCAATGAAGCATCACTATATATAACAAACTCACCATTCCTGGAAGGTAGTTCCAAAATTGGAGCATTCACCAATCTTCTTTTCAATTCCTGAAAACAATCATCACATTCTTTTGTCCAGATAATATCAACACCCTTCCGAGTTAGCTTAGTCATTGGACTAGATAACCATGAAAAATTTCTAACAAACCTTCGGTAATATCCTACCAAACCAAGGAAGCTACGAATCTCAGTTACATTTGTGGGTATTGGCCAGTCTTCCACAAATTTTGTTTTTGAAGGATCAAAAGTTATCCCATCTTTAGAAACAATGTGACCAAGGAAAGAAATTTTTTGCAACCAAAACTCACACTTGCTGAATTTCCCATACAATTTCTTTTCTTTTAAGGTTTGCAAGATAACCCTTAAATGTATTTCATGATCCTTTTTACTTTTAGAAAACACCAAAATATCATCAATGAAAACCACCACAAACTTATCCAAAAACTCATGGAAAATTCTATTCATTAAGTCCATGAATACAGCAGGTGCATTGGTCAGCCCAAAAGGCATTACTACAAATTCATAATGGCCATATCTTGTACGGAACGCGGTCTTCGGAATGTCTTCTTCCTTTACCTTCAGCTGATGGTACCCCGATCTCAAGTCAATCTTTGAAAAATACTGAGCTCCCTGGAGCTGATCAAACAAATCATTGATATGAGGCAAAGGATATTTGTTCTTAACAGTGATATTATTCAAGGCTCTATAATCAATGCAAAGTCTCATTGAACCATCTTTCTTTTTAACAAACAAGACAGGAGAACCCCATGGTGATGTGCTAGGTCGAATGAAACCTTTCTCAAATAAATCTTGCAATTGCTCCTTCAACTCTAAAAGTTCAATTTGAGCCATTCGATAAGGGGGTTTTGAAATTGGCTTAGCATCAGGAACTATGTCAATAGTAAATTCAACTTCCCGATCTGGTATTATTCCAGGCAACTCATCAGGAAAAACATCAGGATACTCATTTACCACTGGCACATCATTAATCTGAACAGTTCCTTTATTTTCAACGATGTGTGCAAGGTAACATTCATTTCTATCTTTTACAAGTTTCTCGGCCTCTTGATAAGTTATCAACAGTAAGGGTTCATTCTTGTACACAAACTGAAATTCTTTCTAAAAATAAACTTCTTTAGCTCTACAGTCAATCTTAGCATGGTAAATAGAGAGCCAATCCATACCCAGGGTAACATCAAACTCTACTATAGGTAGAACAATAAGGTTTTCAAATAGGTTCTTTCCACAGATAAGGATAGGAATATTCTTATAAATTCTTTTTGCCTCAACATTTCCCCCAGGTGTTTTTTCCAAAAGTTCAGGAGTCATTTCTTGAGATGGTATTCCCATTTTACTAGAAAAGGTTTCAGAGATGAAAGAATGTGTAGACCCCGAATCAAACAACACACTGGAATAATCTGAAAAAACAAACAAAGTACCTGATACAACTTCATTTGATGGCCCGACATCTGTTGAAGTAGTTGCAAAGGATTTCACCACCCCTTTTTGCTTGTAGTCTAACTGCTTCCCATCACTCAAGCTCTTTGTTGTACACTCGTTTGCATAGTGACCCATCTCATTTCACTTATAACATTTCACTAACTGTAAATCAAATTTGGTCTTACCTTCACCTTGATCCTTTTCAGTGCAATCACGAGCCTTATGTCCCATCTTACCACATCGGTAGCACTTTCCAGAATTTAGAAGACATTCCCCAGCATGCCTTTTGCCACATTTATCACAAACTGGAAACTTAGTTTTCTTACCATCAAACTTTTTTGAAGAATTCTTACCTTTCTCCTGCCACCTCGGTCTCTTTTTCTATTGGTTGTTATAGAACACTTGATCATCGGCAAACT
Source organism: Viscum album (assembly GCA_963277665.1). Taxonomy (NCBI): domain Eukaryota; kingdom Viridiplantae; phylum Streptophyta; class Magnoliopsida; order Santalales; family Viscaceae; genus Viscum; species Viscum album. The sequence goes on from OY728159.1 coordinate 1,646,507,703, forward strand.
CCATTTCCACCTTCTCAGCACATCAAACAAGCTTTTCATAACTTTTAAACTCATGAGAAGCTAATTCCCTTCGATATTTTGGCTTTAATCCTGAGTAAAAACGATTGATTTTACTATCAAGGTCTCGGATAAAATTTGGAGCATACCTTGCCAATCGAGTGAACCTTTCTTCATAGGTAGCCACTGAGTCTTCCTCTTACCTCAATTCCAAGAATTGATTTTCCATCCTAAGTCGAACAGCCTTAGGAAAATGCTTCTCAAGAAACATACCTTTGAATTCATCCCAGTCAAGAGCATCAATCTCATCGGCATCCCTGATATTTTTAACCATCGACCACCACTGATCTGCTTCACCCTCCAAACAGTAAATAGCAAGACTAACATTTTGATTGTCTGAACACCCCATGACATCAAAAATCTTCTCCAGTGCTTTAATCCACCCTTCAGCTAGCACAAGGTCAGATGATCCTTTGAATGATGGGGGATGTTGCCTCATGAAATGTTCCATCACTGACATGTTTCTCTGCGGTTGATATGGCTGATCTCGTGTATGGATACCACCGCCATTTATCGCTTGAGTCAACTGCGCTATTACTGCAAAAAACTGTTCGGTTCCAATTCCAACCATCTCAGGATGCTGATTCGGAAGGTTATTTCCTTCTGTATGACATCCTAGCACTGCTTCCCTGTTTCCTCTGCAGAAAACCATTCTGAACAAACATGTCTTAGATGAAGCAACATGGTAATCTTCAAATGTTATATCATTTCAAAAAAAAAATATTTTTGGATAATCATTTAATAGAATTCAAACTCCTAAAGTTATCTAAACCGACCTTTGATACCAACTATAAGGCCCCATCCTTAAACCTTACTTAATCTTGAGTTATTACAAGATTACACATTGAGGATCTTTTCAGGTTTAGAGTTTTAGAGAATTAGATCATAAAACTTGCATTACATTCCATATATAAACAAAGTGGATACATAAAGATAGTATTCTTCTTTCCCATCAATGGAAACATATTTAAAATAAAACATGGATTCTTTCTTGACACTTCCTTGACACTATCATCATATCATGTACCTTTCCCTTGACCTGTGAAAAACATTTCAAAAAACTTGGGATGAGCATAAAAAGCTCATTAAGGGATATAAAAATATGGAAAGGAAACATGGGTACATATATACATAAGAATGAAATCATACTTTACCCATAAAACATAAGCACTTTAACATACCTCATCAAATCATGAATAAATCATAGAAATCATAAGACATAAAGGTAACTTGAGGCATTCATAACATCCTTACGTAGGGAGTAACCCTCTTGGTTACGTTTGGAAGACCCATCACAGTATATTCCCTAAATCTCTTCGGAGAAACCTTAACGTTTCACTCCTTCGCATTACCCAATGCATTGGAGAGCTATATCGGTCTCACCCGCCCTTAGTTTATCACGGAACCACCCATCTTCATAATAATGCCCAAGAACCTCAACATAATCTTATCACATAAAACATGCATAAAGGAAACATAACATTTCCACCTTTCAATCACAAAATATCAATACAACACATTGATATAAAAACATCATGAAAACCATTTTCAATACCAAAATAAAAGAAAATTAAAACATGGTATTTATTTTTCTTTAAAAAAAGTATGGCTTGTAGAGGAAGCCGAAACTCAAATAATGGTCACGGCGGAGGAGAAGTCGTTGTCGCCGCATACGTACGACAAAAACATTCCATTTTGTCCTTTAGTAAACACTTCGTATAAAAAATATTCCTTTTTAATAAACTTAAAAGTCAAAGGGGTTTATACACCGTATAAAATAAGGTTGTGTATAAAACAAAATGTGACTCAATGAAAGGAGATTGAGACGAAGTCCCAAACCTCGGGTCCGACTTGACTCCATTGTTCTTTAATGTCCTGAATAATAAACTTGAGTTAATTTCTACTTGCTTAATAACCTTTTTCAAGTTCATTATTCCTTTTATATCACTTATTACCATGTCATGAACACTATTTAATTATTTAAGTTAATAACGGTCGTTTTAACGATCATTGGTACTTGAGTCAAAAATAAACCCTTTATAATTACAAGTTTTTCATGTATCCATTATATCCAGAATGGTATTCATGATGTAGATATCATATATGTCATATATATCCAGTACATGCATGCATTTATTGTAACACCCCGAGATTTTATGAAAAATATTCTTTTTAATTTCATTAATGTCTTGTGTTATACGCTACACCAAAAAGTGCTTTCACAACACACATCTCTGACCTGGCTTGAATTACACGCAATCGCGACCTTCCACGATAGCGTGTGTTGTACGCAACACCAAGTTTCGCTAAACAACGATATGCTATTAAGATATTATTAAAACTAGCCGTTATGAATAGTAATAACCACTTTTTGAAATTTTGTAAATTTTATTTTTCAAAATGGACTTCATTTATGGATTCGGAGTATCGAATTTAGCCTAAGGTGAAATTTTGGTACTTTTCGGATAACTTTCATATTCTGATGAATAGTGAAAATTACTAAATTTTAATTAAAAACAACTTTTTCAATCGAAATAATTAATAGTGATAAATTATTAATTTGAGTGGTTTTAAAGTATATTTAGAATATATTTTTACAATTCAATACAATGTTGGTCATTGGATTAATTTCACATTTAAACCAGTTATAAACAAGTGTCAATCTTTTGATAGTTATTATCTCTTAAAAACACGCCTTTTGTTTAGACGACGGGAATTAATTTTTAAATTAATTAATGCAACTGATATGTTTTGAATTTGGTAAAATAGAAATAATTTTTGAGTTCATAATATCAAATATAGCTTAGGCCTAATTTTTGGTATTTTTCTGAAAACTTTCAATTTTTGATGAATAGTGAAACCACTAAGTGGTAGGTTAAAAACTGAATTTTGCATAAAACTTAATTTTACCGCTTCTGTGAATGGAATTTTGAAAATCCGAGAGACACGGTTAATATCAAGGACTAAAATGTGGTTCAATGAGATGAAAATAATTTTTGGTGAATAGTAACTTTTTACTTTTTTTACCACGGTTAAAAGTAAATAGGGTAATTAAGGGTAAAGATGATATTATTATTACCCTAACACATGTCCTAATTCTATTGGATAAGTGTAATTCGACCAAAAACAAACTTAGGAATAAAATATGACCATTTAGGCCCACATGGATTAGATTAGGACATTTATTATTAATTTATTTAAAGAAGGGTTAAAAGAGTTAAAATCAAAGTTTATTTACTAAAACATTTTTAATATGGGGTTATACATAAGATAAATTCGACTATAAATATTCATTAGAAAGATAAAAAGCTTTACTACATAATGGTATTTTATTTGTAATTTTTAGACATTAAATAATTTAATTTATTTATGACACAATGATGATGCAGTAATTATCTTATTAATGAAATATTGACATAATAGATGTTATAAACACCAAAATAAATGCAATTTGAGACTTTTTATGAATTCCACTAATTTTCTAGGTCACTATGATATATTAGTGTTGATTTAATCAACTTGGATCGAACATATAATTCTGTTATGACTTTCACAAAAATCATATATCAAATAGTGTCAAAATTGACACAAAATAGTTTTTAAATCAAATATTATATTATTAATTGTTATTTTATTCCTAAAAATCTAAGGTTCGGCCAAATGACTTAGATAAGGATATATATATATTAATAATAAATAATTTGGGGTTCGTTTGGCATGTTATAGTAAGTGTATTAACCATATAGTGTAAGAAAACAAAAAGACACGGTAAAAGTTAAATTATTTAACTTAGAGTTAAATTATTTAACTTAGAGTTAAATCTAATTGATAAGGTTAAAATAATAACATAAACTTGTCTAAATCCTATTGGTTGATAGTATTTCGACCCATCCCCACTTTATCTTCGAAATAAGACCCTTTGGAACCATTATAAACCAATTTTGACTTTAATATAAAATAATATTTTGAGATATTCCTAAGGTGCCCCTCTCCTCCCTTATAAAAGGACACCTCCTCCCCCTCCTCCTCACACCAATTTGAGCACTCAAGCTTGGCCAACCCCTGCAAAAATCTCTTCTACACTTCCCTAGCAACATCCTAGAGGTTCTGGTCTTCCTCAAAGACCAATTTTAGTGCCCTAAGAGGAGGTCTCAAAGAGGCGCTTCAAAGAAGAGGTAATTACCGTTACCAATTCTTTCATCTTTATTTCTTCTTCCACTTCTTCTTCTTAGGTTGTTTCATTATGAAGTAATAACATCAGTATCACTGATATACTGATATGTTATTATAAGTATTAAACAACCCTATTTCACCATCGATCCATCCTATGGAAAAAGAAATCACCGCGCGTGCGTACGCACGGAATATCGTCTCCACGACGCGATGAGATTCATTCTCCATGTTAACCATTTAAGAATGATTATAAAGTATATATAAGAAATAATAATGAAATATATGACATTATAAAGCTACTGTATTTATGTATATATATATATATATGTATGTCATCTACTTACTTCTATTAAAGACAATAAGAAAAAGAAAACAACGTTCATGCGTACGTACGGACTACCGTCTCCATGAACGGTGTTTTTCATTTCATTTATCTATCTATTATATATATATATACTGAATATATATGATATATAAATCATATTTTATATTCTGGAAGTAAGTAAATCATGATATAAGTAATAATAATGTCAAGAACAACAAGTCAAAACACCTATGATAAATGAAACGATTTTACCCAAAACGCTTCTTTAACATGGAATTTACAAAAGAACGGGTAATATAAAGTCATAAGTGAACCATATATGATATCATAACAATGAATATGATTCTGTAATAAGTCAATGACATTATTTAAATCATTATACAGGAGGTTCGGACACATACGAAGCAAATCGGACCTAAGGTAAGGGATAAATTTTTTCAATCTCATTTTTATCCGAGATTGCTTATACGTAAGTATTTACTGGGGTTACGTTTATCATCCATGACCATGTTTTCTAAAAAAAAATTTCATAAAATGTTTACCATTCTTCCATGAATGTTTAAAGTCATTTTTACCCTTTATTGACTTTTTACCACATTGTATGAATGGAATCTTTCCTTTGGTTACCATATAAGGTACTTTATGACTTTTCCGACAAAAGTACGAGGAGAATGTTATTTTTAACTTATACGGCGTGAAAGGATTTTTACGGTTTTCATAACACCTCATTTTCCAGAAGCTTCTTCTACAATATTGCATGATTATTTTCAACAAAACCCTTATCTTTTAAAATTACATGGAGTTTTGTGAAAAGAAAATGATTTTAAAGAAGAAAGGATATTTTCCTCAAGAATTCATTTCAAGTGTTTTTCTCAAAACTATTTTCCATCTAAGATGACATTATTTGATATGTATGTTTCAAGTAAAATTTCTTTATGATTTAAATGGTTTCCATTTTCTTATGATGAAATGATATCCATTGTTTATGGATTATGATGGCATGATGTTTATGAAACCCATTTTATTTATTGGGTTATTATGAATGATATATGTTTATTTTGTGGCACACATAAGAATGGTATCATTATGAGATGGGTGGGACCTATATCTCCCTCCAATGCATTGGGTAAAGATTTTATATCTCATGAGATAGACATGGCTGGAACGGTAGGTTATACCGGTTCAGTGAAACAGGACTGAAACGAGGGTTACTCGATTCAGAAATGGACTTTGTCCACTAAGATATTCTTGGCAATGAGTCTTGACTAATAAGATATGATTCACTATGATTATGTGTGTATGCCACAATGTTTCATGTTTTTAAGTTATGATTATTGTGATTACATTTCACTTCCATGATTTATCCCATGTTATGAAATTATGATCTCTTTTGCAGGTTAAGATTTTCAAAAGTTATGTGCTTGTGTATACGATGAGATTTATATTTCTTTTGTTTACCCTTACTGAGAATTTGAGCTCACCCTTTTATGTTTTCTTTTCCCCAGGATATAAAGAAAGGTTTTAGGAAAAAAAAAGGGAAGATCTTTATGGGAGATATTGGATATCTTTCACCACGATTAGAAGATTACGTTCCGAGTTTCCAAAGACACTAAACTATTACGATCCTTGTGTGTGTATTTTTTGTTATGTACTAAGTATTCCGCAAAAGTAATGTAATTTCAATGTACGTCAGGCTTGGGGTCTCTACATTTATAATATTACATAATCATTTAGAGGTAAGAAATGAAATGCACAGTTCATGGAGACGGTAAGTCGTACGTACGCATGAATGCTACTTTCATTTCTATTTCGTATTTTATAGAATGGAATCATAATGATATAAAGGTATATTATAATTCCAGTATAATATCATATATAATATCATAGTTCCATCCTTTATACGTCCCACATATGGTATTTAACGAATCAAATCACTTTGATGGGGCGGTAGTCCGCACTTCCTTAAATGAAGATATCGCATTTAGCTATAATGGAAACCATAAAGGTATGACCAAAAAGAAAAATACAGAAGCTTAAGGAAAACATAAACATATTATATATCATATATAAATATAGTGACATATTAATGTCCACCTTTGAAGGTGTTAAAAGAATGTTGAACAATCATCGTTTTGGGAGGCATAAATTCACCATCCACGGAAACAGTATGTTCGTTAACCATTAGATGTAGGTGTGTGTAAGTGTAGCTAGAATCCTTATTATAAAAACATACTAGTATATTGAGGATACTGGATTTGTTATAAAAGAAAAGAATAAAAAGAGTTTTGGGGGTTGGAGAAGCAAAATAAAACAAAAGGACTCAAAAGAAGACATTACCTTAAAATCGGGTAACTCCCTTTGGTTTGAGCTCAAAGGCTTCCTTGGGAAGACTTATGACAAAAGTGAGGATTCAAGGAGTAAGAGAGGGAAGTTTATAGACAAAATGGTCAGGGTTTGGCCGAGACAAAGGCTTTGGGAGTGTGGTTAAGGAGGTAGAGGTGGGGGCCTTTTATAAGAGGAGAGGAGGGGCACTCTTGGAAAGTAAAGATAAGTTACTTTATTTTAAAATGAGTTTCAGATTCAAAAGGTCCCAAATTGATATAATTCGAGGATAAGGTTATAAGGGTTATAAATACACTCATCCAATTGGTTTTGGCCATGTGTAGGTCTTAGATTTTACATTATCTTTCCATTTTATTTAAATCATTAAATAATGAGGTCATCGCTGCATCATCATGATGTCATAAATAATTTAATTTATTTAATGTCTAAAAATTATAAAAAAAATACTATGATGTAGGAAATATTTTTATATTTCTAATTAATATTTATAGTCAAAAATCTGACTTGTATAACCCCATATAAAAATTGTTTTAGTAACATAACTCATGTTTGTGTCATTTTTACTTTAACATTAAATAAAAAGTTATTTATGTCATTTCCCAACCAAAGTGGCTCCATGGGGTCCCCAAGTTTACCCATGGCTTGTCTTGGTCGGCCATGACACATCAAATGAGGGTAGGACATGTTTCAAGCTCATCTCATACTATTAAAACATTATTTTTACCTTAAACTACACTAATTACCACTAATCGTGATTAAGAACTTAATAAGTTACTATTCACCAAAAAATTATTTTAATCCCATTGAACCACATTTTACTTCTTAATTACAACCATGTATGTCGGATTTTTTAAATTCAAAACAAAATGATGGAAAAATTTCATTTAAACGGAAAAATCAGTTTTTATAAGTACCACTTAGTGGTTTCACTATTCATCAAAAATTGAAGTTTTTTAGAAAATTACCAAAAATTCACCCTAATATATAATTGATATTCCGAATTAAAAAATGAAGTATATTTTACAAAATTCAAAACATATAAGTCACATTAATTAATTTAATAATTAATTCCCGCTGTCATGACAAATAGCGTGTTTTTATGAAATAATAACTATCAAAAGATTGACACTAGTTTAAGTCCAATTTCAAAGTGAAATTGATTCCAACGACCACCATTGGATTAAATGGTAAAATTATATTCAGATTACACTTTAAGACCAATTAAAAATATAATCTAACCATATAGTTAAATTAAATGAAAAAACAGTTTTGATGTAAAATGCAGTATTTTTCACTATTCATTAAAAAATGAACATTGTCAGAAAAATACCAAAAATTTATCCAATGTAAAATTAAATGTCCCAATAATAATGAATATGTTTATTTTGACAAATATAGATTATAAAATTGTCAAAATATTTATTTAAAAAGGGTTTTCCATCAAAAGGAAGTAAAACAATCTTTTAAGAATATTAGTGTATTCCATGCTTAAGATTGGATTTATTTTCATTTTAAGCCTCTAAAACACTATCTAATTCATTAATAGACATAGATAAAAATATCTATTATTCATTACTTACTTGGGATGTTACATCCTTCCCCCCTTTAGAAAATTGCGTCCCCGCAATTTATTTACTTATCAAATAAATGGGGGTACTTATCCCTCATTGCATTTTCAGATTCCCATGTTGCCTCTTCCATCATGTGGTTTTTCAACAAAACCTTTACCTGATTAATCACCTTATTCCGTAACACTTTCTCCCTGTGGTCAAGAATCTGGACCGGTTGTTCCTCATAAGATAGGTTCTCTTCCAGCTGAACTACCTCCGGACTCAAAACATGAGATGGATCTGGCATATACTTTCTCAACATCGAAGTGTGAAAAACATTGTGTACCTGAGATAAACTCGGAGGTAAAGCCACTCAGTATGCAACTGATCCAACTCTCTATAGAATTTTATATGGTCCAATGAACCTTGGACTCAACTTTCCTTTCTTACCAAATCGCATCACACTTTTCCATGGTGATAGTTTGAGAAAAACATGATCACCTACCTCAAAAGAGAGATCATTCCTCCTGTTGTTCGCATAACTCTTCTGCCTGCTCTGAGCTGTTCTCATGTGTTTCTGAATCAGCTGAACTTTTTTTGCCATCTCTTCTACCAATTCTGGTCCCATCAACTTCCTTTCACCCACTTCATCCCAGAAAGCTGGAGTTTTACACCGCTTCCCATATAATGCCTGAAATGGTGCCATCTGTATACTGGAATGAAAACTGTTATTATATGAAAATTCAACCAAAGAAAGATGTTGGTCCCAACTTCCCTGATAATCCATAGAGCAAGAACTTAGCATATCCTCCAATGTATGAATTGTTTATTCTGACTGCCCATCTGATTGAGGATGAAAAGCTGTACTAAAATTTAATTCAGTACCCAACGACTTCTGAAGGACTTTCCAAAAGTTAGAAGTGAACCTGGGATCACGGTCAGATACAATGGAGAGAGGAACTCCATGTAACCTGACTATCTCTTTAAGATACAAATGGGAAAGTTGATCTTGGGAAAAAGTATCTCGTATAGCAAGGAAATGAGCAGATTTAGTCAAGCGATCAACAATAACCCAGATTGCATTATTACCTCGAGATGTCTTCAGTAATCCCACAAAAAAGTCCATGGATATATTCTCCCATTGCCACTCTGGCACTGGTAAAGGCTGAAGCATCCCTTTCGGTAACTGCCGCTCTGCTTTAACCTGTTGACATGTCAAACACTTCACAGTAAAATCAGCAATATCTCTTTTCATTCCATCCCACCAGTAATACTCCTGCAGATCTCTATACATCTTAGTACTGCCATGATGAACTGAAAACGGAGAACTATGAGCTTCACATAACAACTCTCTCTTCAACTATGAATCACAAGGCACACACAATCTCTTCCCAAATCTCAAAACGCAATCATTATCAATATTGAATTCAGGCAACTTACCTTTCTGAACCAGCTCTACCTTTTTCTACAACTCACTGTCTTGCTTCTGTGCTTGCTTGATTCTATCTGATATAGATGATCTCACTTATACCTGAAAAAAAACAGAAGAACTTCCTGCACCAACAACTTCTATGCCAAAGTTCATCAAATCCTTAACCAAAGGATCACATTCCAAACGCAACATTTCTAATGAAGCATTACCTTTTCGACTCAAAGTATCAGCCACTTTATTTGCTTTTCCCGGATGGTAATGAATTGTACAATCATAATCCTTGATTAATTCTAGCCATCTCCTTTGTCTCATGTTCAATTCTTTATGAGTGAATATATACTTTAAACTTTTGTGATCGATATATATTTCATACTTTACTCCATACAAATGATGCCTCCAAATTTTTAAAGCAAAAACAACAGCAGCTAATTCCAAATCATGTGTAGGGTAATTTACCTCATGAGTTTTCAACTGTCGTGAAGCATAAGCAATTACCTGATCATTCTGCATTAGGACACAACCAAGTCCTTTCAATGAAGCATCACTGTATATAACAAACTCACCATTCCTGGAAGGTAGTGCCAAAACTGGATCATTCACCAATCTTCTTTTCAATTCCTGAAAACAATCATCACATTCTTTTGTCCAGATAATCTCAACACCCTTCCGAGTTAGCTTAGTCATTAGACTAGATAACTGTGAAAAATTTCTAACAAACCTTCGGTAATAGCCTGCCAAACCAAGGAAGCTACGAATCTCAGTTACATTTGGGGGTCTTGGCCAGTCTTCCACAACTTTTGTTTTTGTAGGATCAACAGTTATTCCATCTTTAGAAACAATGTGACCAAGGAAAGAAATTTGTTGCAACCAAAACTCACACTTTCTGAATTTCCCATACAATTTATTTTCTTTTAAGGTTTTCAAGATAACCCTTAAATGTATTTCATGCTCCTTTTTACTTTTAGAAAACACCAAAATATCATCAATGAAAACCAGCACAAACTTATCCAAGAACTCATGGAAAATTATATTCATTAAGTCCATGAATACAGCAGGTGCATTGGTCAGCCCAAAAGGCATTACTACAAATTCATAATGGACATATCTTGTACGGAACGCAGTCTTCGGAACGTCTGCTTCCTTTACCTTCAGCTGATGGTACCCCAATATCAAGTCAATCTTTGAAAAATACTGATCTCCCTGGAGCTGATCAAACAAATCATCGATATGAGGCAAAGGATATTTGTTCTTAACAGTGATATTATTCAAGGCTCTATAATCAATGCAAAGTCTCATTGAACCATCTTTCTTTTTAACAAACAAGACAGGAGCACCCCATGGTGATGTGCTAGGTCGAATGAAACCTTTCTCTAATAAATCTTGTAATTTCTCCTTCAACTCTAAAAGTTCAATTTGAGCCATTCGATAAGGGGGTTTTGAAATTGGCTTAGCATCAGAAACTAAGTCAACAGTAAATTCAACTTCCCGATCTGGTATTATTCCAGGCAACTCATCATGAAAAACATCAGGATACTCATTTACCACTGGCACATCATTAATCTGAACAGTTCCTTTATTTTCAATGATTTGTGAAAGGTAACATTCATTTCCATCTTTTACAAGTTTCTCGGCCTCTTGATAAGTTATCAACAGTAAGGGTTCATTCTTGTACACAAACTGAAAGTCTTTCTAAAAAGAAACTTCTTTAGCTCTACAGTCAATCTTTTCATGGTAAATAGAGAGCCAATCCATACCCAGGATAACATCAAACTCTACTATAGGTAGAACAATAAGGTTTGCAAATAGGTTCTTTCCACAGATAAGGATAGGAATATTCTTATAAATTCTTTTTGCCTCAACATTTCCCCCGGGTGTTTTTACCAAAAGTTCAGTAGTCATTTCTTGAGATGGTATTCCCATTTTACTAGAAAAGGTTTCAGAGATGAAAGAATGTGTAGAACCCGAATCAAACAACACACTGGAATAATCTGAAAAAACAAACAGAGTACCTGATACAACTTCATTTGATGGCCCGACATCTGCTGAAGTAGTTGCAAAGGATTTCACCACCCCTTTCTGCTTGTATTCTAACTGCTTCCCATCACTCAAGCTCTTTGTCGTACACTCGTTTGCATAGTGACCCATCTCATTGCACTTATAACATTTCACTAACTGTAAATAAAATTTGGTCTTACCTTCACCTTGATCCTTTTCAGTGCAATCACGAGCCTTATGTCCCATCTTACCACATCGGTAGCACTTTCCAGAATTCAGAAGACATTCCCCAGCATGCCTTTTTCCACATTTATCACAAACTGGAAACATAGTTTTCTTACCATCAGACTTTTTTGAAGAATTATTACCTTTCTCTTGCCACCTTGGTCTCTTCTTATGTTGGTTGTTATAGAAAACTTGATCATTGGAAAACTCCATTTCCACAATCTCAGCACATCGAACAAGCTTTTCATAACTTTTAAACTCATGAGAATCTAATGCCCTTCGATATTTTGGCTTTAATCCTGAGTAAAAATGATTGATTTTACTATCAAGGTCTCGTATAAAATTTGGAGCATACCTTGCCAATCGAGTGAACCTTTCTTCATAGGTAGCCACTGAGTCTTCCTCTTGCCTCAATTGCAAGAATTTATTTTCCATCCTAAGTCGAACAGCCTTAGGAAAATACTTCTCAAGAAACATACCTTTGAATTCATCCCAGTCAAGAGCATCAATCTCATCGGCATCCCTGATATTTTTAACCATCGACCACCACTGATCTGCTTCACCCTCCAAACGGTAAATAGAAATACTAACATTTTTATTGTCTGAACACCCCATGACATCAAAAATCTTCTCCAGTGCTTTAATCCACCCTTTAGCTAGCACAGGGTCAGATGATCCTTTGAATAATGGGGGATGTTGCCTCATAAAATGTTCCACCACTGACATGTTCCTCTGCGGTTGATCTGGCTGATCTCGTGTATGGATACCACCGCCATTTATCGCTTGAGTCAACTACGCCATTACTGCAACAAACTATTCGGTTCCAATTCTGACCATCTCAAGATGCTGATTCGGAAGGTTATTTCCTTCTGTATGACTTCCTAGCACTGCTTTCCTATTTCCTCTACGGAAAACCATTCTGAACAAACATGTCTTAGATGAAGCAACATGGTAATCTTCAAATGCTATATCATTTCAAAAAAATATATTTTTGGATAATCATTTAATAGAATTCTAACTCCTAAAGTTATCTAAACCGACCTTTGATACCAACTATAAGGCCCCAGCCTTAAACCTTACTTAATCTTGAGTTATTACAAGATTACACATTGAGGATTTGTTCGGGTTTAGAGTTTTAGAGAATTAGATCATAAAACTTGCATTACATTCCACATATAAACAAAGTGGATACATAAAGATAGTATTCTTCTTTCCCATCAATGGAAACATATTTAAAATAAAACATGGATTATTTCTTGACACTTCCTTGACACTATCATCATATCATGTACTTTTCCCTTGACCTGTGAAAAACATTTCAAAAAACATGGGATGAGCATAAAAAGCTCAGTAAGGGATATAAAAATATGGAAAGGAAACATGGGTACATATATACATAAAAATGAAATCATAAATTACCCATAAAACATAATCACTTTAACATACCTCATCAAATCATGAATAAATCATAGAAATCATAAGACATAAATGTAACTTGAGGCATTCATGACATCCTTACATAGGGAGTAACCCTCTTGGTTACCTTTGGAATACCCATCACAGTATATTCCCTAAATATCTTCGGAGAAACCTTAACGTTTCACTCCTTCGTGTTACCCAATTCATTGGAGAGCTATATTAGGCTCACCCACCCTTAGTTTATCACAGAACCACCCGTCTTCATAATAATGCCCAATAACCTCAACATAATCGTATCACATAAAACATGCATAAAGGAAACATAACATTTCCACCTTTCAATCACAAGATATCAATACAACACATTGATATAAAAAAATCATGAAAACCATTTTCAATACCAAAATAAAAGAAAAGTAAAACATGGTATTTATTATTCTTTAAAAAAAGTATGGCTTGTAGAGGAAGCCGAAACTCAAATAATGGTCACGGCGGCGGAGAAGTCGTTGTCGCCGCATACATATGAAAAAAACATTCCATTTTGTTGTTTAGTAAACACTTCGTATAAAAAAGATTCCTTTTGAATAAACTTAAAAGTCAAAGGGGTTTATACACCGTATAAAATAAGGTTGTGTATAAAACAAAATATGCCTCAATGAAAGGAGATTGAGACGAAGTCCCATACCTCGGGTCTGACTTGACACGATCGTTCTTTGATGTCCTAAATAATAAACTTGAGTTAATTTCTACTTGCTTAAGAACCTTTTTCAAGTTCATTATTCCTTTTATATCACTTATTACCATGTCATGAACACTATGTAATTATTTAAGTTAATAACGGTCGTTTTAACGATCATTGGTACTTTAGCCAAAAATAAACCCTTTATAATTACAAGTTGTTCATGTATCCATTATATCCAGAATGGTATTCATGATGTAGATATCATATATGTCATATATATCCAGTACATTCATGCATTTATAATATTACATAATCATTTAGAGGTAAGAAATGAAATGCACAGTTCATGGAGACGGTAAGCCGTACGTACGCATGAACGCTACTTTCATTTCTATTTCGTATTTTATAGAATGGAATCATAATGATATAAAGGTATATTATAATTCCAGTATAATATCATATATAATATCATAGTTCCATCCTTTATACGTCCCACATATGGTATTTAATGAATCAAATCACTTTGAGGGGGCGGTAGTCCGCACTTCCTTAAATGAAGATATCGCATTTACCCATAATGGAAACCATAAAGGTATGAACAAAAAGAAAAATACAGAAGCTTAAGGAAAAAATAAACATATTATATATCATATATAAATATAGTGACATCTTAATTGCCACTTTTAAAGGTGTTAAAAGAATGTTGAACAATCATCGTTTCGGGAAGCATAAATTCACCATCCACGGAAACAGTATGTTCGTTAACCATTAGATGAAGGTGTGTGTAAGTGTAGCTCGAATCCTTATTATAACAACATACTGGTATATTGAGGATAATGGATTTGTTACAAAAGAAAATAATAAAAAGAGTTTAGGGGGTTGGAGAAGCAAAATAAAACAAAAGGACTCAAAAGAAGACATTACCTTAAAATCGGGTAACTCCCTTTGGTTTGAGCTCAAAGGCTTCCTTGGGAAGACTTATGCTAAAAGTGAGGCTTCAAGGAGTAATAGAGGGAAGTGGAGAGACAAAATGGTCAGGGTTTGGACGAGACAAAGGCTTTGGGAGTGTGGTTAAGGAGGTATAGGTGGGGGCCTTTTATAAGAGGAGAGGAGGGGCACTCTTGGAAAGTAAAGATAGGTTACTTTATTTTAAAATGAGTTTCGGATTCAAAAGGTCCCACATTGATATAATTCGAGGATAAGGTGATAAGGGTTCGAAATACCCTCATCCAATTGGTTTTTTCCATGTTTAGGTCTTAGATTTTACATTATCTTTCCATTTTATTTAAATCGTTAAATAATGAGGTCATCGCTGCATCATCATGATGTCATAAATAATTTAATTTATTTAATGTCTAAAAATTATAAAAAAATACTATGATGTAGGAAATATTTTTAGTTTTCTAATGAATATTTATTGTCAAAAATATGACTTGTATAACCCCATATAAAAATTGTTTTAGTAACATAACTCATGTTTGTGTCATTTTTACTTTAACATTAAATAAAAAGTTATTTATGTCATTTCCCAACCAAAGTGGCTCCATGGGGTCCCCAAGTTTACTCATGGCTTGTCTTGGTCGGCCATGACACATCCAATGAGGGTAGGACATGTTTCAAGCTCATCTAATACTATTAAAACATTATTTTTACCTTAAACTACACTAATTACCACTAATCGCGATTAAGAACTTAATAAGTTACTATTCACCAAAAAATTATTTTAATCTCATTGAACCACATTTTACTTCTTAATGACAACCATGTATGTCGGATTTTTGAAATTCAAAACACAATGATGGCAAAATTTCATTTAAACGGAAAAATCAGTTTTTATAAGTACCACTTAGTGGTTTCACTATTCATCAAAAATTGAAGTTTTTCAGAAAATTACCAAAAATTAACCCTAAGCTATATTTGATATTCCGAATTCAAAAATAAAGTATATTTTACAAAATTCAAAACATATAAGTCACATTAATTAATTTAATAATTAATTCCCGTTGTCATGACAAATAGCGTGTTTTTATGAAACAATAAGTATCAAAAGATTGACACTAGTTTAAGTCCAATTTCAAAGTGAAATTGATTCCAACGACCACCATTGGATTAAATGGTAAAATTATATTCATATTACACTTTAAGACCAATTAAAAATATAATCTAATCATATAATTAAATTAAATGAAAAAGCAGTTTTGATGTAAAATGCAGTATTTTTCACTATTCATTAAAAAATGAACATTGTCAGAAAAATACCAAAAATTTATCCAATGTAAAATTCAATGTCCCAATAATAATGAATATGTTTATTTTGACAAATATAGATTATAAAATTGTCAAAATATTGATTTAAAAAGGGTTTTCCATCAAAAGGCAGTAAAACAATCTTTTAAGAATATTAGTGTATTCCATGCTTAAGATTGGATTTATTTTCATTTTAAGCCCCTAAAACACTATCTAATTCATTAATAGACATAGATAAAAATATCTATTATTCATTACTTACTGGGGATGTTACAATTTCATTGGTGAATTTACTATTTTTAAGGGTATATTACTATTCATAAGGTTCAAGTTACTATTCCTCTGGGTACATTACTATTCCTAAGGGTCATGTTACTATTCATGAGGGTATGTTACTATTATTGAGGGTCATGTTATAATTCATAAGGGTATGTTTCTATTCATAAGGTTAGGTTACTATTCACTAAAAATTATGTTTGTTCTATCAGACTCCAAAAAACCTACTGATTGCAACTGTGTATGTCTATTTTTTGAAATTCAAAACACAGAAGTGGAAAAATTATGTTTAATGCTTATTTTGTAAAGGTCACATAATATTTAGTAATTAATTTAACCATATAGTGTTTCCTTTTATAATCTAGGGATGTTACACTCTAGGTATCCCACCTAGTCCTTCTGATCGAGTTTATAAAAGGGTCTCTAGGTCTGACCACCTTAATCACAGTTTCCTCATATATTGGTCAAATCACATTTTATCCATTGAACTGGTAAATTTAAATTTAGATAAATATATCATCTTCCTATGAGAATCAAAACATGACTACATGGTTTTAGTTATACATGTTGTGACTATCCAAGTTATAGGGGAAAATGCCCCATAAGTTGTAATTGGAAACCCATTTAAGTGAAACCCATTGATAATTATTAACTTAATAAGGGACTCTAATTGAATCACATATTGAGAATCATCCTACCAGGACCTAATCCTCTCCCAGGATACTATGTAAAAGGGAAAGGAAAAAATAAAAGACCTTCACTGGGTATCCATATATGGTAATACCCTCGTGTGGTTATAGATCACTACAAAAATACATATAGCTATTACCATCACATTCAATGATCCTACTAGATAACCATTATTAAAGGCCAGTTAAGTAAAATATCACACAAAAATAGATGGGAAAACACTATGTGGGTTGTTAAAATATTTAGTTAACCGAACCTAAAAAGGATACACCCACAGAGGGTCCACTAAAAGGTCATCATCTACTTACATTGACCTATGAGGGTAAATAGTAAACATGTAGTATCATCTCAATGAGCCATATTATACCAAAATCATATGGTTCAATTAAGTAAAATTTCATTCCAATCTATAGGGGAAAACACCATATATTTCATCACTACAACTTTATATAAACAAACCTATTACATATCCCATGAGGGGACCAACACATAGTCACCAGGTTCCCTATAAAGCAATTAGGGGCACTTCATCTCCCATGTATGTGGAATGATTCATCATCCTTACTATCGAACAACTCATCATAAATCCACATGACCTTACATACATAATGTAACCATAGAGGTTAAACTGAGTATAATTACATAAAAACTATATAGTAAATCACTATTTAGGTTTTTGATTACAAATTAAATTGTTTCCCTTAGTCATAAGTAGTAATATATCACATTTGAAAGCCTAGAACATGGGTACCCTATGTGAAAAATATAATGCATGATACACCTCTTTCCTTAATTGGTAAGGATTCATAATCAATCAGTGGCCTCTGACTAATAGTATGAGATCTAGAAATATATAATAACTCACAGTCATTATGAATCAGGGGTGTTAGTCATAGAGAAATTCATATAAAAATGTAACATCAGATATCAAGAAAAAAATCCCATAACCCTAGAAACCCAGAATTCCTACTGAAACAACTGTTCTCAATGAACTAGCCTAATCTAAATCACAGGCTCCAATGAATTCCCAATACTCATGTCTACCATGTCCCAAATAGAAAAATAATAGGAAAGGAACTCCTATTATACCACATGTTCACATCCTGACCCATCTCACTCCATAAATAGTAATTGGAATGGTGGGAAAGAAGTCCCCAATCTCACCTCCCCATACGCCAAAAGATTCCAATTAATATCTAGGGTTGAGGGTGTGTCTGTCCGGAGAATATTTCCTCATATCAGAGTAAGAAAAGAATATAAATAACCAAACATAATCCATATAAGTAATTATTCAGAGAACAGAAGTAATAAATATAAACAATGATGTAATAATTGAAATAAAGTAAATGTCAAAACAACCATGTCATACATACAACACTGATCACCCATTGGGATGACCGCATATATTTGAATAAAATAAATAAAAATAAAAGTATATAGATATCCTAAAATACCCAAGAATAACAACATATCTAGTCTCCAAACACTCCACTGAGATTATTTGTCCTTGTCATATGAATCCATATTAGCAGATTTTCTTGATCATGTAACCATGGGCCTCATCCCTATCCAAGATTAATCTATTATCAACTCGAAAAAATAGGCCTTCACTCAAATGATTTTTTTCACATAAGGAGTGATAAATAAATCTTAGTAGGACACCATCAATGGTAATCTAATAACATAATTTTATAAATGTATAATCAAGTAATATGATCAGCCTAGCTAACTCACAAACCTAATGAATAAATAAAATCAATCCAAATTTTTGACACTTGAATTAATAATTATTGATATACAAGAAATACTATGAATAAGGAATTGAGTTGGATGTCACACCACTCAAGATGTGTGTAATAAAGTCAATCCTTGGGTCTATGATTCCTATATTCTATACCTACTTTGGATAGCACTGGGATATCTTTGATTAAGATACATCACCACATATGAATACAGGTCCTAGATCTAGGATCACTCATACTCTAATACACTATGTAATGGAAGGATTCTAGATATCAACTAGATATCATATAAATTTGGAATTGAGATGGATGTTATGCTTCTCAATCCATGTGTAATATAGTATGATGTCAAATTCATAGGTCTCAACCCATAGACAGTCATGAAATTGGGCTTAGATAATCCCTCAGGGTTATGAACATTAATATATATGTAAGGAATAATCCATATATCTAAGATAACAACTTGACAAGCATTCAATAAATGGCTCATAAACCCATCACTGGCCAATTATGGGAAATCCATTAATGGTGCATCCACACCACTCTGATGAGTATTCCAAGTATCGATCAAGGAGATCCTCATCAGATCTAATGGATGATATAAGTATACCATTCTATGGTAAATACATCCACCCAAAAACCTATGGTATTACTTGGATCCTAGAGAGTTGATAATCCACTGGATGACACCAAGAAAGACGGATTCTGAGAGGAACTCTACCATATCCTCAGTAACCCATGAGTAAGAATGAATCTTTCAGACAAATGGGACTTATAGTAAAAAGTAATATTCAATCAATAAGAATCGTAAAATGAACTATAGGAAGTAACTCTAGGAAACACCCTCATAGAATCATATCATATCATCCCCTATCAACCGAGTACTAGGAATCATTTCTAGTAAGCATAGATATATCCACATTAATAGGGTGAAATTTATAAATAAGATAGTAAGGTTTATGTATGCCTAAATTCATCACTACTACCACAGCACCTTAGGCTCACATTTTCGATATAGGTTCTAATGTGACACTCACTACCATCTCTTCCCAAACCCATATTATAGTATCTAATGGTTTCTCTAGTATTTTGGAACCTTTTGGGTTACCCTAGGTAAAAACACATGAGTGGAATCCATCTTAGAATCAACAAGGTTAAAATGTAAATATATATATCCCTATTTGTATCCCCTAAGTTAGAACATAATAAATGGAATCCCTCTTGTATTCTTGAAAAGGGGTAAGTTAGTAGAGGCATCCCATAGGGAATCCTATAGGTAATTTCATAAAAATAGGAATCCCATGGGGGGTCTATAGTAACACTCATGTATCTATGGGTAAACATGCTTTCTAGAAAGGTAGATATAGAAAATTTCCTCTTGGACTCAAGGGGACTACTACTTAAACATTGGTCTAGGTAGAAGTAACATGGCCCATCTTGGTTTAGGGTCTTACTCTGGGGATTCCTGAATAACCGACCTATCATTTCCTTATATCTAACATCATTATTTCTAACCATATATTATACCAAGAAGGTAGAAAAACAAGGACATTGTATACCCCATACCTTGTCCACCAACCATTCCCAAAACCCTCAGTTGAGTCTTATCCCATATATAACTTATGGGAGAATTATATATTCATTTATTGGAGAAATAAGCTCCCCAAAAATTCTTTTCCCCACATAACACCTCTTAGGAGTCGTCAAATCACTATAAGGGTTACATCATTATGATCTATGTTTAAAAATACTCATAATGGGATCATATTTTGTATAATTTTGAATCTATCATGTAAAAACATGAAAACCACTTAAAAGGGTACTAAGGGAGCAATACACATCATATATACCCAATTACACAACATGTACTTTCAAATCCCCACTTGGGAATGTATTCCACCAAAACATAGTATGTTAAATCCAGGTACATAATGTGTAAAAAAATAAAAATGACATTTACCATACATAGTTTACATGAACATGTACCACATATTTCCTAGTTAATGTGTTCTATATTTGTTTTTACTCCTATATAGACTGAATCCCACATGGGGTCTGGCTATATACCCTAGTTGGCCATGTGATCCTACGTGAGCTATTTATCCATCTACATGACCACACACTAAGAAACACTAAATGGTGTGTTATCTATGTACATGGAATTTCCTTTAAAAAAGTAATCATATATAAATAGGAATAACACATGGCATGTGTTCATGGAACTACACACTCTATGATCAGTATTTTTGAATGGTAAACCCTTTCAAATATCTAAAAAATTCCATTTACACTCGATTACGAATACATTTCCACTATGGGGATCCATATCAACCATAAAAGATACTTAAAACTATAAAATAATATATATATTGGGTCTTGTGAAAAAATAGAAAGGATAAACTTTTGGTCGAATATTCCTAAGATTCACCTGTTTCCATGTTCTGTAGTTGATGCACTATGATCCAGCTCCTCCCAATCTCTCTAGCAGCACCTCCATTCTTATTCCTCTTCTTAATATTCCCTATATATTCTCTACATACATATTTCCCTCTCAATAATTTCATGGAGAATACCAATGTGGGTGTACATGAGAATCCATGGGAGGAGGAGAAAGAAACAGAAAAAAGGAAAGGAAGTAAATCAATATAAAAAAAAGAAAAAAGGGAACGGACTCGGCCCAATGCTTGACATGAGTTAATTTCATGACTAGGAACCCCGCACCCAGTTTTTTGCTCAACCATGGATATAAAATATTATTATGATTAACTATTTGAAGTATATCATGAAGATAAACATGTATTAATAAATTAATATTTAATTATTTTAATATTAATATTAATTTTTCTTTGAATACCCAAACATTTCATAATTCCACCAAACTCCTATCCTATGGAAAAACCCTTATTATGTGAGAAATGTAGTGGTTAGAAAAAATATTTGAAATAATTTTATAGAGAAAAATACATCTTTACCTCTTATAAGTGTCCAAAAGGAAAAAATTACATTTCTTCTCAATTCCACTATCCATAAAACATGGGTTTTTAAACTGATATAACTCATCAGAATGGTTGATCTCGATATAGAGAAATAATGAATTAGATAATGTATTATATTTACCTAGATATATTTTAAACTTAAGAGACTAAAAAGTTTTTTGAATATACATTACTCTTATTAGATTACATAGTTTAATGAATATATGTAACTCTAAAGAGACGATAGAGTTTATGAATACACGTAACTCCACGGATATGATGAGGTTAAATATATGGATGTTAATCCTAAGATAATATTGAAATTTTCCAATTTAATTTTTTCCAATTTGAATGTAATTTGTCCCAAGAAACCAACATGGTTTCTTAATGTTTTCTATGAGGTGTAATGTTTCATTTTAAGATGATTTATATTACATAGTTTATGATTGTTGAATCATGTGAAACTTATATTATATTAAATATTTCTTTGATTACTCATATTTTATAATTTTTATTTTGATGGTATTGATTCTATTATGATATGATTACACACACTGATTACTCTATAACACCTTATTATATTCTTATGATTACATATGATCATCGACCGATATCTCGTATGTTTACCCTTATGATACATCTGATCTCACCCTTTCATATATTTTCATTTTCTCATGTTATAAAGAATGATATTATTTAAGATATTAAAAGAAGGGTATAATTTTAGAATAAATTTTTAGTATATATTAAATTATTCTTATGTAAAAACCAAATCCAAGGATAATGGGAATAAGCCTATTTAATGATAAATACATCTATTCTTTTACATGAAGGGTGTTTTTCTTAATTCTATAAAACACTAAACCTAAAAGTTATTCCATATAAAATTGAATCATTATTTTCCATTGATATTGTAATTATGGATGGTTAAAATTGTGGCTTATTTTATTATATAAATGATAGAATTGTAATTATTGTGTTTTTAGCACCAGATATGGGTGTATGGGCCTTGATCTATCTCAGTTTCCTATGTTCCTTTTTGGGAACTATTTTAATTATTTTTATTTTTCTCAAGCCTCATTTATTTTATAGAAATTTAGGGTTTTTATGTGATTATAGAAATCTATTTAGCATTATATTTTGAGTAATTTTTCATTGGAATCCTTGGGTGTATTCTTCGGTAACTGGGATGAGTACCCTAAGTTGGGACTACTGCTTTGACTGTGATATTTTTTCTGGTTAGTCTGAGCATAATAATGTGTTAGAATTTTATATTGAGATCATTATGATCCAGTGTTACTTAAGAATAATAAGGAGTTACTTTTTTTCACTATTTCATGACCCATATTTATAGCCTACGTTTTTATATGTTTATGTATGTCTTTCTAGACGAATATATTCACCCCTTTTGATTTTTCGGATATTTGTTGGCTATTTGACCTTGAATATGCCATTTTGATTTTTTAATTAGATTATGTTTACTTATGTAAATATTAATCATTTCATTGATGGTTTGTTGGAAATGAAATAGGATTATTGTTTACATTGTGATATTTAGAGGAAATAAGGTTTCTTTGTGATACCCCCATGTAAGGTTTTTTTTATGTCTCTCCATTTAAGATTAATTCTAAATGATGGAAATACCTATTTTAGGTCAGTGTGATCTCTATATATCATATACCATGATTTTCATATTGATTTTTTTGGGATACTCTAATTATATTTACTGATGAGACTCATTGATTTCGAGGAATTTGATGGTTTTTTGATTCTCTTTATCATTAGTGCTCAAAAAAAATTCCCTTGTCGTGTAAAATATTTTGATGGGTGTTGAGGTTCGTAGTTTTAAATTATTATACTTTTGACCATGAATTTATAAGGTAATAAGGTTGTGTGGTGTATAGAATTGTGACACCATCATGTAACTATCATATTTAGTAATATATATACTTTTGATATATATTTGATATTTTGGGAGTTTTATGTTATTGGAGTTCTATAGTTTTGAGTTACATAAGACCACACCATGGCCATGGACTTAATTTTTAGAGGCTAGTTATTTTCCATTGTTGAAATTTCCCACATCATGTGGGATATTCCTTGGTGGGTCTTGATTTTCTAGTTATGGTGTTTTTCATTCCTTTTTGAAATTTTAGAAATGGTTTCAAACCATATCCTAGTGGGCATGTGATACACCACAGAGTATGATCCAATGGGCATGTTGAACTATGGTTCCAAAGGTTATTCCATGGTTAACAAAGGCTCAATGTATCTAGTTCTTCCTTATGTTGTTGCTCCATGATAAATACCTAAACTACACCCCATAATGACACCTATAGAGGGGATGATGTGCCATGGTGGAGGGGACCATGATGTTGAGGTAGTTTTTCAAATTAAAAATTTTATGAACTTCCAAAATTGTCCATGTTATTTTATGGTATTTTGGACCTCTTTTATCTTCCAATTAATTTGGATGACCTAGAAAAAAGCTCAAGGGATATTCCACTCCCCTATTCTTCAATTTTTAGTGTCATCTCTTTGGATTTTTGGTAGGACATTGACTGAAACCCCTTATTTTTCTTTTTATTACTTATCTCTACTAATTCTTCCATTTTCCCATTAATTTACATCTCCCGATAACAATAATACTTTTTTTGGATGAATTTATTGTTTTTAAGGCCTTAATAAAAGGGTTTTGGTTTGATACATCATGTAGAGGTCACTACATTGCATGGTTGGGCTCTCTCCAAGGTTGGTAAGTGTTTGTTTCTCAGTTAGGGGGGTGTTTCTATGTAATTATGTTATTTCCCATGTTATGAAATCAATATGTTTCCTAAAACAATTTTCTAATGGAGTTACAAGTATAAATGATACATATAATATGTTTTTTAAATGATTCAAATTTATTCATTACTCAGCATGGAGGATTTAAATGAATTTCATTATTTCATTTAAAACTAAAATGTTTTTTTTCTAATGTTTTTGAAAATGGATAAGGGGGTTTTAAAATGAATTTGATGTTTAAATTATGGGTTGTGTCCCTATTTTGATTTAAAAATAGAGTAAATCTTGTTTAAGGAATTTTTTTCAATTAAATAGGTGTCTGATTTTAAAATGACTCCTTAGGGAGGAAAATTATATTTTAAATTAATAGATCCTTGAGTTGTATTCAATTAATGTTTTATGATAACTTGGTTTAATATACCATTTTTGTTTTAAATGTTCCAGTGAGAACGTTATTAAATATTTTATTTTGATAATTGAACAACCTGATTTTGATCCCCATGTTATTATGTTTTATATACACTTTTTTCCCTATTATGGTTTGTAGATTGATTTTTATTATATGATGCTTGATGTTTTAGAAAGGGGTTGTTTCATACTAGGGTGTTGGAGGTGATATTATATTTATTACTTATAAATAATTGTGTATATCTTAATAATTTTTATTATTTCACTTCTAATATCCTATTGACATTTTATGGGATCATATGAAACTCTGTTATGGGTTTAGTTTAGGCCATACTAACTCTATTGACCTGATTAAATTTTTTGGGAAATTGATAAGACCCTATTAGCTAGTGAGAGTTGATCAATTTGTGTAACCAATTATATTATGGGAGTTGATCAACATAACCTGATAGGAATTTAGGATATTAAAAATAGATTGATTCTATTCATTATTTCTAGGACCATCTCACGTTAGGATTAAGGGATATTTCTAGAAAATTTTTACATTGGATGAGGATATAATCTATGATATTTACACGGTATACTTTATTTGTATCCCATCTCTTTGATATTGGTTGGGGAACCATTTAAATTATTTTAATTTGTTAATTTTATACCTATTGATATGATTATTTTAGTTGTCCATTACCTTCCTTACTTAATTACATGGTTTACATTTCAATTTGATTTAAAAAAGAATTTTTGGAATTTTTTTGCAAGAAATAAGATTGGTTGGTTTTGAATATATAAATGTAGAAGTTCATAATTTTTTAAATATTTTAATTTATTTTCTATTTTAAATGGAGAACTCTACATCCATAGTAAGAAATAGATTTTAAAATAGATTTCTAGGAAGAGTTTGTATACATTTTATGTATTGAAAATTGTCCCTTTGAGTTGTGTATGTGTCATTTTTTTCCGAAGTATTCGCCATATGATTTTGGAAAAAGAGATAAATTATGTGCATTTTTTTATACATTATATTTAGAAAACATATTTTATTAATGATATTGAAACTATCCTTTATGAATTTTTTTATGAAAGAAATTTCAAAAAATAATTGGTGATATCCAGCTGGGCCTATATAGCTCACACCCTACACACACACACCGGTGAATGTGTATATATATTTTATGTTTTATATATGTTACTAGGTTGTGATATCAAGATTCATATCATTCATTTTCACTATTTATAGATGTTGTGGATTTGGTTTATGATCTTAGATTATGTGGAGATCTTAGAGTGTTGGCTTGGGTTTTTAATTACTTTGGTATGATATGTATCTTCTAATTCAATTAGGAGTATTGATAATCTGAAATCATATATACTTTTTCCTACCATTTAGATAATGATTTTAAATTATTTAAATGATAACGCAGTTGTTATGTGTTTATTTTTGTAGGAATGTGGCCTCCAAAGTTTAAAAGGACTAAATGAATGAAAGGAGAAAATTTTCCTATTACATGTCCTGGAACAACATGTAGTAGAGTTTCACATCATGCTATAATTCATGACAGAAGTTGTTAAAACTACAAGTGGAGAATCCATTACATGAAATGAGTTGTT
This sequence comes from Viscum album, assembly GCA_963277665.1. Classification (NCBI taxonomy): domain Eukaryota; kingdom Viridiplantae; phylum Streptophyta; class Magnoliopsida; order Santalales; family Viscaceae; genus Viscum; species Viscum album. The sequence continues at coordinate 1,646,534,634 of OY728159.1, forward strand.
GATACATATCGTAAACCTTTTGAATGTAATTCCCACAATAAAGATAAAGCATGGAGAAAGAAACAAGTCATGAGTCATGGATACACATTGTGAAAGGGGTCAAATCTCCAAATCACAAATGAGATGCATGTAGATTCAAAATATGTGGAGGAAATCACCGATCAACATTACACGATGTGAATCTCTATTACATGTTGTGTAATATTTCACCTATATATATATATAGCAGTAGGGAATCATATTTTAGAGGTTCCAGAGTAGAAAAAATTTCTTCTTTCATTCCTCTCTCATTCTCTTCTACTCCCTCTACCCTAAACATGAAATTTATTAATCTCTTTTTATTGTTTTTATTTAATACAATCATTGTGGATTGTTTTCAACATTGTCTTCACTCCTTCTAGTATCATCACCTCCGTTCATCATTTTTATGAGAACCGATCATTGATGAACTTTTTTTGCACTCATTCCCATTCCCATTTCATGTAAGTAGTTAATTGAATTGTGTGAATTGATATCTATATTTCTTGTGTTGGGTTACCTATTTTTCAAAAAAAATTAGTATGAATAATCACATGTTCCTCAATTTTTTAATATCAAATTTTCCCAACATTTTAAGTAAGATTCCAATTCCTAATTTATATTCATTAAATCCTACTATGAGTGGCTAAACCACAAAGGGTAGGGAACATGAGTAGAGGTATCTAAACTCAATAAATATTTAATTATCAACTTGGTAACCTTAAGGGTTAGTAATATAGAAAAATAACATTGTCAATCCAATTCATTTGAATATCCCTTACCATGGGACATTCGAATAAAAGACCCTATCCTGGTTAGAGTATATTTGTCTATGAACAATAGTCTAAAATACTTTTTTCCTTAAAATATAAGATTAATGCATCTTGGTTGTCACTATCTCTAGATTAAGGAATTTTTACCTATTAGGTAGAACTAGTTGATTTGACCACATTCAACTAGAATCCTACCCTTTCTTCATAGCCTAAACCATAGGATTCTACCAAGTTAGAATTAAGATAATCTTTTTTACAGATCACTGAAATTGATCTTGATCCCTTTTCTCATTCCTAAATTCAAACCTCAATAGTCTAGAAATTTTTTTACCAAACCGAATTAACTCATGAGTACTCTTACACAAAAGGTTTCCAAGCCAAAGGTTACCATTTCCAGCCCAACTCCCCATGGGATCAACCCCATACTACTACTACACTATGTCTCAATAGCAAGTGAATTTTGGGAATCATTCTATTCTAATATCACTACAGCCTACGCATATTGAATGACACGTGTGGGAGAATCATATTTTGGTGCTATTTCCAAGGAAATTGGCTATTCTTCACACAAGAAACCTTGTCAAGAAGACCCAGGATTACCTCTCACATACCCCATTTATCTCTTCTTTCTATAAAAAATCCACTAATTCCTTGCTATTGTGGAATATTTTATGTACTAGGGCCCCTAAACTTGTTTGAGGAGCCTTGAAACATAAGAACATGTATTCTTTGATCCCCAAATCAAATAGTATCTCTCTGCACACCCCCTGTCAAACATGGTTGACCACAACAATCCAGCTAGACCCAACCGACATAAACCTTCAATCATGTAATAGGTAATTCCTTTAGAGAACCCAGTGCAACAAGAATGAACCATCACGGACTATAGATTTCCATAAATCCATGGTAATAAACCAATAATTCTGTATCCTCCCATTCAGGGCCACACCATTAAAATAAAACTTGGACCCATTCAAATGATCCCGAACATGTTCCGGTTTAGTGGGATTCAAATTAAATATCCACATAATCACATCTCTAAATTCTTGGAAGTATGCAATACCTTTCACAACCAGGGAGTATCATCTGATGATATTAGGCTCAGAGTGTTTCCATTCTCCTTTCAAGATCGAGCTATGTATTGAATCAAGATTCAATCCATTGATTCAATCATGAATTGGGATGATAAGACCAAAAAGTTACTAGACAAATAATTCCCACCAATATAGACTTAGAAACTTTGGGACGATATTAAAAACATCACCTAGACTGATAAAGATTCAGTATAGGAAGATTGGTACATATTAAAGTAACTGATGAGGAAATTCATGCACCATGGGTAGACATGTGGATCCATCTCCATAAATTCTACTGATGCCTCCAATCAGCTGTACACACAGTCATTGATGTTGTTGCTAGTGGAGGACTGATGTTCAAGACACATAAAGTTGGAAGATCCATTTTGGATGAACTCTCTCACAATACCAGCCTATGGCAGAGTGATCATAGAACACCTATACTTGGAATCCACCAAGTGGAAAAAATACCATACTAGCAAGTAAAATCGCTTACAAAGAAGCTATAATCATTCTTGCTACCTGCTACACCACCCCACCTCCTGTAATGGATATGTAGTCATATGAAATGCACAGTGGCCCAAACTTATACCAATACTAAAAGGAAGGATTTGAAGACTATAACATCCCACCTATTTATAACATAACTTTTCATTACATTTTACAAAACCGAGGATCTTTAAGGTTTAGTGTCTTGGAAAACAGGAACATAATACATGAAAACAACATAAAACATTCTTCTTAAACACTTGAAACGATTCTTAATTCTTTAACCTAAGTTCATTACAGAAACTCATAACCTGGGAGCATACATCAAAGAAAAGGGTGAGAAGAAGGCCTAGTAAGGGAAACAAGAGAAACACTTTACATGTGAACTAGAGATAAATCAATAAGGTCATGATAAATAACTTTGAGGCATGGGAAAGAGATCATGAGGAATATCATAATAAAAATAACGTTTTTTATAACTTGAGGATGTGGCTGTAACATTTAACATAGACAATAATTTCCATTTCACCAAGGTCCATCCCCAAGGTGTCATTAAAAATTACCAAGGTTATTCACCAAGGCGTCGTTAAAAATGGTCATCTCTAGAGATTAAGTCTTTACCCAATGCATTGGAGCACTATCAGGGAGCACCCTTAAATTTTCATTTATTATCATGTGATCCACATATATCATCATCAAAAATTTCATAAATAACTCATATAGAATAAAATAAATTGGTTTCCTTTCATAATCATAATGTTTTAAAAACTGCTTTAAAGACATGATCTTTATGTCACTTTAAACCCATAAAAAATGGAAAGCGGGTTTCATGTCTGTAAATCCCAGAATTTAAAATAGAAAATTTTGATATAGATTTGAATACCCCTATAGAAGAAATATCTTTGATTATTCACTTAATAAAATAAAATAATTTGGGGAAAAGAGAGAGAGGAATTTTGAGACGAAAATTATGCAGCATAACGGCTATGTTACAGGGTTTTAAAAAAATATTGAAAAGAGAGGGGACATGGGTCACCCACTCATAAATGATCCATAAAATAGTAGAGGTACAATATATAATTGATATAAGAACATGGTAATGAAATTTTAAAGTCATGCCATATGAAATGAAAAACATGGAAGGAAGACAAAAATAAGATTTCTCTTATGAAAATTCGGCAGCCTAAGGGCATCACTTAAAACTTCAAAAAATGAATTGACAAGATCAAATAGGATCTCTCATCATATGAACATAAAAGATCAGTATGATAGATATAGAGATCATACCCCAACATAATAAAAAGGAACTTGAAAGACTTGACATAAATATATATCTTGAAAATGAGAAGGGTGAAAGAATCCCTTAAAAATTCGGCAGCCTAACGGCGTCACTTAAAACTTAAAAAAATGAATTAACGAGATCAAATAGGGTCTCTCATCATATGATCATAAAAGATCAGTATAATATATATATATATATATCCCCAATATAATAAAAAGGAACTTGAAATACTTGACATTAAAATAGAACATGAAAATGAGAAGGGTGAAAGAATCCCTTAAAAATTCGGCAGCCTAACGGCACCACTTAAACATTATTAAAATGAATTGATGATAGAAATAGGGGGTCTCTCATCATATGAACATGAAAATAAAATTAGGATGAATATAAAAGAACATCATCCAACATAAGAACATGGAGCATAAAAGATATGACATAAAAGAGAGTACTTGGAAAGAAAGAGAGAGGTAGGATCCCTTACCTTGAAGAGTAACTTCAAAATCATGAAGTTTGGGACCTTGGGAGGCTTGAGGGTACCTTTGTAGGATTACTTGGGAGGTAAGGAGGCCATAACTTCGTTAAGGATGATTTTGGAATGGAAAGGATGAGATAATGGCTTGGTATTTATAGGGGAAGTGAGGGGACAAAGCATTAATGGCCAAGGGACACCTCATTGGTGGTATTGGAAAAACCATGGGCTTGCCCATGGTATTTGCCCATGGTATTGGCCACTTGGGACACCTCATACCTTATATTACTATTCATAAGTCGACCATATTTATTACATACTTAATACATCATTTAATGATGTCATTAAACACCTCTAACTTAAAAACTGTATTTTCACTATTCATCAAAAATTCAACTTTCTAAGAAAAATCCCGAAATTTCACCTTAACCAAATATTGATGCTATGATGTAAAAAATGAATGCAATTTTATAAAAACAATTTTCTAATTATTTTTAATTTAATTTTTAAATAAATAAACTATTCACCGAAAAATCATTTTTTTCAAAAAATTCCCCAAAATTTACCTTAACATAAAATCGATGCTCTTAGTTCAAAAATGAACTCCATTTTATAAAAACAAATTTCTAAATATTTTTAATTAAATTTTTAATTAAAAAACACTATTCACCTGAAAAAACTAAGACTTGACTAATAATTTCTGAAACATTTATTTACCTATTTTATTGAATCACATTACTTAATCAAGGTTCCTATATTATATCAATACTTTATTTAAGTGAGATTACTAATCCATTTGGTCACATTACTAATCCTAAGCGTAAAATCACTATTCATAAATTACTATTCACCAAAAATTAAGTTGATCTTATTAGACTCCAAATTTCTTACTGAACACATTTATAGAAGACCATTTATTGAAAATCATTACACATCATTAATTATTTAAGGTTTACAAAAATATTTTAAAATATCCTTTTTTTTCAAATTCATCAATAATATACATCCTGCATTTATCCGGACATTTAAAATTTTACAAAATTCACCATAAGAAGAAAAAACAACTTTATTTATCTCAAAGGATTACACAAAGAAGTTACGGTCTCCTTACATAGCCCCTTATAACCCCAGCATAGGACCTAAGTGTAAGGTGTGCTAAGGTGAGAGAATATGAGGGCAGCTCGGACAACATTGCACGAGTAGTAATTTCTATCAGTTTGAACTTCTCGCGAAGGCGATTCCTTTCTAGCTTCACACGATGAAGTTCAGATTGGGTTTGGTCCAGAGCAAAGCCCAGTGGTGTTACCTCTTTCCCAAGTTCTGTTAGATGGGCTTTGATTGGCCCGAGACTACTAGATGAAGTCATCAAATCTTCTTTCTATATAAATTAACCAAGATCACTTGTATTTAGAGATAATAATCGAAACGTTTAGTTTCCAGTGTTCATATTGACCAATGGTCATATAACAGTAGAAACTCAATGGTCTCATTTTAATTATACTCATGTTATCAAATGAAACAGTTTTGTTGAGTATAAAAATAAAATAACACACAAAACTAGGAAACAAGATTTATTCAAAATTTTGGGTCGTTACATTCTTCCCCCCTTAAGAAATTGTGCCCTCGCAATTTTTAAATTGGGCTTCGGAATTTCATTGAAAGTCCCACATCAAAAAAGGAGTCAGTAAAACTATTACTTCAAAATAAAGAAAGGGAACTAGAAAGGTCACCTGAGTTAACCCATACTAGGATTCCATGTAGGAAAACATGGACATGGAAGAGAAAACAAAGGGTCAAGTTCTAAGGGAGAGTGATAGAAAACATTATTAGGAGAAATTTAACCACAGGAAAATCACAAACTTATGATGTGTGTAAATGGTCTTTGATTAAATAGTAGGAAACGTAAACCAACAACATTTTTGTTTTATGTTCCTTTTCATAATTTTGAGGAATTCATTTACTACATAGACTAAAAATATAAGGAAATATACCTACCTTCATCTATAGTTTCATCCTTTAATAAGTTTCTATCAAAAATAATCTTTTATCCAAACGATGAGCATTCAAAAACACTTGGTCTCATCAAAAGCACAAGAATCATCTTCTAGAGGACCACATAATCCACAAAATATTAACTATCTATTTCTTCTATCTTTAAACATTATCCCAAAAACAAAAAGGGTAAGATAAAACAACTCTTCAAAAAGAAAGAACCCCATAGGAAGGGAAACTACTTTTAAATCATCAAAATTCCATCGTACTACCCAGATTTCATCATAGACCACTCCATAAATAATTGTCCTTAAAATTAATCTAAATAAAACAAACTAAGATTGAAACCCAAATACAAGAAGTAATTGATAATATAGCCTTCCAAGATAAACTTTATCGTTCATCTCCAAACAATATCAACCACTCCTAACATCTTATAACCAAAGTAACTAACCTAAACATATTTTCCCCAAGATAGGTTAATCATTTCCATAAGTAACCTAAATCACTATAAGTTCACCTTAAATTCATCGATTCTTAAAAATATAAGTCATCCTTTACTCCTCAAATAAAATACCGTAGTAATCTATTTACCTCAATCATATAGGGTTCCAAAAATAGTGAGCATCTTCCAAAATAATAATCATTTTTTAATCCCCTAATCACCCTTTAAGAATAGATTCACTACATCAACATGTGCTACAAAACAATAGATATTTTCCTTAATGATATTAAACCATCTTAGTTAGTGACTAGATGTTCTTAAAAACATTAAAGATATTCTCATAGGGCATGAACTAGAATACAACATGACATAGACAATTATTGCGAAGAAGTTGCATGTACCTTAGTCATCATGATCCATCTCAGCATAGGACTTGCATTGTTCCCTTGTCCTTTAAGATTGTTGATGCTCATCATGCTTCTCATCCCTTCTAAGAGAGAATTGCCTTGGATAATGTCCAACTTCTTCACATTTACCACATTGAATAGTATAAGGTACATTAGATTGAACCTTATCTCCATTCGTCACATTATCCAATTTTTTAAAGCAATTGGCTAATTTATGCCCTATCTTCCCACACATAAAACATCTCTCGGTTCCTTTGTGACATTCTCCTTGGTGCCTATTCCCACACTTTTTGCAAAAAATAAATTGGGTCTTCTTTCTCTTATCAACTTTATCATATGAACATCCTTGAGACTTTGTCTCATTCTTCTTTGATGAATTTGGGCATCCAACTATGTACCAATTATTAATTGTGATTTTTGATAGCTGGTTTGGAATAATCAAAATATGTTCAACTTGATCTGTCATCATCTCTGTCACATTAATAGGGAAATCGTCACATTTATTATCACATTTGTTTTTGGGACATGTTCTTCCATTTCGCGCCATTAACTAAGAAAAGAAAGTATAATTAGGGGCTTAAATACTTAGCCAATAATCCTGAAAACGAAACTTTAATCATAAAAGGACAAACTTGTAGAAGAAAAGTATATCCTAAATTTTGATCCCCTAGGTTCCAATCTAGGTTATCCATGGCCATATATTCTTATGTGAATCTTTATTTTATTTTATCTTTGTTCCTTTAATAATGGTTCATACTAAGCTTATGAATTTACCAAAGCATATCCCCCAGGAGTATCGTAACCAAGAGCGCAACAAGGCCCGTTGTCGTGTACCAGTTCCCCTTAGAGTCTAGCTCAAGTGGTGTTTTCAGGTTTTACCTCTATGTACATCTGTGCCAGAGCCACCTCTAACTGCTCGTATCCAGACAGGGGTGTATTTGCTTGATAAACCACTTACTCAAAACACACCAAAATACCAGGAAAATTTCATATATTTAAACTTTTATATAGGGTTCGTCCTAATGATTTCATATCCTAATTTCCAGAAATAACTAAACTGACCTCCGATACCAACTATAGCAACCCTCATTTTTATCACATAAAATTTCATTACATTTTACAAAAACGAGGATCTTTAAGGTTTAGTGTCTTGGAAACCAGTAACTTAAAACATGAAAAACATAAAACATTCTTCTTAAACACTTGAAAGGATTCTTCATTGTTCAACCTAATTTCATTACAGAATCTCATAACTTGGGAGCATACATCAAAGAAAAGGGTGAGCATAAGGCCCAGTAAGGTAAACAAGAGAAACATTTTACATGTGAACTTGAGATACATCAATAAGGTCATGATAAATAACTTTAAGGCATGGGAAAGAGATCATGAGGCATATCAAAATAAAAATAAAAAGTTTCATAACTTGAATATGTGGCTACAAAATTTAACATAGAGAATCATTTCCGTTTCACCAAGGTCCATCCCCAGGGTGTCATTAAAAATTACCATGATTATTCACCAAGGCGTCGTTAAAAATAGTCATCTCTAGAGATTAAGTCTTTACCCAACGCTTTGGAGCGCTATCAGGGCGCACCATTAAATTTTCATTTATTATCATATGATCCACATATATCATAATAAAAAATTTCATAAATAACCCATATAGCATAAAATAAATGGGTTTCCTTTCATAATCATAACGTTTTAAAAACTGCTTTAAAGACATGATCTTTATGTCACTTTAAACCCACGGAAAATGGAAAGCGGGTTCAATGTATGTAAATCCCAGAATTTAAAATAAAAAATTTTGATATATATTTGAATACCCCTGTAGAAGAAATATATTTGAGTATTCACTTCATAAAATAAAATAATTTGGGAAAAGGAGAGAGAGGCATTTTGAGACGAAAATTATGCACCATAACAGCTATGTTACAAGGTTTTAAAAAAAATATTGAAAAGAGAGGGGACATGGGTAACTCACTCATAAATGATCCATAAAATAGTATAGGTACAAAATATAATGGATATAAGAACATGGTAATGAAATTTGAAAGGCAAGACATATGAAATGAAAAACATGGAAGGAAGACAAAAATAAGATTTCTCTTATGAAAATTCGGCAGCCTAATAGCGCCACTTAAAACTTCAAAAAATGAATAGACGAGATCAAATGGGGTCTATAATCATATGAACATAAAAGATCAGTATGATATATATAGAGATCATACCCCAACATAATAAAAAGGAACTTGAAAGACTTGACATGAAAATAGATCTTGAAAACGAGAAGGGTGAAAGAATCCCTTAAAAATTCAGCAGCCTAACGACGTCACTTAAAAATTCAAAAAATGAATCGATGAGATCAAATAGGGTCTCTAATAATATGATCATAAAATATCAGTATGATAGATATAGAGATCATATCCCAACATAATTAAAAGGAACTTGAAAGACTTGACATTAAAATAGAACATGAAAATGAGAAGGGTGAAAGAATCCCTTAAAAATTCGACACCCTAACGGCGCCACATAAAAATTCTTAAAATGAATTGATGAGAGAAATAGGGGGTATCTAATAATATGAACATGAAAAGGGAAGTAGTATGAATATAAAATAACATCCTCCAAAATAAGAACATGGAGCATAAAAGATATGACAAAAAAGAGAGTACTTGGAAAGAAAGAGAGAGGTAGGATCCCTTACCTTGAAGAGTAACTTCAAAATCATGAAGTTTGGGACCTTGGGAGGCTTGAGGGAACCTTTTTAGAAGTCCTTGGGAGGTAAGGAGACCATAAAATCGTTGAGGATGATTTTGTAATGGAAAATATAGGAGAATGGCTTGTTATTTTTAGGAGAAGTGAGGGGACAAGGCATTAATGGCCAAGGGACACCTCATTGGTGGTATTGGCAAAACCATGGGCTTGCCCATGGTGTTTTCCCATGGTATTGGCCACTTGGGACACCTCATACCTTATCTTACTATTCATAAGCCGACCATATTTATTACATACTTAACACATCATTTAATGATGTCATTAAACACCCGTAACTTAAAAACTGTATTTTCACTATTCATTGAAAATTCAACTTTCTCAGAAAAATCCCAAAATTTTACCTTAACCAAATATTGATGCTCTGATTTGAAAAATGAACTCCATTTTATAAAAATAATTTTCTAATTATTTTTAATTTAATTTTTAAATAAATACACTATTCACCGAAAAATCATTTTTTTCAGAAAAATCCCCAAAATTTACCTTAACATAACATCGATGCCCTGAGTTCAAAAATGAATCCATTTTATAAAAAAAAATTATATTATTTTTAATTAAATTTTTATTTAAAAATCACTATTCACACGAAAAAACTAAGACTTGAATAATAATTTCTGACACATTTATTTACCTATTTTATTGAATCACATTACTTAATCAAGGTGCCTATATTATATTAATACTTTCTGTAAGTGAGATTACTAATCCATTTGGTCACATTACTAATCCTAAGCATAAAATCACTATTCATAAATTACTATTCACCAAAAATTAAGTTGATCTTATTAGACTCCAAATATCTTACTGAACACATTTGCAGAAAACCATTTTTTGAAAATCAATACACATCATTAATTATTTAAGGCTCACAAAAATATTTTAAAATATCCTTTTTTTTTCAAATTCAACAATAATATACATCCTACATTTATCTGGACATTTAAAAATTTACAAACTTTACCATAAGAAGAAAACACAACTTTATTTATCTCAAAGGATTACACAAAGCAGTTACGGTCTCCTTACATAGCCCCTTGTAACCCCAGCATAGGACCTAAGTGTAAGGTATGCTAAGGTGAGAGAATCTGAGGGCAGCTCGGCTAGCATTGCATGAGTAGTAATTTCTATCAGTTTGAACTTCTCGCGAAGGCAATTCCGTTCTAGCTTCACACGATGAATTTCAGCTTGGGTTTGGTCCAGAGCAAAGCCCAGTGGTGCTACCTCCTTCCCAAGTTCTGTTAGATGGGTTCGATTGGCCCGAGACTACTGGATGAGGTCATCGAATCTTCTTCTTATATCAATTAACCAAGATCACTTGTATTTAGAGACAATAACCGAAAAGTTTAGTTTCCAGTGGTCATATTGACCAACGGTCATATAACAGTAGAAACCCAACGGTCTCATTTTCATTATACTCATGTTATCAAATGTAACAGTTTTGTTGAGTATAAAAATAAAATATCACACAAAACTAGGAAATAAGATTTATTCAAAAAATTTGGTCATTACATTCTTCCCCCCTTAAGAAATTGTGTCCTCACAATTTTTAAAATTGGGCTTGGAAATTTCATTGAAAGTCCCACATCGGAATAGGAGTTAGTAAAACTATTACCTTAAAAGAAAGAAAGGGAAGTACAAAGGTCACCTGAGTTAAACCATACTAGGATTCCATGTAGGAAAACTTTGAAATGGAAGAGAAAACAAAGGGTCAAGATCTAAGGGAGAGTGATAGAAAACATTATTAGGAGAAAGTTAACCACAATAAAATCACAAACATATAATGTGTGTAAACGGTCTTTGATTACCAAGTAGGAAACATAAACCAACAACGTTTTTGTTTTACGTTCCTTTTCATAATTTTGAGGAATTCATTTACTATATAGAATAAAAACATAAGGAAATATACCTACCTTCTTGTAGAGTTTCATCCTTTAATATGTTTCTATCAAAACTAATATTTTATCCAAATGATGAGCATTCAAAAACACTTGGTCTCATCAAAAGCACAAGAATCATCTTCTATAGGACCACATAATCCAAAAAATATTAACTATCTATTTATTCTATCTTTAAACATTATCTCAAAAACAGAAATGGTAAGATAAAACAACTCTTCAAAAAGAAAGAACCCCATATAAAGGGAAACTACTTTTAAATCATCAAAATTCCACGGTACTACCCAGAGTTCATCATAGACCACTCGATAAATAACTGTACTTAAAATTCCTCAAAATAAAACAAACTATGATTGAAACCCAAATACAAGAAGTATTTGATAACATAGTCTTCTAAGATAAACGTTAGCGTTCATCTCCAAACAATATCAACCACTCCTAACTTCTTATAACAAAAGTAACTAACCTAAACATATTTTCCCCAAGATAGGTTAATCATTTCCATAAGTAACCTAAATCACTATAATTTCACCTTAAATTCGTCGATTCTTAAAAATATAAGTCAACCTTTACTCCTAAAAGAAAATACCGTAGTAATCTATTTACCTCGATCATATAAGGTTCCCAAAATAGTGAGTGTCTTCCAAAATAATAATCATCTTTTAATCCCCTAATCACCCTTGAAGAATAGCTTCACTACATCAACATGTGGTACAAAACAATAGATTTTTTCCTTAATGATATTAAACCATCTTAGTTAGTGACTCGATTTTCTTAAAAAACATTAAAGATATGCTCATAGGGCATGAACTAAAATAAAACATGACATAGAAAATTATTGCGAATAAGTTACATGTACCTTAGTCATCTTGATCCATCTCAGCATAGGAATTTCATTGTTCTCTTGTCCTTTAAGATTGTTGATGCTCATCATGCTTCTCGTCCCTTCCAAGAGATCATGCCCTTGTATAATGTCCAACTTCTCCACATTTACCACATTGAATAGTATAAGGTACATTAGATTGAACCTTATCTCCATTCGTCACATTATCCAATTTTTTAAAGAAATTGGCTACTTTATGCCCTATCTTCCCACACTTAAAACATCTCCTGGTTCCTTTGTGACATTCTCCTTGGTGCCTCTTCCCACGCTTTTTGCAAAAAAGAAATTGGGTCTTCTTTCCCTTATCAACTTTATCAGATGAACATCCTTGAGACTTTGTCTCATTCTTCTTTGATAAATTTTGTCATTCAACTATGTACCAATTATTAATTGTGAATTTTTTATAGCCAATTTGTCATAATCAAAATATGTTCAACTTGATCTGTCATCGTCTCTGTCACATTAATAAGGCAATCGTCACATTTCCTATCACATTTGTTTTTGGGACATGTTCTTCCATTTCACGCCATTAACTAAGAAAAAAAAGTAGAATTAGGGGCTTAAATACTTAGCCAATAATCATGAAAAGGAAACTTTAAGCATAGAAGGACAAACTTGAAGAAGAAAAGTATATCCTAACTTTTGATCCCCTAGGTTCTAATCTAGGTTATCCATGATCATATATTCTTATGTGAATATTTATTTTATTTTATCTTTGTTCCTTTAATAATGGTTCATCCTAAGCTTATGAATTTACCAAAGCATATCCCCCGGGAGTGTCGTAACCAAGAGAGCAGCAAGGCCCATTTTTGTGTACCAGTTCCCATTCGAGTCTAGCTCAAGTGGTGTTTTGGGGTTTTACCCCTATGTACATCTGTTCCAGAGCCACCTCTACCTGCTCGTATCCAGACAGGGGTGTATTTGCTTGATAAACCACTTACTCAATACACACCAAAATAACAGGAAGATTTCCTATATTTAAACTTTTCTATAGGGTTCGTCCTAATGTTTTCATATCCTAATTTCCACAAATAACTAAACCAACCTCAGATACCAACTATAACAACCCACCTTTTTATCACATAAACTTTCATTACATTTTACAAAAACGAGGATCTTTAAGGTTTAGTGTCTTGGAAACTAGGAACTTAAAACATGAAAACATAAAACATTCTTCTTAAACACTTGAAAGGCTTCTTCATTGTTCAACCAATGTTCATTACAGCATCTCATTACCTGGGAGCATACATCAAAGAAAAGGGTGAGCAGAAGTCCCAGTAAGGGAAACAAGAGAAACATTTTACATGTGAACTTGAGATACATCAATAAGGTCAGGATAAATAACTTTAAGGCATGGGAAAGATATCATGAGGCATATCATAATAAAAATAACGTGTTTCATAACTTCAATATGTGTCTACAACATTTAACATAGAAAATAATTTTCGTTTCACCAAGGTCTTTCCCCAAGGTGTCATTAAAAATTACCAAGGTTTTTCACCAAGGCGTCGTTAAAAATGGTCATCTCTAGAGATTAAGTCTTTACCCAATCCATTGGATCGATATCAGGGTGCACCCTTAAATTTTTCTTTATTATCATATGAGCCACATATATAATCATCAAAAATTTCATAAATAACCCATATTGCATTAAATAAATGGGTTTCCTTTCATAATCATAATGTTTTAAAAACTGCTTTAAAGACATGATCTTTATGTCACTTTAATCCCACGGAAAATGGAAAGCGGATTTCATGTATGTAAATCCCAAAATTTAAAATACAAAATTTTGATATATATGTGAATACCCCTTGTAAGAGCCCATTTTTTGTTGTGAAAGACTTTGGAATATTCTTGATGATATTTTAGAGTAGCGCCCTCAGACAGCGTGCGATTCCGAGCCCTGGAGTGGCCGAAATTAAATTTTCAGTGCATTCACACTGGGCACGCAAAATAAAAGAGATAACTCCTAAACGGAGATCCGGATCAGAGATCCGAGTGTACGAATGGTTCTGGAATGGGTTTTTTACCCTAGGAACGACATAAAGCAAGTCGGCGCGGGATTTTTGGACCCCTCGCTCGCTTTCGGAACGTTAAACGGATGAATTTATTAATTAATTAATTCGTTTAATAGTGAAACTTATGTATCTCCTAAAAGGTGGCTCGGATTTCAAAATCGAGGGAACCTTTGAGTCTGGAACATGTCGTTTACCCTAGAAGGGGTGTAAGTTTCGCGGGCGCGGGTCATCTTTGAAAAATGGCACCAGGGGCGTTTTTGTAATTTGGCAGCCTCAGGCGCTAAGTTTAATAACTTTTGAATGGGGTCTCGGATTAAAATTTCGAGACCTCGGTTGTGCTTGGTAGGTGGTGTTTACCCTAGGGGAGGCTTAACCTCGACCCCATCAAGTGTTTCGGAGGTGGGTCCTTTCGTGGGTAATTAATAAAAATTAATTAAATTAATTTTTATTTTCTACTTAAACCAAACCCTCCCCACGCCCTCATTTCCACCCCCTGATGAAACCTCTCATCTCCCTCTCCTCCTCCACTCCGGCGAGATAGCTCCGGCGAGGCACGTCTCCTACAGATCGCGGCGAAGCATCGGGCGAAGCCCATCGAAGTTGGATTTGTCGTTTTCATTTTCTTTTCTCGCACCTATTTTGAGGTCAAATATTTGTATCAAATCTCTATATAATTATCGAACAAATCCCATGAATGATAAGTAGATTTTATGCTCTTTACTAAGCTTGTTTCGGATTTTAAATCGGAGTCGTTCGCAATCGTCTGCCGAAATCAGCGGGTTTTGGGGTGTTTTTCCGGCGGTCCGACGAGGTTCCAAGGCGGCATGGTGGCGAACCGAGGCGGCGCGACAGCTTCTCCATGCGGGTGAGTGGTGGCGTCGGCTGAGGGGGGTCGTCTGCAGGTGAGGGTGTGCGAGGCGCCATCGGCGCTGGCTGGCGCGACGGCGAGGCAGGGTCGCGGTGCGCGACCCCAGCGCGGCGACAGAGACCCGCGTTTGGCGGGTCTCCGCATGGACGCGACCGGCCGTGTCGGTCGGTCGGTGGAGGAGGTTCCCATGCAGCGTGCGTGAAAGTGTGCCTTGTGGGAGGCGGCGGGCCACGGTGCAGCGGCCCGCGGCTCAGCGGTCCGGCCGGAGCGGGGCGGACAGGCCGGACCAGACCGGTCCGGCCCAGGGGTAAACCCCCTTAAAAATTTGGACGCCCGTAACTTTTGATACGAGCGTCCGTTTTGCATTCCGTCTGCGGAGACACGGTCCTGGGATCAGGGGGAACTTTTTGAGATGGTTTCAGGAATTTTTAATTCCTGAAACGAGGGGCCTCGGAGGCACAATGTGTCCTTAAGTGGTATGACATTATCTTCGGGGGATCCTGTTTTGGACGGCACGGACGCGTCCGACGTCCGTTTTGAGCGTCATCAGTGGCGTTGGGACCCTGGTGCCGAGTCGGAGTTTTATAGTGTGGTATCGGGCTTCAAAACTAGAGTTGAGGTGTGGGCCCCATGACCCGTCTTTCGAGCTGCGTGCAGCATTTCACGAATTTTTCATCGGACGTCCGTTCGGGGTGTGCGAGCAGTCGTTTTTGGGTGTTTTTCCGAGGGTATTGCAATGGTGCAATCCGCCCGCTCTAATTCGGCATGCTGGTGCGGGCCCCATGAGGGTTATTTGGGCGTTGACGGTGATTTTCCATCTCCATCACCGGGTGACCGTTTTGGGCAAGTGGATAGCCCAACTTGTGTACTTTTTTGAGAGGATCGCAACTGTGTGATCCGTTCATTGTGTTTCGAGACCGGGGTGCGGGTCCCATGAAGTGTCACTCGTGTGCGGTGTGTCGGAATGCATCTTTTCCTCCGAATATCAGTTCCACTCAAGTGAGTAGTCCTTTTGACGTGTTTTTCCGAGGGGATCACAATGGTGCGATGCGCCCGACCGTTTTCGGGGCCGAGGCTCGGGATCACAGGACGTCGTTCGGGCTTGAGGTAGTGTTGGTGACTTTTCCGTCAGATATCTGTTTGAGGCGAGTAAGTAGTTGATCTCACATATTTTTCCGCGAGTATTACAACGGTATGATCCGTTTGGTTGTGCGGAGCCTCTTACGAGATCTTATTAAATGTGTAATTTGAAGGTGCCCCGGTGGTGGTTCTTCCTGCGGTGTTTGCAGAAAACCCTTGGCGCTCGTGTACACTCCCATGTGAGTGATGTAAATGCTTTAAGAGATGTGGTTGGCCATGCCTGGGCCTTTGAGTTGGAGTTGTTACGTTCACGCCTTCGCGTTGACTGTTGGGTGCCATGTGCACATTAGCCTTGGGGCTGGAGACGTGGTATACTCTGGGAGTATATGGGAACGCTTGGAGGTATATGTGGTTGTTTGTACCTGAGAAATTTTGTGCGTTCGGTTGGGGTTGACTTGGGTCCACACGTCGTGTGGTCCCCACGTGCATTCCGTGTACTGCTTTGCGTACCTTTAACCTCTCGTGAGGTAGAGGGTCCCTCAGTTCTCGATTGTTGACCAGCAGGGTTGAGTTTTTTCCCTGGCTCTGTGTTTGATGGTTTAGATTAGCAGGGTTGAGTGGTTTCCCCTGGTTTTTCTCCAGAGTCGGGTGGTTGCACGATACCCACTTCGTGTTCGTTTGGACAGTGTTGTACTATCCAGTAGAGATGGCCAGATTAGTTCTGAGTGTACCCTCTAGTAGAGACTGGGTAGTGGGTCGCTCATCGACTTATTCGGGTTTACCCTCCAGTAGAGACTGGGCAGTGGGTTTCCCATTGACTTCTAGTGTTTACGGGTCTACCCTCTAGTAGAGACTGGGCAGTGGGTCACCTGACGACTCTTTAGAATCTACCCTCCAGCAGGTCTAGGAAGTGGGTCACTCGTCATCTTGATTCAGGTCTACCCTCCAGCAGGGCTAGGCAGTGGGTCGCCGGTCGACTTGTTTCGGGTTTACCCTCCAGCGGGGCTGGGCAGTGGGTCACCCGTCGACTTATTCCGGGTCTACCCTCTATCAGGGCTGGGTAATGGGTCGCATGTCGTCTTAATTCAGGTCTACCCTCCCGCAGGGCTGGGTAGTGGGTCGCCTGATGATGTATTATGGTTTACCCTCCAACAGGGCTGGGCAGTGGGTCACCCGATATCTGGTTATGAATTACCCTTCAGTAGGGCTGGGTAGTGGGACACCTGTTGACATTCCAGACTCAGTTCTTTCTACTAGGCTAGTCTGAGGCTTTCTTTCATGATCACCAGAGCGGGACCCTTGGTTGTATGAGTTGGTGATGGAATGACCTTGACTTTGAGGAGACCTCTCGACTGCGGGGCAGTGACGAGGTGTGGTTTGACTTAACCTAGAACTCTCAAGTACGAGGGGCGCTTTTCCCCACCAAGACACGTCCTTGTGACGTGACTTAAAACCGTTTGGGCGAGTCAGTGCTGCCCAAACCGGATAGTGTCGAGGTGCGGTGATTTGATCCCCTTGACTTGTAGTTCGGGGCAGACGTGTGGGATGCTGGGCATCGATGGTGTTTACTTCTAGGACTATTGGTGACTCACATATCTTGAGCTGAGCTACAGGATGGAAATCCCCTTACGGTCTTGTTCGTGCTTCTTGACAAAGCATAAGGATTTCTATATACCATGTTCCAGTACCCACTTCTTGGGTTTGGTTTCTCTCCTTCCATGAGAGGTGAAGACACACGGGGTATGCCATGTGCTTTCCGTGTCTAGATTCTCGTGGTTGGATGATTCTACTTTTCTGCTATAGGTAGCAAAATCTCGACGAGAAGTTCATCTTCTCACCGTTCCTAGCTCCTTGTGTTAGGACGAGTCTTTTACCTTTCTCTTGTTGGGTTGAGTTGTTACTCTTTACTGCACTCTCGGTTGTACTCCTTTACTTTTCCTGTTATCTCTACTGCTCACCCTTTGGTACCTCCTTTGTTGCTCCCTCGAGCCTTCGGGGTATCCTAATGAGTATTTTTATACTCACCTTTGCTTGGGCTTTGCCCGCACTTGGTGTGCCCTTGCAGACGACAGACAGGTTGGTCGTGATGGTTGAGGAGCTTAGGAGTTTGAGATCTTGGACCACATGCGGTGGTCGGAGTTGGGTTCAAGGTGGGGACCCTACTAGCTATCTTTATTTTTTTACCTGTTGCCGGGTTGTGGCACTTTTCTGGTTGGGCACTTGTTTTTTCCCTTTTCTTTTCAGTTTACCTTCATCTTCTACTTGTACTGTTTAGAGGTTGATGCACATCTGTGGTTTATATATATATAACAGTATTTCTTTTACTCTGCTTGTACTTTCTTTTACTCTGCACTTTTGTATTGAGTGTGTTGCGTGTGTGTGTACAGGTACTTAGGCAAAGGCCTCCTCGAGTTGTTGTGCCTTCGGCGCTGGTCGCCAGCCCCTGGCCTATGGAGGTGGGCTTGGGGTAGTTGTGGCTCGAGCCCGGGTAGGGTCGGGTTGTGACAAAGTGGTATCAGAGGTTTTTCGTTCCTTGGGACGTTGTTCGGACATCCCTAAAAAGGAATTGGTTGGTATTTTGGTCAATAGTGTTAACATTTCTCGAGTGTGGTTCTCGGGCCAGGGAGTCCAGTGATGGTGTGGCGGCCGACGTATCCATTCACCATGACCCTGATAACCCGCTTGTCGACTCGGCATTCTGAGACACTTGTTACAGGGAAAATTAGTTTGTGCATCACATAGGATTGAGTCTTTGACTGTCCTTCTTGAGTCCGCTCTCCATCGTTGTTATTGGTATATACATATATGCTCTTATGACCGCGGAACTCCTTGATAATATTCAGGATGTCTCCGCGAAGACAGCCAGCCAAGATACCAGCTTTGGTGCATGACGACGACCCTGTGAGCTACGAGGCCTCAGTCTAGGACCCATCATGCGAGTCCCTTTCTCTGGGTGGGCCAGTAGCAGCACCCCCACCTGGTGAGCAGCAGACAGCTCCAGGAGAGCAGGCGGAGCTCGAGCGCAGGTTGAGCACGCTCTGTGAGTTCCAGTGGTAGAGACCGCTGAGGTTCAGTGGTGGGCCAGACCCTCAGGCAGTAGAGGTTTGGATCGAGATAGTGGTTTTCCTTTTCAAGCTTGCGCAAACCCCAGAAGATCTAATGGTGGCTTTGGTAGCCATCCTTTTTCACAGAGCAGCTGGGCATTGGTGGAGTCTGGTGACTCAGTTACTTGACGAGTCGTCACTTTCATAGGATGACTTTCAGCTGTTGTTCCATGAGGAGTTTTACCCCTCCTGCTTGCGCTCTGTCCGGAATCGGGAGCTTCCGCAGTTTCAGCAGGGAGGGATGACGGTGGCTGAGTACGCGACTAGTTTCGCATACCGTGCGCGTTTTTATCCAGACATGGTCCGTGACGATGGCTTCCGAGCGCGGAAGTTTGAGCAGGGTCTCTGTAGAGATATTCGTGTTGTCATAGTACCCTTGGGAATTTCCACTTATGTCGGGGTGCTAGACCAGGCACTGGTGATAGAGAGATTCCTATCACGTTTTAGAGTTGGTGGTGGCAGCAGGCACGTTGGAGCCGAGATGTCTGCCGCAGCTAGCGAGCGTCGGCAAGCAGAACCTCGACACAGGTGTCTTTCTGACAACCGAACTCAAGGTCTTGGTCATACACCACAGTGGCTCTATAGGGCACCAGTGCATCCCAGAGAGAGTCGGTTCTGTGCTTGCGACGAGCGAGGCCACTTGGCACGGGACTGCCCGACCAGGCATGCGGAGAGCTTCGGGCAGGCAGCAGGTGCGCCACCACGACAGAGGTAGCACCTTGATCGAAGTAGTACCCAGAGAGGTGGTTCTAGCAGAGGAGTGGGAGGAGCTAGTAGTGGAGGACGGCTTTACGAGGTCTTCCCATCACCACTAAGTGGTCCACGTCAGGCTTCGGGAGCTGACAGTTGGGACCGCAGACAGCTGCGAGTTTTGGACGTCTACGATCCTGCGGAGCATGATGTGGCAAGAGGTACGCCCTACAACTCTTCTACTTTTTGCAGTAGAATTTTTAGACTATGTTTGTGGAATTATTTTCTCCCTGCTCTTTGCTTGAGGTGTTACCAGGGTAGCGCGGGGCGTCGGTGTAACCCTGTGTTGGTATGAAGAAAGGCGTGGGGCCTTTTTCTTTAGTCAATGGTGTTAACTCCTTCACTCTTCGAGCGTGTAAGAGATTCTGGGTTGCGAGACATCGACTGTGGAATCTTGTGTGACCAGATATCCTTGGGTGTTTCACCATATGGATGTTCTGAAGGAGGGAATCATCGGGCCTTGTTCCAGGTTCGGGTGGTGATTCTAGTTGCGACATGTGATGTAGAGGTTTGGTCGGGGACGTGAGCAACCCCCGAGGTCCTTTGGACCTTTTGAGACCATGTAGAGTGTTGGCGAGGTTCCCTACCACCTTTCCCTAACCCCAAAGGATGGTTTGGGTGCATGACATCTCCCACGCGACTCACCTGAGGAGATGTGTGCCTGCTCCCATGCACGTCATCGGCAAGGGCAGACCTCGATGAAACAGATCAATCCTTTAGTCTGTGAGCGATGGCATAGAGTTGTGCGAGATTTCTTCTGGGTACGGGAGAGGCAGGTGTGGGCTTAGTTCCATGATTTGTTCCCTGGTTTTGCTTTTCAGGGATGCAAATCTTGAATAAGGGAATGATGTAAGAACCTAGTTTTTGCTGCGAAAGACTTTGGAATATTCTTGATGATATTCTAGAGTAGCGCCCTCAGACGGCGTGCGATTCCGAGCCCCGGAGTGGCCGAAATTAAATTTTCAGTGCGTTCACACTGGGCATGCCAAATAAATGGGATAAGTCCTAAACTGTGATCTGAATCAGAGATCTGAGTGTACATATGGGTTTGGAATTGGGTTTTTACCCTATGAACGACATAAAGCATGTTGGCGCGGGATGTTTGGACCCCTCGCTCGCTTTCGGAACGTTAAATGGATGAAATAATTAATTAATTTATTTGTTTAATGGTGAAACTCAAGTATCTCCTAAAAGGTGGCTCATATTGGAAAAAAGAGGGCACCGTTGAGTCTGGAACATGTCGTTTACCCTAGGAGGGTTGTAAGTTTCACGGGCGTGGGTCATCTTTGAAAAATGGCCCCAAGGGCGTTTTCGTAATTTGGAGGCCTCGGGCGCTAAGTTTAATAACATTTCAACGGGGTCTCAGATTAAAATTCTGAGACCTCCATTGTTCTTGGGAGGTGGTGTTTACCCTATGGGAGGCTTAACCTCGACCTCGTCGAGTGTTTCGGAGGTGGGTCCTTTCATGGGTAATTAATAAAAATTAATTAAATTAATTTTTATTTTATACTTAAACCAAACCCTCCCCTCTCCCTCATTTCCACCCCCTGGAAAAACCTCTCATATCCCTCTCCTCCTCCACTGCGGAGAGATAGCTCCGGCGAGGCACGGCTCCGGCGGATCGCGGCGAAGCTTCGGGCGAAGCCCATTGAGGTAAGATTTGTCGTTTTCGTTTTCTTTTCTCGCACCTATTTTGAGCTCAAATTTTTGTATCAAATATCTCTAGAATTATCGAACAAAGTCCATTAATTCGAAGTATATTTTATTCTCTTTCCGACGCTTGTTTCAGATTTGAAATCGGAGTTCGGATTCGTTCGCAGTCGTCCGCTGAAATCAGTAGGTTTGGGGGTGTTTTTCCGGCGGTCCGACGAGGTTCTAAGGCGGCGCGGCGGCGGACCGAGGCGGCGCGACGGCTTCTCCATGCGGGCGAGTGGCAGTGGCGGTTGAGGCAGGGCGGCCGCGAGCGAGGGAGCGCAAGGCGCCGTCGGCACTGGCTTGCGCGACGGTGAGGTGGGGTCGCGGCGCACGACCCTTGCGCGGCGGCAGAGACCCGCGTTTGGCGGGTCTCCACGTGGACGTGATTGGTCGTGTCGGCCGGTCGGTGGAGGAGGCGCCAGCGCAGGGGAGCGGGCCTCGCGGGATGCGGAGGCCCGCGGGTTTGACTGGGCCGGGCCCAGCAGCTAGGCTGCGGCTCAGTGGGCCGGCCGGAACGGGCCGGCACAAGCGGGGCGGACCGGCCGGACCGGGCCAGTCCGGCCCAAGGGTAAACCCCCTTAAAAATTTGGATGCCTGTAACTTTTTCTACGGGTGTCCGTTTTGCGTGCCGTCTGCGGCAACATGATCCTGGGATTGGGGGGAACTTTTTGAGTTGGTTTTGGGAATTTTTAATTTCAGAAACGAGGGGCCTTGGAGGTGCGACGTGTCCTTAAGTGGTATGACGTTATCTTCGGTGGATCCTGTTTTGGACGGCGCGGACGCGTCCGACGTCCATTTTGAGCGTCGTCAGTGGCGTTGGGACCCTAGTGTTGAGGTGGAGTTTTCTAGTGTGGTTTTGGGTGTCGAAACTAGAGCTGAAGCATGGGCCCCACGACCCGTCTTTCTAGTTGTGTGCAACATTTCACGACTTTTTCATCGGATGTCCGTTCGTGGTGTGCGAGCAGTCATTTTTGGGTGTTTTTCCAAGGGTATTGCAATGGTGCAATCCGACCACTCTAATTCCACACGCTGGTGCAGGCCCCACGAGGGCCGTTTGGGGGTTGACAGTGATTTTCCATCTCTATCATCGGGCGACCATTTTGGGCAAGTGGATAGCCCAACTTGAGTACTTTTTCGAGAGGATCGCAATGGTGAGATCAGTTCGTTGTGTTTCGAGATCGGGGTGCGGGTCCCACGAAGCACCGCTCGTGTGCGGTGCGTCAAAATGCATCTTTTCCTCCGTATATCTGTTCCACTCAAGTGATTAGTCCTTTTGACGTGTTTTTCTGAGGGGATCGCAATGGTGTGATGCACCAGACCGTTTTCAGGACTGAGGCTCGGGATCACCGGATGTCGTTCGGGCGTGAGGCGGTGTTGGTGACTTTTCCGTCGGATATTCATTCGAGGTGAGTAAGTAGTCGATCTCGCATGTTTTTCCTTGAGGATTACAATGGTATGATCTGTTTGGTTGTGTGGAGCCTCTTACGCGATCTTATTAAATGTGGAATGTGAAGGTGCCCCGTTGGTGGTTCTTCCTACGGTGTTTGCAGAAAACTCTTAGTGTGTGATCACGTGAACTCCCATGTGAGTGATGTAAATTCTTGAAGAGATGTGGTTGGTTTTGCCTGGGTCTTTGAGTTGGAGTTTTTACGTTCACGCCTTCGCGTTGATTGTTTGGTGTCGTGTGCAAGTTAGCCTTTGGGCTGGAGATGTGGTATACTCTGGGAGTATACGGTAATGCTTGGAGGTACATGTGGTTGTTTGTACCTGATAACTTTTGTGTGTTCGGTTGGGGTTGACTTGGGGTCACACGTCGTGTGGGCCCCATGTGTGTGTCGTGTACTGCTTTGCGTACCTTTGACCTCTTGCGATGTAGAGGGTCCCTCAGTTCTCTATTGTTGACCAGCGGGGTTGAGTTTTTCCCCTGGCTCTGTGTTCGATGGTTTAGATTAGCAGGGTTGAGTGGTTTCCCCTGGTTTTTCTCCAGAGTCGGGTGGTTGCACGATACCCACTCAGTGTTCGGTTGGCCAGTGTTGTACCATCCAATAGAGATTTTCAGAGCAGTTCTGAGTGTACCCTCCAGTAGAGACTGGGCAATGAGTCGCTCATCGACTTCTTCAGGTTTACCCTCTAGTAGAGACTGGGCAGTGGGTTTCCCACTAAATTCTAGGGTTTACCCTCTAGTATAGATTGGGCAGTGGGTCACCCGACACTCTTTGGGTCTACCCTCTAGCAGAGACTGGGCAGTGGGTCACCTGAAAACTCTTTAGAGTCTACCCTCCAGCAGGGCTTGGCAGTGGGTCGCCTGTCGTCTTGATTCAGGTCTACCCTCCACCATGGATGGGCAGTGGGTCACCTGTCGACTTGTTCCGAGTTTACCCTCCAGCAGGGCTGGGCAGTGGGTCACCCGTTGACTTATTTTGGGTCTACCCTCCAGCAGGGCTAGGCAGTGGGTCGTCTGTCGTCTTAATTTAGGTCTACCCTCCAGCAAGGCTGGGCAGTGGGTCTCCTGATGATGTTTTATGGTTTACCCTCCAACAGGGCTGGGCAGTGGGTCACCCGATATCTGGTTATGAATTACCCTCCAACAGGGCGGGGCAGTGGGACACCCGTTGACATTCCAGACTCAGTCTTTTCTACTAGGCTAGTCTGAGGCTTTCCTCCGTGATCACCAGAGCGGGACCCTTGGTTGTATGGGTCGCTGATGGAACGACCTTGACTTTGAGGAGACCTCTTGACTGCAGGGCAGTGACGAGGTGTGGTTTGACTTAACCCGGAACTCTCAAGTATGAGGGGTGCTTTTCCCCACCAAGACGTGTCCTTGTGACGCGACCTAAAACCGTGCGGGCGAGTCAGTGCCGCCCAAAGCGGATAGTGTCGAGGTGCGGTGATTTGATCCCCTTGACTTGTAGTTTGGGGCAGACGTGCGGGATGCTGGGCATCGATGGTGTTTACTTCTGGGACTGTTGGCGACTCACATTTCTTGGGCTGAGCTACGGGATGAAGATCCCCTTACGGTCTTGTTTAGGATTCTTGACGGATTATATGGATTTGTATATACCATGTTACAGTACCCACTTCTTGGGTTTGGTTGCTCTCCTTCCAAGAGAGGCGAAGACACGCGGGGTATGCCACGTGCTTTCTGTGTCTAGCTTCTTGTGGTTGGATGAGTCTACTCTCCTGCTATAGGTAGTGAAATCTCGACAAGAAGTTAATCTTCTCACCGTTCCTAGCTCCTTGTATTAGGATGATTCTTCTACCTTTCTCTTGTTGGGGAGAGTTGTTACTCTTTACTGCACTCTCGGTTGTACTCCTTTACTTTTCCTGTTCTCTCTACTGCTCACCCTTCGATACCTCCTTTTTTACTCCCTCGAGCCTTTGAGGTATCCTACTGAGTATTTTTATACTCACCCCTACTTGGGCTTTGCCCACACTTGGTTTTCCCTTACAGATGACAGATAGGTTGGTCGTGATGGCAGAGGAGCTTAGGAGTTCGAGATCTTGGACCGCATGCGGTGGTCGGAGTTGGGTTCCAGGTGGGGACCCTACCACCTGTCTTTCTTTTGTTTACCTGTTTCCGGGTTATGGCACTTTTCTGGTTGGGAACTTATTTTTCACCTTTTCTTTTTAGTTTACCTTTAGTTGTTACTTGTACTGTTTAGAGGTCGATGCACATCTGTGGTTTATATATATATATAGCAGTTGTTCTTTTACTCTGCTTGTCCTTTCTTTTACTCTGCACTTTTTCATTGAGTGTGTTGCATGTGTGTGTACAGGTACTTAGGCAAAGGCCTCCCCGAGTTGTTGTGCCTTCGGCGCTGGTCTCCAGCCCCTGGCCTATGGAGTCAGGCTTGGGGTAGTTACGGATCGATCCCGAGTAGGGTCGGGTCATGAAAAAGTGTTATCAGAGGTGGTTCGTTCCTTGGGACATTGTTCGGACATCCCTAAAAAGGAATTGGTTGGGATTTAGGGCAATAGTTTTAACGTGTCTTGAGAGTGGCTCTCAGGCCAGGGAGTCCAGTGATGGTGCGGCGGCTGACGTATCCATTCACCATGAACCTGATAACTCGCTTGTCGACTCGGCATGATGAGACACTTGTTGCTGGGAAAATTGGTTTGTGCATCACATAGGATTGAGTCTTTGACTATCCTTCTTGAGTCAGCTCTCCATCATTGTTATTGGTGTATATATATATGCTCATCTGACCCTGGAACTCCTAGATAATATTCAGGATGTCTCCGCGAAGACAGTTAGCCAAGATACCGGCTTTGGTGCGTGATGATGGCCCTGTGAGCTACTAGGCCTCAGTCCAGGACCCACCATGCGAGTCCATTTCTCTAAGTGGGCCGGTAGCAGCACCCCCACCTGGTGAGCAGTATACAGCTCCAAGAGAGAAGTCCGAGCTCGATCATAGGTTGAGCGCGCTCCGTGAGGTCCAGTGGCAGAGACCGTTGAGGTTCAGTGGTGGGCCAGACCCTCAGGCAGTAGAGGTTTGGCTCGAGATAGTGGTTTTCCTTTTCAGGCTTACGCAAACCTCGGAAGATCTGATGGTGGCTTTGGACGCCAACCTTTTTCACAGAGCAGCTGGGTGTTGGTGGAGTCTGGTGACTCAGTTACTTGACGAGTCGTCACTTTCATGGGACGACTTTCAGCTACTGTTCCATGAGGAGTTTTACGCCTCCTGCTTGCACTCCGTCCGGATTCGGGAGCTTCCGAAGTTTCAGCGGGGAGGGATGACGGTGGCTGAGCACGCGACTAGTTTCGCAGACCGTGCACGTTTTTATCCAGACTTGGTCTGTGACGACGACTTCTGAGCGCGAAAGTTTGAGCAGGGTCTCCGCAGAGAGATGCGTGTTTTCATAGTACCCTTGTGCATTTCCACTTATGTCGGGGTGCTAGAGAAGGCACTGGTGACAGAGAGCTTCCTATCACGTTTTAGAGTTGGTGGTGGCAGCAGGCATGTTGGAGCCGAGACGTCTGCCGTAGCTAGTGGGCGTCGGCAAGCAGAACCTTGATGCAGGTGGCTTTCTGAAAACCGGACTCAGGGGCGTGGTCGTACACCACAGTGGCACCAGAGGTCACCAGTGTAGCCCAGAGAGATTCGGTGTTGTGCTTGCGACGGGCGAGGCCACTTGGCACGGGACTATCCGACTAGGCATGCGGAGAGCTTCGGGCAGGCAGCAGGTGCGCCACCACGATAGAGGCAGCGCCATGATCAGAGTAGTACCCAGAGAGGTGGTGCTAGCAGAGGAGTGGGAGGATCTGGTAGTGGGGGATGGATTTACGAGGTCTTACCGTCACCACTAAGCGGTCCATGTCGGGCTCCGGGAGATGACAGTTGGGACTGCGGACAACCGCGAGCTTTTGGACATCTATGGTCCTGCGGAGCATGAGGTGGCAAGAGGTACGCCCAACAACTCTTCTACTTTTTTCACTAGAATTGTTAGACTCTGTGTGCGGAATTATTTTCTCCCCTCTCCTTGCTTGAGGTGTTATTAGGGTGGCGTGGGGCGTCGATGTAACCCTGTGTTGGTATGAAGAAAGGCATGGGACCTTTTTCTTTAGTCGATGGTGTTGACTCCTTCGCTCTCCGAGTGTGTAAGAGAGTCTGGGTTGAGAGACATCGACTGTAGAATCTTGCATGACCAGATATCCTTGGGTGTTTCACCATATGGATGTTCTGAAGGAGGGAATCACTAGGCCTTGTTCCAGGTGCGGGCTGTGATTCCAGTCACAGCATGCGACGTAGAGGTTTGGTCGGGGACCTGAGCTACCCCGAGGTCCTTCGGACCGTTTGAGACCGTGTAGAGGGATGGCGAGGTTCCCTACCACCTTTCCCTAACCCCAAAGGCTGTTTTGGGTGCATGACGTCTCCCACGCGACTCAACTGAGAAGATGTGTGCATGCTCCCATGCACGTCATCGGCAAGGGCAGACCTCACATGAAACAGATCAATCCTTTTGTCTATGAGTGGTGGCGTAGAGCTGTGCGAGAGTTCATCGGGGTACGAGAGAGCTAGGTGTGGGCTTAGTACCCTGAGTTATTCCCTGGTTTTGATTTTTGGGGACGAAAAGCTTGAAGGAGGGAATGATTTAAGAACCCAGTTTTTGCTGCGAAAGACTTTGGAATATTCTTGATGATATTCCAAAGTAGCGCCCTCAGATGGCGTGCGATTCTGAGCCCCGGAGTGGCCAGAATTAAATTTTCAGTGCGTTCACACTGGGCACGCCAAATAAATGGGATAACTCCTAAACGGTGATCCAGATCAAATATCCAAGTGTACGTATGGGTCCGGAATGGGGTGTTTACCCTAAGAATGACATAAAGCATGTCAGCGCGGGATGTTTGGACCCCTCGCTCGCTTTCGGAACGTTAAACGGATGAATTAATTAATTAAATTATTCTTTTAATGGTGAAACTCAAGTATCTCCTAAACAGTGGCTCGGATTGGAAAATCAAGGGCACCGTTGAGTCTGGAACGTGCCCTTTACCCTTGGAGGGGTGTAAGTTTCACGGGCATGGGTCATCTGTGAAAAATGGCCCTATGGGCGTTTTCGTAAATTGGCGGCCCCGGGTGCTAGGTTTAATAACTTTTGAACGGGGTCTCGGATTAAAATTTCAAGACCGCCGCTGTGCTTGGGAGGTGGTGTTTACCCTAGGGGAGGCTTAACCTCAACCCCGTTGAGTTTTTCGGAGGTGGGTCCTTTCGTGGGTAATTAATAAAAATTAATTAAATTAATTTTTATTTTCTACTTAAACCAAACCCTCCCCTCTCCCACATTTCCACCCCTGGTGAAACCTCTCCTCTCCCTCTCCTTTTCCACTCTGGCAAGATAGCTCCGATGAGGCGCGGCTCCGACGGATCGTGGCGAAGCTTCGGGCGAATCCCATCGAGGTAGGATTTGTCGTTTTCGTTTTCTTTTCTCGCACCTATTTTGAGCTCAAATTTTTGTATCAAATCTCTGTCGAATTATCGAAAAAATCCCATTAATGCGAAGTAGATTTTATTCTCTTTCCGACACTTGTTTCGGATTTGAAATCGAAGTTCGGAGTCATTCGCAGTCGTCTGCCGAAATCAGCGGGTTTTGGGGTGTTTTTCCGGCGGTCCTGTGAGGTTCCAAGGCGGCGCGGCGGCAGACCGAGGCGGCGCGGCGGCTTCTCCGTGCGGGCGAGCGGTAGCGTCGGCTGAGGCGGGGTGGCCGCGGGCGAGGGAGTGCGAAGCACCATCGGCGCTGGCCGGCGTGACGGTGATGCGGGGTCGCGGCGCGCGACCCCTGCGCGGCGACAGAGAAACGCATTTGGCGGGGCTCCGCGTGGACGCGACCGGCTGTGTCAGTCGGTCGGTGGAGGAGGCACCCGCGCGGCGCACGGGAAAGCGGGCAGCGTGGTGCGGTGTCGGGCCGTGGTGCGGCGGCTTGTGGGTTCGGTTGGGCCGGGCCACGGCTCAGCGGGCCGGCCCGAGCGGGGCGGACCGGTCCAGCCTAGGGGTAAACCCCCTTAAAATTTGGACGCCCGTAACTTTTTCGACGGGCTTCCGTTTTGCGTGCCGTCTGCGGCGACGTAATCTTGGGATCGGAGGAAAATTTTTGAGATGGTTTCAGGAATTTTTAATTCCCGAAAGGAGGGGCCTCGGAGGCACGACGCGTCCTTAAGTGGTATGACGTTATCTTCGGGGGATCCTGTTTTGGACGGCGCAGACGCGTCCGACGTCCGTTTTGAGCATCGTCCATGGCGTTGGGACCCTGGTACTGAGGATGAGTTTTCCAGTGTGGTTTCGAGCATCGAAACTAGAGTTGAGGTGTGGGCCCCATGGCCCGTCTTTCGAGCTGCGTGCAACGTTTCACGACTTTTTCATCGGATGTCCGTGCGGGGTGTGCGAGCAGTCGTTTTTGGGTGTTTTTCTGAGGGTATTGCAACGGTGCAATCCGCCCGCTCTAATTCCACACGCTAGTGTGGGCCCCACGAGGTCCGTTTGGGCGTTGACGGTGATTTTCCATCTCTATCACCGGGCAATCGTTTTGGGCAAGTGGATAGCCCAACTTGTGTACTTTTTCGAGAGGATCGCAACAGTTCGATCTGTTCGTTGTGTTTCGGGACCGGGGTGCAGGTCCCACGAAGCACCGCTCGTGTGCGGTGCGTCAGAATGCATCTTTTCCTCCGAATATCCATTCCACTCAAATGAGTAGTCCTTTTGATGTGTTTTTCTGAGGGGATCGCAATGGTACGATGTGCCTGACCGTTTTCAGGGCCGAGGCTCGGGATTACGGGACGTCGTTCGGGCGTGAGGCGGTGTTGGAGACTTTTCCGTCGGATATCCGTTTGAGGCGAGTAAGTAGTCGATCTCGCATGTTTTTCCACGATGATTACAACTATACAATCCGTTTGGTTGTGCGGATCCTCTTACACTATCTTATTAAATGTGGAATGTGAAGGTGCCCTGGTGGTGGTTCTTCCTGCGGTGTTTGCAGAAAACCCTTGGTGTGTGATCGCGTGCACTCCCGTGTGAGTGATGTAAATTCTTGAAGAGATGTGGTTGGTCGTCCTTGGGCCTTTGAGTTTGAGTTGTTACGTTCACGCCTTCGCGTTTACTATTGGGTGTCATGTGCACATTAGCCTTTGGGCTGGAGGCGTCGTATACTCTGGGAGTATACGGGAATGCTTGGAGGTACATGTGGTTGTTTGTGCCTAAGAACGTTTGTGTGTTTGGTTGGGGTTGACTTGGGGCCACACGTCGTGTGGGCCCCATGTGCGTGTCGTGTACTGCTTTGCGTACCTTTGACCTCTCACGATGTAGAGGGTCCCTCAGTTCTCGATTATTGACCAGCGGGGTTGAGTTTTTCCCCTGGCTCTGTATTCGATGGTTTAGATTAGCATGGTTTAGTGGTTTCCCCTGGTTTTTCTCCGGAGTCGGGTGGTGGCACGATACCCACTTCGTGTTCGGTTGGTCAGTGTTGTACTATCCATTAGAGATAGCCAGAGCAGTTCTGAGTGTACCCTCCAGTAGAGACTGGGCAGTGGGTCGCTCATCGACTTCTTCGGGTTTACCCTCCAGTGGAGACTGGGCAGTGGGTTGCCCACTGACTTCTAGGGTTTAACCTCCAGTAGAGACTGGGCAGTGGGTCACCCGACAATTCTAGGGTTTACCCTCCAACAGAGACTGGGCAGTGGGTCACCCGACACTCTTAGGGTCTACCCTCCAGCAGAGACTGGGCAGTGGGTCACCCAACGACTCTTTAGAATCTACCCTCCAGCAGGGCTGGGCAGTGGGTCGCTCGTCATCTTGATTCAGGTCTACCCTCCAATAGGGCTGGGAAGTGGGTTGCCTGTCGACTTGTTCCAGGTTTACCCTCCAGTGGGGCTGGGTAGTGGGTCACCGGTCGACTTATAACGAGTCTACCCTCCAGTAGGGCTGGGCAGTGGGTCGCCTGTCATCTTAATTCAGGTCTACCCTCCAGCAGGGCTGAGTAGTGGGTCTCCTGATGATGTATTATGGTTTACCCTCTAACAGGGCTGGGCAGTGGGTCACCCGATATCTGGTTATGAATTACCCTCCAGTAGGGCTGGGCAGTGGGACACCCGTTGACATTCCAGACTCAGTCCTTTCTACTAGGCTAGTTTGAGGCTTTCCTTCGTGATCACCGGAGCGGGACCCTTGGTTGTATGGGTCGGCGATGGAACGACCTTGACTTTGAGGAGACCTCTCGATTGCGGGGCAGTGACGAGGTGTGGTTTGACTTAACCTGGAACTCTCAAGTACGAGGGGTGCTTTTAACCACCAAGACGCGTCCTTGTGACACGACCTAAAACCGTGCGGGCAAGACAGTGCCGCCCAAAGCGGATAGTATCGAGGTGCGGTGATTTGAGCCCCTTGACTTGTAGTTTAGGGCAGACATGCAGGATGCTGGGCATCGATGGTATTTACTTATGGGACTATTGGTGACTCACATTTCTTGGGCTGAGCTACGGGATGGAGATCCCCTTACAGTCTTGTTCGGGCTTCTTGACAGAGCATATGGATTTGTATATACCATGTTCTGGTACCCACTTCTTGGGTTTGGTTTCTCTCCTTATAGGAGAGGCAAAGACGCATGAGGTATGCCACGTGCATTCCGTGTCTAGCTTCTCGTGGTTGGATGAGTCTACTCTTCTTCTATAGGTAGCGAAAGATCGACGAGAAGTTCATCTTCTCACCGTTCCTAGCTCCTTGTGTGAGGACGAGTCTTCTACCTTTCTATTGTTGGGTTGAGCTATTACTCTTTACTACACTCTTGGTTTTACTCCTTTACTTTTCATGTTCACTCTACTGCTCACCCTTCGGTACCTCCTTTGTTTCTCCCTCGAGCATTTGGGGTATCCTACTGAGTATTTTTATACTCACCCCTACTTGGGATTTTCCCGCACTTGGTGTGACCTTGCAGACGACAGACAGGTTGGTCCTGAAAGCAAAGGAGATTAGGAGTTCAAGATCTTGGACCACGTGTGGTGGTCGGAGTTGGGTTCCAGGTGGGGACCCTACCAGCTATCTTTCTTTTGTTTACCTGTTGCCGGGTTGTGGCACTTTTCTGGTTGGGCGCTTCTTTTGCCCCTTTTCTTTTCAGTTTACCTTCAGCTTCTACTTGTACAGTTTAGAGGTCGATGCACATTTGTGGTTTATATATATATAGCAGTTTTTCTTTTACTCTGCTTTTCCTTTCTTTTACTCTGCACTTTTGCATTGAGTGTGCTGCATGTGTGTGTACAGGTACTTAGGCAAAGGCCTTCCCGAGTTGTTGTGCCTTTGGCGCTGGTCTCCAGCCCCTGGCCTATGGAGGTGGGCTTGGGGTAGTTGCGGCTTGAGCCCAGGTAGGGTTGGGTCATGAAACCCCTGTAGAAGAAATATCTTTGAGTATTTACTTAATAAAATAAAAGAATTTGGGAAAAAGAGAGAGAGGCATTTTGAGACGAAAATTCTGCAGCATAATGGCTATGTTACAAGGTTTTAAAAAAATATTGAAAAGAGAGGGGACATGGGTCACCCACTCATAAATGATCCATAAAATAGTAGAGTTACAACATATAATGGATATAAGAACCTGGTAATGAAATTTGAAAGGCATGACATATGAAATGAAAAACATGGAAGGAAGACAAAAATAAGATTTCTCTTATGAAAATTCGGCAGCCTAACGACGTCACTTAAAACTTCAAAAAATGAATCAACGAGATCAAATAGGGTCTCTCATCATATGAACATAAAAGATCAGTATGATAGATATAGATATCATACCCCAACATAATAAAAAGAAACTTGAAAGACTTGACATGAAAATAGATCTTGAAAACGAGAAGGGTGAAAGAATCCCTTAAAAATTCGACAGCCTAACGGCTTCACTTAAAACATCAAAAAATGAATTGACGAGATAAAATAGGGTCTCTCATAATATGATAATAAAAGATTATTATGATAGATATAGATATCATACCCCAACATAATAAAAAGGAACTTGAAAGACTTGACATTAAAATAGAACATGAAAATGAGAAGGGTGAAAGAATCCCTTAAAAATTCAACAGCCAAACAGCGCCACTTAAACATTCTTAAAATGAATTGATGAGAGAAGGAGGGGGTATCTCATCATATGAACATGAAAAGGACAGTAGGATTAATATAAAAGAACATCCTCCAACATAAGAACATGGAGCATAAAAGATATGACATAAAAGAGAGTACTTGGAAAGAAAGAGAGAGGTAGGATCCCTTACCGTGAAGAGTAACTTCAAAATAATGAAGTTTGGGACCTTGGGAGGCGTGAGGGCACATTTTTAGGAGTACTTGGGAGGTAAAGAGACCATAACTTTGTTGAGGATGATTTTGGAATGGAAAGGATGAGATAATATCTTGGTATTTATAGGGGAATTGAGGGGACAAGGCATTAATGTCCAAGGGACACCTCATTGGTGGTATTGGAAAAACCATGGGTTTGCCCATGGTATTTGCCAATGGTATTGGACACTTGGGACACCTCATACCTTATCTTACTATTCATAAGTCGACTGTATTTATTACATACTTAATACATCATTTAATGATGTCATTAAACACCCGTAACTTAAAAACAGTATTTTCACTATTCATCGAAAATTCAACTTTCTCAGAAAAATCCCAAAATTTCACCTTAACCAAATATTTATGCTCTGATTTTAAAAATGTACACTATTTTATAAAAATAATTTTCTAATTATTTTTAATTTAATTTTTAAATAAATACACTATTCACCGAAAAATCATTTTTTTCAAAAAAATCCCCAAAATTTACCTTAACATAACATCGATGCTCTGAGTTCAAAAATGAACTCCATTTTATAAAAAAAAATTCTAATTATTTTTAATTAAATTTTTAATTAAAAAACACTATTCACTCGAAAAAACTAAGACTTGACTAATAATTTCTGAAACATTTATTTACCTATTTTATTGAATCACATTACTTAATCAAGGTGCCTATATTATATTAATACTTTCTTTAAGTGAGATTACAAATCCATTTGGTCACATTACTAATCTTAAGGGTAAAATCACTATTCATAAATTACTATTCACCAAAAAAATAAGTTGATCTTATTAGACTCCAAATTTCTTACTGAACACATTTGCAGAAGACCATTTTTTAAAAATCATTACACATCATTAATTATTTAAGGTTTACAAAAATACTTTAAAATATCCTTTTTTCAAATTCATCAATAATATACATCCTACATTTATCCGGAAATTTAAAAATTTATAAACCTCACCATAAGAAGAAAACACAACTTTATTTATCTCAAAGGATTACACAAAGTAGTTATGGTCTCCTTACATAGCACCTTATAACCCCAGCATAGGACCTAAGTGTAAGGTGTGATAAAGTGAGAGAATCTGAGGGTAGCTCGGCCAACATTGCACGAGTAGTAATTTCTATCAGTTTGAACTTCTCACGAAGGCGATTCCGTTCTAGCTTCACACGATGAAGTTCAGCTTGGGTTTAGTCTAGAGCAAATCCCAGTGGTTCTACCTCCTTCCCAAGTTCTATTAGATGGGATTCGATTGGCCTGAGACTACTGGATGTGGTCATCAAATCTTCTTTCTATATCAATTAACCAAGATCACTTGTATTTAGAGATAATAATCAAAACGTTTAGTTTCCAGTGGTCATATTGACCAACGGTCATATAAAAGTAGAAACTCAATGGTCTCATTTTAATTATACTCATGTTATCAAATGAAACAGTTTTGTTGAGTATAAAAATAAAATAACACACAAAACTAGGAAACAAGATTTATTCAAAATTTTGGGTCGTTACATTCTTCCCCCCTTAATAAATTGTGTCCTCGCAATTTTTAAAATTGGGATTGAAAATTTCATTGAAAGTACCACATCATAAAAGGAGTTAGTAAAACTATTACTTTAAAAGAAAGAAAGGGAAGTACAAAGGTCGCCTGAGTTAACCCATACTAGGATTCGATGTAGGAAACATGGACATGGAAGAGAAAACAAAGGGTCAAGTTCTGAGGGAGGGTGATAGAAAACATTATTAGGAGAAAGTTAACCACAAGAAAATCACAAACTTATGATGTGTGTAAACGGTCTTTGATTACCCAGTAGGAAACGTAAACCAACAACGTTTTTGTTTTATGTTACTTTTCATAATTTTGAGGAATTCATTTACTACATAGAATAAAAACATAAGGAAATATACCTACCTTCAAGAAGAGTTTCATCATTTAATAAGTTCCTATCAAAACTAATCTTTTATCCAAATGATGAGCATTCAAAAACACTTGGTCTCATCAAAAGCACAAGAATCATCTTCTAGAGGACCACATAATCCACAAAATATTAACTACCTATTTCTTCCATCTTTAAACATTATCCCAAAAACAGAAAGGGTAAGATAAAACAACTCTTCAAAAAGAAAGAAACCCATAGGAAGGGAAACTACTTTTAAATCATTAAAATTCCACAATACTACCCAGAGTTCATCATAGACCACTCCATATATAACTGTCCTTAAAATTCCTCAATATAAAACAAAGAAAGATTGAAACCCAAATACAAGAAGGATTTGATTACATACTCTTCCAAGATAAACTTTATCGTTCATCTCCAAACAATATCAACCACTCCTAACATCTTATAACAAAAGTAACTAACCTAAACATATTTTCCCCAAGATAGGTTAATAATTTCCAGAAGTAACCTAAATCACTATAAGTTCACCTTAAATTCGTCTATTCTTAAAAATATAAGTCAACCTTTACTCCTCAAAGAAAATACCGTAGTAATCTATTTACCTCGATCATATAGGGTTCCCAAAATAGTGAGTGTCTTCCAAACTAATAATCATCTTTTAATCCCCTAATCAACCTTAAAGAATAGCTTCACTACATCAACATGTGGTACAAAACAATAGATGTTTTCCTTAATGATATTAAACCATCTTAGTTAGTGACTCGATGTTCTTAAAAACATTAAAGATATGCTCATAAGGCACGAACTAGAATACAACATGAGATAGACAATTATTGCGAAGAAGTTTCATGCAACTTAGTCATCATGATCCATCTCAACATAGGACTTGCATTGCTCCCTTGTCCTTTAAGATTATTGATGATCATCATGCTTCTCATCCCTTCCAAGAGAGCATTGCCTTGGATAATGTCCAACTTCTCCACATTTACCACATTGAATAGTATAATGTACATTAGATTGAACCTTATCTCCATTCGTCACATTGTCCAATTTTTTAAAGAAATTGGATACATTATGCCCTATCTTCCCACACTTGAAACATCTCCCGGTTCCTTTGTGACATTATCCTTGGTGCCTCTTCC
Source organism: Viscum album (assembly GCA_963277665.1). Lineage (NCBI taxonomy): Eukaryota > Viridiplantae > Streptophyta > Magnoliopsida > Santalales > Viscaceae > Viscum > Viscum album. Next base: position 1,646,571,511 of record OY728159.1, read on the forward strand.
CACACTTTTTTCAAAAAAGAAATTGGGTCTTCTTTCCCTTATCAACTTTATCTTATGAACACCCTTGAGACTATCTCCTTCTTCTTTGATGAATTTGGGCATTCAACTATGTACCAATTATTAATTGTGATTTTTGATAGCTGGTTTGGCATAATCAAAATATGTTCAACTTGATCTGTCATCATCTCTGTCACATTAATAAGGCAATCTTCACATTTCCTATCACATTTGTTGTTGGGACATGTTCTTCCATTTCGCGCCATTAACTAAGAAAAGAAAGTATAATTAGGGGCTTAAATACTTAGCCAATAATCATGAAAAGGAAACTTTAAGCATAGAAGGATAAACATGTAGAAGAAAAGTATATCCTAACTTTTGATCCCCTAGGTTCCAATCTAGGTTATCCATGATCATATATTCTTATGTGAATCTTTATTTTATTTTATCTTTGTTCCTTTAATAATGGTTCATACTAAGCTTATGAATTTACCAAAGCATATCCCCCGGGTGTGTCGTAACCAAGAGTGCAGAAAGGCCCGTTGTCGTGTACCAGTTCCCATTAGAGTCTATCTCAAGTGCTGTTTTTGGGTTTTACCCCTATGTACATCTGTGCCAGAGCCACCTCTACCTACTCGTATCCAGACTAGGGTGTATTTTCTTGATAAACTACTTACTCAATACTCATCAAAATACCAGGAAGATTTCCTATATTTAAACTTTTCTATAGGGTTCGTCCTAATGTATTCATATCCTAATTTCCATAAATAACTAAACCGAACTCTGATACCAACTATAACAACCCACCTTTTTATCACATAAACTTTCATTACATTTTAAAAAAACAAGGATCTTTAAGGTTTAGTGTCTTGGAAACCAGGAACATAAAACATGAAAACATAAAACATTATTCTTAAACAATTTAAAGCCTTCTTCATTGTTCAACATAATTTCATTATAGCATCTCATAACCTGGGAGCATACATCAAAGAAACGGGTGATAAGAAGGCCCAGTAAGGGAAATAAGAGAAACAGTTTACATGTGAACTTGAGATACATCAATAAGGCCATGATAACTAACTTTAAGGAATTGGAAAGAGATCATGAGGCATATCATAACAAAAATAACGTGTTTCATAACTTGAAAATGTGGATACAACATTTAACATAGACAATCATTTCCATTTCACCAAGGTCCATCCCAAAGGTGTCATTAAAAATTACCAAGGTTATTCACCAAGGCATCATTAAAAATGGTCATCTCTAGAGATTAAGTCTTTATCCAATGCATTGGAGCGCTATCAGGGCACACCCTTAAATTTGCCTTTATTATCATGTGAGCCACATATATCATCATCAAAAATTTCATAAATAACCTATATAGCATAAAAGAAATGGGTTTCCTTTCATAATCATAACGTTTTAAAAACTTCTTTAAATACATGATCTTTATGTCACATTAAACCCACAGGAAATGGAAAGCGGGTTTCATGTATGTAAATCCTAGAATTTAAAATAGAAAATTTTGATATATATGTGAATACCCATGTAGAAGAAATATCTTTGATTATTCACTTAATAAAATAAAAGAATTTGAGAAAGAGAGAGAGAGAGGCATTTTGAGACGAAAATTCTGCAGCATTACGGCTATGTTACAGGGTTTTAAAAAAATATTGAAAAGAGAGGGGAAATGAGTCACCCACACATAAATGATCCATAAAACAGTAGAGGTAAAAAATATAATGGATATAAGAACATGGTAATGAAATTTTAAATGCATTCCATATGAAATGAAAAACATGGAAGGAAGACAAAAATAAGATTTCTCTTATGAAAATTCGGCAGCCTAACGACGTTACTTAAAACTTCAAAAAATGAATCGACGAGATCAAATATGGTCTCTCATCATATGAAAATAAAAGATCAGTATGATAGATATATATATCATACCCCAACATAATAAAAAGGAACTTGAAAGACTTTACATGAAAATAGATCTTGAAAACGAGAAGGGTGAAAGAATCCCTTAAAAATTCGATAGCCTAACGGCGTCACTTAAAACTTCAAAAAATGAATTGACGAGATCAAATAGGGTCTCTCATCATTTGATCATAAAATATCAGTATGATAGATATAGAGATCATATCCCAACATAATTAAAAGGAACTTGAAAGACTTGACATTAAAATAGAACATGAAAATGAGAAGGGTGAAAGAATCCCTTAAATATTCGGCAGCCTAACAGCGCCACTTAAACATTCTTAAAAAGAATTGATGAGAGAAATAGGGGGTCTCTCATCATATGAACATTAAAAGGACAGTAGGATGAATATAAAAGAACATCCTCCAACATAAGAACCTAGAGCATAAAAGATATGACATAAAAGAGAGTACTTGGAAAGAAAGAAAGAGGTAGGATCCCTTACCTTGAAGAGTAACTTCAAAATCATGAAGTTTGGGACCTTGGGAGGCTTGAGGGCACCTTTTTAGGAGTCCTTGGGAGGTAAGGAGACCATAACTTCTTTGATTATGATTTTGGAATGGAAAATATGAGATAATGGCTTGGTATTTATAGGGGAAGTGAGGGGACAAGGCATTAATGGCCAAGGGACACCTCATTGGTGGTATTGGAAAAACCATGGGCTTGCCCATGGTATTTTCCCATGGTATTTTCCACTTGGGACACCTCATAACTTATCTTACTATTCATAAGTCGACCATATTTATTACATACTTAATACATCATTTAATGATGTCATTAAACACTCGTAACTTAAAAACTGTATTTTCACTATTCATAGAAAATTCAACTTTCTCAGAAAAATCCCAAAAGTTCACCTTAACCAAATATTGATGCTCTTATTTCAAAAATAAAATCCATTTTATAAAAATAATTTTCTAATTATTTTTAATTTAAATTTTAAATAAATACACTATTCACCAAAAAATCATTTTTTTCAGAAAAATCCCCAAAATTTACCTTAACCTAACATCGATGCTCTGAGTTAAAAAATGAACTCCATTTTATAAAAATAATTTTTTAAATATTTTTAATTAAATTTTTAATTAAAAAACACTATTCACCCGAAAAAACTAAGACTTGACTAATAATTTCTGAAACATTTATTTACCTATTTTATTGAATCACATTACTTAATCAAGGTGCCTATATTATATTAATACTTTCTTTAAGTGAGATTACTAATCCATTTGGTCACATTACTAATCCTAAGCGTAAAATCACTATTCATAAATTACTATTCACCAAAAATTTTGTTGATCTTATTAGAATCCAAATTTCTTACTGAACACATTTGCAGAAGACCATTTTTTGAAAATCATTACACATCATTAATTATTTAAGGTTTACAAAAATATTTTAAAATATCCTTTTCTTCAAATTCATCAATAATATACATCCTACATTTATCTGGACATTTAAAAATTTACAAACTTCACCATAAGAAGAAAACACAAATTTATTTATCTCAAAATATTGCATAAAACAGTTATGGTCTCCTTACATAGCCCCTTATAACCCCAGCATAGGACCTAAGTGTAAGGTGTGCTAAGGTGAGAGAATCTAAGGGCAGCTCGGTCAACATTGCACGAGTAGTAATTTATATCAATTTTAACTTCTCGCGAAGGCGATTCTATTCTAGCTTCAAACGATGAAGTTCAACTTGGGTTTGGTCTAGAGAAAAGCCCAGTTGTGCTACCTCCTTCCCAAGTTCTGTTAGATGGGCTTCAATTGGCCCGAGACTACTAGATGAGGTCATCGAATCTTCTTTCTATATCAATTAACCATGATCACTTGTATTTAGAGACAATAATCGAAACCTTTAGTTTCCAGCAGTCATATTGATCAATGTTCATATAATAGTAGAAACCCAACAATCTCATTTTAATTATACTCATGTTATCAAATGAAACAGTTTTGTTGAGTATAAAAATAAAATAACACACAAAACTAGGAAACAAGATTTATTCAAAATTTTGGGTCGTTACATTTTTCCTCCCTTAAGAAATTTTGTCCTCTCAATTTTTAAAATTGGTCTTGGAAATTTTATTGAAAGTCCCACATCGGAAAAGGAGTTAGTAAAACTATTACTTTAAAAGAAAGAAAGGGAAGTACAAAGGTCACTTGAGTTAACCCATACTAGGATTCCATGTAGGAAAAATGGAAATGGAAGAGAAAACAAAGGGTCAAGTTCTAAGGGAGAGTGATAGAAAAAATTATTAGGAGAAAGTTAACCACCAGAAAATCACAAACTTATGATGTGAGTGAACAGTCTTTGATTACCCAGTTGGAAACGTAAACCAACAACATTTTTTTTATGTTCCTGTTCATAATTTTGAGGAATTCATTTAATACATAGAATAAAAACATAAGGAAATATACCTACCTTCAAGTAGAGTTTCATCCTTTAATATGTTTCTACAAAAACTAATCTTTTATCCAAACGATGAGCATTCAAAAACACTTGGTCTCACCAAAAGCACAAGAATCATCTTCTAGAGGACCACATAATCAAAAAAATATTAACTATCTATTTCTTCTATCTTTAAACATTATCCCAAAAATAGAAATGGTAAGATAAAACAACTCCTCAAAAAGAAAGAACCCCATAGGAAGGGAAACTACTTTTAAATCATCAAAATTCCACAGTACTACCCAGAGTTCATCATAGACCACTCCATAAATAACTGTCCTTAAAATTCCTCAAAATAAAACAAACTAAGATTGAAACCCAAATACAAGAATGAATTGATAACATAGTCTTCCAAGATAAACTTTATCGTTCATCTCCAAACAATATCAACCACTCCTAACATCTTATAAAAAAATTAACTAACCTAAACATATTTTCCCCAAGATAGGTTAATCATTTCCATAAGTCACCTAAATCACTATAAGTTAATTCACCTTAAATTCATCGATTCTTAAAAATATACGTCAACCTTTACTCCTCAAATAAAATACCATATTAATCTATTTACCTCGATCATATAGGGTTCCCAAAATAGTGAGCGTCTTCCAAAATAATAATCATCTTTTAATCCCCTAATCACCCTTGAAGAATAGCTTCACTACATCAACATGTGGTACAAAACAATAGATTTTTTCCTTAATGATATTAAACCATCTTAGTTAGTGACTCGATGTCCTTAAAAAACATTAAAGATATGCTCATAGGGCACGAACTAGAATACAACATGATATAGACAATTATTGTGAATAATTTTCATGTATCTTAGTCATCATGATCCATCTCAGCATAGGACTTGCATTGTTCCCTTGTCCTTTAAGATTGTTTATGCTCGTCATGCTTCTCATCCCTTCCACGAGAGAATTGCCTTAGATAATTTCCAACTTCTCCACATTTACCCCATTGAATAGTATAAGGTAAATTAGATTGAACCTTATCTCCATTCATCACATTATCCAATTTTTTAAAGAAATTGGATACTTTATGCCCTATCTTCCCACACTTAAAAAATCTCTCGGTTCCTTTGTGACATTCTCCTTGGTGCCTCTTCCCAAAATTTTTGCAAAAAAGAAATTGGGTCTTCTTCCCTTATCAACTTTATCAGAGGAACATCCTTGAGACTTTTTCTCATTCTTCTTTGATGAATTTGGGCATTCAACTATGTACCAATTATTAATTTTGATTTTTGATAGCTGGTTTGGCATAATCAAAATATGTTCAACTTGATCTGTCATCATCTCTGTCACATTAATAGGGCAATCGTCACATTTCCTATCACATTTTTTGTTGGGACATGTTCTTCCATTTTGTGCCATTAATTAAGAAAAGAAAGTATAATTAGGGGCTTAAATACTTAGCCAATAATCATGAAAAGGAAACTTTAAGCACAAAAGGACAAACTTGTAGAAGAAAAGTATATCCTAACATTTGATCCCCTAGGTTCCAATCTAGGTTATCCATGATCATATATTCTTATGTGAATCTTTATTTTATTTTATCTTTGTTCCTTTAATAATGGTTCATACTAAGCTTATGAATTTACCAAAGCATATCCCTCGGGAGTGTCGTAACCAAGAGTGCAGCAAGGCCCATTGTCATGTACCAGTTCCCATTCGAGTCTAGATCAAGTGGTGTTTTTGGGTTTTACCCCTATGTACATCTGTGCCAGATCCACCTCTACCTGCTCGTATCCAGACTTGGGTGTATTTGCTTGATAAACCACTTACTCAATACACACCAAAATACCAGGAAGATTTCCTATATTTAAACTTTTCTATAGGGTTCATCCTAATGTTTTCATATCCTAATTTCCACAAATAACTAAACCGACCTCTGATACCAACTATAACAACCCTCCTTTTTATCACATAAACTTTCATTACATTTTACAAAAATGAGGATCTTTAAGGTTTAGTGTCTTGGAAACCAGAAACTTAAAACATTAAAACATAAAACATTCTTCTTAAACACTTTAAAGGATTATTCGTTTTTTAACCTAAGTTCATTACAACATCTCATAACCTAGGAGCATACATCAAAGAAAAGGGTGAGCAGAAGTCCCAGTAAGGGAAACAAGAGAAAAAATTTAGATGTGAACTTGAGATACATCAATAAGGTCATGATAAATAACTTTAGGGCATGGGAAAGAGATCCTGAGGCATATTATAATAAAAATAACATGTTTCATAACTTGAAGATGTGGCTACAACATTTAACATAGACAATCATTTTCGTTTCACCAAGGTCCATCCCCAAGGTGTCATTAAAAATTACCAAGGTTATTCACCAAGGCGTCGTTAAAAATGGTCATCTCTAGAGATTAAGTCTTTACCCAATGCATTGGAGCGCTATCAGGGCGCACCCTTAAATTTGCCTTTATTATCATGTGATCCACATATATCATCATCAAAAATTTCATAAATAACAAATATAGCATAAAAGAAATGGGTTTCCTTTCATAATCATAACATTTTAAAAACTGCTTTAAAGACATGATCTTTATGTCACTTTAAACCCACAGAAAATGGAAAGCGGGTTTTATGTATGTAAATCCCAGAATTTAAAATAAATTTTTTTGATATATATTTGAATACCCATGTAGAAGAAATATCTTTGAGTATTCACTTAATAAAATAAAAGAATTTGGGAAAAAGAGAGAGAGGCATTTTGAGACGAAAATTCTGCAGCATAACAGCTATGTTACAGGGTTTTAAAAAAATATTAAAAAGAGAGGGGACATGGGTCACCCACTCATAAATGATCCATAAAGCAATATAGGTACAAAATATAATGGATATAAGAACATGGTAATGAAATTTGAAAGTCATGCCATATGAAATGAAAAACATGGAAGGAAGACAAAAATAAGATTTCTCTAATGAAAATTCGGCAGCCTAACGACGTCACTTAAAACTTCAAAAAATGAATCGACGAGATCAAATAGAGTCTCTCATCATATGAACATAATATATCAGTATGATAGATATAGAGATCATACCCCAACATAATAAAAAGGAACTTGAAAGACTTGACATGAAAATAGATCTCGAAAACGAGAAGGGTGAAAGAATCCCTTAAAAATTCGGAAGCCTAACGGCATCACTTAAAACTTTAAAAAATGAATTGAAGAGATAAAATAGGATATCTAATCATATGATCATAAAAGATAAGTATGATAGATATAGATATCATACCCCAACATAATAAAAAGGAACTTGAAAGACTTGACATTAAAATAGAACATGAAAATGAGAAGGGTGAAAGAATCCCTTAAAAATTCGGCAGCCCAACGACGCCACTTAAACATTCTTAAAATGAATTGATGAGGGAAATAGGGGTTCTCTCATCATATGAACATGAAAATGACAGTAGTATGAATATAAAAGAATATCCTCCAACATAATAACGTGGAGCATAAAAGATATGACATAAAAGAGAGTACTTGGAAAGAAAGAGAGAGGTAGGATCCCTTACCTTGAAGAGTAACTACAAAATCATGACATTTGGGACCTTGGGAGGCTTGAGGGCACCTTTGTAGGAGTCCTTGGGAGGTAAGGAGACCATAACTTCGTTGATGATGATTTTTTAATGGAAATTATGAGAGAATGGCTTGGTATTTACAGGGGAAGTGAGGGGACAAGGCATTAATGGCCAAGGGAAACCTCATTGGTGGTATTGGCAAAACCATGGGCTTGCCCATGGTATTGGCCACTTGGGACACCTAATACCTTATATTACTATTCATAATTTGACCATATTTATTACATACTTAATACATCATTTAATGATGTCATTAAACACCCGTAACTTAAAAATTGTATTTTCACTATTCATTGAAAATTCAACTTTCTTAGAAAAATCCCAAAATTTCACCTTAACCAAATATTGATGCTCTGATTTCAAAAATGAACTCCATTTTATGAAAATAATTTTCTAATTATTTTTAATTTAATTTTTAAATAAATAAACTATTCACCAAAAAATCATTTTTTTTAGAAAAATCCCCAAAATTTACCTTAACATAACATCGATGCTCTGAGTTCAAAAATGAAATCCATTTTATAAAAATAATTTTCTAAATATTTTTAATTAAATTTTTAATTAAAAAACACTATTCACCTAAAAAAACTAAGACTTGACTAATAATTTTTGAAACATTTATTTACTTATTTTATTGAATCACATTACTTAATCAAGGTGTCTATCTTATATTAATACTTTCTTTAAGTGAGATTACTAATCCATTTGGTCACATTACTAATCCTAAGAGTAAAATCATTATTCATAAATTACTATTCACCAAAAATTATGTTGATCTTATTAGACTCCAAATTTCTTACTGAACACATTTGCAGAAGACCATTTTTTGAAAATCATTACACATCATTAATTATTTAAGGTTTACAAAAATATTTTAAAATATCTTTTTTTTTCAAATTAATCAATAATATACATCCTACATTTATCCGGACATTTAAAAATTTACAAACTTCACCATAAGAAGAAAACACAACTTTATTTATCTCAAAGGATTACACAAAGCAGTTACGGTCTCCTTACATAGCCCCTTATAACCCCAGCATAGGACCTAAGTGTAAGGTGTGCTAAGTTGAGAGAATCTGAGGTCAGCTCGACCAGCATTGCACGAGTAGTAATTTCTATCAGTTTGAACTTCTCATGAAAGTGATTCTATTCTAGCTTCACACGATAGAGTTCAGTTTGGGTTTGGTCCAGAGCAAAGCCCAGTGGTGCTACCTCCTTCCCAAGTTCTGTTAGATGAGCTTCGATTGGCCCGAGACTACTGGATGAAGTCATAAAATATTCTTTCTATATCAATTAACCAAGATCACATATATTTAGAGACAATAATCAAAACGTTTAGTTTCCAGCGGTCATATTCACCAACGGTCATATAACAGTAAAAACCCAATGGTCTCATTTTAATTATACTCATGTTATCAAATGAAACAGTTTTGTTGAGTATAAAAATAAAATAACACACAAAAATAGGAAACACGATTTATTCAAAATTTTGGGTCATTACAAAGACCATCAAACACAATATTTTAATTACATCAATTACAATCAGTAAAATCCACCATTCCAACAGCAGCATCAGTACTATCAGCAGTTGTCGGATCAAGATACACCTTAAAAAAACATGGATATTATGAAAACAGAAATGGTCAAACACCATTTTGTAATTAAGGACCACCAAAGTACCCACCCATGAACCCTATTCCAAGACCACCACAACAAGAACAACAATAATCTTTCCAATAGAGAGAACAACATGATTTTTAACTATCTCAACCAAGACCTTAGTAGAAAAATGATTTTCTCCATAATAACTTAGAGAACCTCCTGTCTACTTTTGTTCAAAAATCAGACTAGTGAATGACTACTAAAGAGATGAAGATTAAGAACCAACAAGATTCCCTACGTAATCTCAAAGTTCATAAGGGTCATATCTCAAAAACTTTTTCTGATAGATTAATAGGTACTCTACCTGGTAATACATAGACATTCCCAAGGGAAGAAGGTAAGACTGCAGTTTTGAGAAGTGATTTTTTTGATTTCCAACAACCATGTGGAAGAGGTAAAAGAAAAACTAAAGAACCTATGAATTATTCACTAGTTGAATAAGAAAAAGTCGATGAGACCACCTAAATAATACCCCAAGAGTCATCAAAATCCACAAACACCTAAGCAACCAAAAGATCTATTCTATGTTGCTCCACCACCATACAACCCACCTCTTCCTTTTCCAGAAAGAGAAAGACAAGGAATATGGGAGACACAATAAAATAAGTTCTTGGAAATGTTCAAGGAATTTCATATCAACATAAACTTTGTAGAGGCCATTACTCAGATGTTGGTGTATGCCAAATTCCTTAAATATCTTCCTTCCAATAAAAGAAAAATGGAATAAATTTGTGTCATATCATAGAATGAAGAATGTTCTGATGTTTTTTAGAAAAACATTCCACCAAATATGAGAGACCACAGAAGTTTTTAAATCCCATGTGCTATCAGAGAATGTAAATTTAGAAGATCTCTATGCAATCTCAAAGAAAGTATCAAACTCATGCCAATGATTGTATTTCAAAAGTTTGGACTTCAAGAGATCATAAAAACTTGAGTAGAAATTAAAATTACAAACCCTTCAGTGAAGTACCCTAGAGGAATTCTTGAGGATGTTTTAGTCAATCTCAGAAAATTCATCTTTCCTATAGACTTCCTAGATTGAGACATAGAAGAAGAAGGTGGAATCCCTATTATTCTCAGAATGACATTCCTGGCCACATGAAAGGCTATGATAGACGTAAATCAAGGGAATTTAATCTTTCGATTTGGAGAAGAACATGTAGTTTTCAACCTCATCAAAGCTGCTAAAAAATTGGATGATGTCATCGATTGCAACACCATTTCTCATACCTAAGAAAAAAGTGAATACATGTCCATAGAAGAAGGCATTGGAGAGTCACTCCCTGGTGTAGAAGAAGATATGATTTTGATTAATTTATCTTCAATTAACCTCTCACAAGGGATACTTTCCATCCTTTTACCCCCTCAATTATTCAACAATCGACACTAGAGTTGAATCCTCTACCCAATAATTTTAAGTATTCATATTTAGGAGCATCAACCTATTTACTAGTAATCATTAACCCCAAATTATCTCAGTTACAAGAAGAAAAATTGGTCGAAGTATTGAAAAGAAACAAGAAGTTGATTTCCTGGGGAGTGGCTAACATCGAAGGAATTAGTCCTACTATATGCATCCAAAAAAATCTACTTCAAAAAGATGTGAAACCCAAATGACAACATCAAAGGTGGCTCACACCACCAATGAAAGAAGTTGTTAAAAAGGAAGTACTAAAACTTATAGATGTTGGAATAATCTTTTTAATCTATGATAGTGAGTGGGTCATCCTGCTCCAATTAGTTACCAAGAAAGGTGGGATCACAGTGGAGAAAACTGATGAAAATGAATTGATCTCAATACGCACCATCATTGGATAGAGATTTTGCATGGATTACTGAAGTTTAAATGCTATAATAAGAAAAATCATTTTACTTTACCCTTTATGGATCAAACGTTGGAAAGAATATCTGGTCATGAATTTGATTATTTCCTAGATTTATATTCAGTATACTGTCATATTTCAATCGACCCAGCTGACTACTCAAAAACCAAATTCACATGTCCATTGGTAATTTCACCTATAGGTTCATGTCACTCAGTATGTTTAATGCACCATAAACATTTAAAATATTCATGATGCATATTTCCCATTATATTGTAGAGGAATTCGTAGAATTATTCATAGAGGAATTCTCAATTTACGGAAGATCTTTCGAAGTCTTACTAAGAAATTTGGTGTCAGTACTGTAATGCTATGAAGAGAAATGACTCATTCTGAATTGGGAAAAGTGTCATTTTATGGTCCAAGGAGGCATAGTACATGGGCAAAAAATTTCCAAATAGGGAATAGAAGAAGATCCAGCTTAGTTAAAGTTCATTAAAAATTTACATGAACCTTCAACAGTTATGGGTATAAGAAGATTTCTAGGCCATGTTAGATTCTACAAGTGATTTTTAAAAGACTTTTGAAAAGTTTCCCACCCACTAATGCACCTGTTCTCAAAATAAGTTTCATTAGAATTCACTATATAATATTGGTAGGCATTGAATAATTTCATGAAAATCCTAACAGAAACCCTTGTAATAATTTCAATTGACTTGGATAAGGAATTTGAATTGATGTGTGGTGCATGAGACTTTGTTATTGGTGTTGTTTTAGGACAATGAGTTTGTCAAATATTTTTCCCTATCTACTATGTGTTCCACAAACTGAATGAAGCTCAAGTCAACTACACAACTACAGAGAAATAATTCTTACCTATTGTAATTTCCTTTAAAAAGTTTAATTCTTATTTGGTCTTGTCCAAGGTGACTGTACACATCGATCATGCTACCCCCATGTATTTAATGAAAAAAATGATGCCAAGCCAAGGATTATAAGGTGGATTATCCTGCTCCAAGAATTTGATGTTTCTATCAATGATACAATGGGAATGGAAAATGTGATCACTAATCATCTTCCCCAACATTTTCTACCACTCATCAAGGATGATGATGATATTGACACAAATTTTCATTTCCCTGATGAAACCCTTTTCAGCATTAAGGTACAAGTGTGGTTATCTATTATTGTGAATTATCTCACCACATGATTTTTCCCCAATACCTCTACTATCAAAAAATGAGAATATATTTAGCTGAAGTGAAACATTACTACTAGAATGAAACACTCCTGTTCAAATTCTACAATGCTGGCTTATTACGACGTTGCATTCCCAAAAATGAAATCCCAAATGTGAAAGAATTGTGTCATACTTCACTAATTGAAGGAAATCATGCAACCAAGAACTTTTTTGTAAAGATTCTACAAAGTTTACTTTTTCAGCCCATGCTAGACCAAGACGCAAGGGAATTCTATCAAACTATGATAGGTGCTAGCAAACAGGGACCATGGGGAAAGGAATGAGATGCCTCAAAACCCAATCATGGTTGTCGAAATCTTCGATCTATGGGGCATAGATTTCATGGGACCATTCCCCAATTCACATGGATAGTCCTACATTCTTGTTTGTGTTGACTATGTATCAAAGTGGGTAGAAGTTGAAGCCACATCACATGAAACAATAAACGTGGTCGTGAATTTCTTAAAAAAGAATGTGTTCTCAATATTTGGATTCCCTAGATTAATCATTAGTGATCGAGGAATGAATTTTACCAATCAATATGTTAAATGATTTTTAGAAAAACTATGCAATAATTTATAAAAAAGAAATCCCTATCACCAACAAACAAGTGGGAAAGTTGAACTATCAAATTGGGAGATAAAACAAATTTTGGTAAAGGACATGAACACTAGTCGAAGTGACTGGAGTTTGAAATTAGATGATGCACTTTCGGCATACCGCATTGTGTACAAAACTCCCATTAGTAAAATACCATTGAGACTGGTTTATGGAAAATTGTGTCATATTCCGATTGATTTAGAGAATCGCTCATACTGGGTAATTAAGAAGCTAATTTTGGATTCTCAAAAAGCCTGATAAGCTTAGATGCAACCAATGGATGAATTGGAATAAATTAGAAAAGATGCTTATGAAAATTCCAATTTCTTCAAACAGAGAACTATGAAATGGCATGATGAACTCATTGCAAGACACATATTTGTCCCCAGAAATAAGGTCCTCTTATTCAATTCCATAATGATTTTTTTCCCTAGGAAGCTAAAATCTAGATGGTCTGGTCCCTCTGAAGTCATTCATGGTTTCCCATATAGGACCATTGAATTTCAAAAGGAAGGTGGACAACCTTTCAATGTTAATGGTCAAAGGGTGAAAATCTACCAGGAACCCTTCTGTGAAGGATATGTCATCAACCTGAAGTTCATATGAGCCTTAAATGAGTCAATCACTTGACATTAAAGGTAGCGCTCAATGGAAGACAACCCTGGGTAGGCCATCTTAGACTATATTAGATTAGGATAGTCTTAGAAAGGCATATGATATTCCATGGGTTAAAAGCCACGGTTTGTACCAAAGATAAACAAAAAATGACAATTACACATCATGTAACCCTATTACACGATGTGTACCTTTTATGATATAAATTCAACAAGCTCGGTAGTACACAATATGAAATGTAGTTACACGTCAGGTAATACCTTGGCACAATTTTAAAAGAACAGGCCATGAACCCGACGCCCCACCTTCCCCCGACCCTCCATCTTTCTCCTACTCCCTCCCTTCCCTTCTCTCCCTACTGGACGTGAACTCCCTCCCTTATCCTCTCCCCCTCTTTCACGACTGGCACCAACTTCTCCCTCTCAACTGCCACCCACCTCCCTCCCCTTCTCCCTCCCTCCCCACCCCCCTCTCATGTCCACAAAACACCCATCCCCCTTATTTACGACTTAAACCCCATTCACTTCCCCTCTCTAAGGCTGAGAAACTACCTCCCTCCCCTCATTTTCACACCTCAATCTTACTCCCAGTATGGTGTGGAAAAAAATGTTGCGCCCTTCACCTTTAGATTCATCATCAGATCATTACAATCTACCGCCAACAAAAAACCGATGAGGCGCCAAAACTCCCATACATGCACCACTTTAGGAAGCATTTACCCCTCCTCTAGCTATAACCCATGTTGAACTAGCTACTCAAGCCAAATCCTTGACTTTATTTGAGGACTCAACCGGGGGAAAAAACTCTGTTTGCACCACATTCTATGATTCTCAAACCCAAAGAATCGCATCAACCTCAACCGGATGTAGGAGAAGCCCATGATGAAAAACAAGACCCTCGACATGGCCATTCTCGCCCTCCTGTGCATCAGTGATGACATCCTAGAGCTCCTCGATAGACTACATTTATCCTACATTATTGAGATGTGTGAGGAAATGTACAGAGAGCTATTTCTAGAGTTCCATTATAAAATTGAGGTAGTATTATATAGATTGTTCCTTCTTCTAGGTGGAAGACTACCTGATCTCTCATTTTTTGAATTTAGAATCAGCATGGGGATCTACATAGAGGAGTTTCCTATGTCAGAAGTATTTCTGAAACTTCATCTTAATCCACCCCGGTCTGATTCCAGGCACATGTGGAAGATGATTGCATGAGTTTCTCAGATAGTGAATGACACCCAGATCACCAAGTCCAATCAGTTGCGCAACCCGGTACTTCAGATACTCCATTGAGCCCAGACCCAAGCCTCTTTTATCAGGGTTCAGTCCCATGAGAGTGTGATCCAGGTAGACGTTCTCATTTTGGCAGCAGTCATGGGTGGCCCAACTATCAACATGGATGCCCAATTCACCTTTTACTATAGGGATCACACATAGTGGACCAGAGGTACATTGAGGGGTGGTTCATTCATCTCCCACCTCACTAGAAATCTTAGAGTCTTTGATGTTGATCTTTCCCTTACATCCCTTAGACATATGGAGGCCATTTATTTTCTGATGCTTCACAAGATGCAGCTCTTGGTAAGGGATTATGACACATTTTTTTGAGAAAGGTGAGCTCAGAGGATCTTTGATTGAAAATAGAAAATTTTTACAATAGTATGAATGTATAATTCTTACATTTATCCCTTTGAAATAATTGCAGTAAATCATCAGGAAGAATGGTGGATGAAAAGAAGACCCCATCCTGCACTCCCATATTTGAAAGTGAATCCGCAAGAGTGTTGGCTTCCCTGAAGGCTTTCATGATGATGTAACTCATTGATGAGAGCTTATTAAGACAATGAATCCATTTCACTGTCAACTTCCAAGAGAGATGTACTTGTCCAGTTCTTACAGCCTGTACAATAATTGTGGAGTCACTCTCAAACCAAATGTTATTTAAGCTCTTTTGCTGTGCAATTTTCACCGCATTTATCAGACCTTGCATTTCTTCGTCCAAAGCTGTTGCAGTACCACAAGAACCGTAATGGAAATTAATAATGTCACCTAATGATTCCCTGAAGACAAAGCTGTAACCTGCTGGCCCAAGGTTCCCTTTCGAGGCCCCATCTGTGTTACACTTTATCCAGATCGCAAAAGGGGGAATCCATCAGACATTGATTGTATTGTGAGGTGGGGGAAAGTATCTGGTTTACTTAAACCACCACAGCACTAAAAAGTCTTTCACCATGTTGCTGCAGTGCTCAGAGTGCATCAAGTTGGCATGATGTGTCGCCAATATAATGTCAGTAAGGACTGCATTTGCATTGAAGCGAGCCTGATCATAAAGAGCCTTGTTCTGGCCTCTCCAAATGATATGCAACAGCTCAATAAAATCTACCTTAAATATGATGGTGATCTTCTTTGACATCAACATACTGAACAGTTCAGGAAGGAAGTCATTTATTGTGTCTGTTTGTGGCGGCCTTACCTCAAAAATTTCAATAATGATCTGCCAAAGAGATGGAGCAGTTTTTCAGAAAAGGAATAGATGGCCCAAATCCTCCTGCTGTAGATGGAAGAGTACACATCTCGAGCAAAGATATATACCCACTTTCTGGATATTACTCTCCATAGGAATTTTATTATCGAAAAGCCTCCAAATAAGAGTAAACCTAGAAGGAATGATCCGTTTTTTTAAAATTCCCTATCCATTTGTGAGGACCCTGAGTGAGATTCCTGTAAAAGATATTGGATTCGAGCTACCCATTAGTTACCGGTTCCCATATAGGCATTTCTACTGAACATGAGAAATCATAGCTTGAAACAGCTTGAATAATTTATGTTGGAAGGTTGTTGCGATTGACCATTTTGCCTTTGATAGAAATTCTATAGTCAATGTCACGCTCCCTTGTATCAATCCTATCTATGATGGGGTTTCCGGTCCTATTATCCGTCCAGAACTTGAGGGAGGAGTTGACAATGAACAACCAGTGTGTATTCATGAATATTTTGTGGAAAACTGTTTTGAGTCCAGACCAAACCGAGGATTCCATGAAACAATTGTTCCCTGATTTCATTTTGTCAACAAACATGGATATGAGAATGTCCAAAGCTTCAAAATTAGAGCTGAGCAGTTTCTAGATAAATTTATCCTGAAGAGACTGATTGAAGAGGTTCAGGTTCTTAATCCCGAGGCCCCCTAGAAAATAGGGAATAAAACATTGTTCCCCTGAAATGGTAAAAATCTTCTTCTCCAGTATTCTTCCACTCCAAATGAAATTTCTCATTAATGAATTTATGGCATTAATGTATGAGGCGGGCCAGGAGTAAAGCATTTTTTTTATTATGACATGCCTGACAAGGCATGCTCTTCCATCCACTGAAAGGGATTTACCATTCCAAGATGCCAGAGATCTTCTAATCTGGCTCAGGATGTTGATGAAGTAAGAGGCATGTGGTCTTCCCCAAAACATGGGTACTCCAATGTAGAAAAAAAATAAATGATCCACCCCTTATACCCAATTCATTAATCATGCTAGTTTTTTTGGGGGTTGAGATATTCTTTCCAAATAAGATGAAATACTAGCCCCAACTGATTTCCTGGCCTGAAACATGTTCATAGTGAAGGAGATCCTTCTTTATATTCTTTATATTCCTCCTGTCCCACTAACAACGTATGATAATGTCATCAGTAAAAAAAGATGATAAGGGGATGAAATACCTCATGCTTCTCTCATGGTTTTCAATTTGCTGGTATTCACCATCTGGAGTAATAGATGACTGAGGTAGTCTTCTACAATGGAAAAAGTGGTAGATGAGAGGGGGTATCCTTGTCTCACCACTTTGGAGAACTTGAAATAACCCTATGGTGATCTATTTATTAAGATCGATATGCGGGCCGACCCAAGGAGAGTTTTGATCCAGATAATAAATTTATCATTGAAGATGAAACTAGTGAGCATGTTGCATATGAAACCCCAATCAATCATGTCAAAGGCATTCTTTATGTCAATCTTGAGTGTAATGTTACCTCCCTGTGTTGATTTCCTAAGAAGTTTCACACATTATGAGGTACAAATAAAACAGCCATGGATGTTTCTTCCATGAACAAATCAAAATTGGTTCCAAGATATGATCTTGTTGGAAATCTGAGCAAGTCTGTTGGCAAGTATCATAGTAATAATTTTATGAAGATTGTTGATAAGAGAGACAAGTCTAAACTGGATGATGTCACTTTCATTCTCAACCTTTGGAATGAGGGAAATAAACTGGGCATTAAATCCTTGAGTGAAGAATCCACTTCTGAAAAATTGATTGACCAGTTTGCAAACATCAATCTGGATAACTTCCTAGAAATGATGAAAGAAGTGTTTAGTGAAACCATCCAAACCAGGTGAGCTTCCCTTATTTAGACTAAAAACAACATCTTTTATTTCAAAATCAAGAGGAGTATAATTAATTGATAATTTTTAAGCCTCACTGACTAGTTTAGGAATGATATCTTCCTTAAGGTCCACATTCCTTGCTAGTCCATTGAAGAGATTCTCATAATTGGAGGTAATGTGTTCTGTAAGAGCTTGCCTTTCATTCAGAATTTGATCACCATATTTCAAGAGAGATAGAGGTTTGTTGGCCTTTCTTGTACTTTGTAGAGAATTGAAAAACTTGGTATTCCTATCCCCACCATTGAGCCACTTTTACTTGAAATTGTATTTAAGGATGTTTCCTTTTAGACTTATAATCTATTGTAGCATGGAGTCCATCTATGCCTCTTGTGTAATTCCTCTAGGAAAAGTATACTTTGTGATATCTTCTTGCATGGAGTGAATGGAGTGCTCCAAAGTGTCAATTTCATCATCAAGGTGGCTGAAGTTTTTGCTGCTCCAGTCTTTCTTGACCGCTTTAAGATATTTCAGTATTTCGGTGCATATAAATGGGTTTTCATTCCAAATAGGCACTACCCAAGTCTCTTGGACAATTTTGACGCAATCAGGAAGGCCTGTCCATGCATTGTTGAACCTAAAAGGGAGGGGCATCTTCTTCTCATTGCCCAGGAGGCTCACCAGAATGGGATGATGATCAGAATTGTGTTTTTCTAGGGTGACACATGAGATGAATCTTCAATCACCCAATGAGGAATCATTAGAAAATTCTCTATCATTCTTTCTAGCTCTCATTTAATTAAGATGTCTTCTATACCACGTGTATTTGGCCCTAGTGAGATTAACTTCAGTAAAATCAGCATCCTCAACACAAGCATTAAATTACTTAATGGAGACTGAGCTGAAGACAGATCCCATTTTCTCATCAGCATGAATAATGGAATTATAATCACCAATGATAACCCAGGAGTCCATGATAGAGCTTGAGATGTCCCTTAATTGATTCCATAAGGATCTCCTGTCGATATAGTTATTGGAAGAATAAAGAATAGTAGAGAATATTTTCTTGTTCAACCTTGGAAGGTAGAAGGTTATGAGTTGATTTCCCTCTTGTATGATAGTGGGGTTATCCATCGAGTTGTGAACAAGGAGCCAAAGATGGTCATTTCCTGTTGAGATCTGAGTTTTTCCCAGAAGATGATACCCACTGGTTCCAATAAATTTGTCCCGCTTAAAAAGATTCTTTTTTGGATTACCAACACCAATTATTTCAGGTTTATACTTACCTGTAAGTAGCCTTGAGGAACCTTAAATGCCAAGGTTGGCTATGCCTTGGAAGCTCCTAAAGAGGATCCTCGTTTTAAATTTTGTTTGGGGGCGCTTGCCCCATTTTCAGAACCTTCCATTTTCTTGGGTCATCCAGACCTTCTATTCCTTGTTCTAGACTTCGGAGCAGATAGATCATCATTGATCCCTGCATGATCAGCTTCCTGAACATTGTTCTTATTTGCTGAAGTCTTAGCAGGTGGTTCACCTTCTGCAATTCCAGAACCAAGGTTCACCTGTTGCGGATGAGGTGCACTCGAACTTTGCTTGTTTCAAGAGAACCATTAATTGTCACCTAAATGTCTACGACCTACGGCTCTGGCCTCGGTCCAGATTTTAGTTTTGTGTCAATCCCCTGGTCAAGTCTATTAGCACCAGTAGTGTCTTGAAGGGCAACATCTATGTTACCAGATATCAGTTCAAACATGAAATCCTCATTTTGCAGAGAAGATACAAGGGAGCATATCTCTGAAGAAAACCATAGCACTTCAGCATTATCATTTTCCTATATATTTCCCTGATTATAATGTTCAGATTGTGTCATGTTAACCCCAGGATTGTCCTCTGAGTGGGGAAATGCATATTTCTACTCCTCTTCATCCAAAACATCCCATGAGGTGCTTGTGCTGGCTGCATTTCCCCATTTAACAGTTTTGGTCAGTTCAGGCCGATCCTTCCTAATGAATTCCACTGATTTGGATTTCTTGACCTTTGGAACCTATCTCCAAGTCATGGAACTAGGAGCTGATGCAACCAGCTTTTGAACCACTCTGCAATGCTTGATTTCATGTCCTACCATTTTGCAATGTTCACAACAAGGGGGTAAATGTTCAAACTCAAGCCTAACCTCTCACTTGTGAACATTGACAATAAGGGAGATATGCTCCAGTGGAGAAGATTGCATGCTAATTTCCACAAGAACCCTCGCATAGAGACCAAGATCCACATTGAGGGTCCTCTGATCAATTTTGAGAGGGGTGCCAAAGCCTGAGGCCAAGCCATTGAGAATTTTTGGATTCCAGTAAACCCATGGTAGCCCATGAATTCTAGTCCACACCTGGGAATACATGTGGTTTTAGTTGAAGGGGTTGAAGTTGGCCTCCCATTCTGAAAGCCGAAAAATGCCAGGCTTCAAGTTCAGGTTCCCCATCCACCAAACCGAGTTTATATCCCCCCTCCTCTCCAAGATGATGTGAAAAAAGCCATTTCCAATCAGGATGATCCTCCATTTATTGATGCTCCAGAAATGGGAGAACCTATCTTTGAGATCCGTATATGACCAGGTCTTGACACCTTTTTCGTATGCGATGCGACCAAGCAGTGAAAACCTAAAAAGATCCATCCTCTGCTTAACCGCTTCCAATTCAGCGACCATGGATATTGCACCATCCTCTGAGCACTTTATGATGGGAGAATCACTGGAATCACTTGAAGATATCCCAAATCCAGCAAGGGATTCCGCAAAAGAAATGCCCATGCGATTTTCACTGTAGTTTATTTCCTATGCTAGATTCAATGGAAGGGAACTTAAAGGACCTTTCCCAGTCTGAATTGAATGACTCCATGAATAAACGAGCACTAGATCAGTACCGAGTTTATCAATTATTAGTTCGAATGTCATGAGATACCATGCTTTCCATCACTCCCACTTCCCCCATTCATCAAGGGATTATAACACTTACCACTGGGCACCAGGAGTAAAGGAGGCAACACCTGCAGAAGAACCAACACCTACAGATGACCCACCACCTGCTCCACCAACCACTTCACCTCCAGCAGCTCCCAGCCATACCTCTACCTCTACCACTACCACCTCCACTATTCTCCACCCACCCACCCCACCCCGCTAGATCTCTAGGTCATGCACCTATGCATCCTAGAGAACCTACGATGCATCTCTGCCCATATGCACCTACCATGCCAAGTTTCTTATTTTACCACCCCTCCACCACCCTCATCCCCCATAGACTCTCGGTCACAACCACCACTTGCTAGCTCATTGTCACGACCCAATCATGCATGGGGGTCCTGTCCCACACCAGCAAGAACATCAAAGCTGCGGTTCATCTGGTTAGTCCCTATCGAAAAGATGAGAGTCGCCCCGACAAAGAGGATGATGGTGCGTGTCAACCTTGACACCACTGGTTGGGAGTTGGTACCACTCTCCTGATGAGTCCATGGCAGGACGAAACCAGTGAACCTCACATATGAAGAGCTGGACGGCTGAACCCCGCCCGCCTTGGAGGGGGCTGGGGTGCCGCACGGGCGAACTGCTATGCTGAGACGCTCAGCCCGTGACAAGTGGTATCAGAGGGAATGTGCCTCGTGGTGTTGCGGAATGCAGCCGGAAGGAGCTTGGTGGTGGGAGCGGAGTCCCGGGGTGTCATGCGGAGGTGACACGACACAGAAGGTCGCGCTTGCGAGATGTCGGAGGCAGAGACGCCACTATGAAGGGTGGGTCTCGTGGAGGTGGTTTTCGACCCTGAGAGAGAGGGTGGACCACGGTGGTTTGCGACCCAGAGAGTGGGTGGGCCATTGATGCCAACGACAAGGAAGAAGCGTCCCCTGAGGCCATGCTTGGTTACCGGTTAGTTGGAAGTAGTCGCGGACACACAGAAGGCCACAATCCTGCATGCACGAGGGCGTGCATGGAATGGTGGTGGGAGAATGTCACGACCCAATCATGGGGGTCCTGTCCCACACCAGCAAGAACATCAAAGTTGCGGTTCATCTGGTTAGTCCCTATCGAAGAGATGAGAGTCACCCCGACAAAGAGGATGATGGTGCGTGTCAACCTTGACACCACTGGTTGGGAGTTGGGGCCACTCTCCTGATGAGTCCATGGCAGGACGAAACCAGTGAACCTCACATATGAAGAGCTGGACGGCTGAACCCCACCCGCCTTGGAGGGGGCTGGGGTGCCGCATGAGCGAACTGCTATGCTGAGACACTCAGCCTGTGACAAGTGGTATCAGAGGGAATGTGCCTCGTGGTGTTGCGGAATGCTTCCGGAAGGACCTTGGTGGTGGGAGCGGAGTCCCGGGGTGTCATGCGGAGGTGATACGACACAGAAGGTCGCACTTGCGAGATGTCGGATGCAGAGACACCACTATGAAGGGTGGGTCTCGTGGAGGTGGTTTTTGACCCTGAGGGAGAGGGTGGACCACGGTGGTTTGTGACCCAAAGAGTGGGTGGGCCATTGATGCCAACGACAAGGAAGGAGCGTCCCCTGAGGCCATGCTTGGTAACCGGTTAGTTGGAAGCAGTCGCGAACACACAGAAGGACACGATCCTGCATGCACGAGGGCGTGCATGGAATGGTGGTGGGAGAATGTCACGACCCAATCATGGGGGTCCTGTCCCACACCAGCAAGAACATCAAAGTTGCGGTTCATCTGGTTAGTCCCTATCGAAGAGATGAGAGTCGCTCCGACAAAGAGGATGATGGTGCGTGTCAACCTTGACACCACTGGTTGGGAGTTGGGGTCACTCTCCTGATGAGTCCATGGCAGGACGAATCCAGTGAACCTCACATATGAAGAGCTGGACGGCTGAACCCCGCCCGCCTTGGAGGGGGCTGGGGTGCCGCACGGGTGAACTGCTGTGCTGAGACGCTCAGCCCGTGACAAGTGGTATCAAAGGGAATGTGCCTCGTGGTGTTGCGGAATGCTGCCGGAAGGACCTTGGTGGTGGGAGCGGAGTCCCGGGGTTTCATGCGGAGGTGACACGACACAACAGTTCGCCCGTGCGGCACCCCATCCCCCTCCAAGGCGGGCGGGGTTCAGCCGTCCAGCTCTTCATATGTGAGGTTCACTGGTTTCGTCCTGCCATGGACTCATCAGGAGAGTGGCCCCAACTCCCAACCAGTGGTGTCAAGGTTGACACGCACCATCATCCTCTTTGTCGGGGCGACTCTCATCTTTTCGATAGGGACTAACCAGATGAACCGCAGCTTTGATGTTCTTGCTGGTGTGGGACATGACCCCCATGATTGGGTCGTGACATTCTCCCACCACCATTCCATGCACGCCCTCGTGCATGCAGGATCGTGGCCTTCTGTGTGTCCGCGACTGCTTCCAACTAACCAGTTACCAAGCATGGCCTCAGAGGACGCTCCTTTTTTGTCGTTGGCATCAATGGCCCACCCACTCTCTGGGTCGCAAACCACTGTGGTCCACCCTCTCTCTCAGGGTCGAAAACCACCTCCATGAGACCCAACCTTCATAGTGGCGTCTCTGCCTCCGACATCTCGCAAGCGCGACCTTCTGTGTCGTGTCACCTCCGCATGACACCCCGGGACTCCGCTCCCACCACCAAGGTCCTTCCGGCAGCATTCCGCAACACCACGAGGCACATTCCCTTTGATACCACTTGTCACGGGCTGAGCATCTCAGCACAGCAGTTCGCCCGTGTGGCACCCCAGCCCCCTCCAAGGCGGGCGGGGTTCAGCTGTCCAGCTCTTCATATGTGAGGTTCACTGGTTTCGTCCTGCCATGGACTCATCAGGAGAGTGGCCCCAACTCCCAACCAGTGGTGTCAAGGTTGACACGTACCATCATTCTCTTTGTCGGGGCGACTCTCATCTCTTCGATAGGGACTAACCAGATGAACCGCAACTTTGATGTTCTTGATGGTGTGGGACAGGACCCCCATGATTGGGCCGTGACATCATCCTCTCTTACCACTCCCTCCCACAACCACTACTAGAATAAACACCAATAACGACCGCCAAAAGCGGTCGCTAAAGGTTTTTAGCGACCGCTTTTGGCGGTCGCAATTGCTCCGTCGGTAAAAACCAATAGCGACCGCCAATGGCGGCCGCTAAAGGTCCTTTTAAAAAAATCAGGTTTCATGTCCGCGGGATAGTGTGGGTGCGACACCGGACACGCGGGGGCACGAGGCGGAACCAGAGACCTTGAGTGGTCGGCCATGGCGGATCTACGGCGGCGGAGGGAGGGGCGGGTGTGACGGCATGTGAAGGAGGGGTGGCCGGAGGGTGGTAGGGCGATGGCATTTGAGGGAGGGGTGACTGGATGGCGGTGACCGAGGGAGGTAGCGCGACGGCGGGGCACGACGGCGGGCCGCGATGGCGGGGCGCGACGGTGGGGCACCACGACGGCAATAGTGATTTTGAGGAAGAGAGCAACGATGGGGCGGGAAAAATCCCGCCCATTTATTTTCGAATTAGCGACCGCCTTTGGCAGTCGCTAATACATTCAGTAGCGACCGCCAATGGCGGTCGCCCGTACCCAGAGGCGCAGAAGCCAATTTTTGTAGTAGTGAACCCACACAGACCTTCCTGTCGTCAATTTTTTTTTCTTTGGTGGTGTCGCCCCTAATTGTCAAAGGGGTAGGCATGGCAGTTGGGCTGGGTAGGTGGTGGGTGGTCAAACCCCACCAAGCCTCCAGCGGAAGAAGACAGCAAGAGGGGGGGAGATGCAGCCTATAAAAGGGGATCTCCCCCAATGGTTCTAGCATCCCATCATCATCTCATCACATTCACGAGTTCTCCAGTTATTTGCGGTGTTTAGTGAGGTGAATTCCCCATTTATTCAAGAGATATTTTTACGATGCTTTTCTCCTTGTAATAGTGAGGGAGTGTGTACCCACTTTTACCCCATAACGATCCTTCTATTTGCTTGTGGTTTTTTACCCCTTCCATTTGGAGATTTTTCCACGTTACATTTGGTGTCTATTTATTTTTGCATTTTGCACTTTATTTTGTCTAGTAATTATCACTGCATCGGTGGACCAATCATTTACGGTCCCAACAAGTAGTATCAGAGGCAAGGTTTTGGCCCGATGTTGTTCACGTTTTTGGGTATTAATAATACTCGTGAATTTGAGTATGCTCTGTGATTGCAATTCTGGTTGATCTATCACATCAGAAAAATTTATTGAGATTATTAAATATACCGTTGTGAAACGGAGGAGGTTCTGGACTGATAGCGTGTCCAAATGGAGGTGAAATTCGAGACCGAAAAACTCAACGGGAATAATTTTTCGTTGTGGAAAATTAAGATGCGGATAGTGTTGTGGAAGGATAATTGCCTACTAGAAATTGGAGAAAATTCGGCGGGTGTGACAGATGAGAAATGGAACGATATAGACGGGAATGTTATTGCCAACATCCATTTCGCTTTGGCAGACGAGGTCCAATCGAGCATTGTGGATAAAAAAATGGCAAAAGAAATATGGGATACTCTGACGAAGTTATACGAGGCCAAGTCAATACACAATAAAAATTTTCAGAAGAAAAAATTGTACACTTTTCGAATGGTGGAGTCATCATCAGTGACTGACCACATCAACAACCTCAATACCATGTTCTCTAAGCTCACAACGTTGGGCTATAAAATTGTGGATACTGAACGTGCGAAGATTCTACTCTAGAGCTTGCCATATTCGTATGACCAACTCTTCATAAACCTCACCAACAATATCCTGACATATATTCTACTATTTAATGATGTTACAACCACGGTTCTTGAAGAAGAAAGTCTGTGCCAGAACAAGGAGGACATACAGAAAACTTCGCACCAAGAAAATGCTCTATCAATGGAGAGAGGAAGGATGATGAAGTGTGGTTCAAGTGGGAGCCAAAATTATGGGAGGTCCAAATCAAGGAGTAAGAAGAAGAATGTCACATGTTTCAATTGTGGAAAGAAGGGGCATGTCAAGAAGGATTGTTGGAACAAGAAGAGTAATGAAAAAAACACTCCAGAAAATGTGGCAAGTACTTCTGGAAAAGGAGATATACTAGTCAGTAAAGCGGCAAAGACTACTGGAAGCAGGAAGCATCTCAATGATGCATGGTTTATCAACTCAGGAGAAACATGACACATGACATCTCAACAGGAATGGTTTGACCAATATGAAACCATAACAGAAGGAATTGTGTACATAGGGAATGATCACACTTTGAAGATCGTTGGAGTCGGTACCATCAAATTGATGCTGCATGATGGCATAGTACAGACCGTCCAAGGAGTGCATCATGTGAAGGGCCTGAAGAATAACATATTGTCTTTGGGACAATTTTATGACATCGGATGCAAGACTAGTACCGAGAATGGAGTGATGAGAATTGTGAAGGGCGCGCTTGTGGTAATGAAGGAGGAGAAGATCTCAATGAACCTGTATTTGCTTATGGGTGAAACGTACAAGGAGATAGAGATAGTTGCTGCATCAACTACCTCGACAGAAGCGTTGACGGCGTTATGGAATCAGAAGCTTGGCCATATGTCAGAACGAGACCTGAAGATTCTTGCGGATCAAAATTTGTTACCTGGGCTGACAAAGGTATCCTTACCATTTCTTGAGCATTGTGTTTAAGAAAGAAACACAGGTTAAAGTTTGGGATGTCAACAACACGAAGCAAATAAATCTTAGAGTTGATCTATTCTAACATTTTTCAAGCACCAGTTATATCTTTGGGAGGATCAAGGTACATTGTATCATTCATTGATGATTATTCCAGGAGATGTTAGGTGTACCCAATCAAGAGGAAGGATAATATTTTTTAAGTCTTAAAAACATTCAAATCGTGGAGGGATCTTGACTCTGAAAAGAAGATCAAGTGTATAAGGACTGACAATAGAGGAGAATATAAAAGTGAGGAATTTGGTACTTTTTGTCAACATGAAGGAATCAAGAGACAGTTCAAGGTGGCGTACACTCCTCAGCAGAATGGAGTGGTAGAGCGGATGAACAAAACTCTATTGGATAGAACAAGGGAGATGTTGAAGACGACATAAATTTCCAAAACATTTTGGATAGAAGCAGTGAATACTGCATGTTATGTGATCAACCAATCTCCTTCAATGGCGATTGATCTGAAGACACCAATGGAGATGTGGACTTGTAAACCCACTGACTATTCTCGGTTACATACTTTTGGAAGTCCTATATATGCAATGTTTAATGACCAGGAAAGACCAAAATTGGATTCGAGATCCAAGAAATCTATCTTCTTGGGGTACACTGATGGTGTGAAGGGGTATCATTTGGGGGACCCCACTGACTGCAAATTTATCATCAGTAGAGATGTCATTTTTGCAGAAGGTAAGGTGAAAATGATAATTGATCAAGACACGGAAAAGGAGAATACATAAACTATAATAGTCGAAGTGGAGGAAAAATCCAAGGAAGAAACAGTTTCCTCTGAGGTGTTGCCAAAGCACGATGATCAAGTACCAGTTGAGTTTGGACCACGATGGTCAACTCGGGAGAAAAGAGCACCAGTATGGCACTCAGACTATGTCACTGAGTGCAATATTGCGTACTGCTTATTTACGGAGGATGGAGAGCCATATTCTTTTTTGGTGGCGACCCATAGTCCTAATGTATCCTCATGGATGGCAGCAATGTAGGAAGAACTTGAAGCCCTGCTGTAGAAAAAAACTTGGAATCTTATTCCATTACCTCATGGAAGGAAGGCTATCAGAAACAAATGGGTCTTTAAGATCAAATAGGATGGAAAGGACTAGGTGGAAATATATCGCGCACGTCTGGTGGTCAATGATTTTTCTCAGAAGGAAGGTATTGATTTCAATAAAATATTTTCTCATGTTGTTAGAGTGACAACTATTTGGATAGTTATGGCAATGTGTGCTACATACAACTTACATCTAGAGCAGTTGGATGTGAAGACTGTTTTTCTCTATAATGACCTTGATGAAGAAATCTATATTTTCCAACCAAAAGGTTTTTCAGAAAAAGGAAAAGATAACTTGGTTTTTAGGTTGAACAAGTCTCTATACAGTATCAAACAGGTGCCAAGGTGTTGGTACAAGAGATTTAATTTCTATATCATGAGCCTTGGATATAAAAGACTTCATTCAGATCCTTGTGCATATTTCAAGGGTTTGAATGGTAATGATTTCATCATTCTTCTATTGTATGTGGATGACATGTTGGTTACAGGCCCCAACAATGTTCAGATCTAGGAGTCGAAGGCACAATTGGCTAGGGAGTTTGATATGAAGGACTTGGGACCAACAAACAAGATTCTTGGGATGCAGATTTACTGAGACAAAAATAACGGGAAGATTTGACCATCATAGAAGAGTTACTTACATAGAGTCTTGAAACGCTTCAACATGAAAGACTGTAAGTCAATATCTACCCCTATTCCCATTAATTTCAAGTTATCCTCCATGATGAGTCCTAACAGTGAAGAAGAGAGGATGTAAATGTCTTGAGTACCGTATGAATCAGTAGTGGGTAGTCTAATATTCACTATGATTTGTACTAGACCAGACATTGCACATGTAGTGGGAGCAGTTAGTCAGTACATGGAGAATCTAGGATGAGAGCATTGGAGCATAGTGAAGAGGATCCTGAGATATATCAAGGAGACATCAGATGCTGCATTATTTTATGGAGGATCAGATTACACTATCAGAGGCTATGTTGATTCAGATTTTTCAGTTGATTCTGACCAGAGGAAATCCACTACTGGTTATGTGTTTACTCTTGTAGAGGGAGTTGTGAGATAGATTTCGAAGTAACTGTAAATTGAGGCTTTTATCCACGATGTAGGAAGAGTACATGGAAGCTACACAGGGTTGAAAAGATGCAATTTGGATGAAAAAGTTGTTGGAGGAGCTCAGGCATAGACAAGAGTAGATTCCATTGTTTTTTGATAGTCAGAGTGCCTTGTACATTACAAGGAATCCATATTTTCATTCCAGTACGAAGCACATTGGGGTACAATATCACTTTATCTGAGATGTAGTGGAGGCAGGAAGTGTGGATATGCAGACTATTCACACTAAAGAAAATCTGGCAGATTTTCTAACAAGTGAAATTAAATCTGATAAGTTCAGATGGTGCAGGTCCTCAAGCGGCCTTGCAGATACATGAGCAGCATGGTTTGGTAGATAGAAATGATTTGTGGAGATGTGACTGGTTCACAATCAAATCTCCAAGTGGGAGATGTGTCGACCATTTTTTTCTTTGTGGTACCGCCCCTAATTGTCAAAGGGGGAAGGAATGGCAGGTGGGCTGGGTAAGTAGTGGGTGGCCAAACCCCACCAAGCCTCCAGTGGGAGAAGGCAGTATGAGGGGGTAAGATTTAGCATTTAAAAGAGGATCTCCCCCGATGGTTTTAACATCCCATCACCATCTCATCACATTCATAAGTTCTCCAATTATTTGTGGTGTTTAGGTTTCCCCATTTACTCAAGAGATATTTTTACGAGGGTTTTCTCCTTGTAATAGTGAGGGAGTGTGTACCCACTTTTACCCCATAGTGATCCTTCTATTTTCCTGTAGTTTTTTACCCCTTCCATTTGGGGGTTTTTCCACCTTACATTTGGTGTCTATTTATTTCTGCATTTTTTACTTTATTTTATCTAGTAATTATTGCTGCATTGATGGGACAATCATTTATGGTCCCAACACTGCCCTCAAAGCTCTCCGACCATGCCACCCAATAGGAGTACCTCACCGAGAAGGCCCAATAGGGGAAGGGGCCAGACACCACGGCATCAACCGAGGTGTCTCATGCCGATCTAGCTTTGATACTCATGACCCCACTTAGGATCATCACCTCACCACCACCTACCCCAACCCATAATCCCACCACCATGACTCCACCCTCCGTAGCTAATCCACCAACCCCTACTGTCATCACTTCCACTGACCCAGTTGGACAACAACCACCACCACCTAAACATGAGTGAATGTTAGAAGAGATTTTTGATTTATACATATTATTCTAAGTTGGATATTTTCTCATTTTGGTTTTAGAATTTTCTATTAGGACTGGATGTTTTTCTTTTGTAGTCTGTGTATCCCATCATTTTGTACTACTACACTTATCTATATATGGGGAGTGATTTTACTCACTTTTTATTGGATTAATATTAATATATTTGAATTTAATAATAACCATGTCTATCTCTTCTGTTGTGTCTATGGTTGTTGATGGACCTGTAAAACCATTTTTCCTGGTTCAACAAGTGACTCAGCGCATGGACAAGATTGAACGTCAACTTCAGGAACTCTCACTAGAGATTCATGCATAAAAACCACCACCACGAGATACAATACCCTTCTTTCCACATCTGATCCATGATTTCAATTCTCTTTAAGTAATCAATCTTATCAAGAGACCCCACAAGCTGTAGGAAACTACAACAAGTGTCTATAGATGCCCGAGGAGACACTGAGCTAATGGACATCATTATCTTATATTTTGGTCCATCCATATGACTAACGAAGAATTTTTTTTATCACTTTATGGGATGAAACCCATATTTTATTTGTTTTCTCATCTTAGTCTTCATGATGATTGTATTTATGGATTATTTTTCTTTTTTTATCATTCGTAACTTTTAAATTCAATGTATAAACCTTCTTTAATTTAAATAAAATTGGTTCCCCTTGATTATCATACTACGTACCTGCCTATAATTATTCTCAAAATTTTTTTAATCATATGGGATAATGTTTAATCTAGTGAAGGATTTTTATTTTTTTACTAATTTTTTCAGGTAGCCCAAATTAAAAATCAAGATAGCCAAGTTCTTCACAGCCTTCCACTACATACTGGGAGTTCTCGATTCCCTTAGTCTTCATTTGTTAAATTTATATTTCATTTATCTATGTGTTATTTTCATAAAACTTCCACAATAATTTCATAAAGAGTGTAGAAACTGTGTCCTTATAAGTTTGTAGGAATTTTTCGTTAGTTTCACCTTCGATATACTTGAATTTTTTCCTTCTTGCATTTGTATAGAAGACATTTTTTAAATTGGAAGCATGATTTAAACCTAAAAATCATTTTATCCATTTAAATAAATGAAAATTTTATATTGGAAATTGTTTGAAATCTATGGATTATATCTTCTTAGATTTTTAGAATGATTATTAAGCTTAGTGATTTAATTCAAATTAGACATTTTTGAAATTATGGTTAATTGACTTACTACTTGGTTTCATACCCTTACTGGTTTCCATTTTCTATATTTATTCTCATACCTAAGAGGATTCTGAGCCTACAATTACATATTATTTTAAGAGCATATTTTTTGAGTGACACCTGGGACATGTAAACTTATCAGAACTTGCATTGAGAACATATTGAGGATATGACATAAAAAATACAATTTTAAAATGATTGAGTTAGTCCTTATTGATCTACATATTCTTGAGACCCTCCTTATATCATTCCATCAATAAGACCATAGTTTCCATGATTTAACTTTTAGGATGAAGTTATTTCATGTTGATTATCCATTCCTTCCCTGCTCTTTGTATAATGCATGACTTTACATTATACAAGAATGGAGAAATATTTCAGTCAACACAGGATGATTCTCCTATGGAGATGTATTTTGTTGTTCATTATACCTTTTGATTGTGACCATGTATACTTTATAGCCTTTCAATTATATAATGTTGTTTTGAAAAATACAAAAGAAAAAGAAAAAATTGACATATGTTGTGTATTAGGAAGGTCAAAAATCACAATTTCAAAACCGATGAATCCATTGAAGGAACATATGTGGTTAGGGGATGAATGTTAGATCTGGACTAGTCATTACTTTTAATAAATAAAAATACAAAATAAAAATAAAGGAATAGGATACCCTTGTTTCACTTACTTGATATATACATGGATCCAACTTGAGATACTAGGAGCATGAACATTATTAGTTATGAGGGAGTCATTTTATTATACCGATCACAACATTCATGAATTATAATTTAGATAATTCTCTCATTTTTGATCTTTTTTTCACTATTTACTTACATACCCAAAGCCTCAGATTCATTAGAACCTAAGTGATGAAGCCCTCATGATTGATTTTTTATTTTTCTTTACAAAGTGGAGATGATAGAACCAATGCAATCCTATGCTTAGGAGCATGTACTCTGGGTATGAGAATAACTCCAGTTTCATTTCACCCTGAGTGAAAAGAGAAAATTCATTGTGAGGTAAATTACACATGGGTATAAAATTCAAGGAATATTTAAGAGATTGTAATTTAAAGATTAATAATTTCTCAAGGAATTGAACTATAAGGTATGAATAATTTTCTATATATGAATGATTCTGGAGAAATATGTTTTCCACTTACACTTTGTTTTAGTTACATTTATATAAAGAGTATTTCCTGTTTTAAAAATTGTTTACCTTATTGAGATCCCTATTGAGATCTTTTTTCTCAAGGGAAATCAATTATTCAAGTGTTGGGGAGTTTGATAAGTTGAAATCATATATACTTTTTGTTTTCATTTAGTTAAGGATTTTCAATGAATTCAATGATAATGCACTTAGTATGAGTTGATTTTTTACAGAATGAGGCTTCTGAAGTTTAAAAAGAGAAAATGCAGAAAAGGAGAAAATTTTCCTATTACACATTGTGAAACAAAATTACATGAAATGTAGTAGAGTTTCACAGTATGTTATAGGTCATGAATAATATCTTGATAGAAGTTGTGAAACTATAAGCGGAGAATCCTTTAAATGATGTGAGTTGTAGATACATGTCGTGAACTGTTTGAATGAAATTCCTGCTCTGAAGATAATGCATTAAGGAAGATACAAGTCATGAGTCCTGGATATACATAGTGAAAGGGGTAAAATATCCAAATCATAGGATGATATATACTCGAGATACACATGGATTCAAAATCTGAAGAGGAAATCACATATCGACATTACATGATCTGGATCCCCATTACACATTGTGTGAGATTTCTCTTATATATAAAACAGTAGGGCATCGGATTTCAGAGGTTCCAGAACATACATCTTTTGTTATTTCATTCCTCTCTCATTCTCTTCTATTACATCTACACTAAAATAAAAAATTCCCAGTCTCTTATTTTTTTTTTATTTAATACAATTATCATGAGTTGTTTTTGACATCTTGTTCACTCATTTTTATATTATCACCTTTTTAATCATTTTTCTGAGAACTGATCATCAATGAAAGTTTATTTCACTCATTTCCATTCTAATTTCAACTATGTAATTAATTTAATTGTGTGATTTTAGATCTATATTTCTAATATTGGGTTACATGTTCGTCAATTTTTTTAGTTTGATTCATTTCATGTTCAGAAATTATTTAATCTCATCTTTTACTAGAAAGTTAATTATGATTACAATTCCACATTTATCTACATTCAATACTACCATGAGTGGATAAACCACCTTGGGTAGGGATCGAAAATAGGGGTATTTGAACTCAATAAATCTTTAATTCTCAACTTGGTAACCTTAAGGGTTAGTAACTGGGATAAATAATATTTTTCAATCAAATTAATTCAAACATCCATGACCATGTGACATTCTAATGAAGGACCATATTCTTATTGGAGTAGATTAGGCTATGACTAATAGCCTAAAAAACTTTTGTCCTTAGAAGATAAGATTAATGAATCTAGCTTGTCACTATCTCAAGATAAAGGAATAGTTACCTTTTAGGTAGAAGTAGTTGATTTGACCATAGTCATCTAGTGACCATTGTTTGATTCATAGCCTAAAATATAGGATTCAACTATGTTATAATTAAGATAATCTTTTCTACAAAACCTCTAAATTGATCCCAATCCCTTTATTTATTCTTTAATTCGAACCTCAATATGTAGAAATAGTTTTCCCAAAAGGAATCAACTATTGGGAACTCCTACACAAAAGACTTCCAATCCAAAGTTTACCATTTCCATCCTAACTCCCCATGGGATCAACCTTAGACTACCCATATACTATGTCTCGGTAGCAAGTGATGTTTGGGAAATAGTCAAATCTATTCTGACCATAGCCCACACAAATTGAACTACACAATCATGAATGTCATGTATTCTATATTTTGATTCTCATTTGTATTTTATTTCAAATCATATTTGAAAATTTCATAATTCATTATTATTTTTGACTCATATGAATTTTTATTTAATCTATTCCTGATTTATTTTGGTTATTTATTTTAAACCAAATACTTAATTAGTATAGAAGTCCAATGTATAAATGTACCATACTAGATTCATGGTAGTTTCCTATAAAATATAATTATTATAATTTGAAGGTAAAATCATTCCCACTTGATACTTGTTTTGATTCCCTGACACTCGTTTTTAGCCCATGGTGATTGAGAATACACTTAGAGACATGGGTTAGATCATCTTAGGTATTGGTTCAGTATTAACATGATCTAGTTTTTT
The DNA here is from genome assembly GCA_963277665.1 of Viscum album. NCBI lineage: Eukaryota > Viridiplantae > Streptophyta > Magnoliopsida > Santalales > Viscaceae > Viscum > Viscum album. Next base: position 1,646,606,362 of record OY728159.1, read on the forward strand.
ACCTTTAAAATCCTCCAAAATTTTATATTTCTTATCATATGGGATAAAAACAAAAAATTATGTATCCACGTGTTGTTGTTATTTCATTAATTAGTTAAACAATTATACAAAATTTCATTATCCTTATTTATATTTTCCTTTCATGAGATGTCATGTTGTGATGACACAAGTGTGGGTCACTTGTCATTATTTTTTTCACAACTATTGATTCAATATTCTACCTCTATTTCTAAAGGACATTGATAAATTACAAGATCCACGCACCTGAATATGGTTTTAATAACATTATTATTTATATAATCACTTTTATACTGACATAAGAGTCCCAAATATAAACCTCGATAATTACAAAAATCAAGTCTATTATATTCCCAAGTCCATTTTAGTGTTAGAGTTTTATAGAACCGGGGTAAACACTTTATAACAAAAAACCCATGTCTTCCTCATCAAATGGAATTTTTTCTCATTATTCCAAGAACTTCTTATTTCATAATAGGTATTCGACATATCCCATAAATTTATTATAAGATGATACCCTTATAACTATATGTTAAATACTATCATCATTCATAGCTTAGGGAAATTCAAATATAATAAGAGTGAGTATAAAAAGTCAATAAAGGAAAACATGGTAGATACCAATAGATGATCATAAGTGATCATAAGATAAGATTAATGGTGCGAGAACATCATCACATAATACTTTATCACACCTAACAATTTATAAACCAGTAAACATAATTCGAGGAATAATGGTATGAAATAAAAAAAGAGATGTTTCATAAGAGAGAATAATTATCAAAAATCAATCATAAGCCAGGAGAGTATTACATAATATTAAGAAATAATCTTTTGGGAAACACATAGGCAGAGAAAATAATTTACTTAGTTAAGGTTCACTAACAAAAATATCATATTAAATTTCAGAGACTCTAACAGTGGATTGGGTTTACTCCACATTTAGATAAACATAGTGGTAAAAGATTCATATTGGATATATTTCACTCCTATATCCATAGATATTTGTGTCATAAGATAATAAAATAATTAATCATTTCAACATATCTTAATTAACCCATGCAAAGGAAACAAGTTTATAAAAGATTTTTTCATCATGGAAACATAATCCATATCAAGAAATAATGTGAATGGTATCATTGAAGTATACCCCTAGTGAATTATAAGATTCATGAGAGGATTTTGACATATATTAAAAATAATTTTCTAAATTCATTTGAAATCAAGATAAAACATCCTCTTATTTTTGTAAATTTTTAAAAATAATAAATAGTACTAGAAAATTAGAAATGTTATTTTATTTTAAAAAACATATAAAATTATAATGGAAGACTAAAAAAATAACAGTCAGAATGTAGATAAAATATGTTCACTCGGTAAACATTGAAAAAATATTCTTTTCACACATGTCAAAAAAGTAAAATATAAACAATCAAGAAAAACATTATAATGATTCATATTTAAACTATTATAAGTAAATTCTAATATGGTTGAAAATGAATTCACTTAATTATTGGATAATAAAAAATAATATTCTTGAAACATTTTAATGAATATGAAAGTGGATGAAAAATTTTCTCAACCTTAAAGAAGAAATATGGTCTTCATTCCCTAAAAATATTCTTTCAGTGTTTATGAGTAAAAAAGAGGGTGAAGATTAAAATAATTCTTAAAAAATAAAAGAATAAACTTAGGAAAAAATAATACATGGGTTTAAGAGTTATAGAGAGCATAAAGTTTCCCCAATATATATTCAAACATGAACAATCCTGATAAAAATGAGTTTGCAACATAAACACTTACCTCAAGCCTCGACTTGATTTTTATTAACTTTAACATCATGTATAGAAAATTTATATTTATTATAAATCTACACCAAAACCACAGTCATATTTTTCATAAAATATATCATTCCATTATAATTTATTATTTCCCACTTAATAATAATACATAGTTAAAGTCAATGTTTTTCTGTTAACTATTCAGTTTTTCATGCATGTTTTGATTAAATGGTTTTATCTGAAGATCTTTGATGATGGTTTTATTATTTGAATAATTTTCATAAATTTTTCAAGCATGAGTTTTAAATAGTTATTTTTTTATCATCAATTTATTGAACATATTTTAATGGTTCGCACGAAACACTTAAAAATTCCCTTTTTGATGATTATTGAATTAAAAAAATAATAGAATTTATAGGTAAATATAATTTATAATATTATCATTATGATATTTTAAACATAATAAATTAATCATTATTATATAATATCACCTATACATAATATTCCTTAATCATTTTTGGTTAAAACATTATAATAATGTTCATATATTTGGTAAAACTGGCCAAATCAAGAAAAAAATATATTAATGGAATGAATACAACATTTTACTATATAATGATAATATATAATTCAATGAAGATTATTAAAGTTATTAATATCATATTTATCCATTAATTTCATCCTTATGTAAATACATGTTAGATGGTAATGAAATATAATATTTGGCATACATAGAGGCAATAGTCTAAATGTATGCATGATCGACGTTTTTATTTTCTAATGGATAATAGAGTAAGAATTTAGATTGTGTATTATATTTTAAAAATCATAATTATGGCATAAATATCATATATAACCATTAAATATGTACTTATAACCATCCATGTGAGGTGGTGATAAAAAATTAAATATATTACTTCATGGAGGAAATATTCTACAAGCACATATGACTGGCATATTCATTTTCCATTTGATGGAAATGATGTAGAAAATATTTTTTCCATAAAAATTATACCATTTCATAATATTTAAGATACTGATGTTATTATATTAGGTTGGTTAGAATTGATTTAATATAGGTATAAAAATAAATAATCTTGAAATGTTTCTATTAAATAATATACCGCCTCCTTAGATATCTTAATTTGGCTTGCACCTTAATCCTCATAGGATTAGAAAAATGGTTAGACCATAACCTCTAATACAAAGGGAGATTGTTTTGGTAGTGATTTGTGTAGTTTTTTTTATGAAAACTCTTGTCTTTAATACACTTTATTTCATGATTTATTACATAAGAGAACACTTAGTACAACCCAGAAGATCAAGAATCCTAATGTCATTGATAAATTAGGTACATAGAACATAAACATGATACATTAACACAACAACATTATTGAAAACATAATTAACATTATTCTAAAATTCAATATCTTTTAAAACTGGTTGGGATAACCTGGGTACATACATATGAAAGGGATGAGGTATATAGCCCAGTGATGGAATAAAAAAATCACAACATGATGAAAAGTATTACATGTATGTAGGTAAGAATTATAATGGGACATAAAAGGGTAAATAATCATAAAAATTAAAATATAAGAATGATATACTATGATAATATAAAAGTAATATAGGAATCTGGAAACAACGTTAAGCATGACATTAGAATCATATGTCAAGTCTAACCATAAAGAAATCATAACATGATGGAAAAAGAACCATAATTAATTAGGTTTACTCACTAATTCCATACATGAAATATAATGATATTAAAACACTACATAATTCATGTGAGTGCTATGTAATTTTGGGTGCACTTGTCGCTTTCATATCATGTACAAACAGAAAATTTACATATAGATAATTTAAAATAGGATCATATTTAATAACATTTTATTGCATAACTAAGGAGTTTTTAATATACATGTAAGTAATAAATCAAATAATGATAGGATTTTCTAGGTTAATACCCTTGAGTGTAAAAGGCAATAACATTCACAATATAAAGGTTTAGTAGGGAAATTAGTAGGATAATTTTTATGGCATAATGAGGGTACATATATAATCTTGGGAAGGAGTAATGTGAGTAAAAAGGGTTTCTAATCAATAGGATATAATAAAAGAAGTAATAGGGATGTTTCAAAACATATCACATCAATAGGAACTGGATGAAATAATTCATTACATACAGAAAGTACTTAAATAAAGATGAGAATGAGAGGGTTCCTTATTTTTGGCATGGTAACAGATTGGGTAATGATCATAATGAGAGTGTATAAATGATATACAATTAAAATAACATAAATTTTAAGTTAAATTTATTTTTATAAATTCATGACAACATAATGAATTAAGATTAAAACGGAAAATTAAAAAGAAGGTGCTTGAATGAAAAAGAAGAGAGAAGTATCCCTTACCTTGTGATGGTGCTTCCAAAAGCATGGGGAGATTATTGATATAATGGGAGAATGTTTTGAGGGATATAGAGAGGAAATATTTGAGTATGGGCTTGCTCTAAGGTTTTTTTTAGTGAAGTTCAATTGGAGTTTGGGTGGGTTTATATAGGATAAGAGAGGGGAGTTATTTATTATTTTCCAAACATCGGTTTTGGACACTGTACAATAATGTATTAGGAACAATAAACCTTTAAATAGGTTCTACCAATGGTATCTACCAAATAGGAGTGAATTTAATTATTTTATAATACCATCAACATAGAACCTTAAAATAATACCCTTAGTGATGTGGAAGTGAGTCATATTTATAAATAATTTACTTTAAAAACTTATAATATAATATATGTTTTAGAGGATTCATAAAGGCTTTATAAAATTAACCAGACAACCTAAAAACAAATTATTTTAAATTGAAACATATATCTTGTCTTATATACCAATTACGACACATATTAATTCACTTTTCTGTCATTATGATGTCATAATACACACCATATATTTATACTATATAAAATATTTACCAGAAAATTATACAATCATAGAAAATTTTGAAAAATTAACCATTTGATAATTTCTATGTTATGATTCCAAAAATAATATTTATTTTAACCAATATAATTATATAACCATTATAAATTTTACTTTTAAATTAATATCCCATTTATTGTAAAATGCTGGTCTTTTAAATAATGGGTTTCTAAACATTATAAAAATTACATTTTTACATCATAAAATTATATTATAATTTCTATTTAATATATAATATTAAATAATAATATTTTATTAAAATATAATTTATTTCAAAATTCATTAATTAATCAAAATGAATTTCTAAATTGAAATTGCATATTACCTAAAAATACAATTCGAGTTTTTTCATATTAAAATATAATTTTTTTTTCAAAATCATTACATAATAACTTATAATGTAAAAAATAAGGAATAAATATAATCATTATTGAAATTAATTTATACATATTCATACTAATATAGATCAAATACCTGACCTTTATTACATCGTGAAGGATATAAAGGTAAAATGTGCAATGGTAAGATTTTTATGGGGTGGTTCGACAAACATGGTTTTGGTCTTGATCTAGATGAGTTTAAACTTATCATATAAATTATTTCAATTATTCTTTAGTTTTTGAGTCTTGTATTATTCTTGGTCAAGGTAAAATCATAGATATGTTATCTTCCTTGTAATATCTGATAAATGCGATTTATAGGGTATGATCCTAAATGTCGAGGTCATCGCTTCTTTTGTCTATGTTAATAAGAATTTATCATAGCACCTAATATATACTAATAATATGTTCAATATTAAATGAAAATATTATCAATGATCATGATTATTAGAGGTATTTTAAATCATACATTATATAACCAAAGAAGGTCATGTGTTTTTTATAACCACAATAAATAATATGGCATTTAATTCAATCACAAATGGAATTTCAATTATAATTTTTTTTATCGTTACATTATATGCCCTTATGAAATTTCACCATAAAAATTTTTATTTCATATATTAAAAAAGATGAGGAAACTTCTATTTCATCCCATATTTTAGTTCTCATGTTTCTTTCCCAAACATGTAGTTCTTCCACAACACTTTGACCAAGTGAGTTGTCTTATCTTGTAGAACATTGTATCTATAATCTAATATCTTCATCAGTTCCTCCTCATATGAAATATAATTCTTCAATGGTATGACCTCTGTATTCAGTACATTTTAGGGATCTTGTGTTTACTTCATCAATATAGATACACAGAACACATCATATACATGCTATAGGTTAGGTGTGAAATCTTGTTGATAGGACAACTCTCTGATGTGATCATAAATCTCAAAGGGTCTGATATATCTAGGAAAAATATTTCACTTCTTCCTAAACCTCATGAATCTATTCCATGGAAATATAATAAGAAACAGATTTTCACCAACCTCAAACTATAGGTCTCATCAACACTTTTCTACATAGATTTTATATTTACTTTATATGTATTTCATGTTATGCTGAATGGTTTGAACATTTTCTTCATCTCTTGGATAATATTAGCTCCTATAAAATTCCTCTCTCCGACTTCATACTAGCATGTTAGATTCTTCCACCTCTTCCAATTCAGATCCTCATAATGAGCCACTTGAATTCTATAAGAGAAACTATTGATATACGAGAAATCCTATAGGGGAAGGTGTTAATCCCAACATCCTTGGATATCAATTAAATATGACCTTATCATATCTTCTTGAGTTTGAATAGTCCTTTCAGACAATCCTTCCATCTGAGGGTGATATAATCTGATGAAGCTAAATTCTATATTCAACCCTTAATGAATGATTCTCAAAAACCTCAAGTTAAACCTTGGATCTAGGTTAGATACATTGGATTGTGTCACTCCATTTAGCCTTACCACTAACTTTATATATATTATTGAGTTATTCAAAAGAAAAATCATCCTTTATATCAATAAAATGTGCCGAATTGGTAAGGTGATCAACTATCACCCATATTATGTTATTTCCTTCAAGTGTCTAAGATATTCCTATGATGAAATACAAGGTTATGGTTTTCCATTTCCATACTGGTAATTTAAATGGTTGCATCATAACCTTAGATTTTTTTCATTCCTCTTTGTCATTATAGAATACCAAGCATTGAGATACATTCTTCATAGTGACTCTCTTCTTGTTTTCCCACCATAATTTTTTCTTCAAATCTCTATACATGTTTATTATTCATAGATGAATATACATAAATAAGATACTCAAATCATCTTGATGTTCCCTATTATGTTCTAGGTTTGATGAGACACATATACTGGTTTGAAACCTTACAAATCCATCTTTAGAAAAGTTGAACTCTGAAATATTTGTTACCTACTTTTAGAGAAACTCATCAACTTTCAATACCTCATTCATTCTCTCAAGAATTACTCATTGAGAAGTTATTTGAGAATGTTCATATTAATATAATTTTATTATTCCCATATCTATCATTTTCATGTTCAAGAATATTAGACCCCTAACTATCCTCATCATGGATATAGTTGCAGGATCCTTTCTACTTAAAGCATCCACCACTTTTTCAATCTCCTATGATGATAATAAATTGAACATTGGTAATCCTAAATCATATAAAATTAACAATGTTGGAACATATTAATAATTTATTTGTAAATATATATACCTTTTTATTTTATGATATTTATATATATCACAACTCTCCTTATAGAGATAATGTCACCAAACCATTAATGTAAAGATCACGATAGTCAATTCTAGAACATGAGTTTAGTAGTTCTTATCAGGTTTATGTAGTTAGTGGGTGGAATATTATATCAATTTTTCACTTTTGTTTTTAAACAACCCAATACCTTTTTGGATTAATCACTATAAATCATGAGTCCATACCCAATGGTTGGTAATTTGATCAAATGTGCTATGATTAGCCTCTTATTTAGGTATTTAAAACATTTATAAAATTCATCATTCCAAACAAACATAAATCCATTCTAAGTTATATTTTTTAACTGTATTTAGAATTGTGAGAAGATACTCACAAATCAATGATAATGCCCAGATAATCAAAGGAAACCAATGATATTCATCAATGATATTAGTATGGTCTATCCTTTAGTTGTTTTTATTTTTGATGTATCCACAAATATCCCTTTTCTAGTGATTAAATAACAAATTAATGTTACATTATCTAACTAAAAATCACATTTATAATAATTATCATACATATTTTCATTCCACAAGTTCCTCATTACAATATTATAATTCTCCTCATGTTCTTTATTTTTTTTTGGAGTAGATAAACATATCATCAATAAATAAAACCACATATTTATCATGGTAATACCTAAAATCTCTATTCATTAAATTGATGAATATTACTAGAGAATTAGTGAGTCTAAATGGAATCACTATGAACTCATATTTTTAGTACATAATAAGAAAATAAGTCTTGGGTATTTCCTTCTTTTTCACCTTTACATGATAATATCCCTACTAAATATCTATCATAGAGAAATACCGAGATCCATATAGTCGGTGGAAAAAGTCATCAATACATGGAAGAGGGTAATTGTTCTTTATCATGATCTTTTTTAGCTCCCGATAATCAATGTAGAGGAACATTAAACCATCCTTATTATTGAAAAAGAAGACTGGTGCATCCCACAGTGAATCACTTAGGTATATAAACCCTTTTCTATATTCTCCTGTAGCTATATCTTCATCTCCTCAAGTTAAACAATGATCATTCTCTATGGAGTCTTGCATATTGAAAAATACTTACGTATAATATCGATTGAAAATTAAGCCTCTTGTCTAGGAGAAAGAACAAAAAAGTATTTACTAAACACTTTAGTGTATTTCCTCACAGGTGGAATGCCTTCAAGGATGATATTTTCTTTAATCTCAATCATTTAGCCTAGATATTCTTATATAAAAGTCAATAATATCCATAATTGAGATATTTTTACCAAATAAAATTAATCCTCCTCCTTACACTTATACAAAATCTGATGAATATTCATGAAATAGAGGGTGATTTACTTTTTTTGTAAGTTATGTTTTCTTTATATAAGTAAATCTAATCCATACCCATAATTTCAACAAATTTTGCTAAAGTAGGTATTATAAGGTTTGTTGGAAATTTTAGACCACAAATTTTGATAGGGGAGGAGTTATATATATGGGATTAAAAAATTTCTCCATTTACTATTTTCAATGATATATCTAATTCCATAAATTGTGGTGGTGTTTCAATAGTTCTACTAATCCAAGGAGATACAAAATAATAAATATAACAATGGACCATAAGCCTACTTTTCAATATTTGATTCTAAATCAAACCAATTACTTCATCCAAAATTATAATATAGATGATAATTTCCAAACTATTAAATACATAAATAGAAAATAATGAAGATTAAAAGGATAACTCAAAAATAACATATATTCCTTAACCTATGAATTTCTAGGCTCCAATCTATGTTATCAATGAACTATTTTCTAATATAATATATTCTTGTCATTTTTTCCCATAAAAATGGGTCATAAAGAGATTTTTTATTTAACAAATCATATCCTTAGGGAGTTCTTAACTAGGTGTCTGGAATGGACCACTATTTTGTTCCACTTCCCAATCGAGTCTAGCTCAATACAATGTTTTTGGGGTTGCTAAATCAAGTTACATATGTGCCAGAGCCAAATCAACTTGTAGTATATATAAAGAGATGTATTTTATTGAAAACCAATTAATATATACATTACTAATATTTAGGGTTGTTTTCATATGTTTAGTATTATAATTAATTATTTTTTAGATTTATCTTATCCTATTCCCAAAAATTAGTAGAATTTATATTGATATTAACTATGACAACCCTTGCCTTTAATACAACTTATTTTAGGATTTTTTAAATAAGAGAACACTTAGTACAAAAAAAATATTGACGAGTCGAGTGTTATTGAGAAATTAGGTATATGGAACATCAACATGATACATGGATACAATAACATTATTGAATAATTCATCAAAGTTATTAAATAATTCCATAGCTTTTAAAATTACTCAAGATAACCTAGTAACATACATAATAAAGGGGTTAGATATATAGCCCAATATGGGAATAAACATATAATAAATTGATGAAATAATTACATGTTAGTCAATATGAAATTAAATGGTACATAAAAGGGGCGATAATCATAAACCTGAACCTCAAAGCATGATATAAAATGATAGTATAAAGGAAACATGAGAATGTGGAAACAACATTAAACATGACATCATAAACAGTGGTCAATGTGAAAACCCAAGATATAATAAAATGGTGGAAAAGTACTATAATTTCTTTTATTCTCCAAAATCACATACATTATATCTCATGATAAAAGAACATTACCTAATGATTTGTAGGTATATAATATTTATACCACACCTATCACTTTCATATAACATACATGTATAACCGTACAACATATATCAGTCATCATAGGGTCATATTTTATTAAATTTAATTCCATGATTAAGGAGTGTGGATTAAATACATTAAATCCAAAAAATAAAATAAGGTTAGTTAAATCTAGGTTAATACCTTTGAGTGTAAATGGTGATAGTATTCACAATATAATGGTTTAGAGTGGAAAAATCATGGGATAATTTCTACGGTATAAAGGGGCTATAGAATTAATCATGGGAGTGATTAATTATAGTGGAAGGGGTATCTCATAACTAGTAAATCATAAGGTTAGTAATATGGATATGTAAAATATTATCCCATAAATAGTAATCAGATGAAGAAAGCATTACATAATTAATGTTATTGATTAAACAAGAGAATGAGAGGATCCCCTACATTCCTCTTGGTAACGGCTTAGGTAAATGACATAATGAGATGGAATAAATGACATATCATTAAAATAAAATAAATTTTATATTAAATTGGGTTTTTATAATTTCATTACAATATATCCAATTGAAATTAAAAAGAATAATTATAAGTAATGTGTTTTAATGGAAAATAATAGAGAAAGATCCCTTACATTGAGAGGGTATTTCCAAAAGCATGGGAGGAACCTCTTGAGAGTTTGAGGAAACCTTGAGAGGGATATAGAAATTAAATTGAAAATTATATTCATTATTCAAGGTTATTTAATGGATATTAATGGGATATTCTGTGGTTTTATATTGGAAAAGAGAGGGAAGTTCTTTATTATTTTCCAAACATTTGTTTTGCACTCTATAAAAAAGGTAATAAATAATACAAAAAATCCCATGTTTTTTTCCTTTTTATTCTTACAAAAAGGATTGATCTTAATTATTTTATAATTCCATGAATCTATAACATTAAAATAATACACATTTTGATGTGGAAGTGAGTATTATTTACAAAGAATTGATTTTAAAACATTAAACTATGAAATATGTTTTGGAGGATTCACAAACCATTTATAAGATAAATAAAATACCCTAAGAATCAATTTTTTATAAAATTTAAATATATATTTTTTAATTTATACTATTTATAGAACATTATTACATCACTTTTGGGTCATTATTATGTCACAAGACACACCATATATTCATACTACATTTAATTTTTACCTAAAAATTCGACGGTCTCAGAAATTTATGAAAAATTCAACATTGGATAATTTTTACATGATGATTCAAAAAATAAATTTCATTTTATTAAAATAATTCTTTAAAATTGATAAATAATACTTTCAAATTAGAATCCAAATTTATTAAAAAATAATTTTTTTTAAATAACACTTATATAACATTTATAAAAATTAAATTTTCACTTAACAAAATAATATTAACTTTTATATTTAATATATAATATTTAATAATAATATTTTATTAAAATATAATTTATTTCTAAAATTTAATAATTCCTTAAAAGGAATGTCTTAGTTGAAATTAAATTTCACCTAAAAATACAATTTGATTTCTGTCGTATTAATATTTTTTTATCAAACTCATTACTTAATAATTTATAAAGTAAAAAAAATAAAAAATAAAAATAATAATTAGTGAATATAAGATATAAATATTTGTTCTATTACGATCTAGATACATATTCGTTTATTACACTAGAAAATACCTAATGGTATGGAACACATTGTTGGGATTTTTGAGGGTTGGTTTGACAAACATCGGTTGGGTCATGATATCGATGAGCTTGATCTTCTCCCATAAATAGTTTTTCATTTTATTTATTTGTTGAATCTAATCTAGGTATTATTTAATGGAAAATCATAGAGATGTTATCTCCCTTAGAAGCTATGATAAATGGGCTTCATAGGGTATGATACTACTGGTGGTGGCCATCACTACTTTGGTATTTGTCAATAGGACTTTATCATAACTTATAAAATATACAAATCATATGTTCACAATTCAAAGGTCTTTTAAATCCAATAGGATATAACCAATGAAGTGAAAATGTTTTCTATAACCACATTACATAATAGGTCTTTTAATTCAATCACAATGGGATTTTCATTTATAAAAGTTAGGGTTGTTAAATTGGTAAATCTTGTATAAAAATGTTTTTGAAGTATTGAGGAGATTAGGTGCCCATTTGAAAGTGAGGGGAGTGATACCATGGAAAATATTAAGAAATATAAAATATAATAAATATTTTTATATTAGAATGTTTCACATAATTAAATAAAAACATTACTTAGATTTAAAAATTTTGAAACATAGATTCCTAAGTTCAAAATTATATTTTTAAATGAACTATATAACATTTTAATATTTATTTGGTCTATAAAAATGTTTCTAAAACTTTTATTTCATCATTATATCTTGATAATATCATAAAAATGACAGTATTTGTAATATCAATATTTTTTACTCTTCATCAAAAAATAAAACTTTCAATGAAATACAAAAAAAAATTCTAAGTATAATCAATAAATAATAAATAAAAACCGAAGTTCATTTAATCAAATTAAAATCCAAAAAATAAATCAATTTATCTTTTAAATTAATATACAAAACTATGTAGAAAAAAAATTTATAAAAAAATAACCCTTTTTAACATAAATTTTTCTTAAACTTATTTATTATTTACCAAATAGTGTTAATTAATTTATTTTTTAACACCCATATATTTTATAATATCAAACTATGTTCAATAGAATATTGGACACACAACACTAAGATTAAATGACTCATGAAATATATAATCCTTAAAACCTAACCGTTAAATTTCTAGGTAAGCATAATATTAACTAATAATTAATATATATATATATATATATATATATATATATATACATGTATATATTCCATAAAAATATAAAATTTTGATAAAATTTTAGAAAATAATAATTAATTTTAAGTAAAGTAATTTTATTCTTAAAAAATATTTCTTCAATTTTTTTATTTATTTTCCAGAAAAAGTATTATAAATAATTTTTGGTACATTTAGAAATTTTTATGATAAAATGAAATTTACTTTTGAAAAATTAATATCAAAACTTTCTTTGAATTAAATTTATGAGTTTTTCAAAAAGTATTGGTTTTTCAATGAATAGTGAAAAATACTAATTTTAGTAACAATGTCATTAATTTTCAATAAATTATGAAATTAAAATGTTACATTATGTTTTAAATATTATTTAATATAATATAAGTATTATTTATTTATATTTAATAAAATTATAATTTTTTAATCAACTTCATATATTATTTTAGTATAAGTTCGTCTTTGGGTTTAAAAATGAGATTTTTCTAAAAATAGTTCTAAAGTGAATAACGATTCTCCTCTTTCACTAATTAAAACAGATCCTAATGAGGATTTAAATAAAATTAAATTTATAGGTCATATATCAATAAAAATTAATTTATATTCATAAAATAATTATTATTAGTCATATAGTTAATATAAAATCATCTTTTCCTAGAAAAATACGGTTCTTGAAAACCCTCTTTATTATCACGTCAGTGGGTTTAATTTGAAATTTATTTTTTACACTTATATAAATTGAGTTTTGTATAATGTATTAGAAATTTTGAATCTTAATAATTTATGTTTTCTAATATATTTAGATTAATTTTATACCATAATTAATATTTACAAGATTAAAAATTAATTACTACAGTTAAGGTAAAAATTATTCTACCAGGGAGTTATACTGAAATCATGAGGGTTAAAATGAAAAAAAAACATTTCTAAATACCATAGGATGAAAATATTTAGATCTTATAATGTCTTATTATATATAATACTTCATTTTGGACACTTTTGGGAAGTGAAAAATGTGGTTATACCATTTTTATTTCAAAAATTAAACATGTTCTACTCACCTCACATATAAAATTCCACCAAATATCCCCTCTTCTTCACACCCTAAAACAATTTTGGTTCATACAATACCTATATAAATCGCATCCCAAATTAAATTTCAAAATATTAGAAGAATTTTTTTAATATAAATCCATTATAGTAATACTTTGGGTATAATTCAAAAGAAGTGGTCCGAGAATTGGTAAAATTCCAAACTATGCATTTTTGTTTTATTTATCCTTACAACTCCTTAAAATATTCTAAAAATATGATCATTTCATAAGACCAATATATAATATATAATATATTTTTAATATATTAATTTAATAACCTAAATAAATCTCTTCTTCCATAAAATTGTATATGAAATCATTATTCGTGTGTACATTGGTCTACTGCCTCAGGAACTGATGTCATTCAATTCCATGTTCACCACTCACATATTGTTTTAATGATTGATTTAAAGTATATATATGATATTTTTAACATATTTATACTTATAAAGGTATGATATCACATATACCTTTTCTAATTTCCATTCTATGGGGGATACCATAATGTTTCTCATGAGTATAATGACCTACCACCTCATGAAGCGATGCGATTTGTTTATCACTAACACATTAGATGGAAGGTAATACAAATAATTTTAATGAATATATATGATATAAATAAAATAATAATGATAATAATGACATATGTTTTATTTTTTAATTATAACATCTCATTTTTCTACATTGAAAAACGATAACGTCGTTTGTGTACGTATGGACTATAGCCTCCATAGAGAGATGTGATTATTCTTTACAAAATCACATCATATGAATGATATATATAATTATATTAAAAGAAATAATACTTTATTTATGTTAATTTTATCATTATATAAATATAAAATAGTTCATATCTTCTTTCGATAATGATCATTAAAAAATAGAAATGTTACTCATACTTACGTATGATCTACAGTCTCTATGATCGTAACATAGTTCATTTTTCATAATTTTTTTTCATGGTTGGTTTTAAAATTATAATTGGTGAATAAATATTATAATTATTTCATTAATATTATTTTAGATGGTTTTATAATCAAATCATTGAAAAAAATCAACACATTGAAGCTATTTTGAATCAATGAACCAAACATCCTCAAAACACCAAATGTGGATTGAACTAATTTAATATTTTAATATATCATTAAAAAGAAATAAAAAAAATGATTAAAATATAAGATATTAAACTTATAAAATTTTCTCAATAAATAAAATTATTTTTTTAATCTTATTATATTGGATTTAAAGGACATACATAGACAGTTTTAAATCAAGGTAAGGGTTTTTCTTGTCTCGATTTTAATTATGTAAGACATATTCTATATTTACCACTTATTTTTTACTTTTTGGGGTAAATACTTCCCATGAATATATTTTATGATTACTTTTATGTAAATTATTATGATTTACTAATCCAAATGAAGTTTTCTCTTTTCATGGGGTTCTGATCCAGATATTACAAAATCTATAAGAGACTTCATCTCAATTTCCATTCATTAAGGTATATATTGATGTTATATACATGTTTTCTTTTATTAGCTTCATACACATCCTCATTGACATTTTATATCATGAATTTATATATTATAATGGTAATTAATTTTTTTTAATGTTATTATTCCATGGGGAGTATGATTCAATTTTTTTCTAGGGTGATATATGACTTTTAATTAGAAAATAATTTTTTTAATTTTTTCCTTCCATATATTTCTCTTCCATGTTGATATTTTTATAATTATTTTCTGAAAATTTTATATTAACATAAAATATTTATAAATTAAATTTTCTATCTTTTTTTTATTTCAATGTTTCTCAAATAGAATCTTTTTACGTGTTTTATGTGGAATGTTTTGAGAAATGAAAAAATGAATGTCCTATTTTTAACATATATGGTGAAAACAACTTTTATTTCCACCAAGAATATTATTTTATTTATATATTAATTTTCAAACATTAATTTTTTCTTAAATGAAAACCCCTATTTACCTTTTCCTATGTATTTTGGTATTGAACATGTGTTTTTAAAAGAAAAGGGTATATTGACATCCAAAAATATTTTTCATATGGGTTCAAAAATGTTTTTAAAAGTTTTTTATGATGAAAAGTTTCATTAATAATTTTTATTATTCATGATAGGGTCCTTGAAATTTTTTTATGATGGGTGGGCCCATATAGCATCAGGTGAACCCAATTTATCTTATATAATTGGTGAACCGAGATGGATCCATAATGAATTGGGTAATGATTATGTTCTCTGGAGAATTATATTGGATGTTGATCATATGATTATTCTAATTGTATGGATTTTATAATTTTTCTATGATGATCATGATCTATGATACCGATAAAATTTTTATATTCTTTTTATGGGTTTATTTTATTTCTTATGATCATGATTTATATCACATAGATCAATAATATGGATTTTGATTACTCTTACATTACTAAAATCCAAATCCCATGTTGTATTATTTGATAATTCATTGATTGATTGTTATGAATATTATAATATTATAATCATGAACATTGATTATTTAATCATACCCTTATGTTCCTCTTACATTCACTGATGACATTTAATTTATAATGCTTACATTTAACCTTACTAAGAATTTGATCTCTCCCTTTTTATGTTTCATTTTTCCCAAGTTATAAATATTGAGGTTGAAAAAATTTTGTCTTGATAGGTTTCATATAAATGATGATGATGGTGACCTAACATGGAATATGAAGTGTTGGGGATTGTGGAAGATTAGTGTTCAAGTTTATGAGCTAGTTTTTTTATGAATCCATGATGTTAAGAGTTTTTCCTGATTCTCTAAAACTATAAACCTAAAAGGTACATGATAATTTAAGTGATACAATATTTCATTTTTGATATTTTGTATATTCTATTGGTCAAATTAGGTCACATTCATCAGTATCAAATCCTGAAATGAAATGTTTACATATTATAACTAGATTCAAGTGTACAAGTTTAGGGATATTATAAAATAAAAGGGGGAAATAACTTTGTAGATTATGATGTTTTCATGTGAGGTTATCATAGTAGTTATGGATACCATCATAAGTCTATAATATTAAATATGATCATAAGTTCGATGTATTAGAAACCCCTTTGATGTAACGCCCTGACCCTAGTTACCCAGAGTCGCTGCCTTATTACATAACATTGACATGATCACAAAAGATCATGTCTTGAAAGACCGATTAGTTTAGTATCCCTGGAAGTACTAGATACATTCATAAGGTTTACATTACATCATAAAATGGAAAAATACAAAAAACTTATTTCCATAGACAACACTGAGATCCCATAGACCATCCCTGTAGGTCAGTCATAATATACATCTTCACATCTTGGGAAAGATAAAACATAAAAAGGGGTGAGCTCAGATGCTCAGTAAGGATAACAATATAGCAGAAACTTTCATAAATAAGCATAAACATTTAAAAAATGTATAGAACTAAAACAAAAGCCTTTTCAACATAAAATTCATCATAATATGGATAATATAAATCAAAATATTTCCATTTACTTACCCACATGGATATTCTACTAGTTGAATAATCACATTCAATATCAATAGCCACTTTCATAATGATGGAATGCATAATGCCAGACTTTCATAACCACATAGTCAAGACCTTGTGCGAAGACTACAAATAATATTTTTTCAAGGCATTATTCCAAGACACTAGTTTGTCTCATGAGACCTACCGATGCATCGAGGAGCTATAGCGGGCTCCACCCATCACTTACTAAGTCCAATCCATTCCCCATATGAAAAGGTTTAAACATAACATAAACATTCTTATTAAAACTAGCATACGAAATGTCAATAATCTATCCATAAACCATGAATGATATAAAAATAACACATCTATAGTAAAACATATCACAAAACCTTCAATACAATATGAAAGTTTTGTATCATAACAAATCAACTTCAAATAAGTTCAAAAACCATTAAAGGATGTTGACATAGATGAAATCAAAACCTTTTTAGAGAAATATCTATTTATATTTTGAAATCATTTAAAAGTCACATTATTATATAAGAAAACATTTATATTTGAAAATGTTATTATAATCTTGTAAGGGAAGCTTCGATGATGTTATAATGGCCGAAAATAGCCACACCTTCCGTATAAGTTAAAAAAAAGACATTCTTACCTTAATTTTGTCAAAAAGGTTATAAAGGACCTTGTTTGGAAAACGTCAGAAAGATTCCTTTCTAAACATCTTATAAAATTCAAACAAGGGTATAAACAACTTTGACCCATATTATATAAAATATTAATAATGTTTTGAAGTAAATTTTTAAGAAACATGGATGTTGATGATAACGAGGTCCCAGTAGATAATTACATAAAAACAACCTCATAAAATAAAGAGATTGCGAAATTAACCCTTACCTTGTAATTTGCCTTAGTCGAGGGTAGGTTAACCTCCTGTATAATGGTGAAATAATTATTATTAAATTATAAAAGAATATTAATATGATATCATATATGATCTTTTAACATTGCTTTGTTAATAATATCTTAGTATTATCATCGTTTTAGGTGTTAACTGATTCATTTTCCATTATAAGATTTGTTATGTAAGTAATGTTTTTTATGGATAGGATGTATCTTATTAATATTCAGAATTATATTAAGTCTTTAAACATTATTTATAATAATCTAATGAAAATTATTCTTGAATGGATACGATGGGGAATGAATCTCATCACGTTCGTGGAGACGGTAATCCGTATGTACGCACGAGCGACAATATCATTATTTTGATATTAAAATAATATATAATTGGATGGTATATCATATATAAAGAATCATTATCATGTTATATTTTTTAATTACATCAATTACACATCATTATTATACCCATACAAATAATAATGTATTGAATAATAATTACACCATGACATGGAGATGGTAATCCGTACATACGCAGATATGGTGACATGTCATTTAAAGGATGGATAGAATAATGAATATGGTTATACCATATTTATAATAACATAACAGTATATATAAGATACTGGATTTATTATTTTATAATGGAAATAACAAAGAAATAGGAAGTGGAAGAAGAAAGTAACTTGAAAGAGGTGATGAAATATTTACCTCTTCTTCGGGTTCTTCCTTTTGATTTGATGAAAAGGGTTCCGTAGGTTGACTTTATGACTAAAGGAATTCCTCTAGGATGAAGGGAGGAAATTTTAGAGGTTATTTGGTCAGGGGTTGGGCGATCCTAATGGCATTGAAGGTGTGAATTAGAGAGAAGGGGGAGTGCCCTTTTATAAGAGGAGTGAGGGGCACCCTAGGAAAAGTTAGAAATATTATTTTATAATAAAATAATTTTCGGTTTCTAATGGCTCCAAAGTGGATTATTTAAAGGATAAGGTGGGTATGAGTCTAAAACCACTCAACCAATAGGTTTTAGATAGGTTTGTATCACTATATTAACCTTATCTTTTAGATTTAACTCTTAGTTAAATAGTTTGACATTTACCATCTCTTTTTGTATTTTTATATTATATTGTTAATAAACATACTATATACTTCCAAGTGAACCCCAAGTGGTTCATTAATGATAAACCTATCATTATATAAGTCTTTTGGCCGAACTTTATATTTCTATCAATATAATATCAATTAATAATATAATATTTGTTTTAAAAACTCTTTTATGTCAATTTTGACACTATTTGCTATTTTGTTTTTGAAAAATTCATAACAACATTATTACTTCAAAAACAAATTCATCTAACCAACCCTAACATTTCATATTAACCTAGAAAATTAGTGAAATTCATAAAAAGTCTCAAATTACATTTATTTGGATATTTATAATATCAATTATTTTAATATTTCATTAATTAGGCAATTTATACATCATCATTGTGTCATAAATAAATTAAATTATTTAATCTCTAAAAAATATAAATAAAATACACTTATGTATGAATTTTTTTAGCTTTATAATTAATATTTATAGTCAAATTTATCTTAAGTATAACACTATATTAAAAATGTTTTAGTTATTTAGCTTTGATTTTAACTCTTTTAACTCTTCTTTAAATAAAATAATAATAAATATCCTAATCTAATCCAAGTGGACCAAAGAGGTTCATATTTTATTCCTAAAGTTTTTTTGGTCAAATTATACTTATCCAATAGAATTAGGATATGTGTTATGGTAATAATAATATCATTTTTAACCTTAATTACCCTATTTACATTTA
The DNA here is from genome assembly GCA_963277665.1 of Viscum album. Taxonomy (NCBI): domain Eukaryota; kingdom Viridiplantae; phylum Streptophyta; class Magnoliopsida; order Santalales; family Viscaceae; genus Viscum; species Viscum album. The sequence goes on from OY728159.1 coordinate 1,646,626,752, forward strand.
ACCATGGTAAATAAAAGTAAAAAGTTACTATTCACCAAAAAATATTTTTATCTTATTGGGTTCCAGTTCTAATTCCTCATAGGTGAGTACATGCGTTGGGTTAGACATGTATTTTCTCAACAGTGATATGTGGAATACATCGTGAACTTTGGAAAGACTTGGCAGCATTGCTAAACGGTAAGCTATAGCCCCAATTCATTCTAAAATTTCGAAAGGTTCGATGTACCTGGGACTTAATTTTTCCTTCTTAACGAAACGTATAACACCCTTCCATGGAGATACCTTCAAGAAAATATGATCTACTACCTGAAATTCCAAATCATTCATTCGGTTATCGGCATAGCTCTTCTGCCTACTTTGAGATGCTTTGATGTGGGTTTGGATTACCTTCACCTTTTCCAATGTTTCCTCCACAAGTTTTGGGCCTACAAGTTTTCTTTCACCAAAATCATCCCAAAAAGTTGGTGTGCGACATCTCTTTCTATATAAATCTTTATCTGGTGCCATCTGAATACTTGAATGGAAGCTATTGTTATAGGAAAATTCTACCAGAGGTAAATATTGATCCCACATACCTTGAAAGTCAAGTGAGAATGATCTCAACATGTCGTATAAGGTTTGAATAGTCTGTTTTGATGGTCCATCAGTTTGGGGGTGGTAGGCAGTGCTCAAACGAAGTTCAGTATCTAGGGCTTTCTGAAGACTTTTCCAGAATCTTGATATAAAACGTGGATCATGATCAGAAACAATTGATAGTGGTACTCCATGAACTCTTACAACTTCATTAATATATATTATTTCTAAACATTAAAGTGGTAAATATTCCATTATAGCAAGAAAATGTGTTGACTTGGTAAGAAGATAAAAAATGACCCATATTTCATCATTCCTTCTAGGAGTCTTTGGTAGTCCCATGACAAAGTCCATCGTGATATTATCCCATTTCCACTTAGGTATGGGAAGAGGTTGAAAGACTCATCTAGGCTGTTTCCATCCAGCTTTCACTTGTTAAAAAACCATACATCTTGACACAAAATCAGTAATCTCCCTCTTCATGTTGTCCCACCAAAAATGTTCCTTCAAATATCTATACATTTTGGTGATACCAGGATGTATAGATAAATTGGAGCTATGAGAATCATATAACAATTCCATTTTTAGATCATTTATATTAGGAACACAAAGTCTCTTCCCAAATTTCAAAATCCCATCTTCAAATACGAAGTCGATCAATATCCCATAGTTCAAAGATTTAATCTTCTTTTGAAATTACTCATCGTAAGCCTAATAAATTTTCATCCTTTCTAGTAAAGATGGTTTGGAAACCATTTGAAAAAGAATTAATGTTTCACCTTCCATGGTTATTCCCATACCCATCATTACTAGATCCATGAAAATAGAATCCCTTTCAACTCTCATCTGGTTCAAAACTCCATGATCTTTTCGGATCAAAGCATATGCCACCTTATTTGCCTTCCCCGGGTGGTAGTGTATCATGAAATCATAATCCTTGAGTAATTCAAGCCATCTCCTTTTCCTCATGTTAAGTTATTTATATGAGAAAATATACTTCAAACTCTTGTGATCAGTATAAATCTCACATTTTCACCATAGAGATAATGTGTCCATATCTTCAAAGAAAATATTATAGCCACTAACTCAAGATAATGATTAGGATAGTTTTTCTCATGAATTTTTAGTTGTTGTGATGCGTAGGAAATAACCCTATCATTCTGCATAAGGACACAACCAAGTCCTTTTTTTGATGCATCACTATAAGTAACAAACCCATCATTCCCCCATGGTTGAGTCAATATAATAGCATTGACTAATATTCTTTTTAGTTCTTCAAAACATTTTTTAAACTCTTTTTTCCAAAAAAAATTTAACCCCTTTATGTGTGATCTTCGTTAATGGGTTAGCCAATTGGGAAAAATTCTGGATGAAATTCTGATAATAACCTATTAAACCAATAAAACTGCATACCTCAGTTATACTCGTCGGTGCTAGCCATTCTTGTATTTATCTTATCTTAGAAGGATCAACAGAGATTCTATCCTTAGAGAAAATATTTCCAAGAAAATAAATCTCCTGAAGACAGAATTCACACTTTCTAAACTTCCCATATAATTCGTGTCTTCTAAGAGTCTTCAGAATAATGCGCAAGTGGTTTTCATGATCTTCGTAGATTTTGGAGTATAACAAGATATCATTAATAAATACTACTACAAAGTCATAAAGGTATTCCTTGAAAACATTATTCATTAGATCCATGAAGATAGAGGGTTCATTAGTCAATCCAAAAGGCATTACTGTAAACTCGTAATGCCTGTACCTGGTTCGAAATGCTATTTTCAGAATTTCTTCCTTCTTCACACACAACTGATGATATCCATATTGAAGGTAAATCTTTGAAAATTATTGAGATCCATGAAGTTGGTCGAATAAATCATCAATGCGAGGTCGGGGATACTTGTTCTTTATTTTTATAGCATTGATCTCCCTATAGTCAATGCACAACCTCATATATCCATCTTTATTCTTAATAAAAAGGACATGGGATCCCCATGGAGAAACACTAGGGAGAATAAATCCTTTATTACTCAATTACTCTAGTTGTTTCTTTAGTTCCACTAATTCCACAGTGGCCATTATATAAGGGGTATTCGATATGGGCCTTGATCCAGGAATTAAATCAATGGAAAAATCAATTTCTAGTTCAGGAGGATGTCCAGGTAAATCTTTGGAAACACATCAACATATTATTTCACAATAGAAACATCCTCTATTTGAACATTCTTTTCCTCACCCACAATTATTTCATTCTCTTCCTCCCCAATAATTGAATTTAGTTGAGCTACTGGGGGTGGATCTAGATAAGAATTAGGTAGTGACAATTCTGCTCTAAAGATAAGGTGTTATTTATCATCATCATAAAAAATAGTAACCTCATTCTTCTTACAATAATTTTTTGCATCATGGTCTGATAGCCAATCCATACCGAGGATTATATCAAATTGAATAATGGGTATGACGATGAGATCAGCAGATAAAAAAAATTTATATACCCTAATGGGAACTAATTCACAAAAAATTGTAGCAATGATACTTCCCTTAGGAGTTTTGACTGAAAAATCCCTTGTTAAATCAAATTGGAAATATCTAATTTTCTTAGCAAACTGGTAAGATATGAAACAATATGATTATATAGAATAAAATAAAGCATTGGCTAAACTTGAGTAAACCATTAAATTACCTACCACTATGTCTTTTAGAGCTTCAACCTCAGTAGTAGTGATAGCATAAGCTTGTACTTGATCCCTTGGCCTCTTATGAGGTAAGTTCCCATGACGGTTTGGACATTTATTTTCATAATTACCACTTTCTCTACAATTGTAGCATTCAACATCGATAACCTCTTTCTTCCCCTTGCAATCACGAGCTTGGTGGCCTTTTTCACTACACTTGTAACAGACTCCCATTCCCTTCAAGCAAGTACCAGGGTGTTTCTTCCCACATTTACTATAGGATGGATATTCAAATTTTCCCTTCTTCCCCTTATTTCCATTTCTATAGTGTTAAGCAGATCTCTTCTTCTCTTTCTTTGCTTTAAAGTCGTAAGACTTAGAGAATTATTTTTCTGTCTTGATAACACATGAGACAATATCTTTGTACGATGAGAATGATTGTGAGACTAATTCTCGATGGAGAAATGGTTTTAACCCATAAAATAAACAATCAATATTACTTCTTGGGTTACGTATATAATCTGCAACATGCCTCGCTAATCTTGTAAAGTTAGCTTTATACTTTGCGACATTCTCATCCTCCTTTTTCCTCAGACTTAGAAATTGTCTTTCCATATCTGCTCGATGGTCATGAAGAAATTATTTTTCTAATAAAATATCTTTAAACTCCATCCATTCCATATTTTATACTTCATCATCTTCCTTTGTGTTTTGAATCAATGACCACCATTGATCAGCATCTCTAGTGAGGTGGTAAACAGCCATGACAACTTTTTCCATTTCGCTACTCCCCGAGGAGTGGAATATTTTCTCTAAATAATTTATCCATTGCTCAGCTACTAGTGTATTTGTACCCCCATTGAATGTTGGTGGTTGTTGCCTCATGAAGTGATCTAACATTGATCCTCCACGTTGTGGATCAGGGTGCTCCATACGGGTAAGTTTATTATTCATAACCTGAGTGAGTTGTCCCAGTATGATGATTAGATGATCAGCACCAGTTGCATCACCAGCTCCACTATAATTATCTTGAGTAGGAGGGAAATACCTATATAGAGTTCATGTATTGATACAGTTTCCATTCCTTCCACAAGGTGCCATTTTTAAACAATGGCATAAACTAGATTAGTTTATGAATCAAAATACACAATTCCAAACTTGTAAAACACTTAACATAAATTGAACATTCTATGGATATAATCCATAATCATATAAAAATGTTTTCTTTGAGGATGTATATACTCATAAACCCTTCATAATGGGTTTTAAAGAAAATTGAGAATTATCCAAAGCATATCCCCCAGGAGTGTCGTAACCAAGAGTGTAGCAAGGCACATTGTCGTGCACCAGTTCCCGTTCGAGTCTAGCTTAAAGCAGTGTTTTCGGGTTTTAACCCTAGGTACATCTGTTCCAGAGCCACCTCTACTTGCTCGTATCCAGACAGGGATGTATTTTTTTTGGAAAACTCACAAAATCTCTAAAATACCAAAATTCTAGGAAGTTCTCCTATACTAATCCTCAAAGTCTATCTTAGGGTAATGTGCTCTAATCAGTGTTTATCTAAAAATATATTCCAAGTTTTGTACTAAAATTCTTCTAATACCAACTGTAACACCCCGAACCTAGTTACCCAGAGTTGGGGCATTATTACATAACATTGGCATGATCATAAAAGATCAAGCCTCGAAAGACCGATTAGTTTAGTAACCTTGGAAGTACTAGATACATTCATAAGGTCTACATTGCATCATAAAATGGAAAACTATGACAACATTTTTTCATAGAAAACACTGATATCCCATAGACTATCCCTATAGGTCAGTCATAATATAATTCTTTGCATCTTGGTAAAGATAAAACATAAAAAAGGGTGAGATCAGATGCTCAGTAAGGATAAGAATATAGCAGAAACATTCATAAATAAGCATAAACATTTAAGGTAATGTATAAAACTAAAACAAAAGCCTTTTCAATATAAAATTCATCATAATATGGTAAATATAAATCAAAATAATGTCATTTACTTACATAGATATTCTACTAGTTGAATAATCACATGCAATATCAATAGCCACTTTCATAATGATGGAATGCATAATGCCAGACTTTCATAACCACATAGTCAAGGCCTTATGCCAAGACTACAAAGAAGATTTTTTCAAGGCCTTGTGCCAAGATACTAGTTTGTCTCATGATACCTACTGATGCATTGTGGAGCTATAACGGGCTCCACCCCTCATTTACTAAGTCCAATGCATTCCCCATATGAAAAGGTTTAAACATAACATAAACATTCGTATTAAAACTAGCATACGAAATGTCAATAATTTATCCATAAACCATGAATGGTATAAAAATAACACATCCACAGTGAAAAATATTACAAAACCTTCAATACAATATGGAAGTTTTGTATCATAATAAATCAACTTCAAATAAGTTTAAAATCCATCAAAGGATGTTGACATAGATGAAATCAAAACCTTTTTAGAGAAATATATCTTTCTATTTTAAAATCATTTAAAAGTCACTTAATTATAGAATAAAACATTTATATTTGAAAATATTCTTATAATCCTATAAAGGAATCTTTGATGATGTTATAACGGCTACAAATAGTCTCACCTACCGTATAAGTTAAAAAAAGACATTCTTACCTTAATTTTGTCGAAAAGGTTATAAAGGACCTTGTTTGGAAAATGACAGAAATATTCCTTTATAAACATCTTATAAAAGTCAAAAAAGGGTATAAATGACTTTGAACCATAGTCTATAAAATCGTAAGAATTTTTTGAAGTACATTTTTAAGAAACATGGATGTGGATGATAAAGAGGTCTCAGTAGATAATTACGTAAAAACAACCTCAAAAAATAAATAGATTGTTAAATTAACCCTTACCTTGTACTTTTCCTTGGTAGAGGGTAGGTTAAACTCCTATATAATGGTGAAATAATTTTTATTAAATTATACAAGAATATTAATATGATATCATATATGATCTTTTAACACTGCTTTGTTAATAATATCTTAGTATTATCGTCGTTTCGGTTGTTAACTGATTCGTTTTAGTTTATATGCTTTGTTATGTAAGTAATGTTTGTTATGGATATGTTGTATATTATTCATATTCATAATGATATTAAGTATTTAAACATTATTTTTAATCGTCTAATTAAAATTAGTCTTGAATGGATATGATGTGGAATGAATCTCATCGCGTTCGTGGGGACGGTAATCCGTATGTACACACGAGCAACAATATCAATATTATGATATTAAAATAATATATAATTGGATGGTATATCATATATACAGAATCATTATCATGTTATATTTATTATTTACATCAATTACACATCATTATTATACCCATCCAAATAATAATGTATTGAATAACAATTACACCACAACGTGGAGACGGTAAGCCGTACGTACGCACGTATGGTGACATATCATCCAAAGGATGGATAGAATAATGAATATGGTTGTAATATATTTATAATAACATAAAAATATATATAATATACTATAGTTATTATTTTATAATTGAAATAACAAAGAAAGAGGAAGTTGAAGAAGAAAAGAACTTGAAAGAGGTGATGAAATATTCACCTCTTCTTCGGGTCCTTCCTTTTGATTTGATAAAAAGGGATCCTTAGGTTAAATTTATGACTAAAGGAAGGCCTCTATGATGAATATAGGATAGTTTAGAGAATATTTGAGTAGGGTTTTGTCTGAGCCAAGTGCCTTTTAAGGTGTGAATTAGAGAGAAGGGCGAGTTCCCTTTTATAAGAGGAGTGGGGGGCACCTTAGGAAAAGCTAGAAATATTATTTTATAATAAAATTATTTTCGGTTTATAATAAAAAAAAGTTGATTATTTAAAGGATAATGTGATTATGGGTCGAAAACCACTCAACCAATAGGTTTTAGAGAAGTTTGGGTCACTATATTAACCTTATCTTTTAGATTTAACTCGTAGTTAAATAGATTGACATTTACCATGTCTCTTTTTATTTTTATATTATATGGTTAATAAACATAATATATATTTCCAAGAGAACTCCAAGTGGTTTATTAATGATAAAAATATAATTATATAAGCTTTTTGTCTAAACCTTATATTTTTAGGAATATAATATCAATTAATAATATAATATTTGTTTTAAAAACTCTTTTATGTCAATTTTGACACTATTTGATATTTTGTTTTTACTAAATTTATAACAGCATTATTACTCAGAAAAAAATTCATCTAACCAACCCTAACATGTAATATTAACCTATAAAATTAGTGTAATTTACAAAAAGTCTCAAATTACATTTATTTGGATATTTATAATATCAATTATTTTAATATTTCATTAATTAGGTAATTACTACATCATCATTATGTCATAAATAAATTAAATTATTCAATGTATAAAAAATATAAATAAAATACCCTTATGTAGGAAATTTTTTAGATTTCTAATTAATATTTATAGTCAAATTTATATTATGCATAACCATATATTAATAATGTTTTGGTTATTAAACTTTGATATTAACTCTTTTAACTCTTCTTTAAATAAAATAATAATAAATGTCCTAATATAATCCAAGTAGACCAAAGAGGTCCGTATTTTATTCCTAATGTTGTTTTTGGTCGAATTATACTTATCCAATAGAATTAGGACATGTGTTAGGGTAATAATAATATCATTTTTACCCTTAATTACCCTATTTACTTTTAACCGCGGTAAATAAAAGTAAATAGTTACTATTCAGAAAAAAAAAAATTTATCTTATTAATCAACATTTTACTCCTTGATATTAACCATGTCTCTCAGATTTTCAAAATTCAACTCACAGAAGCGGTAAAATTAAGTTTTATGTAAATTTGAAAATACTCCTAGGAGGTTGGTAAAAGACGGTAAAAAGTTCAATAAAATTTTTATATATCTAAAATTATTATAAACTGACTCCAATGAATTACATTGAACATATATAAGTATTATGTATCTATTTTGACCTAAAATAAATTTAAATAAAATAAATAATTATTTAAATAAAAAGTTGGTTTTAAATAATGACTCAATGTTTTTCACTATTCATTAAAAATTGAACGTTTTCATAAAAATACCAAAAATTCACCCTAAGATAATGTCAATATTTGGAATCCAAAAATGAAGTCCATTTTGAAAGATAGAATTTATAAAATTTCAAAAAGTGGGTATTACTATTCATAACGGTTAGTTTGATTAGTTTTGGTGTGTTAGAACTCAAAGTTGCGTACAACACACACTACTATATTATTCAAAGATAAGCGTACCATGGAATCTTGGGGTGTTACATTTGAGGTTTTATGTGATGAGATCTTCATGTAGTTAATGAAATTTTAGGTTACATTTTATTTGGTGAAAGTGTATATAAATAATTATTTAAAAATGAAGTATTCATTTACATTTTTCATAAATAAGTTTTTTGTTTTTGATAACTTTTAGGGTTTATATGATCTTGGATATTTAGGAAATTATGGGAAAAAAACTTTTAATGTGTAGATAAACATGAGATTGAAAATTTATTTTAATACTAAGTGTTTAGTGTTATTTTAAAAAAAGGATTTATATGTTTTTGGATTGAAATATTAAATGTATGAGATAAAATTTGAGTTTAAAACAATATTTAATGTTGAGTTTATTTAGGAATGATTTATTTTTAACTTTGGTTATTACTGTTGAATTTTTAAGATTAATGTATTATTTCATAAAATGATGGTTTACTTATTTTGGTGAACATTATACCATGTCATTAATATATTGGTATTTTATAATGTGTAATGCTATGTTGAATAGATTTACTATCTCTTTTATGGTAATGTGGTAATTAAAATATTATTTTAATGCTTCATGAATGATTAAAAATTCTTCTTGAATACTCATCATTTGGAGAAAATGACGAGACTGTGGTGGAAATTGATTAAAATATGAAATTTGAATTACCAAGTAATAAAATTTCTTTATTCTATAATTCTTCATTGAAAAATAATTCATAAAATATAGAAAAATTATCTTGAAATTTTTTTGTCCTGTTACCACTATTTATGATGAAATCAATGACCTTTTTCACACCTCTTTGGTTTATGGTTTTGTGGTAGTTAACTTTATTTTAATCATTCACTTTTTTATGATCAATGATCTATATAAATATACATAAATAATCTAGAACTATTATTTACTTACTTATCCAAATCCTCACTTCCCTCCTATATTATCCTATTTTAAAACCTAGTATGTGTTATTTCTGATGACCGTTGTATGCCCTTTTCTCTCTTATCAAGAGGATCATTTATTAACCATTTGTACGATGTAGATTTCCAAAAAAAATCATTTAAAACTGTCCAACCATTGATTACCAAGATAAATTTAAAATTGTGAGGAAATAATTTATTTAATTGGTAGGATGTAACCCCTGGATATTTTAGAAAATAAAATTGTATTTCATAGTATATTCTATTTGTAACATCGATAAAAAATGATCCATGAAATATAAATATGTTATAACCTAACCATTAAATTGGAAGATATGAGTAGTATTAACTAGTTTATAATATATATAGATAAAAATATGTATTATTCAATATAAATTACTGATAAATATTGTGTAAATAAGCAATCATTTTTAGTAATGTAATTGTATTTTTCAAAAATATTTTTTCTTGAACTATGTTTTTTATTAAATTTCATGAGAAAATTATTATAACTATTTTTTGTAATGTTTAGGAAAATTTAATTGATAAAATAAAAATTAAATTTTTAAATATGATTATCAAAATTTACTTTGGGTTAGTTTTTTTTCAGAAAATATTGATTTTTCAGTGAATAGTGAAAAATACTGAATTTTGTATAAATGTCATTTTATTTCCTTAAATAAAGAAATTTAATAGTACCATTATGTTTGGAATATGATTTAATATAACATTTATTGTTATTTATTTTTATTTAATTAACTAAATTTCTTTTTAATCAACTTCATATTGGATTTTTTTATAAGCTTGTGTTTGAGTTTAAAAATGGGATTTTTATGAAAAATAATTTGTGGTGCATAATGTTTCTCCATATTGATTAATTAAAAAACCACTATTGAGTAATGATTTAATATATATATATATATTATATATAAATACATATTAATTCAAATATATACAATAATTATTATTAGTCACATAGTTAATATAAAATTATTTTTTCTTTTAAAAATACACTTATTAAATACTTGTTTTCTCGTCATGTCTGTAAGTTTAATTTTAAATTTACTTTTGAAACTTTTTTGAATTTAATTTACTAAAATTGATCAAATATTTGGAATCTGAATTATTTTTATTTTCTAATAAGGTTGAATTAATTTTTGGCTATATTTAATAGTGAAAATAGTATAAATTAATAATCACGGTTGAGGTAAAAATGGGTTTACTGGGGGTTAAAATAAAAATATAAGGGTCCAAATGACCTAAAAATGTAAAAAATATATTTTTTGGCCATATATTGACTTTATATTTTATTATTATTGATAATAATTCATTTTAGTTCTATTTGGAATGTGAAAAACGTTGGTAAACCTTTCTCATTTCAAAAATTACATGTCTTCCACTCACATCACTTTTAAAAGGCCACATAATATCCACTATTCTTATCACCTTAAAAACATTTTGGTTCATCAACAACCTAACTAAGTAACTTCCCAAGTTCTATCCCCTCATCTTAGAGGCCTTGTTTTAGTCATAAATAAATTCTAGTAAAACTTTTCATATAATCATAAAGATGTTGTCCAAGAAGAGGTAAAATTATTAACTATGTATTTTTATTTTATTTCTTCTTCCACATCCATAAAAAATTATTCAACTATGGTTATATGAAAAGTGTCACAAATCAAACTAGTGGGTTCCATGAATCAAATTCTTAAATCCACATCCAAAATTCCAGGGGATGGAAACTATCGTCGAGTAGGCATATCACTAACATGGGATGCCTTAGCCTAAGTACTTGCAGACACACACACATATCTCTAAGCCCATAGAATCACTACTAAAAATCAGGCCTTTAAAAGCACAAGTAAAAGGGATTTATTAGTGCTATAGAATAATCGATAATGTAAGAGATGTTAATGGGTTAGCCTTAATATCACTTGTAAAAAGTGTTGATAAAGGCCACCTTTAGTAGTGCTAAAAAATCTTTGAAAAGGTCTCTGATGATAAAGGGTAAAAAAATTTTATGCCCCCATTAATTAATTCTTCCCACCCCATATCAGTACTTCCCTTCCCCTTTATCAGCGCTTTAAATAATCCCACCCCCAGTGCACACTCATGCCTCCAACACGTTTCGATCATGAGACCTCCATCTTATACACCAGTGAATTTTCCACTCCCCTATACTATTTTTCTTTAAATTTTATGATATATCTATATATTTATTTATATTTAAATATATTTTTATACATATAATTATATATAGATATATTTATATATATGTATATATATTAAATACATATTTATTTATATATATATTTTAAAATTTATATTATTTATTATTTAGATATGGTATATATATTGAAAAATATATTTTATATTTATATATTTTTAATTGATTATTTATAAAATTAAAATTTTTATGTGTGAATATATAAAAAATATGAATATATTGTTATATATTTGATTATAAATGACAATACATTGTGAAAAAATGATAAAATATTAAATCCATAATATCAATATGAATATAAAACCATGGAATAAATTCTATCCCCACTAAAAAATGAAAAAATACCACCTTAATGGAGGGTTTAAATCCATTGAATGTTTCAAAATTAGGATATGAAGCATAAAAACTCTATTTTCGAGGCCTTATAGGATTTTTTTCATCAAAATAAGTTATCAAGGGATCTCATGGGTGATAAAAAAGTATAGATCATCACAAGCTTCAATATTATATTTGGTATAGCCCAAATGGACTCCCAGAGAAGAAGTTATGGCAGTTTGAAAGGGAATCAAATGTGAAATAAAGTGTGGTACCTAGACTATAAAATCATTTTTTCATTGATAATGGTGATTGGGGGGGGGGATTTGTGGGTCATCATGGAATAGATATTGTAAAAATCTTAGATTTTATATATAGTATAGACTGAATGGTCACTCAGATCATAATTTATAACCGTTTGAATTTTAAGAATTTAGTGTTGCCCAATTAAAAACATAGTTTTGGATGCCTTTGGTGCCTTTTGGGGAAAAGAAATAGGGACACAACTCTTTGAGATATTCCTAGACCTATGAAACATTGATCTCAATACAGGATTTGATTTTATATGTGTTGGAGAAAAAATGGACACATAGATCAATAGTTATGGCCGTTTGAAGTTTGAGTTTGATTTCTGACTTCTTTGAAACTGTAATATATTTTATTCCTTTTATTATCACATGATTTAATGATTTATAAGCCATTTTTACTAAATATAATATATATTATATTCAAATATCTATTTATACTTATTAAAAACATATTTAAAAATTTATATATTATATTTATATCAATCAAAATATATTTATATAATAATATAATAATGCATTATTTTTAATGAAATGTATTTTTTTAAATATACTAGTTATCAGTTCCTATAAAAAATCACTAATAAAGGAGAGTCTTTATCAATGATTATAAAAAATAACTCATAAATGACACCATTTATCAATTCTTTTTTTACTAGTGTTGATAAAGACCCCCCTTTGTCAGCTCGTTTTTAGAAGCATGGATAATTTCCCTTTTTATTAGTGATTTTTTCAAGTGCCGATAAAGGACCCTCTTTATCGGTGTTTTTAGCACTGTTAAACCCCCACCTCCTTTCATAGAGATAAAAATATGCTGTTAAAGTCCCCCATTAATAGTTTTTTTTAGATCTAAGAAGGGGGGGGGGGGTTTAATAGTGCTTTTAGCTAGCACTATTAAAACCCAAGTGCTGGATAAATCCAGTTTTGTAGCAGCGAATGCTAAAATTTAAAATAAATGATAGTACACGAATGGATACATCTAAATCCCACAAATAGATTATTAAAACAAGGATATGAGAGTAAATATGGCTATATATAATCCCACCACAAAGTTACTAAAAACTAAAACAACCAAAAAGTTTATATTGGGACAACTATTAAGATAACCACATAAACACACCTCAGTCTATTTGGATCACTAAGAACTACCCAGTCCTGGTACCTCTTGGACTCCATAAAAAGGTTGATTGTCTATATAACACACAACACATGCAAAAATATCCCCTTAATGGGTGAGTGTAACAATACCTAGTTGTAAACCCTAAAAAACACTAAGAATATTACTACAAGGATAACAATAATCTCTACATAGGGATATTTCAACAACACGTATAACAAAAGTATCCAAATATAATCAACACATAAACACAATCTCATGGTAAAGTCACATCCATAATTATAGTATAGAAATCATGCCTAATGGTTCCACATAGCACTCATCTAGTAGAACACACTCCTCGAGTCAGATAGTACAGATTGTTTTATCTGTGGTGCACAACTCATTTGGTCCTACCATAAGATGTATACATAAGAAGTATGAAAGGAATGATACATAGATAAGGATAAACCCAATTCCATAGGAAATACCAACAAATAAAATTGTAACAACCCTCAAAGTAGAGGATTAACACCCACATTGTGTTGGTCACTATGATACCAAGAACTCCATCTTGGGAAAGATAAGGATAGAGGATCTCACTTCAGGACTCGAAAAAGGATTCCAAAAACCCTATCCATGAATTCACACTGAAGGGATCACTATCTACTATGTAGGATGAGATTCCATACTAACCCTTAGGTAAAGAATCAAGGGAAAATTCCCTAACAAAATTTGTTCAACTGGAAGAGGATAAGGGCTTGAAGCCAACTTTTAAAGAGAACACAGAGTTTTCCTTCAGTATCAGTCTTTTCCCATGTATTATAGACCATTATCATCTATGTTTCATAGTACATGGTGTATACTAGCCCATATACTCTAGACCGTGTCCAAGCACATAGATCTTCCCATGTACACTTAGCATGGCCACGTCAGTGTTGGAGTATAAGGTGCTTCTATGGCCATGTACACTTGGTTGTGTTTGTGAACCCTATGAGGTACATTCAAAGATTCCAAGTCATGTCACATTCCATGTGATTAGGTTATAGACCATGTGATATTTAACTCCACTACAAAAACCCTAGTTCTTCACTAGGGGTCCCACATGTTGTGTAATCTTGGATTACATGCTCTGTGTTATGAGATTTTATGGAATCCCAAATCCATTTCATGTGTGGTTGTCTTCTCCTCTACCCATCAATCTATCCATGCCCTATTCCAAAAACCAATGAATTAAATTAGATGAGCCTTTAAATCATCAAACACTAGGATCCACCATTTAAATACATTCTATATTCTACATCATACATTATTCATCATCACTCACTATTGAACATGAAGATCGGGTATCACCTAATCTGATCGATCTACAGACACTTCCATCATAGCTCGATCCCATCATCAATCCAAGACTTGAATAAATGATATAAAATCATTTCACCCTAAAATGGGTTCAAAATGATAATTTTCTCTTAAATAAATAGAACCACCAGTCAAGTGAAACCACAATAATGAATTATCATAGAATAGTTGGACAAAACCAAGAAATATGAAAAAGCATAATAAACCTCAGTTATGTTTCATTGGCCTCAATTCATTTCTATTACAAAAATGAACAAAGAACCATAAATAAATAAACAATTCTACTAATAAATCCCCATAGAATAACTTATCTTGTAATATAAAAAATCTGTGAATCAATCCATTAGTATATTTATTTGCGTTCATTGTAGAAATAATAAAATGTGGATAAATCCAATAAAAAACCATTTTACCTCAATTTGGTTCGATTGTTGATGAAGAAAAAAATTATTTATTTGTAATTTACCAGATCCTTATATTTTGTTACACACCGATTATCAATCTTCGATATAGTTGACCATCACCAACATAACCTCCTTTAACGGCTCTCCAACGCTCTCTGAAAATTGCAATTTATATGGCTAACCCAAAAATTTAGACATGAAAGTGTATTTAAAGGAATATTTAGGTTATTTCTTTAAAAAATAGAAAAAACATTTATTTAATTTATTTATTCATTTTACATGTGTGATTAATTTTTCAAAAATTCTTCATGACAATAAAGGTTATGTCACGCCTAAGGTAAAAATCACATTCCAAACTCAACTATGCCCTCTGATTTCTAATCTGGGTCCCCTTTCGAGAGTTATTCCACTTTTTTAGGAAAAAGTGTACACATACATTAAATATATCTAATATATTTTAAATATTTATTTCAGGAGGATAAGGCCTTGAAATCACAATTCATCTTAGTGCATGTTCATGGAAATATTCCATATAACATTGAAAAATAATTTCCAGAAAATCTGAGTGATTAAATTATCCCTACCTTGGGGATTTACATCCTAAAAATCCAAAAAAGGCTATATACATATATGTGGATACTAAGAACACATATTATCCTCTCACTCTCAGGTTATCTTCTTAAGATTCTTATGCTGCTACTAGTCACGTACTGTAGGAACCAATCACCCATAACAAATCATATCCTTCCAATCCTTGTTATCTACCAATCATCCCAAAAATCTATATTAATCCTCGATATCCAGATCTTCCCAGTGTGTGATGGATCATGCACATACCTCATCAGCTTCATCATGTGGATAACATTTTGTACCTGGTCTAACTATAGCATTAAATCTAAATCGTATACCACTTACCCAAATATATATAGTATTTGGAAAGGTCTAATGAATCTCATAGATAGTTTGACTCATAGGCCTAATCTCTATAATCCATGTCGAAGTGAAACCCATATTAACACATGTTCTCCCCTTTTGAACTCAAAACCCCTATACTATCTATCATTATAGGACTTTTGGTGGACCTGTGCAGTCATCATACTCTAATTTATGATTTGTATTTTCTCTATAATGAATAGCACTTACTATGGGCCCATATGTCCTGAATATTTTGGGTCAGTCAAACAAAGTGTTGACCTAAAGGGTCACTCATACAAGGTCTCAAATATTGTTATACCAATGGTTGAATGGTAGTTTTTATTTTATGAAAACTCCACCAATGGTAGTTAATCATTCTAGCTATAGCCAATGTCCAACATGAAAACTCACAATATATCCTCCAGAACCCGAATGGTCCACTCAGTCTGTCCGTTAGTCAAGGGTTAAAAATCCATGCCCAAATATAGCTGAGTTACAAAATCCTCCAATAGTCCCTTCCATAATCAAGATGTTATATGAGCATCACAGTTATAAATGATAGTCGAGGGAACTCCATGGAGTTTAACTATCTCCCACACATAGAGGTATCCCAATAATTCTACTAAAATATTCTCTCAGATAGTTGGGAAGTGGTCCAATATTGTGAGTCAGTCTACGATCACCAATATGAAATCATGTACCATGAAATTACAAGGTAAATCGATTATGAAGTCCATAGATATAACATAGCACATCCACTCTTGAAGCTTAAGGGTTGAGATAAACTTACTGGAACCTTGTTCTCAAACTTAACTTTATAATAAGTAAGGAAACCATAGATAAACTCTACAAATCCGTACTTCATCCTTAGCCACACAAAAATGGAATCATAGTCCTTGGTATATATTTTCTACACCTAGATGTACCATGAAAGGAGATGTATGAATCTCCACAATAACCTATGCTAACAACATCATAATACCGTCATAAATCCTTTAAAAAACATACTCCCCACCTTTATAAAATCCATCATGATCATGTCTAGTGAATATCTTAGTATATCAAGTCTCACAGTAAGCATTTACAATCTGTGCTTACCTAACTTTCTACAAAAGCAGAGTGATAATAACCATTTATTAGAGGTGGATCTAACCTTATCCACAAAGGATATCTATAATGGGGACAACTGCTTTGACAACTCTCTCAGAAACTATGAACAAGATCTCATACAGAGAGCATCTACTACCATGTTCCCCATACCAAGAGTATAGAAAAAATCGAATCCATAATCCTATAGGTTTTATAGCCATCACCTTTATCTCAAGTTAGGATCCTTCTATAAGAATACATACTTGAGTTTCTTCTAGTTATAATTGAAGATATAAATATCTCCCATTAGTTAGTGTCGCAAAATCTTTAGTGCAAAGACTACAAAAGTTAACTCATATACTTGGGTCATGTAGTTCTATTAATGTGGTCTTAATAGATGTGAACCATTAGAAATTACCACCTACCTATACATCAGATCACAACTAATCCTAGTTTCTAATACACTGCATAAAACCATGTACTCAATAACCTATAATAGTAATATATAATTAAATCACTCATTAATCTCTTCCTAAACACCTAGAAAGACTACTATCATATCACTGTCAACAAGAAAGGTAGCCCCTTTTGGGTAAAAGGTGTCTAAGTTACATTAAACTTTCATACTTACTATGCTACTTCTATTTCCAGTAACCTTTATTTACCCACAAATGTACTCATTTTATTCATTATATTTTTTTGGATTCTTCTATTGAGTCTCTTAATTAGAAATATCATCAAAATTACTAAATTTACTTTTATATAAATTCATATAAAATTGTCAGAATGTATCACACTAAAAACATTGGAGAATAATTTTTCATTTATACTTTGCTCTTTGTCCTTGATAATTCTTGTAGATAAGAGAAATGATTTTTTATTCAACTCGTCATCATCCTTATCTTAAGTATCACAATGATCAACATCCTGAACATATTTAATTTTCATCTTTCCTATAACTTATAAATACATTTCATATTTGATCTTATTATTGAATGTTTGAGGTTTTCACAATTCATATGAAATAAGAATGTTATGAAATTTATCAAGTTAAATATCTTGTTTATTTTTTAAAGCATGGATTTTACGATAAAACCCTCTCAGAATATTTCTCGTGAGTTTCTTAACAATGTAGAATCTTCAAAAACATCTCAAAAACATATAATGTTACATATAACTTCATTTACTCTAGTGATTTTATAATGAATATTTTCTTTATCTATCATTATTATGTATCCAAACCTATTACCTAAAATTTGTAGCTGCATTTCCTTCACTTTAGTATTACCTTTGAAAAGAATTTTGACCTTATACAAAATCATAATTTCTATTTTGAGACCCATTACCTTTATGTAAAATTTTTATGATAGAGATCAAAGAATAAAATTTCTATCATTTCTATCATATTAATTGATTATATTATCATCAAAAGTCAAGGGAGAATCTCTCTTAACCGGTGTAAACCCAATAGATCTTGAATCATAAACCTCCAAGCCAAGAGATATAAGACAAGGTATTATTCTATTTCTTCATCTATGATATTTTTTTCATAAAATGTATGAATACATTTTCTATTGATGGAATTGATATTTTCAATGACGAGGATATGACTAGAGAACCTTTTCTCTAATACCACCTAAAGTTCCTAGGTATCTTAGAACAACTTATAGGGGGGTTGAATTAGTTGCTATATTTTTAAAAATTTCTAGCTTTTAGAGACTTAACCCCTATAATATGTTAGAGTTATTTCTTTATCAACTTTATTTAAATAGAAAAGCATACAAAATTAAAAAACTATGAAAATCACACAAAATTTACAATGTTCAACCTCAGTGTGAGAACCTACATCCTTGACATGGTCACTCCCATGGGACCATGGAAATTTATTATTATAGGTAAGTTAATACAATATTTTATCCAACTCACATTGGTATCCCTATATCTCCCGATATGTATGATTACACTTAATCTCGTCTATTTACAATTTTTTCTTACAAAAAATAACCCACAAAACAAATGTTAATTTTTTAATTTTCCTCTTGAAAAAATTAAACAAAAAGTCCATCTTATTCTTTCTATAAAGTGTGTCTACATTTGGTAATATCCATATGATGAACCTTTAATAAAAATACACCATATAAAAACTTATATTCCATCCAGTTTAACCAAACTCATCACCTATCAAACATTATGCATGCAAACTAAATTTGTTTCACACTCTCTGATAATAAGAACTATCCTTTGTCTGATTATTTTGATCAAAACAATCTATCATGAACTATTATATAACACAAAACTCATATTCGGTTGGAAATATATCGTGACACAATATCTACAATACACATAATTTTTTCACATGCAAACAGTGTTAAATTCATTTTATATTTTCACTCGTATTTATAGGTGTCCTAGAAATAGAATGGGAAAGAAACCAATTTAGTTTTCCTTCTCAATGACATTTATAAATATTATTTTCAATCTCATTTGAAATTTTTTGGGGTTCTTCTAAAATCTTCCTAAACATTCATTAATCCTCTTGAATTACCTAGTGATTGATAGATTCTTTGAATTTAAATAATCTCAATTTTTATGAAACACATCAATATTTATAACATAAACATTGTCTAAAATAGAAATTCAACTTTGTAAATATATACAAACATCAACTTTATAACTTCTTGAATCTTTTTCAACACTTTACAAACTTCAAATTTTCAATTTCATGAATCTTTGGCATTGTAACTATATAAAAACATCAACATTATAAATCCATGAAACTTTATCATTGTAATTTTGTATAAACCTAAAATTCTAACTTGGTAAGAAATAAACTTTTTAACTTCATTAAACTTAATATTTGAAACTCTGTAAAAACATTAAATTTATAACTTCACGAGACTTCCAATTTTTAACTTTGTAAAAATGTAAAATTGGTATGCTTATAAAAACTCAACTTTGTACATCTAGAAAACATTATCTCTCTGATCATAATATTCAAAAAAATTCCCTATTTGATCATATTATCATTTCAATCAGACAATTCATTCGATCATACTAATCATACAATGGATAAAATATCGACTGATTAAAAAAGTCATTCTGATTTCAAAATTCCATTCGATTAAAAATATCCACCCAATTAGAAAAGTTCACTGGATAACAAAATTTCATACAATAGGAACAATTTAAAGCATGAAATTCTAGACTTTATTAAAACTCATTGTTTAGAATGTTTTTCTATAAAATGTCAACATGATTCGTTGTTCATCCAATGTTGTAGTGAAAACCTTCTATCAAGGAGTTCATCCACAAACATGAACTCTAGAAGATCCAAAAAATTTCCCATCAAATTTCTTCTACTAACATCATCTCATATCATGATTTATTCATGATGTTTTAGGAATTTTAAATAACATAATAGAATTGTATGACTTTGTAATATTTTTTACCAACAATGAAAGCTTTAAAAATTCTTGACATTCTTACTTTCTTCATCTCACCAACTTCTTTGACTCCCAATCTTTCTATATTTATTCATCTCATCCACTTTCTTAACATCCAGACTTTTTAACATTCTTAATCTCATAAAATTTATTAATCATATTAAATTATAGGCATTCTATCTTTATTTCTATTAATATAATTCTCAACATTCATACATTCAATCATTATTCATCTATATAACTTTACGACTTTCTATATTTCTAGAACATTATGACTTTCAAATTTTCCGATATTATTCATATGCAGAACTTTATTACAATCAAAACTTCAAAAAAAATCACATATTAGAGTGGTTTATTTTTCATATTAAATTAGGGATATAACCCACTCTAAACACATTAGAAACAGTTTTGAGGAACTACCACTGATGTGATAACTTTATTATGTTAGGGGTACTTTTGATGAAGCGATGGTAAAATAAAGATGGATTTAGCAGCGATTAAATTAGAGGTGCTTTAAAATACCTATAATTATACCATAAATCTTATGAAAATAGATGGTTAAATTGTGTTTTTAACCTCCCCTAATTCAAACTTCAGTATTTGGGTGGTTGGAACTATCCCTAAATTAATGACAATTTAGGGGCGGTTCCCCTCCAACCTCCCCTAAACCTTCAATCTTTTTAATTTTTTCCAATCCTCCCTTTCAACATGTGTGGCATATGGGACAACCCCCATACACGCACCATGGACACCCACCATGACACCCCCTTTGTCTGTGGTTTCCCTAATCCAACCTTTCTATTGGATACGTACCTATCCTCCACGAGCTAACACTCCCCCCTCCCAACCACACATGCATCAACTATCACCCACTCATCACATATAGTAGAAAATATTCTCTAGGATAGGATTTGAACCCACATTGATGGGAGATAAATTGTGTGTCGGTACCACCCCTATAATGCTTCTTTATTTTGTTATATACATTAACATTTATTAATTTAGATACATACATATATGATAATATATATATATATATATATATATAAAATTTTTTATAAATAAAAATAATACAATTTATTTTTGTACATATATAAATATATATATCTTTTTATATATAATGTATATAAATAATAATATTTATATATATAAACATATATAAACATATATTTATACAGATTTATAAATTCATTTATATTTGTGTGCATGTGCGCATATGCTTATATATGTATTTGTATAATATTTATAGATTTAATATAATTATATTATTTATATTTATGTAATTATATATGTGTGTGTCTGTAATGATAATATTATTAATTATTATTTTAATTATTTCACATATTTTTTAAACTAAAAATTATATCTTTTTTATAAAAAATATAATTTCTTATGATTTATATTATACATATATTATATTAAATACATTTATATAATATATTTATGCATGTAATTATACACAGTTGTGTTATATATTTTATACATGCATGTATATACACACAAAATTAAATAAATTGATATAATTGGAAATTTATAATATAATTAGATAATATATATATTTAATAAATTAATTTATAATTAATATGGTATAGTAATATATATATAATATAATTATATAATATATATAAATTTATATATTATATATATTTACATTTAATTTTTTCTATATTATATATATTTTTATACATAATATAATTTAAATGTACTTATACATATATATACAATAAAAATGTATTGAATATAATATATGTTTAATATAAATGATAATATAAATGTATTTAATAAATGTATAGTATTTGTAAAACTATATATTAAATTTATATTTTTTAATAAATAGATTTATATTATGCAAACTGATTTTTATATATTTATACATTGTTATTTATATGTATAAGTATTTAAATAAAGTATTGATATAATGTGTTCATATATATATATGTGTGTGTGTGTGTGTGTTTGTGTGTTTTTATATATTTATATATTTATATTATATCATGTATACACACAGATATATACACACATAATTAAAAACATTCATATAATTGGAAATTTATAATATTACTAAATAATATATATATATATATACTAAATTAATTTATAATTAATATGGTATACTACAATATATATAATATAATTATAAAAAATATATAAATTTATATATAAGAAAATATTTATAATATAATATATAATAAAATTATATAATATTTATATTTATATTTATATTTAATTTTTTCTATATTATAATTTTTTTTATATATAATATAATATAAATGTATTTATACATAAATAAAAATAAAAATTTATTTAATATAATATATTTATAATATAAATCATAATATAAATGTATAGAATTTATAAAATCACATATATATTATTTATATTAGAATATCTATAAATATAATTACATTTAAATTATGTAATCTAATATTTATATAGGTATGCATTGTCGTTTATATTTATAAGTATTAATTTGAAGTATTTATATAATTTCTTTATATACATGTTTATAATGTATCTAGAAACATTTATATAATGTGTCTTTGTAATATATATATATACATATACACACATGCACATTCCCACATGTATATTATAACATTTAAACTTATATTTGATATATTTAAAAAAATTATAGGGGGTTAAAACCAACTCTAATATATGCGATTAGTGTCGGTTCATGAACCCACTCTAATTTATTAATTTATATGGGGTTCAAAACCCCCTCTAATGTCATCAATTAGAGGGGGTTCAAAACTCTATCTAATCTATGGGAATAGTGGCAATTTATGAACCCCCTCTAATTTCATAAATTAGAGCGCATTCAAAATCCCCTCTAATTTCAAAAATTAAAAGAGGACTAAAACCCCTCTAATCTAATGGATTAGTTTTTGTTCTTAAAACCCCTCTATTTTATTAAATTATATGGTGTTTTTTACCCCCACTATTTCTTTAAAAAATAACTTTTATTGTATATATATAGCCTCTAAAATAAAAATGAATATATATAAATAAAAATATATATATATATATACTTATTGCACCACTAAAATCCAAATGAATATATATCACCACTAATTATTAATTAGTGGTGGTTTTGACATAAATTCCTCAAACACCCAACCAAATATTAAACAATAATGATAAAAAATTTAGAGTAGGTTGTGAAATCCAAAATTCAATAATGAGTGGGGGTTGTTGTAGTGTCTCATTTTTCACCATATAAGACATTGGAATATTTCTAGGAATATTTACAGAGCAAGCAGCAAATACATCATGTGATTTTGAGGCTTAGTGATCCTGAATTAATATTATAAAAATATTAAATACATTAATATCACACAAATGAAATTCTCTTGAAAAAGTGTAATTTCCCTCAAATGAAGGCTTATATTAGAAATCTTTGGCATCTATTGAGTTAAATGTGTGGGTTTTACCCTAGTAACGACTTAAAATTTGAGGGATTTAGACGTTCTTATTAGTGTAGTATTTAAAGAATATTAAAATAAACCAATTGATTAATATAATTCATTTATATAAATTTCCTTCACCTAACCTTGCCTATAAATATACATATTTTAGAAATTATTAGGGTTAGAAGTAAATCCTGGGAACCAATAGATAGAGTGTTTGTTGATCATTCTCATGAGAACAACAACCAGATCATGGATCAATGATCAGTGTGAAATTGTATTCATGGATCTCATCAATGAAAATGATGTGTTATCATTCTTCATCAACAATTGATCCAAATCAAGGTAGAAAGTTATCTTTCTGTAATTACCACCATTTTATTATCCCATAAATAATGCTAATAAATAGACTAATAAATTGATTCACGGATCAATTGTTTTTTAGATATTGGTTTTTTTATCAAAGATTCTAGGAAAAATTATCATTAATTATTTATTATTGGATATTCCTTCACTATTATAATGTAAATTAATAAATTTCATCCCAAAAAATAGCTATGGTTTGATCATTATCTTTTACTTTATAGGTTTTTTCCATCGTTATACAATAATTATGGGAAATTATTTTATACAACGGTTTAATGAATACCCAAAAATCCAATCATTACACTCATATTTCTTGGGGAAATAGATTTATACCATATATCCAGGTTCAGATTGATTATGGGATTGAGTAATGATGATGAATTATCAACCATGGACTGATTGGAAACCCCCAGTTCAAGCAAGTCATAGGGAGGAGACAAGACGTGATGGTGGCCATTCTATGAGTGAAAAAATTAGCTAAAATCTTACCAAAGATGATGATGGAATCACATGGGTTGAGATTAGTATTCTTTAGTGCGGTTTACAGTAGATCTAAAATGATCTAGAGTCATGGTAAATGACATGTGAATAAATCTAGGATCTAGAAAATCCATGTTTACCTGATGTGTAATCTAGAATTACCTACCTTCAGAACCCCTGTGCAGTGCTAGTGTTTTGGATTAGAGATAAATATCATAGGCCATGTGAATTGAGTCACACTCCATGTGATCCTTTCAAACTTTCCCTCTATGTATAGTGTGTACATACCCTGGAAGCTCAGTGTCATTACATGCCATGTCATCCTGGCCACACGCTATGTAAACCCTAATAGGTGCCACAATTTGTATAGGGTGTACATTCCTATGAGGTTGGGTAGAGTTTCACACCATGTGGGCCAATATCCATGTCATGTACAACCTGGAAAGTGGATTAGCATGTACAAGGAGTACATGTCTAGGAGATCATGTGGCCACATACATCTTATGTGGTAAGCTACACTTTTTGTACTTAGGAAAGTACACATGAACATATAGAATGGCACACTGAGTGCCAAAACGACTTCTACAAACTATGCACTCTTGGGACACACCATGTAATGTTGAAATGTGCATGTCATGTGAGAATGAGACATGTGAAGTTCTAGGATTTTTGAGACACACTATTAACCATTGGGACACACCATGCAATCCTTTGAGAAATTCATGGATTCCACTTTCTTCTTAGATTATCTTTTTAATGAGCTTGTATGAGCTTCCTTGGGCCAATATTACTCTAGTGTGTTCCCCTTAGCCCATTACTTTTAGGGTTTGGTCCAATATCACATTGCTATAATATAGTGTGACACCTATTCAACTTCCTGGTGATCTGAATTGTGGGAGAGTTACCATATTTTGGAGTAATTTATCATAGTATTATTCAATAGATACCTCAAAGTATTAGTGCATGTATCCCTTAGAGATTCCCAAAGTGATCCTTATGTGATCTATGTTTCCATAAATGAGAATTTTTGGAATTAGTATGAAAAATATTAACATGGGAGTTGATATCCTATTTATGAGGATGTTACCAGTAAAGTATAGGGTCCCCCAAGTTAGCCTTGGGAATTTAACACCTATCATTATATTGATCTATGATCTTTATGATGGGGTATTCTTCTGATGGAGTGTGTATATCGGATAAACCTTCTTAGTTTATTGTGTTCTTCTTCATGGCTGGACTTGAAGTGTCTAACATCTGGGATGGATGAGATGATTTATTAGGTTTTCGATACTTGATGAGTGATATCACTGAGTTGAGTGCTATTTGGGATATAAATGATCATGGAGTGAGATCTCTTGAATGAGTGGTATCTTAAAACCTCACAGTGGGACTATGGTTTGATGTGGTTAAGACCTATGATACTTGAAGTCTTTTAGGGGTATATCTATATTTTTTATTGTATGGATCTCATTATCATTGAAATATCATGTGATGAAATGATTATTCTTGATGCTTTGTGTTTGGTTATTTCTGGGTGTTGTACTTGGTATTGTTATACTCACCCCTGCACATGTCTTGTCTTAATTAGAGGTCATGCCTATTGTATAGAGTCCATGGAGGACTATGAGTAGGGTGAGATTAGTTGGGATACATATACCAAGTTGTATACTAGAGTTTCATTTGACAGTAGTCCCCTCCTTCTAACCTGGTTGGTCTTTATTTTATAGTGTTCGGGTGGGGTTGTATTTTTTCCTTTTTATGATTTCTAGTACACTATGTCGTACTCTGATTGGGGGTTTTTAGTTGTATGAATTCATTTTTATTAGTCATTTACATTTTAGTATTGTTTATGCTTGGAGATGTGTGCATGCATACATGTACATTATGAAAATTCCTTCCATGTGTGTGACATTCCTTCTCGGTGATAGTCACCATCCTATGGAATATTGGAGGTGGGATTGGTGTAGTTTTAGATACAATCCCATATGGTTAGGTTGTGACTGAATGGTATCAGAGGTGTACCCAACCTGAAGTTTTATGACACTGCCTAGGTTTAGGACCAATGTTTGAAGTTTCTTTTTTCTAGTTGCGAGGTATGATTTAGGAATAAGGGAAGCATTAATAAAGTGTTATGAGTTTGGATCATAGGATAGGGTGTCAATTGTTGGTGTGGTGGCCAACTAGGGGTGTCCATGGGTTGGGTTGGGTCGAGTTAAGGGCTATTTTGGACCCAAACCAAGAAAAATAGGTCGGGTCGGGTCAGAGACGTTTTTGGATTTAGACCCGACCCGACCCACCCCGTCTCAAATCGGGTTGGGTCGGGTTGGGTTGATCGGGTTAAGGAAAAAAATCGTTTGGTATTTTTTATGATCCCAACCCGCAGGTTGACCAAGTTACAAAAAAAAATTGTTCAGTTCTTATCATTTGTCGATTGGGTTACGTATTCCTCTGATTCATCTTCTTCACCACACTAGGGAATGCCCGCATCTTCCGCCCTGTAATAAATTGACCCAAAAAAACATCAGTCTGTGACTCGATGGTGTGATGTGATTAGCTTGCCTGCAAGTATTTATCAAGGTTTGAGGTGGTTCAAGGCGAGGCCAGGAGGGTGATTAAAATGGGGTACCTCCTGACACTGATATATTTGGCACCATACACAGTCACAGTGGAGATGAAGGTGGTGGCAGAGGCAGGGGGTACATGTAGGTGTGACGCGGTGGATACACTGGATTGGTGAGGACGAGGGAGATATTCAGTGATTGTTTTCTTAGTTTATCCTCCACCATCGGATCTTTGAATCATTAAAATAGTTATATATTCCTTTGGTTTTTTTCTTGTTCTTTAGTTTTTGTAGAAAAATTGAATGAAATACAGTTATCTTCATGTTTTTATTTGTTGATCGGGCATTGTTTTTCTGCCTATTTCACATGTCTCGATTCCTTTGAATTTATTTTATGTTTGTCTTAGAAATTTCATTGAAGATTCAATCATCTATTCAATTAATAGAGTATACATGTAATAGTGGGAAATGTCATAGACTCAATGGATGGTGTAGGAAAGGAGAGAGACAACGGCGTGGGGCAAGGGTGAGGGGGCATTGGGTCGAGAGGCAGGGGGAGATGGTGAAGTCTGAAGAGGCGACTCACACTAGTCGGGTTGGTTGGGTTGGTTTGGGTCAATTTTTTCCCAACCCATGACCCGACCCAACCCGACCATGATATAACCCAACCCGACCCAACATGTGGTATACATTTTTTAACCCGACCCAACCCGATCGGGTCGAGTCAGGTGGGTCGGGTTGGGTTGGGTCTGGACACCCCTATGGCCAACATATCCATTCACCTGAACTCTAATAATTTGCTTGTTGACTCAGTAAAAGTAGGAACTGGTTTTAGGGAAATACATTTGTACGTTAATCATATAAGAATGGGTTTTTGTTTCCTTATCCTTCTTGAGTCATCTCACCTGATATACTCATTGACCATAGTAAAAATTTTATTCTTTTAGGATATATTCACAATGAAATTTAGAGAGTTTTTATTAGGAGAGTTGGTAGTTTCACCAGAAGAGTGATCATGCCTCCACGAAGGGATTATTCATGAGGTATAATTTTCTAAGAATGGTCAGAAGGAGGTGTGTTCTTATATTTATTATTTCTTAGACTCACCTATAGTGGTTCAGGTGGAGGATTATTTCTAGACTGAGTTGTGGATGGCTCTTTTTGGTGATGGATGATGATGTGTGGCTTTTGATCCTGTACATGAGCTTCTGAGGTAGGTATCACCTATAATGATGGGTTATCATGACCTATCGATTAAAAGAGTGAAACGAAATTTATGAAATATAAGGTTTCATTAGAGATATTAGGAACATTATATATATATATATAAGTCTGAGAAATTTCAATTTTTATGGTTGGAGGGGACATATCTTGTGGGATTTTCCTACCTATTTCTCTATAATCAGAGAAAAGGTGATTTTACAACCTAGGTAGAGGAATCAATTGGAGAAAAAAGGTCTCCAGAGAGGTGGATGTGTTTGAGGAGCTCTAGGAGTAGTAGTAGGTGGCGGGCACTTTGGTTTGTTTCTACCACCACCATCCCTAGGTGGACCACTCTAGTCCTAGGAAGCTGGTAATTGGAATCTTGGATAGCTGTAGGCACTGGACATTCTTTACCCAGAGGATTGATGGATGTCTTGTGGTATGATATATATTTATTATACTCTTTTTGAAGTACAATTAGACATATTTATGATCCAACTTTTTCCTCCTTTTTTAAATTTACTTTTTAGGGAGACATAGGGTGTTTTCATAGCCTCTTACTGGGGATGTTTGGTATGAAATTGGATATACAAGGAAGAGGTATAATTCCCCCACTAAGAGTTATTCTTGAAATGTGATCCAAAAATATGTGGGAGAGTCAGTTCCACCGAAATAAGATAGTTTTGCAGTGTGGTGGATGAGTTACCATGACTTGAGTGTTTGAGGTTTTTTATAAGGTGTCAGAGAAATCCTCAGTTGTGGTAAAATGGCAGGAAAGGGTAAGGATGAGTTCTATGTAGTAGGATCTCATAGAGGCTTCGAGTGAGATTTTGAGGTATGATATGTGTCCTCACTATCAGAGTTGTTGTTTTCACATGGAGCTATGACACACTAATTCATGATAAAATACCATTTTCAATACCTAGTGATACAAGTAAATCCTTTTTTCTCATTCATTTTGTTTGATCATCCTATATAGGGGATCAATGATCAAACTCTTCTACTGAATGTGTAAACTTACTCTATGAGGATATGGAGCCTCACATGGAATCTATTAATTATGGTGGTGAGACTGTATGATTTTTCTTCAATATATAATGGTTACATTCCATACATGATTAGATATTTTTACTTGTGAGTTGAGTGATGCTCTCGACTTATTGGGATAGAGTTTTCCTCATTTTACAAGGAGTGATCCTAAGGAGAGCAGGATGGTCTCATTCACAGGAGGTTATACACTCTTACTTATCATTTGGATAATATTACCCATGTTGTAGCAGATTCTTTGAGATTACATTGTCCTATGGTAGTGTAGTATAATGATTAAATCATTATGGAGGATGTTCCAAATTTACGTCCCCATTGAGATTTTTGTTTCTTCGTGGAGTTTAACAAGGGGCAACATGATATCTACACTATCATATTATATGAACCTATGAAACTGTGAGAGATAAATGTGTGGATGAAGGATTCTACAGATTAGGGTATTTAGAATACCTAGTATACTTTATTGGGTAGCCCGTGGTTGTTCCTCTAGGAGTCATATGAGTTATTGAGGTTGCATGTGAATTGGTGTTTGTTGAACTAACTGATGTGAGGAAGAGTATCCAAACCTAAGAATAATTATGTTCTTAGAACAAAGTTTTTGGGAGAAGTTGTTATCAATGTTGACCTTAGGATACTTTATTACCTTATACGGTTTTAATAGGATATACCAAAATCTTCTTTATAAATCCACTGTGGTTGTTTTGAGTTCGTGGTGATGCCCTTTGGAAGGATGTACGCTATTTCAAAATCATGTGACTTTTGGATAGGATCCTTAACCCTTCATGGATTAGTATACAATATAATTATTATATGACATAAAAGACTGAGTATAATTTATGTTGGAGCACACTAGACACTATATAATGGATTGGTTTACCTCTATTCAAGATTTATTACCCCTCTTCTTCTTTAGAGATCTAGGGAGGTAAAACTCAAAGATATAGATTTTGAGATGTTGGGTGATCAGATATCAATTGGACATGTTCTTGATGGATTTTATAAAGGTGGTAATCACATCATCATTGATCTAAGATGGATGGTGATACCAGTCAAGCTGTAGCAACTAGAACTATTATAAATAAAATTTTCCCTTTTGATTTAATTAAATGTCTTATTATGTAATATATTTATAGAAAAAAGATGCACTTATTTGGTTTTATTATATTTTATCTGATTTTAAAGACCATTAAGAATTATTATCATTGATAATATAGGTGTTGAATAGTAATCACATGATTAGTAAAAATATAGGGTTTTAACAACACAGACAAAGTAAGTGATGACCTCAATAGGTAGGATCATACTCTATGAAGCCCATTTATCAGAGATTTCAAGGGATATAGAATCACTGGGGTTTTTTCCTTAACTAATACCAATATGAGACCCAATATCTTAAGCATGATCAAAATTTTTTATGGGAGAAGTTCATGCCCATTGAGATCATGGCCTAAACAATGTATGTCGAACCACCCTATAAAAGTCTCACCATCGTACACCTTACTCTATGTGTTTTTTTCTGGTGTATTAAAGGGATATGTATTAATAAACTAGAAATAAGATTATGTAAAATATTTTTTATATAAAAATGAATATATTCATCCTATTTTTGTTACTTTACTAATGTTTTTTTTTTATTTTTATAAAATAAAATAGAAATTATATTTGTAGTTAATATTAAAACTAAATAATGGAATTTATTTTTATTTATTAATTTATTTCTTAGATAAATAATAATTTAATAAAATACTAATGTTAAACAATTTTTATTAATTATAAATGGTCATAAAATTTTTATGAAGTCAAATGTAATTTTTGTAAGGGTTCAAAAAATTTTATTGTCAAAAGACCCTAGTATCTCTCAATAAATGTCGATTATTATATTAAAAGTGAAAATGAACATATTTAGATAAAATTAATATAATTTTTTGAATTAGAACATCTAAACTATCAAATGGTGAATTTTTCATATTTTCCTATGATAGTATAATTTTCGAGTAAAAATTAAATAAATTATAAATATAATTTGTGTATTACGACATAATAATGCCCCAAAAATGATGTCATAAATACTATTAAGGGGATACATGACCAAATATATGTTTTAAATTTAAAATAATTTTATTTTATGTTTATTTGGTTAACATTATAAAGCCTTTTTTAATCCTCGAAAACAATTGATATATTTTATGGTTTTAAAATCATTTATTTAAGAGTATGACTAACTTATACATAAGAAAGGCTATTATTTTATTATTTACTAACCATGGATTTATAAAATAATAAAAAAAACTCCAATTTTTCATAAAAAATGGTATAATTTCATGGGAATGTTTGTGGTTTTTGTTATTTTTTATATAGAGTCCAAAACCTATGTTTGATAAATAATAAATAATTCCCAAATAATTTCATATATACAACCACCAAGATGAAATTTTTCTTCTATAAAAATACTTGGATCACATCCTTACTCTCCCCTATTCTCTCTAGAGTCCTCCCAAGGCACCATAATCTCTCATGAATCCCCTTCTAAGCATTTGGAGTCACACACTCAAGTAAGGGATCCTTTCCTTTATCATCTTTATTCGAGTATCTTCATTATCTTATATCTTTCATATTAATTTACTTATTATGGGATATGTTATTCCAAATCCACCTTGATTTACATTTAATTTATAAATTATTAGAGACCTTTTTCCCTCTAATAAACCCATATTATTAAAATTTTAGTGATTTCGTTATGCTACTGAAATTTCACAGTGATTTTCCTTGCCAAAAAAACAATGTAGTGAATACCATACACATTTCTTATCAAGTATATTCAAATATATACACTTATAAATCTTTTAATTGGGACTTATATGTATTTATTTTACACTCCTTCATCGTGGAATAAAATATGATGATGAATGAATTCATGTTGTATAACCTATGTGAAACACTTAAGCAAGAGAATGAAATGAAAGTTATTAGTGAGCCCATAATTATATAGCACTAAAATTCATTGGGTAATATTTAGTCTTAGGAGATGTAATTTTGGGATAAAGAGTGAACCTTATTCCTTTATGTGAAATTTCTGACCATGCCTTCTTGGGGGTTTTCCCTGACCTATATTTAAGATGCAGTGTTTTAAGTTGTTACCACATTTTCTATGTTTCCTTTATGTTATCATTATAGATCATTAATTATAATTCATGTTTATATTTCTAATTCCTTTTATGCCCCATTTATATTCCTACTGTCTAACATTTACTACTTTCTTAATGTTACTTCATGTTTATTCCCTTAAGAGGCTATATAGATCACTTGTTTCTTATGTATGTCCCCAGGTTATCCCGTTTAGTGTTACATGTGAGCTTGTTAAAGAAGTTTTAAATAAATATTTTCGTTTTCCTATTTAAAATTTCATGTAATGTACCTATTTCCCAAATATAGTTGGATTATTTGTCTTCATGTTTTAATATGTTCTATCTTATGTAATAAATCAAGTATTAATTTTTAATAAAGAGAACAATTTTTATAGCTGGTATCAGAGGAAAATTTTATTTTTTTAGGATTAGGACTATAAAACCCTAGTGAAATAATTAGGGATAATGATAAGTATAAGAAAACATCACTGAATTTTGGTATATAGAGTAACTGGTTTATTAAGAAAATACATCCAATTCTAGATTCTATAAGTTGGTTTGGTTTTGAAATATATGTACCTAGGGTAACAACTTCGACATGGTGCATTGGGCCTGAATTGGTGTAACTTGGTACATGAAAATGGGTATTATTTCACACCTGGTCTGACACTCCTGAGGGGTATTCTTTGGTAAATTCATAAGCTCATTATGAACCATTATTAAGGGAATAATATATTTCAAATAAGAATATATGATAATAAATAGATCAAGTATAACATATATTAAATCATAGAAATTAATAAGTTAAGGAAATAAAATAATGTTATAAGTTATCCCTTTAATGTTATTAAATTCCAATTTATGTATTTAATAGTTTAAAAATATTCATCCGAAAATTTTCTTTTATTCTATCCAATTTACCAAAATAAGAGGAATCAGGTAAACAATAATTGCAATAGGCAATGTGATGACTGCCCCAATGAGATATCTAACCCCATGGGAGAAGGAATTGCAAACTTTTTGAAAATACAATCTTTGCTGATTCATGATCTAAATAGAAGCCTATATTTAGGGGAGTACCCAAATCCTCCTAATAATGAACAAGATATAATTGAGTCCTTTATGAAACAAAGGACTTTGAATTTCAATGGATCATATAATCAATTAATCGTGGAAAAATGGATCAACTACATTGAGAAGATATTCTTCATCATTCAATGTTCTGATCTAGAAAAGGTTTTACTAGATGTTTATCATATAGAGGGAGTGTAGGTCAACTCCAACAAGGAGAAGAAAATTAGGGGTGGAAATTGATCAAGAATACAAATCATGAGGAAGAGAATGAATATACTGGGTGAAAGGAATTCCAAAAAATGTTTTTTAATAAATATTTTTCATACACTCTCCAACATAAACTGGAAAGGAAATTCCTTACCCTCAAGAAAAAAGAAGATGAATCTATTGGTGAATACGATGAAAACTTAAAAATACATTCATGATATGCATATAGCATTGGTGTTACCCTTGAATTCAAGGTTGAGAAGTTATTTGGTGGGATAAAAGCTAGTCTATTAAAATCATTTGTGACCCATGACTTTGATAGCTTTGAGAAAATTTTCCAATGTGACCTCAAAGTCAAAATAGAGATCATCGAATCTCAAGAGTATCATGGGGATAACAAAGGGAAAGTAGAGTTTAATTATTCTGGTATAATGGAAAAATCTAACAATTCCATAAAATTTCAACATCCCGCTCATCAAATGTCTGGAAAGGACCCGAGAAATTTCCTAAGGGGGACGAGGAAATGCTTTAGGTACATAAAAGAAGGGAACCTAGCTAGTGATTATGAAAAAAAAACCCAATAATACGATGGAGGAAATGAATTCTCTATTAAACCCTCAATATATTTTTCATTGCTTCAACTGCAAGGAACCAGAGCACATTTCAAACCAATGCACTAAGCTAAGGATTTTTTGAGACAACCAAACACCTCCAAGGTAGCAGGGGTGATGTTTTTTCATCACAACTACTGAGGTGGATCCCAACAATGACGTGGTGAAATGTATGCCAGTTATTCATTCAATTATAGAGAAAATATATTTTGATTTTGGTTCTATTAATTACATTATATCATTAAATTTTAGTAAAACTAATCATACACAAACACTAATCAAGGAAGTAGAGTTATCAGTGAAAATGGAAAATTGGGAAATTATTGTATCCTGAGTATATAAATCATCCCCTATCACAATTTAAAGGCTAAAAATCATAGAAAAACTTTTCATACACCATTTTTTGGTATACGATACAATTATGGTCGTGTATTGACTTTACCTATATATAGCCAACATAAATTTCTGTGAGAAGGAAATCACTCTCTATATTGGAAATCAAACCCTAATTATATACAAGTACAAGGAGGGGGATGAATATTCTTTAGAACCAACATCTAAAGAATGGAAAATATTTATATATAAGCATGTTTATCTTGTTCAAATGATTTATTATATGGAAAGAATCATTTTTCAATACATGCCCATTTTTAGGGAATACACCGATGTGTTTCCCAAGGGATTTATAGGTCTTCCTACTAGCTAAGAGGTTGATTTTTCCATCGATATTATACTAGGGTAGTCACCATTATACAAGACTACCTATATAATGGATGTTGTGGAACTTGTGAACATAGAGGAACAACTACATGAGAATCTGGATAAAGGGTTCACACACCCAAGTACTTCACCAAGGGGTGACCCAGTCCTCTTTATCAAGGAGGAGCATGATGAGGGTATGATGACTATGCTAAGGAACTTATAGAAGGATAAGATTTCTTCCAAGTATAGAAATTGTGAATTTTGGTCAAATGAAGTCTCATTGATGGGGAATATCTTCACAAAAAATTGGATATATGTGGATCCTTCAAAGACAGAAGAAATTGAAGAATGGATGAGGCCAAACTTTGTGACATATATCCATAGTCTATATAGATTAACTCAGTATTATTGATGATTTTTTAAAAATTTCTCACCATTTTCAAACCCTCTAACCAATATAACTTGGAAGGGTGTCAAGTTTTCTTGGAATGATGAATATGAAGAGAGAAAAAAGGAGATAAAAAGAAGGATTATCACCGCACTTATGCTCACACTAACCACAAGTGAAGAAATTTTCATGTGTTCAATGATTCCTCAAAGAAGGGATTAGGATGTGTGTTATTACAGAATGACAAAGTCATAGCTGATTATTCAAGGTATTTTAATGATCATAAATAGAACTATGCGATGCATGATATGGAGTTGGACTAAGTGATATTTTCTTGGAAAATATATATAATTTATCTATTTCTAGAGAAATATGAAATATATATAGATCAAAAAAATCCTCAAGTATATATTCATAGAGAAAGAGATGAATATGCACAAAAAAATATGGTTAGAGCTGATCAAGAACTATGACTTCTCAATTGACTACCATCCTTGGAAACTAAATAAAGTGGTAAATTCTCTAAGTAGAATGGATCCATCAATTCTGTAATTGATGAGAACTGAGAAGGGTTTGATCTTCTTGGATTTGGAAAGGATGGACATGGGAATCATAACTGAAGTAAGATCATCAATCCATTCACAAATAATTTCTCAAACATATATTATGGAGAAGAAAAAGTATTCTCAAAGAGATGACGTGGGAAATATGAATAAAGTGGAAACTATAAGAATAGTGAAATACTTATATTTCAATGTTATTGAAGAATGAGTTGTATGATTTGGTTCACAACTATGTGTAACATCAAATGTTGAGTTAAATAATGAGCTGTTGGATAATGCACATAGTTATACTTTCTCTATCCACCCTAAAAGAACAAAGATATATCGAGATCTCTGAGAGAAATATTGATGGGAAAATATTAATAAAGATATCATAGAATATAAATGAAAGTACCTGGTATGTCATAAAGTGAAGGCTGAAATATAGAAGTCTAAGGTGATGATGAAACCATTACCCATATCAATATGGAAATGGGAAAACACCACTATGGAATTCATCACATGAATTCTGAAGACATCAAGAGGAAACAATTCTATTTGGGTTGTTTTGGATCTTCTTACAAAAATATCTCACTTTATAATAATTCAAGAGGATTTCACACTTATCAACATGAATGGATATACATAATAATAGTGGTGAGGCTTCATAGAGTCTAACTATAGATTGAATTTAATCGAGATATGAGATTCACCCCAATGTTTTGGAAAAGTCTCTAACATGCTCTAAACAGAGAGTTGAACTACAGTACAACCTATCATCCTCAAATTGGTGTCCAATCAGATAAGACTATTTAGAAACTAGAAGGGATATTTAGAGTATATTATATTGACTTCAATGGATGATTGTATTAGTATCTACCTTAGTTCAAGTTCTCTGAAAACAATAGTTCCATATCGAGCATCCAAATGTCTCCCTATATATCCCTTTATGGGAATAAGTGTAGAAAACCTACAAATTGGGATACAGTTGGGAAACAAAAACTGTTAGGTCCTAAAATGGTGAATGAAATGGTGGAAACATTTAAGCCCATTTGTTAGAAAAATAAGGATTTTAAGAGTTGGCATAAGATCTATGATGACAATCATCGATGAGACCTAGAGATTGATGTTAGAGACTTGGAATTCCTCCAGATATCTCCATGGAAGAAAGTGCTGAGATTTGGGAAGAAGGGAAAGCTTAGTCTAGGATACATCGGCCTCTTTGAGATCATTGATCACATCAGAGTGGTGGCATATCGACTAACACTCTCACTGAACCTATATCATGTACATTATGTATTATATATATCCATCTTGAGAAAGTACATACCAAACCCCCCACAAGTACTCAATCTAGTGGTGTTACCATTTAAAAATGACCATTCTTATGAGGGTAAGTCAATAGAGATCTTAGATTGTAGAGACAATGTTCTACAGAATAAGATAATGCACCTTGTTAAAGTGTTTTGGAGAAACCAAATGTTTTAAGAAGAGATGTGGGAATGAGAGGAGTTGTTGAAACAGGGTTACCCTCAACTTTTTTAGTGTGGGAAATGAAAATTTTGAGGGAATTTTTTTAAGGGGTGAAGATTGTAATGACCTGATCTGTTATAAATAAAATTTCTTATCTTCATTTAATTAAATGTCTTATTATGTAATATGGTTATAGAAAAGAAATTACTTTTTTGGTTTTAGTATATTTTATTGGATTTAAAAGACTATTAATAATTATTACAATTGATAATATAGCTATTGAACAGTGATCACATGATTAATATAAATATAGGGTTTTAACAAATCCAATTGACACATATAAAGTAAGTGATGCTCTCAACTAGTAGGATCATACCCAATGAAGCCCATTTATCACATATTATGATTGAGATATTGTCAATGAGATTTTCCATTGACCAATACCAAGCTAAGATCAAACAACTTAAGTATGAGTGAGACCTTATATGGAGAAGTTCAAGGTCATCGACATCATGACCAAAACCATGCAAGTCGAACCACCCCATAAGGTCTCATAGTCATGAACCATACTCTTAGGAGTTTACTATTGTAATGAAAGGATATGTATCAATTACCAAAAAATATGAGTATTTACATTATTGTTTATAGAATAATGAATTTATATTCATCCTATTATTTTTACTTTTTAAATTTTATTTATATTGATACAATAATACAAAAATTGTATTTTTTTGTAGTATTCAAATTTAATTAAAGATTTATTTATTATGAATTAATATATTTTGGAAATAAATAATATTTTAGTGAAATATTATTATTAAATAATTATCATTAAATATAAATGATCATATAATTTTTATGAAGTCAAATGTAATTTCTATAAGGGATTAAAATTGTTATTTTCAAAAACACCAGCATATGTCAATAAATTCTGATTATCATTTTAAAAGTGAAAAAACAAATATATATAAAGTTATTTAGATAAAATGAATATTATTTTTTGAATCATAAAATTGATATTATCGAACAGATAATTTTTATTAATTTTATGAGACAGTCGAATTTTTGGGGTAAAAACTAAATACCATAAAAATATACTTTGTGTACTATGATAACATAATAACCCAAAAGCGATGTAATAAATACAATAGATGGAATCCATGACAAAACATATGATTTAACTTTAAAAAATTTTATTTTTTGTTTATTTGGTTAATTTTATAAAGCCTTTATGAATCCTCTAAAACCATTAATATATTTTATTTTTTAAAAATAATTTCTTTATGAGTATAACTCACTTACACATAAAAATGTGTATTATTTTATTAATTTAATCCTGTAGAATTATAAAAACATGAAAACAACTCCCATTTTATAGAAACCATTGGCCAAAATCAACGTAAGGTTTGTTGTTTTGGTTATTTTATTATATTCAGTCCAAAACCTAAGTTTGACAAATAATAAATAAATCTACACTCATTTACTATAGAAAATCACCCAAGATCCCATTTCACTTCACTAAAAATCCATCGAGCACATCTTTACTCTACCCTATTTTTTCTAGGGTCCACTCATGGTGCCCCAAGCTCTCAAGAAGCCTCTCCCAAGAATTTTGAGTCACACACTCATGTAAGGGATCTTTTCCTTTTTCCACTTTATTCATGTATATTAATTAACTTATGCCTTTTATATTCACATGATTATGCTGATATATGCTATTCCATATCCTCCTTACTATCTAATTTATTTACAAATGATGATAGAACCCTTTCTCTATCATTAACCAATTTTATAAATTTTTATGCGACGTCGTTATGCTGTCAAAATTTCACTACAATTGTCCATGCCAAAACAATTGTGTAGTGAATACAATACCAATTTCCTATCAAGGGTATTCAAATTTATACATAGATAACTTCTTTACATGGGGGTATATATGTATTTATTTCAAAAATCTATATCATGAAATAAAATATGATGATGAATGAATCCTTGTTGTATAATATATATGACACACTTAAGCATGAGAATAAAATGAAAGTGATGGTTGAGCTCAGAATTATATACTGCTTCAATGAATTGGGTAATTTTTAGTCTCATGAGATGCCATGTCAGGACATAGAGTGGACCTGATTCCTTTATGGGACTTTTTCCACCATGATTTCTTGGTAATTTAGCTTTGACCTATATTTATGTTGCACTATTATAAGTTGTCACTACATTTTCCATGTTGCCTTTATGTTGTCATGATATATCATCTCTTATCATTCATTTTTATGATTCTCATTCATTTTATGACCCATTGATATTCCTATTGTCTACCATGTATTACATTTATCATGTTATGACATGTTTATTCCCTTACTAGGTTTTATAGAACACCCCTTTCTTATTTATGTCCCCGGTTATCCCATTCAGTTTTAAGTGTTAGAATGTTAAGGAAGTTTTCATTAAAGGTGTAGTTTTTTACTATTTAAAATGTCATGTGACATACTTAATTACAAAATAAAATATATTTCTTGATCTTCTGGGTTGTATTATTTTTAATATTATGTAATAAATCAAGTATTAATGTGTCATAAAGAGAAGGATTGTTATACAAGGTATGGAAGGATGTATTTGGGTTTTTGTTTTCCTTGAGTAGTATGTCATGTAGAGGTGAGGATATACCTATATATTATGGAACCAGATAGGTAGTAGGGGGAGTGATAGAATTTTTTCAATGTAAACTCTTGTTTCCACACCGGTCTGTATGTCATGACCAATATTTATTTATACAGAGTTTGGACACTTTTCCATGAAAGAGGTAATAATTTTCATGGGATTACCTTATAAATAATTTTAGACTGTGATTCTTAGTTCAGTGAATAATTAGGGGAAGGATTTTTGAAGCCATTTAGGACTTAGTTTTTTTTGAGAAGGGTGGTCTACCCCAGTAACTTGGCTAGGTAAAGTGGATTGTTCTAGTTCTAGTAAACATGCTTCAAGTTCACATGTTAGTTTTGGGCCATAGATGGGACATTCATCTACCATCTATGGTGTTCTTGTATCATAGTGAATACAAATACACCCAAAATGTAGCACTTTTTTTATTCCATGTATGAGGGAACTTGAAATTCACTATTATACTAGTCATAGCAAGTGGGTAACAATGCTTGGGTCCTATTTTTGTGCTAGTGATGGTTGAAAAGGTGCAGTTTATCCAAGGAAAAATGAGAACATCCTAGAAATTCTAGGAGTTCATTATAGACCAATGGAATATTCCTTTTGTGTTTGATAGGTTTGAAGTTTTATTCACAGAGTTAGGCTATCTATGTGGTTCATAGACCCTTTCTTTTTCATGCTATTGTGCCAGGTTAGTGAGGTGGTGTACTACTTAACCCCGTGACCACATAAGTTTTGGCTGGTTAGGGTTCTCCTATTGCCATAGCTAAGGAGGTATGTTCATGATATATACCTAGTTAATTTGGGTTATGCAAGTGTAGTTTAATTTTTCAAGGAGTTGTCAGTGTTGAGAAACGATAGTGAAAGAACCTTCATGGGAATGTGTTTTCCTTGGGTGTGTGTTTATTGATAGCACAAGAAACCATCAAGAAAAATCATGAGAATAGGAGACCCAGATGAGAGTTCGGTATCCCCACATTTTTTATTAGTTTATGATTTTTAAGAATAAAAATACTTGTAAAGGGGAGTAATGTAGTATATCTATTTTTTCAGTCTAAGACATCGGAATATTTTTAGGAATATTTCTAGACCCTGTCACTAAGATGATGTAAGATTATAAAGCTTTGTGAGTTTGAATTAATATTTTAAAAAATAAAATATATTAATATAATGGGCATGAAAATTTCATGAAAATGTGAAATAAATCACAAATATAGGATTATATTATAAATCTATGGACTTCCTTGAGTTTAGAGCATGAGTTTTACCCTAGGAACATCTTAACCTTAGAGCGCATCAGATGTTCGGGATGGCAGTTGTTGTAGAAGAATGTTTAAATAAATAAATTGAATAAAATAATTTATCTAAATAAATTTTAACGACCTGAATTTTCCTATAAATATATGTTTATGTTGAAATATAAAGGTTAAACACATAAACCTGGAGCTTTTGGAGAGAGAGCTGGAGGATTGTTCTTGGGAGAAAAACAATTGGATCATGGATCGACGATCACTGTGCAATGTAATTTTTGGATGTCATAAAAACAATTATGTGTGATCTTTAATCATTAGTGACCGGTCCAAGTCGTGGTAGGATGTTTTTTTTGGGTATTTATTCCCACTTTCTTATCAGACTATAAACGAAAATCTATTTACTAATGAGTTGATTCATGGATTCATAGTTTTGAAAGTATGGTTTTTTTATCTAGGATTCAGGGGATATTATTATATATTGTTTATTTTTGGATATTTGATATTCACTCTAATGGAAATGGATCATGGAAAACCAAAAAATGTATAATATTTATTTCTCATCTTGTGTTTTTTAGTTTTCAAGCCCCGTTCTTCATTTGTGATGAGTAATTCATTTTTCATACTATTTGAGTAATACCTGGAAATTAAATTGTTGTGACCCTTTTTCTTGGCATAACATATTTATACTAGAGAACCTAGTTTATATTGGTGATGAGATCAATAAATGACATCTAATTATTGTTTAGAAATAGATTGGATACCCCTGGTATGAGTAGGGAATTCAGTAGAGATAAGAAATGATATGGACCACCCTCTGTGTGGTGAA
Source organism: Viscum album (assembly GCA_963277665.1). NCBI lineage: Eukaryota > Viridiplantae > Streptophyta > Magnoliopsida > Santalales > Viscaceae > Viscum > Viscum album. The sequence continues at coordinate 1,646,669,321 of OY728159.1, forward strand.
ATTATCAAAAATCAAGATAAAGACAATGATATACTCACATGTAATAATATCCATGTACTCTGGTGAGGTTTTTGGTAGGTAAAAATGGTTCAGGAGTCACCGGAGATGATGCATGAAAGGATCTGGTATTTTAGAAAAAACCGAGGTTATATGGCATGTGAATTGCATGTTGTTTCAGACCCCCTATGCAGTGATATGGTTTTCACACAGAGATAAATATCACATATTGTGTGACTGGAGTCACATTTTTGTGACTCTTTCCAAACTGATCATTATGTACAGGGTGTACATGTTCAAGAATCTTGGTGGTGTTACACACCGCATATGCTTGGCCACATCTCGTGTACACCTAGAATGTAGATCTGTGTGTACAAGGTGTAGACGCCCAGGAAGCTAGGTAAAGTTACACACCATGTGTGCTATTCCCCATTCCATGTACACATAGGAAAGAATATTAACATGTATTGGGAGTACATGCCCAGTAGATCATGTGGACCCACACACTGTGCTTGGTAGAATACACATTGTGTACTTTGGAGTGTATGTGGGAACCAGAAGAATGGCACATCAAGTGAAAGAATGAATTCTACATTTTGTGTACCCTTATCACACACTGTGTAATATGGTAAATTTCATTCCTTGTGACCATGAGACATAGGCAGTGCCATGATTTTTGGGACACTCTGTGTACCCCCAGGGGAAAGCTGTGTACTCCTTTTAGGATAGTTTTGATTACTCTTTATTCTTATATCAGCTTCATAGTGAGCTTGTGTGTTCTTTCATGGACCTATTTCAGTTTATTATGTTACCTATGGGGTATTCTTATGAGTTATTTGTGTGACATAATGTTTTCATCATAGAGGGAAATACCTATGAATCTTCTTGTTGATTAGTTCAGTGTGGAAAAGTTCCTTTATTCTAGTGTGAGTTATCTCATTCTGATTTTACATATACCTCAGTAGTTTGGAACATATATCCTACTGAGAGGAATGAAGTGACACTCATATACTTTATGTTTCATTAGATTTGGTTTTTTGGAATTTTCATGACCAATATTTACATTGGCATTGATCCCCAATATAGGGAGACATTTTGAGTAGTGTTTGTTGTCTCCCTCATGAGCCCTAGGAATTGAAACCCTATATGTGTTTTGAGATCAAATATTTTTGATGGGATATTAATATGAATGAGTATGTATCTTAGATAAAAATTATCATTTTCCTGTGTGCTTCTTCTTTGATATAACTAATGTGTTTGACTTCTAGGATGACTAGGATGTTCCATTGGCATAGCAATAACTGATGAGAGATATCTCTTGGTTGATTTCCATCAGGGATTTCAGGGCTTATGGGGTGATATCTCACGAATGAGCCATAAATTGAAACTTCATAGTGGAATTATGGTTGTAATTGGTTGATACCATTGAGGATACATTTAATTTATCATTATATCAAGATTTTTTTTGTATGTATTACAATATTATGGAAATATCCTTTGATTTGCTAACTATTCTTGAGGATTTGTGTTTGGTTTTGTTGTGGTGTACTACTAGTTATTGTTATACTCACCATTAAATGGAAGTCGCCTACACATTTCATGTCTTATACAGATTATATAACTTTTTATAGGGTCCTTATAGGACTAGGAGAAGGTGAATCCTAGTTGGGATAGACAGAACTAGATGTATACCGGTGTTTCATTTGACAGTCATCCCCTCCTTCTCATCAAGTGGAACATTACTCTTCAGTTTTTGGGTGGGCTTGTATTTGGCTCTTTTTTATGTTTTCCAGTACATTATGTTGTACTCTAATTGTGATTTTATATATGTATGCATGCATCATTATCAATTATTTACATTTCATCATTGTATGGGTTGTGAAATGTGTGTGTGCATATACGTACTTTGGGAAAATTCCCCTATGTGTGTGATATGCCTTCTCGGATCCAGTCACCATCTCCTAGCCTATTGGATTGGGGATTGGGGCAATTTCAACACTTTCCCTATCTATTCATGTTGTGATGGTTGTGCATAACCCCCTCTAATTTATACATAAAAAGAATTTATAGGGGGTTTTGTATAAACCCCCTAAAAATCCATTGCTAATATGCCGGTTTTTAGTGATACATCTCTAGAATATTCAGAATTTATATCATTTATGATTTTATTCATCTAAATAAATTTATAACTTTCACCATTAGAAATAAATTTCATAATTTCTACACTAACATAACATTATGACTTTCTACATATATATAACATTCTTACATTCTACATATGTAGAACATTCTTCTTCTCTAGTAACTTCATAACAAAAGTTTGTTAAATTTTATAAACTCTTCTTTTCTTGTTGTACAAAAACATTATTCACTGATTTTTTTCAAAGAATACAAAAAATTATTATAAAAACATCACAAAATATCTTAAACAATAATTTTTTTTTATTTTTTAGAAAACACTAAGAACTTTTTATTTCATAACAACTCTTCAAAATATTCTATAAAATTCTCCTCACATGACACACCTCTTACCATATATTACATAATATAATTCTTTATAACTTATGAAATGAAAGAACAATAAGGTTGATCATAGATTCCCAATAAGGGTATGCATGGTAGATATCAATCAATTATCGTGAATGAGTTTAAGATAAGATTAATAGTATAAAAACATGAACACAACATACTTGATCATACCCAACAATCCATTAACCATTAAAAATGAATCATGGAATAATGTTTTGTCATATCAAAACCCATGAGTCATATGAGAGAAGAATCATCAATATTAAATCATAATATATGATATAATAGAATAATCATAATACATAGTTTTTTCACATATATATAAGTATAGAAAATTATTTACTTAGTCATGAATCACTACTTGGACTATCATATCATAATGGAAAGAGTCCCATAGTGGATTGGGTTTACTATGAATTCCATTTCATATTATCTTATTTGATATCAAGATTTAACAAATTCATTGGAGGTATATATAATTTTAAGACCACATTTATCATAATAAAATCTAAACATATCTATTCCATAGGATCATACAAATATTCATTATTTCATTATAGCTTAATATACCATGGTAATGAATTGGGTTTCATAAATATTTTCTCAATTTTTAATAATGATTCATAAAAAAATAACACTAATGATATCATTAAATTAACATCCTCATAAATCATAAATTTCATTAAAGGATAGTGACATAAATAAAAAATAATATTTTAAAACCATATGAAATATGATATAGAAAACAAAAGAAAACATCATCTTATATTGGTAACATTTTAAAAAAGATAAAAAATACCTAATTAATATGAGTAAGATTTTATTTTAAAAACCATGGAAACTTATAATTGAATATTAAAAATAAATAATGGTCTTAATGGTGTAAAAATTCATTCAATTGGTTAACATTATAAAAATTTTTCTTTTCACACTTGGGTAAAAAATTCAAATAGTACTCATATAGAAAAAATTGTTTAGAGTCATTTTCAAACCATTTGATAGAAAGTAAAATATGGTCAAAATTTTAATTACCCAATCATTTTAAAATTTATAAGAACATTATTGAAACATTTTAATGAATATATACATGGATGGAAAATATTCCTAACCTACAAATAAAAATAAGGTTCGATTTTATTAAAAAAATTATTTCTTCCTTTTTAAGAACCAAAGAGGGAAAAATGGAAATATTACATTAAAAACATATAAATGACCCAAGAACAGAAATATAGATGGGATTTAAGGTAGCTATAGAACATAATTTCCCAAGGGTAGACTTAAACATGAAAAATTCTAATTAAAAATGAGATTGCACATAAACCCTTACCTCAATTCATGCCTCATTTCATACACACATTAAAATCTTGTATAATAAATTTAGAATTATTATAAATCATTAATATAAACAAATTCATACTTATATTACTATATATAATTAACAAATAATTTATTATAACTTAGATAATAGTAATTCATTATTAAATTAAATACTTTTAGGTTAATTATTAAATTTTATATGCACATTTTGGTATGGTGGTTTTTGTCTTTTTACCTTGGTAATGTTTTCATCATCTACAAAATTTTCATGAATATTTAAGTCATGAGTTATAAATTATTCTATATTTTGATTATAACTCCATTGAACTAATGTTAATGGATCATATGGAACACTTAAAAAAATACATTTTTCGATGATTATGAAATTAACCAAAAAAATTAATTTAGTGTTAAATAAAATAATTAATATTACCATTATAAAGTTATGAAAAATTCATAAAATAATAATTATTACATAATATTAACTATACATAAAAAACATTAAACATTCAAGACATAAACATTATAACAATTTTCTTGTAGGTGGTAAAATCAACTAAAATAAGATGATGTTATAACTACTGAATAAGTAAGAAAATGTTATTATATAATGATAATATTAATTTAATATATTTTTAATTATGTTATAAATATTATATTTATTCATTAATTCTATACGTATAGGTAGACACTGGGGACGTCCAGGAAAAAAATGTGTTTTACATGGAGTCAGTTTTTCTACATGTTCGAATGACCAAGATTATCATTTATAAAAGGATGGAAGCTTAAGAAGGTAGTTTATATATTATAATTAAATAATAAAAATTATTTTATTAATAATATATATATAAATTAAAATTTTATTTAAAATAATTCATGTGATGTAGTGATGGGAAATAAAATACATTGCTTTGTTGAGATGGTATTCTACACGTACTAATGAGAGATGTTTTCATTTTCACATGGATGGGTTGGAAGTTAAAAAATAGATATTACATTATCATAATAACATTAAATTATATTAGTTATAATTATGTTATTATATTAATATTTTTATAATAGTTTTAAATGATGTAGAAGAAGAAATAAATGTGAATGAATTTAGTTAAGACTTATACATCCTCCTTAGATATATTCCTATGGCGTAGACCATAATATTTATAAGATTTATCTTTTTGTGACACTGATATCTCTAAGAAATAGATAAGAATGTTATGAGGTGATTTTTGAAGGTATTGGTCAAGATACTGTGCTCAAAGTGTGTGGAATATTTAAGAGAAGAGGTTCCCATTTATAAGTGAGAGGAGTGGAACCCTTATAAATATTAAGACCAATAAAAAGTAATAATTGTACTTATATTGGAATATGCCTCAAATATAGTCCAATTTAAAAGATATGATAATTTAATTTTTAAATACACTTATAAAATTGCATTGAAACAAGTTTTTTTAGACAATAAGAGCCTCATTTATTAGTTTAACCCTCATTTTTAGCCTTGTTAATCATTACCATGGTGACCAGCTTTTACCAAGGTTACTATTAAATATGAAAAAATATAATTGATGAGATTAAAAAATTTTAAAATTATAATTTTAAATATGAAATTTATTTTATATTATTCAGTTTTAATAGGTGTTAAAAATTATGTTTAAAACAAATATGCATTATATAACAAAACCCAGTTCTCAGAAAAATGACCATTTTTGTGTATAAAAAATTTCATAAAAATCAATGTATGAACATTATTTTCATGAAATTAATTGTATTATTATTAATAAAAGGTTAATTATTTTACCTTGAAATAAAAAAAACCAAAAAAAACGTATAAAAATTGGATTAATGGGAACAATATTTTTTTATTTGAATAAAAACAATTCATAGATATATAAAATGTCAAACCTAGATTTATAAGTTCAAATTTTTATTTTTATATTAATTATAATAATTAAAAAAATTATATTTTTTGTATAAAAATGTTTTATTAAAATTTTAAGTCATTATTATATCATCATATAATCATAAAAATTACAGTACTTGAAAAATATGTAATTTCAACTATTCACCCAAAAATCAACCTTTTTGGAATAATCCCAAAATATAACTAAAAGATAAATTTTACATTATGAATTCAAAAAATAAATTGATTTCATCAAATTAGAATCCAAAAATTCCTAAATTTATCTAATAAATGAATATATAAATTATTAAGGAAACCACTTTGATAGAAAAAATGACCATTTTAAAGATTGTGATCCTAAACTAAATTCATATAGTTTAAAAATAGCTTCAATTTATATATTTGAACATTTAATAATCATAATATATTTATTTTTACCATTAATTTTAATAATTTTCTATTCATTTTAGTCTGGTGATTCTTATATCACATGTAATTCAATAATATATTTATTTAAATTAATACATACTAAAATGTCATCATGTTATAAGTTTTATTTTATTAGTATCCTTTACAATATCCGTGAACCTAAAATGGATATATAAATTAATTATTTACCTAAATCACAAAATTTGTGACCAATTTTAGAGTAATAAAACTAATATCCATTAAAATAATTTCTTCTTTGAATTTTCAATAAGTTATCATTGTTGTTTTCTCAACTCTTGGGTATTTTTCATCACATAAAACTCCTTGAATCATCACAATAGGCCATTGTATGAATCATGTAACTGAAAAAATATAAACTTAACTTGAGTAAAATTTTCTCATCATAAATGAACATATTTTCTTCATGTGAACAACCCATTGGTTTTTGAATAACTCTAAATTTCTAGGTTTGATAATATTATCCAATTTTTTTTCATTCTTATATCCTTATCACACACCATATGTGTGTTGGAAGATTAATTAAAAAGAATAATTATATTCTTTATCATATTATTGTAATTTTTATCATTCAATAATTTCTCAAAACTTTTTTTACTCTTCAAATACCTCTCTATGGTCTATTTTTCTATGAATTTCCAAAATTGAAGTTTTTTTTAGGAACCACAACCTTTAAAATTAGTTTCAATATTTTTTTATTCTATGTTACCACTTATTTCTCGATTTATTTTATAAAATTTAATCACACCTAAATATAGTTATTATATTCATTTATTTACTTATAATTAACCTCATTTTTATCTTAAAATAAATAGATTATTCATATAATCATTATACTAGTAATGAATATTACACTATGTTCTTTAACCAAGTTATTTCAATTTCACATTTATTTATATATTATATGTAATCATTAAACATTCTATAACATTTATTACTTCTATTTCATTGAATATATAACTCCTCTATAGCACCTTCAAACTCCTCTTTGTTATCCACCACACCTTCTGTCTAAAAATACTCTTCATATTAAGATTTATCTTTCTCAACTATCACCATTATAGTTTCTTATATAGATAATTTAAACCTAGTTTAACTTTTTTCATGATAAATTTCATCAATATATTCCTATATATAGGACATGATATTTTATTAAAAATTCATTCTCTATTTATTTCAAAACACAATGTATCACATATGGGAAAATGTCCTCTACCAATTTTGAGGGAAATTAGCCTCACCCACATCACCTTCAGGCCTCTATGGTCACCTTGTAGTAACGTGTCCAACATCTATACACTTGAAACAAGATAATGGTATCTTGAGATTAAATATAAATTTTAATAATTTAAACTCATAACTAATGAGTGATTTTAATTCATCACTCAAATATTATTATCAATGTTCAACTTGATTTATTTCAATTTTTTTATATAACCATGAATTTTATCTCATTAGATGGATGAATCATTATAACTTCCATTTTTATATTTATCTCATAATAATCAAACATATATTGAAATTTTTCCAATTAAATTTTATATAAATTATTTTCTTAAGGTGATAAAATATTTGGATGCTAAAAAGGGTGAAAATTTTTATATATATTTTTCATAATCTCCATATCCATTATCATACAACCAATAATATAAATGGATCAAAAAAAAACAATGGTATTGAAGAAAACACAAAATCATTATTTTAGACACATCTTCAAATCAAAAAATTTATTATTCAATACTTAAAACATCAACTCATTTACCATATTCACCTTCATAAATATTTGAAAACCTATATTAATTTTATTTAGTGGTAGTGAAACTCATTAAATTTTTATATATTTGATTTGATAGACCACTGAATACGGTATTTTGTACATTTCATCATTATTGAGTAAGTTATTGTTCATTTTAGTTGAAGATAACTCTATGAGATAAAAAATATGAATTATATGAACTATAGTATTGAAAATATAAATCCTTAGTGATCCAAGATGATATATCATGTATTTTTTCTTATATTTTTTAATTTCATCCAAAAAATTGAGGAACTAATTTTTTCATTAAAATCAAACACCATGCAAATTAATAATTTGAGTCATATTTACTAGGTAATAATCCATATTCATAGATACCACTGGTTTTAACCATATATACCAAGACACCCAAATAGTAAGGGGTATTTGGTTTTCAAACATTTCTACCTAAAAAGAGTATTTTACGTCTATTTAAATGGGAAAAAGGAACATATCATAACAAGTCATGAATCTACAACATCAATATCAGCAATGTAAATGTATTGACTTGAGGATATAAATGGTTTACCTAAAAGGATAAAAACTAAGTAATATACAAATATTATGGGTTAATTACCAATGAAATCACTAATTAACTATTTTGATTACAATGATTTTGGATTAACTCACAACCAATACAAAGGATAACTCCATCCCATCACCTATTCACCCACTTCTTTAGGACAAAGTTAAGGAAATAAAACAGATACATAGGTTGGTCATAATAAATATAAATATAATATTCAAAAAACTATTCTATTGTGGTGTTTATAATAAAATTAAGTATCTATCTTGGTTCTATAACACCAATAATGTAATAATAAATCCTCTAATATTATCTCCTAATCAATTAAAAATCATCATCAAAATTATCCCACATTATATGGCATGTGTCTTTTCCCTACCGGGTTTCAATATAATATTTAATGGTAAAATTAAGTCTTAAAAAATTTGTGAAAATTATAACATATTTTAAAATAGTCAAACATAAAAATTTATCTACAATATTTAAAATCAATACACAATAGGTACCATTTTGGTGTATTTATATTTCATTACAGAAATAAACCCAAAATATTGACCAAATATCTAACTTCATCTTCTAAAAACATATGTTTAATATCTGATATATTTTACAAATCTACATGTTATGATGTAATGTGTACTATTATGAAATAATACCCAATTCTTCATGAGACTAGGGACTAAAATTATTTCATAGCTCTATATTTTATTTCATAGCTCCAACCATACATTTTAAAATATCCCCCTTGAAAAATAATAGGTTCAAGTCACAACTTGATTTATTACCATAATTAATTACTCCTACATTGAATTTCCAATTATATCTTGTATTTGAATGTGTAATTACCATACCAATAAAACCTTCTAAGTTCAACAAGAATCATTAAGTATTATAATTTAATTACAATTTTTTTGCTTAGTTAGATCATCTTATACATTAAAAATTTACACTAATTCATGATCCTCTAGTCATAACATCCAATGTTGCATCAAATTTCTTCTTTCAAACATATCATAATAAAATGTTATCCTTTCACAAAAAAATATTTTTTTATCACTTATATAGATACAAAAATAATAATTTTGGGATGACCAGTATCATTATGGCATGATTTTCTTCTTTAACAACAAATTTTATCTAAAACTTCCCCAAACTTCTCCAAATTTTCTCTAATAATCACCCATGATATAATAATAAAACATAAAATATTGAAAATATAAAAATTAAATTTTGGTCATGATTCTAAAAACTTTTCATTTGAAGCATCATTATCCTATTATAGTAGTCCTTCAGTGGCTTAGGTGAGATATATGCTTAGAAGGATAGGGGTGAGTTGGGTGATGAAACATATTTTGATTTTAATTAATTTTCATTTATCTATCATTTCATAATTTAGATACTAAACTCTTACTAAGAAGGGTAACACTATTTTTTTATTCTTCTCAATGTAGTTATGATCACCAACATACTTGAGAATCCCTATACAATATATTATATTAGGTTTCTTCAGCCGATATAATAGTTTGTTACATGAAAGAGATATAATAAAAACAAAGAACATAGGACACAAAGAATGTTACTCCATTCCCTGCAATAGGATAATCCAAGGATCGTGTTTTCTACGTTGTGTAAGTTCATTAAAGCAATAAATATCATATATTATTGGCTATGTCACTCTTTCATACCCTCATTACCTTTAAAATGGTTTAGGTTAAATGAATATATCATTGGATCACTTCCCTCACAAATCCTCTCTCTTTACTCTATTCTTTAAGGAAAACACATTGGCACAGAATCCAATAACAATATCACCTATTATTATATATTTTACCAAATTTAAAGATGGGTGCCTTTGATCTCATTTTCCTCCCTCATAGGATAACCATGAACATTACAATGATAAGAATCTATGTTCCATGAGAGGTCATAAAAATACATTTCTTCAGATTCTAGAATAATCCTAGAATTAAACTTCATTACGAAATTGATGTGATATATTATAATTATATGTTAATGTTTTTAATTAGTGCCAAGATCATTAATATTTATTATTTTATACAAAATATTAATTTCATTTTCTTATCTATGAATTGGATTTTCAATATACCATTTGTCTCTATGTTTTTGTAGAACTTCTATAGTAAATTTAATAAACCTATAGCCCTTAATCCAATGGTCCAGATTATTCATCCTTTATCTTAACAACATGAGATTTAATCAAGTTTAGAAGATTTTTTATGACTATTAAGATACACTTAATTCAAGTTAAGGAACTAAACTCATTAAACATAAATTCCTTAGTCAAATATCTAGTTGTGTAGAAAACTGCCTTGCTTCGGCTGGGTATTTGCTTCCATAATAGTTTCATCCTCTTTCATGACTATACCATGTCTTAGAAAATTATACCATGTAATAGAATTATTTCTCAATAAAATATTTATGCATGATATTCTTATCTTATATTTGAAAAATTATGTAAACTAGATACACAAATCTCACACATTTAACTTCTTCATTACTCTCTCATGATCACAACGTGATCTTCTCTAAATCCTTCTAATAAATAAATTGGTAATAACATAATCCATTTATAATTATTTGGATGCTTATAGGATTGGGAAATAATTCATTCAAACTGCTTAAATAACAATATCCACATTGAAAAAAATTTAAAAATGTGGATATCTCCTTTAAAACATGTCTATAAAATAACCCTTTTTCCATAACATATTAACCCTCCTAACTCTAATATATGAAACATACACTAATAAATGAACTATGGAGTGGTTTCAACTCATTTACCAACTGTATTCTATAAAATTATACAAAAAACATTAATAACCATTACATAGGCTCCCTAAAACTCCAGATGACCATTATATAAGGTTCAAGTGACCATGATGAAATATCCTTCGTAGTGTGGAACTATCTTTTGTGGTGTGGTATCCTAATCTAATCATGAACTAGTTTTGAGTTACCATTAAAAATATCTATTGTCTCTAGTGACAACCTTTACCTTGTGTCATGAATATTTATGTCTAGTGTAATCCACTACACTATGGAACATAAATTTTATCTCTACCATTATGTAGCCTCAATATTTATGGAGATACCTTTTCACAGTTGGTATCTTCCTTTATGAAAATACCAATATTGAATAGTAATTTTATGTATGTTTTACTTTTTGAATTTACCCTTACATGAATCCTAGTGTACCTTTACACATGTGAGATGTACCATATGTGAAGATGATCATAGTGTAGTTTGTTGTACAGTGGTGTTAGATACAATTATTAATCAAATACCATCTGAAAACCTATGGTTTAGTGGTTTAATTTATATCCTCCAAAAATATTGTTTTTATCAACATTTTACCTTCTCTATGCACTATAATTTTTTCAAAAAAAATCAATCACTATAATAGTGAATCATATTTTTTTAATATATATAATTAGTACATATTTTCAACAAATCACTTTGGAAAATCACCCAATTATTTTTTTATAAAATCCAACAAAAACTCATAGGGTTCTAAAAATTTTCTTCATTTGATTTTATTGTAAATAAAAAATTTAATTTTCCCTTCATTTTAAATAGAAATATATATTTAGTAAACTACAATCATGGTCCATTTTCAATGAAATTTATAGGGTCTATTGAATCATTATATAACATCATATTTTCTCCCCTCTGTGTTTGATTCTATGTGAAAAAATTCAATATTATTCAAGATGCACATTTCCCCTTTATTCTCCCCTTTTTAAATGATGTAATATCTCTATCTATTGAGAAAATAACTAGGTTTCCTCAAAGGTCTTATATTCCCCCTTTTATGATAGAGATTAATCCTTCATTTTTTTTCATTTTTTCAATATAATAATTACTCCTTTTATTCTTACCAATGGTAAAACATTGTGTTGAAATTCAAAATTATAGAATCTTTTATAAATATAATTTCCATGAATGTTGCATAAAGTCAAAGAAAACCAGTGAGTAAATTTACTACTAATCATTTGTCCCATCAAAAAATTCTCTATGACTACAATAATGGAATCTATTTAGGAAAAAATAGTATAGTTTTAGATCCATAGTGATATCCATGTCCCTCATTGATAGCAATAAAACCATAATATCACTAACTTTGCACATCCATACCAAAAACACAAGTTGTGATCTTATAAAATCTACGCACAAAAGATTAGTAGATAAATAGAAAGTTGGTAATTTAACATGAATTCATTTTCATCCACACTCTCATGAGTTTTTTAATTCTGTGAATAGGCTTGATAGACTTTGAAAATGTATCATCAACTTTTCCTGATTCTTTATCCCTTGATACAAAAAATTTCTTCCTAATTTGGAAACACCACTTTTTATAATTCCATTTCCCAAATAGCGTCTTTTGGTATCCTATAATACATAATAAACTAATACCAATTGTTATAAAATTAATAACTAGACTTGAAATTAAACCATGTAGTTGCTTCAAATATGTAATACACTTTAGTGGTAATATTACACTAATTCTTTGGCCTGATATCACTTGATACCCACCAAATTCATCCTATGAAATTTAAATAATACTATAATTATTAAAATAGTATTTATTACCTCTTATAATATTTAACACCTTTTCTTACACTATTCATTACCTTTCCATGTAGTTTTCAATATTGAAATTCTCTATATCATCGAACCATCTGGCTTGATATCGATAATGACCTAAAACAATTCAATCACTACATATTGAATTCATATATCTCTATTTAATATACCAGTCTTCAAAAAATACACTATGTTCTTTTTTAAATAGATTTTTCCCAGGGATTGTATCTCCCCTGAAATTATGCACTTATTTAAAAAAGGTAGACACGATTAAAGAGTCTTGGTAGAGGGTTACCTTTCACTTTTTTCATGTTGACTAGAAAGGAGAGTTACTATAGACTACCATTTTCCATTCTAATTTTATCTTGTAGTCTATTTCCAATTCATAATTAGATTTTATGAGTTATAATCAATTGTTCAATTTTTTTAGCTTGTTATCCTATAAAAGAACCCAATTTATTACCTTTTATTATTTATAAAACATTAACACTAGGGATTTCAATATCCACTACATTTTGACTTTTCATTTTGTAAATCTTATTGGTACTCAATATGCCTATGGAAGAAGAGTTTTAATCCTCAAAACATACCTTACTGATGAAAATTTTGTTTCACATGATATTTTTTAGTTTTAGAAAGACATGGACTCCTTTCCTTCATCAAAATATTATCCTTTTCTTTCTAAAAAATATTTCATTACTTTGTAGATTTTGATCTCTACTTCATAATATGTTCTATATGGGGATGTTAAATATATATTCTAATATATACTCATCAATAGAACATTATTATCTCTAAATGAAATATTATTTCTCTCTTTATTCCCTTCCAAACAACTTCTGAAATTTCTACTTGAGGCATGGAAAATATAGTAAAAATTATTGGACTGATTACCATGATTATTGTACTATTTAATATAACATAAAATTTAATTATTCTACTATACTATTAATGTATTATGTAATATATTTTATAATAACCAAATCTAGATATGTTTCCATGAATTCCACAAAAATAAAACATGTTTTTATATATTCATGTGAGGTTTTTTTTTGTTTCCACAACCTCTAGAAAGGTATATTATAGATCTATTTATAGCACCTATAATATTTTCCCTCTTATTTTTAATTTAGGTGTCTTTTATATTATCTTCAGTTTAGAGTGATCCATCATGATCAAGGTAATATTTTTACAATATTGAAAAGCCTTTATAACATCACATTCTTCTCATTCATTTCCTAAAAAGAGGAATAATTTCCATTTAATTTGCTATCACATTCCAAATGGTTTTCAAATAATAAATTCAAAGAATATTAGTGTTTAGGATTACCCTTGGAATCCAACTACTCCATGTAAAAATTTATTGAATCGTACAATTAATGAATGTTTTTACTTCTTGATTCAGGTTAATAATTTATATCCACCCTGAGTGACTTCTTACTAGAAATATCACCCTTAAATGAATGAGTGATTTTTTCAAGTATATCACTTTTATCCTTTATCTTCATTATTATTTGAGTAATAATATATTGAAGGATTTTTTTTATCCTTTTACTCTCAAAAACTATATTAGTCATATGTGTCGTGAGTTCATCTTTCTTCGTTTTCAAATTATAAATCTCTTTTAATTTTATATTTTTTCTCTTGTCAAAACCTTTTTGTTTCCCAACACTGTATGATTACAATTATGATTCCTCATCCTGTGATTCATTCATTTACCTTATATTAGTGTCTACTTTAGCAAGCCTTTTGTATTGAAATTTTATTTTATCAACTAATATTCGGATCCCTTTGATCCTAATTTCATGAGGTTTTCTCTCCTCATTAGGATTTATATTTTATAATTAAGACTATTAATTCAACTCCTATAATTTCACATTCTATATCACCCACTTCACTCATTATTGAAGCATCCATCAATTAATTAATAAATTCAAAATATGAATGTACAATAATTATTTTTATAAGTTTCTACATTCCTTCAACATGATTTTACTTTTTATTAAAATAGTTTCATGATATATAATTCTTCTAGAATTTAAATATTTTAAAGGTTATTCCCTTTTCCATAGTAACCAAGAATATAAGAGTAGTCTAAAAATTCATCTTTAAAAACAATCAGATCAAGTCATAGAAAGAAAATCTAATATAAATGCACCTTATGCTCAGATACCAATTATAGATCCCTCAAGAGACTTAGGTGAGATATACCATGAGGGAGGGGGGTGAATCAGGGTATGAAACTTATTCCAATTTAAAAATGATTTCCTTTACCCCTAAATGACCAATTTAGATCATAAAATTTTACTAAGAAGGTTCATACTATTATTATCTTCTTCTCAATATTGATATGATAACCATTTTACTTGACTATAAATATACTAGATATTATTTAATTATTCTTCATAATACTTAGTATTTTCTCATGAAAGAGATAAAACCCCAATAAATCACATAAGATAATTATATTTTTACATGGTTTACCACTTCGTGCTAATCTAGGGAGCTTGTGATTGATAATGTGTTTATACCCGAAAAGACCAAATCCCACTACTTGTTTGCTGGGTCACCACTTCCTAGTCTCAATTCCATTAAAAGGGTTTAAGGTATATGAATACCTCTATGTGATCACTTTTCCCACAATTCCTATATCATTTCACACATATTTGATAAGGGATAAGGTTTTGGAACACATGACAAAAAAATATCACATATTCTTATAAATGTACTAGAATGTAGAGATGAGTTACTTTATTCACATATTTATCCTTCATAGGAATACTATAAAAATTACCTTGGGCACTATATATTTCCACCAGTGGTCATGGAAACACCATCCCTAACATTATAGAATAAACATGTACTTCCACTTCTTCACTACATGGATGTAATATATTATGGTTTTTTATCAATGTATTCAATGAGTGGAAAGATTATTTTTATTTATTATTATATATAAAGTATAAATTTCCCTTTAGTCTCTCTGAATGAAATTATTAATATACCCTGTCTCTATATTATTCCAGAACAACAACAACTAGTTTTATAAATATTAAGCCCTTAATCTGATGGAATAAATTAGTCATGATTTCTATTCTATAATTAAGATATCCCTAGTATCCGAACATTTAATATAAAAAATTATATCCATTACTCAAAAAGCATAAGGAAAATACCTATTTATTAAAAGAAAAGAAAGGATACCATTTTAATTGGGAATGGGTAACCCATTACATGCCCAAGGAACAGAGCCAAACACCCATAATGATTCAAAAGACAATAGTCCAAAAACAAAGAGTTCAAAAAATCAATTCCAAATGGCCATGGACCAATACAAAACAAACACCACAGTGAAACCCGAGCCACCACGACCACACCAAGGACCACGTGAGTCATTGTTCCCGTCGCATCCGCCACTGAGCCAATAGTTGTAGAATCCATCATCGCTGAATACCAAAAAAGAATCAACAATGAACCACACTGTTGATTCCACTGTACGCCAAAAAAAAAATCTCCCTTGTCGCATCGTTCCACCTACTAGACAGCCAACACCTCCACCACTAGGACCAACCACAATCAGCCATAGCTAGGGAAGTGCAACATCGCCGCCGTACCATTACACGCAGCTGCCACTACCGTCGAGACCACCTGGAAACCCACCATCGTCTAACTCATGATGGGAATGATTCCGACCAGATCGGGTCATCCGAACCAGATCTGGCGTTAAGGAGGCATGACGTCGCACCACCAATGCTGAGGCCATTGCACCGTCAACGCAACCGTCACTGTACATCCGAGCACCTGCCGTCGCCGAACCAAAAACTGAGATGCCGAAGGCAAGAGACAGAGGAAGGAAAGGTGGCGGCTAGAAAACCCTAGACCGCAGAGAGGATCCTGCACACACTCTGCCCCTTACGGGCTCATCTCACATCAATTATATCCATTAAATATGATTTAATAACAATGATTATAGATCTATAACTTTATTTGTCGAATATTCAGTTGTATAGAAAATAGTTTGGTTGTATCATGGTATATTATTCCAAGAAAAAGTTCTCTACCATCATTCATGTATCATATAGTAAAACATTCTTACACAACATAGAATAATAGCATAATAAAATATTCCAACATTTCCTTTGTATCTTATGATGTAAACTCTTATAAACTAGATCAAAAACATTTACGCATTTACTTTCCTCATTATTCTCCCATAGTCATGACATGACATCCTAAAACTTCATAGAATCACCAAATGGGATGTGGGGTAGTCTATTTACAATGGCATGGACACCTATTGTATTGTAAAAAATTTCATTGATACTTCCATAATAATACCCTCCATGTTATAATATATTTTTATAGTGTGAAAGTATACTTTTCAATTTGTTTATGGTATATCCCTTTCTCCATGACATAGGAACACACATAATACTAACATATACAATTATCACTATTGTATTCATTCCAACAGAGTGTTATCTTTTTATCGATTTGTTCTACTTTATATTTACACAACATAGATCATTCAAAATTACATAGGTTTCATAAAACTCTAGATGACCCATATAAAATGTTCATGTATCTTCAATTCTATATTCTCCACAACATATTCCAACTTCTCCATTGTAGTCTAATCCTCTATTATTATGAAATATTTATGTTACCTTTACATATATCAATTTTAATAGGTTAAAACCTTTACATAGACTCACAAATTCTATTTTTATGGTGTATCCCACTACACCGTGGGGTATAAAGTTTTTCCCTATCCTTGAATAAATTTAGTTTTTCTAGGGATGCGTTTATAGAGGTAGGATATTTCTTTATGAAAATAATATTATTGTATACTCCACTTATGAATTTGTTTATTATTTATTTTTTATGTGCATCCAACTATACCTTTATGCTGGTGAGATGTACCCATTCCATAATACCCTCACAAAATATCTCACTATAATGTGGTGTAGGAAAAATATATCAATAAAATACCATGGAATAGCTTATAGTTCTATGGTGTAATTTCTATAATCCAGAAAAATTATCTTCAACAGCTTTCAAACTTTCCCATAAACCAGGACTTTATAGAAAAAACTGATAACTATAACAATGATACCCATTTTTTTAACAAATCACATCAACACATATTTTCAATAAAGCATCTTGGGCTATCATTAAATTATATTATCGATAAATAATCCCCCAACTAATATGGTTTCAGTACTGCCAATAAATTATGTTCTAATAATATGATTATGTAAAGAATTTATTAAAAAAAATTATGATTAGTATTAAATAATGTGGGTGTGTGTGTGTTTTGAATTAAACCATGTTTTTATACCCAATTCACACATTATCCATTAGTGTATGATTATAAGAAAATTACTAGCTTCCAAAAAATGGGAAAAGTTTGGACTCTCATTGAGGTTAAAAGAGTTGATGTTTGGTGTGAAATATGTTGGATATCAAGGCCCAACAAAATGATTTATCTTACAAAGTGGAGTTTGGTTTTCTGATGGAATACTATGGGAAGTATATGTTATAATTAATTATATTCCTTAGAATATGGAATAAAAGTAGGGTGGATACCATGTAATAATTAACTGTGGAAGATGATTATCCTCTTATGTTATTAACATCCAATAAAAAAGTGAAACAATAATAAGATAATTTACAATCCCTGATTGTGTATGGTGATAGGGGAGGTGATAATTAAGTATAATTGTTTACATGTTTTTTTATTGATTTCAAGTACTATTGATGATGATAGTAAATTTACTAAAAGTGATTGTCACAATCTCACATAAATAAATTAATGATATATCATGATATGAAATTACATTGTAGTAATTAAATGTTTTATTACATATTATAGTTTTATTATGATGTGTTTATGTGATCAGTATGAGAAATATTACAACATACTCACATTCTATAAAAGATACTAAAATTACATCTCTAATGTATATATAGTTTATTTATGTTTTCTATCAATTCATCGCATGTGACATACTTTATATGTCTACTTATTCATATGCTACTTTGTCCTATAGAGAAATTTTTTAGTTGTGGTTGTGTGATAATGAAATGATTTAAAATATTTTCTCACTATTATATTGTTGTTTTAGCATGTTTATGGGTATTAATTACCCTATTTTTATATCATTTCACTATGAATTATTTTTATACATTAAAATTATAACCATCATTTATAAATGTATTTTATATAAAATAATGTATTTATAATTTTTTTAAGGGTTATATATTATCTTTAAATATTATTGGTAAATCATATATATAAGATTATTATTATAAAAATCCATTATATATTGCTCGTAATAATCTTATAAATGATTGTTAAATGAAATAGATATCATATATGATCATTATATGTGAGGGAATATATTATGATAATTTAATTTAACTATCATATAAATTTGTTTTTTAATTATAGTACTAACAATCCAAACACTTTTTTATAAAAAAAACAAAACTATCAGCACTTTAAATAATGAAAAAAGAACAAAAATTATGAATATTTCAAAAAACTAAATATTTTTAGTAAATTATATAATAGTTAATATAATGAATATTTATAGATATATTGAACAAAAAATATGTTATTTACATCATATTAATAAAAAATCACTCAAATAAATGGTTTAAAACACATTTTCGATATGAAAATTGGTAACCAATATAGAAAAAAATTAAAGGAACCTATAACGCCCTAGACTGTGAGCCACTTGGTATTTTCGGGTCATTGGGTTATGTGACCGTAACTGTGAATCCACATACACCATAGGATAATGACAAAAAATGAGTGCCTATATCATATATTAGGGATAATATTTCCACAAATTATAGTAAATAAACAAATATAATTGTTAAAAAATATCCATCACAAATATCATAGTACAAATAAAAAAATAAAACACAATTATATAAAAATTGTCTCATGAAGATTCATAGATTTATACATCTAACCAGTCACTAACTAGGACAAATTCATATAAAAAATAAAAATTATATAAAAAAATCCAAAATTCCTTACCATCATCCATGATCCTCATCCTAATTTCAATCTCTAATATCCCATCAATCTTTTGCAGCCCGATATAGGTGAAATCCTATACTAAATCTGAATGAATACACAAGGTTTTCATGAACACTAGAGTTCCTATGTAGGGTGTGATAAATACATATTAGTTGGGTCACAACAATTCCCCACAATATATTTTATTATATACATGTATGAATGAGTAAATTAATAATATCACCCAAGAAACTCACAAATTATGTGCTAATGAGGATATGATGACTCCATGTGCATTGGGTCATCATGTGAAAATAAGTCTACCATGCCACTAGACCATAGATGATTCATCCACATATTGAAATCTAATGATCTTGTGTCGTTGTACCTAAAACCCAATACATACCCCAAAAGGGGGTAAGAAATCTTACATAGCCTCAATCACTACCTAAAGGTATATGGTAAGGTCTCATGTCTATGTCTTGGTATAAAATTCTCACTCATGGTAGCCCTGTATCAAACCAATAGAACATCAATTATCACTTAGGGGATTCCACCCATCTTATCTATGAATACTACCTTACACTCAATATTGAGTCTATCATCCAAGGAAAACCCAACTCATATCCTCTCACTCGTGATATAGTCAACCAGATATACCAATTTAATGTAAGGCCCCTTCAACAACCTCTACTTTATCACTAAATATAGGGATCAAATCTACATTACAGTAGGAACAACATTCCTACTCAATGTTTTTCCTCATCTCAACCACTACCTTATCACATTAGGCAGGGTCTAATACAACACAAAAATTTGACTAGTTCCTTTTCCATCATAGTTGGGTTCATCTAGAACATTATCAATCAATGCAAGGCCATTGAATCTCAATCCATACCCTCTCAGTCAAGGTAGGACCAATATTTTTACACACTAGGATCCCATATTACTCATGAAGATCTTATTAATGTTATCATAATCATGGATGGTCTAGGCCTCAAGATCTACATCACCCCCACCAGAATCAATCACCTATTAAAAGCATATGAAAAAAATGGAAACATATCTTATCCCAAAAATTCACAACCCATCATAGAAATCTAGTCACTCATTATTAATCCCCTCACATAAAAATACATTTTTCTAAATATATTCTCAGGAACATATCTTCAAGGCCATATCAGTCATACACCAACCATACTGATCCAGTGGACATTCTCATCTCTCCCATCAGGAAATATATTATGGTACTCTAGATTAGTATTGTATTATTAATATAAATCCACAATCGTCACACTAACATGACCTTATATCTTATAGTATCTTCTCAATCATGGCCACAAGGATCGGTCCAAATACTCATCAAAATCCTTCTTCACAACCCTAACCCCAGTTCAAAATTAGATTACACTCAGAAGGGATCTTAACCCAATACCTCAGATAAAATCCATATTTTTCACACCCAATGTAGTTTTTAAGGATACAGCTCACTCAAAACACTCACCAAGACACATTCAACCAATATTTGGGTGATCTCCACTCTATATGGGACATAACACCATCTCACCTATAATCGTTAAGAATGAGACCCACCTACTATCCCAACAAACCTATGGAACCTAACTATGTCTTCCCATTATGTATCTCAAATATTGATATGTTCCTAAGGTCTCTCATCAACAGATCTAGAACCTTACCCCCTTGGATACATGGTTATTGTGTGATCTTAATTCACCCAATATCTAAAGAGAATTTAAACCAAGAATTAGAGGTTTGATGGTATCCTATCCATTTCAATAGGTTTCCCTCAATCTCTATCCATCTAAATGGCCCAATCTTAAATTCATTTTAAGTAATAAATATTTAATATCCATTAATATTAATTTATTTTATAGGGGCCACATAACTTAAAAATAGATTTACCACCTAATCCAAGCTCCACAACACCTTGTCCAAGCCCATCCGTGCCTTGTTAAATCTTGTAACCCCACCGAAACTCCAATATAATGTCATAAAACACAAATAATTTATTGTAAAATTCTATAATAAATTATTTAACATATTTAAAATTAATAATAATCATAAAAAACTCAATAGGAATTTATGCTTCACCAAAAATCCACCCAAAAACACGTGTTCAAAAATATAAGATATTCTATATCCAAGATACATGAAATAACCATCATTTCATATGATCTTTACGGTGATATGATGAAAAAATCATTAAAACCTAATTTGAAATTCTATAAATTAAAGGTATATGACTGAGATTCAAAATGAAAAAAGGAAAGAGGAGTAACGTAACTAAAATCATCACATAGACACAAACAAAATAATATATTACAATGGGTACTTGAATTGGGGAAAAGGAGGATGAGAGATATATGAAATAGCCTCCTCTCAATGCCCCTATTACCCAAATACTTGAGGTAGATGACCCTAAAAATATGGGGTTTTCCCCTCAAATAAAAATAAACCAAGACCTCAATCACGGCGCAACCATAGGTAATGCAGCCCAACATGCCTCTTTTTCAAAAAAAATATTATAATGATCCTTATAGTCATGGAACACACACCCCAAGTAGAGTTCTTGACCCTAATATTAGTGTTTTCATGGAATAACCCCTTTAGGTCAAAGTTGGATGCACTCATACATAGGACATGAGGAACTGTCTCCCTCTTTCATAGTGCTGTACCTCACACCACCACAATATAATGCTTTGTTCTTCCTCTTTCATTGTGATGAGCCATTCCATTCAACAAAACACCTCCCTAAACATAATCTATTGGTAAGTGAATTTAATGTTACAATGGCACCTATAATAGTTTTAGTGTTCATGTAAGGCCTCTCATCCTTGATATGAAACCCACTTGAGTATCTGAAACACCATTTCAGACATGATTCATTTCCAATCTCATCTCTATGAGATTTTTTAATTCATGGAATCTAGATCTGAATCCCACTTCAAGAACCAATCCCTTCTTTGGGATAAAGATTCGAATCCATTTAGAATTTTAGAAACAGTAAGTAATTTTTCATTATAAACTCACAACCACAATCATTATTGTCCTTAGAAATTTATAGCAGTCCTTATTCATCCAAACATGACCTATAATGGTTCTTAAATTTTTTAAATGTGGTTGGGTTCTATCCCAATATTCTAAACATGATTCTATTTCATAACTCTAAAAGTGAGGTACATTTTTTCTAAGAACCCAATAAAACCAATTTCTATTGATCTAAATAAGAGATAGTGCTCAACCTCAACCTTCAATCCATAGACAATAAATCACCATTCACTGAATCACCCCAAGGATTATGGATCCCCCCATCATATGAATTTCCACATAAAGGCTAATGAAATGTTATGTTTCTCCCTAATATCATAATTTCCTATCATGTACACTATTTTAGTAGTCCATTAATGCATATGATGTGGATTAAAAATCACGACATCAAATACCATAAACAATTAATCAATCTTTCTCTATGTGAACTCTATAGAAAATGATCAAATTCACCCATTGATGTACTATCACATAGCCAAATCCTATTACCTTTACTATTAGGGGATTCATGTGATCAGTCAAACACCCACATAGAATTCCAAACAAAACACTTAGTGTAATTACATAGTTGGATCACCACTAGCCTCACAAGATATTATGCTCTTACTCTAAGAATCAGTGAACCTTTAATCTAACTCAATCTTAGATCACACCAAAACCACATTGAGTATAATTCAAAAATATTTAATTCATTAGAAACTATATCTTAATTTTGAATATGGTAATTTTATAAGGAACCAGGTCACATCATATCATTCATGCACACTGGAATCCCATTTTCCCATTGATATCCTTCCAATTGGTATCATCATACCATAGTCTCTTCCAATATAAGATACATTCAACCAAGTTTTATTTGTTTCTCCTAACCATATCAGTGTCTTAAAAATAAATCTTTGAAATTGAAACACTAGATCATATCATCCCATAATCCATCCATTACCAAACCTAATGACTAGACATGGTTATCCTAATCATACCCAGAACTAGCTCAAAACACTGATCACCACCCATTCCCAACTCACTAAGAATTTCACCATTCAAGTCTACTAAAAATCTCAAAAAATTAGGTTCAAACCCTCCAACATCCAATAGAGGGATCCCTAGTATATGGATTCTTTTACACCTATCCTTAAACACTAGCCTAAAATGTTCCCAATATCTTATATGTTCCACTAATCTTGAAAAACACTAACTTATAATTACAACCCCTCTCATGGATCATATCTATATCCCATTGTTCTTAATCCCACACATGGGTGTTCACCTACTTCCAGCCCAATAGGCTTTGTGTAAAATAATCCACTTTCCCTCACAAAATGATACTTTTCTGAAAGTCATACCAACCTCACTATCCTCATACAATGGTAGAGTGAACTTCCAATAACCCTCCCACAGGTTCTCACCCACTATCAAACTTGATATCAATTAAACATAACTGGTGTATGCTCTAATAAAACCTGAATAGACAAACCAAACCACACACCCATGATTCATGTTGCACTAAATCATATATCTAACCCACTGACCTTGAGCCTATTTCTAGTTAATCTTATCTAATAGCCAAAGGTATCTCACTCATGACATGGTTAACCACACAAGCACCTATTTCATGATCATTATTCAAAAATTGAGACCGTATCGTCAGTATATAACTGAACCACTTGAAAATTAATCTATAATAGATAGTTCTAGGAATATAACTCATCACACCTTCCCTCTCAACCAAGATATGAAGAATAATGAATTTTACATTCCTTTTATCGACATACATGTTCAGTGAAATATAATTTCACCAGAAATTTATATAAAAAAACAATGTATCAGTTGTTTTTCCACATTATGTAACAGAAAAAACCTATTCGGATCACCTATCAAGCATACACTATATGTACTAACTCATTAATAGTCACTATACATCCCTTATACAAGGGGACTATATATTCATCACTAAATAATTTCTTGCTAAATGATCCTTGTGATTTACCATTAGAAAAACAATCATGAGTAAAAATCATAGTTCAAATTAGTATAATTATAATAACAACATATATGAGATATATTCATATAATTATATACTAAAACGTTAAATAGTAGACCCTACCATAAAAAAAAAATCTGACTCAAGCACACATATGTAGTTTAAATCCTATATGTAAAATATATTGCATGTCATTCCTTTTTCAAAAGTAGGCCAAGAGATAAATAAATAAATAAATACTTCCAAAAATTAATCATATTTAAATAAAATATTAACCAAAATAGAGAAAAAACAACAACAATCTCATTCCCCTAGAAACCTAGGCTTTTGAATAAAAAGGTATTCATGGATCCCTAGTTCAATTTCCATCAAAAGCTCTGATACATTCCACATTGTAATTCCCCAGACATTGGTACACTCAATAGTGTATGGCTAGTGCACTGCATGACATCAAGTATAGATCTCCACACGCTATCGGCTACTGACTAATGGGGAGGGTCTAATTAATTCATTGGGGGAAACTATGAATTTAAATCATTGTATATGAAAAATTTAAATAACCCAACAATATCTATTAAAATAATTAAATTATTCATAATCAAATAAAAAGATTATAAAAAAAATATCATTCTGAAGCATGTAGTCGTAAAACTGAACTGGTCTTCTACTAGGACAACCAAATATATAAAATAAAAAAGGAAAAAATAAATGAGGCTTGGTAAATATATCTGAACCTCAATCTATTCACAATATCCAATATCCCATTGAGATTATCTAGCCAAATCCACGACACATATCATTCTCAACATGAAACCCTAAACAAGTTCTACACGCAAACTTGATTACCCAATTGAGGTGTGAGAAATAAATCTTAGTATATATTCAACACTTTTCTCTAATATATTTAATCTTATATGTGTATACAAAAGGAATATAAACTTGTCTCACAAGCTTCTCAGATTCCATGTGCCGACTAGGACAACATGAATCCCCAGGCATCAGGTCGTCATGTGATAACTAGTCCCCCAATACCTAATCATAACTAATTTAAACCAATGTCACATAATCTCATGTAATTGTTCCCAAAACCCACTCTGTACCTGAATAATCAGGGTAGGGTGTTTCACTAATCATTTACCACTACCCGAATGTGCAGTGCAGTGTCCCACGTCCATGTTCTGGACTAACATTTTCACTCAAGGTGGCCCTTGATCTAAGAATTTGATTATCCCTTATCACCCAATGAGGTTCATCCATAATATATCTAGAAAATACCTTGTCACTCAATTTAGGGTATCTAAACTGTTGGAAACCTAACCCACATTTTCTCACTTAGGATGTGATCAACCAAACCTTATCACTCAAGGCAGGGCCTGATAACACATCACAACTAGACCAAACTTCTCACTAAAGTTATCCATAATCTTAACCACTACCTTATCACTCAAGGGAGGGTCCAATACCATGAAAAAAAATCTAATCACAACATTCTTTCTTAAGGTATGGTTTATCCCATACCTTCCCATGTAAGGTGTGGCTATCCGATCTCAAGTCATACCTTCTCCCGCAAGGTAAGCCCAAACATCAAACACAATAAGATCCCATATCACTCATAGTGTTCATGAAAATTACATATCACCCATGGTTCGACCAATACTTAAGATCTAAAACACCCTATCAAGAATTTTTTTCCTCTCATAAGCACATTCAATGAAAATAAAGGCATGTAGCCCATCAAAGAAGCTCACAACTCATCAAGGGGCACTAGTCACTCATAAACTATCCCCTCACCTCAATGTTACTCATTTTAAATCCAACCTGTCAAGATCATCTCCTCAAGACCATCTCACATGCACAAACTAATGTGTTGATCCACTCAAAATTTACATATCATCTATCAGGTTGTCCTATAGGGTCCTCCAGGCCCATCTAAGATCATTTTTACCAATCCACATTTGTCACCTCGTGTAATGATATATGAATATTCTCTTATACATGTTTTGATATTTTCTTTTAGTTTCCTATATAATTTGGAAATTACTACCAACCATAAAGTTGGTATGATACTTGTAATGGTAAATTTATAGATTTTTTGGAATTTTAAACATAAAAACTTGTAGTTTCTATTGCTCGCTAGGAACTTACATGCTGTGTAAATCAAGTTCATTTCATGTAATGGATTATAGAAAGAAGCCTTTAAATTAGTACATGGAATGAGTGGTGTATATTTTTTGTAACATATACATGATGTGTTAGTATAAAAATATGGGTTTTAATTAAAAATTGATGTGTTTTACAACATATATGGACTCTAATAATTACATGGAATGAAAATGGATTAAACTCCATTTTAATGAAGTGGTGTTGGTTTTTCGGGAACTAAATGAGTTATATGTTTCATTTTACCTATTCTTATCCCTTATATATCAATCCAAAGTTCTAACTAGGTGATTTTGGGTGACTTATTTACATCCAGATCGATCCATTCAATGATTGATCTAAAGGTATAGGTGCTTCGCCTCATCAGATAAGCCTTCCTCACTATTCAGCTCTCTTGGTTGTGCTTGTGGAACTATTTGTGATAGGGATTGATAATTAGACCTTGTTTTATATTACTATTTTTCAGTTTATTATCATTTAATTTCTTTTAAAGTAAGAACATGCGTTTTCCAATCCCCCTTTTCAATGGCGATTAGATTTTCTATGTACTTAAGTTTGGTGGATATGTCAAAGTGTTCTTATTCCTTGAATATGTTTTTGTTCTTGTTTATTACTTGAGATTTTAAAAGGAATTGAATGTGTTTAAATTGAAAAAGGACATGAATTTTTGTTTTAAAAGTTATTTTAATTGAATATTTAATTTGACTTTATTAAGAATGAAATGGATTTTCAATCAATGAAGATTATTTGTTTATCTTTGATATGATTTCATAAAAATTTGAGCATTGTTTTCAAATATAAATTGACAAACATTATATAGTGGAAACCTTGGGTGTATTAGGAAAGAAACACGACTATCCTTAGGGTGTGGGACACCAATAGGAGGTAACCTCTTATGTATCGATGAACTATAGTAGGAATTGATATTAGTTGGATCCAACCTAATGCCTTGTTAAAAACTTGAGCATCTAATATGTATTGTCCTATAGGCTAGAGCCTATCTGGAAGATGCATTTTTGTTTTTGGTTGTTTATTACATGATAGATTATTTTATGTATGTTGCCTCACATGTATATTTATATTCATTATGTTTACCTAATTTGTTATATGACTGACTTATTTTTTGTTTTAGAAAAAATCATATGAAATTTATGGAAACACTAAGGAATTTTTAAGAAATTTTTTCAAAATGTTTTGTTAAAAATACTAGTAAATATTTTTTTAAGATACAACATGTGAATTATTGATATTATAAAATTTATGGAATATTTGGTAGATTCCTACTGGGATCTATTTCTCACACACTACTTATAGCTTTGGGGGGATGCAGACCTTGTTTTTCAGGACACAAGTAAAAGGAATGGAATTTAGTAGCATGAAATATTCTCTTTATGATGATGGTTATGGTTTTGGGTTTCTTTATGGAGGTGAAAATTAGTTACATGTAGACTTGTTGGTATACAAATGTCTAACTTTCTTGTTTATCCTATTTGGATTGGTTGTATCTCTCTATTATTTTATCCTTTTACTCTGGTTGTATATCTTATGAAATTATATTCAAGAACTATTTTTATCATTGTTTTACCCCACATAGTAATAGGATGACTTAGGTGACTAGTTTGGTTGACCAGGGTTGGTATGTTACATTTTGGTATGAAAGACCTTCTTAGCCTAAAGTGTGTTAGAACTGCCTGAGTTGGTTTCATGTATTAGGTATATAGGTCTAAGATCATCATAATTTACAAAGTAGGTGTGGAATGGGGTCTAGATATCTCACTCCCATGGATGAATCTAAGTTACCATAGGTGGTAAAAATATCTTTACTAAGTATGAGATCTAGTATATAAGTTAATTTTGATGAATTTTGTGGTAAATCATTTTAAATTGACTTATCTACTAAGTTTCGGGACATTGTGTGTGTAAGGAAATTTTAATAAACTAAGTGTAGAGTTTATTTATATGGACCCGGTCCTTTAAAAAGGTTCTTTATTTATGATTGGATTCATAACTTCTTTAAATTATTGTCATTTTAAAGAAATGTTTTGGATTTTTGAATTTGGTTCAATGGTTTTGGAATTCTATCATGGATGATTGGTTATTATCTTATGTTCAATAGACACTGCCTACTAGAAGATATCTTCCAAATATTATATGGGAATATATGAGGTATGTTTCATAGGTAGATCCTCTAATTGAAACTTCTTTGGTTGAAGTAGTGGTCTGTACCATTCAGACTCTTGAGTTAGTGAGTGTAGTGAACCTAGGATGAGTTGTAGACCAAGGATAAGAATTTACCAAGATTCATCTACCCATATTCTTAGGTGAAAAAGGGACCTAATAATTAATGGAGTGGAATGAATGGTTTGAAAGGATTAACAAATCTTTGAATACTACTGAATATTCTTAGGTGGTTCTTTCTATGTATATGCTCAAGGGGCCAGGAAATAGATTGTTGAACTCTATAGTTCAAGCTTTGTTGCATGAAGTTTTTACTAGGGGTTCTTTAAAGAATATCATTAATCAGCTATTTTATCCTGAAAATTTACATGTGGAAAAAACTTAGGCATTTCTGACTTTGGAGTAAGGTGATAGTATCATTGTGGAGTACTACACCTATTTTGTTGAGTTGGTGCATCATGCAACATTTTTTCCCTCCAATGACTAAATAAAGGTTGATATATTTTAAATGGATATTAGGGATGATATTTGGTTAGTCCCAATTATTATTTTCCGTTCTAAACTGTGTGGAGTTGGTAGATAAAGAATATATGGTTGGGGATGACATAGTTGGGAGAATTTGTGTTGGTGGAGATTCACTTGGTAGAGATGTTAACTAGGGTGATTATTTAATTTAGAAAAGTTTGTGTAAGGGTGGTTAGTTTTCTATAGGAAAAGTTTTTGGGGATTCTTCAGGTAAGTAATAGGTTATTTTATACCATTGTAGGAGGTGCATTCATACCAAGATTCACTTTATGAAGTCTCCCCATACTTGTAATCTTTTTAGGTGATCAAGCCATCTGAAAATTTTCTTGGAAAATATGTACCATGGAAATACAGAATGATCCACTTTCACCAATGGATTTAAAGTGCATGTTGATTCTCCCAATGGTGGCGAGTCTCATTCTTTTGAAATGGGGTATGTCTAGGTGGATACATATAGATTGCATTATGTGGTAGAGAGTGTACCAGGGGAATCTAAATCAGTGCGATATACATTTAAAGGTGTATTGTTTATTTCATCTTATATGATGATATATTTTTTTGACATAGTAAATAAAAATTATTTTATATCATCAATTTTGGTTGATGTTTTGGGTTTACATTTAGATATTAGGACATTACTTTGTGATCTTTCCATGAATTTGGGTAAGAGGTCCGAATATGTTTTCAAGTGCATTGTGTGAAATGTGATGATATATAACCTTAACGTGGTTTGGGATTTCTTAGTTCATGATCTTGACATAATTTAGTTGATTTTCATCATGGATTAGATAATTAGTGTAATGTTCCAAATAAATTGTTATTTCCATCAGGTACAGTTCTTATCTGCTGATGTGGTCACTCAGGTTTTCCAGAGTGAGTGGGAATCTATATTGGGAAGGGAAGGTCCTATTGTTCTTTATTATGGTATAATATCATGACTATTATTAGAAATTTTTCTTGATTGAGTTGACCGTTGGATTGGGTGGTAATATACCTTTTGTTGTTCATTTGTACCCTGAGGTGTTTTTAGTTTATTTTTATGGCTTACATCCATAGAGAAAGATCAATTTTACTAATGACATGCTCCCTGGAATGATTCCAATTTATATGACATCTTATCAAATGGAACCTGCTGAGTTGGTGGATCTTAATTTCTATATTGAGTAATTGGAGGTGAAATGATTTATTTTTCCTAGAGTTTCACTATAGGATTCACCTAAAATCTTTTCTAAGAAGGCAGAGGGATGTCTCTGGATTTGTATTGACAATAAAAAATTAGATCATGTGACCGTTAAGAAAAATTATCCTTTACCAAGAATTGATGATCTCTTTGATCATCTTAGAGGGGATATTTGGTTTTCCAAGATTGGCCTATGGTTAGGGTACCATCATTTGAGAGTTCTAGAGGATGACATACATAAGACAATATTTCATATTTGATATGGTCATTTTATGTTTCTGGTTATTCCATTTGAAATCACTAATGATCTTACGAAATTTATAGATTTGATGAATTGGATCATTCGTCAATTCATGGCATATTTTGAGGTTGTGTAAATAGATTATATTATAGTGTAATCTATGTAATATAATTATCATTTGAACTATTATATATATCATTATTTAAATCTTTAAAGAACATCGTTTGTAAGGTAAACATTCCAAGAGTGAGTTCCGGATCCAAGAGGTGATGTTTCTATGTAATTTGATATATGAGAGGGGTTTCATAGTGGATCATGAAATGGTGCATGTATTTATGTATTTTAAGCATCCAAAAATCATGTTCCAGATACTAAGATTCTTGTGGTTGGTTTTTTATTATAGACGGTTTGTTCAGAACTTATTGATGCTTTTATCTCTAATGATATCTTTGACACATAAGGGTGTATAGTTTGAGTGGATGGAAAAGTGTCTAATATCTTTTCAGGAGTTGAAAGTGAGGTTGAATTCAGTACCAGTGTGGAATTTTCTTTAACATTGGTTGAGTTATGCTATTTTTCTGTGATGATTCTAGTATGGGGTTAGGATGTGTCTTGATGTAGGGGAAATAGGTTATAGATTTTGGATCATTCTAGTTACTCCCTCTTGAGATGAACTTCCGAACCATGATCTTGAGTTGGATGCTATTATGCATGAACTCAAAACATGGCATCACTATCTCTTTGGAGAACCTTCTATTGGGTATTATAATAAAAAAGTAAAAAGTTTATTCTAACTGAGATGGATAAGATATTGTAATATATATGATAGTTTGAGTATCTTAAGACCTTTGATTTTGATATTAAATATACCCTTGGGAAGGTAAATAGAGCTTCTAATGCGTTGATTAAAAAATTTCCAAAACATGCCCTGAAGGATTCAATCAAGAAGTGGTCTCTAAAGATTTTGTTTATTGAGATGATCTTAGGAGTGAAGGAGGTTTGTGGATATATGTTATTTACTTTGATAAAGGTTGAATCATTTTTTATGAATGATTTTTTACTTTAGAATATGATAGACAATAATAGACAATGCTTAGGATAAATCCTAAATAGAGGGGAGACATCGGGTAACTGCTCTCAGTCTCCCATTAGAGCTTTGTGATTTCATAGAAGGTTGGTTGTTTCTTTTTCTTTGATATGGGAGTTGTTGGATTGGGGACACCAATCATTTTGTTCCAAGCACCCTAAGGTAAAATGATGTATCATGATTTCAGACATTGATATTGGTGGTTAGGAATGAGGTGATTGGTTGATGATTTTTTCTTATGATGTCTCAATTGTCAAAGATTTATGGTGAACACTAGATACCTATAGGTTTTTTTCAGCCTTAAACCATTCTAGTATAAAGGTGGGACAATATTTCTATGAATTTTTTCATTGATTTAACATTTAATCCTTGTGGGAAGTACATGTTTTCGGTGATAAATGATAGACTCACTAAAAAAGAACATTTCTTACCAGTAAATGAAATTAAAAAATTAGAGAAGCTCAGGGACTTATATTTATGAGAGACAATGAAACCTCATGGGTTTCCCTCTAAGGTTTTTTCTAAGAGGGACATGAGGTTAATATCCAAATTTTGGAAAGGTTTTTAAGAGGTAATGGGTTACAATTTTAAATTAACATGGTTTATCATCCATAGATTGATGGAAATATTTATAAGGATTTATAGGTTCTTGAGGACATGCTCTAGGATTTTTTGCTTGGTTTTGGTGAATCATGGGATTATTATTTTACTTTGGACATGTTTACCTATAATAATAGTTATAAGAAATCAATTGGGATGGCGCCATTTGAGGCTTTGTATGGGAATCCATGTTTATCTCCCTTATATTGTGAAGAGTTTGGAGAGAAGTTCATGCTGGGACTAAGTTTGTTTTAAGATATGAAAAAAGATGGTATGGTTGATCTAGAGGAATTTTATCATGGAATAGAGTCATCTAAAATTCCATGCGGACCTTCAGAATCGACTGCTAGAGTTTTTGGTTATGGATCATATTTTTCTCTAAGTTTCACCTAATTTTGGACATCAAAATTTGGGTAAGGAGGGTATGTTAACCCCATGGTTTGTGGGTCCCATTGAGATCATTGAGTGACTAGAGTGGTTAGCATATTATTTTATTTTAAAATTTGGCATGACCTCTATACATTATGTTTTAAAAGTTTTCTAATTGAGGAGGTATATACCAGATCCTTCACATGTGATTAGGTGGGAGGGTATAGATGATGAACCTAACACCACATTTGATGAGCATTCTGTTTAGATTAAGGATCACCTAGATAAGGTACTATGCGGTAAAATGGTATCCGTGGTTTGGGTACAATGGTAGTGTTGATAGGATCACAAAAATATTTTGGAGTGGGAGTCCTTGATGAGGTAGTAGTGGCCTTATCTTTTTAAATATCTAGGATCTTGAGATCCTTATAGGGATATAATGCTTTTATGGTTTGGATATTATAACACCCCATTACCTTTATTTCAAGAATTATTTAATATATTCTATTGGTTTCATTTTTTTGTTTGGTGAAAAATACCAACCATGAAATTAGAATGATACCCGTAATGGAGAAGTAATATATTTGGGGGAATATTAAACATAAAAACTGGTAGTTTCTAGTTCTCTCTAGGTACATACACATTGTGTAAGTGAAGTTCACACCATGAAATTTTTTCTAATAAAAATTCATGAACTAAATACTTGGAGTGGGTGGTGTACACGTTGTGTAACAAGTTCATTCATTGTAAGTATAAAAATATGGGTTTTAATTAAAATGTGATGGGTTTTTTGGTGTATATGGGCCCTGATAATTACACGACGTGTAAATGGGATACACACCATATAATTTTCCCAATATTGATTTTTAGAGAACCATACGAGTGATATACTTAATTCATTCTCTATGCATCCCCCTCTCTCGATTTAGAGTTATCCCTAAGTGATTTTGGGTGACTTATTTCTACCCAGATTGATCTATTTTGTGATTTATCATTAGGGATAGGTTCTTTTTCTTTTCAGGTAATCATTTCAATTGTTTTTTCTATCTAATCTATGGTTATACCACCATTTATGGTAGGGAGTATTAATCAGACTGTGTTTTATATCAATCCCTTTCAGTTTCATGTCATGACTTTCCTTCTGAAGGAAAATATTATGGTTTTCAATCCATTTTAACAAAGTTGGTTATGTTTTCTATATTCTTGAGGTTGATGGATCTGTTCGAGTATTATAATTTTATGAATTTATTATTGTTCTTATACATTAATTGAGAATTGAAATGGAATTTATTATGTTGAAATAGAAAAAAGGAATGAATTCATTTTTAAATGTTTTTTATTTGAAAATGGAATATTACATAGTTTATAAAGAAATGGATTTTCAAACCCTAATAAATATTTACTTGGATTTTAATGGGGTTTATAAAAATGTGATCATGGTTTAAAAAAATTGACAAATATTGCATAGCAGGATCCTTGGGTGTGTCGAGAAGGATCCATGAGTAGCCTTAGTGTGTGTGACACCACTAGGATGAAAAATCTTTTATACTTATGGATTGTTGTTGGAAATGATATTAGTTGGATCCAAACTTATTCCTTGTTAGGATTGTTAGTTTCTAGTATATATTTTCTCATAGGATAGAGATCATTTGGAAGGTAAATTTTTGGTTCTTTTTGTTCATTACATGATAGATTATTTTCTGGATGTTGGATAACATTTGTATATATATTAGGTGGCTATAGACCTTTTTTGGTAGGAAACGGGTAATGGGGGGGGGCATTATGTGTCGGGTTGGATTCCCTTTATGTAGTTATTTATTGTTTTGGGCTGCTTTGTGGAGTTGAAATTTGGTCACATGGAGACATGTTTTTCTATACATGTCATACTTCTTGGTTTATCCTATTTGGATTTGTTTTATCTCCTTATTATTTCAGATTTGTGATTTTTTGTATATCTTGTTTGATTATATTAAAGACATTTTTTTATCCTTGTTTTACCTCAGTTTATAATTGGATGACTTGGGTGACTTGTTTTGTTGACCAGGGTTGGTATGTTACACCCCACAATGACCTCAGTTCCCATAGGATCTTCCTAGTTAGTCCAATTATTCCATTTCTTTTCAATGATGTGTTAATATTACTTTTTTGAGTTGAACATGAAGTGCTGAGGTTTGGACATTTTTTATGGATTCACTAGTTTGAATTGGATAACATTCTTGAGAAATTCCCCATGTTTGAAATGTGTCAACTCATGAACTTACAATTTTTTCCAAGAACTAGGTCAATGGGGACACATTTTTTACATCATAATGAAGAAGATATGTTAATTAAGAACATTTAAAATAATATTTATTTTCCATGATGATTTTTTAAGAGAATCCCATTAAAATATTCATTTTCATAAGGATTATTTGAAGGTTATGTTAAGGTTAGTGGTTTTTAATTGAATGAAAATTCTATTGGAATAAATAAGAATATTTCAATGTTAAATAATTTTCCTCCACCCAAAAGGTGTCCAACCAAATGAGCTAGGAGCTGGCTCAACCCCACATTGTGTGAAGATGACCTCAACCAAAAAGGGGAGTTGACTTGCATACCCACATGGAGGAAGAATTATAGATGGGCCACATAAGTCCCATAAGAGTGTGCTCCTAGGTAAGGGTTCAAGCTGATGGTCTAGGGAGTTAGTGCTCTAGCATGTGTGGGCGTGACCCGTGTAACATGGTGTTTAGTGTGTTATGGGTTCCGATTATAACAACCCTTGTCTTTAATAGGTTTTTTTATGATTTATTAGATAAATGTACCCATTATAAAATATTAAAAGGTCATAAAGCCTAGTGTCTTTGTGGAATTAGGTACATAGAACATCAACTGGATACATAGATATAAAAAAAATATTTAAAATTTCCTCAACATGCTCTTAAAAATCAATTTCTATTTTAAAACTACACATGATAACCTTGGTAAATATATAAGAAAGGGGGGAGATATAAATCCTAGTAAGGGAATAAAAAAATTATATCATAAGGTAAATAATTAAACATGAGAAAAAATTAATTTCAAGGTAACTTAGGAGGGATTATAATCATAATCCTTAATAATGAGGCATGATATAATATGATAACAAAAAGGCAGCATGGGAATATGGAAATAATATTAAACATGAAATCAAAAATATTGGTCAAGGATAACCACGAAGAAATCATAACATTGTGGAAAAATTCACAAAATGTATAATATTTTCTCCCTAATCTCATAATTAATGTCTCATGTGACTAAAACATTACCGAATTCATTAGAATGATATCTAGGTGTGCCCATCATTTTAATATCATGTGCATGCATAATTTTTGCACAAGAATCATAAAAAAACAATGATTTATTTTATCAATTATAATACCATGATTAAAGAGGGTGGGTTATATACATGGATTTCCCCAATAAAATAATTATGGGTACGTCTAATTGAATACTCTTTAGTGGAATAAAGTATATGTATTGAGAAAAAAAGACATGGCATAAAAAAATATCAGGATAATTTTAGCAGTATAACGGGGGTATGTAAAGGTTCATTAGAGGGATTAATGGGATTGAAAGGGATCTCTAATAAATTTTATATCATAAGTTCAGTAATAGGGATGTGTGAAATCATATTCCAACATGAAAAACTAGAAAAAAAAGGGGACAATATAATAGATGTGTATGAATAAAGAGTAGAAGGATTGGATCCCATACCTTGAGAGGGTGTTTCCAAATGCATGGGAGGAGCATATTAAGATCCTAGGGAAACCATGGGTGGTATAAAAAGATGGAATATTAGAGTACATGTTTTCTAAAAGTTATTTGAGTGAATACATATGTTAGTTTTGGTGGGTATATATAGAAAAAGGGATGAAAATTATTTCTTACTTCCAAACATATATGATAATGTAATCAAAAACACAAAAATTACAAGACGTTTTCTCCATGGTTTATACCAAAGTGAATTGGTTTTAATTATTTTACATGTTCTAGAACCCATCTTATTAAAATAATTCCCTTGGTGATTTGAAAGTGGTTCATGTTTTCATAGAATTGATTTTAAAAACATAAAATATAATAATGGCTTTAGAGGATTTATCAAGGGTTTATAAAATTAATTAAAAAGATAAAAAAATAATTTAAAGGTAATATATATATTTGGTTGAATATAAATTTCATGTCATATATCACATCACTTTTGGGTTATTATTATGTCATAATACACTCTGTATATTTATACCGTATTTAATTTTGTCCCAAAACTTTGACTTTCTATAAAAATTGTGAAGAAATTACGATTCACAAATTTTGACATGCTAATTTAAAAATCAATATTTATTTTTCCCAAGAAATTCCTCATTTTTTTGAATTTAAAATTTTATATAAAAAATCCAGATTCATTTGAAAAATTCTATTTTTTTATCATTAACACTTTTCTTAACCTTATAATAATTATTCTTGACTTCATAAAAATATATTATATTTTATATTTGATAAATATTATTTAGTAAAAATATTTCATTAAATTAAAATTAAAAAATCATTAAAAATAGTAACTTTTTTAAAACTATATATTTCCCATAAATACAATTTGTTTTTTATTGTATCAAAATATAATTTTAATCAAAATATTTATTTAATCATTAAATAATTTATAATAAAAATGGATAAATATAATCATTGTTTAATTAACATAAAATATAACAATTAATATTTTTATTGTCTGGATATGTATCCCTTTATTACACCAGGTAATTCCCTTAGGGTAAGGTGTGAAATGGTGAGATTTTCTTAGAGCTGTTTGGAATAGAATGTTTGGTCTATGATCTCGATGAGCTTGAACATCTCTTATAGATATTTCAAGATTAATTTTTAAATATCATCTTGGTTTTGATAAAAAAAATCATAGTGATATTATCTCCATTTAAAACATTGATAAATTGGATTTTTTGGGTATGATCCCACAGATCGAGGCCATCACTCTATTCATATGTATCAATTAGACATTATCTTAAACATTAATAGACTAATATTCAAGGTAACTGTACAATCACTATATTAAAAAATTATATTTCCTAGTGTACTTTTAAATTTTATATACATTATAACTATTCAAAATAGCCAATTTAGTGGATTTTTATATATAACTACATTACCTTATAAAGTTTTTATTTTATAAAAATGATGAAATTTCATTTATAAAGGTATTTTTTTTCATTACATTATCCCACCTTAAGAAATTTAACCTTAAAAATTTTCATTTTATATACTCAAATAGATGAGGTTAATTCCATTTCATCACCTCTTCTGGTTCCTATATCACTTAATCAAACTTGTGTTCCATTAATGAATTTTGAAAAGAGTAGTTGTCTCATTTTTTTAACATAGTCTCTATGATCTATGTAATTCAAAAAATTTTACTCATATGAAATATCATTCTTCAATGGTACCACCTCTTGATTCAATACATTTTAGGGGTTTGGTATATATTTCCTCAATAGGGATATATAAAAAAATCATGTACTTAAGATAGGTTATATATGAGTGCTAGTCAATATGGCATAACTCTAATGAAACAAAGGATCTTGAAGGGGCTGATGTATCTAGGTATAATTATTACCTTCTTCCTAAACCTCATAAATTTTTTCCCTAGAAATATATGAAGGGATACCATATCTTTAACCTCAAACTCCAGGCCTCATCAATGATTTTTTCAAAACTTTTTAATGGAATTTGTGCAGTTTTTATATCAAGATGAATGGTTTGAACCATCTCTATTGTATCTTGGATAATATTAGGTCCCATTAACATACACTATCCAAATTTATCCCAACATGTCATAGTATGACACCTCTTTCCATACAAATCCCCAGACGCTTCCATTTGAATTCTATAATGGAAACTGTTGTTATATGTGAGCATCACTAAGGGATGGTACTAACCCCAAAATCCTTGTAAATTAATTTAACATGATCTCATCATGTCCTACAATGTTTAATGGTTCTTTCATAATGACCATCCATATTCATTTGATAATCTATGTTGATGCTCAGTTCTATTTCCAATTCTTTCTAAAGGCTTCTCCAAAACCATGAGGTAAACCTTATATTTTAATCAGATACAATATAGAGTGTAACTCCATGAAATCTTACCACTTTATTTAAGTATATCATAGTGAGTTGGTAATGAGTGAAATATTCATAGATAGTAATTAAATGTGCCAACATTATAAGGCGATCGAATACCACCGAAATATATTTACCACCTTTATGTGTCCTTGGGAGTCCTACAATGAAATCCATGTTTATGTTCTCCCATTTTCATAGTGGTATAAGAAATGGTTTCATTAGACCCTTGTACTTCTATCACTCTTCCATGACCTATTTCTATTAAAGTATTGAGTTAAAAACTCTAAAATATTTCTATTTTTAAGACCCCGAATCTTTATTTCAGGTATGTTTTTCCTTTTCTGGTCGTTTTTGAGGAAAAGAGGAAAATCTGAAAATTTTCTAAGTACACGTCATGTAATTTATAAGTACACGCCGTGTACTTTGATCCCGCATGAGGTCATGTGCTGACCATGTCCGGGCCACCCACAAGGTGTGTAGGGGTGATGTGGAGGCCTCTTAATACGGTGTACGGAAAAGGTGAGTACACGCCATGTACTCAAGAAGTAAACACTATGTAATTTTATTTTAATTTTATTAAATGGACCAGGGTCCCGTCTAATCCTTATTTCCATCGTCTTCTTCACCTAATTACATCCAGAGCGTTTGAGGAGGTAAACTCTTCTCTGATCCGCTGATCCGTCACCAGTTATCCGAATCGAACGCCGTTGGTTGCAATAGAATCGCAGTAGTGAGTTCTTGGTTCTTCATTGGCCACGTTTCCTGATTCTTTCTCTTATGAGAGTTATCTAAGGTTGAACGTTTTAGAAATTTTTGCAAATATTCTCTATTCTATGCTGATTCAGAGGCCGAGGTTCAATTATATCAATCTCCTATGATTGAGGTAGGTGGTTTGTTGCCCTACATTGAATGTCTTTGAGTTTTTTTGAAAAAAGCGCCAGATTACCATGTATCGGGTATCTTGGGTTAGGGTTTTGAACTTGTATTATTGTTTGACTTATATTTCTTGTATTCTTGATGGTATTAGATGATTAATGATTGCTTGTTATAATGTTTGAGGATCATCCCATGGGTATTTTCCTTGCTTTGGTTGTTTACCGCCGTTTGTCTTAGGTTGCTTGTGAGGCAAACCTTATTGCATTGATTGCTTGCCTTGAGATATTTGATTGCATGTATTTCCTGCTGTTTATATGCTTTTGATGCATTGTAGCTATTAGCCAAGTAGTTGTTGAACTTACTCAGGGCTGCTGACAGTCGATTACGCACGACTAGACTACTCAGGGTTGTGTAAACCTAGTGCGGTAGACTAAAGAGGGAATTGATGATTATGGGATTCCCTAGAGAGTCTATTATAAATTAGTATCGTTAAAAGGACCTGTAGGAATCAGACTTTGTGCTTCCTCAGAGTTTCCTTAGTTACATGTCGAGACTATAGGGTGAATTAGAAGTAAGTGCTTTCTCAGAGATTCTATAGCTATCGTTGCAAGACCACAGGGGAATTGATGGTGAGTGCTTCCCAGAGTGTATGTGCCTTTGTATGATTACTTGACTATAGTGTTCTACCAGTATGAGCCACCCAGAGAGTCAGTGTGATTTTGTTTGGTTGGTTGTGACGAGTCCACCAAGACAAAGAACAAGCTTGTGTTTTGTACTGCTTATTGTTTAGGTAGTCTACTGAGATACCTGTTGTGTTACTTGCTATGCTTTGGGAAAATAGAGCTGTTGCTAGATTCCTTGGGTGATAATTAAATGAATGAATTAAAGTGCTAAATGGATGTGAATGGAGATTTGTAGGATTTTTTTACTTAGTGTACTCCTGTTTCTCTACTGCTTTTATTTCATTTAATTTTTCTATATTGCTCACTGACAGTAGGGTATAGATCTTGTGGTGATTTCCTACTGGGATTAGTCTCACACCCTGTTTAGGTCCTGATTTTTTTCCCAAACAGGTTATATGGTTGCAGGTGTGGATATGGATTGTGGCCCTTATACTTCAGGTACATGATTGCTGGTTGGAGTTGGAGAGCATAGGACCGAGCCTAGGCTTGCGATGCTCCTGGAGTTACTGTTTACTTTTAGTACCTTGTTCTCAGTTTTATTTCAGCACGTTGTTGTGTTACTTCTTTCCTTAGATACTTGTACCTACTGAATCATTTTCATCATTCTTATATTATACATTGCTTCCGCTGTTTAGTTTCAGTTATTGTATGCTGTTTACGACTTCCGTTATTGACTTTTATTTCCTTTTCTTTGTATACCTTACTAAATGAGGGCATAGTTTCTCCAATGACTCACCAAGGCCCTCACTGCTAGTTGGAAGCCTCTAGCGTTTAGGGAAACATGCTTGAGGTCATGTGGCGAACCGGGTACGGGGCACCAG
This sequence comes from Viscum album, assembly GCA_963277665.1. Lineage (NCBI taxonomy): Eukaryota > Viridiplantae > Streptophyta > Magnoliopsida > Santalales > Viscaceae > Viscum > Viscum album. The sequence continues at coordinate 1,646,711,389 of OY728159.1, forward strand.
TGGAGTGGCTCCGAATTCGGGTTGTTACAAAGTGGTATTAGAGGAGGTTCTTTCATTTTCTATTGAATTCCTATTTAGAGAAATTAGACACAGATAAGACAGAATAGGTAAATGGTAAATAGCTGTTCCTGAGAGTTCTAGAACCCGTGTACAGGGAAAAAGCCATATTACCTTGAATGTTGCAATTTTTGAGTTTTGCAAATGTTACAGTTTACTTGATTTCACTGTTGGGTGGTGCACTTGTTTTTTTCTATTATTGTTTATATGATTGTGGTTATATTTTGTTGAAACTTGATGAGATGAGGGTATTCCATCTCATGCATCATATACACACTTGTTAGAAAATCACATGTCATGCATTTTTCCATGCCATATAGATTGCATTAGAATTTTCATGCTATTGTGATAGAATTTGTGATTGACGATGCATGCTGTTGTGAGAACTGCTGTGATAGAATAACTGCCATATTGATAGGGTATCATTTTTTTAGATATTACTTATCATGGATGCCAAACTTTGGTCTTAGAGGTGTTATGGGCCCTCTAGGATTGAAATTTGGTGGGTTGTGAGTTTGTTATACTGTTTACTTGTTATATGCTTTGTTATGATGCCAAGCTTTGATTCGCGGGGAGTATGAGCCCCCATGGATCGGAATTTAGCACCTTAACACTTTTTTTTCTGTGTTTTATGGGATCCGGTGCAGTTCTGAGGCTATTGTCCAAAAAAAAAACTATAATACATGGTGTGTACATCATGAATACACGCCATGTAGTTTTTAACTGTGTCACTGACTGTGTGGACATGGACACAGGGTTGTGAAAGTTCTTGTAGGAACATGTCATGTGCCCATTTACATGCCGTGTAGTATGACTTGGGTATCCGGTCATGTAACAAACAACATGGGCCATGGGTTTCCTTTAAGTACACATTGTGTCCGTCGGGAACACACCGTGTAGAGTCATCCGTGTGTCAGGCCGTGTCACTAACAACACGGGCCAGGTAAGGCATGTCTAGTACACACCTTGTCTCCTTGAACACATTGCGTAGTTTTGTCATATGGGAGTCGTGTGACCATACCGTGTAGCTGAATACATGGGTTGAGACAATTAGTAGGGAAACACGCCGTGTACCATGTTGACACACCATGTAGTAGTGATCCGTGTACCGGTCTGTGTGACTAACGACACGGGAAAGGGAAAAATCTTAGGACACGCCGTGTAGTGGAAAAACACGACATGTAGTTTCCTACTAGGACAGACCATGTTCCTAGCCATGTAGGAGTGATCGGGCAGGGAGAAAAAGGGTTAGTACACACCATGTAGTTTGAGAACACACCGTGTAGCCGGGTGGTTTACACAGCCATGTATGGCCAAGGTACACGCCAAGGGTAAAATTTCCAGAAAAACATGCTGTGTAGTGTTACTAACACACCGTGTAGTCATGTTTTTCCAAAATTTTAATGTTTTTCCCTCTGGTTCCATTTTACTCCCTTATGTTGAAACTATGTTTGTCGTTAAAGAAGGTGTGATTTTGACTTTTCAGAGCTATGTCACCAAGACGTCCTCCCGTTGCATGTTAGGAACCAGGCAGTGACCGTACGCCTGATACGGCAGATCAGGGACTACATGTAGTTCTGCCTATGGTTCCAGACATGACACCTATAGTGATTCCAGAAACTGGTTCCAATGCTCAGTTCAGAGAGGGTTTCATGAGAATCATGCAGACTTTCTAGGGAGTTCAGCATCCTACCCCGTCTATGGCAGAGTTGACACGGGTTTTTCAGCAGCAACATCCTACCACATTCATAGGGGAGGGAGGACCGCAGACTGTGGATTCATGGATAGAATACATGCACCTGGAGACACCTCTAGAGAGGATAGTGAAGCTCAGAACTTATATGCTGCGAGATTCCGCTAAGAGGTGGTGGGATGTGGTTTCGCAGGCAGGGCGCCAACAGGCTATGGCTTGGGACGAGTTTCAGTATAGGTTCTACGAATACTTATACCCAGCAACATTGAGAGCTGACAGAGATAGAGAGCTCATGAACCAGCAGCAGGGCACTCTCATAGTTATGAAGTATTCCTCTCACTTCACAGAGTTACAACGTTTCACTCCCGTTCTAGGAAATGACGAGCTGTTTTTAGCGAGGAAGTTTGAGGAAGGTTTCTGACCAGACATCAGATCATAGGTAAATGCCTTAAAGTTAACTTCTATTACTCTGATAGTCAACCAGGCCCTTATCACGTATAGAAAACTAAGGGAGACTGAAGCCTTGGACCAGGGCGATCAGTTTCCAGGGATGAATCTTTTTAGGTAGACGGCAAGAAGTGCCACCGAGAGTCTACATGAGGTGACTCGAGGAAGCGAGGAATTCCTTCTGGTAGATGAGATATTTATTCTGGAAAGAAAGTGGTGTTCTATCAGTGTAAAAAAATGGGAATAATAATACTCAGTGCCCGAGAGACTCAGTGGAGTGCCGATCATGCGGAAAGATGGGTCATCTGCAGCGTTTCTGCAAGGTTCTTCTTCAAGCGGCTAGTGAAGGAGGATCAGTTTCGACTCCGTGTACAAGAGAAGGATTACCAGTTCCACATCGGACTGGGGGTTGGAGTTCTTCAGGTCATTCAAGATAGGGTTGAGGCCGTGGACATAGTGGTTAGGCTTAAGGAGGGTCAGCTCAGGGATCTCAGGCTACTACACAGGGCCGTGGTGTAGGCCAGACTTTTGCGGTAGAGCATATTTTTTAGGAGCAGGATCCTGGACCTTCCACAGTTCGATGTACGATTTTAGTAGCCTCAGTTTTGTCCTCTTCACTTTCTGATACATGATATTTTCATAGATTTATTTCTATGCGTACTGTGGAAATCCTTAGATTTACTGTTTATACTTCTGAAGATATGATGAAGCTAGACACCCCCTTGGGAATTAGAACTGCTAGCGTGCATTAGTTCTTAGATTTCCCCCTTGAGGTTGGTGGGTGTCTTTTTTCATGGAGTATCTATGTTTTGGAGATGACAGAATATGATTTCATTCTCGGGATGGACTGGTTATTTCCCTTCTAGGCCTTTGTCGATTGCTATCGCCATAGGGTGAGTTTCACATCACTGGAGGGCAGATCTTTTCTTCACAAGGGCGAATGGGATGTTCAGGAAAGCAGAGCGGGACCAGAGCATCATGGGTTGGTCGGTGTTATGAACCAGATTTCTAGATTATATCTAGATGACCCTGGGACTTCTCAGATAGATTTTCCTCCAGTGGTTAATCTTTTTCCAGTTGTCTTTCCAGAAGACTTTTCAGGTTTACCTCCAGAGTGAGAGGTAGACCTTTTTATCGAGCTTGTTCCAAGAGTGGCACCAGTGTCCATTACTCCTTATAGAATGGCTACATCTGAGTTTCATGAGCTCAAGAAGCAGTTGGAGGAGTTGCAGGAAAGGGGTTTCATCCGACCTAGTACTTCTCTTTGGGGTTCGCCTGTCCTATTTGCAAATAAGATAGATGACACCCTTAGGATTTGTGTAGATTATCGGAAGCTGAACCAGTTGACTGTTAAGAATCGATATCCATTACCACAAACAGATGATATCTTTGATCAGCTTTGAGGATCCAAAGTTTTCTCAAAGATCGAATTGAGATCCGGCTACCATCAGTTGCTTGTCAGACCGTCTGATATACCTCTTACATCCTTTTGAAGCAGGTATGGTCTATATGAGTATTTGGTTATGACATTCAATATCAAGAATGTGCCACCAGTTTTCATGGCACTGATGAACATAGTTTTCCATCCCTACTTGGATTCTTTCATGGTTGTTTTCGTGGATGATATCTTGGTGTACTCTCACACTCAATACGACCATGCTACCCATCTTGAGATCGGTTTGAGTACGCTGAGGGAGCATCAGTTATATGATAAGATATCAAATTGAAACTTTTGGATGGACGAGATTCACTTCCTGGGTCATGTTATCTTAGAGACAGGAGTATTAGTAGACACAGAGAAGGTGAGAGCAGTAGTTACCTGGGAGCAACCGAAGCATGTCTTCAAGGTACGAAGTTTCTTAGGGCTGGCGGGTTACTACAGGTAGTTTATACAGGACTTCTCATGCTTATCATCTCCACTGATGAGTTTGACTAAGAAGGGGGTGAAGTATGTTTGGTCAGAAGCCTACGATTTAGCATTTCATGATCTTAAGGGGAGATTGACTTCAGCATCGATTCTAGTTTTTCCAGAGCTGGGAAAGAGTTATACAGTTTTCTGTGATGCATCTGGCATCGGGCTTGGAGCAGTGCTTATGCAAGAGGATAGTGTTGTTGCATATAGATCTCAATAGTTTAGGCCACATGAGAGAAACTATCCTATGCACGACCTGGAGTTGGTTGTAGTTGTTCATGCTTTGCATTGTTGGAGACATTATCTTCTGGGAAATAATTTTGTGGTATATACTGACCACAAGAGCCTCAAGTATTTCTTCACATAGCATGAATTAAATCTGAGATAGCGGAGGTGGATTAAGTACCTACATTCTTTCAATTTCAAGATTTCTTATACGCCTGGGAAAGGCAATGCGGTGGTAGAAACACTGAGCAGGAGGACGCGGATACAGGCAGTTCAAGAAGCGAGTAGCGAGTGGTAGCTTATGGATTTGTTCTCTGAAATGCATCTGAAGGTGCACGATAGACAAGTTAAGATTTTTATTTCTTATGTAGCTGTTACCTCTACCCATCTCGACTGAGTTCGAATGAGGCAGCTATCAGATTACGAAGGCCTAGTCCTACGGGAAAGCATGCCAGGAGAGGACCCTCTTCCTAGTGGACCATAGGAGAGGATGAGATCTTGTGTTTCTAGGGAGGCATATGGGTGCCGACAGGTATACCCGAGGAGCTAATGCGAGACTTTCATTCCTCAGTTTGGAAAGTTCATCCTGGCATCACCAAGACGTATCGTGATCTGCACTGCCAGTATTGGTGGCCAGCTATGAAGAGAGATGTTGCTGGTTTTGTCATGAGATGTTCCACCTGTCAGCAAGTGAAGGTAGAGCACCAACGACCAGCAGGGCTTTTACAGCAGCTACCGATTCTCGAGTGGAAGTGGAATGATGTTGCGATGGAATTCATGATAGGGTTACCGAGATTGCCTCAAGGGAATGACATGGTATGGGTTGTCATTGAAAGGCTCATGAAGGTTTCTCACTTCTTGCTGATCAAGGAGACCTTCAGTGTCGATGAGATTGGACGGTTTTACATCCGTGAGATTATACGCTTGCATGGGGTTCTAAGTACTATCATTTCAAATAGGGACACCCACTTTACGTCACATTTCTGGCAAGGGATATAGAGGGTTTTGGGTACACAAGTACTTCTAAGTATAGCTTACCATCCTCAGATAGATGGCCAGTCAGAGCGCACGATACAGGTGCTAGAGGACATGCTACAAGCATGAATCCTTGATTTTGGAGGTTCTTGGGAGAAACATATACCTCTAGTGGAGTTTGCCTACAATAATAGTTTTCAAGCAACTATTCAGATGTAACCTTACGAGGCTTTGTATGGTAGGTTGTTCTGATCACCCTTGTGTTGGCTAGAGGAAGGAGAGGCAGCTATGTTGGGACCTCGTCTTTTTTAGGAGACCACAGAATAGGTGGAGTTGATTCGGAAAAGGATGGATACTACACAGTCTCGGTAGAAATATTATGCTAATCAGGAGAGACGACCTTTAGAGATCAAGGTCAGAGATCATGTTTTCCTACGTGTTACCCCGAGGTTGGGACACAAGGGGATCAGGAGACAGGGTAAGCTTTCACCAAGATACATCGGGCCGTTTGAGGTTCTGGAGAGAGTCAGGCTGGTTTCTTATAGGTTGCAGTTACCTCAGAGGTACCAGGCTATGCATGACGTCTTCCATGTTTCTCAACTTCGATGTTATTTCTTAGACCCGTCTCATGTTTTTCAATCCGAGGAGGTTGAGATGGATCAGGATGCATCATTCTAGGAACATCCTATCAGGATTGTTGATCGTAGTCAAAGGTACTCCGTGGTCGATCTGTTCCTCTGGTACAGGTGTTATGGTAGTACGACCGTGAGCTGGATGAGACTTGGGAGAGGGAGGCCAATATGCGATCACAGTGGCCAGAGTTGTTTGAGGTTTCTTCTTCACCACCTTGTTAGGGAAATTCGAGGATGAATCTCTTTAAGGGGGAAGTTTGTAAGAACCCAGATCTGTTGGAGTTGGTGTCCTAGAACCAACTACTTTGTACTTTATTCATTAATAAATTCCTTATCACATCTTGATTGTTCTTCTGCATAACAATGCATGTGATAATGTCCTAAGGACAACTGTTGCATTAATGGGTCATAGCGGATCCCTACTATGATGAGAAACCAGAAGTTCCATAACACCGTTCTTGAATATATGTTCTATGGCCAGATGATATTATTTGAGGGACACAAATAATATAGGCCATTAGGGGTGAGGACTCATAAAACATTGAGGCACCTTCTCATGGTGTTCACCCTTGGTAATATCCAGGAGTATATTATGAGAACGAGACCCACCAGTAGGAAATCCACATTTGATAGTGTCATTGGATGTTCCTATCTGCAGACGTGTGTATTGGTCCTTAGACTTTAAGATTATTATTAATGGGTATTACAACTCGTTCACTTAGATTTATTGATGAAAACTGTGACGACACACTGTTCGTAGTAAGGTAGGATACGTTGGGTGCGTCACGAGTTATACTACATTAATAGATAATGTGAGAAAGGATTTGTCCCTTCTGTTCCATAATGGAAGTAGATATCTCAGGCCCTTTGATGGAATTGATATAGCCTAAATAAATCCATGGCCATGGTAAGGTATGGGGGATTTCAATTCCGGGAAGTCAAAGAAAGATTAATCGAGCACATGGGTTGATGGCACTAGCATGCAACCCGTTTGATTAGAGATATTGAGACAAAGGGATTATATTACATGGTAAACGTTCGTATGAGGTGACACGTCATTGCGGCATTAACTTCTTTCTCTATGGGTGTCTTGGCATGTTTCTAGACGCTAACCTTGGACTTTAGGCAGGCTCCACCTAATGCCACTACGAAAGAGGCCTAGAGGGTCACACACTAAGTGTGTCCATGTATCTCAGTTAAATATTAATTTAACGAGTTAAATATAGATTATTCCCGACTGTGGTTTAATAATTATTTAAGGATGCCTGATTGTATTTATTTTGACACTATTTATTCGAGAGAATATATTGTGGGCGAAATAATATATTTATTAGAGAGTAATGCAGTTAAATTTATTTAAGAAATAAATATCCATTACTCAAGGTTTAATAAATGTGGAGGAGGAGACAAAGAAAAGTGGAAAATAAAAGTATATGCCATGTATATTTAATATACACGCCGTGTAGTTTTATGAAAACAAGTACACGCCATGTATTAATGATTACACGGCATGTAGTTTTTCCAGGTGGGATTTTGAGGATATAATATTGTTTTATTAAATGATATTAATTATAATTAGTGTGGGTGCCTGTCAAGGAATTAATAATTTGACATGGGGGTTTCAATAAGAGTTAATGAAATAAATAAAACGCATAATGCGTTTATTTATTGTCATAACTCTATAACCTAAAACACGATTATAAATATCCTCAGAACCCCAACACTTTTCCGACCAATCGTTGTGCACAACAATTCTGGAGAATTCTTTCATAACCGAAAGAACTCCTTCATCCAAGAATGATCTCAAGACCGAGAGACCAAGGCGATCGAAGGCGGACATCGCAAGAAAAGGTTCTTCCATGCTAGAACCCGAAGATCCCTTTGGCGACGTCTGGAGATACGTGGCACACGTGTGGATCACCGCTAGAGGAATCCTACACTTGGATTCTACGATGTAATAACGGATCACAGGATCGTGACTGGAGACACCAATGAAGAGAGAATTCCACCAAGGTAATTCTTGTGAATTAATTAAATTAATTATAACCAACTTATGATGATCCTATCTCTATGGTTCTGGGATTCCATCTTTTTTTTTCGTTCTTTGTTCTATTTCGAAGATCCGACATTTTATATCGTGACAGATCTCGGTTTGAACGTTGTTTAACGCTAAAATTAAAGTTGGGAAAACCCACCAACGTGCTTCCGATGTGCCTAGAACCTACAAGTGGTATCAGAGGGGTCATATCGTTGATTACAATTATTTAGTTTTCGTTGATGTTTTACGCATTTCATAATTTAGTTATTTCAATTCATGTTTAATCGTTCTGGAAATCTGAATCTTGAGATCTGTTCCTCCTCCCTCGTTTCTTGTTCACCTCACAGAAAAAAAATTTTCTTTTAATTTTGATTAAAATAAAATAGAGGAACTCATCCGAAGGAGCCAAACGTTTCTGGCCGTACAACACCAGAATACACGGCGTGTATTCGAAAGTACACGCCATGTAGCCTAGGTTCAATGCATTGACTGATCTGCCAAATCAGGCCATGTATTGGATTATTTATAAGAATTTAAGATATCTTGTGTTGACCAGAAACAAGGGGCACAAGGTTTCCGGAATACACACCGTGTGGTCCAATGAACATGGTGTGTAGTCCCTTCAGGTTCGGGTTGGACCGTGTACCCCGTACATGGCTTTCTCGGCCGGAAACCGTGTAATGTGGAAACTACACGGCGTGTGTCCAAAAGAACATGCCGTGTACTCCAAAAATTTATGAAGTAAATTAACATTCCATTTCCCCGGGCATGTACTTCAGATGGACGGTGAAGAAAAGTACACGCCATGTAGTCGGAACTACATGCTGTGTACTCACCCAAATTACACAGATTTATTAAAATTTATTATTATATTATACAAACCCTTGAGACGTGTACCATAGTTCAGGCATAAAGCTGAGGCACAACACGTGATAGGTGTTTTATATATATGTGTTTAATTTAACATCTACGTAATAAATGGGAATTCACCGGGTTGCCTCCAAGGTACAAGTTATGTATAAGGATAATTTTAAATCAATTTATTTGTTTAAAATTATGATGGATGAGAATCTCAAGGAAGTTCAGAAAAAGGGTTTAAGATAAAAGGATTGATTAATTAAAGATAATTAATTAATTCGAGAGTGATTTATATTAAACAATAATGATTAAAGAATTTAATGCTAGTTTTATTTATGCGTAAATTTTCATTGCATGTATGATCATGAGCTAGACCGAGAACTTTTTATGTGAATGGTTTCTTTAATTTATTTATTTAAATTAAATTTGTTGGCCTGAGAGCCTTCTCCTCATTAATATGTAGGGCCTGAGCTCCCAATGATTCTTTTATGTAAAACCCCCTTTTTACCCCTCACCTGCATGTGAGATAAATGCATATGTAATGGATGGAGCTCCCAAGCTAGTGGAGGCAGCTCAAGTCAGGAGCCAAGGTAAAACCAATCCAAGGAGATACAAAGGTGGACAGGTGGAAAAGCTATAAACACGAACCTGATAGGTTCAAGGTGGTACTCCCCTAGGTCTTGGGTTAGTTTATCAACTGCTAGATAAACTAACCAATAGAAAAGCTCATGATCATACCATTTATTTTATTTTTGTCAGTTGCATGATTTATTTATTGTGGGTGTGTTGTCACGATCACACAATTAATGAATTAAACGAGCATGCAAGATGAAACTAAAATAAAACCGGTTTATACATGAATATTATCTTTGACATGGTTAATCACTTAAGTAAATCCCACTTAATATTAACAAGAATGTAATAAAAGATAATAAATTGGAAATCTATGTATAAGGATAAAATCCCTCAAAAGAAATATTAAGTTGGTATAGCCTTCCATAGTCATGGTTAGAATCGAACCATAGTTCAAAGTGCTTGACCAACCCTAGTTGGGGTGATTTCAATTATCGGGGAATTATAATTCAAGGGTTTGGGTTGACTTGACTTGGTTCGCATCAAGGGTTGACTACCATAGTAGGACTTGGTGTGACCAAGAGGAAAAGGTTGAGGAAATCCAAAACGGATTTCAGGATTGGGGATTCCACTCAGTGGATCAAGGAGCTATGAGTTAATGTAGTTGGCATTTGTAATACCTACCTAAAACCCTTCAAGTTGCTTGACCAACCCTAGTTGGGGTAATTCGAAGGGCATTATGGATCCTTGCCACTAGAATATTCAGGCAAGAGAATATTCCAAAGTCAATGGTGAGGGCTATTGGATTTCAATAAAATAGTGGGAGACTAATAAGTATTAATTTATTTATTTGTCTCAATTTTGTAATAATGTAATAAACCTTTGATCATCATAATTTGTAGAAACAGAAAGAAAATGACATCAAACATATCATTGAGAACCATACTCGAGAAGGAAAACCTTCTCACTGACACCAATTTCCAAGAGTGGCAGAGGTGTTTACGCGTCATCCTTCGCCACGAAAGGAAATTGTATGTGCTGGAAGAGCCTATTCCAGTTGCACCTGGGAAAGAGGGCAGTGATGAGGAACTCTCTCTCTACATGAAACACATGGATGATTCCACAGATATCCAGTGTTTTATGCTATCGGCCATGTCTAATGAGCTCTTGAAGCAACATGAAAACATGGACGCGTATAGCATCATGTCTCACATTAAGTATCTCTACCAATAGAAGGAAAGACAAGATAGGTATGAGATCTCCAATGATTTTTTTACAACTAATCTTGGAGAGTCTGTGCCAGCTGGGCCTCATGTAGTCAAGATTATTGGCTACATTGAACTCCTGGACATCTTAGGGATTAAATTCCCAGATGAGTTGCATACAGACCTCACCCTATCATCACTACCCAAGACCTTCTCTAGTTTCATTGTCAATTACAACATGAGAGGCAATGAGAAGAGTCTGTCGGAGCTTCTGACCTTGATTCTCTAGGTAGACAAGTACATGGGTCATGACAAACCCATAGTCCTTATGGTGAACATGAAAAGGAAGGACAAGGCAAAGGGGCCAAGGACTTATAAATGGTCTAAAGCCCCCGAGCACCGTCCCTCCAAGAAGGGGAAGATCCAGAGGCAGGGAAAGGAACATGAGGCGGTGTGTTTTTCATGTGGAAAGCAAGGCCGCTAGAAGAGGAACTGCACCCAGAAGCGTGGGGATGCTAAAGGTGCGTTCGTTATCGAGTGTAATATTTATATTTCTACACAATGGGTATTAGATATAGCTTGTGGGTCTCACATCTGTATTCAAATGCAGGAACCAAGTAGATTTAGAAATATCACCAGAGGAGAGATGGATCTTCGAGCTGCCAATGGCGCAAGGCTGGATGCGTTGGCTATTGGAGACTACCATCTCTCATTGCCAACTAGCATGATTTTGGTTTTACAAAACTGTTATTTTGTGCCTAGTGTTACCAAGAACATAATTTCTGTATCTTGTTTGGATATGGATCGATTTGTTTTCAAATTTGGAAATAAGGGTTTTCTCTTTTATAAGAACAATTTATGTTATAGTATGACACATTTAAATAATGGTTTGTATGTATTAAATTACGAAAACCAAGTGTTGTCAATTGATAATGAAACAAACTCACATGACTCATATATCACCCAGTTGTGGCATCACCGTCTCGGTCATGTGAATGAGAAGTGTTTGACAAAGCTCTGCCAAGATGGCTATGTAGACTCTACTAAGCTAAAACCACTTGATAGATGTCATGCTTGTTTACAAGGAAAAATGACCAAGCCACCTTTTGGTAGACAAGGTGAAAGGGCCACAGAGCTTCTAGGATTGGTACACATGGATGTGTGTGGACCATTTCCAGTAGAATCTAGAGGTGGATATTCTTACTTCATTACTTCTACTAAGGATTTGAGTAGATATGTCTATGTCTACTTAATGAGGTATAAGTAAGAGTCCTTAGAGAAATTTAAGGAATTCAAGAATGAAGTGGAGAATCAGCTTGGTAAGAAGATAAAGAAACTTCGATCGGATCAAGGTGGAGAATATCTTAACCAAGAGTTCATCGATCTTCTACGGGAGTCTGGGATTCTATCTCAGCTCACTCCTCCTTATACACCACAGTGGAATGGTGTTAGTGAAAGGAGGAACCACACCTTGTTGGACATGGTGAGGTCGATGATGAATCATGTAGATCTTCCATTATCCTTTTGGGGATATGCATTACAAACTGCAGCATACACATTAAACTGAATACCAACTAAGGCGGAAAATGGAATTCTCTCCGAGTTATGGAATTGAAAGAAACCCATTTTTCTGCATACACATGTATGGGGATGAAAGGCATTTGTTAAGGCCTTCTCAGGCAACAAACTAGAACCCCGGGGCACTAAGTGTATCTTTATAGGATATCCCAAGGAAATGAAAGGATATTACCTATATAACCCTCAAGACAAGAAAGTGATTGTCACCAGACAAGATGTCTTTCTTGAGAGGGAGCACATCCTCAAGAATAGTGGGATCAAGATTGACTTCGACGAAGTTGATGATCAATATACACAAGAGTTGGTACAAGAACAAGTTCCACAGGTCCCCATGGAAGAGGTTCCAGAAACACAAGTACTGCGTAGGAGCTCAAGAGAGGTAAGGGAACCAGATAGATTTGGTTTCCTAGTCACCAAGGATGGTGAATCATTATTGTTGGACAATGATGAACCTATCACTTACAAGGAATCATTAGAAATCTCAGAAGATGAAAGATGGCTAGAATCTATGAATTTTGAGATGGATTCCAAGTATCTGAACCAAGTTTGGGTTCTGGTCGATGAGCCAGTTGATGTAAAGATCGTTGGATGCAAATGGGTATTAAAGAGAAAGATTGACATGGAAGGTCAAGTTAGCACCTATAAAGCAAGGATAGTGGCTAAAATATTTAGACAACGTCAAGGAATTGACTATGATGAAACCTTCTCACCAGTTTCCATGTTTAAATCCATAATAATCATACTTTCCATAGCAGCTTACCATGACTACGAGATTTGGAAGATGGATGTCAAAATAGCATTCCTCAACGAGAACCTTCGGGAAGATGTTTATATGAGACAACCAGAAGGGTTTGTGACACTAGGTGAATCCAAACGGGTTTTCAAGTTTCATAAATCCATTTATGGATTGAAGAAAGCATCCAGGTCATGGAACATTCAATTTGATGAATCCATAAAGGAATTTGGTTTCATTAAGAACGAATGTGAGCCATGTGTTTATAGGCGGTTTAATGGGAATGCGGTCGTTATCCTATTAGTATATATTGATGACATATTGCTTATTGGAAATGATGTACCAACCTTAAAGTCAGTTAAGGACTGGTTGAACAAGTGCTTCTCCATGAAAGACTTAGGTGAAGCAGCCTACATTATAAGGATCTAGATCATTCGTGATAGTTCCAAGAGGCTGCTTCGACTAAGTCAGAGTACATACATTGACCACATACTAAAGAGATTTAGTATGGAACAATCCAAGAGGGGATTGGTTCCAGTGTCACATGTATTACATCTTTCTATGAAAATGTGTCTTCAGACACAATAGGAGGAAGATGGAATGAGTAAGATACCATAATCTTAAGCTATATGATCCATCATATATTCCATGTTATGTACCATTCTTGATGTTTCCTATGCACTGAGCATGGTAGGAAGATATCAAGCAGATCCAGGAGAACAGCATTGGGCTGCTGTTAAGACTATCCTTAAGTATCTGAGAAGAACTAAGGATATGTTCTTGGTGTATGGAGGAGACGGGGAGCTTGTCATCAGAGGGTATGCTAATGCTAGTTTTTAGATAGATCAAAACGATCTGAAGTCGCAATCTGGATATGTTTTCTGTCTCAATGGAGGAGCTGTGAGCTATAAGAGTTCAAAGCAGCCAGTTTTCACCGTTTCTACAGCAGATTCTGAATATATAACAACTTCTGATGCAGCCAAGGAAGCTGTCTGGATTTGAAACTTTGTCCAGAAGCTTGATGTAGTGCCTAGCAGTAAAGATCCCATTACAATGTATTGTGATAATACTACAGCGGTGGCTCTTGAAAAAGAACCAAGGTCACATCAACGGACAAAGCACATACTCCAGAAGTATCAACTGTTGAGGGATTTCTATCAGAGGGGTGAAGTTGTAGTGAGCAGAGTGTCCACGGAAGAGAACGTGATGGACCCCATGACTAAAGGCCTATCTCAGCAGAAGCATGAATATCACGTGAGAGCTAGCGGGTTAAAGGATGTTAGCAGTTGTCTCTAGTCTAAGTGGGATTCTTTTGGAGTTGGTGGCCTAGAACCAACTACTTTGTACTTTATTCATTAAAAAATTCCTTATCACATCTTGATTATTCTTCTGCGTGACAATGCATGTGATAATGTCCTAAGGACAGATGTTGCATTAATGGGTCATAGAGGATCCCTGCTATGATGAGAACCTAGAAGTTCCATAACACTGTTCTTGAATATATGGTCTATGGCCGGATGATATTATTTGAGGGACAAAACTAATACAGGCCATTAGGGGTGAGGACTCATAAAACTTTGAGGCACCTTCTCATGGTGTGCGCCCTTGGTAATATCTAGGAGGATATTATGAGAACGAGACCCGCCAATAGAAAATCCACATTTCATAGTGTCATTGGATGTTCCTATCTACGGACATGTGTATTGGTCCTTAGAATTTAATATTATTATTAATGGGTATTACAACTCGTGCACTTAGATGTATTGATGAAATATGGGATGACACACTATTCGCAGTGAGGTAGGATATGTTGGGTGCGTCACAAGTAATACTGCATTAATAGATGATGCAAGAAAGGATTTGTCCCTTCTGTTGCATAACAGAAGTAGATATCTCAAGCCCTTTTATGGAATTAATATAGCCTAAATAAATCCATGGCCATGGTAAGGTATGGGCGAGTTAAATTCCGGGAAGTCAAAGAAAGAATAATAGAGCACATGGGTTGATGGCACTAGCATGCAACCCACTTGATTAGAGATATTGAGACAAAGGGATTATATTACACGGTAAACATTCGTATGAGGTGACACATCATTGTGGCGTTAACTTCTTTCTCTATGGGTGCCTTGGCGTGTTGCAAGATACTAACCTTGGACTTTAGGCAGGCTCCGCCTAATGCCATTGAGAAAGAGGCCTAGAGGGTCACACACTAAGTGTGCCCATGTATCTCAGTTAAATATTAATTTAATGAGTTAAATAAAGATTATTCCCGAATTTGGTTTAATAATTATTTAAGGATGCCTGATCGTATTTATTTCAACATTAGTTATTTGAGAGAATATATTGTCGGTGAAATAATATATTTATTAGCGAGTAATGTAGTTACATTTATTTAAGATATAAATATCCATTACTCAAGGTCTAATAAATGTGTAGGAGGAGATAAAGAAAAGTGGAAAATAAAAGTACACGCTATGTATATTTAATATACACGCCATGTAGTTTTATGAAAACAAGTACACGCCGTGTATTAATGATTACATGACGTGTAGTTTTTCCAGGAGGGATTTTGAGGATATAATATTGTTTTATTAAATGATATTAATTATAATCAGCGTGGGCGCATGTCAAAGAATTAATAATTCGACATGGGGGTTTCAATAAGATTTAATGAAATAAATAAAATGCGTAACATGTTTATTTATTGTCATAACTCTATAACCTCAAACCCAATTATAATTATCCTCACAACCCCAACACTTTTTCGACCAATCGTTGTGCACAACAATTCTGGAGAATTCTTTCAAGACCGAAAGAACTCCTTCCTCCAAGAACGCTCTCAAGACTGAGAGACCAAGGAGATCTAAGGCGGACATCGCAAGCGAAGGTTCTTCCACGCTAGCACCCAAAGATCCCTTCAACGATGTCCGGAGATATGTGGCACACGTGTGGATCACCACTAGAGGAATCCTATAGTTGGATTCTACGACGCAAAGACGGATCACATGATCATGACCGGAGACATCAACGTAGAATGAATTCCACCAAGGTAATTATTTTCAATTAATTAAAATAATTATAACCAACATATGATGATCCTATATCTATGGTTCTGAAATTACCTCTTTTGTTTTTCATTATTCGTTCTATTCTAAAGATCTGGCGTTTTATATCATGATAGATCCCAGTTTGAACGTTGTTTAACGCTAAAATTAAAGTTGGGAAAACCCACCAATGCAATTCCGCTACGCCCAGAACCTACAGGATCTTCATTTCAGGTATGTTTTTTCATATTCTGGTAATTTTTTAGGAAAAGAGGAAAATCTGGAAATTTTCTAAGTACACACCGTGTACTTTATAAGTACACGCTGTGTACTTTGATCCCACATGAGGCCATGTGTTGGCCATGTCCGGGCCACACACACGGTGTGTAGGGGTGATGTGGAGGCCGCTTAATTCAGTGTACAGAAAAGGAGAGTACACACCGTGTACATAATAAGTACACGCCGTGTAATTTTCTTTTTATTTCATTAAATAGACCAGGGTCGTGTCTAATCCCTATTTCCATCTTCTTATTCACCTAATTACATCCAAAGCATCCAAGGAGGCCAAATCTTCTCTGAGATGCTGATCCGTCACCATTTATCCGAATCAAACACCGTCAATTGCAATATAATCACAACGGTGAGTTCTTGGTTCTTCCTTGGCCGTGTTTCTTGATTGTTTCTCTTATGAGAGTTATCTAAGGTTGAACATTGTAGATATTTTTGCAGATCTTCTTCATTCTAGGCCGATTTATAGGCCTCGTTTTAATTATATTGATCTCCTAGGATCGAGGTAAGTGGTTTGTTTCCCTACGTTGAATGTCTTCGAGTTTTTGTGAAAAAAGTGCTGGATTCCCATGTATCAGGTATCTTGGGTTAGGGTTTTGAACCTGTATTATTATCTGCCTTAGATTTCATGTATGCTTGAGGGTATTAGATGATTAATGATTGCTTGTTATCATGTTTGATGATCACCCCATGGGTGTTTTGCTTGTTTTGACTATTTACCGCTGTTTGTCTTAGGTTGCCTGTGAGGCATACCTTATTGCATTGATTGCCTACCTTGAGATATTTTATTGCATGTATTGCCTGCTATTTATATGATTTTGATGAATTGTAGCTATTATCCAAGTAGTTATTGAACTTACTCAGGGCTTCTGATAGTTGATTATGCATGACTAGACTGCTCAGGGCTATGTGAACCTAGTGCGGTAGACTAAAGAGGGAATTGACAATTAAGGGCTTCCCTAGAGAGTCTGTTATAAATTAGTATCATTCGCAGGAACTATAGGAATTGAACTTTGTGCTTCCTCAAAGTGTCCTTAGTTACGTGTCGAGACTATAGGGGGAATTAGATGTAAGTGCTTCCTTAGAGAGTCTATACCTATCGTTGCAAGACCACAAGGGAATTGACGGTGAGGGCTTCCCAGAGTGTTTGTGCCTTTGTATGATTACTTGACTATAGGGGTCTACCAGTATGAGCCACCCAGAGAGTCAATGTGATTTTTTTGGTTGGTTGTGATGATTCCACCATGCCAAAGAACAAGCTTGTGTTTTGTACTGCTTATATTTTAGGTAGTCTGTTGAGATACCTATTGTGTTACTTGATATGAATTGGGAATAGAGAGATATTGCTGGATTCCTTGGGTGATAATTAAATGACTGAATTAATGTGTTAAATGGATGTGAATGTAGATTTTTAGGATTGTTTACTTAGTGTACTATTGTTTCTCTGCTGCTTTAATTTCATTTACTTTTGCTATATTTCTCACTGATAGTAGGGCACAAATCTTGTGGTGATTGCCTATTGGGATTAGTCTCACACCCTATTTGGGTCCTACTTTTTGGCCCAAACAGGTTATATGGTTGCAGGTTTGGATAAGGATTGTGGCCCTTCTACTTCAGATACGTGATTTCTGGTTGGAGTTGGAGATCATAGGACCGATCCTAGGCTTGCGATGCTGCTGGAGTTGCTGTTTACTTTTAGTACTTTGTTCTCAGTTGTATTTCAGCACGTTGTTGTGTTACTGATTTCCTTTGATACTTGTACCTGCTGCATCATTTTCATCATTATTATATTATACATTGCTTTCACTTTTTAGTTTCAGTTATTGTATGCTGTTTACTACTTCCACTATTGACTGTTATTTTCTTTTCGTTATATAGCTTACCGAATGAGGTAATTTTTTCCCCAATGACTCACCAAGGCCCTCGCTGCTAGTCGGAAGCCTCTAGCGTTTGGGGAAACGTGCTTGAGGTCATGTGGAAAACCGGGTATGGGGAACCAGTGGAGAGGATCCGGATTCTGGTCATTACACTATTCATGTTATACACCCAAACATTATCTTCATATAAATATACAACTTAGTACTTTATGGATAAATAGAGAAGGATGAGTTATGTTAATCATCCAAAATTCCCTGATTTGGCTTGTTTTTTTGATGGGACACATATCTTGGTTCCAAACCTTATGAATTCTTGATTAAAAAGTTTAACTCTATAATATTCACTAACTTATTACGTAGAAAATCATCACCATTATTGAACTCCTTGATCCTCTTAGGAATGTTTGGTGGGATTTTTATTTGAGGAAGGTATTATGGATATCCTCTTATTATTCCCATATCCATCCTTCTCATGTCTATGAATATTGGATCCCTTGAAATACTCATCATGGATTGAGTGGTGGGATCCTTTATACATAGAGCATCTACCAAATCGATTGATTTCCCATGATGGTAATGGATCTGAAAACAATAAACCATTATTAGATCTAAACATATTCATCAATTCATATTAAGATCCTTTTATGTGAATGTGTACTTTATGATTTTATGATCCATATATATGTCCCACTTTTCTCCATAGAGGTAATACCACTATATCTTCAATATTAAGATCATTTCATCCAATTATAGTTCATGAGTGTCATTAATTTTTGAGAGTCATAGGATATCTATTTTTGATCTTATATTAATACACAACACATTCCATTTTTTGATACATCATTGTAGATCCCAAATCCTTCCCCACTAGTGGTTAATGTGAGGATAGGTTCTATGATTAGTCTATTATTTTGATCTTTAAAACATTCTTAACATTAATCGGTCAAAAAAAATCAAATCCTATCAAAGTAATCATGGTTAGTGGGCTTGATAATCATGCTGAATTTCTCAAAAATCAATGATATTACCCTCCTAATCCAAGGAAGGTTCATATTTCCTTCAAATATGTCAACCTTGGACATCCTTCAATAGAATTTATTTCATATGGATCCATAGATATGATTGTGTGGGTGAAAACATGCCCTAGGAATGTTACCTCATCTAGGTTTAAGATTAATTGAGAACTTGACCAATAATTTAGGAGGTAGGAAATGCAATTCTTTATGAAACACATTATAAAATTCCATTATAATGGTCATGTCATCAAGGATGATATTTTATTTGGTCTCAATTGTTTGAGAAAAACAATCTTAATCTAAAGGGAATAATATAAATTCTTGATATATTATTACCAAGAAAATTCAACCATATCCTTGAACCTGTATAGAGACAAATGGAGAATCTTGTCACAAAGGGTGATTTCATTATCTCAGCAATTTATGTTGGTTTTGTATAAGTAATGTTAATCCTTACCTAGAGTTTTATCAAATTCCACTTAAGGGAGTATCATAATTATTTATAGGAAATTGATCCTACTAATATAGATAGGGGGTGAGTGTTGAGAAAGTGTTGTTTTCAACAATAAATAATGTTTTTATTTAAAGGGGGAGATTGTTGAGAACAATACTCTATCTATTTATGATAATTTTGATGCTCACAGATACCCTTAATTTTTTTCTAATGATTTTATTTTTAAGAATATTGCAGGAATTTATTATTCATTATATTTTTATTTCTGGATGAAATATTTAGATTCTTGAACAATGAGAATTAATTCCTAAGGTATTTTCATTTAGTGTGTTCAAGAAACACTATTCATGATCTACATATTTGGGATCTTCTTTAGCACGTTCTGGAAACACTGTTCATACCCTATGTGGAGAAACATAGTGTAAGGATGAAATGCGATGTATACTTTATGAGATAAGAGAAAAGTATGGCTAATCAACCATAAGTTATCGGCAATGTATGAAAAATAACCCTACATTAGGAAGGAACCCTATGTTTGGGATATTAGAAAAGTATGGAAGGAGAACTGTACGTAAGTGTTAAACATTACGTTTGTTTCTTAAAAGTATGGTTCATCAACCTTACTTTTGTAAACAAACATACATTCTTAGAAAAGTATGGATCAAGTGTCTTTCGTTTGGAAGCTTATAAAATTACGGATCTTTTATTAACCTTACATTTAAAGAAAGTGACATGAACCTTGCGTTTGTGATCAACCATACGTTGACAACCTTATGTGTGAAGGATATGTCATCAACCTTATGTTTATGATCTACGTTATGTTCAGAGGATGCATACTATACAACTCAACCTTACATTTGGAGTCAGAGAGTTTGAAGTCGATATTATTTTGAAATGATCAGCAAGCTGATTTCAAGCCGGATTTAAAGATTTTTTTAAGTGCGACTTTGACTGATTCAAAGTCATTTTATCAATGGTTTAAGGATCAAATTAAAAGGAGGTTTTTATACTGAATCTTCAGGGAAGTTATGACTACTCTGTAAATTCAAATGTTTGAATATCATCATTATTATATATATGAGTTTTTATGAATATAAAAATAGAAGAAAAGGTTTTAAAAAATCAATCATTCATAAAATGGAAGAAAAACAGAGACTATCAAAAACATAGACATGCTGATTGAAAGGAGTGAAAAAGCTCTGTTTATTGAAGAAGAAGAATCACGATAGAAGATTCACTCATTCTACATTGAAGATAAACTGTGAATCTGCTACTACTGAAGTTGTGAATTATATTTCTATATTTACTGCAACAAGATCAACTCAGAATGACTCTTTTGTGAAGATCATTATTTCTGAAGGTGACAATACATCTACTGTCAATTGCATGCTGTTGCAATTGTGAAGAAAATATGTAAAGTATTTTCAAATTACAAAAATCTTTCTTTTCTATTCTTGAGTGACTGGCTTATCATACTAAGCTATGTAGGTTATGTGAGTGAACTAGAAGGCTTTGTTTTTCCTTAGATTGTAAAGGTGTCAACTGCCTGTTCTCAGTTGTTGAAAGGTCTATTGAAACAAGGACCAAATAGTGAAAATCACCAAGCTCGTGGATTAAAGCGTTGGTGGAGTGGACTAGGGGCCTTCTGTTCCCCGAACCACTATACATCGTGTGCCTCTGCACTTCATATTTCTGATGCAATAATCTATATGATTAAAGATAAAGTACCGAACACGATCTTGCGAAGATTTTTGAAGAGACACAATTCACCCCCCTCTTGTCAATATTTAGTATAATCCGATCCAATAATTGGTATCAAAGGATGAGATTTCTGAAAAATCCTTAACAATCTGAAAGTAATTATACACAGAGCAAGATGACTGATACATGAGAAGGAATGTCTATAGCCATAGCACTGTACTTAAATAGAGAAAACTATGGATTTTGGAAGTCGTGAATGATTATCTATCTGAATAACCTTGGATATAGAGTATATTCTAAGATTTTGACTCCATATGAAATACCAAAAAAACCTGAAACATGGAGTGCAAATACTGAAGTAGAATATGATATGAACTCAAAGGCAATAAATGCTATTATATGTGTTCTAGGACCTGATGAATTCAACAGAGTATCTCAATGTCTGACAGCATATGAGATGTGGAAAACTATTATTGTTTCTTATGAAGGAACTAATAATATCAGGGAAATGAGATATGCTACTGCTAAACTTAAATTTGATACATTCAGAATGGTTGAAGGTGAAATTATTACTCAAATGAATGAAATATTGAAAGATATTGTCAATAACATAACCTCTTTGGGAGATCCCATTAAACAAGATGATCAAGCTTTAAAAGTACTGAGTGTACTACCTACAAGATGGAATGGAATCTCTACTTCAATCAGACAGTCAACACCTATCAAAGACTTAACCATGAGATAACTGATTGGAACACTAATGATGTATGAATCTGAGATTCAAGATGAAGCTAATGAGCATGAAGTGTTTATCAAGAGAGATGACACTTCCTTGAATGTGTCATCACAGAGAAAAAACAAAAAGATGCAGAAAAGTGTAAAAGTGAAATCAGAAAGTTCTGATTTATCAAATTCTTATGTGGAATTGGATCAGCTAGCCAGAAAATTCACTAAATTCTATATAAAGAATAAGGGATTTAGAAAAACCTTCAAAAAGGATGACAAGGAAGTCAGATGTAATGAATGAAAGAAAATGGGGCACATCAGACCTGACTGTCCTCAGCTAAAAGAAGACAAGAAAAAGAAATTATTCAAAAGAAATGATAATGAGCATAAGGAAAATAAAGCAATAAAAGATACATGGAGTGTATTTGAAGACCCCAGTAACACTTCTGAATCAGACTCAGAGAAGGAATAAGTAAATCTGAAAGCCAACATGTGTTTCATGGTAGAAACAGATGAGGTACAATCTTACTACTCTTCTGACTCTAGTTCTGAATCTAGTTACTCTAATGAAAAACTTGCAGCCTACTGCAATATGCTTGAATAAAAACATGATTCTATATTTAAGAAGAACAAGTCTTTAAAGAACATTCATAAGGCTCTTTCTGATGAAAGAGATACAATGCTGAAACAATATAAGGAGTTAATTGAAAAGTTTGAATCAATTAACACTAACAATACAGATTATGAATCAAATATAAAATCACTGCAAACTGAAGTGGAAACTTATAAAAATTTATCCCTTATTTTTACTAAAGGGGAAAATACATTAAATGAAATTCTTGAAAAAATTTCATTAAAAATGAAAGATTTAGAATTGGCAGTAAAGGTGAAAAAACCAAGCGGTACAAGAATTATTTTATTCCAAGTAAAAGAAGACTAAATTTTAATTACTGTGGAACAAGGGGACATATTTATAAAAAAAATTCTTAAGAAAACCCCAAATAAGTGGTATTAATAAGTCTTTTGTATCAAATGATTTATTTGACTCTTGTGAAATTAGAAAAACAAATCAAGTCTGGATTCCCAGATCTCTGCTGGCTAACACCCCTGGACCTAATAGAATATGGGTACCAAAGAAAATTGTGTAAATACCTTTGCAGGAAGCAGGTCACAAAAACAAAAAGGACATATGGTATATGGATAGTGGCTGCTCAAGTATTAAGAGTGGAAACTCATCTAACTTTACTACACTGACACAAAAAGATGGTGGACTAGTTACATTTGGTGACAATGCCAAAGGGAAGATCATTGGTATTGGAACAGTTGGAGATCCAAAAGCTATCTCAATCAACAAAGTAATTTATGTACAAGGATTAAAACATAATATGATAAGTATCTCTCAACTATGTGATGATGGTTATTTTTTTGATTTTTCTAACAATTGTTATTATGTTTTCAAAAATAAACTACTTAAATTTAGATAACCTAGAACTGAAAAAAGTGTATACCCTGGATTTAAATTCCTTGTGTAAATAACAAGTAAACTGCTTAACCGATAAAGTGAATAAATCTTGGATATGGCATAGGAGACTTGGACATTTTAATGTGTATGTTTTACATAAATTATCTAAGAAACAATTATCTTCTGATTTTCCAAGTCTCAGATTTGAAAGTAACAAATTCTGTGATGCATGTCATCTTGGAAAGAAACACAAATCATCCTTCAAATCTGTTAACAGAATTGCTACATCTAAACCTCCAAAACTTATCCATATAGATTTTTTTGGACCTTCAAGATTATCAAGATTGGCTGGTAAATTATATGTATATGTTTTAGTTTATTACTATTCTAGATTTACATGGATGTTCTTTTTAAAATTTAAAAATGAAACTTTTAATTTATTTGAAAGTTTTTGTAAAACTGTTCAAAATGAAAAAAAGTTTTAAAATAATTCCATTAATAAGTGATCATGGTAAAGAATTTGAGAATCATGAATTTAATTCCTTCTGCTCAAATATGGGTATTAAACAAAACTTATCTGCACCAAGAACACCTCAACAAAATGGAATTGTTGAAAGAAGAAATAGGACTATTCAGGAAATGGCTAAGACTATGCTAAATGAATACAATCTTCCTACCTATTTTTTGGCAAAAGCTGTAAGCACAACCTACTATATAATGAAAAGAGTTTTAATTAGACCTCTTTCGAAAAAGACACCATATGAAATTTGGAATAACAGAAAACCTAAAGTAAACTACTTCAAAGTTTTTGGATGCAAGGTTTACATCTTTAACACCAAGTACAATCTTGGTAAGTTCGATCCAAAATATGATGAAGGAATTTTCTTAGGATATTCAGCTACCTCCAAAAATTATAGAGTCTATAATAAGAAGTCAAGGATTATTGAAGAATCAGTTCATGTGAAATTTGATGAATCTGATCCCTTTGAGAAAAGGAAAGATCAAATGGATGAATCTGACTCTAATGATAACATGAGACTTGAGAACTTGAAAAATGATTTTAAAAAATATATAAATGAAATTCAGTCCAGTTTAGAAGAACATGATACTGAAGAACCTATGAGTGTACTACCTAGAAATACTAGAAACCTAAAGAACCACCCTTTAGAAACTATAATAGGTGACTTAGACATAGGAATAAAAACTATAAGAAATATAAGGAATATTGTAGAATTATATGCCTTTCTATCCCAATCAGAACCCAAGTCTACATAAGAAGCGTTAGATGAAGAAAGCTAGATGATAGCAGTGCAAGAAGAATTAAAATAGTTCAAAAGAAATGGTGTCTGGAAATTAGTTGAAAGACCACAGAATTATCCAGTGATAGGAACCAAATGGGTATTTAGAAATAAGAAATATGATCAAGGAATAATAACTTGAAATAAATAAATACTTGTAGAAAAAGGATATAATCAGGAAGAAGGTATAGATTATGACGATACCTTTGGACCTATAGCAAGATTAGAAGCCATTAGAATTCTTTTAGCCTATGCATCTCATATGAACTTTAAATTATTTTAGATGGATGTTAAGTCTGCCTTTCTAAATGGTTATTTAATGGAGTAAGTTTATGTTGAGAAACCTCATGGTTTTGAAAATTCTCAAAAACCAGATTCTATTTTTAAACTTACTAAAGCTCCTTATGGCATTAAACAAGCACCTAGAGTTTGGTATGAAATATTAATCTTTTTTCTACTGAAAAATGATTTTACTGTTGGAATGGAAGATCCAACAATTTTTAAGAAAACTGTAAATACTAATATTTTATTGGTTCAAATTTATGTTGATGATGTAATTTTTAGATCAACTAATAAATCCCTCTGTCATGAGTTTTCAAAGTTAATGCAAAAAGAATTTGAAATGAGCATGATGGGAGAATTAAATTTCTTTTTAGGACTTCAAATTTATCAAAAAAATTTGGAATTTTTTTGAATAAAAGCAAATACATTACTGATTTGTTAAAGAAATTTAAAACATGAAAATAGAAAGACATATACAACTCCTATGTGTACTAATATAAAACATGATTTGGATGAAACTGGAAAATCAGTTGACAACAAGTTATATAGAGGTATGATTGGTAGTTTATTATATCTTACTGCTAGCAGGACAAATATATTGTATTCAGTATGCCTTTGTGCAATATTTCAATCAAATCTTAAGGAATATCATTTAACTGCTATTAAAAGAATTTTTAGATATTTAAAAGGAACTATTTTTCAATCTCTTCTTTATCCCAAAACATCTGATTTTAATTTGATTTCATATTCAGATGCATAATTTTTGAGTTGTAGATTAGGTAAGAAAATCACTTCGGGTACTTGTCACTTTTTAGGGAAATCCTTAGTGTCATGGTCAAGTAAGAAACAACATTCATTTTCCTTGTCAACTGCTGAGGCAACATATGTTTCTATTGGAAGTTGCTGTGCACAAGTGTTGTGGATGAAAAACACTCTTATGGACTTTGGACTAAATTTTAATAATACGCCTACTTTATGTGATAATACTAGTGCTATGAATATTTCAAAAAATCCTATTAATCATTCTATAACTAAGCATATTGATGTCAAACATCATTTTATAAGATATCATGTTCTTAAAAAGGATATATCTTTGGAGTTTTTAAGTATTGAAATTCAATTAGCTGATATTTTTACTAAACCACTTCCCACTACAAGGTTTGATTTTATTAAGGGGGAGCTAGTTTTATTTAATTTTAAATAAATTTTTATTGTACTATGCTGTTTCTTTATTTTAATAATGTTTAAAATAATTTAGTTATTTGTTTTTCAAATAGAATATGTTTTTTCTATTCTTTTCCCCATGTAATCAATTTTATTTATATTTAAAATCTATGTAATGATTAATGAAAACATGGGAATCAAAGCTGTTATAAACCTTTCGAATTTTGAACCGTTTCATTTCTACCAAAACCCTTTCAAACCCACAAAATAGAAACACAAATTTTTTACCCTAACCATCGAACCTATGAAACTATGACCTTCAAACCTTCAAAGATTCTCATAGAAATGGAAAAGACTAAGAGAGCTGATGAGGCCGAGACCAGCAATTCCAAGAAACAATGCTCAGAAGGAAGGAAAATCTTACAGGGAAAGGTGATTGATCTAGAATGACTATTTCAGATGAACATGTTGTTAAAACAAGCACTGTCATTTCAGAATCTCGAACAGACCTTCAATAGTGAGAATACAAAATTTTTGTATAAGGTAAAACTTCGATATTTCTTTAAAACTATTCAATTCAGTTTGGGAGATCATTCTGAAACCATGATGGCTAAGATATAGGATAGGGATTTTTCGATATCTTCAGTTGAAATTAGTCAGATAATGAACTTCCCTCATGATGGAGTGTTTCATTTTGATTTAAAAAATATATGAGATTCTGTGCATAAATCTAAAGACATTATGTATTTTCTGTTTAGCTCTACTAACATAGGGAAAATGTTAGTTAAGGATTTGGAACTAGATCAAAAGATTCTTGTGAAATTTGTACAAACAAGGATAACAATAAGAATGTCAGAGATGGAAATGATTTTGTATCACAAAATGTACATAATTTATCTTCTGCTCAGTGATACAAAATTAAATTTTCCTAGGTACATGGTGAGGTACCTGAGTTACTGCTATTGTAGTGAAGCCAGAATGAATTTCTACCCTTTTGGTAGATCCATTTCCAAAATTTTATTCAAAAAGGATATGGTGAGACTGTTGGATGCCAGAGTAAGATTTCATCATATAAATGTTTTTAATGTTGGAACTTTTAGAAAAATTGTCTATTTTTGGGGCACATTAAAAGGGAAACTTTTTCCCGTAGGATCTGAGGAAGAAGAAGATATTTCTCAAGCTCAGTCTGCTAAGTCCAAAGAGGGACATACTGAATTGAGAGTAAGCACTACTGCAAGAAGAATGAGATTTTAAACTAAAGACACTCAAGAAAAGAAATAAGTCAGGAGGTCCTTCAGACTCAAAGAAAAAGAACTGTAAATGAGGAACTTGTTTTCCCTTTACTGACAACAAGAGATTTACTCTCTTACAATTTTGTAAGAGAAGATGTTGTTGAAAAAGAAATGGAAGCTATTATTGAGAGGTAGAAACTAGTGGAAAGACCTCAGATTAAATCTGGAATTCAAGAAGAAGTTGAAGGAGAGACTCAGGAACAAGATGTGGCTGTTATAGAAGATGACCCTGAATGAATTGAAGTTGAAAGAACAGAACCAGAAGCTGAAGCTGAAATTGAACATGAGTCAGTGCCTGGAGTAGAAGTGGCTAGTCCTCAATTAGCTAAAGGTGAAATTATTCAAGAGATTCAAATAAAAGAATTGTTTGCTGATATACAGGATGAAAATCATTCATAAGTAAAAAACATAAGTTCTTCAAGAGGATTTTTCAGTGACAGATTCTGGAAAGGACTCAGAGGAAAAATCTGTGGACCAACTGGTTAGAAAATCCAAGGAGAAATAAGATGTTGAATCCTTACCCCTAGTGTTGGTACATCTCTTTCATTCTGAAAAGGAGAATCAAGCACAAAGTACCCCTAAAACATAAATTGAGGAAGCTGAAGAAATTTACACAAAATTGCAGAGGGTGGAGCAAGAGAATGCTGGTCTGAGGAGAGCATTGCAAAAAGAACAACTAAAATTCCAGAGGCTAAAAAATAGAACATTTTACAAGCAATAAGTTGAAATTTCTAAGAAGGATATGTTGAATGAGGTTGAAAAATTAAAATCTGAAATGGTTATGAAGTCAGATTTATCAGATCTCAAATTATTTATGGAGACAAAATTTGCATCTGTCAGGACTAGTGAAGCTAGTGGATTAGTTACTTCTCCTGATTTAATCAGAATGTTTTAGGCTATCACAGCTGCAATGAGCAACATGAATGAAATATTGCAAGATCTTCAATGCAACAATGCTCCTTTATCATTCTTGTTAGACAATCAGAGATTTTTGGCTATTCATCTCACCTCAAATAAACCAGGAATCAGATCTATCTTAAATAAATTCACAGAGAAGTTGTCTTTATTTTTGGAGAAGGAAAAAAATACTACATGAGTTTTTAGAGTCAACCTCATAGAAGACATTCATATGACTCAAGAGAACAAGGATCTTATTATTAGGCTTGGTGATGGAATGATGAGAAGACTCAGGGAGTAGCTATCAGAAATCAAGGAAGTTGTTCAAATTCGATAGACTCTATCTGAACCCTGACCAAACCTTGATTCCTGTATTTATCAGTTTTATACTTTTAATGAAAATATATTTTATTATATTTATTTTGTTTTACTGTCTTTTTTAGCTAAGCCAGTAATCCAGATTCACTAATTGATAAACATTTAATTATAGCATTTACTTACATTCAGTTCTACATTAATCTGTGTTATATTACATATTTTTTCATCCTTTTTGATATCAGAAAATGGGAGAGAAATTTGGATAAACACAACATTTTGGTCTAACATTTTTGTCTGTTTCATTGTATATTTTTTTTATTGGGGGAGAAATTAAAATGGATAAATTAAAGAGAGAGATTATGTTAAATGAAATATTGTATTTATCTTTTCAAAATTCAAAACTATATGTAATTAATTTTTGTAAGTTAATTTCATTGGTTATTTTATGGGCTTTGTGATCATAAAAAAGGGGGAGATTGTTGAGAAAGTGTTGTTTTCAACAATACATAATGTTGTTATTTAAAGGGGGAGATTATTGAGAATAATAATCTATCTATTTATGATAATTTTGATGCTCACAAATACCCTTAATTATTTTCTAATGATTTTATTTTTTAATAATATTTCAAGAATTTATTATTCATTATATTTTTATTTCTAGACAAAATATTTAAATTATTGAACAACGAGAATTAATTTCTAAGGTATTCGCATTTAGCACGTTTTGGAAACACTATTCATGCTCTACATATTCTGGATCTACTTGAGCGCGTTCTGGAAACACTGTTCATACCCTATGTGGAGAAATGCAGTGTAAGGATGAAATGCAATGTATACTTTATGAGATAAGAGAAATGTAGGGCTAATCTACCATACGTTATCGACAATGTATGAAAAAGAACCCTATGTTAGGAAGAAACCCTACGTTTGGGATATAAAAAAGTATGGAAGGAGAACTATACGTAAGTGTTAAATGTTAAGTTTGTTTCTCAAAAGTTTAGTTCATCAACCTTACTTTTGTAAACAACCAAACGTTCTTGGAAAAGTATGGATCAAGTATCTTTCGTTTGGAAGCTTATAAAAGTATGATTCTTTTATCAACCTTACATTTGAAGAAAGTGACATGAACTTTACGTTTGTGATCAACCATATGATGACAAACTTACGTGTGAAGGCTACGTCATCAACCTTATGTTTATGATCTACATTACGTTCAGAGGATGCATACTGTACAACTCAACCTTATGTTTAGCATCAGAGAGTTTAAATTTGATATTATTTTGCAACGATCATCAAGCTGATTATTAGGCTGATTTCAAGCCAGATTTAAAGCTGTTTTTTTAAGCACGACTTTGACTGATTCAAAGACGTTTTATCAATGGTTTAACACTACGGAAAAAATGGGTATTTGCGACGGGGGTATTTACCCGTCGCAAATAAGTAGGCTTTTGCGACGAGATTGCTTTCCCCGTCGCAAAAGAACTGGCGCGCGTTGCGCGCCAAATCGCGGGAAAACTATTTGCGACGGGAATATTTCCCCGTCGCAAATAACCGGCGGCGGTAAAAGGTATTTGCGACGGGAATATTCCCCCGTCGCAAATAGTATGTCGACAGGTGGTTATTTGCGACGGGTCCCGTCGCGAATAACTATCTAACCGTTGACCGTAATAAATGTTGGCTAAGGTATTTGCGACGGGTACCGTCGCAAATAATCTAACCTATAAATACCCCCATCCGTTTTTTTCAAATCATTATCAAACTCCATCTTATTCTTCTCTCAAAGTTGTATTTCTAAAGTTCATTTTTTCTCCAGTTTAATTTTTTTCTCCGGAGTTGATATCAGAGATTTGAAGAACGATCAGAGCAGATCAATTTTCAAGGTATTTATGTTTATTTTAATTTAATATTTATTTTTAATTTTTTATTAGTTTCAATTATTCTTAATTAGTTGTAATTTAATTATGTTTACATTGTTTTGTTACATAATAAATTTAAATTATTAGTATTGTTCATAGTTAATGGTAATTAGGAATAATTAGTAATAATTTTTAATAATTAAGAATAAATATTAATAATTAATAATAAATACCAATAATTAGGAATAATAACATTATTACATTATTAGTATATTTTATTATTAATATTAAAATAATATAATTTTTTATATATATACAATTCTCTTTTCATCTGTGTGTTTGCTGTCTTCACATGTATTATTTGTATGTGGAGATAGAAAACGCACAGATGAAAGGAGAATTGTATATAAATTAGAAAATTATATTATTTTAATATTAATAATAAAATATACTAATAATGTTATTATTTGTAATTATTGGTAATTATTCCTAATTATTAGTAATTATTCATTTAATTACTAATAATTAGGAACAATTACCAATAATTACCAATAATTAGGAATAATTAGTAATAATTACCAATAATTAGTAATAATTACCAATAATTAGTAATAATTACCAATAATTAGTAATAATTATCAATAATTAGTAATAATTACCAATAATTAGTAATAATTACCAATAATTAGTAATAATTAACAATAAGTAGTAATAATTATCAATAATTACCAATAATTAGTAATAATTAGTATTAATTACCAATAATTAGTAATAATTACCAATAATTAGTAATAATTTCCAATAATTAGTAATAATTACCAATAATTAGTAATAATTACCAATAAGTAGTAATAATTATCAATAATTACCAATAATTAGTAATAATTAGTATTAATTACCAATAATTCGTATTAATTACCAATAATTAGTATTAATTACCAATAATTAGTAATAATTACCAATAATTAGTAATAATTACCAATAATTCGTAATAATTACCAATAATTCGTAATAATTACCAATAATTAGTAATAATTACCAATTATTAGTAATAATTAGTAATAATTAGTAATAATTACCAATAATTAGTAATAATTACCAATAATTACCAATAATTACCAATAATTACCAATATTTACCAATATTTACCAATAATTACCAATAATTACCAATAATTAGTAATAATTAGTAATAATTAGTAATAATTACCAATAATTAGTAATAATTTGTAATAATTAGTAATAATTAGTAAAAATTCGGAATAATTACCAATAATTAGTAATAATTAGTAATAATTAGTATTAATTACCAATAATTAGTAATAATTACCAATAATTAGTAATAATTACCAATAATTAGTAATAATTAGTAATAATTACCAATAATTAGTAATAATTACCAATAATTAGTAATAATTAGTAATAATTAGTAATAATTACCAATAATTAGTAATAATTACCAATAATTACCAATAATTACCAATATTTACCAATAATTACCAATATTTACCAATATTTACCAATAATTACCAATAATTACCAATAATTAGTAATAATTATTAATAATTAGTAATAATTAATAATAATTACCAATAATTAGTAATAATTACCAATAATTAGTAATAATTACCAATAATTAGTAATAACTAACAATAATTACCAATAATTAGTAATAATTAGTAATAATTAGTAATAATTACCAATAATTAGTAATAATTACCAATAATTAGTAATAATTAGTAATAATTAGCAATACTTACCAATAATTAGCAATAATTATCAATAATTAACAATAATTACCAATAATTACCAATAATTAGTATTAATTACCAATAATTAGTATTTATTACCAATAATTAGTATTTATTACCAATAATTAGTATTTATTACCAATAATTAGTAATAATTACCAATAATTATGAACAATTACCAATAATTATCAATAATTAGGAATAATTAGTAATAATTACCAATAATTAGTAATAATTACCAATAATTAGTAATAATTACCAATAATTAGTAATAATTACCAATAATTAGTAATAATTACCAATAATTAGTAATAATTACCAATAATTAGTAATAATTACCAATAATTAGTAATAATTACCAATAAGTAGTAATAATTATCAATAATTAACAATAAGTAGTAATAATTATCAATAATTACCAATAATTAGTAATAATTAGTATTAATTACCAATAATTAGTATTAATTACCAATAATTAGTATTAATTACCAATAATTAGTATTAATTACCAATAATTTGTAATAATTACCAATAATTAGTAATAATTAGTAATAATTACCAATAATTTGTAATAATTACCAATAATTAGGAATAATTACCAATAATTAGTAATAATTACCTATAATTAGTAATAATTACCAATAATTAGTAATAATTAGTAATAATTACCAATAATTCGTAATAATTACCAATAATTAGTAATAATTACCAATAATTAGTAATAATTAACAATAATTACCAATAATTAGTAATAATTAGTAATAATTAACAATAATTAGTAATAATTAGTATTAATTACCAATAATTAGTATTAATTACCAATAATTAGTATTAATTACCAATAATTAGTATTAATTACCAATAATTAGTAATAATTACCAATAATTAGTAATAATTACCAATAATTAGTAATAATTAGTAATAATTAGCAATAATTACCAATAATTAGTAATAATTACCAATAATTAACAATAATTACCAATAATTACCAATAATTAGAATTAATTACCAATAATTAGTATTTATTACCAATAATTAGTATTTATTACCAATAATTAGTATTAATTACCAATAATTAGTAATAATTACCAATAATTAGTAATAATTACCAATAATTAGTAATAATTACCAATAATTAGTAATAATTACCAATAATTAGTAATAATTACCAATAATTAGTAATAATTACCAATAATTAGTAATAATTACCAATAATTAGTAATAATTAACAATAATTATTAATAATTACAAATAATTAGTATTAATTATCAATAATTAGTATTAATTACCAATAATTAGTAATAATTACCAATAATTAGTAATAATTACCAATAATTAGTAATAATTAGTAATAATTACCAATAATTAGTAATAATTAGTAATAATTACCAATAATTAGTAATAATT
This sequence comes from Viscum album, assembly GCA_963277665.1. Lineage (NCBI taxonomy): Eukaryota > Viridiplantae > Streptophyta > Magnoliopsida > Santalales > Viscaceae > Viscum > Viscum album. Next base: position 1,646,745,147 of record OY728159.1, read on the forward strand.
AGTAATAATTACCAATAATTAGTAATAATTAACAATACTTACCAATAATTACCAATAATTACCAATAATTAGTAATAATTATCAATAATTAGTAATAATTACCAATAATTAGTAATAATTACCAATAATTAGTAATAATTACCAATAATTAGTAATAATTACCAATAATTAGTAATAATTACCAATAATTAGTAATAATTAGAAATAATTAGTAATAATTACCAATAATTACCAATAATTACCAATAATTACCAATAATTACCAATAATTACCAATAATTACCAATATTTACCAATATTTACCAATAATTAGAAATAATTACCCATAATTAGAAATAATTACCAATAATTATAAATAATTACCAATAATTTGGAATAATTACCAATATTTACGAATAATAACATTAGTACATTATTTGTATATTTTATTATTAATATCAAAATAATATAATTTTCTATATTATATACAATTCTCTTTTCATCTGTGTGTTTTCTGTCTCCACATGTAATATTCGCATTCTTTTTCAAAATTATCAACCTACTCGCTAATGAAGAGGTGAAAGTGAATGCAAATATTACATGTGGAGACAGAATGTTAAACACACAGATGAAAGGAGAATTGTATATAATATAAAAAATTATGTTATTTTAATATTAATAATAAAATATACTAATAATGTAATAATGTTATTATTATATAATTAATGTTTATGAAAAAATTATATTAGTATTATTAAAATAATAAAAAATCAATATAATATTAAAATTATCAATATTTGTAACATGTTTTGCTTTATTCTCAATATATTCAATCTTTACTTGAGTGTTTTTTCTAACAAATTATTCAAAACCAGTAATGCTTTTATATTTTATAGAGAAAATGGAACAACAAGGTCGTCAACAATCATTATTAGGTGACCGCATATGGATAAATCAACGTAGAAATCCAAACGGTTCTGGTTTAAATCCAGTATATGTTGAGGGTGTGGAGACTTTTTTATCATTTGCAGCATCAAATTCAGAATTTGTTTCAGAAGGCAAAATAAAATGCCCTTGCAGAAAATGTGCATTGAGAACGTTTGACACGTTTGACAAAGTGGGAGAACATCTCTTGCGTTTTGGTTTTCAACCAGATTATGTTTTTTGGTATCAACACGGTGAACGCAGTTCCAGAGCAGGTGATACCAACTTGATTCCGGATCCATCCCAGTTTGAAGATTTAGTACATGATGTTGCAGGTTCATCTGTTCAACATACAGAAACTCCGGCTGATATAGCTTCAAATCCTGAGTTGGCACCGTCTAAATTTTATGAGTTATTGAAATCTGCTGAGGATGCATTATATCCTGGCTGCAAGATGAGCAAATTAGAAGCAGTTGCAAAATTTATGGCTATCAAATCAGATAACGGAATGTCAAACACCTGTTTTGACCAGATATTTTCTTTGCTGAAAACACTGTTACCCGAAGGAAATGTTTTACCTGCAAATTACTATGAGATTAAGAGGCTGGTTCGAAATTTGGGACTTACTTGTCAGAAGATTCATGCATGTTCAAATGACTGCATTTTATATTCTGGTGAAAATGAGTCGCTGGATAGTTGTCCTACATGTGGGCAACTGAGATATAAATAAGGACAACACGGGAAGTCTGGTTTGATTCCTGTAAAACAGTTGAGATATTTTCCGCTTACATCCAGACTTCAGCGTTTATTCATGTCTAAGAATACAGCGACAATGATCTCATGGCATAAAGAGAATATTTCAACCGATAAAAGCTTGAATCATCCAGCCGATGGTGATTCATGGAAACATTTTGATAGAGTGCATCCATCCTTTGCTTTAGAAGCTAGAAATGTTCGACTGGGCCTTTCCACTGATGGTTTCTGTCCGTTTGGATCTTATGGTAGTCAATATTCATGTTGGCCTGTTTTTTTAACTCCGTACAATTTACCTCCATGGATGTTGATGAAGGAGCCATATATATTTTTGACTTTACTAATTCCAGGACATCTGAAGAAAAATATTGATGTTTATTTGAATCCATTGATTGATGAATTAAATTTATTATGGAGTAATGGTGTCAGTACATATCATGTTCTAACGAAACAGAATTTCATACTGAGAGCAGCATTGATGTGGACAATAAGTGACTTCCCAGCTTATGAGATGTTATCTGGCTGGAGTACACATGGTTAGAAATCATGTCCTTACTGTATGGGAGATAACAAAGCATTTATGATCATTCATGGAAAGAAACCTTGTTATTTTGACTGTCATCGCAGATTTCTTCCAGCTGATCATCCTTTTCGCAGAAACAGATCTCATTTCAGAAAAGGAACAGTTGAAAGGGATGGACCTCCAAAAGTGCTATCAGGTTCGGAGTTAAAATCAGTTGTATTTTCATTACCTCCCATCACTTTTGGTCCCACAATAAACCAACAGAAAAATTCTGGTTTTGGGAAAGAACACAATTGGATTAAACGTAGCATATTTTGGGATTTTCCATATTGGTCTGATCTGTTGGTCCGACATATGTTAGATGTCATGCATATTGAGAAGAACTGTTTTGATAATTTGTTTCATACAGTTTTGGATACGCCAGGAAAGAGCAAAGACAATGTAAATGAACGTTTAGATCTTGCCCAAATTTGCAGGCGTCCAGAATTGGAACTATTTGAGAATGTCAGAACAGAAAGGTTACTGAAACCAAAAGCAGCTTATACACTGTCTAAAGAAAACCGTTTATTATTTTGTCAGTGGATTGCAGATTTGAGACTTCCAGATGGCTCTGCTTCTAATTTGGGTAGATGTGTAAAGAATGGTCATATTACTGGATTAAAAAGTCATGATTGTCATGTTATAATGGAGAGACTTCTACCCATTAGATTAAGAGGTCTGTTGAATTCTGTGATTTGGGATTCCATAATAGACATGTCTCATTATTTTTGGGAAATTTGTGCGGCTACGGCAGATTATGATGCTCTAGGAAAACTTGAAAAAGATGTTGTTGTAATTATATGTAAACTGGAAAAAATATTTCCGCCGTCTTTCTTCGACTCAATGGAACATTTGATGTTACATTTGCCATATGAAGCCAAATGTGGAGGTCCGGTACTGTTTCGATGGATGTACCCATTTGAAAGATGCATGCAAAAATTGAAAAGAAAAGTACGTAACAAAGCATCTGTTGAAGGATCTATTGCAGAAGCTTATTTGCAAGAGGAAATATCTTTTTTCTGCTCCCATTATTTTGAATCTGAGTATCCTTCAAAACACAACCGAATGGGACGGAACGAGAGGAATATTGATGAAATCGACAATCAATTATCTATTTTCAATCAGTCAGAGCTTGGTTTCGGTGGAGTTTATGAACGCTGGATTTCAGATGATGAACATCAGAGAGCTCATACGTATGTTCTGCTCAACTGTGAAGAGATGACATCAGTTGTACTGTAAGTGTTTATATCACTTATTCTATCATTTATGTTACAGTAAATAACTTTGGTTTTTATAGGTTGTATGATAATCATATCAAGAAACAAATTCCACAAATTACAGCAGCTGCTCTCGAAGAACGTCGACTGAAAAATTTCTCTCAGTGGTTTCAAAAACTGGTAACATAAATTCTTTATCTTTTAGAAACTCATTCAATGTATAGTTTACTATATTGATAATTATTTCACAAATTTTCAGGTGTCTCGGCATGCTGATAAAATTGACAAACGGTTGTGTGTATTGAGTAACCCACCTTCCAAACTTGTTAAAACTTATAATGCATATGTGGTGAATGGATTTCGATTCCATACACATGGATATGGGGAATCGAAAAAAACAATGAACAATGGAGTTAGCTTGAGAGGATCTCATCATCAAGAAAATGAAGTTGACTTTTATGGCATACTTGATGAAATCATTGAACTCTGTTATCTTGGACAACATTACATAACCATGTTCAAATGTCAGTGGTTGGATACAGAGAGAGGCGTGCATGTTCATCTGACTCATGGAATCATCGATATTAAATGTAAAAGTGTTCTCGCAGTAAATGAACCATTCTTATTGGCTCAACATGCATATCAAGTTTATTATGCAAAGTACTATGCAACATCAAGAGACTTGACTGATTGGTGGAGTATAATAAAAATCAAAATTCGAGACAATCAGTTTAGTCAAAGTGAATGTGCTTTCACTGATGTGCAATGAATTGAAGTTTTTCAAGAGAGTCCTCAAAATCAATCTTTTTTACAAAGAGACATGAGTATCGATGACGACACCCCACATTTAAGAGTCGGTGATGACGATGATGTTAATGATGTCACATATGAATTTGAAATGGTAAGAGATGAAGCAACTGTAACTCGAATGGATATCGATGATGTTGAGGAGGAATATGAAGATTACATTGACATATATGAAGATGATGATGAAGATGAACACTGATAGCATTCCATGGTATTTATATACAATCATAATATGTATATATGTATATATAATAGTAATTATCAATTATTTGCTAACATTAACATTTTCTGTTTCAGATGGACGACGCCACATTTCGTGAGTTGGCGGATGCTGACCTAACTTTCGATGCGGATGCGTTGCTGACAGATGACCCTCAGCCTGCAGGCGCTCCAAGGAGTACGCGGAGGGGGCGCGGTCTTGCACGATTGATGATTCCTGACCCCGTCCCCGAGCGACGTCCACGTCTTGGGTTTGATCCACGCACACAGAGGTGTGATAACCTGTGTGATAACCTGTAGATTTGACTAAGATTTCATTAATCTATTCACATAATAAATGTTTATTATTTTTTCAGTTTTCCGCATATAGCAGTCGGACAGGGCAACGCTATTTTGCGCAACTATTTCTCTCATCCGTGGACCACATGGGAGCAGATTCCCATTGATGTGCAGCAGGCCATGTTCGGCCATTGGTTGGTACGTACGTAAATAAATAATTTTTATTTTGAAAATTATTTCATTTCTAACTTGATATTTTGATTTATTTGTAGGGTTTATGGTATCCGATCGAGGATACCATGCGTGACGCCATCCACGAGGCATGGGAGGTGGCCATGCGTGATCGCCTTCGTCAGTTTTTTCACAATTTAAGAAAAGCTGCGATGAAGAAAGCAGGAGTGTCAGATTTTGAGGAGTCATCTAGAGCACACCGACCAGAGTATATTTCATCCCATGTATGGGATGGATTATGTGCGCACTGGTTGAGTGGTGCCTTTCAGAGGAGATCATCGGTGGGGAGGCAGAATCGGGGGAGACAGGAGGTGACTCATCGAGCTGGGATTCATTCTTTCAGTACTCATAGACAGCATCTGGCACGTACATTATTTATAAATATTTTATATAACTATAAATATTAACAGTTTATTTTTTATTCTTATAGGCTGTCGAGCACCCCGATATTACAGAGTACGACGTATATCGGAGGATGTATAGTGATCCTGCTACTGGGGAGCTCAGAGGTGATCGTCAGCATAACATCATGGTCAGTATTATTTGTTTTCATATGAGGCCGCAGCGTCACAGGCCCGGCCTGAGAGTCAGGCCGAGTCATCAGATCAGACCACTGCCCGTCAGTTTGATGAGGCGGCATTGATGCAGGCCACCCAGTATGCCTTCGAGAACGGACAGGTAGTTGGTATCGGCTCTCGACTGACTCCCGGAGATTATTATGGCAGTGCTGCGATGTTGGCGTCCAGCTCGAGAGGAGCTCGTGCATCTTATTCTACTACACAGTATGAGGATCAGTTGCGATCTCAGACTGCACAGATAGAGAGTCTCCGACAGGAGCAGGAGCAGATGCGTCAGCAACATGAGGAGGAGCGTCGACGCCAGCAGCAGTTGTACGAGGAGCAGACAAGTCGGTGGCAGCAGCAGCATCAGGAGCAGATGGAGTATATGCGCCGACTCACTCATGCTTTAGGGATGGAGTTTCCTCCACCACCATCTGCAAATCCCCCACCTCCCCCCCTCCTTCAGATTAGAGTTTGTATTTATGTTATAAAATTTGGGAAATCAAAATATTTTTTTTTCTATTCTTAGTTTTTGTCTCATTATAAAATATTAATAATATTATATTTTTAAATAACAATATTAATATGAATAATAATATTATTTATATTTTATAATATTAAAATATATATATATATATTAAAATTTTATAATATTATAATTTAATTATATTGTTTGTAATACTTGAATTATTTTAATATTTGAATGTAAAATAATTCTATTATTTTTATATTAATTAAAATAACTTATTAATATTTTTTTTATTTATGAATTATAATTCTAATATTGTTATATTAATTAAATCATTTATTAATATTCTATTATTTTTTATTTTTGAATTATAATTCTATTATTATATTAATTAAAATAATTTATTAATAATTTTTTTTTTATTTTTTTTATAGTATTTGCGACGGGTCCCGTCGCAAATACTATTTTAAAAGTTTTTTACAAATATACGGAGTACTATTTGCGACGGGGAAAATAACCATCGCAAAAAAAGGCTTTAGCGACGGGCCCGTCGCAAATAAGTGTTATTGCGATGCCGTTTTCAGCAACGGGCCATTTGCGACGGGCCCCCGTCGCAAAAAGCCATTTGCGACAGGATCCCGTCGCAAATGACCCGTCGCAAATACCTGTTTTTCTAGTAGTGTAAGGACCGAATTAAAAGGAGTTTTTTCTGCCGAGTATTTAGGGAAGTTATGAATACTCTATAAATTCAAATGTTTGAATATCATCATTATTATATATATGAGCTTTTCCGAATAGAAAAAGAGAGGATAAGGTTTGTAAAAAATTGATCATTCATAAAAAGGAAGAAAAGTAGAGACTATAAAAAATATAGACCTGCTGACTCAAAGGAGTGACAAAGCTCTGTTTATTGAAGAAGAATAATCATGATAGAAGATTCAATCGTTCTACATCAAAGATATACTGTGAATCTTCTACTGCTGAAGTTGTGAATTATATTTCTATATTTACTGCAACAGGATCGAATCAGAATGAATCTCTTGTGAAGATCATTATTTCTAAAGGAGACGACCCATCTACTATCAATTTCATGTTGTTACAATTGTGAAGAAAATATGGAAAGTATTTTCAAAGTACAAAAATCTTTCTTTTCTATTCTTGAGTGACTGGATTCTCATACTAAGCTATATAGGTTCTATGAGTGAATCAGAAGGCTTTTTTTGCCTTAAATTGTAAAGGTGTCAACTGCCTATACTCAGTTGTTGAAAGTTCTGATGAAATGAGGAACAGATAGTGAAAATCACCAAGCTCGTGGAGTAGAGTGTTGGTGTAGTGGACTAGGGGCCTTCTATTCTCCAAACCACTATACATATTGTGTCTCTGCACTTCATATTTCCACTTCATTAATCTATCTGATTAAAGATAAAGGACAGAACACGATCTTGCGAAGATTTTTGAAAATACACAATTCACCCCCCCTCTGGTGTATATTTAGTATAATTCTATCCAACATTGAGTTTTATACATGGGATGAAATAATTTCACTACATTCCATTTTCACTAATAACTCTGCTTCCATGATTTGAAGTGGTGTCTTAATAGTTACAAAAACTTTGTGAGATACAAATGATTTCATACAAACATGGATGATAAGCTTTTTTTTCAATATTTAATATTTTTTCTAATCATTTAATTCATCCAAAATAGTCACAGGGATGAGAATTTTTAAACTATTTAACACATAAAATGGGAAACTATGGTCATTGATGAGATATATCATAACTGACTTGTATTCTTTATCATGTGAATTTATAGGTTTCAATCTATCTTATCCATAATATATTTCCTAATATAAGAACTTATGGGAATTTTTTTTCCATTAATAATGATTCTTAAGGATATTATGAATTTTTAAAAGAATATTCCGTAGGATCATTAAACCATGTGTGTATAAAGGCCTATTTTTTTGTATAAGATAACGATTGATTCTTTCTCAATGAAACCTTTACGGGGTTTTAACCTTATGTACATTTGTGATAGTTCCACATCAACTTGTAGTATCTAGATAGGGATTTATTTTATTTGAAACCACTTACTCAATAATATACAAAAATTTAGGTCGTTTTTAATATGTTTAGTCTTATCCCTAAAGATTATAATGGAGTTTTATAATCTTAATACAAAAAATAACTAGCTTTTCCCTAATACAAAATATTTCAACCCATTTATTAAATATAAGTTATATCAGGATTTATTACATAAGGGTACACATTATTTAGTATAAAAATATCATGAATACTAGTTCTATATGAAAATTTAGTACACAAAACATCAACATTATACATGGATATAGAAACAATAGTGATAATTATTTTAACATGCACCTAAAATTTCATTTTTCTTTTAAAACTAAACTAGTTAACATGGGGATATAAAAAATAAAGGGGCGAAATATAAATCTCTTTAAGAGAATAAATGAAGAATATTATAATATAATGTAGTAAATGTGATCCAAAAGTCATATAATGGTAACATAATAGGGGTGATAATCATATTCTCGAACAATAAAGAATGATATGACATGATAACATAAAGGAAACTTGAGCTTTTCTGGACAACATTAAATATGAAATCATAAACATAAGTCAAGGATAATAACTAATACATCATAAAATTGTGAAAAACATATTATAGTAGATTAGTTTACTTCCTAATCCTAGACATGATGTCTCATGGGACTAAAACATCATTGAATTCATTGGAGTGCTATTTAGGGAACCCATCATTTTCATATAATGTACATGCATAAGTGTTCCACATGAATTATATAAAATAAATATTAATTTCATCAATTATAATCCCATGATCAAGGAGTGAGGGTTATATACATGGATTCTCCCAAAGAAATATAGATTTGTACATCTAGGTGAATACTCTTGAGTGAAAATAAGGATAGGTATTCACAACAAAAATCCCTGGCGTGGAAAAATGAATAGATGATTTCAGTAGCATAAAATTGGTATATAATGGTTCATGGGAGGGACTATTGAGATTTAAATGGGTCTATAATCAATTTAAATCATAATGGAAGTAATAGGTATGTGTGAAATCATATCCCAATATTAAAAATTTGAAAACGAAGGGCATAATATAAAAGAGGTGCTTGAATTAAGTGGAGAGAAAGTGGATCCCATACATTGAGAGTGTTTTTCAAAAATGGTTTATAAGAGAGAGGGATAGGTAGATTATATTCAAGACCCATGGGTTTTTAGTGAAAAATTATAGGATCTTGGGTTGGTTTATATTGAAAGATTGTGGAGAATTCATTATTAACTTCCAAACATAGTTTTTGGACTCTATATTTTAATATAATGAAAACCACAAAACATCGGATAGTTCATTCTCATGGTTTTAATCAAAGTGAAGTGTTTCTAACTATTTTAATAAATTTATCAACTGATATAATTAAAAAAACACCATTTCTGATTTGGAATCGAGTCATGTTTACAAAGAATTTATTTTAAAACCTTAAAATATAATATAGGTTTTGGAGAATTAATTAATGGATTATAAATTAATTCATATAACCTCAAAATAAATATTTTAAATGGTAAATATATATTTAGTCAAGGATGAATTTTTTCCATATATTACATAATTTTTGTATCATTGTGTTTCCATAATACCCACCATATATTTATACAAAATTTATTTTTCACCGAAAAAGTTGTTTGTCTCTAAAAATTAAGAAAAATTACTATTAGATAAATTTGATGTTGTGATTTAAAAAATAATATCTATTTTATACAAATAATTCTCTAATTATATTAATTTACACTTTTAAACTTGAAATCCACATTTATTGATAAAATACTATGTTTTTTTTGACAATTACAGTTTTCTGACCTGCATGAAAATTATTTTTAACATTGTAAAATTATATTATAATTTATATTTAATAAATATTATTTAATAAAAATATTTTATAAACATAAAAAATAATTAATAAAATTATAAAATCATTAAAATGAGTTCTTTGGTTCAAATGATATTTTTTCCAGAAATATCATTAGTGTTTCATCGTATTAGAATCAAATTTCTATCAAATTAATTATTTAATCATTTAAAATTTTATAATAAAATAAAATAAAAATAATCATTTTTTATTAAAGTAAAATATTAAATTTAATGCCTTTAGGGCCGAGATATGTATATCTTTATTACACTAGAAAATTCACTAAGGGTAAAGTGTGTGAAAGTGAGATTTTATTTGTGTGGTTCATCGTACATAGTTTGGGTGGTGATCTCAATGAGCATGACCATATCCAGTTAATGGTTTTGTTCGTAATTTTGTTGTTTGATCTTGGCTTGGTCTTGATCAAGGGAAAATCCCAGTGATGTTATCTCCCTCAAAATCTCCAATAAATATTTATTATAGGGTATGATCCTATTAGTCGAGACCATCTTTTCTTTTTTCTATATCAATTTAAACATTATCATAACCCTTAATATAATAATATTAATTCCCACTAAAAAATTTCTATATTAACAATGGTTATGAATCATAATGGTATTTTAAATTAGATATACCATATAACTATTCAAAATATAAAAAGTTTTTCATGTATTTTATATAACTTCATTACATGATAAGGTATCTGTATATTTAAAAAGAGGGTATATCATTTATAAAATTTGAGTTGTTGGAACAATCCCCCACTACCTTGGTACAAGATATAAGTGGAACATAATAGTTTTTAAAAGCGGGAAATTTTATATAGATTTTTGATGTGGTATTTAAGGCTTGCGACACAATTCAACTATCGTTAAATGATAAATACATTTATGTAGATATATGATCTCTTTGATCGAGACTGTTTGATCGAGCAGTTGTCATATTCTTTCTATAGTAGAACCCAAAGGATTTTTTTAGCTAGATTTAATGTCGGAATTACATCAATTTAGTTTAAGGGTACAATATTCATTCAAAATCTAATATTTTGAGATGATTAATCAAAGAACCTCTATGAATGCAATCTCCATCCTCCATGAATGTGATGATTCATAGAAGATAATTGTTTCGAATACAAAAAATGTTTCAGAGGATATTTCAATTCATATAGGAGGAGATAGAAATTTAAAGAAACCTGAAATTATCATTTCATGTATTTGATGAATTAATTGAGGAATCACATAAGAAAATATGCCACTATTTGTGGAAATTTATTTTTAGAAATCAAGGAAATATTCTTATAACAACCCTGTTTTTTTATTACACACTTAAGCATGATTTATTACATAAAATTTTCACTTGATAAAATATAAAATATTGATAGGTATAGTTTATTTCCAGCTTAGAAACATTACATAACAAAATATAACATAAAACACACAACATATTTATTGAAAACTTCCTTTACATGCCCACTACATTCCCTCGTACTTAGCATTGCATGGGATAACCTGAGGACATGCATAATAAAAGGGTGAGCTATAAAGCCCAGTAAGGGAATAAACATGGAATAAAATGAGGAATAAAATACATGTTAGAAAATAGGAATATCAATGGATCACAAGAGAAACATGAACATAAATTCATGATAAATCATGATAATCATAACATAGAAATGTGGAAACAACACTTCACATGGAATTAGCATGAGCCAAGGCTCATTGCACATAGTGCATGAGTAAACCCTTATTGCACATGAAGAATGATTAATACCTCATTTAACTTGAATTAGAATGAGTCAACACCCAATGCATATGAAGTATCATGATACTATACCCAATGAATTGGAGCGCTATTAGGGTGCACCCTTTTTAAACATTTCATTTCATGCTTAAGTGTACTACATGGATCATACAACATGGATTCAATCATTATCATTTGTTCCATGATAAAGTTATATGGAATACATACATGAAGATTTATAATAAATAAGTAAATGTTCATAAAAGTGAATACCCTTTATAGAGAAATGGGCATGGTATTCACCACACAATGACATTGGCTTGGAAAATCATAGTGCAATTTTGGCAGCATAACAGCGTGAAATAAGAACTCATAAAAAATGGTTGATGAGAGAGAAATGGGTGTATAATCATATTTACATGAAATATAAAAAAATGGGGTTATATATATACATGTAACAATAAATGTAATGGAATTTAGATGCATAATTCTAAATAATTACTTGGATGTAAAAGAGGAGAGAGAAATCAGTCGAAGAGTTTCGACATGGTAATGGGAGTACATAGGAGGAATTAATGGGAGAGAAATGGGACTCCCATCATCCAAACATAAATCATTAAGTATGTGGGAGGTGAGAAATCATACCTTAACATTTTTAATTGAAAACAATGGCATAACAACTTTAAGAAAATTAGACAAAAAATGAGAAAGGAAGAAAACCCTTACTTGGAGGTGTGATCCCAAAAGCTTGGGAGAGGCTTGAGAGAGGATTAATGGGAGATTGGGGCACCTTGGAAGGATTATAGAGAGATTAGAGAAGGGGTTTCTTGAACTCAAAAGGCTTTTAGTGAAGAGGAAGTAGGATCTTGGGTGGGTTTATATAGGAAAGGAGAGGGAATTATTTATTATTTAGGTTTGGGACACCACACATTAAACTAATCAAAACTAAGAACCAGCCCATGTTTTTTTAATATGTTTTTTTTCAAAAGGGGAGTGGACAAAAATAATTTATGATGAAAATGGCTGAACTTCTTAAAATAATAGAGTTGCTTATGTGGAGGTGAGTCACACTCTCAAGGAAAACAATTTAAAAAGACAAAATGTTTTATAAGCCCTGAAGGGTCCACTGAACCTTTGTAAAATAAATCAAACAATACCAAAATAACATTATTTTAATGGAAAAACATATATTTTCCGAACATAATGTTTATATTATTTTATTACATCACTATTGGGTCATTATGATGTCATAAAACACATTATATATTTAAATGGTATTTTAATTTTTACCCAAATATTCGACTGTCTCAGATAATTATAAAAAATTCACCATAGGATAATTTCAACATCCTGATTCCAAAAATAATATTAATTTTATCTAAATAATTTTATAAATATGTTAATTTTTACTTTTAAAATAAAAACCAACATTTACCGAAAATTCATGGGTTTTGACAAAATAGCTTTCAAACCTTAATAAAAATTTTAATTGCATTCATAAAATTAAATGATCATTTATATTTAGTAAAAATTAATTTCATTATAATATTTTATTAAAATTAAATTTAATTCAAAATTCCATTAATTCATCAAAATAGATTTCTTAGTTGGATATTAACTAAAAATACTATTTATGCTTTAAAAACTATTTACAAAGTAACAATAATAAAATGAATGCACATTATTTATAAAAAAATAATATACATAGTCATAGTGCCAGGTTATTGTTACATAACCCCTTACAACACTCGCATAAAACCTAAGGGTAAGGTGTGCTATGGTGACAGACTCTTGGGGTGGCTCGGATAACATTGCTCGAGTGGTAATCTCTATTAACTTCCACTTCTCCCATAGTTGGTTCCGCTCAAGATTAACATGTTCAAGGTCAGCTTGGGCTTGGTCAAGAGTGAAGCCCAATGACGCCACCTCCTTTCTGAGCTCCAAAAAATGGGCTTCCTATGGGGAAAGTCTACTAGATGAGTTCATTGCTTCCTTTGTTTGAGTAAATTGGATTTGTTAAAGCCCTATATTTCTACTAATCACATGATCACTGTTCAACAGCTATATAAGCAATGATCAAAATTCATAATAGTATTTTAAAATCCAGAAACATAAAACCAATGAATCTCACATTTTATGTAACCATAAAAAACATTTAACTAGATCAAGAGGAATTTACATTAATGAAATTTTGGGTCGTTGCAATCTTCCCCCTTAAGAAATTTCACCCTTGAAATTTCCTTTTCCCACTCTAAAAAAATGTGGGTAACTCTGCTTCATCACTTCTCCCTATTCCCATGTCTCTTCTTCAAACATGTGGTTTCTCCATAACACCTTGACGAGGGGAATTGTCTTATTTTGTAGAACTTTTTCTCTAAAATATAATATCTTCACTGGTTTCTCATCGTAAGAAAGATCATCCTTTAGCTGTAATAACTCTGAAAAGAGTAAATATGAAGGGTCTAGTATGTACTTCCTTAATAGGGATACATGAAAGACATCATGTACTTTGTCCATGGTAGGTGGAAGTGCTAGTCGATAGGACACAACCCCAACACGATGAAGAATCTCGAAGGGGATGATGTACCTAGGACTTAACTTCCCTTTCTTTCCAAAACTCATAAACTTCTTCCATGGATATATGCATAGAAATACCAAGTCTCCAACTTTAAACTCAAGGTCTCGTCAATGGTTATTTGCATAACTCTTCTGTCGACTCTGGGCTGCCTTGATATGCTGTTGAATGGTTTTCACCTTCTCCACCATTTCTTCGAACATTTCTGGTCCTTGTAGCTTATGTTAACTGACTTAAACCCAACATGCTAGTACTCTACACCTCTTCCCATACAGGGCTTTATAAGGTTCCATTCAGATTCTTGATTGGAAGCTGTTATTGTTAGAGAATTCAACTAGTGGAAGATGTCGGTCCCACACTGCTTTGAAGTCCATAGAACATGATGTTAACATATCCTTTAGTGTTTGAATAGTTTGCTCAGATTGGCCATCAGTTTGAGGATGATAGGCCATACTGAAGTTCAGTTCAATATCCAGAGCATGTTGAAGACTCTTCCAAAACATAGAGGTGAATCTTGGATCTTGATCGGATACAATAGATAGTGGTACTCCATGCAGACTTACCACTTCCCAGATATATATCTGTGCTAGCTGATTAAATGATAAATCCTCCTAAATTACAATGAAGTGTGCAGAATCTGTAATATGATCCACAACAACCCAAATTTAATTGTTTCCTTTTAATGTCTTTGAAATTCCGATGACAAAGTCCTTGGTGATGTTCTCCAATTTCCATGTTGGTATGGGTAATGGTTGCATCATCCCCTTAGACTTCTTCCTCTCTGCCTTCACTTTCTGACACTCTAGGAACTTTGATGTATACTCAGGGATCTCCTTCTTCATATTATCCCACCAATAATTCTCTCAAAGATCTCGACACATATTTTTATTTCTTGGGTGAATAAAGAAATTTGAACTATGCGCATCATCCAAAAGTTCCTTCTTCAGCTCTGGAATTGATGGAACACATAGTGTTTTTCCAAATCTCACAATTCCTTCTTCATTAACATTGAACTTTGAGGATTTTTATTTTTTGATAGCTTCCTCTCCCTTCTTAATTCCCACATCATCCTTTTGATCATCCTTTAACCTTTCCAAAAGAGATGGTTGAGAAATAATTGGTGAAAGTATTGATGATGTTACCTTATTTATGATTCCCATGTCCATCTTCAACAAATCTAAGAATATTGGATCCTTCTCAATTCTCATCAATGATAGAATTTCTGGGCCGTTTCTACTTAGAGAATCCATCACCTTGTTCGCTTTCCCATGGTGGTAATGGATTGAGCAGTCATAGTCTTTGATCAGCTTTAATCATTTTCATTGGTGCATGTTCAAATCTTTCTGTGTGAATATATACTTGAGGATTTTGTGGTCTGTATATATTTCACACTTCTCCCCAAAGAGATAATACTGCCAAATTTTTAAAGCAAAGATCACCGTAGCCAACTCCAAATCATGTGTTGGATAATTCTACTCATGAACTTTCAATTTACTGGAAGCATAGGCAATGATTTGTCATTTTGCATCAACACACAACCCATGCCCTTCTTCGAAGAATCACTAAATACCACAAAAAGTTCTCTAATTGTGGATAAAGTGATCACGGGCATAGTGATAAGCCTCCATTTTAACTCCTTGAAGATTTCTTCACATTCATCACTCCAATAAAACTTTACACCCTTCCGAGTTAGCTTGGTAAGAGGGTTGGACAATTGTGAGAAATTTCTCACAAATCATCGATAATATCTAGCTAACCCCAAGAAGCTACGAATATCCATTACCAATGTTGGCATTGGCCATCCCTCAATTGCATTTGTTTTAGAGGGACCCACGGATATCACATGGCTTATGATGACGTGGCCCAATAATGAGACCTCCTTCAACCAGAACTCACACTTGCGGTACTTTGCATAGAGATTATCCTTCCGCAAGGTCTTTAGTATAGTTCTTAGATGCTCCTCATGATCCTCCTAGATTTTGGAGTATATCAGAATATCATCTATAAAGACTACCAAAAATTTGTCTAGGTAATCCCTAAAGGCTGTATTCATCAAATTCATGAAGATTTCTGGAGCATTAGTGAGTTTAAAAGGAATTACTATAAATTCAGAGTGCCCGTATCTTGTATGAAATTCAGTCTTGGGGAATATCTTCCTTCTTTATACTTACTTGATAATATACTGTTCGAAAATATACCTTAGAGAATTATTGTGCTCCATGCAGCTGATTGAACAAGTCGTCAATTCGTGGAAGAGGATACTTGTTCTTTATCGTGATTTTGTTAAGCTCATGATAATCGATGAAAAGGCACATTGACCCATCTTTTTTCTTAATGAAGTGGACTGGTGCAGCCCATGATGAAGCACTTGGGCGTATAAACCCTTTATCCATATTCTCATGTAGTTGTTTGTTCATCTCCTCAAGCTCCACAATAGCTATTCTATATGGAGTCTTGGATATTGGAAATGCACCAGGTATAAGATCAATTGAGAATTCAACATCTCTTCTTGGAGGAAGACCAGACAATTCCTCGGGAAACACATTAGTGAATTACCTCACAATAGGCATATATTCAAGGATGATATATTCCTTGGAATCAATCATCTGATCCAGATACGCATGCTCATAGGGTAGTAATATCCATGATTAGGATGATAGAGCTAAATAAGATTCATCTACCTCCTTGAACTTATATATAATTAGTGGTTGATTCTCCACATGGAGAGTGATTTCCCTCTTACAACAATTTATGTTGGCTCTATATAAGGAAATCCAATCCATGCCAGGAATTGCATCAAATTCCACTAGAGGGAGTATGAAGAGGTTCACTAAGAAATTCAATCCACAGATTATGATAGGGGAGGAGTTATATTCATGGGATGCAATAGTTTCCCCATTTACCGTACTCACTGACATCTTTACTTCCATGATTTATGGTGGTGTTGGGATTGTTCTACTAAACTTTTGGGATATAAAATAATGCATGGAACCTAAATCAAAAAGTACATTCACTATTCTTGATTTAATAACTAGCGTACCTATCACCACATAATTTTTGGGGTTCACTACAACAAGTAGTTATGGAAAAAGATCTCCCTTGCTTCCTTGGAGGTTGTTGGTTGCCTCCAAAAACCCTTGGCTTAGGGAACTGATTTGCAAGATGCCTTAGTTATTTTCAGTTTTACCAATGAACAACAAATTGAGGTTTGAACGTAGCATTCTATTCCTCTATTGCATCCATAGGTTTTTCTTATCGACAGTTAATAGCTTGGTTCCCTTCTCTTCCACACCTAAATTATTTCCTTTTCCCCTTTAGGTAATTTTCGTGGTGCTTCTTTCCGCACCTTTGGCAAGTGGGGTTATAGATCTTCTTAGTACTATTGGATTTATCCATCAAATTGCCAAAATTGAATTCCACATGACGCTTCTTATCCCTAGGATACCCCTGAGATTCGCTGATCTCTATTTCGACCTTGAAGTAACATCAGAAAATTTCCTCATAGCTATCGAAGTCACGGATTTCCAGCGCTTTCCTTAGGCTAGGTTTCTTCCCACCAAAGAAGCAGTCAACCATGCATTTGGGGGTAATGACCAAGCCGAAGGCCTATCGTGCAAGAATTTTTAAGTTTTCCTCATACGCTTTGACAAATTCATTGTCTTTTTTCTTGAGGGAAAGGAAGTCCCTTTCCATATTAAGTTGGATGGTGCACGTAAAATATTTATCGAAAAACATCTTCTGAAAATCCTTCCATTCCAACACCTCGATCTCTTCGTTAGGTTTCATATTTTTTGATCAACATCCACAATTTATCTACTTCACACTCCATATGATAAGCATCCAGAAGAACCTTCTCTTGTTCAGAACATTGAATGGTGGAGAAGATATTTTCAATGGAGTTGATCCATTGTTCGACGATTGAGGGATCAGATGATCTATTAAAAGTAGGAGGCCTTTGTCTCATGAAGCTCTCGATAGCGACTTATTCTTTCTTAGGGGTGTTGAACTTTCCTATTGACCCATGTTTCAATTCAAATCTTGAGTTAACTAAGAGAGAAGTATGACAAAGTTTGCGATTCCCACTCCCATCAGATTGGGAATCTCATTAGCACTGTCATCACATTGATCTTCACATCAGTTGTTAGCCCGAGTCCTTGTATTACCGGCCATTGGCTGGAATAAAAGGAACGTTAGGGGTAACACATAAAGGGTAATCCAAGGAAAAAACTGATATCTTATAAATAACTTTTTTTCTTTAACTTATGAATCTATAGGCTCCAATCTATTCTATTCATGATTTACTTTCTAACATATATTCTTAGGGAAATTTTTTTTCATTCCCTTAATAATGTTTCATACTAAGCTTGTGAATTTACTAGATCATATCCCCCAAGAGTGTCGTAACCAAGAGTGCAACAAGACCTGTTTTCGTGCACCAGTTCCCATTTGAGTCTAGCTCAAGGCGGTGTTTTCAGGGTTTTACCCCTAGGATACATCTATTCCAGAGTCACCTCTACCTGCTCGTATCCAAACAGGGATGTATTTTCTTGATAAACCACTTACTCAATACTAACAAATACTTAGGGAAGTTTTTATTATACTTATTATTATCTCTATGTCTTCACTAGGTTTTCCTAATACTAATCCAAAAAATAACTAAACCTATGCTCTGATACCAACTATAACAACCCTGCTTTTTATTATTACACACTTAAACCTGATTTATTAAATAAAATATTCACTTGATACAATATAAAATATTGAGGGGTCTAGTGACTTTAGGGATTAGAAACATCACATAATAGCTTATAACATAAAACAAAAAACATATTTATTAAAAACTTCCTTTACATGACCACTACATTCCCTCGTACTTAGCATTTCATGGGATAACCTGAGGACATGCATAAGAAAACAGTGAAATATAAAGCCGAGTAAGGGAATAAACATTGAATAACATGAGGAATAAAATACATGTTAGACAATAGGAATATCAATGGAGCACAAGAGAAACATGAACATAAAGTCATGATAAATCATGATAATCATAACATGGAAATGCGGCTACAACACTTAACATGGAATTAGCATGAGCCAATGATCATTACACATGGAGCATGAGTAAACCCTCAATGCACATGAAGCACAATTAAAACCTCATTAAACTTGAATTATCAAGAGTCAAAATCCATTTAATATGATGTATCATGATACTATACTTTACCCAATTCATTGGAGTGATATCAGGGCACACCCTTCTTAAATATTTCATTTCATGCATAAGTGTGCCACATGGATCATACAACATGGAATCAGTCATCATCATTTATTCCACGATAAAGGGATGTGGAATACATACATGAAGCTTTATAATCAATAATTAAATGTTCATAAAGGTGAATACCCTTGATAGAGAAATGGGCATGGTATTCACTACACAATGACATTGGCTTGGAAAATCGTAGTGCAATTTCGGCAGCATAACGATGTGAAATAAGAACTCATAAAAAAATGGTTGATGAGAGATAAATGAGTGTATCATCATATTTACATGAAATGGACATTAATTGGGTTATATATATACATTTACCAAAAAATTTAATGGAATTTAGATGCATAATTCAAAATAATTACTTGGATGTAAAAGAGGAGAGAGAAATCACTCGAGGAGTTTTCGCATGGCAACAGGTGTACATGGGAGGCATTAATGAGAGAGAAAGGGGTCTACCATCATCCAAACATAAATAGGTAAGTATGGTGGAGGTGAGAAATCATACCCTAACATTTTTAATTGAAAAAAGGGCATAACAACTTAAAGAAAATTGGGAAAAAATGAGAAAGGAAGAAAACTCTTACTTGGAAGTGCGATCCAAAAAACTTGGGAAAGGATTGAGAGAGGCCTAATGGAATATTGGGGCACCTTGGGAGGATTCTAGAGAGAGGATGGAAGGGTTTGGTCAAAATCTAAAGTGTTTTAGTAAAGAGTAAGTGGGATCTTGGGTGGGTTAATATAGGAAATGAGAGGGAATTCTTTATTATTTAGGTTTGGGATACCACACATTAAAATAATTAGAAATAAAATCCATACCATGGTTTTTACCCATGGTTTTTTCCAAAGGGTAGTGGAAAACAATATTTTATGAGGAAAATGGCCTAAATCCTTAAAATAAGAGGGTTTCTTATGTGATGGTGAGTCACACTCTCAAGGAAAATAATTTAAGAAGACAAAATGTTTTATAAGCCCTGAAGGGTCCACTAATGTTTTGTAAAATAAATCAGACAAACCCAAAATCACATTATTTTAATGGTAAAACATATATTGGCCGATAATAAGGTTTATATTAATTTTTTACATCACTATTGGATCATTATGATGTCATAAAACATGTTATATATTTAAACGGTATTTTAATATTTTAAACAAAAATTCTTCTGTCTCGGAAAATTATGAAAAATTCACCATAGGATAATATTGACATCATGATTCCAAAAATAATATTCATTTTATATAAATAATTTTATAAATATTTGATTTTTTACTTTTAAAATAAAAACCGACTTTTACCGAAAATTCATGGGTTTTGACAAAAACAACTTTCAAACCTTAATAAAAATTTCAACTGCATTCATAAAATTTTACGATCATTTATATTTAATAAAAATAAATTTAATAATAATATTTTATTAAAACATTATTTAATTAAAAAATCCATTAATTCATCAAAATATATTATTTAGTTGGATATTAACTAAAAATACTATTTGTGATTTAAAAACTATTTACAAAGTAACAATAATAAAATGAATGCACATTATTTATACAAAAAATAATGTACATAGTCATAGTGATAGGGTCTTGTTATATAACCCCTTACAACACCTACATATGACCGAAGGTTAAGGTGTGTGATGGTGACAGACTCTTGGGGTGGCTCGGATAACATCGCTCAAGTGGTAATCTCTATTAACTTCCACTTCTCCCGTAGTCAGTTCCGCTCAAGATTAACGCGTTCAATATTAGCTTGGGATTGGTCAATAATGAAGCCCAATGATGCCACCTCCTTTTCGAGCTATGACAAATGGGATTTTTACGGGGAAAGTCTACTGGATGAGGCCATCACTTCCTTTGTTTTGAGTAAATTGTATTTTTAAAGCCCTATATTTATACTAATCATGTGATCACTGTTCAACGACTATATTAGCAACGATCACAATTCATATTGGCATTTTAAAATTCAGAAACATAAAACCAATGAAGTTTACATTTTATATAACCATAATAAAAATTTAATTATATCAAGAGAAATTTCCATTAATGAAAGTTTGGGTCCTTACAATCTTCACCCCTTAAGAAATTTCTCCATCAAAATTTCATTTTCCCACTCTAAAAATAATTCCAGTAACTCTGCTTCATCACTTCCTCCGACTCCCACATCGCTTCTTCAGACTTGTGGTTTTACCACAACACCTTGACGTGGGGTATTGTCTTATTTTGTAGAACTTTTTCTCTATGATCTAATATCTTCACTGGTTTCTCCTTGTATGAAAGATCATCCTCTAGCTGTACTACCTCTGAAGAGAGTACATGTGAAGGGTCTGATATGTACTTCCTTAAGAGGGATACATGAAGGACATCATGTACTTTGGCCATGGTAGGTGGAAGTGCTAGTCGATAGGCCACATACCCAACGTGATCAAGAATTTCAAAGGGGCCGATGTACCTAGGACTTAACTTCCATTAATTTCCAAACCTCATGACATTATTCCATAGAGATATGCATAGAAATACCGTGTCTCCAACTTTAAACTCAAGGTCTCATCAAAGATTATTAGTATACCTCTTCGGTTAACTCTAGGATGCCTTGATATGATGATGAAAGGTTTTCAACTTCTTCACCATTTCTTCTACCATTTCTAGTACTAGAACCTTACGTTAACTGACTTCATCCCAACATGCCGGTGTTCTACACCTCTTCCCCTACAGGGATTCATAAGGTTCCATTCGGATGCTCGAGTGGAAATTGTTATTGTAATAGAATTTCACCAGTGGAAGATGTTGGTATCACACTCATTTGGAGTCTATAGAACATGATATTAACATATCCTCCAATGTCTGAATAGTTCAATCAGATTGGTCATTATTTTGAGGATGATTGGTCATACTGAAGTTCAGTTCAGTATCCAGAGCATGTTGAAGAATCTTCCAAAACTTAGAGGTGAATCTTGGATCTCAATTGGATACAATAGATAGTGGTACTCTATGAATCCTTACCACTTCCCTGATATATATCTGTGCCAGCTGATCCAATGAGATATCCCCATGAATTTTAATTAAGTGTGTAGACATTGTAAGATGATCCAAAACATCCCAGATTTCATTTTTTCCTTTTATTGTCTTTGGATGTCCAGTGGCAAAGTCCATGGTGATGTTCTCCCATTTCCATACTAGTATGGGCAATGGTTGCATCATCCACTTAGACTTCTACCTCTCTACCTTCACTTTCTAACACACCAGGAACTTTGATGTATACTCAATGATCTCTTTCTTCATATTATCCCACCAATAATTCTCTCATGTATCTTGATACATCTTTGTGTTTCCTGGGTGAATAGAGAAATTTGAACTATGCGCATCATCCAAAAGTTCCTTCTTCACCTCTGTACTTGATAAAACACATAGTCTTTTCCCAAATCTCACAATTACTTCTTCATTAACATTGAACTCCGAGGATTTTCCTTTTATGATTTCTTTCACTCTCTTCTGAATTCCCACATCATACTTTTTAGCATCCTTTAACCTTTTCAAAAGATACAGTTGAGCAATAATTTGTGAAAGGATTGATGATGTTCCCTTATCTATGATTACCATGTACATATTCATCAAATATAAGAAGATTGGATCCTTCTCAATTCTCATCAATGATAGAATTGCTAGGTCCTTTCTATTTATAGCATCCACCACCTTGTTCTCTTTCCCAGGGTGGTAATTGATTGGGCTGTCATAGTCTTTGATCATCTCTAACCATCTTCATTGGCTCATGTTCAACTTTTTCTATGTGAATATATACTTGAGGCTTTTATGGCCCGTATATATTTCACACTTCTCCCTAAAGAGATAATGCTACCAAATTTTTAATGCAAAGATCACTGTAGCCAACTCCAGATCAACTGTTGTATAATTTTTCTCATGAAATTTAAATTGCCTTGAATCATAGGCAATGAATTTGTCTTTTTGCATCAATACACAACCCAAGCCCTTATTTGAAGCATCACTGAATACCAAAAAAAGTTATCCACTTGTGGGTAAAGTGAGGATGGGTGTAATGATAAGACTTCTTTTTAACTACTTGAAGCTTTATTCACATTCATCACTCCAATAAAACTTTACACCCTTCCGAGTTAGCTTGGTCATAGGGTTGGAAAATAGTTGGAAATTTCTCAAAAATCGTTAATAATATCTAGCTAACCCTAAGAAGCTATGGATATTTGTTACCGATGTTGGCCTTGTCCATCCCTCAATTGCATCTGTTTTGGATGGATCCATAGATATCCCATTTCTTGTGATGATGTGGCCTAATAATGAGACCTCCTTCAACCAGAAATCACACTTGTAGTACTTTGCATATAGATTCTCCTTCCATAAGGTATCTAGTACAGTTCTTAGATGCTCCTCATGATTTTCCTTATTTTTAATTATATCAGAATATCATCTATAAAGACTACCAAAAATTTGTCAAGGTAATCCCTAAATACTCTATTCATCAATTCCATGAATATTACTGGAGCATTAGTGATTCCGAAAGGCATTACTATGAATTCATAGTGCCTGTATCTTGCATGAAAAGTAGTCTTGGGAATATCTTCCTTATTCACCCTTACTTGATAATATCCCAATCGAAAATCTACCTTAGAGAAGTATTGTGCATCACAGAGATGATCAAACAAGTCATCGATTCGTGGAAGATGATACTTGCTCTTTAACGTTATTTTGTTAAGCTCATGATAATCGATGAAAAGGCGCATTGACCCATCTTTCTTCTTGATGAAGAGTACTGGTGCACCCCATAGTGAAGCACTTGGGTGTATAAAACCTTTATCTAGATTCTCCTTTAGTTGTTTCTTCAGCTCCTCAGGCTCCATAAAAACCCTTCTATACGGAGCCTTGGATATTGGAAATTCCCCATGCATAAGATCAATTGAGAATTCAACATCTCTTATAGGAGGAAGACCAGGTAATTCATCAGGAAACACTTTAGTGAATTCCCTCATAATAGGCACATCTTCAAGGATGATTGTTTCCTTAGACTCAATCATCTGATCCAGATATGTGTGCTTATAGGTTGGTAATATCCACGCTTGGGATTATAGAGCTAAATAAGATTCATCTTCCTCCATGCAATTGTATAGAATTAGGGGTCTATTATCCACATAGAGAGTGATTTCCCTCTCACAACAATTTATGTTGGCTCTATATAAGGAAATCCAATCCATGTCAATAATTGCATCAAATTTTACTAGAGGGAGTATGAAGAGGTTCACTGAGAAATTCAATCCACAAATTATGATAGGGTATGTGTTATATTCATGGGATAAAATTATTTCCCCATTTACCATACTCACTGACATCTTTACTTCCATGATTTGTGGTGGTGCTGGGATTATTCTACTAAAATTTTGGTATCTAAAAGAATGCGTAGAACCTGAAAAAAAGTATGTTTGATATTCTTTAATTAATAAATAGCGTACATATCACCACTTCATTTTCAAGGTTTACTTCGATAGTAGTGATGTAAAAAATCCCTCCCTTGCTGCCTTGGAGGTTGTTGGTTGCCTCCGAAAACCCTTGGCTTAGGGCATTGATTTGCAAGATTCCCTGGTTCTTTGAAGTTGTAGCAATGAAAAATGCATTGAGTTTCGAACAGAGTATTCCTTTCCTTTGTTGTAGCTGTGGGTTTTTCTTGTTGGTAGTTAACATATAGGTAGTCTTCTCTTCCACACCTAAAGTATTTCCTTTTCCCCTTCAGGTAATTTTTGGGGTGCTTCTTTCTGCACCTTTGGAAAGTGGGGTGTTGGATCTTCTTAGCACCATTGGATTTATCCATCGGACTGCCAGCATTGAATTACACCTTGCACTTCTAGTACCCATGATACCCCTGAGATTCTATGATATCCATTTCAACCTTGGGGGCACATCAGACAATTTCCTCATAGTTTTCGAAGTCACGGATTGCCAACGCTTTCCATAGGCTAGTTTTCTACACATCAAAGAAGCGGTCAACCTTGCATTCGGGGGTAACAAAAAATCCGGAGGCGTATCATGAAATCCTTGTGAAGTTTTCCTCATACGCTCTGACAGATTCTTCATCTTTTTTGCTTGAGGGCAAGGAAGTACCTTTCCATCTTAATTCAGAGGGTGTGTGAAAAGTATTTATCAAAAAAAATATTCTAGAAATCCTTCCATTACAACGGCTCAATCTCTTCCTCAAGCTTCGTATTTTTTATCAACGTCCACCATTGATCAGCTTCACCCTCCATACAATAAGCAGCCAGAATAACCTTATCTTGTTTAGAACATTTAATGATGGGGAAGATCTTTTCAATGGATTTGATCCATTGTTCGGTGATTGAGGGAAAAAATGATTCATTAAAAGTAAGAGGCCTTTATCTCATGAAGCTCTCGATAACAACTTGGTCTTTCTTAGGGGGGTTGAACGTTTCTCTTGACCCATGTTTCTATTCAAATATTGAGTTAACTGAGAGAGAAGCATGACAAAGTTTTTGATTACCGCTTCCATTGGAATGGGCATCTCATTAGCACAATCATCACATTGATCTTCACATTGGTTGTTATCCCGATTCCTCCTATTACAGACAATTGGATGGAATAAAAGGAAAGTTAGGGGTAACACATAAAGGGTAATCCAAGGGCAAAACTGATTACTTATAAATAACTTTTATTTCATTAACTTATGAATCCATAGGCTTCAATATATGTTATTCATGGTCTACTTTCTAACATATATTCTTAGGGGAATTTTTTCCATTCCCTTAATAATGGTTCATACTAAGCTTGTGAATTTACCAAAGAATATCCCCTGGGAGTGTCGTAACCAAGAGTGCAGAAAGTCCCATTGTCGTGCACCAGTTCCAATTTTATTCTAACTCAAAGTGCTGTTTTTGGGTTTTAACCCTAGGATACATCTGTGCCAGAGCATCCTCTACCTGCTCGTATCCAGATAGGGATGTATTTTCTTGATAAAACACTTACTCAATACTAAAAAATACTTAGGGATGTTTTTATTGTACTTATTCTTATCTGTAAGTCTTCACTAGGTTTTTCTAATCCTAATCCAAAAAATAACTAAACCTATCCTCTGATACCAACTATAAATGCCCTTCTTTTTTTTTATTACACACTTAAAACTGATTTATTAAATAAAATCTTCACTTAATACAACAAAGAAGATCAAGAGGTCTAGTGACTTTGGGGATTAGGAACATCACATAACAACTTAGAACATAAAACATACAACATCTTTATTGAAAACTTCATTTACATGACCACTACATTCCCTCGTACTTAGCATTCCATGGGATAACCTGAGGACATGCATAAGAAAAGGGTGAACTATAAAGCCCAGTAAGGGAATAAACATGGAATAACATGAGGAATACAATACATGTTAGAAAATAGGCATATTAATGGATCACAATAGAAACATGAACTTGAAGTCATGATAAATCATGATGATCATAACATGGAAATGTGGAAACAACACTTAACAGAAAATTAGCATGAGCCAAGTCTCATTGTACATGGAGCATGAGTAAACCCTCATTACACATAAATAACGAGTAAAACCTCACTGCACTTGAATTAGCGTGAGTCAACACCCACTACACATGATTTATCATGATACTATACTTTACCCAATGCATTGGAGCGCTATCAGGGAGCACCCTTCTTAAACATTTCATTTCATGCATAAGTGTGCCACATGGATCATACAACATTGAATCAATCATCATCATTTATTCCATGATAAAGGGATGTGGAATACATAAATTAATCTTTATAATCAATAAGTAAATGTTCATAAAGGTGAATAATCTTGATAGAGAAATGGGAATGGTATTGACTACATAATTACTTTGGCTTGGAAAATCATAGTGCAATTTTGGCAACATAACGACGTGAAATAAGAACTCATAAAAAAATCGTTTATGAGAGAGAAATGGGTGTATCATCATATTTACATGGAATTGATAGTAATGGGGTCATATAGATACATGTACCAACAAACATAATGGAATTTAGATGCATAATTCAAAAGAATTACTTGGATGTAAAAGAGGAGAGAGAAATTCATTGAGGAGTTTCAGCATGGTAACTGGTGTACATGGGAAGCATTAATGAGAGAGAAAGGCGTATCCTATAATACAAACATAAATAGGTCAGTAAGGGGGAGGTTCAAAATCATACCCCAACATTTTTAATTTAAAACAAAAGGGCATAACAACTTAAACAAAATGGACAAAAATGAGAAAGGAAGAAAACCCTTACTTGGAAGTGCGATCCCAAAAGCTTGAGAGAGTCTTGAGAGAGAATGGGAGCTTGGGGTAGCATGGGAGGATTCTAGAGAGATGAGGTAATGGGTTGGTATAAATCTAAAGGCTTTTAGTGATGAGTAATTGGAATCTTGGGTCTATTTATATAGGAAATGAGAGGGAATTATTTATTATTTAGGTTTGGAACACCACACATTAAACTAATCAAAAATACAAACCATCCCATGGTTTTTATGAAAGGGGAGTGTAAAACCATATTTTATGAGGAAAATTTCCTAAATTCTTAAAATAATAGGTTTGATTATGTGGAGGTGAGTCACACCCTCAAGGAAAATAATTTAAAAACACAAAATGTTTTATAAGTCATGAAGGGTCCACTAAAGCTTTGTAAAATAAATAAAAAAACAAAATCACATTATTTTTATGGTAAAACATATATTTTCAGAAAATAATGTTTATATTTTTTTATTACATCACTATTGGGTCCTTATGATGTCATAAAACACATTATATATTTAAACGGTATTTTAATTTTTAACCAAAAATTCGATTGTCTAATTTTTTTTTGAAAAATTCACCATAGAATAATTTCGAAATCCTGATTCAAAAAATAATATTAATTTTATATAAATAAATTTATAAATATGGGAATTTTTACTTTTAAAATAAAACACGTCATTTACCGAAAATTCATGGGTTTTGACAAAAACAGATTTCAAACCTTAATAAAATTTCAATTGCATTAATAAAATTATATGATCATTTATATTTAATAAAAAGTAATTTAATAATAATATTTTATTAAAATATTATTTAATTAAAAAATCCATTAATTCATCAAAATAGATTTTATAGTTGGATATTTACTAAAAATACTCTTTGTGCTTTAAAAAATATTTACAAAGTAACAATAATAAAATTAATGCACATTATTTAAACAAAAATAATGTACATAGTCATAGTTCTAGGGTCTTGTCAAATAAACCCTTATAACACCCGCATAAGACTGAAGGGTAAGGTGTACGATGGTGACAGACTCTTGTTGTGGCTTGGATAACATCACTCGAGTGGTGATCTCTATTAACTTCCACATCTCCCATAGTTGGTTCTACTCAAGCTTAACATGTTCAAGATCAGCTTGGGCTTGGTCAAGAGCAAAGAACAATGACGCCACCTCTTTTCCAAGTTCCAAAAAATGGGCTTCGTACGGGGAAAGTCTACTGGATGATGTTATTGCTTCCTTTTTCTGAGTAAATTGGATTTGTTAAAGACCTGTATTTATACTAATCATGTGATCACTATTCAATTACTATATTAGCAATGATCACAATTCATAACAGAATTTTGAAATCCAGAATCATAAAACCAATGAAGTTCACATTTTATATAACCATAATAAACATTTAATTAAATCAAGTGGAATTTCCATTAATGAAAGTTTGGTTCATTACAATTCTGGTGATTTAAAATCTGTTACACAAAAAATATTCCAGAGCATTAAATAAATCATGACATAGTATTTTTCTTAGATCAAAGTTGGTGGGAATCACCTATATAATGTGATGTATGTATGAGGGTGTTTCTATGGCTATATTGAGAGATCTCTTGATTTTTCTTAGAAAATAAATCTACGGCAAAGCCTTCAAGATTTAATGAGATAATCCCTAAAACAATACACTTACATGAAATAGAATATGATCTAATATGCATTTGACTTGTGAAAATAACCCTCTATTTTCATTATAATGAACTTTTTCCTTGAAATAACTATAGATAACATGAAACACTTACGTGTAACATCCATGTCTTTCCTGAATAACCATGAAATGTTCATATTTTAGTTACCTATAGTGTGTTGAGACAACACATATAGTAATTATTCACTTTGAGTGTGAAAAAATAAATATACCGTGCTTATGTTTTCATGGGAAAGAACCCACTTGGGTGCGCACAAAAGAGATAGTGCATGTGCATATACATGAAAAATGTCCATTGAACCAAAACACAAGAAATAGATAATGTGTATAAATGTATCTATGTTTGTGAATAAATATAAAAGATAGTGAATATTTTTCCATGCAAGATTCTGTGCATACATGTATACAAATTCTTTGAGAACCTAAGATAATCAAACTTTGGAATAAGACATCGTGAGGAATATAATTGAATGTATATAAAATATTAAGGGAAACAATACTTTCATATTGACATGAATTTCATGTTTTAAGTATCTTTAAATTTATGAGAGATACTTCTCGCATAAAATATTAAAGAAGTTATATCCACCACTTTCACATATCTTGGTGAGTCCGTGAAATCATTAAAAGGAATTTTTATAGCCTAAGAACTTATTTCACTGAGGTGACTGATCATTTATAGGTTATCAGGATTATTTGATCAATACCAACATACCCGATCTATTTATTTTGAATGATATTTATGCATACATTATAACATCCCTGACCCGGAAGCCACTAAACTGGTGCTCCAAGCCGGGTGGTTACATGACCATAAGAGCACCTCCCTGTACACCAAAGGCTGCCGACTAGCAGTGGGGGTCTATGGTGTCAAGTGGGGAGACTATACCCACTTTTTATCAGAGTAAGCACAACAGAAATAAACCAGATAGCAGAAACAATAACCAATAACAATGAACATGTATAACAACCATTTCCAATAATAAATATTCCATGTCATACTACAAGTGCAAAAGTGGACACAATCCCAAAATAAAGACAATGACCAAAATCCCCAAAATAGTCCCGAATCCAAGTCTAGATCCTCCACCAAGTGCTACCCATGTCCACTCAGCTATCTAGCAAGGAACCTTGCCCTTGTCCTGACCTACAAACATGAAGTCTGCTCGGGTACCCAACGATGGCCCGAGCAGGGTGTGAGTACAACTTAGTAGGCCACCACCAACGGTGTCTACAAACTATCCAGTATAAATAGGCAGTGCATGAAAAAGGAAAATGAATGGTAAATTCCAAGTAATTAATTAAGGTTCCATCAACCAGTTTAGATCCAAGCCATTGCCACTTCCATTACCATTCATTACACCCCCATTATCACCATTTACCATTTCATCACATTTCCATGGGTTAATCACATATATTATGTTACATGGGTCTAAGGGAAACAATCACATGAAAGTGGGTAAACACAATGTTATCCTATCTCACTAGGACTAACCCCTTATAGAAACCATAACATCACCTCGAAGCCTCAGTCCGGGTTGATGCAACCGTTAAGAGAATAGACCCTCAGTCCCCTTTCCTAACCCGTGCATTTAGGGTGGAGTTTAGAACCTCAATCTTCACTCGAACCGTGGGCGTAGATCCTCAAGTCATACCCCACTCTATGAAGCCATGTGGACATGCTTATATATAAGTAACCATGAACCATCCAAACCATTTCCCTTCGGCAAACACTATTCACAACATCCCACATGGGAAACCACATCATGCCTTAACCCATTAACACATTACCAATTCACATCATTTAACCATTCACCCAATTCCCATGTGTTATTCCTATCTCACTAAGCATTCAACATTAAACCCATAATCTATCCCATTATGGTCTTTAATCAGTTTACACATTAAACCATTTAACCCATTCATCATTCCCATGAATCAATCATTTAAACCATTCCACTTTAACCCATAGGTTATTAAGAAGTCTAGGTGCATCACCTAACTTCTATTATAAGTTCAACCAATCATGCCAACATGTTTATCAAGGACTCTACCCTTAATTACAACAAGGTCTCTTGTTTAATAACAACCCCTAACCCGGGAAAAGCCGACACATCCCATGGATGGCCCTAATTAGGTCAAGTCCAACCCAAAACATCCCACGTGGATCGTGAGGGTTCCCATTTTAAATTTTAAACACCATTATTATCAACCATGCCAAGTCTATTCAAAACATAACCACGGGAAAGCAAGAACACAATTTAACATGCACAAAAATACCCAAATAATTATGGGATATAACTTGTAGACCACCTACCTCAAAACCGCAGTTGAACGCACTCCCTATCAATTCCTAGACCTTGATCCAACCAACCTTTGTAGCTTCAACCTAAAACTCACCCAAAAGATAGTGTTTTAGAGCTTCGGAGCGAGAGGGAGAGAAGGTACTAACCCTAAACCAAAAAGAGAAGCAAGGATGAGGTTAGCCTTACCCAGATCTTCGATCCGCAACCAATGGCACCAAAAACACCTTAGAATCGAAGGAGTTTGATCTCTTGAAGTCCTTGGGAGGTTTGGTTCGTGCCTAAGGTGAGGATATGAGGAAGATAGGAAAATCCTGAGTGGGGTTTAAAAAGCCCGGAGTGGAAATGTTGTAAATTTTCCCAACTTTAAGTGGCGACACGGTTTGTCCGCACGGTTTGGAAAACCATGCGCAAACCATGCACATGCCACTGCTCGGAGGAGGATGAGTCACACATTTTATCCGCACATTTTTTCAAACCGTTCCCAAACCGTGCGCTCACTTCTATCTAGAGGAGGGAGGGTCGCACAGTTTCTCATGGGCAGGCTGCACGGTTTGGCTGACTTTGCGCAAGCCGTGCGCCTTGGTCTACTTTGCCCTGTTTTCCTTTATTCCGTGCCCCGATCCCCTGAACACCCCCAAGGCCTCTCATAATTTCATAAGACATCCCTTAAAGCCCCAAAAAAGGGATTTAACCAAGAAACAAAGAAAAAAAAACCTTCCCAAATGACCGGGATCTTACATACATGACCAATCTTGATCCTACAAGATGATAGAAGATGACTATTGTATTTAATGTTTAATATCTGTATATCAGTGGTTCAATCCTTTAAATATATGAGGAAGTCGTTTTGTTGGTGATAGAAGAAATAGAAGTTTCTTAGTTTTAGCTAGATTCCAAATAAGTCACTAATTTTGAGTCAAGAGTATTTGAAGTCATTCAACAAGAGAAAAAAGACCTAGAAGTCTCTTAGTTTGTTCTGATAG
Organism: Viscum album; assembly: GCA_963277665.1. NCBI lineage: Eukaryota > Viridiplantae > Streptophyta > Magnoliopsida > Santalales > Viscaceae > Viscum > Viscum album. Next base: position 1,646,777,971 of record OY728159.1, read on the forward strand.
AAGTATACTCACTTGGATTAAAATGATGACTCTCTAATTGGAGGATTAAACTATTGTTGGAAGGAGCAGTTTTTTATTTATCCTTGTAAATATTATGTTCTTATCTCTCTATTGTTACTACTTCACTTGACGTGAGATTGATAGATATCAAAAATAGGATCGACATCCTAAACAAGTTTAATAAAATTAATTTAAAATATAAATAATTAATAAGACGAGTGTAACAAACATTCACCCCTCTCAATGGAGCTTAATATATCCTAGGGTGATACAAGTGGTATCAGATAAGGTTCACTCTAATTATCCAAGAATCATTCTTATAAATGGAGAATGTTAATTCCATAAACAAATTTGTTATCCCCAAGTTTAATTTAATGAATTATCAAAAATGGAGAAATAGGATTCTATAATATCTCCTATAACCCAGGATACAAATGGTAGATTCTAAAACAATGGGTTTTTGACCCATTACTAATGATATTTCCATGAAAAAATATGATAATATAAATATAGAGTTATACGGAAAGGCTCAAAATACGATCATGATATTTTTATAAGAAAATTTATACAAAAATTCCAAGGGTGTCCAAAATTACAAAGAGATATTGGAAAAACTAAGAAGAATCTATGAAGGTAATGTCAATATCAAAAAATAAAAACATCAAGTTTATAAGAGAAGATTTTTTACATATAATGATGGCTAATGATGAGATAATAGATAACTATATTACTTAGCTAAATGAAATTTTGAGTAATATATAAGGATTTTTTGAGAAGTTGAATTAGTCTATCTTTGTCAAAAAATGATGAAGAATATCCCGTATAGCAATGATTCAAAAATTTCAACACTATAAGAAAGAGATGAATTTTACCTTGATGAATGAAATAAAATTATCATATCCTATGAGATAAGGAAAATTCTATATTTCAATAAGAAATAAATATTTGAAATGGAACTTGAAGTAATAAATAAAGGGAAATTTAGAGAAAAAGAGGTTGAAGAAACTGAAGTCTCAAATGATGAGGATAATAAAGTCTTAATAAAATTAATACTCTTAAATAAAATGAGTTTAGAAAGGAAAAGTATAAGGCTAAGAGTAATAAATAACTAATAGGTTTCAACTATTTTGGCTATGGTCACTTGGAAAAATATTTTACAAAGGAACAAAATTTGAGGAATCATAATTTGACTTAGTTGATGAGGGTCCTCACAAATAAAAATGGGGTAATAACAAGAAGTAACACTTTAGATAAAGAAGAGAAATCATATGATAAAGTACAAGAAATATTCATCAGATAATTAGGTTGGTTTATTATCTCATAAAATGAAGAGAACTGATTGTTCATGTAGTATCAATGATGAATAAGAAATGATATAACTTGTGTGGAAGAATAAAAAAAAATTAGAATTCTGTATAGGATATATTTAATATCTCAATAAATAAAATAAGAATCTTGAGAAAGAAAATAATAAATTATGTGATGAAAATAATTAGGATGAAATATTTCTTATTGAAGAATAAAATTAATATCTAATCAAGAAGGACTAATATTTGGTAAAAAAGATGAAGAATTGTTTTTTGGAAATTACGGAACAAGATAAGGGGATATGTGATCTTGAAGAGAAGTTAGATTCTGGGAAAGGAGAGTTGTATAAGACACCATAAATATGTTTCATAGTTATGTATTAATTGATTAAGGATAGAGATTATTTGAATAATTATATTAAGATTAATAGAGAATCTCCTCATTCTAGAAAAAAGGAAGGTAAAAGTGAACCTAATTTTTTTGACAGATATGTTATTTATAATTATAAAAATGTGAAAACTAAAACTAGGGGTATATGGGTGAAGTATAATGAGATAAATTATTCCACATAAAGGGAAGGGAACTATATAAAATTAGTTCCATAACTATTAGAGAAACTATGGGATTTATTTTTAAGAGTAAAAAAAAACACATATCTGGATTCACCAGGAACCAATATGAGAGAATAATGTTTCATGATTTCTGTTAGTGTTAGGGTAACCATAGTGAAAAAACCTATTATTATTGGTTTTAAATATTAATACTAATATTGATGAAATAATAAAGTGGAATTCCAATTAAAATATTAGGACATAATGTAAGATAAAACTATATAAGACCAGATCTGTGCAACCATTATCTACAAAAAAATAAAATTATTAAATAAGTATGTGGTAGATGTAGTTTAGAAGGCTACGAGACTGAGGTATGCATGAAAATATTGTATGGGAATGTTCACTATGTTGTGAAATGGAAAAGGTATCAATATAAAACTAATGTTACTTCATGTGAAGATTTTAACAATTTCAAAAATAATTTCTTTATTGTTTGGAAAAATCATTTGAAATTTGATAAATAATTGAGGAAGATGAGAATCCAACAAATGATAAAATAAAGAATGTGGTCTCATAAGATAAGTAGAAATCTTATTATAATTTATCCACAATTGGAACATGAATATTTTGAATACATATGTGTACAATTGTGTACCACACAAATAAGAAGGGAATAAATAATATAGTCATAACAATGGGACTCAAAAAAATTGTTCAATGAAATATTCTCTTATTGATATTGGAATAAAATAATTTCCTAAATTGAGAGGAATATATCAATATAAATTTTCTTTATGATAAACTAACAGGTTCGTCCTTATTCCCTATTATTTTATGAGTTTTGTGGTAGCATGTAGGAAATTGAAGGAGATGTTTAAGGTTGTCACTTCTAGAAATCCAGAATATACATTATTTTTGGAGTCTACTGACTACCATGAAATGAAAGAATAAGAATAAATCCATTAAGGGGGTGAAACCTTGAGAAGAATATATCATTTTACTAAATTCTAGTGGAACTAAATATTTAGGGTAGATTTCAATCCAGAAGGTTGATGTATTCCAATCACACTTTCATCCTTAATTTGGAATTGTATTAATCATATTAATTAGGGGGAGTGCTTGGTTAATTAAAAAATGAGACAAAGGGGGTGTTATTTACTTTCAACTTAACATTTTGATATTTTTATTGAAGTGTGTGTAGGATTTTTCATTGCATTGAAAAATATGATTACTTGAGACCCATAAAATGATATTTGAGAATTTACGATAATGATTTCACATTAATGTTTTGATGGATGACTTAGATAGACCTGTTTATGTATATATTTTTTATATGGGGTTATACCATGTAGTATTTAAGTTGACTAACTATTAGATATTTACTAAGAAAACTATTTGATATTATTCCTCTATTAGAACATGTGAACAATGTAAAAAAACCCCCAAAATATCTTTTTCATTTGATTTCTAATAGGGGTGGGGGTACTTTTGAGCACTCATATTGACCTTTAAATATGTTAAGAGATATTGAGAATAAATTAAAAAGGGGTAGATTATAGGGAATAGTGTTTCATTTATTTTAAATTATGTTTCAATATATTTTTGGTTAGATGAATAAAAAGTGTATAATATTCTATAATTTTTATAGATTCACATGATGGAATTAGATGTTATGATTGAGAAATTACCCATGTTTTAAATTTGTTGATATATGTGGTGATTTTAAATTTGAATACTTGTTTTGATGAGGATACATTATTTACATCACAATAATAAATAGAAATTACCTAAGTCTATGGAAATATGATATTTATATTGAAAAATTATTTTTTAAAAATAAGTCCATGAAAATATTCATTTTTAAAAGGGTTATTTAAAAGTGAAGTTGAAATTAGTGGCTTCTAATTTGATGAAAATTTTCTGGTAATACTTAGTAATATTTATATGTATATATATTAGCCTCCATATAAAATTCTTAAAACCAAATGAGTTAGGATCCAGCTTAACCTCACACTATGGGAGGAGAACATTGACCACATAGAGGAGCAGGATTGCTTTCCTGCATGGTGAAACAATTATAGGTGGGCTGCATAAGTTCCAAAGGAGTTCAATCTTTGGTAAGTGTGAAATAGGATGGGTAAGATGTTAGTGGGAAAGATTATGCAGCATGGTCTGAAGTGTGTTGTGGATGTCGATACCCAACTACCTTTTCATGAGTAATAGGCGGCATGGAATTATTTATAAATTTGTAGCATTTTGAGGAATTATCCTATATGGGGAACAAGAGGTGTCGAATTTTTCATCCATCATTTAATGATACTGAAATTTATACAGTCATTTGGTTACTTTGATATAGACCATTTAATTGAGAACTAGTCATCTTCTTCTACCAGCGACACTCAAAATCATATATTTCCTAGATTCCATGCTTGGGATCCCTAGATTGAGTTGGAGGATTACCTTGTCATTCTAAAGTTTAGATTGTGAGATGATGAGATGAAGAAACACAATGAATTCAATATCTATCTTTCATGTATGAGAAAATTAAAATATGATAATATTAATAAATGAAAAAAATGTTATAGAGGATATTTTCATTTATACAGGTGGAGTTAGAGATAAAGAGAAACATGGGATTCTCAACATAAGAACATGAGGAATGAAACATGGACACACATAGAAAAATATGCCACTATTTTATGTATACATATTTTGAGAAATGATACATCCTGATACATGCACTCCCAGATCTAGATCTAAAAACACATTGTATATTATTTTAATAAAAATAAATGAAAAATATATAGTAATTTACTCATCCATGGTTTTTTGGTTCATTTTTTGAGGACTGGGATAAACCATATATTATATCAGAGTTTATAAAAAATATCTACAAATGTTTTTTTATTTCACTCATGATTTCTCCTTAATGATACCAAACACTAATTTAATGTCTAACGTGTCGGTGGGAAATATTTTAAAATATAATGTGAGCATAAAATTTCTTGGAAAATGGGTATTAAAACCATGAGTGAAATCATTTTATAAATACTATATAAAAACAATTTTTATTTTTTCTTTTATATGAAATATAAATTATTTGATAAATGATTTTCCAAAATATAACTCTAGGGTTTTAAAAATATAATAATAGAATATAAATTTTCCATCCTTCAAAAAATAAATATCACTTTGAGAAACCATTTCTCTTTAAAATATAATAAACATTTAAATATGAACTTGTATTTCATGTAATGTTTTAAGAATTCTCATTGAAAATAATAACTTTTCTAGAATGAAATGATACTTATAAATACATAATAAATATGAGAGGCCATAAGAAGTATCACCTTTAAGAAAACATCCCCTTGAGTTTCAGGGTTTACTCATCATTATTTATCATCACATTTTATACCCAAGTTCCATGTTTTTTATCAAAACATTTTTTAGAATTTTATTCAATAATTTTATTTATGTTAAAACATCCTTTAAAAAACCCAAAAAATTATATTCAATAGAAAATAAATTTACATCACATAATCTTCATCAAATGTAGAATTTAATAAAACATTTTAATGGTTTAGTAAAATCCCTATTTCATAAATAATAATTAAAATAGTATATATAATGATGAAATAAAACATAAGATATTTCATTTCATAATAAAAGTATCGAATTTCAATGATAATAATAGAGTATTTATATAACTATAAACATTATTATAATAAATATCATTAAAATTTCATTTCAGGTATAAATAAAAACAATATAATTCAGTTAGAAGTTATAAAAAAAATTCATAAATAAACTTTTCATAGAAATATTATTCGAAACGTTATTACATTTTACCAAATATTAGGGTTTAGAAGAAGTTTAAGAAAACAATTTTCCATATAACAAGGATTTTGGAAAAGTAGGGAACCTAGTTAAAACTAAAAAAATTCCTTTAAAATCATAAAATAGTAAAAATAAACCTTAATAAATTGTAATCATCCTTGTATAAAACATTGTTAAAAATATAATTTTTAAAATTGGGAGTATCAAAATAATGAAATCCCTTTTAGAAATGTTAATTTAAAAATACGTTTCTCTTATATAATGGTTTCCTAAAATAAAATCATAACAATAATAAAATTATGGATTTTCTTGAAAATACAAGAGTTTAAAGGAAATCTACTTACCACAATTATAAAAAAACCATATTGGAAAAGGATATTATCAACTATTGGATCTAGTAAAATAAATTATGTAAAAGAGATAAAGAGATAAGTGGGATGGCGAGGGATGTGGTTTTTCACTGGTGAAGATAATGTCCCTGTATATATATATATTATATATATATAAGCTGAGATACCAAAAAATTATCTATATGGGATCTTGAAGGAATTCTAAAAGGAAACCTATCCTATAATTTCTTATTTTGTGGAAGTGGTTTCTATTTTAGGAATTTCATAAGCATGGATAAAATTTCTAGGAAGGTTTTATCGATCCAGGCACTGGTGGTGACCGAGAATCTGTATAAATCTATAGGGTATTCACATATTTTCCAACGATGAACAGAAGCCTATATTTTAGGCATGGAGTTTCATTATATCAAATTATTATCAAATATATAATAATGGAGGATATTATATATATATATACTATTTCCATTGAAACATGTGTACCCTGAGAAAATAAAGATGGCAATTACAAATATTATTTCTTTACATTTAACATGATTATTCATCCTCACCATGTATCACATGAGAAATATTAATTTAATCAAAATAATCTTCATTGATGATACCAACATTTATGACTATTGTGTTCAAAATAACATCAAAGGACCAATATTTTTTTTAGTTTGAGGGATACTTGCCTATCACTGATGAAAATTGGCCATTGAGGTAAAGGGTATCAAGATGAACTATTTATAGGTCATTTACATAAGAAATTCCTTGCATTAAAAGAAGTAGAATAAGAAGATGATATGGATGCTAGGCCGAGAATGTGTAGGAATACAATGCTTAAGGAGATTAGATATCTGGGATGGAATTGATCAGGAGACATATAATACAAACAGATGTTTTAAAATCGGTGAACAATATCCATGTTTCCAATCCCACATAGAAATGGTTCTTTGTCGAGGTGCACTATATATTACGTCTTCTGGTTCCATATCAAACCAATTAACTAGGGGATCAACCTCAAAATATACCTAAACACAAACACACACAGACACACACACACACACACACTATGGATCATGGTTCGTGCCGACACACGCTTCCCATGACCATGCACTCACATGTGCACACTATGAGTATTGTACACATAACCATTAACACAATATGTGGGCGCTATACTCCCACCCTACTGCCAATCTTACTATATCAACCATCCTTCCATGTGATTGACATATGGAACCACATGTGTGGTTGAAGTGGGTCCCTAGTGGGTTTGGTTGGCCAATATTTTTTACATAAGTGACATTTAATATTACTTAATAATTTAAAATGAATTATTTAATTATTTAACATATGCCTAATTCCAATATGAAATTAATATTTTACCACTCTTTAATATTAAATAATACTAAAATTAACCAGTTATTTTTATTATTTATGATAAAAACAATGAGTTATTCCAAATTAATATTATTATAAACATATTTATTTAAAAGTTATATATTTTCATATGAGAATAGTTTTCCTAAAAAATAATATTAGTTTGATACTAAATTATTAAAATAATTATTTATAATAAAAAACTACTCAAAATTACTTTCTTAAAATAATATCTAATCATTTTTAGATGTTTTTATATTATTATATATTTATTTATTATATAGAGATAATAAATATTATTGTTTTAGTATTTATTCTTGACTCATAAAATAAAATTACATTTTGACTAGTGATTTTAAAAACATTTAACCTAATATTATATATATATATATTATTTAAAAGACTATAACACATATTTTCTACCAATAGTCATTCCCATTATTATATAAACACCCTACATAAAATGGTTCTTAATAAACCAATATCTATTTATTTATTTATTCTCACTCAAATAGACGATTCATGTTTTTTTACATACATATATTCTTACCATAATCATCTTTTGAGGGATCTTAATCCTGATGGATCCAAAATAAGTGTGAAATAATATTTAAGTTGGAATGTTTATTCTATTTTTTCCTCTTTTATTAATGATGGTGTTTTTATATTTATCCTTCCCAGCTTTTTAGAGTATAATATGTTCTAAAAATATTTTCCATCCAAGTTAGTGCATTGTCAGTTTATAGCAATTTACTTATCCTTTTTTTAGAATACTTATTTATTGTATTTAATTAAATATTATAATATGTTATAATTATTGGAGGTTAAAATCTTCTCTAGTTTATAGAATTTCACCCATGAAGTTATTTTTACATAAATAGACTCCATTTCCCACCTTCTATGATTTTATCAAAATGTTCTTATATCATAAAAAATAAAATTATTATTAACACTAACCATAAATTTTTTTAAAAATATTCTTGAAATAACTTATACCTTTAACAAAGTATCCAACTATTTTGATTATTATTTTATTCAGGATGATAGATGTCCAAAGAATTATAAAAATTATTTATAGCTCCTTTAAAGTCCCTTGATTCCTTTTTTCAGATGCATCTCATATAGTTCAGGTCATGTTGATGGTAGAAAAAAATAGTTTAGAAAATTTATTTTAATGTAAATATAAATTCCTAACATTTGAAGGTATTTTATCTTTATAAAATACCCTGAAAAATTCTAACTTTGAAACATTCAATTAAGGGTCCATTCAAAATTTCAAGAGTCTGTCCAAAAAGATTATAAGTCATTAGTAGATACATATAGTCTTTCTGAGGATCCCATTCTTCTACATATATTCAAAAAACATAGTCTGCTTCTAGATCTTTTAATAATAAGAAATATGTAAAAATCCCTTGATAATATCTTCCATGAATCATGATGATATCTGGGAATAGAGGAGGAGTTGGATACTACATACAAATACTTACAGATGATTTCCATGTTATCAAAAGTTTCAAAAATTAAAATATCATGATTTATCAATAATAATTTCAAGCATGTCATCAAGAAGATATTGAAGTGTTGTTTTTGATACTCTTCCTTCAAATTTTAATTAATTCCACCAATCTATAAAATTTAAAAAAAATGAATTTTACTAAAAGAAAAATACCTATAAATTTAAAATCTTTTTAACCATATGTCATAATATTCAAATTTATCTACATTATTCTTTAGATACCAAATGATACATCTCAAGACCTATACTTATGAATCTGGTGCTAAAAAAATGATTTATATTTTTTTATAAAAATTAACCAACAAATATATAGTCTGTTACACATCCAAGGATCTTTTCAGTTTATGATTAGGAGTATTATAAAAAACATTACATTATATCAGAGTTTTATACAAATTAAGTACATATATTAATTTTAATTACTTTGCGTTATCTACTTAACAAACTAGACACCTTTGGGAAAATAATGATCCAATGAAAAACATATTAAAAAGTAGAGTGAGCACAAAATTTTATTGTAAGGGTGTTTAAACCTAGGAGTATAATATTTTTATAGATATAGTTTAAAAAATATTTTCACATTTTTTTATTTTATATCAATTATAAAAAAATTTACTAAAAAATTTACAGAATATTACTATATGGGTTTGAAAATATAATGATATAAAATTAAATTTAATACTATTAAATATTCATACCACTTTAAAAACCATTTTTTTAAAAATTTAATAACATTTAAAATATGTACATGGATTTTACCTTAAATATTTAATTTTTTTTGAAAATAATAAATTTTGAGAAATGAAATGATACATAGAAACTCTTAAGAAATCAATGAGTCCAAATAAAGAATCACATTTAGGACAATATCCCCTTGTGGTTATTGTTTAAATATTCATTCTTCATCACCATATTCTATTTCAATGTGCTATATTTTATTATAAATTATTTTTGTAAGGTTTAATTTTCTCATTTTTCCACTAATACATCCATTATAAAACTACATAAATGATTTTAAAAATAAAATAAATTTATATCAAATAAATTTTATAAAAAGTTAGTTTTAAGAAAACTCCATAAAGGATAGGATAAATCCATAAATCACAATTAATACTAAAAATAATACATATAAAGAATGAAGAAAACATAGTTAGGTGTTGTTCATCAAAAAATTATGGAATGTAAATTATAATAGTAGAGTATTTTCATATCTATAAACATGATTAAATTAATATGTTTAAAATGAAATTTCAATAATAAAATGATATGTATAAATTCCAAATGTAACTAATGAAAAAAAAAATTCTTTAAATAATATTTTCTTTGAAAAATAATTTTATAATTTTCCCATATTTTTGGTTTTAGAAGAAGTTTAAGAAAACCATTTTACATATTCCATGTTATTTTTAAAAATATAGAAACATATTAAAAAGAAAAATAGTTTCCTTTAAAATCATAAAATCTTAAACAATCACCCTTACTAAATTGAAATCATCCTTGAATAAAACATTTATAAAATTATAACTTTGAATATTTTGAGTTTAAAAAAAATAAATCCCCTTAAAATTTTTAATTTTAAAATTAGTCTCCCTAACATAATTGTTTTGCTAAAATAAATGATCAATAATAATAAAATTATGTCAATTTGTTACAATATAGAACTTATATAAAACCCCTTAACTGAAATCAATAAAAAATCTATCTTAGAAAAAGTTATTTTCTATTTCCAGATCATGGAAAATAAAATTTGAAATATGAGAGAAATAGGGAACTAGGTTAGTGAAGGTTAGTTTTTTTCCACCAGTGAATGGAATTTCTTTATACACATAAATATATTAATGTTTAGAATATCCAAAATAATATATAGCGTGTATTAAGGGATACTAAAATAAATCCTACCCTCTAATATATTTATGTATAGAATTGGTGTCTGTTTCAGGTATTTATTAAGCATGCACAAAATTTAATAAAGGTGATATCAAGCCAGGCATTGGGTGTGGTCAAGAATCTTTATAAATCTGTAGGGTATTCATATATTTTTCAATGATGACCATAAGCCTATCAATGATTTAGTAATATTCATTATATATAATCCTTATAAAAAATATGACTATGGAGGATAATATATATATATATATATATATATATAAACATTTTCCATTGAAACTAGTGTTCCTTGAAGAAATAATGATGAATGTTATAGATACTTTTTTCTCATTAAACTAAATTATTCAGCCTTTCCAAGATTCACAAAGTATAATTCATTGAATTAGATGAATATTCACCAATTATATCCATATTGATGAATAATGTGGCTAAAAGAACACTGAAACTCTTCTATTTATTTTCTACTTTGAGGGTTATATACCTATCACTGAACATAAATGACCATGGTGGAAAATGGTATCAAGCTAAAATATTTACAGATCATTTAAAAAGGTGATTAATTATGTCAGAAGGAGGAGAATAAGGTGATTATTAGGCTTATAGTTTGATATTTTAGAGGAATGTGATGCTCAAAGATATCATGAAGAATTATGGTGATCAGAAAATGTATAATGTGACATTTTGACATGGCTGAATAGTATGAGGATTTCCTATAACACACCAAAACATCACTAGGTATATGTGTGATATATATTACAAAAACTACTAGTTTTTGTTCATTCTAAATAAAAGGGGGATTAACACCCCAACACACATACACATACACCTAGGCTTACGGGTTGTTCCGAATTATTTTGCCAAATCCCATACACTCAATTGAGCATGATACGTAAGAACTTTGAGTACCCATTGACACAATATATAGTTGTTATGTGATCAACCTTCCACTAAGATTGTTGGGTTAAGATTCCCTCCACATGGTTGACCCCTAGTTTCACATGAGTGGTTGAGGTGGGTCCCTAGCAGGCTTTGTTTTCCATTTTTTATATAAATAAAATATAATATTACTTAAGAATTTAAAATTCAAACATTAATAATTTAACATATATTTAATTTCAATATCAAATTAATATTTTACCTTTAATTAATGTAAAATATTACTACATATTAACTAATTAATTTAATTTTTTAAATTGGAAATAATGAGGTATTCAAAAGTAATAGTATCATAAACACAATACATTTAAAGCTATGAATTTTCATATCAAAATAATTTTCATAAAAATTAATATAATTTTTTACTCAAATAATAAAATAATTATCTATAAAAAATAATCAAAATTAGTTTATTAAAATAACATCTATGTATTTTTAGATGTTTCTGTATTATTAGAGTTGTACTTATTATTAAGGTAAAATAAATAATATGATTTTGGTAATTCTTATGGACTCATAAAATAAAATTACAATTTATCTAATTATATTAAAACTAATAAATCATATCATATAAATATATATATTATTCAAAAAATCTGTAACTCCTATTTTTCTGAACGATTAATCCCTTTATTCTACAAATACCCTACATAAAATTTATTTTAATAAACCAAACTCTACATACTTCTATATTCTCACTCATTTGGATTATTACAATTTTTTTCTTATATATATTCTTAACATATTAATCTTTAGAGGGATCCTACTCATGGTGGATCCAAAATAAGTAGTCCAAAATCTTACTATTGGAATGATTATTTTATTTGTTTAACTTTTAATTCTTTATGGTCATTGTATATTTAGACATGCAACCTTCATAGAGAATAATATGTTTTGAAATTTTTTTCTATCAATGTGAGTGTATTTTCATTTAACTACAATGTACTTATCCTTAATTTTTCAGAAGTTTTATTTATTTTATTTTATTAAAAGGAAAAATTATTTAAAATTCAAAGATGTTACAATAAATCACTGAAGGATTAAGGTGATTTAAAATTTGGGAAATGGAATATATTTTGGAGCTTTAAAGAAAGATTTTTGCGTAATTTTTCTCAGATCAAAGGTTCTAGAACTCACCTATATAAAGAGATGAACTGTTGAGGGAGTCATTTCTGCTCTCTTGAGAGTGTTCTTGGTTTTCCAATGAAAATAGATCCATCATGAAGGCTTTTTAATTATGAAGAGAGAATCCCCCCTAAATAACCATATATAAAGGAGAAGGGGATCCGACATTAATCCGACATTAATTCGACTGGTTATGAAAATCATGTGGATACACCACATAAAGTAATTAGTCACATTGAACAAAGAAAATAGATGATATCATTCATTTGTTTTCATGATCAAGAACCCACATTGGTGTGAAAATAGAGATAGTGCATGTTCACATGCCTGAAACACATACATTGAAACAAAAAATAATAAATAGATATTGTGTCTACATGTATATGTGTGTGTGGAGAAAGATAAAAGACAATGACCAATTTTTCATACATATGTGTATGCATACGTTTTTAAAACCTAAGATAAACATATTATGGAGCATTGTAGTTTGAGGAATTGAAAATATATTCCAAAAAATTATTAAGCATAATAATATTTTCATGTGGCCATGCAATTCATTCTTGAAGTAACTTTGAGGTCCAAAAAGATCATTCTTGCATGAAATATGGACCATGTTGGGTGAACCTCTTGAAAATTTCCCAAGAAGGTAAGGAATTTATCAGAAGAAATAATTATAGAATGATAAATTATTCCACTATAGAAACTGATCATTTACTGTTGATCAGAATTATTTGAGGACCGACATACATGATCAGTTGTGATTAGAAGATCTTGATGTGTACACAATGAAACATGATATTATAGGCTCATGGAGTAATACTATCATGAAAAATATTTAATATATTTATTTATATGGATAAATAATTTAAAAGTTGAATATATATTGTGGTTGTATCTAGACATAAGGGAATTCTCTAAGATGGTGTTGGGAGCAAGTGATGTATCTTGGTTGGATCCAGGTGTAGTTAAAGTCTTTTAGTTAGATCTGAAATCATAATAAGTCTCCCAATTAGTATTGGGATTAGTGGAATCACCTATTTAATAATGAATAATTCATAATCGGGGATCAACTAATTGTAACAAGGAGTATGATATCTCTAAACCATATAAATACTATGTGTATATGTCTCTATTTTTACTAATTCTCATGAGGTTTGATTGAGAGATATCATAGAGTGGATTGAGAAAATTAATAATTTCAAGTGTTTGAATTAAAAAATTAATGAAATAATAAAATATGTGTACCATTGATTCACTCTCCCCCCTCAATTTCACCTAATCTAGTCTATAACACTACATTCCCAAGCCTGACCTCAAGGCCCATTCCTAAACCTCATCAAAATATAACTTCACATCCCATAAATAATCATCGAAGAAATCATAGAGGGAGAAATACATGAATATGGGTATTACTTTCCCTATGAAAGCAAGGAAGAATAGTAAGGTTTAAGACACATTAATCCTCTAATAGAATCGTGATCGTGTAACCATTTCAAGGTTATGCGAAGGCTCCACACATGGTGCATCACCTGTAGCTGCTCTAGTGGAGCCCCTTCCAATAAACCCACCTTGTCTTACGAAGGCCCCCATATACAACTGAATGAGCACCCTTAGGCTACCACATGGGTTTTCATTGGAAAGTTCCTAAAAAATCACCCAAAATCCTTTAAAAATAAAGAAATATTACATCTTAAAAGAATATACACCTAGTGGTCATGAATATCATCCACCAAATCATCATTGGGAAGAGTAAAATCCCTTTTCGATATCTATGTAATCTCGAATGACCTCAAAGACTTCATCAAATAAAATGAAGGAGATGAAGGGAAGGAGGTGAGAGGGGTTCATGGTTGCTGAAAGACATGAGACGTGCACCCCAAGCGATTTGTGAGACACTGTGAAACCTCATGAATTCCCTCTAGATTTTTAGCCTCGCTACACTTAAGTCCTTGGGATGTCATGTAAACTCCATAGTGCTCTAAGGAATGGAGGATAAAACTATCCAACACATACTTGAGAACTCTTCATATGACCTGTATTACTCACTCCATCTCCCATGACCTTTGAACTTTTTAAAATAAAACAAAAGAGATGAAAAGGGAGAAGGTGAGAGGGGTACACAGTCACTGAAAGGTATGTGACATTCCCCTGATGACCCGTAAGGCACCAGGAGTACTTGGTGACACATCTGCCTTTCCTCACAAGTCCCCTTTAGCATATTATCCTCGTTATGCAAAGTAGCCAAAAAACATTGTGGTGATTAAGAAAAAACTGATAGATTTTTTCAGGAAACACTCACGCACCCCCATCTGACCCATATTGGTCATGCTACACATCGCCAAAAAATAGGATAAAGACCCTCGACAATACATATTAAATCTCACATGCCTCCCAAACGTTTTTATATCAAATAAAGTGAATCAAAATAGAGGAGATGAGTGGTAATCGTAGTTGTTGAAATGCATGTGACGCACCCGACACACCTGCAACACTATCCCGTGAGACCCCAGGAAAAGCTAACCAAGGTCTTGTGAGTGTCTTCTCATAAGAACTTGGATCTTGAGAGGACCCATGGACAAGTCAAACTAACAACAAGAAAGTCCTTTAACACATCCGCATGATCAAAAAAGTCTCCAATAAAGGAATAGACTTGCGGTCACTGAAAATCCGGTGATGTGCCTGAAGTAGTCCACGGTGGATACTCACGAAACTACATGGTGTCAGACACCCTTTGATGGCTCCAGCCTAGAATCATGATAGACACACCATACAAATTGGCGAGTAACCGAGGAAGTGAGTCTTATAAACTCCCCACCCAACATAAATAATGTGTTGGATTCCTGGAAAATACTACACTCATTAGATCCTTAATGCTTAGGCTCATCTCTCAATTTCAATAGGACTTCTCAGAGAATCATATCATGCGACCAAAAAACTTCCCATCAGGTAATACACAGGTGGAAAACCATAGTATTCATGTTCTATTCATAAATAACTTCATGTGATCATTCATAGATCACATGAAGGATCTGTAGTAGGTTATGCGAAGAGTATTCTGCAAGCCTACTAGATCAAGAGAGACTCAAGACAAAATGACACTGAGAAAAACCAAGTAATTCTCAATAAAAGGTTTAAAAAAAAGATAAAACGATTGAGGATTAAGTGAAATACGTGCCCATTGTCCCTCATGCACTTCATGTGTATCATCCGAAGACACATGAAAACATTAGGATACATCGCCAACATCTCATGAAACTCCTTTGATATGTCACTAGAGACATGTGAAGTCCACCAGACATGTTAGGGCACACCATACAATGCCATTGCGGGTGCCAATTAGATCTTGTGAACCCTCTGGGTCTATCACCTAAGACTTGTGATGTCCCTCATACACATCACCTGAATCATATTACGATGTTCAATCATGTTAACTGATCCTCATGAAATCACCTATACATGATGACCAAACTCTTATGATGCCCTCTAGGCATATCAGCTGAAACTCATGATTCCCTCCATACATGTCGGCCAGGTCTCACGATGATTCATAGGGGTGTCATTGATGATACGTGACACACTTTGGACTATGCCATGCTGGATTTCGTGAAACCTTACATTTGTTTCAAGAAAGGTCATGTGATGGCTCCCAGGACATGTCAATTGGGTCATGTGACACCCTCTGAACAAGAAGGCCATGTAAAAAAGGCATCCTAGGATTTGAAAATGTTTTCCATCCTCGACCTGTAAGCCCTGATCAATAGAAAAGCCTCAGTGTATAAGCCCCGAAATTATATGAACTACAAGGAATATAATTCCCTCCATAATCAGGATACATTGGATGTTTTCCCAAGGCCATAGCTCCATGCCAAATATCCTTATAAACTACCCCAATACACATGTCCCATATCCATACGCCATGAGACTGATCGTATGCTCTCCATTTTTTCTCATACTGAGCATAGCTCATGTGGGATTATACTGGCATAAAGAAAACCTCATTAGGCATCATGGATCTCCATGGTATTGGGAAACCTCAATGAATAAGACCCAACATCAAGGTAACTATGATAAATCTAATTACTTCCACACTCATGATACATAGGGCACCTCCCTCGAGGTTTTAGCTCCATACTAATCATCCAAGGAGGGACTAGTATACAATTTCCTTATCTAAAGAAATGAAATTGATTACTTTGTATAACTAGTTTCTCACAATGAGCATAGTTTACGTGGTCTTAGGGAGTTACAATGATCGTATCATCTACACTAGATATCTTTACAATGGTACAGGTAAACCTCAATGCATAAGCCCCTACATAAACTGGACTATGATGACATTGATTCTTTCTATACTTAGGATATGTATGAAACCTTCTCAAGGGATGATATTTATACCAAACACCCCATGGATTGTCCTAGTACAGAAGTCCCATAGATATACACTGCGGGGTTGATCATCTATCCCCCTTGTTTCCCACATTGATCATAGCCCATGTGGTTTATGTAGATGTGAATGAACACATCATTAAAAGTCATGAATGAATAAACCTTATATAAGGCTATATACCATGGGGCCAGTCCCAATAACCTTAAAAACCTATTTAGGTTTTGATTCCATTAATATCTAGAATATGTAGGATTCCCGATAATGTCTTATCCTCCCTCCTCATAACATCAACCATCTCCTCTCATGGCATCATATTCCAAAGAACTTGGTTATATGGTTACAATACATAAAGTAGTTATTCTCTACTAGGTAAATAGATGAAGAACCTAGAATACATATAGATGGATTCATTAAGGAGTCTCCCTTTCTTCATTTAATGAGATAATTAACTGATAAACTATTTTTTAGGGTAATTGGTCCCACATAGATATTTGGAGAAGATCTATGAACATATTTTAAATACGTAAGAGTCCTAGAGTAGGAAATAATTCCCCTAAAAAGGGTGTGATGAGCCCAACCTCCAATCCACTTGACCAATGTGATTCCCCAAGATTCACTGGTCTTGAAAACCCAGATGAACACAAACCTTTAGAATGTAGGTCTATACCCAATGAAAGATGGGGGATCCATCGGGAGTTTCTAGGAAAAGTGACAATGGTAGCCTGATAAAAAAACCATTTCACGCCATGGAATCCTGACAAAAGAAAAATGTTGAATCTAATTTGAATCTCTCTAATGAAAAAATGATTGGTTATTACCCATCAGGCCATTTTGTTTTCCTCTATATGCAAAAAAATGAAAGAATAGACACAAATCTATGTGATGATAGAACGATTGGGTTATAATACATCTATCCACTTTGTTTTAAAAACCCTATACAAAAAATTTAGTAAGACCAACATAATGTTATTTTTTATCCTCTGTGATAAGGGTTATCATAAGTCCATACTCATTTTGATAAGTCCAAATGAGTGGAATGACTGAATCTGGAATAAAAGAACAAACGATTTAACCATGAATATCTATTTGATCATATTATTCCTAGGATACTATATTAATCTGTAACCTTGTTCTTTGTAGTCTCCATAATTGTAGATATTCCTTTAGTAGCCTGATTCAAGATGATGGTGTCATTATCTAGCAGTTGTTTTGGAAAATTGTCCCCAACTGTGACTTCTATATCCCACAAGACAATTTTACCTAAACGATGACTCTAAAGGCATGTAGTGAATATGATGGTCTAGACATAACATTGATATAGTACTATCCTGGCCATGAAGGATACTCATGAAGTCCTCCAGATGCGATAGCTGGTGATACCACATCTCCTGTGGAAAGCTACTACTAAACTTGTGGCTCTTGTCACCACAACCAACAACTTAGAGATCTTATCCACATAGTATGATAAATGTAACCTTCCATATCTAAGGAAGGTATAAAAAAAGCTGAGTACAACTCCCTTTAGGTTTGGGAGTTTCCCAGGAAGGCTCCAACTAACCTTCATCACCAACACCAATTTGTCGATACCCCCCAGTCACCTATTGAAGGTACTATCTGACACACAGTCCCCTATGATGCCCATGGATTGGCTGTAAGGAATAATCATCAGAAGAGAATGGTTTCAGATACCTAGGAGAGGGTGTATATCCCTGCTCCTACTAATGACGAATGACTGCATACTTGGGTAGGGACCATCCATCAGCTCATATCCCTACCCACTCTGAAAAAGTCTAAGGGCATATTCCCACAGCAAGCATGAGGGCAGCTCATATCCATACCCCTATGTATGAATCTCGTCGACATACACTGATGGGTCAAGGATGATAAAAGTGAGCGTAAATCCCCGATTGAATAGAATATATGTGTTAGTTCATCATGGAGACCAAAAATTTATAAGGTCATATCATTGCACACACATTGTTAAAATGCCAGTAAATTTTAGCAACAATTAGAGAAATCTAATGATATATTCCGACACTGTTGTAAATGAAGGTACATGCACATACTTCTATCACTATAGATAAGAAAACAAAACCCTTATATCATCATGAACAAGTGGTTGTACTGGAGAAATAAAACACTCTTTCTCCCACCCTAGAGGATTAATAGAATATTCTGATGAAGGGAGAGGCATCAGATCGGGCTCATATCCCCATTCCAACTGAGGCCAACTAGGTGAGAGTGGAATACGCCTTTGGGAAGGGGCACATGACTTCTGAAAAAGTTTGGCGACATACTCTAAGGTCCCAGGATCAGTCATATATCCCCATTATTACTTAGGATATCCAAGTTGGAATGGAACAAGCCTTAGAAAGTTCTCATATTCCTATCAATAAATTTATACAACAAATTCTGGTAGATCATCGATGTCAGGTGCATATCCCTACTTTCATTGATGAATGACTGTGCCAACATCATTCCAAGGAAACACAGTGGAAGACTCGTATTCCTTATCCCATTTCAGAGGTATGTCAATATATTCTAATGGGGAATGTATATTCAGACCAGGATCATATTCTAAATCTAACTGGGGCCAACAAGGTGAGAGTGGAACATATCTCAGGGAAGGCTCATATTCTTGCCAAGAAAGACTAGCGGCATATCCTAAAGGCTCATGATTGGGACCATATTCCCATCCTGACCAAGGATCACTATGTGAGAGTGACACATGCCTCAGGAGAGTCTCACATTCCTATCAGTAATTATATGGATCATCATTATATTCTAGAAGCTTCTCAATAGTAGTATCATACCACTACCGCATTAGGAAGTTATATACAAGTTTCAGCAACCATTATACAATTGGAACATACCCATGCACAACTCCAAAAGTCAGTTCGACATATTCCATCCATGAAACATAACATGGATCGTATCCATAATATACTCAATTCCAATGTCCTTGAGATAATTCGAGACACATTCTCAACACTACAAGGGTCCATCGACTCTTCCATCAAATAAGAAGTATAAGGCATTCGTTACCACAATAGTTCTCCTCATGGTAGTGTAGAGATCGATCATAGGGACTCTTATACTAATATACACCAGGGTCAACCTTCCAATGGATATATCTCCTAGGGACAAGGTAGTCCTCCCCTTTCCTAGAAACCTCCATATGAAGAGGTGTTCCAAAATCTGACACCTTCGTACATAGAGGTGCACGAATCATATGGGTAAACTGTATATGGTTCCCCATAAAATTATTGTAACACTCAATTCCAGTCAGTAGGAAACCATTAGAGTCATCCTCTATAGTTTGATATGATGGAGGCATGTAGGTATGTTGAAGAGGAATCATACATTGACATATGGAGAGAGTTATTTGGAAACATTCTCCCCATCATGTTCTAGCCCCTCTGCATCGTTGGCTATGAGATCCCATAGGATCTAGAGAGAGAGTGTATTCCTTAACTAATATACTATGTGGGTCACTCATTAATGACTGAAGGATCGATATCTCCCTTATAATAGATATAAGTTTCACCTTCAGACAATTAGGATACTCTGTTACCAATTTGACCTAGCTGCAATCCCCATGGCCTGAGATCAAAAACTGGAAAATCAGAGCTCAAATTTGCAACATGATTGTCTCCATTACATCATGATTATTTGGTAGATGATCTACAAATCCACATAATGAATCACTATTCAAGGATGTGGATTGTGTGGAGCTTTATAATATTTCACTCCCTTGGAATACCATGGCCCTTCAGATACGATATCCTATAATGTTATAGCCTCCGGTAAGATTAAGGAGTCGGGAAATGCTCGGAATAGTTGGTCACTGCAATAGAATTCCTCTATTCCAATAGTAACCCTACATTATGGATAGAGAGGAAGGATAAAAAAAGACATCAAACTGGGACCCTTGAAATAATAAGAGGAAATTTAAAAAATCGAGACTGAAGTTTTGATCACCGAGACAACATCCCATGAGAAATGATTGTCATCACCGGTCATCATCAAACCTAACTCCAACATGAGTAAAACCATGACTCATCAACTGGGACACTATTTCAGCAGCAGTATTATCCATCTAAAAGAAGAACCATCCCATAGGTATAGGGGAATATCTATCTCCACCTCCACCTCTCATATCATCAATTTTTGAGAGAATTTGGGACACATCGAAAGCAGTTCCAGGTGAACCCCAGCCCACTAGGATGGGGGAATTTATATATCAATCGCTATCCCCAGGTTCAACATTTCCTAAGAGGACCCAATATACATCAACAGTGATCCCAGAACAACCTCACCCCACTAGGCTGAGGAAATTTATATCTTCTTGTCCGCCTCGGGAGTCGTCAAATCTCTGACAGGCATCATTGGATCCTCAATAATTAGACCAATCAGTTCCAACCATGTCCTTAAATGACCTCCAACCCATAGGGATGGGGGAATTTTCATCATCACCACCACCATAGAGGGAATAATTCTTCTCCAGATTGGGATAAATGACTCAATTGTCAATATCCCACCTACTGTGAGATACACCTCTACTGGTTTGGGCCCGTTCAGCCACCCCGACCAAGAATTCCCTAAGGATCATTGTTCATAGATCAAAGTGGGAGGAACACATAGTGAGTAAGGTTAATACCCACTAGAGTCACAATCCAAAATGGCCCAATAAGGACAAGGGTTCAAACAATTACTCTTATGGAAGTTATATAGAATCATCATATTGTGTCGAAAGCAATGACATGACCACCATTGTCTGATATGCCTCTATGAATGTCATCACTATCAACATGGAAGATATTGATCGTGAAACAAATATTAAGGGTCATGACATGAAAAACATAGTTCAGTAAGAGGGTGACTTGAAAGCACTAAATTATGTCGCATGTATAAGGAACCATACACGGCTCCAAAACATGGAAATGCCATATATTGAGTTTCCACCTCCCTAATGAAATGCTACCAAGGGGAAGGGTATAGACACATCCCGATAACCTTCTAGGATAAGCGGAGTTCCTTCCTTAGAAGAGTATTTTTTATAATATGAGAGTGAAATACAAGCTATTCGATAACTTAATGAGGGGTTACTCAAGGGAAATATTCTTACAGGGTATCATATCCAAGTGAATAAAAATGTTCTCCCACCCACAGCTGATCCATAATTGTGGGGATCATCTTAATATTAGATAGTATCTAGGTCTAAGTAGCCCGTACACATGCATGAAGAAGTCAAAAATGATTATGACTTCCCTATGTTGTGGAAACAACCTCTCCTCCCTCAGGATAGCTATCCAGTCCAGGGGAAAATTGAAAATTGGTAGGAGATAAAAGTGGGGATACCTTTCTAATCCCTTTTGGCTCCCCAAGGGTAGGATACGGTCCAATAAATAGTGCCCCTAGAACTTCTTAACTCCATAGAGTCCCTAGATACTCAAATGGAATCCATGGAAGGGTGACACATTCCTGTGAAGCCTAAAAGGAAACCATATACTGAAAGGGTTGATGATATCCCTCATATTCCAAACATTGGAAATCCTACCTTCTCCACCTTTGACAGTTTGGTTTACTCTAGAAAACATCTCAAAAACATTGTGTCCCAATGTGGGTCGATGATGGGGTCTTTTTATCAACAAGAAGCAACCATGATAAGGTGTTTTGTATATACTCTGATAGGGACAACCTCTATTTAATATAGTAGTCTACTAGGAACATTTGTGTTAGGATGGGATGATCTTAGTTGAAATTTTCTTTATCAATTCTATTCAACACTGAGGAAGACAATGATCATTGACTAAACCAACATTAAATAATGAAAAAATTATAGGGTGTTTGATTTCATAGAAATTTGGAAGGTTTTGACATACTCATTTAGAATTCCTCTCACACAAGATCAGCTACTAGAACTCTATAAAGAAATTCATAGGGATGAGTTAAAAATAAACCTAATTCCATTCAAATATTTGACCAAACTCCTAAATTTTTTTGAAACAGCCCAATGTTTAGAGGAGACTATTTAGTAGACCCAATCCAAAGCCCAAATCATTCCCACAACATAGGGAAAAGGCCATCCAAAACTGAAGTTGTAGCTATAACTCTCATGAAAGAAGTAGCTCCTATCTAGACTCCCAAGTAGGACCTGAACCTCCCAACACCTCCTATGGAGCAAACACAACCACTGAATCACCCACATTCAAAATCATAGATAAATTTAGTTCATCCAAGATTTAAAAAATAGATGAATAAGGTGTACTAATTCTAGAATTAATAGGCCCCCAATAATTTCTTGGAAGCCATCAACAATAACCTACTCATACTTCCACAACCTAAGAAGCTCGATGAGTTCACCCTCATGAACCAGATCAATTATTTCCCATTCCACAAAAGGCTAGGTCATAATATTTTTTCATCTTCAAATATGACCTTCAAGGCATGATCGATTCTGGATAAGTGGGGATGGATACTTCCCCAAAGAAAGTTTCTTTCATAACCATGGTCCAACTAGAATAATATGATGATTGGAATAAGGTCCTGAATAGATGTGCATGAAAATTTGACAATTGGATGGTTCCTATGATAGTTGATCGAGCCCATGCCACTCTGAGAGCACAGTTGTGAAAGTCAGTAGTAGCTCGACCACCCATGAAAGAGGAATCAAATGATCCTCCCAAAGGTGGGTGTAACCACTAGTAGTGAAATTAAATATAAGAGGAAGAGTCATAATCATCTCCAAATCAGGCATTAACCCTCACTGATTTCTTCCATGCAACATCGAAAATATTGGAACCACCCCACCGAATAGAATCCTCATCAGTTGAGGAGCTCATTTTTGGTTCTTTAAACACAATACATTTGATATACCCCTTATTCGATGATGACTATACCACCAAATATAGGTTTCCCACATATGATAGGGGAACATGAGGATGCATGCACCCGATCTGAGGATATAGGAGACATCGCTGATGTGGTTGGACACAATATTCCTTTCATGTACCTTTGGAGGACATATGTGCAACTGAGACTCAAGATCAGGCACTTTAGTAGGATTAAAGGAGTAAAGGAGGTGCCTTAGAGCCCTTTAGTAGTCACCCACATCCGATTGTATTTCATGACCGCCTGGTGAGAGTCCAATCCGATCAACCAAGGTAAGAGAGAAGGATGATGAAATTGAAACCACTGACAGAAGATATTCCCTCAACCTTAGTACAATAACTAGGTCCATCTTCCACGGATGCTCTATGCCCTGAACCTCATGCCCAGGAGAAACCCCATATTAGGAAGCACTGACCTCTGGTGCAAAAGTGTGATGTTCTAAAATAGTTTTTTGTGTTCCCAGTCAAGCTCTCAATCCTGGATGCACTATATCTTGAAAAATAACTTAGATATGAACTTATTTAATCCCTCTAGAGACCATAGGAATTTGAGATAGAAGTCACCTCCGCTGAGGTATATTGAGTGGAGACAATGTCCTTAGGATGATATGTTTCCATCTCATTCACTGATCATGATCAGGAGGAGTCCATCTAAGGGCACATGAGACCCTTATACATTTTATTAAGGCTCAATAATTTCAATTTCTGAATGGTGATGATTGATAATAGATTAGGGATTAATCTTATCCCAATACAGATCCTCTGATGACTAGAATTTAGTGAAGGGAACTTATCCCCTAAAAGCTGAACATTCAGGGATATGAAAAACATGAGCATAGATGGTTTGGGAAGATCAAACTTGAAGCCAAATTTAAAGAGATAATATATAATACTAAGTTAATGGGTATCCATCTAGATACAGTATAAAATGTTCTTATTGGAAGGCCCTAGATCCATATCCACTTCATGGTATATTTAAAATTCCACCATGTTCTTAGTACCCCATCAATGGAAAGGTAGGTATATTACATGGTGAAAGGTCTCGCTTCGATGCTTATAGATCTGTATATACCCAAACATATTTCTATAAGAAGGAATGTTATAAACCAATTTTAGATGATGATATATAAGCTGTATCTCCTAATGTATTTGGTAACTCTCCTATGAATACCTCGAGCATGATTGATGATTTTTATGTGCTCCCCATAAACAAGGTTGAGGTAGAAGACCTGACCCTAAAGGTTCAAACCTCTCCTGTGCCCAACGACAGTCATTTCCAGCATCTCTCTACAACAACACAAGTAGCATGGGATGGTGATGTTTCTTTTCATGGTTTCTCTCACCCTAATAGTTATTGAGTGTCCCCCAAATCGCCACCTTTACCTGAATACATCTAAAAAAACTATAAATGAATTAGGATAATCTCTGAAACAGACTTCCAACATTCGAGGATGGTGTATCCACTACCATAAACAATATCAAGTAGATAAAAATGGGGATATAATAAGACTCATATCCTACCTTGATTAGTTCCTCCATGCCTCTCTAAAAGAAAGATATGTACATCACATTTCTAAAGCAACACCGATATGTGTTCACCTAGAATTACATATATATGCTCGTGATGGATCTAGATATGGATCTGCACCATCTCAGACTACTTGATGAGTATTAAGGCTTCAAAAAAGAAACCAGGAGAATTCACCCCACTAATGATTCCAATAAAGAGGTGGAATTTGAAAATTTGATCCAATTCAACTTCATCTAGGAAGCGCAATACTAGATATTTCTTGCCAATATCATCCCCATCAAAAATAAGAATGGTTAGATTAGGGTCTGCATTGAATCCATAGACCTTAATCATAATTTCCCAAAAGACAATTTACCATTACCAATCAGAGAACTCTTGATAGATGCAACTAATGGCTTCCAAGCACTTTCCATCATGGATAGGTACTCAGGGTACAATCAAATTAAGATGGTCCCTAATGATGAAGAAACCACTTCCTTAAAGGCGCCTCAAGGGATATTCTAATATCAGGTCATTTCCTTTATATTAAATAATAAAATAATCATAGATCATTGTTCTATGCATCTCATATTTAAGTCATTTATAGGGTAGATAGTTTAATATTATATTAATGACCTGGTTGTTAAATCTTGATAGCATTGTGACCATGTCACGGACCTCTGATCAATCTTTTACAAGATACGACAACAAATTATAATTATGAATCCTTTAAATATTTCATTTAGAGTAACTTTAGGAAAGTTCCTTGTCTTTGTTGTGCACCACCACGACATCGAGGTTGAAATAGAGAAGACTAATACTATTTTGGTTATGTCTCCCACATGAACCTAAAATAACTAAGGGGAATCCATGGAAACATTGTATATATTCTACAATTCATATCCAACATGGACAAAAATTCTCTCCCCATCACCAGGATGATGAAAAAGGGAGTCATCTACCAATGGGATACAAAATTTTCGAAAGCCTTTGAAAGTCTAAAGCATTACCTACTGCACTCACCAGTATTAATTCCCCCGGTGGAAGGAAGGCCACTCATATTATATATGGATGCCATTAAATTCTCATTAGGAACCTTCATAATGTAGAATAATTATGCAATAAGTGAGATTAGTCTTTATTACCTCAGCTGGATGATGATAGGTATTGATACTCAATACTCCGATGTTAAGAAAAATAGCCTCTCACTAATCTTCATAGTGAAAAAGACGAGGCACTACTTGAAGCACCATGAAGTATAACTGGTCTCTCATGTTGAACCACTCAATTTCATCCTTGGACACCCCATGTTAGCTGGATTCTTGTCTCAATGGGTAGTAATTCTATAGAAATATGACATCCAGTTCATATCTCAGAAGTTGGTGAAAGGGAAAGCACCGATTGATATCCTCACAACACACCCTGCCTTAGAAAATACACTAGAAGACACTGAGATCCCTAATGAAGAGTTATTTTACACCCATGATGATACCCAAACATGGTAGATATGATTTTATGGTGCCTCTCAGAGTCCTATTGGTAGAAAAATGGAAAAACTAAAGCTCAATTGGGTTGGTCTAGGGATTGTATTTGTCTCCTCCGATAGAGCAGTTTTCCCTACTATTTCTCACTGTCTGAAGACTGGACAAATAATGAGGAAAAATACGAATCCCTCATATCTGGATTATATCTTTCCCAACTAATACACATATCCTACCTAAACATTAGCGGGGATTCATATTTAGTGATAAAGCGGGTTAATGGAAAATATTCTATCAATAAAGAGGAACTGGACCACCTCACTATCTATGTTAGGGGATTGATGGAGGAATTCCCCTTTGATCCCACAATGAATTATGTCACTAGATCATTGAACACCCATGATAAATAATTGGATAATGCAGTCACCATCTTGTCCAACCCATATCTAGAGGAATAAACCTTCCGTATTACACATTTAAGAATGCTGTCACCAGTCGACGTATGGGGCATGGAATAGATCAACCAGTTCAGCACTACCCCAGAGCATGATGAACCAACTAAAACCACTAGACGGGTGGATCCTATAATATTATATCTTCATGAAGGTAATCTCCAAATAGATCATGCTATTAGGGAATAGATTCAGCACTGGTAAGTGAACTTCACTATGTAGGATTTCTTAAATGACCAAAAAATACTCTTTAAGTGAGGCATTGATGGAATTATCCTCAGGTGTATAGAAGAAGGAGTATTTCATGCTATCATGGAGGAATTCCACATAGGCTCTTATGGAACCCATAAATATGGAATCATTCTCTTCCACCAAATCAAGAGGTTGGGGTATTACTAGAAAATCATGATACAAGATTATGTCGAATTCACGAGGAGATGTCACGCATGACACATCCTTGAAAACTTCATCCATTAGACATTGAAATAGATGAGTACCACTAAATATTCCTAGCTATTTTTCATTTGGGGGATTTATGTTGTGGGGCCATAACCCCCAACCACATCCAAATAGTTCAAGTATATATTTACCACCAACAGCTTCTTCTACAAATGGACAGAGATGATTCGCCTCAATGAAGTCAAGAAAAATAATATCATCAAATTCATGAAGTCCCATATCATCACTATGTTCAGAGTCCCTCACACAATATTGACAAACAATGAACCTAACCTCTATTACACAAAGTTGAAGAATATTTACCAGGTGTACAACATCAAGTCCAATCACTCGTCCCACTATCATGTAGCAACAAATTGATAGATAGAGGCCTTAAATAAGAGTTTATCAAACATACTATAGAATATGGTGAAAAATGATAATAGGTATCATATGGAGAAACTCAACCATGCTTTGTGGGCCTACTATACCAACACACATACTAGTACACAAGAAATTCCTTACTGACTGGTACATGAGACTGAGGTAGTGTTACCCATAGAGGTCCAACTACCCTCACTCTGAATATCCATTTGTGGACATCTCTCAAATGAAAGTAAATCACATAAACAACTGAGTGAGTTTGAATGACTTGATGAGAGGAGGTTTCACACATTTTGCAACCATAAATTCCACTAGAATTGGATTTCATGGGCCTTCAATAGAAAGGTTCACCTCTGCTCATTCCTTCCAGGAGAACTGGTGTTGGATTTGAGAACCATGATGATACTAGGAAATAATCCTTCGGAATTAGAGCCCATATGGGAATGACCTTACATCATACACAAGATCTATCATAATGTAGCATAATTTCTAGAAACCTTGGATGGGAAGAATGTCACACCACCCACCAATACGATATTTCTCAAGAAATACTTTTCATAGCTACTTTGAAAATGGGCATCCACATCAGAGTAAGACCTATCATCTATCCTGACCACATGATGTTAAACTATACAGGGTTCATCCTAGTAGAAAGATATTAAACTAAATGACACCTATCATCCCCACCACAAAACATTAATCTAAAAATCCAGTGTCCTTACCACATGACATAAAACTGCATAGATCCACAACATCCCCTTTCAATTCATGTATAGTCACTATCATCCTCACCACATGATGTTAAACTGAATGGAACATCTAGAACAATGTATGGACTGATTTATATTTCTAATAGGATATATAGTGACACCTTGATCCTATATCTTAGTCTATCCACTACATCATTCACAATTATTGTGTTATACCCATGTTTTGTCTCCACACTATAGGGGAACCCGCGCCTCTCCTTGTTTCCTACATTGATCATAGCTCACACAAGCTTAGTAATTATGGTAGGGATTCACCCTTATGATAGAGGTGTAGAAGTATAAAATGGATCCATTACAGTCCTAAGTGAAAGACTATAAAATTAATACTATAGTTCCTCACCGCATAGTGGTAAACCGCACAATCAATGTCCTTACCATATGACATTAAACTGCACGGTCCTCTAAGAACTATGTGTGGTTTGATTATAATCCCCATGAGACACGTAGTGATGTCTAGACTTATATCCTTAGGCCCAACTGTGATGTCCCCACTAATTCACATTGATCTACTTTCATCCCCACCACTTGACGTTAAACTATACGGAACTTTGAGAACTGCATGTGGCTTGATTCCTACCCATACAGGATATGTAGTGATGCCTAGATCTCCAATATAAGGCCCAGACACAACTATCAATAGAGATAATGCATAACAATATGTACGGGTCAGAACTGCATAAAGTATTTCTACTAGAACAATGTGTGGCTTGATTCTCATCCTCATGAGATATGTAGTTACACCTAAGTGCCCATATTTGGTCCAAACCACAACATATTCCCACATTCACATCATTTCTCCCACATCCTTACTACATGATGTTAAACTTCATAAAGTATGAGCTTACTACATAACAATAAACCACATGAAAATAAATCCTTACCACATAACGTTAAACTTCAAGGAAATATGCCCTTACAACATGAAGTTGAAATTCATGGAATTACATACTCACCACATGATGTTAAACTACACAGATTCAGACATATCCCCACTAAATGATAATAAAATATATATGCCATCTCTTATTTTTTACTCCTTATGAAAATACTACAAGATACTAACCTCGGTCTTCCATAGAATGGGATGATTCCACCATCCCTTAAGAGAACCTCAAATTCATATACCAGACTTCATGTTTAGAGAGTATTAGGACTCCTTCAACCTTACATGGATCTTGGAAAGGATATATTGCTTTTAGGACTATTTTATTTACTATGCATTCATGCCTATGTCTCCTGCATATGCAGCTATGGCCATTAACCAAATACATCACTCTGAAAAAGGACATTCTAATTCTCATGAGACCTCACATCATCAAGACAACACTCAACACCCCAATGTCTCTAAAATGATCCTTGCATGACTATCCCACGTCATTACTCATGACATGATAGGCTCAATCCACGATTTACGACATTTTTGTCCCATGCTCAAGAAGATGTTGGGGAACTGTTTACCCTAGGTATCCTAATTAACCTCCTGTGTCACATTTCTATGCTAGGTCTGTTTGAGTCATGACCCTAAACTGTCTGTGCTATGGTCAAAGATGTATGATCTTAAAATTTATCCCATAAAGGTCTAAATCACAAGACCTAAATTTCTAATGAAAGAGACATAAAATTTATTAGTCCAAAAACCCACAAAGGGTGACCTGAGAAAAAGTTGAGTCTCTACCCACTAAAATATTAATACGTAGAGTTAAAGTAATAATTTAGTGAAAAAATAAAAGGAAAAAATCTCATAGGTTCTGTAACCCAAGTAAAAGCCAAGATGTTCTCACTGGACCCCCTGGTCTAGGAAAATGTTAAGGAAATATTTGTCACATCCCCTCACCGTGAGAATATATTCACTAGGTGATGACACAACGTTTAGGGAATTAAAACCCTCCATGATTTTAAATCGACTTAAAACACACTTCATGAGTTGGGGTATCTTGAATCACCATAAACTTCCATGACCCTTGGAAAAGATACTCGGCATCAAGGACCCTTTTCTTGACTATGCATACATGCCCATGGATCTTGCATATGTGCCTATGTCTGTCATCCAAATGAACTTATATAAAAAATATATTCCAATCATCATGATCCCTAATATCATCATGGAATCACTCAACATCTTAGTATGATTGAACCACTCTATGTATGAATATCCCATTTCTTTCTCTTAATTCAAGTGCTCCGGATCGTGATTTATAATCTCCATACAAAACTATCCAAGAGAATTCAATATCATTAATGTTACGTCACTGTGTTTCATACCCTTTCTCAAATATGGAATGCAACACTTCATTTTATATCCTTTTATGGCCCATGTCACATGATTCAAAACCACAAGGAATAGAGATCGAGCTTCACATTTAAGAGCTAAATACCTTAGGGTGCCATAACCCTTCCTAGATATCTTTATTCTTATATCCAACTTTATCATATAGATGTTTGAGACTTTGAAAACCTTCTATAGACCTTATAAATAAGTGGATATCATATTTTATTGGCCATGCTACTAACACATAAGGGACTTGACTTTCCAACTAAATGAATCTTATCCTTTCCAGAAAGGAGCTTTAATCCTTGTGAGCCTCTGCAACACCACAATGGAACATGGCATCTCAGAATGTCATGAGACATACCTAGAATGTCTGCACCATCTCATATTCATGGTCTCAAGCTTTTGGATCATGATTTACATCATACATTACCCATATATCTTGGTGGACCTAGAATCCATAGTATTACAACCTCATCAATATTACCTCCATATACCTTCTATTTCCCTTGGGAATGATTCTCGGCTTCAAGGGACCCCTTCGCTTTTCAATGAATAAATGACCATGGCTCTTGAATATTCACCTATTTCCATCAACCAAGAATGTACCTCTAAAAAAGGCCTTCTAATCCTCACAAGCCTCAATAACACTAGAGTACGACTCAACAACTTAGATATTTTTTGGGTCATTACTAGAATGTCTACACCATATCCCATGATCATATTCAAATTTTTCCAGCTAAAACACCTTAAACTATAGAAAAAAATGGTCTGTGTTATAAGATGTTAAACTAAAGAAACAACTGGTCCAAGATAAAAGACCTTAAATTAATGCAATATATAGTCTAATCTAAAAGGCCTTAAATTAAATCCATAGATGGTTCGAGACAATGTACCTTAAACTAAAGAAACAAATGGTTTGAGCTAAAAGACCTTAAACTAAATAAATAGATGGTCCAAGATAAAAAACTTCAAACTAAATAAACAAATGGTCTAAGATAAAAGTCCAAAAAATTAAGGCAATATTTGGTTTGATCAAAATGACCCTAAACTAAATAAATAGATGGTACAAGCTAAAAGACCTTAATGTAAAGAAATATATGGTCTGAGCTAAAATAACATAAACTAAAGAAATAGAAGATCTAAAATAAAGGCCTTAAGCTAAAGTGTATGAAAATTATTATGAGGATCATTTCATGGAATTATTACAGTTGAGATACTTTCCATGGATATGAAAGGCACTCATTTTGAAGGACATATATCCTTCCCAGAGAATCCATATGCACATTAAGTGATATCATGATTGCTGGAACATATTACCGATATAGAAACTCATGTGAGGTAAGACTTCATGAGAGTTCCTCAAAATAAATCTTCCAGGATTTCAACATCAAATTACAAGCATTCATGATCATTCAATATAAAGCAAGGGACAACAAAGTGATAGAATATCGAGACAACATAGAAGGTATAAAATTGGATAATAATCACAGAAAACCTCATCCTTTCACTGTATAAAAAATTGGAGGAATATCCAAATTTTTTGGTCTCTCTAAAACATATAAAAAAAAATTATGGAGTGTAGTGAAAAATTATGTGATTTAATAAAAAAATTTGGGTTAGAAAAAAAAGATGGTCGGTAGTGCTTGCTAGTTAGGAAAGAATTTGGCGGGAGGTGTCAATTGGGCATTGGTGTTTCACCTTCCTTAATTCTTGTAAATCTACATTAGGGAGGAGAAATTCAAATAGAGTAGTCAATTCTTTAAACCTCCTCCAGGAATTGGCCAATAAGGTTGATAATGTCGAAACCCCTTAGAAGACTCGTGATTGTGTGACCTAAACATGGTCACGCGGTTCAAATTTTTTTGTATGATATGGTTAACGAGTATTGTGAAACCTCTTAATGAAACCATGTACCTCACAACCAAAATATGAGGAATTATTGAAAAATAGTTCATGGATGAGGTAGAAGAGCACCTGAGCTGAAAACAACCTCACACAAGAGCTTTGGTGGGATGGGCTCACGGTGGAGACTCACAGACAAGGTTTTTAATCAAAATTCACAACATGGTCTTATGATAGGATAAATCGTGGGTGAACTCTAAGAATATGTGTTTGGTGGAAGGAATTGTCCTCCAACCCCTATATATAGGTGTTTCAAGGAATAACAAAGGGCACCTAGTATACCAAACATCATCAGAATCACTAGTTCACGACACTACCAAGGACTCTCACGGGCATTAATTTTCCCCAGAACCGAGTGCTTGTCCCCTTGGATGCCGATCCTGGGGGGGGGGGTGTTTTTTGAATCCCTCCAAATAAGCATCTAAAAAATCCCAAAGAGATAAATACTTTAATATGATTATTATTTTCTCAACAAAAGAAAGGAAGAATATTGAAGACTCGTAAAGAATATAAGAGACTTGTGATCGCATGGCCATTTCAAGGTAACATAAAGGATCCATGCATGGACCATCACCTACAGTTGGTCTAGAAGATCCCCATTCAACAAATCTACCTGATCTTATGAGGGAATCCCCAAAAAACCAAATTACAACCTTCAGGCCGCTGCATGGTTTTTCATTGGAAGCACCTGACAAACCACCCAAAATCTTTTGAAAATAAATAAGGATGAAATTTTAAAGGAAGAGACCCCCAATGGTCATGAATTTAATACACTAAATAATCATTGGGAATATTAAAATCCATTGGAAATATCTAGGAAATCCTTCATGACCTCTGACCCATTGTTAAATAAAATGAAGGTGATGAAGGGGAGGAGGTGAGATAGGTTCACAACCATTGAAAGTCATGTGATGCACACCCCGATAGATCCATGAGACATAGTGAAACCTCAAGGAATCCATTTTTATTTTTATCTTCACTGCACGGAAGTCCTTGGGAATGTCCAGGAAACTTCGTAGTTCAATAAAGATAAGAAAATAGATGTTTCCACCACATACTTGCGTACTCTTCACATGACCCGTATTGGTCATGTGATACATCATCAAAAAACTGAGTAAAAATCACAAATATTACTCATTCCAACTCACATGACCCATAAAAGTTTATAAATAAAACAAAGGAGATGAAAATGGAAGAGGTGAGAGGGGTTCACAGTCTCTGAAAGGCATGCAACTCACCCATGATGACCCATAAGGCAATGTGAGTCCTTGGAGACACGTCTGCCTCCCCTCATGATATCCCTTTATCTTATCATCCTTACTATGTGAAGTGTCCCAAACAACACCACAATTATTAGGGACAAAAAGATAGATTTTTCCATTAAATGCTCGTGCACTCCCATGCGACACATATAGGTCGCATGACGTATCTCCAAAAAATAGAATACATACCATCAACAACACATATGAAATATCACATTACTCCCAAACTTTGTTACATACAAAAAAGGGGATCAAAAGAGGGGAGGTGAGAGGTAATCAAAATCACTGAAAGGTAAGCGACGTGCCTAGTGCACCTGAAATGTTTTCCCATAAGACCCCATGACAAGTCACACAAGATCTCATGAGTGACTTCTCATAAGAACATGGATCTTGAAAGGACCCTTGGATAAGTCAACATGATTAAATTAAAATCTTTTATATCACCCTCATGATCAGACAAGGATATTATAAATGAAGAGACTCATGACCAATGAAAATTAGGTAACATGCTTGAAGTAGTCTACAATGAAGACTCACAAAACTACATGGCACTAGATCCCCTTTGCTGGCTCCAGCCTAGAATTGCACCAGATACACCTCATAAACAAGTGAGTACCTTGGGATATGATTACTATAAGTTCTACACCCAATCATGAATATAGGGTTGGATTCTTGATGAAAAATATGCATATTAGATCCTAGATGCCTAGACTCAGCTCTCGACTTCAATATGACATCTCAAAGTGTTAGGTCATGTGACTGAATTTCTTTCCGTCATGTAATACACTAGAGGATAGCCGGAGTAGTCATGATATAGGCATAAATCACTTCATGCGATCATTTATAGATCACACATAGGATCACCTTTAGGTTATTTGAAGACTATTATGCAAGCTTAGTAGATCGCGTGAGACTCAATACAAACTGATGCTAATCAAAACCAAGCCATTCACAATACAAGGGTTAGAACCAAGATCAAAGGAAATATGATTAAGAGAAAGACTTTCTCACTATCCTTCATTCTCTTCGTGTGTGTCTTTCAAAGACACGTGAAAACACCAGGATACATTTCACAAATCTCATGAAACTCCTATAACATGTCATTGGAGACATATGAAGTACTATAGACATGTCAAGGCACACTATACTGTTCCCCCATAGGTTCCACTTTGATCTTAAGAACCCTCTAGGTCCATGAAACAAGACTTGTGATGTCCCTCAGACACATCACATGATTCATATAACAACATTCTCTCATGTCATCTGAGGCCCACGAAACCACCTAAACATGAAGACCTAGATCTCGTGATGCCCTATAGTCAAGTCAAATGAGACTCATAACACCCTATAGACATGTCGTACTGGTCTCGCAATGTCTCCTATAGGAGTTATCCAAGATATGTGACACACTTTAGACTATTCCATACTTTATATCATGACACCTTACATGTGTGCCAAGACAGGTCATGTGATACCTCCCAGGACAAGCCAACTAGATCACGCGACACCTTCTAGACAAGAAGACCGTGTCAACAGGGAATACCTGAATCTAACAATGTTGTTCGTCCTCAGTGTGTAAGCCACGATCAAAAGGGAAGCCTCAATGTATAATCCACAACATTATATTAACAATGAGGAAACTGATTCCTTCCATAATCAGGATGTGTAGGACACATTTCCAAGGCCCAATATCTATGCCAAATATCCTCAAGGACTTCCCCAATACACAAGTCCCATATCCATACACCATGAGGCGGATCATCTTCCCCCCTTGTTTATCACTCTAAGAATAGATCATGCGGTCTTAGGAGGATGAAAAACACCTCATTAGGAATCATGAATCTCCATCATATAGGCCAGAATCAATGCATAGGATCCAAAATCAAGGGAAATATGACAACACTAATTCCTTCCACACTCAGGATATGCAGGCCACCTCCCTCGAGGTGTGATCTCTATACAATTCATCTTAGGAGGGACCAGTATACGAGTCCCATTCCCATAGAAATGACATTGATTAATTAATATCCCTTGTATCTCACACCAAGAATAGCTTATGTGGGATAATAGAGTTTCCATGATCATATAATCTACACAACAAACCTCCAAAATGGTACATGGAAGCCTCAATGCATAAGCCCTAATATAACCCAAACTACGATAACTCAAATTCCATCCATACTCAAGATACATAGGATGCCTTACCAAGTCCCAATCTTTATACCAAGAACCCCATGGACTTTCCCAGTATACAAGGCCCATAAATATACACCGCAGGGCTGATCATCTATCCACCTCGTTTCACACACTGAGTATAGATCACATGGGCTTAGAGAGGTGTGAATGAACACCTTACTTGTCATCATGAATGAAAACCCCCCATATAAGGGTATATACCTTGGGTCCAGTCCCAATAACCTAAATAGACTATGTGGGTTTTGATTCCCTTGATATCCATGATATGTAGAACACCCCATAAAAGATCAAACCCCCTCCTCAGAATATCAATCGTCTCCTCATATGGCAGCACATTCCAAATCACTTGGTTTTATGGTTACATCACATAAAACAACTATTCTCTTACAAGTAAATGGATGAAGAACCTTAGATACATAAAAATGGATCCATTAACGAGGCTCCCTCTTTTCATTTAATGAGAGAATTAATTGATAAACTGTTTTTTCTGGGTAACTGGTCCCACATCAGGATTAGGATGATATCCACGAATATTTCTTAAATCTATAAGAGAGTCCTAGAGTAGGAAATAATCCCCCCCCAAATGGGTGCAATGAGTTTGACCTCCCATCACTCGACCAATGTGATTCCCCAAGAGTCTTAGAGCATAAAAACCTAGATGACCACCAGCCTTTGGAAATAGGTCTATACATAGACAAAAATAGAGGAAGCATTTGAAGTTTTCAGGAAAATTGACAATGGTATGTTGATGAGTGAAACAATTTCATGCCTTAAAATCCCAATGAAACACCATCTTTCATGGAGTGACACCTCTCACCCCCATGTCATGATTCACTATGGTCCCACTCATGGAATGATTCCTTATGAGACCTCCCCTCACTAACTAATGTCATAATGTAATTTAAAGGAAGCAATATGACCAGATAAAATATTAGAATTTCATAAAGACCTTCATGTATTGATCTGAATCTTGATGGTGAAACCAAAAAATACCTTAGGCCAAAATACACATACAAAAATGTCTCCAATATATATTCTAATGATCAGATTCCATATCTTAATCCTAATTCATGATCTAGACCCTAGTCTGGGTCACAAATTCAAATTCATCCAAAACTTTACAACATGTAATGATAATGGTCAGTACAAAATCAACATGAAATTTTTTATAAAATAACAAAAAAATTATAAAATTTTCCCTTTATTTTTCATAGATAAAATTACATTTAATATATAAAAAATATAGTACTTTTAATTAAGGAACATTTATAAATTTATGATCACACTCATACACATATATGTAAAATATGATAGCCATTATTTGTGCACACATATTACTTCATAAGGATTACTAACACTTATGATAAAATATTCATACGGAGAAAATAAATATTGTTTTTTTGTATATGAAATGATACTAATAATTTCTAAAAAATATTAAAATAAGTGATATAATTTTTTTTAATATTTAGTAAAAAAACTATACTGATTCACATAGAAATACAACAAGTTTCATACATAGTTTTCAACCAGTGTAGTACAACATGAATATATTTGTTTAAACACATGATAATTGATATATAATTGAAAACATGTTTGAAATATGGATAAAAAATAGCATTTTATTAAAACATGTCCAATGTTATGTAAGATATGAAGAAGTAATTTCAAATAAAAACTTAATTTCAACGCATAAATAATCCTTGTAAATAGTTTATCATCATAAGACATTAAAAATTTTAAATACAAGAACACTTAGATATGAATCATATATAATTCATTAATATTCTAAGATATTAATTAAACCAAATTTTTAAATGTTCCAGAAAATATAAATTAATCATTTATAATCCACTAAAAATAACACATAGAGATATAAGAAAAAATAGTTTGAAACATGGGATCAAAAAACATATAAATAAATTAGAACACCGTGTGGAAAATACAAAAAATTAAATATAACAAACTTAAAAAAAAAGAAAATTTATGAATCATTTTTAATAAAAAACCAAAAAAATATAACATGTTATTTCCTAATAAGAAAAAAAATATTATTATCAGAAAATATAATTCAATTAGAAAAATGAAAAAAACATAAAACATGTTGTTATTCATGACACCAAACGTTAAAATAAATAAAATATTATAAAGTAGAACACATTAAATAATAAAAAAACACATAAATTAAATTAACTAAAATATATTTTTTCCCCAAACACATAACATTTTAATAATTAAGTAAAAAATATGAAAAATAAAAAATACTATATTAAATAATATTTTATTGTATAAAATTTTTTACACACATTATATAAAATTTGGAAATGTAATATGTTATATAATTTTTAAATGTAATAAAAAAATATATTCATGATACCAAATATGGTCTATGTTATATATAGAACATTTAAATTTATACAATGAATATTTTAAATTTATTTTTAAATTCATGAACTATATAATATATTCATAACTTGAATTGAAAGGAATTTTTATCAAGTATAATATAATTATATTATTGAAAAAATAATTTTCACAAAATAATTATATATTAATATGTAAAATAAAATATATTTTTAACAATTAATTAAAATCATTCAACACTATTTACCACAATTTATTACTTTGATTAGATATAGGAGTTTAATCAATATACAAAATTAAACTGAGAGGATCATAACTTAAAAACATCACAAATCCACTCTTCTAAGACCTCATTTATTTCAAAATATCCACAATCATTATAACACAATCCTTGATAGAACAAAATTTAATGATAAATGACACATATTAAAATATATCAAAAATTTAATTTCATGTGTGCATGAATTTTAATTGAGAGCATGGAGAGAGAAACATGCCCTTGTTGGGATTCTGATTTCTTCATGAGTAATTATTTCCTTTATATATCATATCATATAGTTCCCATAGTTCATATTTCATAGTCTTTGAAATTGTAAATATTACAAAAAATGACTATATTAATTTAGAATGTATAAATTAATAATATATTCAAACATTACTATAATTAATCCATAAAATCATGTTCTAAGTATATAAATTGTATTGTTGTGTGAAATATGGGATGGATAGGTATCATGAACCTTTATAGGCTACCCCTGATGAGGGAACCCAATCCAACAAGTGACATAGACCGAACCATGCTCTCGATCAACTAGGTTAACACTATCTTCTAGGTCACTGAATGAAAAATGTAAGGGAATGGTTTCACCCACTAAATAAGTAAATAACAAGGGAAACCCTATAGAATATGGAATGACCATTATATACATAAATGTACAACACAATAAATATAAGTAATTTCAAAATAAAAAAACTAACAAGGAACAAGAAGAAGCATATATGTTATATAACAGACTAGTAACAATGATCGATATAATCAAACATCATAAAAAACAATATTGAAAAGAAAAAATGATAAAAAAATTAAGAGTACACAACTTGATGTTTGGTAGGAAAACATGGTCGATACATTAATGACACTAACAATTATTTAATTGAAAATAGAACCACATCCACCCATCTCTACATGAAAAAAACTAACTATTATACACCTCTAACAAAACTTATCCAAAAATCCAATTAAAATGCTCTATCCATGTGAAACTAGATGACCCTATAATATGATATATGCGAGCAAAAAATGTTCTATATATACTCACCCTACAACCCATTAACAACCTTTATAATAAAATCATTTCATGGTAGTTTGAATTATATTTAGTAAATAATCATTATAAATCCATCTAGGATACCAACCAAATAACTTTCTTTCAAAAACTCTTCAAACATCATTAAAATCTAAATCATCTTCCAATTTAGAATGGGGTTTCTTAAAATCCTTTTTACAGATGGAATAATGTTTAATAAGAAAGTAAAAAGTTTCTTTGAATTAGTTTCGAAGATAAACAAATTGGTTTGACTGGTTAAACTACATTCATCATAGAATGTATTAAAACACGATATTAATTAAGTATAAAAATATATACACCATCATATAAGAAAAGACAAGAGAAGTGTCATGGGAACCTATGGTCCATGTGGATGACCTAAACACATATAACATAGTCACTACATAAAAAGATCTAGTGTCAAATATTAACAACCTTCTATAAATATTGGATTTAACTAACATGTAATAGCCTAGAGGAACCAACCAAAGTAGATAAAACTCAAATATTCTGTCCACAAGCTAGAGCATGATCATTATCTAGTGAAGAATGTGTCCTGGGGACTCTTACATAGATACTCTAGATTTCTATAACAAACAAAATATTTGAGCCCGAAAAAATAAAATACAATATTAAAATATAAATGATAATGTAAACCTTAATCTCACCTCCAAAAAACCCTTCACATAAATATCCTTATCTTACAAGAATCATTAAAATGATACATTCTTACCTCTGACATAATTTCATAACAAACCAAGATAAAACTGTAATTTATATTAAATTTTCACACAATAACGGGGCATGTTTCAATGGAAAATATTTCAATAAAAAATAATATTTAAAATACAAAAATAGGGCCTTAACATATCTTTTAATAAAATGAGCTATAAGAAAAATATTGAAAGCTATTTAATTTAATATTCTTGCAATATCAATCATCAAATGTGACCAAACATCCTTTAATGAACCTAACAAACCATTAAAATTTAATAAATCCTTTATTGAAATTAATTTCAAGACCAAAATAGTTTCTTAAATGAATTAATATCCATAAAATAGTAAATTAGGCAATTTATCAAACAATGGTTGTGCATTGTGTTTCAAAATATATTTATAATTTTGAAAATATGGAAAAATCCTATCACTTTTCATGAATTAAAAAATAGATAATCCTTTTTAATGAATATATAAATATACATGATATATTTTTTAAAATAACAATAACACACATAAAAACCCTATGAGTAATCATTATTTTATAATAAAGTTCTTCTACATAAAGCAACAAACCTTAAATCTCATTAATTTATAAAAAAATATTGTAAATATAACTTAAATAAATTTATAAAGGTCTCAAAATACTAGAGTAAACCTTAAAACACCTAAAAAATAAAATAACACAATTAAAATTTATTTAAAAGGTAACTTAGGTATCTCTTACCTATGATGGGGAAAAATTATTAAAAAAGGTTGAAAAGATGGAAGGATAGAATATATGAGTAGATTAACTTGAATATTTGGATTTAACTATTTAATAAATCCTTATTGAACCACCCAAGAGGATAAATAAAAACTAGGAGGAGTTCTTTGTAGTCACATGAGCTGAATAGGCGAGGAATTGATATAATTAGGGATTTAAATTGGTGATGTTTTGATTGGTAATTTCCAATTTTTAATGAGATAACCCACTAAAAAGGGTTGGTTATAAGATTTTATAAACCAATCATTGACTAGAGAAGCCTCATAGGATAAAAATATAAAAAATTATCTATTTGGGAACAATATTGGGAGCACCACGTTCCAACATTGTGAAATAGTTCTACTACAACTATAGACCTTCATGCATAATTGTCATATGGTTTCTATTAAAAGCGCACAAACCATATGATAAGAAAAAAAATTATTTTTCCGATAAAAAAGAAAGTGTAATGGCACAAAATACATTATAATAATTAAAAATTAATTAATAATTGAAATTATATGGAATTTTATTATTGGGATGAAAAAAGTATCCCCATCATAGAATTTTATTTCTCAGTATTTTTCCAAATGTATTGATTGATCAATATAGAGCTTGGGTTTTAGCCTAATAAAAATGGTACAACTCAAATGTCTAAAAAAGATAAAAATAAGAAGATGAATAAATTTAAGGATTTAAGGATAAAAAATTGTGCTTCCTAAAGAGATAGGGTAACTTCTTTAAATATGAACACAAAACATGAATCACCATAACCCAAGAACTAAAATGGATAAAAGAAATTACTTATTTCATGCTCAAAAGCTCATAAGGAATCTATAACATTGTATATGATAAGAATACACCCAAACAACTATGTTTTGTGTTAACATATGTTTTGATGAAGTAATTTTATAACTAATAGTCTCCATAGTAATGATAGTATAAATAAGTATACATGCATACTGGGTTCTCTAAGAGATCTCTTTATGGTGGTATCAAAAAAATATTACAAATATCATCAAATATGACATTCAAAACATGAATAGATTAATTAATTTTAATGAAACCCAAGGAATAATAGAAAAGTGTCATAACCCACACCTCTAAAAGACATCACCATAATTTATATTCAACAAAAACCCATTTATACCGTTATCAAATTCCATGAAATCTATAACTACATCATCTAAAACATAAAACATTGAGTAGGGGAATAAGTAATGGAATAATATGATATAGAAAATATCATGTAGTAATAAAACCTCTCCTGGTGTATAAGATGACTGTAGTTAAGGCAGGACATAAGAGTCTCTTGACCTAAATGATTCTTATTCCATAGTTTTCCACATTTATGGAATAATCATGGATTTTTATGATAAGTAATATAAAAAGAATAGAATGGTAGTCATTAAATTGTTCCACCCAATTAATATTACTTGTCTTTCATTCCCTTATGAATACTATTTATTACTCTAATAACTTTGTGGATTTGGGAAGTATTGATCCTTCATGGAATAAATGAAAACCACATTCTATCATGAAGGATTAATTCAACATTTTATCAAAAATGGAGATGCCATGTGAGGACAATACCAATAAGAGATGTGATTGATTCCTTTTTCTAATGTATTTTGCTTTTAGGGGAGAATCCAAATCCATGTATGGATGATATGGAACCAGACTAAAACAATGATAGGTAGACTCAAAAAATAAAAGGATAATTTATTATAGTTAATAAAATTACATAACATTATGTATCCTTACTATTTTAGGGATGTAAAAATAGGTGAACAATGATTTAAAACCATCCTAGGAATTTTACATCTATATTTTTTTTGAAAATGATTTAAAAAAATTCCAACTCATACCTTCCTACATAAATTTCCAAAATAGAATCTTAATGAAATCAGGAAGCACAAGTGGATGGAGTATCTCCTCATTATATCAAAACCAAACCTTCACTCTAAGAGAGATTGATTTCCCAATAATATGAGGATAGTTTAGGTTTAAAATTTCATGAATGAAATACTTATGCCAATATGAAAGAGTAAGTCCATGACACTCTATGAACACAGTGAATAGTGATATAAAATCAGAGAGAACTTGATTAATCAGAGGTATAAATACAAATAACCACCTACATATCCCTCCTATGAATCCATTAGAAAATGTTTGGGTCATCTTACAAAATAATAAGAAACTGGGAACATGACCAAAACTACAATCAATCAATAATATCAAAGAGCTAAACAAAAACAAGTAATTAAATCTAATAATACCAAAGATAACCAATATTAAATGTGGGATATTTTATAAATGATTCTATTAAAAAGAATAATCATCATTTTAAATAAACCATTTTAACAAACATTACACTGTATATGAAACCCACATTATAAGTCATCCCATTTCCTTAAAAAACTTCCCAATTTATTCGCATTTCATAGAATCCTTGAGAATCTTTTATAATAGTTCATATAAACATAATTAAACCATTTTATGAACCTACCATTTGATCAAATAAAAAAAATTAAAAATTATGATCAATTTCAATAAAAAAATACATAACAAAATATATTATTTTCATAAATTAATTCTACTTCATAAGATAAAATAGTGGTTCAAATTATGAATTCAAAAAATAAAATGAACCGAGCTAACCTCAATGCCTATAATAAGAATTTAAATTTGTCATAAAATAGTAAGAAAAAAATAGGATAGATAAAATCAACCACAAAACAAAATAAAAAAATACAAGAGAAATGAAAACTGTGTTTTTTTTTGTGAATGGTCAGGCTAACTTTGTACAAAATATCTAAATATCATTAGAGAGTTGTCAAGACTGGTATGCATGGTCTGTGTAATTTTTTCCAGACAATTGATAGTAATATTTTGTCCTTATATTACCTCCAATAATCTATGTTAAAACCAAATATTATAAAAAAACTCCAAAAATCATTAATTTAAAACAAAACTATTCAAAAAGAAACTAGAA
This sequence comes from Viscum album, assembly GCA_963277665.1. Taxonomy (NCBI): domain Eukaryota; kingdom Viridiplantae; phylum Streptophyta; class Magnoliopsida; order Santalales; family Viscaceae; genus Viscum; species Viscum album. The sequence goes on from OY728159.1 coordinate 1,646,822,942, forward strand.
ACCATGATAAATATGAGAATCAGGATAGAATTTAAGATATACATGTCTCAGATAGCCCTGTTAAATCAAGTGTTGTTCATACTAGTGTGGATTAGACACCCTCTCATGAATAAAAACATAAATCCCAACAAATAATATCTCCATAATAATAGAAACTCTAAATAATAAGGATACACTGATAACATTTTGTTAGGAACCGGACTAGAGAACCCTCAATCTTGGAACCTATGGTAGCCTGAGAAATGAATTATAACACATTACTGATCACCATGGAATGGAAATAATTTTTAGGGAACTAAATAATAAACTGAGGGAATGATTTCAACCATTAAATAAGTAGACAACAAGAGACACTAACTTGGGAATCTAACATAAACATTCTATATATTGGAGTGCCCTTTCAAAGATATACAATGTTTCTAAATTAAATAAAAAACCAAAAATCAAATAAGAAGAAGAATACATCTCACCTAAGATATAAGTAAACATGATAAAAAAATCAACCTCAATAATAAGCACTATTTGAAAACTAAATTAGAACAAAATGTAGCGTACACAAGTCAAATTTGATGATATAGAATGTGTTGATACATTAATGACACCAAAAATAAATAAATTGAAAATAGAACCATATACTATAATATCAATGAATAGGATTAAAATATCCACTTTCCACTATTAAGAATCATGATCCATGAAATAAAAGAATATTGTGTCTAAGAAGAACCAACTAGACCTATTCCATGGAAGGAATAAGAACAAAATTCCTAGTAGGTATCTTCACCACACCCTATGAACCACCATTTAAATGAATTATTTTCATTATATTTTGAATTAAATTTTCAAAATAATATTTATTTTTCCCATTAGGATAGAAACTGAATAATTTTAATTTATAAACCCATTTTACAACATTAAAAAATCATTACTCTATTTAGAATGAATTTTCTTGATATCCTTTTTAGGAAAGGAATGTAATTTAAGGAGAATTTATAATGGTTTAATTCATTTTTTAAGGATAAAATTCAAGTTCAGACCTGATGAAAGCAGTTTCCTTAAATCATTAAATAAAACAAGATATATTGTATATAAAAAACACATAAATTAATATATAACCAAAGATATAATATATATCGAGGGAACTTATGAACCATGGGGAATACTTAAGAACTTATAATATAATAACTATATAAAAATTAAAATTTATGGATATCAACCACCTTTCATAACTCCTGTTTTTACCTAACATAGCGTAGCTGAGAGAAAATCCCTAAGTAGAGAAAACTAAAACCTTAAGACCCATATTTTTATCATGATAATACTATATCGTAGAAGATGTTCCTTAGTCACCCACCTAGATACCCTATATTTCTATAACATATATCATAGGTTATCCACTCAAATATCATATACATTATAAATATTTCAAAGAGAAAGTAAACCTCAATCTCACCTTTTAAGAACCTTTACAGAAATATACCCATATTTCATGAATAAATAAAATATGAAAAAGCACCATCAATAAAGTGTTTATTTAATTACCTAATAAAACCTCCATTTCCATAAAGGTTTTATACAATAATGGGTATCATTTCAATAGATAACAGTTTAAGTAAAAATCACATTTGTAAGGTGATATATGAGAATTAATACATCATTTAAGAAATAATGCTAAATAAAATACTTTTGAAATATAGATTATATAAATGTTAAATAATATTTATCATATAATGTATTATAAAACCATTTAATAAGTAAATTACACACTTAAACTTAAATAAATTCATTATATCAATTGGTTTCAATAATATTAAACTTAATTAAATGATATAATTTCCTTAAAATATCCAAATTGTAAATTTATCAAACACTTGGGGTTCATGTTATTCCAAAAAAATTTACACCTTATAACTCAAGGAAAATTTATCTCCCTTTTAAGGAAGTTTCAAAAAATATATAATTATTTTCCCTGAATCCGTATATATAATTTATATAATTTTTAAAATACATAAAATACATATCAAAACACTTCATAAAATCATGATTATAATATTAAATTCTTGGACATGAGGCATCCTATATTCAAACTCATAGATTTACCAAAAAGTGGTAAAAATCCACCTCAATGAGACCTATCAAGGTCTACAGAGTCAATAAGAAATTTCAAAAACCTTAAAACATAAAATAAAAAAAATTCATAAAAAATGAAATATTAGTTCTCTATGAAATTGGTATGGTAATAAAAAAAGAGGAAAGGGAGAAATGATGGAATATAAGAAGATAGTAAGAGATTACCATGAATATATTTCCTTAAAACGTCATGAAATATAAGAAGAACCACCCAAGAGGAAAGATACATATTTAAAATAGCATATAAGGATCATTAAATTATAATGGGAGGGGGATTTAATTATGAATTAAAATTGAGGTGGTTTGGAATGGTTATTTTATATTTTTAATAAGTTAGATTGGAAACATATTTTTTCCATAAGGTTTACCAAATAGAGTACCTACTGTACAAGCCTCACCTGATTGGCCTAAGAAAATTGAATTGTTTGTTTACTTGATTAGAAAAATTGTGGGATAACCAGGTGAAATATATCAAATAAAACTACCATCCCAATGCATGGTTACCATGTTGTAATTTTTTATTTTTCAAAAAAAGAAATATAAGAACAAACATTATTTTATCCAAGTAATTTTAAAAATAACATACATAAAAATTAAAAAAGTAAAAAACAAAAAATTGATGTAATAATAAGGATAGTGATAGTCATGGTGTGAAATTAGTTGATTCCATATATCCTAGAGTTACATAACCTTATAAAAAACAAGAATGTGTTAATGTAATAAAATAAAAAAATAATGTATAGTTATTAATATATAAAATAATTTACATTTATGGATACTCATTAAAAAAATTAAATCAATAATTTTCTAATGTAACACATAAAAATTAAACCCTTATCTCAACATCATTTTTTCACATACCCTTTTAGTGTCTATTTAAAATATTTATTTGATTACATATATCATAATCAAACTAGCCTAAAAAACAATACCTCTTAAACCAATTGAATTTTTATATGAATCATTTCCTCAAATAATGAAGGCATAAAATACATCTCATGATCATAATAAATTCTTAAAATTATATCATAAAGGATTTTTGTTTTCCTAGTAAAATAAAATTATTTGAAATATAACTAAATATATAGCATAAATTTTAATCATGTATTTTAACTTATATAATAAAATATACTTTATGTCCATTGAAAAAAATATTAACCATTTAAATGTTTGTCTTAAAGTGTATAAGACCATTATATTATGGAATTGCCTTAAAATAATGTTCCTAATATTAAAATATTTTCCTCTCTAACTACAATTCCATCATGAAACTCATATAAAGAAATTTTATTTCTATTTTAAAACATACAATATGCTGTAAAAAAATATATGTGATAATTTTTTATTTAGTAAAATGAATTTTCTTATTTACAAGGAAACCATATCTAATATAGAGATGATGTGATATTTTTATTTTATGGGTATTTATTTTAGGGTCAAAATGATGTTGTTTCATATATTCTTTCAAATATTTATTGTCTTGAGAAAAAATTTCATATCTAATGACATTCAATATGGTAATTTAAATAAAATTAACCTCTTATACTAACTTCAAATTAAATGGTTCTTCATAAATGGTTTTATAGTGTCAGTAAAAAATCCTAAACATTTAAAAAAATATCTATTGCTAATTGATTATGTCATTATACTTCTTTGGAATTCCCATCATAATCATTTTTTATCAGTTGAAAATGATGATTATGATTCAACCATATAAAATTACTTATATACACATTCTTTATACTATATTACAAATTATTTGAATTTTTTCCAACTTCAAAAACTAATTGTCAATTTATATTTGATACAATATCCTATAAATTATAATATTTTTGAAAATTATCAATTATTCTAATTAATGTTATTCTAAAATAATTCTTGTCCATATTGTACACCCAATTTTTCCCCACAATAGATACAATCATAAAATAAAGGGTCTATATATATATTAGTATCATTTAATGGTTTTATGGACCTGAAATTATTATAGAAATCGTCATATTTTTTATCCAAATAAATGAAAATGATTATAATCACTGGACTTCTATTAAGAATACTACCTTTTAATCTAGGAACATTTCTTCCATTGATATAAAGTGAAAGACTAGTGTTCCTAGATTTCTTTATGACGTCAGGGTTCTATGTACAATCAAATTTCATTGTGGATAATCAATTTTATCATGATGATAAATTGATATATTAAATATTTTAAAATTTTAAGCTAATATAAAACCATTTAAACACAAATAAACATTTTTATTTAAATCTTGTTTCACAAAATTTAAGAAAACTAGTTAATAATGTATATCCATATCTAAATAAAATCATATAATTTCAAAATATATGTATCCTTTCATAACTCATTAAAGTGGAGTATAATTGTTTTTTTAAATTTATATATTTTTCTTAGAAGTGTATTTAACTACTATATAATTTACATTAAAATTGAAATAAACTATATATCATTACATGTTTTTACTTGAGCATATATTAAATAATTCATGAGCATTGGAGTCCTAGACACTATATATGGGGTAAAATGGTAATTTCACCCTAAAAATGACATTAGATAAATTATAAAATGTTTCATTGATTTTATGATGTAATTTTTATATTTGGGGTGAAATTTTGTGTAATTACAGTCTACTTTATTTTTAAGGGTTATATAATATTTAATTAATAAATATATTTTTCTATACCCAGTTCATGTGAATGTTTATATCCCCTAAATATAGCCCAAAAACGGAAATCTAACACCAGAAATGTACTTAATTTTTTTTACTTTGATATGTATTATATTCTAATTCAAGTTTTAACCACATATCATATCTATTTTTGGGTCTTTAATAATTAAATCAACTCCCCTAAAGCTACACCATAAATTTTATTTTTTTTTACACTTTATTGTGAGGTATTTTCAATCCATGAGGAAACCCTTCAGGAATTAATAATTAGTTTTATTCATGTATTTTATGATTACATGTATCCTATTGGGACCTTGAAGAAGTTGTGAATTCACAAGACTGTGGTTATTAAGTCAATCAAGAAGATTTAACAATTTTTCCACCGGGGTAAGACTTTAAATTGTATTTTATACTACTTTATTCACATTAATTATGTTTTAGTATTTTTCTATGACTAATTACACTATGGTGATTACTTTAAAATTAATAAAGGAATTATTATTACAATAGTTATTTTGTGGACATTATTTTTAATCATGATCATCACAATGAATACTATGTTATTACATATTCATTGATGAGCGGGGTTGAAAATAAATAATTCAGTGGTTGGATTTTCATCAAGAATTGATTATCCTCAAACCCATTATCTCTTTCCACCCCACCTATTACAAAGTATATAAGAGTCCATGCTGATTCTATTTTGACCTATGTAGTGGTAAATGATGGGGGAATATGTAAGTGACATCGATTAAGTTTCATCAAGAAGTGGTGGCTTAGTGGGTTTGTAGTAGCAGGATTTTGGCCTAATGGAAGTACATCATTTGATGATGTGTGAAAAAAGATCCTAAAATTGTGGTATTCAGTATGGTTTTTATGTATGTAAAATAACAATGTATTTCTTATAAGGTGAATTGGTATGATTTGGAACACCAGGAATGATTTTGGTAGTTATGTCCTATAATCATAATGGTTTTGAAGAAAATAATAGAGAATATGGATACAGAGAAGTTGTTATAGTCATATGTTGTGTGTTCCTAGAGAAAATTTCATGTCTTGTTTCCTTACAGAGATTAGGGTTTCCACATGGTGTTTATCCATTGGGAGTACATCATGTCTCATGTCACTTTTATCTTGGGTTTTAAGAAGTTGATAAATATCATATGGTGTGTGGTTTTATAAAACACACTCTCTTTGACTAAAACATAAATTTCCATGATTGGAAAAGTTTACACCCAACTACCCTTAGGATTTACACATCATGTAGCCAGATTACAATTCATACCTATTGAGATAAAATAATTAAGGGGTATAAAATTACACACTTTGTTACCCCTCGAGGTATACACAACATACCTAAGAGAAGGAAAAATTGTGTATAACTAGACAACATACTTGGGTCTTGGTTGGGTACACCCCAAATAAGCCAAAATTCCAAAATTTAGTGTTTAGAAGGACAAATTATGAAATTTATATTCTCATGAAACATTCCATATGTTATATTCCCATATAAATCTTAGGATGATGACATAACATCATCTAAATGATATTCTATATATATTATGACTACATGATTTGATAGTGGAATGACATTACCAAATTTTATGTAAGTATCATACACCAAGTCTGACAAAATAACATGTCTCATATAGCGTATTCATCATTATTTTATAGATATCTTAACATATGTGTTTGAATCTGAGAAAAATATTAATCTATTTTAAGTGATTTTCTATATAAAACATGATGGTGCAATATAACTTTCTAAATGTGGATGTTTAAGAGATATTTTGGGTGTATTTAGTTATTGAGAAATGATGAGATAAAAATAACATATTGGAAAGTATTTTAGAGAAAAACAAGGTTAAACACTCTATTGGTTACATGAATAATAGGGAAAAGGTATTGTATATTAATTATGGTGTTTGATATTATTGATGATTTTTCTGGAATTCATATACTATAAAATATATATTTGAGTGTTCATAGATGAAAATGATTATAAAAATTTTATCAAGGGATTCATTATTATAATGGGGATGATTCAGAAGAAATTTGGATTGGAATAGGAAGTTATGTTACATTTTTAAACCTTAATAAATAGGATTTAGATATTAATGATTGAATATCCAAATGTTATAGTTTTGGAGGCATGTTAAAACACAAAATATGAATTTTTTTCTCTTTATACCTTGTATATGATATTTTTTTGGGGTCCATAGAGTGATTACATAACTAGGATACCACATAATTCTTGACTCTATAAACTTTTATATTTTTAGTGACTATTTTTTTGAGTAATTTGATATCAGTTTTGGTTACTCCTTCAATTTGTTATTATAAATGAAGTGAAGGTTACCCTTATAAGGTTGGGTTCAATAATCCCCATAATATTGAAAAATTGGATCATGATGTTGGTCATGGATTCAAAAACTCATTTTTCATTGTATAATCATTTTGGTGTTTTGAATTGTCATACAATATTGTATAGATATTCCCCAAAGGGTGATGCATGAGTCCACTATCAATAGATTTGGTACTCCCATGAATATTGTGTATTTCAAAAGAGATATGTAGTTACTCCACTATGACTATAATTAAAGTGTGTATTTTTAGAGATAATAACTCTGGAAAGTGATAGGTTATATCGAATATTTTTTCATATGATTAAACACATAAATAGTTATTTTTCATTATCATATAATCATCATACTCTATGATATAGTTCTATGTATTTAAGGTTTTTTTGTGGTTTCAAATTTAGTGTTTCTATGATTGGTTGATTTGTCATATATTAAATTGGGTATACAATTCAGGTATGTACATAATAAAGGAGGTTTATTATAGTATTGTGTACTATAGATTTATATTTTTTATTGATTATTATAGGTTATGGCCTATCTATGGATGTTATTCCTTCATAGAGATAATAATATTCTTCAATACAATTAGACGTGGCGTAGAGGTGGTACAGATGGTTTATAATTATCCCAAGTGAGGTTTTGGTAGGTCAGGTCATGTTAGAATAGTATCATAGGTGTTACATACTAGGGATAGAGTATAGAGTTAGGATTTTTTTGAGGTTGGTTTGGAAATCATATACAATGATGCCCAGTTATCTTGAGTATAAGTTTCATATCAGGGAACCTACTGATTAGTGTGGTGACCACCAAATCCATTCATGTAGACTCTGTTAGTCTTCTGATTGAAATTGGAATTCAATACACTGGTTAAAAGTAATATTTTAGTAGGTTTATGCATCAATTGATATGTGTTCTGAGTATAGTCAAGGGTTAGGTACTCCCTTGTCAATTCACTATTTATGGGGCATGAATTACCCACATATAAAAATGACAAGTTCACTTACTCCATTAGTTTACATGTTATTAACAAGTGGTGGATCCATTATATATTATATGGTATTGGTTACTCCCATGATCATATTTCTCATAATACGGTGAGGGTTCCCTATAATATCAATGAAGTTTCTTACTCCCATAGATATAGGGTAAGGGTACTATATTAGAAGATTTGGTACTCCTATGAAAATAATCTTGAAAATCCTCTATTATTAGATATAGTAATCCCCCAACAATAGGGGTGGTTGTCCACCATTATCAGATTTAGTGATCCTATAATGATCTGGGTGCAGGTTCTATATCAATGGATTTGGTACTCCCTAAATGATAGGGGTGTAGGTTATCCATTAATAGATTTTTTAATCCCCTAATGATAGGTTTGTGATTATTCTATCATAGAGTTTATAATCTCATAATGAAAGGGGTAAAATCCCTCTAGGAATGGGGTTATGTAATCCCCCAATTGATATGTTTTCATGTGATGAGGTGTGATTCTAAAAACATATCCCAATTCTTAGTGTGAAAAAATTCAATGCTTTTTTATTATTTTTAATTCATTTCTTAGGGAACAATTATTAGAGTTATATGTTTTGTAATGGTTTATCCTATTAGGACATAACCTTCCATAGAGAGTGGTCATAGTGGCGATCTTGATGTTGGGATATGGAGCGATGGAAAATAGGAATGATCATATGCTTCATCTTATCACAAATGATACATATTTTAGATGATTTTTTTATCCATTTTTTAGTAAGATAATGTATTATGATCATTACAATAATCCTTGAATGATTTTGAAGATCTAATTTTATCTATCATGATATTATAGGCAAGATCATGATCTTATTAGGAATTTAAAAAAAAATTCTTCAATAGTCGAGTGTTCAATTATGATTGATTTCCATTGTTGGCGGGTAATCAAGGTTTATAAGTTAATTATTAATTTTTTTCTAAAACCTTAGTCCAAACATTATTGTACCATTTTTTATAATTTTTCACTACATTGATTTTGGAATCCCAACCTTTAATGTAGAGGAACAACATGACTTATATGATTGGATGAGAAATGGGAATCTATAGGCTTGAATATATTATTATATCTACTTTAAGAGTGTTTGGGAAGTGAAACACCATTCTTTTTTTCATTATCATGATTGATAGTTTGAACTAAGGTATTCATAGGGGTCATGGTGGAGTATGGTCTTTAGATGGTGTATAACTCACCAAATAGTTTGTTAACACTATTTTATGAATTCTATAGATTTATATTATGAGGATACAATGATATGATTTATTATGATATCTTAGAAAGTAATGGAATAATGTGGTTTCCTAAATTATGGATTTGGGTTCTTATGTATTAAATGTACAACCGTTGGTTCTATAGTAAATAAGAAGGGTCATCTAAGTGGTCAAGGACATTCAATTTAGATTGTGGTGGAATTAGTCTCTGATGAGCTAATATTATTTTTCATGTGAATTTTAGAAAAATATTATAGTAATTGGTGTCTTTGGAAATATATATTTTTTTTAATTAGAGATGTACCAACTATATAATCTTCTATAGTGGAAAAAAACATGGATGGATTCAGGAGTGTTGATGTTCCACTGTTATAGTTGCTAAAATAAATAGTTGTATGAGGGTTTTTGGGTTACCCTCATTCTTTAGAGAGGTGATATTGATATGTACACCATTATAGAAGATAATTATAGGTAATTCTAAATAATAATGAAATATAATACCATAAGATCTTATAAGGGCATCATTCTGTTATCATCGGTGTTCTTACTGGAAAGGTTTGATGTGGTAATGATATATTATTGATGTGGGTTTTCAGGTCCATCATTTAAAAGGAAGATATCTCAACACTCCTATAAGACATATAATTTTTAGAATATTTTGATGGTTTATATTGATGGTATAGACTACCATTCTCTATAATAATGATCTATGAATTGATTTTTTTTTGAGTGGAGGAACCATGATGATATTAATGTGATGCAAACATTCATATTCAATAAAATATTTCTTAATAATGTGCTTGAAATAGTTATATAATGTTTCATAATAGGATCCCTATAAATGAATAAAACATGAGTGAAGTTATATTTTCCTTTTTCCTGATGTGAAACTATGGTACTCTTAGTTTTTGGCCTTGATTTACTTTTTGAGGATGAAAATTTTAATGGTTGGGAGAATATAGGGACCCTATTTCTTCCATAAGAATAACATTACTCATTCTTGATATTTAGAGTATTGGCCCCTCAAGAAAGTGTAGAATAATAATTTCACCCCATAAAATGACCTTGAAAAATCCTTCTAATTTTTTTTTGTTGATTTCATAACCTGATACCCACCCTTTGGATTGAGTTTTTTAAGTTTTTGAGGTAGTTGATATTTTGGGTTTATTTAATATATATTTAATAAATATATTTATTATTATCCATTTTATGTTAATATTGATATCTCATTAAGGTATACCTATATTAAAAAATTATATTTCATTTACAATATGAATTATAGGTTTTTTCAAGGTGAGGTAAAATCTTCATATTCAGGTCTCAAATCAATGTTAGGTTCATTTCAGAACATTAATAATTTATAAATCTGAACTAAAAATACATTATAAATATAAAATTTTACACATAGATGTTCAAAACCTAGAGAAATATGATCATTGTGTTCGTCACAGATCTGGTAATTCGATGAATTGTGAGGGGACCTTAAATAGGATGTTAATTCAGGATCCTATAACATTGGTTAGAGGATCATGATGTTAAAATTATTTCATCACCTAGGTTGAGATTTACTTTTGATTTCATGTATCATTATTGAGGTGAATTATCTTCAAGTGTCATTCATTGATTAATAATGTTGTGAATATTATCATAAATATATTTTTGAAATTATTCTGGCAATATTTATTTGGTAATCATTATTTTTCTTTGTTATCATAAATATGATTTCTTTACTATTTTGTATTTGTTGTTGAATGAGATTTTGGATAAGATTTGTATCCATATATTTAAAATAAACACCAATTTCTTATTTATCCTCTTTACAACTATCATATCTACCTCATACTATTAATGAAAGAGATAACCTTAATGTACCTTCATCCTTTATAGTGACCAGTGCTGCACAAAGATAGATGTGGAATTACCTAACCAGCATTGGGGGGGGGGGGGGGGTGGAGTCTCAATAGGTTTATAGTAGCAATATGGTTACCTCATGGTGGGGGAGGATCTAAATGATGTGTGATAGAAGATACCCAAATGATTCTCTTAATAATTGGTTTGATCCAAGATGAGAGATGATGGATGTTCGATAAGGTGTAGTACCGAGGCATGAAATGTCGATAATGGCGTTGAAAGCTAGATTAAGAATCACGATGGTGGTGGAGAAAATAGTTGAAAATATGTAACTATTGATGGGTATGTGATGATATGTCTCGTGGTTCTAGAGTACAATCAATGTCAAATTTCCTTATAGTTTCTAGGGTTTCCCTAAATCATTAAATATAACATTGTGTATCCCTTTTCAAAGTTTGTGTCTCTCAAATAATGTCTCTAGGATTTCTAGAAGTCTCTAAATATCCCATGGTGTGTAGTTTTAGAATGATTGAAATGATTGAAAAAATACTTATATGCATTGGAGTGTGTTAGAGCATACTTAAATTCGCATGGGATTAACATGGAATGTAGTTAGAGTGCATTTATTTTTTCTAGTGATACATGACTCAGGGTGAAAAGAAGTACATTCTCATAACCCCTTATAGTTTATGTCTAGATGGGGACACACTGTGTATGAACAGAAAACATAAATTGGGTCTTGATAGGGTACACATTGACAAACCTATAAGTCCCACAAACCTTTTTTTGAATAAATACACACTGTATATGTTTTACATGAAAGACAAAAACCATAAGGTACACACCCAAGTGACTCTTCGGGTGAGCACCCCTTAAAATCAAAACAACATGATGAGTATAATCTGAATGCATGACTACAAATTATAATTACATTCCCAACATCAACTCAATACTCAAACACCTTTTTTTAAGAATAATATATTTTTTAATATGTGTTCCAGTGTTTTTAAAAATATCCTCACATAGATATCAGTATCAATAAAATGAGTAATCTCTTCAGTGAAATTTTCTTAATAGAATGTGATTGTAAAATTTACCTCACATAAAGAGGATATGTACAATATATTTTCAATAGTTTTTGTATTTGAGATTTTATGAGATGAAAATGAGGTTTGGATAATATATTCAAATATTACATGGGTTTTGGTACTCCATTGGTGATGTCTAGATGATAAGGCAAAGGTACCCCGCATAAATTATATATTTCGGTATTTTGTGAGAGTTCATTGGTATACATGGGCACAAATGATTGTAATCAAAGGATTCAAATATATATATTTGGGGAATGGATAAGAGGATATTGAACATACCTTGATTATTATGGAGTTAATGAGTCATAGAGATCCTTTATGAGTTTAATTGACAATAAAGGAAATATGATTTTTTCTTAATGAATTTAAATAATAATGTTAGTGATTTTTATTATTTTTATTTAATACATGACCAACATAGTATTCGTATTTATAAAGAGAAGAAGTATAAATCTCAAAAACGTCATTTTATATTATAGTAATGTCTTAAGATCCTTAATATTAGAGGCACACAATGGATTATTTCTTTATTAAATTTATTCATGAGTTTTGAAGGTGTTTTCATATTTTATTTATTGGAAAAATTCCAATGGATGATTCATAGGATATTTGGAGTTGAATCAAAAGTAATGGAATGAAAATACTCTTAATGTAACCTATTTATATGGTGGTGGTCCATGATAATGGCCATAGAGCATAACTATAATGTTTATTTTCAAGAAACCTAGGTGCAACTGGTGTTTTAGATGATGTGGTCTCTTTGATGACTGTAGTAAGTCTAAAAATGGTCATTTTATATGACCCTTATGTCATAGATGAATATGAAAATTCATATTATGATGATGTTACAAGTTTTTTAGATCATTCTTACATGACATGATAGAATATTTGAGGTTTAAACATAGAGAACCAAGATCATTAAGGGAGTTTTGTATCCAAATTTATAAAATAAAAATCAGGTTTTCCACACTTTTAAGTGAAATAATCATAGTGGTTAGGTATTTTAGGCAGACTATGAGGATATCTCTATCATGGAAAAAGAATTAAAATAGTAAAATGGTTATTATATTTAATAGGGGTGTTTCCAATGATGGACGATAGAAAGTTAAAGACAAACTGGGTGTTTTATATTCATTTTTTTATTAATATTGTATGTCTCTATGATATCATGATTGCATTATTCAATTGTTATTGAAATTAATGTTTTATATAAAACTAAGACACCTTAATTAAAATATTCAAATATAGAGGAGATTTAGACATTTAAACCATACTTAATTGACAATAATACCAAAAATATCATTTTGGATGAGACTATTTTGTTTTAGTGATCTGTCTATAAATAAATGATGTGTTTTTAAAATACAAGGTTCATAAAACATGGAAATAACTACTCACCCATTCCATAGATTATTCTTGGGATATTTTTGTTAGTACATAGTAAAAGAATAATATTGAAAACATGATCCAAATTCTAGAGGATATTGAGGTACGGAGGAAATTATTTATAGACTTATTAAAACATGCTTCCCTTTTTAATTCATAGTGTTTTATACCATCTCCCTACTCCATTCCTTATCATTGTTGACAATAAGATAAGAACGTTCACAAAAGGATGACAACAATTGTTCACCAAGGAACAAACACATTATAAAAAGATTTAGTGAACCTTATAAAAACCCATATCCTGTGTGTGTCCTTTCTCATTATATCTCCCATCATTTGAGAACATCACAATAATTTCCAAAAGGGAAATAATATTGATATTTGGTGTTTTTTTAAATAACTAATTCACCTACCCTATTAATGGTGCTTAGCTCTCAACAAGGAATTAATCATGGTATCAGAGTATATTGAAATGGCTATAGTTATTTTACCTTATATCATATATTGATCGTTATTATTAAAATCATTTTTTCTCTGTGAGATATATAAAAAATAGGAACAACATCAAAAAAATATGAGTTCTCTTATTCTATAGGATATGATTCTATATATGGAAGGATAATATGGTTTAATATCTTATATCTATTATCTTGAATGTTTTGGATATGAAAAATATTTGTGTATACAATACCAATGGATATAAAACCATCACTTTATTAAACAATATAAATATTTAATACAATGGGAGATCACTCAATACATTACACTCATTTCTCTAGGATAAGGATTTAACAAGAGTTATATAAATGAAGTAAATGGATGGAATTTGGATAAAACTCAATGAAATATAAGATATAGATAATAAAGATAAGGATTATTGATTAAAAAAATTTTGGGCAAGATTTTATGATGTTTTTATGGGAGAAGAAAATTTTGTAAGAACCATAATATTTAGTTTGAATTTACCCTCTATATAACATCCATATGTTTGATAACTTTTCATACATGCCTCAAAAAAATGAACAATGTCTTATTCCATTAAGTTATAGTATTTTAATAAAATATAAAATTATCTATTAAAATATAGATAAATCAAATATAATTAATAAATTTACCATATGAATTAAATCACAAGTAAATAAAAATTCTAAAAGATTAAATAATCTTTCGTTATGGCTTTCCATTTAGATCATATCACTGATAAATAATATTTAAATAATGAAAATCCATAGAAATATGATAATGATAATGATAAAATAACTGAAGGAAAAGGTATGAATGATCTTTTTGAATCATTTTAGTTTATATTTATAAGAATCAAATATTACTATTATAAGGCCGTGGGAATATTTATAGGAATTGGTAATATATGGTCATTGATCATATATGATAGTTGAGTATATATATGATCATTAAATATTAGAGTGATTAATGAGATAAATTGTATTGATGGTCTAAATATTTATGGATTCTTACTTAAAGTAATTATAATATCTGAACATTATTATATAGTCGTTGATATAGTAAGTATAAATATAATTAATCAAATGTAAAATATTTTACTAATGGAAGAAGTTATTGAATAAAGTAAATTCACTCGATATGAGGCTCATTTTTTATTATTGGGAATGAGTTTCATTATGCGGGGTTTACCTTGACCAATCCCAAGATGAACTTTAATATATACAACATGAGCATAATCATCAACATGGGAAGTTCAAGCTTGTATAAATCACTATGAGATCAATGCTATCTGAATCACGACCCATGACCACCTCCTTTTCTTATATACCAATATATACTATTCATAGTTCTTAAGGGGGGGGGGGTTATATAGAATATTTGTTGATATCAATATGTAGTAATTTATGTAATAATATATATATTAAAAATATGTTTTTATTTATAAAATTATATTCAATTTTAATGATTATTCATTTCAATTAAATTTACTAATTTTAAAGAATTAATTTAATAAAATATATATAAAAAGAATTATTTTAATGCAACTTTTTGATAAAATTCAATGAAAAATTAATAATTATGAAATTTTAACTAAACTATTTAATGGTTAAAATGGATAATTTTGAAATATTTTTTTATGTGTTGGGGATTTTATAATAATAAATAGAACTAATCGGTATTAAAGAAATTTTTAATTAATATTATTTTTATATATTGTAGAAAATGATGTAACTTTTATTTAATAATGAGTACAAGGAAATAAATAATAATAAATTAATATAATATTTTAAAAAAAATTATTTCTCTAAAACATATATTCTAAGATTCACATTTTTATATTAATATAATGATATTATGAATATAAAATTGAATTTAATAAAATGGATTTAATATTTAGAATTATCATGTAAAAATTAGTCAATATATTCCATTTTATTTTATGAAAAAATGATAAGTTATTACTATAAAAAGAGAGTAAACACATAAAGAGGTAACATGAGTAAAAGGATAAACTAAGGTGTAAAGTGATAAAATATCCCAAAAAATATCTATAAATTATTTCTATGAGGTATATATTGACCCATATCCATTAATTTCCCATTTTGGATTCAATTTCTTTGTAAAATTATGTTTGTTAGACATTAACTAATGGTTACATACGAATATGCCACTCAAAATCACCTACAAAATGATCTCTCCTCTAAAAAATTAAATCTACAACCTCACTTTGGTTCCCTCAATAATAACAACTCGATTTTTCTTTAAAAAAGTTATCTCTTACATTTGGAATCACTTTTTCTTGAGAAGGATCCCCAAATACATCAAATTTAATGAAGGATTCCGAAGGATTTCAACTTCAAACGTAGTAAGTAACTACATCATTTATCTATTTTTATTTTTTCTAAATTTTTAAAATGTTTTTTAATATTTTTTAAAACATTATTATGATTTAATTAATAAAATTTTTATTTCCTGAAACTAACTTTATATTTATATAATAACATATTCTCACTTTTTCATTCATTATAACCAATTCTTATTTAGGTCAGTTTTATCTCATGCATGAATGATACTATGACTTTTAACTTTTGAATGACTAATAAAAATGAATTAATTATAATATGTGTTACTAAAGATGAGTTCATGTCATTTTATAAATTATTTAATGATAATATATAACTATATTCATTAAAAAGTCAATTATTTTTATTGATCCATTATTCTAAAAATTGGATCATTATAACTATTATTTACAAAAAATTACCATGGATTCTATATAATAATAATATAACTTTGGAATTCTATAAAAACACATATATCATCATTATGAACATTTTGGATATGATGAACACATGATTAGGGATCAAATATAGAATCTAATATAGTGATGCAAGCGTGGAACAAATGGGACAATTGAAACCCATAAAACAATTTTAACTATTAATGATCAATAGGTAGGCAATAATTAATTTAAATTGAATGGTATTAATTAAAATAAATATAAATAATTACTTTATATAGATGAATAAAAACATACATTGTATATACTAGAATTTATTTTTTACCTCCATCAGTGATGAAATCGATGGAAAGGATTGTTCTTAACTCAATATCCTTCGATTAAGATATGTTATTTATTCTTAAACAATGCTCTTGAATGTTTGATATATTCTTCCCTTAATCTGAGTCATAATTAATTTTCTCTATATTTATTTTTATATTACACATTCTTATTATAATACACTTTTTTATTCATTCTATTTTATAAAAATACAACATTACAGAGGATGATTTTAACATTATATATAGAATATTTCTATTGCATGAAAATATTCTTTCATACCACATATGTTTTCATTTATTATTATGAATGTTAAATATATAATCTATTATATACCTCTATTTTTTTATTGAATTATATTCAAAATATGTTTTTCTATTTCATCAATATAGGTTATTTTAAAATGATTAATAATGTTTAAAAATTACTTATTTCTGATCCCACACCAATTTATATCCTTCAAAAAAAATTTATTATACATAATCTTTATTTCATTTAAAGGTTCCATTATTAGTACATTAATTTTTAAAATAATTTTTTAAAATTATTCCTCTATATTTTAAGAATTATTTTTTAATGTGACTTATCTCATTGTTTTTATGATAGAATTACAACAACATTAAAAACATTATTTTCATGATTTCCCTTAAAATTTACCTTTTATATTGACGATAAATAAAATTTGAATTATTCATATCAATTATATTTTATCATTAAAATAATCTTATGAGATTACCCATTCTTGTAACTAAATCTTTGGTATTATCTAATCTAGTTATTTCTTACCCCTTATGCAATACATTACGAGAATCTCAAAAAACAATATTTATTTTCAAGGGATTTTCAAGATTTAATGTATAATTGTCTTAATTTAGCCCATATATATGTGGGTTTTATCATTATGTGAAAATTGAGATTTGAATTTTATATCACTCAAATACATTTATTAAAATTTCATATATGATGTGATTTTAATGGCACCTGGGTGGTGAACCCATTCGACTATTTTATTGAACACCTTTGGTTATCCTAATCAACTATTTTATGTGATATTGGTGGTTTTACTAGACCAATATTATATAAAATTCATGGTGGATAACATAATCATAATTTATTATATTATATTTTCATTTTAATTTCATGTTTTTTATTTATAACTCCTTGGATCTAGATTATACTTAAGTTTTCACATGGATTATGACATTGAACATGTTGTTATTTCAAAATGATCATTTATGGTTGTACATTCCGATTTTTCATAAATGTTGTTAGTAATTTAACTGGGGATTGGAGTGAGATTACGTGGAGAGGGGGTGAATCGGAGTGGTAAGGTATTACTACATTTAAATAGTTTGTCTACTAATGTTTCAGATATACTGAAGGATATTTATCTCTCAACCATATCAGTAACTTGTTATGATATTTTACTAGATTTTATTTAGATTATATGATATGTTTTAGTGTGATGGAATAAAGTAAACATTAGTATAATGGATCAACCTTACTATGATACAACCAAGGTGTATTCATAAAAATTATTACATTAACCAAAATATTTATTGATATCACTTCTTATCACATGTATCACTCCCCTTTTAAGGGTTTTGGATATGTCACTTAATCCCCTAGCTCACTACATTAGAATGTTTAGGGTTGACTCACTGTCACCCATTAATCATTGATGGATCACTGCCACATATTCCTCCTCCTTTTCTCACTACTCTAGGAAGGATTCAAACATAGTTTATAAACACGTATGACCCTTCAAGGCATGATACAACATATCTTTAAATAATTATAGATTCTCTTATGTATTATCACATGGGTTTATTATTCAAAAAGTGTGAATAATACCTTTTGTACAAACTCTCCATTTATGTTTAATATCAAACAACATCTCCTTAGTTGGAAGAGTCCTCAGTTGAGGAAAATAATCACATGCTTCCAACCCCTCACCTATAACAAGACCTACACTATGAGAATTAAATCTTCAACGTAATATTAGGTCACTCCATCCCATTTTATCTATTTTATAGATAATAAAATATTTGAAAAAGGCGTCCCTCAATATATTTTCTTTAATAAAATGTCTATCATCCTTATAATATGATGATCCATAGGTAAATAAATGGCCAGTTTAGCTTCTAAATAGTTCATTGATACCAGCCATTAACATCCTCATAAACCACCTCCACGATCCCTCAAATAGAGATATCAAATATAATTTCATCATGTAAAGATGTAGTAAATCATTATAATGTGAATTAATTTATATTAAATTTACATAATTAAATACATAAAATTGAATTCTATGTTTCCTTGGATAATTTTTTAAAATCGAGACATGTGATACATAAAACAATAAACATAAAACTCATGCATTACCTATGTAATTCATTATAAAAATGGTGTGTCATGAATATAAACACCTTTCACCATGAAATGATGAATACTAATAGATTATTTCCTACTAAAACTCCAAAAACCATGGGTTTGGTCCTCTATAGTTAGAATATTTGGAACTATACTCCACATTTTAACTATGAATTCCTTTAAACATCACCATGTCATTTTTTTCATACCTATTTCTTATAGGGAGACGTAAAAGACACTATATATTTCGATATGGACATGGTAAATACTGAATTAAAATTATTACACTATAGTTCTTAAACATTGAAAATATTCTTAACCATATCTAAAATAGTAGTTTCCTTTTTCATTTTTTACAGAAACTCTCTCATTTCCACATGATCATCACTTTAGTATAGTATAAGATTCAAAGCCATTTTTCATTCAGCACACCTGATGCAATGGGTGTGGCCACACCAGTTCTCTTCTCCATCACCACCATGGCATGTGACTAGGGAATAGTCATTTCTATATTGGTATTTTTTTTGGAAACATGCCCTATGTTACAAGCATGGTCTTCATGGTTGGCCATGTTTCACTCTTGTGCAATTCCACTCATGCTACTTTACATTCGGTTTGCATCCATACATCTGCCACTTGACTAAACAAATATTTGTCAGAAATTACAACATGAATATCAATTAAGATTATTTTCATTAATAAACCTTATACAATACTATTATAATATTCAAATCTCTCAAGAATCACTTCTTCTTATCAACAATCCTCTTATTAAAAAATCTACCTCAATCCTTTTATATTTATAACAATATACATATATGGATTTTTTACAAGATTTATATTCACATATTTCTTCCCCAAATTGAAAATTATATTAAATGGGTTCATATTCTTCCACAATATGTGGGGATTGTTTTTAAAATCTAAAACTCCCCTTTGAACGATATCCTTCTCCTTCCATTGATAGAAATTTATCCCTAATGATTCATTGTAAGAAACTTATTGAAATCTATATTTCCTCTTAGTCTAAAACTTTCAAGAGGGATCCAATTTCATCTTAAACTCCATCATTGATGATATGGAGGACTTAATCATCTATTTTCATCACCCCTATTTCAAAGCTTCTACATCCATTGGCATCAATAACTCATTGATTATCGAAATCCACTAAAACCAAATGGAAACAATTTCTAGGTGAAATGATAAACTATAGAAAAAATCCATATACCAAAATAAATCCCTAATAAATTAACACAAGAGATTCATTAAGTGAATTTATCACATGTAATATCAAATGTAAATAAAATCCCTACATTTATTGAGCCTAAGATCAATACCTGAAAAACGAATTTTTATAGACAACATCTAGTTTTTGGTGTAACTCAAAAATAATTATGAAAACATTAAATCACCATCGGATCATTTACTTATTAAAGAAACTTTTAATTATTATCACTTCACATCAAATGTTTAATAGATAACATTAAATAATTCAGATTTGAGGATCATACAACATGAAGAATAAACTGACATCACCTATTAAAAATTTGATACCATTTATTAAAAATCATATGATACTAAAAAAAATCAAATTTATTGTCAAAAATAAATATGTGAATTTAATTTTAGTGGTTGTTTCTATTAAAATATTTAATCTTCTTTAAATGGTATGAAATAACTCAGATTTGTGGATGAAACAGATCTTATTTTTAGCTATAATCACATGTATTTTTCTATCATAATCAACCCAAGGAATGCATCTAGCCCATAATTATAAACTTATTAAAAACTATTTAGAAATAATAATGTATATGAGGATAAGGGTACCTCATTTTTCCTCATATTGAGTAACAATGTAGGCTAAGATGAACCAACCCATAACATTCTATATTTATTATTCTCCTTTATAGATTTTGATAAAGGCATTAAATTATCTCTTCAACATATTAATAATCATTTTTAGATATAAAATTTAAAATCATTATAAGTTATCTACCTTATGTGATATCTGTTACACCCTAAATTTACAGATTTATATGTTATCTACCTTAAAATATGATTTTATAAAATTTTATATGTGATCATAAAAAACAAATTGATATTAAAAAAATTGAATAAAAAAGGAAAATTGTGATTTGGAGTTTTTTTAGGAGTTTCAAATTGGGGATCCTATTTGAGGGATTTAGAATCTCGGGTGCACAGTGGGGGGAGTCAGGAGATACCATGCTGACCGGAGGAGGTAGATGAGTGAGATGGAGACATCATGAAAGGGGGTTTGTCTTTGAAGGTTTTCAGCCGAGCACTATGGGTGATACCCAGCAGTGCAGAGTTGTGTTGAGCAGAAGTCATGCACAAATTAAGCTTAGACCATGCAGTGTCGATGTAGGGTTCCGATTTTGGTTCGGGTTTCGTTTTGTCCATATCAGAGGTAGGTGTTGTTTTTTATTTTTATAGGCATCCAAATCTTATTATTTAGTCATAATTCTTGTTTTTCATTCTGATTTCATTGTCTAACTTTTTATAATTTAAATTGTTAAATGTTTTGCCCGACCAAATGAGGATTCAAATTAATTACGTTTCTTGTCTCTTTACCAATTCCTTTGTATCAATTTTTATTCATGTCCTTGTATACTATTTTTAATTAAAATATGAATAGTAGGTTGGTTATTTGTGATTTTTTTGTGGAACATTTAAGATTTCTCTATTAAAGGTTATTTTAAATTGATGTTTTGTAAATGGTGTTTCACTAGTTTTCTTTCTGAGAAGTCATCCCCAGTTTTCTCAACAAGTTGTGTGAATTACTGTGATTATAGTAGAATTATGCCTATAAAAACCATCTTTCATTTTTAATAGAATGGGGAATTTAGTCAATATTTTTTGGAGAGGATGAGTGTGGGTGTTACGTAGTAGAAGGCCCATAGTAGTAGCCTGCTGTTCAAGTAGGGTGTTTCCTTTCCTTCTAAATTTTATATCAAGGGTTGTGGTAATTGTATTCTATATTTATTTTTTATTTACTCCAATGAATTATGTAAGGGATCATACTATCTATTTGATTTATGTTTATCATTTTCTAATTTATCTTTTAAATGAAATTGTTTTTGGTTTGATTTCAAGTGCTGATTTAGTTGTTAAAGTAATTTAAATGTTTCGTTTTTTTCAAAATTAGTAAGGGAAATTATTTGTTTTCTAAAAACTTATTTTTTACCTCTTTTTCTGCTACAATTAAAGTAATGGTAATTTTTCCTTTGAAAATATTATTTCAAATTTTGGTTTATATATATATGCATTTAAAGAATTCTAGCTTCATATTTATTTCATCTATATGTCTATTAATACAATTTCAAGATTATTTCTTCAAGAATTATAGATTCATGTTTAGGTGATGGATAAAATTATTTTTTTATATTCATTTCCTTTAATGACATATGATATATATATATATATCTCAAATACTTGTGATCAAATTTTGCTTCCATTTTTTCTTTCTTGTATTCAATTATGGTATATCACTATTATGAATCAGGATGATTATTTTGGAAAATTATAACACAATTTTGTTTTAATTATGTAGGGGTCAATTTTTTTAATTAATTACTTTTAAGGGATTATGTTCATTTTTATCAAAGTATTTCAGAACTATTATTTTTATTTACTTTAGCTTGATTTATTTACATTATGATCATTTCTATTTTTTTCAAGGTGAATTTATTTATTAAAATATTATATATGGGTATTGTAAATACCATGTGTTATAAAAATAGGAATCTATAGATTAAATATTTAATTTATGATTTATATATACATGAAATGATCAATATATATATACTTTAGTATTAATTTTTCAGACTCGTCTGCATTATTATTTGTATTGATGTAATTTATTGTACACTAAATTCTAAATGTCATGATTTTACATGAAAGAATATCTCCATGTTGCAAGATATTTCAAGAATATGGGAATAGGTAAAAAGAAATTAGTTTATAACAAATCTTAAATTAATTATTCATTATTAACCAAATATTATTATAAATTAAGAATATCATAAATTCATCATGTCATATACATGTCATACAAAAAACATGATTATGGACATACATCGATGATTCCTCATGAAGCTTCATGCATTACTTTATGCATACATATATATATATATAAGCATAAGAATTTAGTAAACTTTTCATTTAATATAACTTTATTCAAATGAATATTAATGGGATCATGAATGTAATTTTAAGTAAATGAATGATAAATAATTTTCCATGTAAATATTCAAAGGAAACTATAAGGGATTTTGTTGTGCCAAGTCTAAAAAGTAAATTTACATGAAGTATTATACTTATAAAAATAATTTAATGTGCATTTAATACTTTTTATGTTTAAAATAAGAACTCTAGTGGAGTTTTCAAGTGGCCTCATGTGTTTGTTTTTAATATCATGCTTAATGTTTTCAAATAAATCACTAGACTATTTTAAAATAATTTTAAAAGTAAATTTATTTTCAAAGAACATTAATATTTTGTAAATATATTTTACAATGGTATTTATAATTTTATTTTTAAAATGTATTATAAAGGGAATATTTTTAAAGGTGTTTATCAAAAGTTTTAAAACACCTTATTAGGAAATTTAATTCTCACCTCTTGTTTTAAAATTATTTTTCATAGGTTCAGTAGTGTTTCTCAAAGGCATTTTCTTCACTTGCAGAGTTAGTATGAGGTGTCTCAGTTTGTTTTATTTTGTACAGTTTTCTTCAGTTGTTTATAATTGTATCTAATTCCCCAAAACTTAGACTGGTAAAAGATCTTATGTTGTAATAAATGTTTTGTATCTCTTCATGTTTCTTTTATTGAAAAAGAGTACACAACATTTATAAGAGTTTAGTCTAATAGATTGGGCTTGGGTCTTTGCAATTGGTATCAGAGGAATGGTATAGTTATCTTTGGAGATTAGATGTTGTTATCTAAGTGGTAGAGTATAGGAGTCTTGTTTTATAAATTCTGAAGACTAAAATTCAGAATTATTTCTATTCCAAAAAAACAAATTATGAGGATGAAATTATTTTGAGGGGGGAATAATGTAATATCCTAAAAATTATAAACTTAATTTTATTACAAAAATATTTAATTAAATGGATTTATTTACAACTAAAACCAACTAACAATATTTTTTTGACGATTTAAAAAAAAATGTGTTTTAACTAATTAATAATACTCCTAATTAATTAAAATTATTACATACAGTTTCCATGAAATAATATTTTAAAATATATCGTTTTACTAAATAAAAAAAATTAATAGTAATATTAAATTAATATAACATTATTATTTTTAGTTATGAATTATGATATGAGTATTAATAAATTATTTTTATGATTTTCAAAAACATGATATATATAAGAAATTATAATTATTAATTATGATTAATATTATAAAATTTTTATTATAAAACTAAAATTGTATATATTTTGATAAAATTTTGAAATTATATTTGAAATTATATATATTTTATAATATAATTTTATATAATTTTATATTTGATAATAAAAAAATAAAATGATATAACAAATTTGAATAAAAAAGGAAAATTGTGTTTAGGAGTGATATTAGGGGTTTCAGATCAGGGATCTTGTTTTAGGTATTTGGGATCTCGGGTGTGCAATGGTGGGAGTGAGGTGATACTTACCGATTGGGGGAGGGATACAAGTGCAATGAAATTGTCACGCAAGGGGGTTGGTCTTCAAGGGTTTTCGGCTGAGTGTTATGGGTGAGACCCTACTATGTGGATTCGTGCTGATCTAAAGACATGTAAGAATGGAGGTTGGTCCAAGAAACGTCGATGTATGGTTCCAGTTTTGGTTTGGGTTTCAGTTTGTCCAGATCCATGGTAAGTGTCATTTTACCTTGTTATAGGAATCTTAATATTATGTTTTTTCATAAGCCATGTTTTTTTAATTCTGATTATTTTGGATGACTGTTTATATTTTTGAACCATTCAATGTTTTTTCTAACTAAGTGAGGATTCTGAAAAATTGTGTTTCCTTCCTATTTTCAGACTCCTTTGAATCATTTTTTTCTATCATTGTATACTATTTCAACTTTAGATTATGAATAGTAGGCTGATTATTTGTTGTCTATTTGTTTGTAGACCATTTGAGATTTCTTTATTAATGGTTATTTTAAATTTATGTTTATCAATTGTGTTACACTAGTTTTCTATTTGAATGACTATCCCCAGCTTGCTCAGCAAACTGTGTGTGTTACTTTTCTTATAATAGAATTATGCCTATAAAAACCTTGTTCCATTTTTTTACATGAATGAGAAATTTAGTATGTCTATCTAAGAGATGAATTGTGTGTGTGATGCATAATAGAAGGCTTGCAGCTATTGGTTGCTATTCAGGTAGGGGGTTTCCTTTCCTTCCAAATTTTATAGCAATGGTTGTGCTAATCTTATTCTCTAGTTATTGTTTCTTTACTATACTAAATTATTTAAGGGACCATAATATCTATTTGATTTATATTTATCATTTTCATATTTATTTTTTTAATGGAAATTGTTTTTGTTTGATTTCAAGCACCGATTTGGCTATCAAAGAAATTTAAATATTTCATGTTTTTAAGAATTAGTAAGGGAAATTATTTGTTTTCCAAAAACTTATTTTGATCCTATTTTTCTACTGTAATTAAAGTAAGGGGAATTTTTCTTTTGAAAATGTTATTGTAAATTCTAGTTTATATTTATATATATACATGTAAGGAATTTTAGATTCATCATTATTTCATATATATATAGATATATTAATATAATTTCTAGATCTTTTCTTAAAGAATTCTAGTTTCATGTTTATATGAGGGATACAATTATTTTTCTATATTGATTTCTTTTAATGAAACATGGTACATATATATATATATATATCTCAAATACTTATGATCAAATTAGGCTTCCCATTTTTTTCCACTACAATTCAAGTATGGAAGATCACTATTATGATGCAGAATGATTATTTTAGAAAATTATAACCCAATATGGTTTTAATTATGTAAGGGGTCACTTTGTTTAATTAATTACTTCTAAGAGAGTATATGCATTTTTATCAAAGTATTTCAGATATATTATTTTTATTTACTTAAGCATGATTTATTTACTTTATGATCAAGTTTATTTTTTTTCAAGGTGAATTTATTAATTAAACTATTATATATGTGTATTGAAAATACCATGTTTTATACAAGTATGGATCTCTAGATTAAATATTTAATTTATGATTTATATATACATGAAATTTTTGATATAAATATATAATTTAGTATTAATTTTTCACACTCGTAATCATTATTATTGTTATGGATTTAATTTATTTGGGTATTTACTATATATATATATATATTATATGTACACTAAATGCTAAATTTAAATGTTGTACATGATATAATATCCCCATGTTGTAAAATATTTCAAGCATATGGGAATAAGTAATAATTTATGAGTTTATAAATATTCTTCAATTAATTATTTATGATTAACCAAAATTTATTTGAAATTAAGAATATCATAAATTCATCATTTTATATACATGTCATACACAAATCATGATTATCACTATACATCGATGATTCCACATGACACTTCATGAATTATTGTATATATACATACATACATATATATATATGCATCAGAATTTAATAAATTTTATGTTTATCATAACTTCACTCAAAAAGATATTAATGGGATCATGAATGTAATTTTAAGTAAATGGATGAAAAATAATGTTGCATATATATATATATGAAAAGTCAAGTATAAGGGAATTTGTTGTGCCATGTCTAAAATGTAATTTTCCATGAAGGATTATATTAATAAAAATATGTGCATTTTCATTTTATACTTTTTTATGTTTAAAATAAAAACTCTAGTGGAAAATGTGTATATAAGTAAGGAAAGATAAAATTCTTTTATAAAATATTAACTCTTTAACTTTATAAATATGGTATGGAATTGGGGAGTG
The DNA here is from genome assembly GCA_963277665.1 of Viscum album. NCBI lineage: Eukaryota > Viridiplantae > Streptophyta > Magnoliopsida > Santalales > Viscaceae > Viscum > Viscum album. The sequence continues at coordinate 1,646,850,593 of OY728159.1, forward strand.
AACCCATCCTTTGTCAAGTGGGTAGGGCCAAGATAGTATTAAATGTTTTCAAGTGGCATAATGTGTTTTTTTATTAAGATCTTTCATAATGTTTTCAAAATAATCACTAGATTAGTTTAAAAGAGTTTTCGAAGTATAGTTATTTTCAAAGCATTTTTTTTTATTTTGTATTGATATTTTACAAAGGTGTTTCTAATTATATTTTGTGAATGAATTATAAAAGGAATATTTTTAAAGGTATTTATCAAAAGTTTTAAAACACCCTAATGAGAAATTTAATTCTCACCTCTTGTTTTAAAATATTTTTTTATAGGTTTAGTAGTGTTTCTCGAAGGCATTTGTTTCACTTTCAGAGTTAGCACACGATGTCTTAGTTTGTTTTATTTTGTATAGTTTTCTTTAGTTGTTAGTAATTATATCTTATTATCCAAAACCTACACCAGTAAAATATCCTCTTTTTTAATAACTTGTGTGTATTTGTTAAAGTTTATTTTATTGAAAACAAGTACATAACATTTATAAGGGATGAGTCTAGCAGCTCAGGCTCAGGTACGTACACTATTGATATTTGTTTTAATTATATTATAATTCATTATTATATACATTTTATTTTGTTTTAACTTCTCCAAAAGAATCACATAACCTTTTAATCTACAAGAGATAGTCTGGAATTCATCATCCTTTACCCATAAGAGTGTTGGAATCATAAATGATATTAGAATCATATTTTAGCCTAACTAGAGAAAAAACTTATTGGATGATTACATCTTGTTATTATTCATTTTTTAATTTCAACATAAGTACAATTTCACATTCCCATTCATCTTTTCAAAATAAATCTTCCAATTGAATCCACATTTCTTCAGAGAAATTTTAATGATTTTTTATTTTGTACACATGTTACTTTAGATCCTCCTTTAACACATATTTGTCTAAATAATCAATTGAAATGTTTATATGATATTTCTTAAAGATTTATTTGCATTAGCACTATATATAAAATCCATCTTTAACCACTACTTATAGATCTATGACAAAATACTCTATTAAACTGATGATCTCCCTTATCCATGTTTTTAACTTATTTCTATAAAATACATGAGCCTTCATCATGAATTCTAATTTTATTCAACAACATCTAATAAAGTAAGATGAATAAAAAATCCATGAAATATGATCTTAAATGATTGATATGAATTTTTATTTCCATAATAGGAGCATAAAGTGAGATTAACCTGAGAGGGATGGGGGAGAATCAGGGTGAGAAAGTCTTACCACATTTAAATACTTATTATTATAATGTCTAGAATTCTGTAAATGATCATGAGATCTCAATCTTAAGTGTCACTTATTATGATCTTTTTCTAGATGATATTTAGACTATCTAATTTGTTTTGGTCTTAAAGAATATAGTAAACAGTGACATGAGAAATTACATAATTCTCCCTCATAGGGCTATATCCAAGGACCATGCATCAGCATTGAATCATGAACCAACATCATTATTAATCTAACTTCTCATCACATGGTTTAGTCATGTTACAAGGATCTGGTCTTGGGCACAACTTACCCAGGCTCACTACTTTACAAGGTTTAGTTTCAACTCACTATCACTCAAGGATCACTTTTGGCTAGTTTTCTCTTCCTCCTCCTTTCCACACTTATCTAGAAAGGATCCACACCCAATTTATTGATATGTAGGTCCCTCTATAGAATCATATAATTCATATTTATATAAGGATAAATTCTTTGATTTAATCTCACTTTGGATGATTATTTAAAAAAAATTGAATAACAAACCATCCAGTACTTCTCCTTTAATGTTGGACAATAAAATACTTCTTCTTCTCTAGTTTCTTAAATAGATTCCAACCTCCTCAAGCTTCCATACCCACTCATATAAAATTAACTTCTCTATGAGAATCATATCATCAATATAAGATCTGTTTTTTCTCTATATTATTTTCTCTATTTTGTATTTATGAAAATATAGGTAAGGAGGCTCCCTACATATCAATTATTTTTTTAATTCTCCATTGACCATATAATAAAAAAGAATAATGGTGTAAGAAATAAATATTTTTCATCACATTTATTGGTGATTGAAAACACCCCTTAACTTCTTTATTAACATCCTCAATGATCTATCAAATGCTTTCAACTCACATAACTGCTTTGAGGAAACCTGTTTTAACAACATGAATCACGAATTAATTAAAAATTAATTAACCAAAATGAATTTTTAAAATTACCTTATAAATTTTATTTGATCATTATAAAAAATTCATACATTTATTATAAAAAACATTAAACATATAAAAAATGAATATCTTGAAGGGTTTCTCCCAGAATTTAAATTCCATGCTTCAACATGACTTACACCATGGAATTTTGAAAAGCACATGGGTTTTTCATCTAAAATTCCAAACACCATGAGTGTGGTATTTAGTAGTTGGTTATTTTGGTTCAATACTCCACTAATTGACCACAAATTACTTTGAAGACCTCATTCCCATGTTTCATCCTCATTTCTCATAAAGATACATTACACGAACCATGGATTTCATCGAGGGTGTGTTGAAGATCATTTTCAAATTAGTGAACTTCAGGTAATCATTGTATAATAGATGCTTGAACACATTATTTTGAATGGCCATTTTTTTGTATCCATTTTTCATTAGTACTCTAACATTTACCCACGATCATAATAATAATGTGGTGCAAGTTTCTTAGCCATTTTTAAATCAACATGCCCTATAAAATGGGAATAGAATCAACTACCCTGTTATCCATCTTCACTATGACCTATGAATCAGGTGTGGTATTTTCTACATTTTGAATTTACATGGAAGAAATCCTTATATTACCAGCATGGTCTTCTAGTATGTCCAGGTTGCATTCTTGTTCTTTATAACTCGTGGTGAGTAACTAAAATTTTTCCTCGGGACATCATCCACTGGACCAAACACCTATTTTTATTCAATTCCAAAATTAATATCAATTATGATTATTGTTAAAAATAAAATACGTGGATTAAAATATTAGAATCGACTAATCACCAAATCATCACTTCCTCTTTTATACGATCCTCAATCCATTATATCCAACACATCCTGTCAAAAAGTACAACTCAATCCTTTTGAATCAATATCAATTATAAAATCGTGAATCATGATCAATTTTGATGATTCCATGATCTTATTCAATTGATATATTATTTCTTCTATGTTATTTATTTAATAGTTTTTTGATTTAATAATAAATCATATCAGATTAATTAATATAATATTTTCTTTAATGACAGTTTGATCCCACCCTTTTCACTTGGTTACCTTTTACCCATGTTATGAAGAATATTATTATTCAATATACTATAATAATGAGAATAATTTATGAATAATATTTTATAGGAAATGTAAACTACATTATTAAATTACTTAGTTCTATTTGTAATCATTTGTGTCACAAAAAATTACAACAAATAGGGCTTCTAATAGCGCTAAAAACCACCTTTAATAGAGCTAAAAAAGCACTTTTATCCTCATTGAAGATAAAGGGGGTTCCCCTTTATTAGTGCTAAACATAGCATTGATAAAGGGGGACCTTTATAAGTGCTTAAAAAGCACTAATAAAGGGGGGCCTTTATCAGAACTTTCTTAGTGCTGATAAAGGCCCCCCTTTATGAGTGCTTTCTTTAGCGATGATAAAGGCCAAATTGCCTATACAAACCCAAAACATGTACAACGCCTGAACACATGAGAAAAAAATACACACACAACACAAACAACACCTACACACAAAGTACAGAAGAAAAAAAATGATATATACATTTAATTGAAATCATGAATACAAAAAAAAACACTACTATATACATTTTAAACAATGTTTAATTTGTTTACAATTACAATTATCCAAAAAATTGTTAAAAACATTGATGTTTCATCCTTTTTGCATCCATGATCTACTCTAAAAAATTGTCTTCCATGGTATTAGTTTCCAAACAAAGCATTCAAACTCCGTAAAAAGATTTAACCTATATAAGAAAACAAATATTATGTTAGTAATATAATAATTAAATAAATTAAACATTAATATTAAAGAATACATTAATAAAATGTCAATTGTTACCTGTTACAACCTTTACATGTCCATATTTCCTTGGATTGAATTAATATTTTAGAAGAGGTTTAACATGATTCATTGAGTTATAAGTATTGTTTTGTTAAGATTACATGGATGAGAAAAGAAGAGGAATAAATATCAATAAAAACATGGAATCCAAAAGGTTTCATTTATTGATAATAAAAAATGGAGTAATATCCATAGGTTATACAATATGACATATACATGATGGTGTATTCCATTTCATAGGAGTATTCAATTTTAGAATAAATTCTAACAGTTTCCTAGGGATACCACCATCCTAGATAGGTTATAAACCTAATAGTTACATATATTTGGATCCTCTAAGAGTGTACTCTCCCATGCGAGGTCAAAGGGAATGAGTACTAGCAAGTCCACATCAGACATTGGGTCCAACCCTTCTTGGACCCTGAAGACTTATGCCTCTCCAAGGACCCCATACAATATATAAGGTCTCGTAGAAGGTATGGATGGAATGTATTTATCAATTTTAGATAGGTATTGATGAGAACCTACATAATTAGATAGGCAATGATCACACCGGTTCACTTTTCTTTTGATCTCTTAGTTATTTAGTGTGATTATCCAAACCCCCACTCCCCTCCCCGAGACAACCCCCTTGATAGCTCCCTCCATACCCCTAGATATCCCCCTCCCACCACTCCACCTACAGCCCCCCTCCCTCCTTATGGAAAACCCCCACCCCCCTGCAGCCCCTCCTTACCCCTGAACAACCCCCCCTCCCACCACTCCAATTGTAGCCCCTCCCTCCTCTTGGAAATCCACCCTCCCTCCCCTTTCATCCCCCTCCCTTTCTCTGGAAAGCCCCTTCCCACCTCCTAGACAGCCCCCTCTCCTGGACACCCCCTCCCCTCCTGGACAGCCCTCATTACTGGACAACCCCCCTCCCCTCCTTGAGACATCCCCCATAGACAACCTCCTCTCTACCCCTGGACAACCCCCTGCCACCTACAACCCCTCCCCACTGGACAACCCCCTCCCTCCCCTTGCAGCCCCTCCCTTCCTTGGAAATCCTCTTTACCCCTCCTAGACAGCCCCTCTTCTCCTAGATAGCCCCCTCCCCTCTTGGACACCCCCTCCTTCCTGGACAACCCCCCTCCCCTCCCTTGTACAACCCCCCTAGAAAGCTCCAACTCTACCCCCGGACAACCCCCTCCCCCCTTGCAGTCCACCTCCCTCCCATCACTCCACATGAAACCCCCTCCCTCCTCCTGGAAAACCCCCTCCATACCCTTACAATCCCCTCCATTTACCTGGACATCCCCCTCCCCTCTGGGACAACCCCCCTTCTGGACACCCCATCCACTTCTGAACACCCCCTCCTTCCTGGAAAACCACCTCCCACCCCTCTCGAAGACAGCCCCCCTGGGCAAAACAAAATCATATTGTTCTGAAAATATATATTTAACATGAACCAGAAAAAATCAAATGATATCTGGGGATAATGAAAGAAAATGAACTACAGATCTATCAATGACAATAGTAACAATAATAATAATAGATTTTAGTGGGTATGACCAAATGAACATATTTTCATAAAAAACTATTCTATTACAAAAAGTGGAAGAAACCTTTGATATTTTTAGAATTAAGCCATTGTATCCAAAATGGAATATCTTATTTTTCACCAGTAGTGGTGGGATCAAGAGCAGTGAAGGTGGGAACATGAGTTGACAGAGCAAGTTGAATACTAATAACACACCACTAACATGTTGTGAAACATGGAGAAAGATCCACAACAAGAGGGTGAGGGACTTACATTGGTGATGAGAATGAATGAGACACAGGAAAAGGAATATGATCGGTTGATGCTGGCTACAGAGTATACTGACATGTTCTGATGGATGTGGAAATAGAGAGATGAATGGGAGAGATGCGATTGGGGTTCTAGTCGCATCTTTGGAGGAAAATGTGACTGAAACTAAGCAAGAGGAGCCGTCTACACTTTGTTTGCCATGGGACCACATGTGAAAATCAGAAAGTATGGTGAAACTAGAAAAGCATGTGTCTGGACTCGAAGAAACTGCAGTAGACAATGCTCGATCAACAGTGATCATGGAGGATATAGCACAGAGGTGAGAACAACATGGAGAATGTGATCACAGTCGCATGCAATGGGAACCAAGTTTCCCAAGGAACTGAAAAATCTTTTTTGATGGAAGGGAACTGAGGATATAGGACACATGAGTGGAAACATGTGAGAACCTAGCCATAAAATATGTTTGTACTACCATTCAGACCGCAGATGATTATGAATCAGTGCCGTTTAATCCAGTGGTTCCGTCTGACGTTCTTGTTCGGAGGAAAAAACCCCATTGATGGAACCACACCATCACTCTTGAGAAAATGTACTGTAACAACTTCTTATTTTAAGAACCAGGGTGAAACTTTTGGAAAAAACCTTTCACAGAATTCATGGAATCTACAACTTACATTTGAGTGAATTTCAGTCTTATCTTTTGGGCTTTTAGTCATGTCTTTGATAGACTAAATGAAGATATTAAATTCTCTTTAAATGCGACATGGTGATCTTTTTAAAGGCTCAAAACAGTCTTTTATCATGTTTTATGATCTACCTTGATTCTCCATTTAACATCAATGCCCCCATACCTAGCCCTGGACAACACCCCCCTCCCACCACTCCACCTGCATCCCCCTCCCTCCTCATGGACAACCCCCTCCCTTCCCTTGCAGGCCCCTCCCTTTCCATAGACAGCCCCCTTCCCACCCCCTGTACAACCCCTTCCCCTCCTGGACAGCCCCCCTTCCCTCCTGGACACTCCCATACACTCTTGGACACCCCACCCACCCTCCCACCTGGACACCCCTCCCTCCTGGACACCCATCTCTCCAGGACACCCATCTCTCCTGGACACCCCCTCCCTCCTGGACACCCCTCCCTCCTAGTTCTTTAGTTTATAACCATTAATAACCTTATTTATCCAACTATATTTTCATCATATATTTGGTAATGGAATAAATATTATTCATACACCATCATTAAATAATATGAATTATAAAATCATATATATTTTGAAGAGATACAATTCAATAGAATAAAGGGGAAACACCAAACAAAAATTATATTGGCAGAATATGAATGAAATTTAACATAAATATAATGTGAGAAAGGTAAATGATGCATATGTTGTGTCTTTATGACATTAAATAAGATATATTGGGCATCAAATTGAACTGGAATATAATTCTTGGGCCTTTACATGGGCTTGGAATTGGTTTGGTTGGTTGAAACTTTTTATGCCTCACTACAGACCCAATTCAGGCTACTCTAGAAGTGATCTACCCATTGTATATTATTAGTATTGAATGGAATTGAATGAATATTTTTCTGTACACCCCTCCCTCCCCTTCTGGACACCCCACTCATTGACACCCCCTGGACACCCCCCTCTATTTTGGACACCCCCACTTCTAGACACCCCCAGGACAACCCCCCTACCTTTTGGACACCCCCACCCACCCTCACACCTGGACACCCCCTCTCTCCAGGACACACCCCCTCCTAGAAACCCCCCACTCCTGGACACACCTACCTCCTGGACACCCCCACCCACAAATAAGGGAAACTAAAATTATAAAAATGAAAATCTAGATATTGTTTCCCATCAAGCTTTTAAGATGCTCATGAGTGGACTGAATTACTATGCATTGGTCAACTTCCACACTATAAACCTGTGTAGTCCAATGAGTTATGCTTTACTAGAAAGACAAATCATTTCTAAAACCATTCTTCATAACCTAAGTATATAAAACATAATAAAAAGTGATCATATATGCTCAATAAGTGTAAAAAAGGGAGAAATCAATGATCATATATGGATAAAATAATAGTAGGAATTCACCTTCATCCTATTTGTATAAAATCTTCCATCGGGTATGATTCCCATTCGTTTCTAAACACATATATATCATCTTGTGAATATGAGTTTTTACGGTAGTCATGGTAGTACTAAAAAAATATAAATACACAAAGGATTAATAAATATTTTAAACGAACTCGTAATTATTTTTGAAAATACCTCATTAGGGATGCTAGTTTGTTGATGAAATACAATCTCTTTCATAAATTTACAAACATAATAACCACAGTACTTTCTATTTGTTTGTTTTGGACACTGCAGAAACATCGTCAAAAATAAGTAATTTGTTTTGAAACTTGTTTGGATCATGCAATGTTATTATATATACCGGGATACTTTTCTAGTTGTAGATCTTGTAGGCATTCTTATCCTTAGGCCCTGGATTCATTCCATACAGTAGATGATATTGATGCACCGCCCTATCATAACATAATCCTCATTAAAAGATAATATAAATTATATAACCATATGTTTAGTTTTAAAATGTTAGATATAGTGTATTACAAATTAACAAATGCCATCATGCGTGGTCAGTTTGTTGGATATCCATGCATTGAATCTAGAAAATAAATCTTTGGTGTATCCAAATTGACTACAAGAAGCATCCAATGCTGCCTAAAAGCACAAAAAAGAATAAGTAAAGAAAGAAATGAAAATATAGTTGATATGATTAAATTTTAGAGTTTTACCCCTACATCATTGGTATTAAAAATATTCTGTCATCCATAATTTTTTTTCAAATGATTTGAACAGGGATGACATTTTTGTAGCCTCTTTATCAAAATATATTTCATCTTTTGAAGAGGTGGTGTGAGGACTAACGAGTCCAAATTTTTGTTCATGGGGAAATCCCATCAATTTTTTTCATATATATGCCTGGGAGGAATATAAAATGTATTTAGTCATAATTATCAGAGTATATAAAATTTTTTAAAATCAAATCACGAAAACATACCTCATGTATACATTTATAACTTAGGTGCCTATCCATTCATACTTGATGATTTCATTTACATTTTCAGCACTAATGAAATCTGATGCTTCCTCTCCATACATATTTTTTTCAAAATCAAATGTGTGAGCATTGCTGTTTATCAACTTTGTATCCACATGAACCTGAAATGATATTAAATGTGAATATAGAATGGGCGGGGTGAAGGTGCTCTCAGTAGACCATTTCAATCGGTTAGTTGATCCTTGAGATAACTTTGAGCTGATATTTCAATTCAACCCCTTATCTTTGTCATTTTGTAATAACATTCCTTGGTTCAGACCTTTTTTCATTAAAATTTAAAGGTCCAGCTTTAAAAAAAAATTATAAATGGATACCTCCTTGTCGACATGTTTTTTTACAAGAATTGCCGGCCATGCGATGAATGTTCCAACATCTTGTTCCACCGTATGAATGTCTTCATCATCATTTGGAACAGTTATCTTGGCACCCAGTTCATTAGTTACATTAATTGACACTCTGAAATGATCTGTTGGAAGTTTTATGTTGTGTAGCATGTCATTCTGCATATTGAACACCATAGCCCTCTCTACAAGGCAATAGGTGGGAGTTTATAGATATAAATCACAGTCATTTTCACCTTAAATAATATTATCATAGGAAAGGTATCAGTTTCTATGTGATTCAAATTTCACAGAAACAATTATTAAAACATTGATTACCTTAGCTAAGTCATGTTTTTTGGGGAATGGCTAGCCTCAAAGCTGGTGGGGGGTGGGGCGGGATCGTCACACACGAGTTGTTGTTGAGTTGTTTCTTCTCTTTGCCTCTCCCTCATCAAACTTTCTATCATATCTCTCTGGTATTGTAATTAGTTTTGAAAAATAGCTAATTTTCTTGCAGATTTTCCATTTTTTTCATTTTGATCCTTTGATTGTTTTTGTTTTTGAAAATATGTTCGGGGTGTCACACCAAAACCCACACCTCTAACGTGGCCATACTGTTCTGGTAGCTTCAAGGCTGATGAAAGTATCTCTGCATCTGGTGCGGGTGTTGTTGATTCTTGTGACTATGTCAAATAGAAAATATAGAAAAATAAGTAGTCATTATAATGTATTAACGATTTAAAGAAATTCAAATTTATATAATGTCATACTTACACATGTTTCCAACACTTTTTGTGTGTTTTCATCTATCAGTATACCCTCTTTATTTACATGAGCCTCCTTCCATAGCACCTGGCGTGGTATGGATATGGTTTTTGATTTCAATTAATCAATCTGCATATAAACATAGAAACATGGTTATGGTGTTGTTTTATGTCACATACAAGTATTACGGTAGATTTAAAAGACATACCAATTTTTTCTCAAGTGAAGAATACCCCATACTTGCTTTACAGTAAGGGTACGCTAGTTCTGTTCTGTTTTTTTTATTTTCAGCACTTATTTGATGTTTTATAAATAAAAAATTGTCAATAAAAGTGATGAATACAAGAAATGTCAAACAAATTATTACCCCACACAATGTACCTGAAAAGTCTACTCCCCACGATGGTTGCTAAACGCATCCCACACTCCTTGGGATATCAAGTGTGCATAAAGAGGAGGTGGGTGTGGCTTGATTTTCCCTTTATCATCTTTAAGATGATATTTTGTTAAAATTGTGTGGAAAGCTCTATGAATCCTTCCTGAAACTCTTAATACACATTCCTTGTGCGAAACATCTACTATAAATGCACTGTACAATAGATGATGAAGTGTAAGTCAATGTTTTCATATTTTATTTTATTTCAATAAATTTAAAAAATGATATCATAATGTTACCATAATCTCTTCCCACATTAGTGTCTTAAGACCAGTGACAAAATGGTTCCATGACTGTACATCAATCGACACATGTTGCTGAGTGACAATTCCAATGTAGCTACTAAAGATGGCTCTATTTGGGTTAACATGTTGGCCTCACTTATTCCATCTCACCTCAAATTTGATGCCTTTTGATTCTGCCTTAAGGATTTTGGCTAACATTGTCAAACTACAACACTCTTGTTTTTTTGTTCTTTCAGGGTTTCATTTCCTACCATTTCCTCAGAAGTATCATCATTATGTTCCTCCAAAGTGCTAGCATCGGCACTAGGACCTGTAGAAACAGGTTGAGAAACCCGTTTTACCTCAGCACTGGGACCAGTAGCAACAAGTTGAGAAACCTATTGTACCTCAGCACTGGGACCAGAGAAAAAGGTTGAGAAATCTATTGTTGTTGTGCACTGGGACCACCAGCAGCTGGTTGAGAGACCTTTTGTGCCTCAGGATTGGACGCATCAGCAAGTGCAGAAGTCATTATCTGCAGAATTGGTTTAACATTTAATTTAGATTACATAAAAGTAGTAGAGAATATATAATAACATAACGTAACACAACGTATATTACAATAAACAAATAATTGGATTATTGTACAATTTTTTTAAAGGCTAAAGATATTTGACCCCTCTATAGACTATATAAATCCCTTCATTGCGGTCTCCTCTGACATAAAAAATGTCTTCTGCATTAGGATCACTGTGAATTGATTGTGAAGTCCCTATAAAAGGTTCATCCTCTATTGAACTTTAATATGACCCTTCAGTTGTTTTGGTCGATAACAGAACAATTGACCAATTTTAGTTTGTAGGGTCTCAAACATAAAATACTCGTACTGCATGTGATGCCATTATAAATAGTTCTTCTTTCTCCCCTTTCTTACTAAAATTAACGTCCATGAATCTTAATTCAACTATTTTAATAGAACTCTTTGTATCAACCCACTTTCATTGAAAAATTGGCACTTCGAATTTTGTATAATCCAACTCCCATATTCATTTGATCAGCCACAAGTGAAACCCAACTACTTTGCATGGTAATGTCTTCATCATGTTTATTAGTATTAAATGTATAACTATTAACTGCATAATCATTGTAATATAATACATACACACATACTACTCCACCTATCCATCAAAGTCATTCTGAAATTTAGACTGGATTTCCATCTAACTGCTTAAAAATATAGTCCCAAAACCATCCTATAAAATGTCAATTATGTGTATCTGATATCCATTTTTTAGCCCTATAAAGATTTAAATGCATAAGAATTTCTTTATGGGTTTGAACATATGGGTCAACGTCGAAACTGTTATGAAAAATGTAAAGGTGATCCTACTCCCGATCTATAATATTGTTTGTGACAACCTCTCTTCCAGAAATTCCTTTACCCTAAATCCACTCAGTGTGACGAGATTTTGGTAGGCAAACATTTTCCACACCAGATAGGTATTCGATACAGAATTCGATGGCTTACTCAACAATATATTTCTCTTCAATACAACCCTCTGTCTGACTTTGATTTTTACACACTCTTTCAAAATCATCATATACCATTCAATGGGGTACATTAATATATAATATACAGGGCCACATAGTCCAATCTCTCTCATCAAATAAACCATAAAATAAATCATCATATCAAAAAACTTTGGTGGGAATAACATTTACAATTCACATAATATGACCGCAATTTCTCTGTCCATAGTCGGCAATTTCACCAGGTCTATAACTTTTCTATATATAGCTTTGAAGAAAAAACCAATCTTCGTTAATGTATGGTGTACATTTTTGGGAAAAATGTAATGTAAATATATAGGAATTAGATCTTTCATCAAAACATGGTAGTCATGTGATTTCAGACCCTTTAATTTTAAATCGCTCATTGAAACGATGTTCTTGATATTTGATGAATGCCCCTCTGGGAACTTTATGTCATTCAAGAAGTTGCAAAACTGATATCTCTTTTGCTTGGAAAGAGTGTAAGAAGCATGAAGAAGAAATGTTCATTTTTCACCTTTCACTAGTTCCAACTCTTCTCGTATTCCCATCTCAACCATGTACAATCTAGCCTAAATTAGATCCTTTGTTTTGCTGGGTGCATTTAGAAACGTGTTGATGACACTATCACATACATTTTTTTCAACATGCATAACATCAAGAAAATGTATGACATATAGACCATTCCAGTATGGTAATTCAAAAAAAAAACTGATCTCTTTTTCCAACTAGTTTTCGTAAGGTTTTTTTGAAAATGGTTTACCAAAAGTAGTGTCCAAAATTTTTAATCTCTCAAAAAATTGATTACCTGTCAGTAGATATGGTGTTGTACGTTCTTATGAACTTCCGTCGAATGATTTCGTCCAAGATCGGTACTTATTCCGTCAGGGTATAAATCTATGATGTCCTAAAAACATGGTTTTCGATGAATTTTTCAACCTAAATGAATGTGTACCTTATTTTAAAATGGTACACCCTTGAGTTCCTTTACTACTATATCCTGAAAAATTTCCATAAACAAGAAAGTCATTTATCATCCTGTACAATATGTATTTCAAAGTGAAATCTTCATTTTTGTAAGCATCATACAACGTAACACCTGAATCCCAAAATATTTTCAAATCCCTGATCAATGGAGCCAAATAAACATCAATATCATTACCCAGTTTTTTTGGTCCTAATATAAGAATAGATAACATGATTTTTTTTCATGTATAACCATAGTGATAAGTTATAATTTACTAACATAATCATCCATGTATTGTGACTGATTCTTTGAAAATCAAATGGATTCATCTAATCTGTAGATAATGCCAGACGAAGGTTTCTCAGCTCGTTTCCAAATTCAGGATACTCGTGATCAATTCTCTTCCACTGAGGAGCGTCTTCCGGGTGACGTAGTTTCCCATCTTTAATTCTTGTATCTGCATGCCATGTCAATTGTCCTACACTCTCCTCACTTCCATATAAGTTCATAAACCTTGTAATAATTGGAAAGTACCATAAAACTTTCATAGGGCTGGATTCATCTTTCTTGTATCGAGAATCACCACACTTTGGGCACTGTTTAAGTGAGTTGTGGTCTTTGAGAAACAATATACAGTCATTCAGGTAGGAAAGTATTCTTGTAGAGATAACACCCATCGATCATAGTATTCATTTGGCATCGTATGTTCTGCTTAGGAGTTCATTATTTTCTGGGAGCATGTCATTCAAGAGAGAAAGTAGTTCCATAAAACTAGCATCACTCCACCTTTTGACTGCTTTCAAATTATACAGCTTCAGTATGGCTGACAATGTTGTATATTTAGTGCAACTAGCATACAATGGCGTTTTTTCACAACACTTTAACTTCTTAAAAAATTTTGGGCAATCACGAAGTTCATCTTCAACTGTCCCTTTCATTTACTCAATATGATCTCCATTATCATTCACATATGTAATCACATCCTCCATATGATTTTCTTCACTATTTACGCTTATAATCATATCATATGATCCGTAAAACGCCATGTTATCTGAGCCACTACCTACATTCTTTTTTTACCCATGTTTATTCCAACATGTATAACTTTGATCTATTTTGTGACAGATCATGTGTTCTTCTAACTCCTATGGACTAATTTTTCTTTAATAACAACAATGTAAACACAGAAAAAGGATTTGAGAAGGGTCACATGCATGATCTTCTACAAACTTGAAAAAATCTTTCACACAATCTTCATACTCTTTTGTAAACCAATTGGTATTCATCCATTCTTTATTCATATTCATCATCTTTATGGGTTCGATCTTGAAATTTCCTAATATTATGTTTTAATTAATCAAGTAGCATTGTTTGGGTTTTATAAAAAAAAATTATGGTGCAAATGCCTCTACCATGAACCATCATTGGATACAATTTAACTGTTACTCTAACCTAAATAACTCTATGTCCACAAATTTCATCTTCAAACTATAAAATATAAAAATAAACACATCACATGTGTTTATAAAGTCCGTATAGGTGTGATTGTAAACATAACCAGTAGGACGCCCTCAAAAAAACAATGTAAGGATATAATGGGCTACTCATACATGAAATAGAGGAACCTACCCCAAAACATGTGAAATTAATTGAACTATATCTATATACGAGGGACTATGCCCGGTCTTTTGTATATCTCCATGGAGTACCTAAAACCTATACATGGAGGAATATTCACCAAAATATAGGGGAGTACCATACTCCATATTTTCTCCAAACATCTCACTTGTCACTTGTCAACTCTCAAGCAGAGTGAAGATAATTAAAATATCCAAACCACGTCGTGTGTAATTTCAAATGATTGAGGGAATCATAATATTGTTATATACATGAGAAGATATTTATAATGGGCTACTCATACATGAAATACTATCATATAAGTGAAAAATAAATAATAATAATGAAAATAACATAGCACACAATTTGTTCAATGTATACACAATGTGTAGGGTTCTCAGTCAAGGTTGGTTGTATACTACCATTTCTAAACTCATGTGAAATCCATATACATGGTGTGTCCAGTAGGGTGAAAATCTTGTATGGATAAGATTTACCTGATTTAATCTGACATATATCAAATTAATTCCAATGTAGTCTTACAAAGATTTCATGATGCCTTTAAAAATACATGACATATAGAACAACTTGAGCTAAAGGCGTGTTCTTTAGATATATATTGAGTCACATCACTAGCTATGCATCACATTTTTGTGGAATACACGGTGCGTAGTCCTTACATGACCACTAGGGATGTATAGTCTATAGACATCAAGTTTATATGGTATCTATACATGGTGTGAGTGAAGTAAAACACATATCATGTGGTTCTACCATTATTTCATGGCATGTACATGGTTTCATGCTAAAGTATATGTCCTGGAGATACAATGTGTGTGACTTAGGCTCACATGACATGTAACATTTAGAATGAAACATATTCCATGTTTGAGTCAGAAGATGAGTCATGTGGTGTAAATTTTAGAGATAAATGTTGTGTGGCATTAAAATCAATATGAAATCCATGTATGTTGAAGCATGTTCTATTTAACAAGAATACATACAATGTATTTTAAAAATATATAGAATCTAAAAAACATAATCTTCACACCATAAAGTGTCTCATATAGTCCTCTAGAAGTGGTTTTCTAGGATTTAGTGGAATTGTACTAGTAATAATGTGGTGGTGCCATTGAAATGGGTAATGTTTGGATTGATATTCAATGGTGTAAGAACTACAACATGGAAAACAAATGGCATATCAATCATTCCAATAACCACAACACCATACAAAAACACAATCGTTCTCACAATCGCAACACCATACAAACCAAACAATCACAATTTCAGATTTTAAAAAGCATCCTTTATTCATTTTTGTTTGTTAATTCAGGGGTTATCACAGAATTTTTATCATCATGGGGCATTCATTCATAAGTCAAGTATACATAAATTACCAATTTTTATATTCGAATGTTCAATAGGAACTGACCAACAAGCAATTTATTTAGTGTACAAATAAGGACCACCAACGACCACGATTTTCAGTTGGGAATTTATCCCATACATTTCACATTATAACCATCAATATAAAACAATAATAACATGTTAAAAAGAGGAAACCAATGAGTAACAGGAGAAAACTCACTGCGAAGGTTTCATTCAACACACGTTAGAGGTGCGTTCACGGTGGAGGAGAGACACAAAACATAGTATATTTCCAACTGAAAAGAAAACATAATATAGGGGAAACCCATGAGAATAAAATAATCTAAAACTGAGTACACCATTTACCACATCCCACAAACCCCAAGAACCCACTAATACCAAAATCAACCCACACCATGGTTAAACACACCTTAAGATAATAAGAAATTATATAACCCACCTTCTATAGAACGCATTCAATAGACTTTTAAAATATAAAAGATTAACATACAATGGAAACAAGGTTGAAACAAGTAAACTTTAGATATTCCATTCCCATTGCTAAAACTAGGACTCGGGCCAAGGTTTCATACACTGGAGGCAGCGACATGTTGGATAACCAAAATTAACTTTGACCGAGAAGTAAAATACCCAAGATGGATCACCAAAATTGGCCCCATTAAGAAAATTAAGATGTAGAATAGGGTCCTCATTAACATTAGATACCTTAATTGACATTTTCAAAGGATGATTTCCCATTACTAATCAAAGAAATATTGATTGATTCAACTAATAGTTTCCAAGACCTTTTTATCATGGACATGTACTTGGGGTACAATAAAATCAAGATGGACCTTAGAGATGAAGAAGCTACGACAGAGGCAAATGCAGAGGAGGTAGCTGCGGAGGAGGCAGTAGTGCCGGAGGTAGTGGTGGCGGAGGCAGCGACGATGGAGGCAGCAGTGGTAGAGGAGGATGATGGTCACTGTAGAGGAGGAAAACCCAATGGAGGTGAAGGAGGAGGAGGAGGAGGAGGACGATGAGAGGTCGTGGTGGAAGAGGGGCGTAGTTCAAATTACGCGAAACCTTGACCGCTTGTGAGAGATGAGGGGCCTGTTAGGATTATTAAATAAAAAACCCCGGAACCTTTATCAGCCCTCCTTAAAAGCGATGATAAACATATGTTTTATCAGTGATAAAATAAAATCCCTGATAAAACATACCTTTATCAGTGATTTTAACGAGTGCTGATAAAGGTTCCGGTGGTTTTTATTTAATAATTTATTTATATTCTTATATATTTATTTAAAATGACATTTAAGATAAATATTTATTTATTTATTAATAATTACAACAATAAAGAGTATATATTTATAAATATTGGTATATAATTGTTAATATATACAAAAAAATTATTTTTGATTATAAATATTATAATTTTATATAAATTATGAATAAAAACATTTATTAGTGCTAAAAAAGCACTGATAAAGGGTACACCTTTTTTAGCACTAATAAAGTTTAGATTTATCAGTGCTTTTAACTAGCGCTGATAAAGGCACACCCCTTTATCAGCACTTTCTATTTAGCACTGATAAAGGGAAGCTCTTCCCTTGCCCTGTTTTGTGGTAGTGAAACCTTTAGGTTTTAGAAGTTTTATTAATTTTGAGATGTGATGGATAATGTTTTTTAAATGATATTTATTTTAAGTATTTCATTCTTTCCATATAAGTTTATATAGATTAATTCTTATTTTAAGGGAATAATATTTAAATCCCAATATCATGATATATAGAAATTTTAGAGGAGTCCGTGGTGGGTCAAAAGTTGATGTGGATTCTTCAAGAATTTTTTTATTAAAATATTTTTACCCAAGAAGATAGACTCTTTGATGGATAAACCATTGATAAGATTAAATTTCCCTCTTACCCATGATATGTGGATATGTTTAACCATAATGATAAAAAGAAAATATGAGATTCTTATGAATTTTAAATCCTTAAAATGTTACAAATTAATTGAGCCTATGAAGTCTCATGATGATGCAGTTGCTATAGATGATTATTTAGTGGGTTTTGATGGGTTCATATCATTATCTTGAAAAAAAATGTAATGAGGAATTGCAAATATCTATCTAAACCTACTTTTAATTATTTCAATTGTATAATTATTGTAAATTTATTGTATAATGTTGGACTAATCAAAATAATAGTGATGAGGAGGATGGTCACTTTAGAAGATCATCAAGGAGAAATAACAAGTCATGCGCTCATTGTAGAGGAATGTTATTCAAAGTAAATGGAAAGGATATCACATTAATATAATTTAACCTTATCACCAAAAGTGAATATACAAATTTTAACATGGAAAGATAAAGGGGGAGGATGATCCAAAGTATGAATGACTCCAAGTTCTCATAGAAAAATCTACGCTATCCAAAATCCCTCTATTGAAGAAGAGGTGACTATTGAAAAGGAGTCACCAATATAATTTAAATTGAGGATGGAAATTTTAATAATATTTAATTTAATAAAAACATTGATAGATAAGTTATGGATTTGAAGAATATGAATTTTTCATTAGTAAAATATATTAATTCTTCAATGTCCACATACATTTACAAGATTATAGTAGAGTTTTAGGAACACACTCATGGTTATAAATACTAATATGTTGGTTGAATAAGTGATTTAGAAGCTTTTCATATGCAAACAATCTCATTTTTATTCAATATTGTTCTCCTAAGAAATTATACTTTTTTGGTAAATAAAAAATAAATGAATCACATTTATTAAAATGGTTTTAATACTTAGTCTATGAACACATACCAAACTTATTTTGGTTTTTATCCAACATACAAAAAATTCTTCTCTTATTATAAAAAAGTCACCATGGGTAAGGGAGTAAAATTAATCCTTTTTATAAATGCTGGCTTCAAATAGTTATCACCAAATATTTTTTTAATTTTCTGAATAAACCACTTTATGGGTGAGTGGGAACCTCACAATACTAAAAGAAATTCCAACACCAACATAAATAGGATACATGCACCCTTTTTTAATCTTCTTTTTGATGTTGATGTTTTTTTTCATATTTCTCATTCATTTGTAGGCTTCTCCTTCCATTCATGATTCTCCTTCTTGGATGGGTGTTTCGCTTCTTTGGAGACCTTATTCTTCTACAGGGCCTCCCTATTCACATGTTCCTTCAATGCTCTCCTCTGCTGTTTTTCCGTATGTCCCGGTTAGGTGTTTATTTTTATTTGTGACCATGTCTTGCTATCAGAATCAGGTTGGTGTCAATCACTACTATGTATCCTAGATCCATTTCATTAGACTCCATTTTGGTCTGATGAAGTGGGTCTCATGGGGGTTTTGGGATGTGTTGGCTGAGTGCTTATCGATTTTGTAGGAGTCATGGTTCGTGTCATTTCACTCATGCCTTAGGGTTTCATTCTCTTTAATTAGTTACATTTTTTTATTTTCTATTATATGGAGGGATTCCGATTTTGGTGGTCTTTTCCTGTCGCATTTGATGTTTGGCCATTTACAGTTTTAGTTTTTATTCATGGTTATCATCATCAACTTCAACAGTAATTTTCAGTGGCTGTGTTTTTGTACACAAGTGTCCGTTCCAACTTTTCTCTTTCTCTAAGAATCAATCACTCTCCTCCCAGTCGGTTTTGAGTGGTTGATTTCAAGGTGTCATAGGAGGTGGGTTCGATTGGTCGATGATGTTTTAGGACCTTACAATGCTCGATGATGTTGATTTTGTTTGTTGATGATCTTCCGATGTTTTGTATGCTTCAAATAGTTGAAACTCCTAAAAAAGAATGATTTATTATTTTTAAAAAACTGTCACTAATGTAGGCATGAGCCTCCATGTAGGATTGATATATATACTTATTCTTCTTCTTTCCCTATTAACCATTGTCTTCTTTTTCTATTCAAACTAGGACACTTAGGATACTAATTAAATAGATAAACCAATATCAAATACATTCTTATTCTATTTTCAACCATTTTATTTTATAGGCCACATGAGAAATTACAACAATAGATAAAAGCTTCAAAATCTATCCTGGAAATGAGGAAAATAATTTTATAATAATTTTCATGCACTCACTTAACTAACAAATTAACGTAGCTCAAAAAATCATATATATGACTCTCCCCTATATATTAATCCTCCTATTTGAGTATGTATTTTAAACATAATAAAATAGAGTAGGGACTCAATAAATAACAAACAAAAATGTTGGGAAGTGGGATGCACACCCATTTGCATCCATTCCTTTTTAAAAGATTTATCATTGATTATCTTAGTGTGGATATCGATAATATTTTACTTATTGAGAAAAAAATCTAGCTTCATGATTCCATCATCCACCTTTTCAATAAGAAAATTACATTTATTATCAACATGGTAGGATTTTGAATACTATAATGGATTCTTAGAAGGATTTATAGATATTTGGTTACCAAAGACAATCAATTGTAGTTATCCATCTTGAATAGTCAAATTTTAACGTTAAGTCTTTATCCTGATAACTTGAGTAGATTTTTTTGATGATAATACCTATTCATCTTCCATAGAGCACAATTTAATTTATTTTTTCCTCTTTTAATTCCGTGAAACACATCTGTTGATAATTAAAAATACTACACATGATGTGGAATCTCTATAATAAACTCTACCATCATATTCTATATTTGTAACCCATTTAGATCAAACTCACCCTTCTTATTAACATGATTCATGTAACAAAATTAATTTGAAAGGTACCTCTGAAGTCTCATTTCTAACTAAATATGTGATTCATTGGGTCCTAATTAATACTTATCATATAATTTAACATAATAGAAAATGTTTAGTAATGACTCAATCAGTATATATGAGACTTCTAATTAGTCATCTGAATTCTATTTCATACACAGTACTCCCTTAATCAACAATTCATAGTGTTTCCAACCTAAATTTATATAGACACCCCTTTAGAATCTTCCCTGCCAAACCTTTTAAATAAATCCCTAACATATTTTCCTTGTGAGATAAAAATGTGACCTCTAGTGTGGGTTATCTTAAAACAAAAAAGATAATTTCATTTCACCATGTCATGATATATCAAAATTATTTTTCATATTCTGTAAAATGTATTCAAATAATTTTTCTTCATTGATGGAAAATATAATTTATCATTGAATATTTTTAAAAAAAATTATGTGGTGATAGTTTGATTCACATATAAATTAAAATTCACCTACCTTTTTTTAAAATTCTATACTCTTTACATATTAATCCAATTTGATGTAACAATCTATTGGAACTAATTTAAATCCCTAATCTTACTCTCTAGTTTAAATAATTTTTTTAATCTAATTGAAACATATAACCCTTAGGTTGTTCCATGTAAAATTTCTCATCTATCTCACCAATAATAAAATACAATTAAAAATCTATTATAAATACTTTGAAACATATTTCATCCCAAATTATTTGAAAATTTATTATTATAATATTAATTCTATAAACTGGAGAAAAGGTTTTATAAAATATAATTCCCTCATCTTCTGAGTAACCTTTGTATACCATCCTTTCTTATTTTATAGTTACATTACATTTCTAACCTAAATTATTACTCAAAATCCATTTATAACAAATAAATCATTCCCCTTAGGCCATGGAATAAGCTCCAATATTTTATTCTTTTCTATTTTATAAGTCTGATCATTCATAGATTGAAATAATTAATTTTGTGAAACAATTTCTTCAATGGTATATGGTTCAATATTCAACAACAAACTAGGGTGACTAGTTTTCCCGACCCTTCTTCTTATCTATACCCATCAATGCTAATCCCAAATAATATTTTGAACATCAACACGGTTCTTTAATCATTCACTTATTAATACTTATTATATTTCATCAACATTATCATTATAATATGAATAATTTTCATCTTTAATCTGAATATGTGTGTTATTTATAATTTCTTCACTAGGTTAAAAATAAACAACATCATATTCATAAAATATAATTATTTAGCATTTTTATTTCCTTTATTTTTATGAATGATTACATTATCCTTATCAAAAATCCTATCAGATATATTTTTTGTAGCATTAATGTGTGTTTCCATGTCGTATATAACCATAAAATCTTCGATATTATTCTTTTTCAACAAACCTTCCACCATTTCTATCATTTTCCATGATAAAAAATGTACTCATAAACCTGCTAACTATTTTTAATTTGTTTTCTTAAACTAAATTTCATAAAGATTCTATCTATGTTTTCCATCAAAATAAAAATTTACAGAAAGATTCCAATAGTAGTAAATTCTTATAGATGGGAATGTTATGAGGTTTCATGATGTACTTGTAACACCCCATGATTATAGAATATATATCTCCTTAAAAAAATTTAATTTCTTTCATCGCATGTGTTACAATTGAAAATGAGATTAATCAAACCATGATCTAATATTAAAATATTATTATTTAATTTTTATTATTATGAAATAGCCTTTGAAATTGGAAGAATATATAGAAATAAATAAATTATGAAACAATGAATATAAATTATTTATATATTTTAAATTCGCTAATAAAGAATAACTTGATATTATGTGTAATAATTTTATACGTTAAAAATACAATTTCTTCCAAAATGATATTTATTGCATTTTATGAGAAAATAATACAACTAATTAATAAAAAGTTAATAAAATTTATTCTAAAAAATAAAATACATTTTTTAATTCATAATATCAAAATTAACGTAGGTTGAATTTATTTCTTAAATGATTAATTTTTTAGTGAATAGTCAAAAATTCATATTTGTCAATTACTGTCAATTATTTTCATTTAAAATACCCCATAATATTTTTAATTTGACCCTAAATTAATTTATTTATCCTTTTTAATAATTAATTACATAATAATCAATATAAATCTCAATTTTAGTATAAAATTTCTTTTAGACATAAAAATGCCTTTTTCTTCAGAATATTGTTTTTCATAATTTTTTTTGAGGTTATTCACAAATGAATTTCTTCCAATTATAGAGGCTAAATTTGGTAAAATATATATACTATTATTAACTATAATTATTAATTTTATTTAATACGATCAACTTAAATTTTGTTTATAATGAGAGGTTAAAATTTTAAAAAAAATTCACCATAGTAAAAAAGAAATACCAGGTTAACTTAGGTAAAAAATATAAAACAAGGCCACCATTTTTCATATTAATTCATATTTTAAGAATTTAGTTCTACCCTTATCACCTTATTCTCAATATTTAATTGGTAATTTCATACTTTTTAATGAAAATTATATATATAATATTTTAAGTAAAGAAAGATACAAAATGTCGCTCTCTTTCTTTTAAGTATCTGTTATGTGTTCACATAGCGATAAATTCAAGTTGTTTTTTAATACTAAAGGTTATATTGGTAATAATAAAATTATTTTCATGATTTTAACTAATTTATTTTTTTATTTATTATATAATTACCTTAAATTCCCACACAATGTTGAAAATTATTTCTTAAATTAATTGAAAAATAAAATACATTATTATAAAAATTTCAAATTGAATATAATTTGAGAAATATATTGTGTTCATAAATTTTACAGATGAATGTAAAATATTACTTATTTTTTAAATTATTATAATATTTTTTTTTATATTTTTAAATCCAAATTAAATGAATTGTTCAGAAAACTGACATTAAAGGTATTTTATAATAAATGATATTTTATTAAATGATTTAAAATTAATAAAAATTCTTTGTTTTTATTTCATTGGATATTGTTTGAAATATCAATCACGGTCAATTTATGGGACAATTTTCTTTTTATAGAATCTATTTTGTCCCTTTTAGAGTAAAAACCTGGTATCATTATAATTATCAAAAGGGTTAATGGGGGTTAAAACAAAATGATGAGGATAAAACTCAATAAAAACATCGCAAGATTTTATTTCATGAAATTATCTCAACTCATAATCATTTAATAATCCAATATTATCATTTTGGACGAGTTTTAATTTGAAAATTCATTTACATTAATTTAATACTTTATGAAATTCCAATAGTGACATGCCCTCTCTTATAAAATGGCACCTCTTCTCCTATTATCTTCAAACATATAAAAAAATTAGTTCATAAAATACCTACATAAATTCCTCCTTAATATTCCTACCCATGACCTAGAGTCCCTAGTATGATTACAGAACCATCATATGAAGGCTCCATGAATAAACTTAAAGAGGTTGTCCAAAGAAGATATATAGTTCTTAACCATGAATTTTTGTTTTATTTATTATTATACCTCCATAAAATACACTTCAAACATGTTAAAATAAGAATATCAATATCTTATATATATTGAGATGTTATTATGTTAATAATATATACATCTCCACTTCCATCAAATGGTAAACAAAACCTATGATCATGTGTACGACGGATTTCCACCTCATTAATCAATGAAATTTGTTTTCCATCACTTCCTTTCATGTCTAGTAAAAATGAGTTATATTCATGATATAATTATCATTATAAAAATATAGTATATCATATAATTTCTTACGTTTCATTACATTTTAACATTGTAACATCATTCATACGTGTTTCTGGACTACCATCTCCATAAAGCAATGTGATTCATGATCCATCACCACATAACATGGATGATATATATAAATACATACTTATGTATGAGTTTATTTATGGAAATAATATAATATTTGTGATTTAATTATAATTTTTTAAAGTTATTTTTTTTTCTTTCCATCATGATCATTGAAACACCAAAACATTAATCATGCATATGTATAACTGACCATCAATATGATTGTAACATAGTTCCTTTTTCATAACCATATTTCATTTTTCATTTTAAAAGTATAATTTTTTTATAAGAAATATGATTTTTTCCTTATTATTATTTGTGATATTATGTAACAATGATCTATTTTACTATAATCACCCTAGATATTTCATTTTGAACATATATACTGAATATCATCAAAAAATATGATACAAACATAATTGATTAAGTAATTAAATATAACATGGTAATAAATTTTATAAAATTTATAATAAACATTAAACGGGTTATTAAGAATGTAAATAATTAACAAAATTTTTATTATTATGGAATATAATGAACATACATGATGAGTAGAACATTTGGTAAGTGATTTCCTAACTCATTTTTCATTCATTGGGTTTTACTTATACATTATTTACTATGTTATTATATGACTATGTGTGAAATGTAATATGATTTAATTATGTTTAATATCATTTTTTAATTATATTTGTAACAAATAATCACTTAATTGATTAATTCCTACTTAAATTATATGATATTTGAAATGTATTTTATCTCAATTTTCTTTTATTAAGTAATATTTTATTGTTATGTTCTTAATTTATCTTATACAGTGTATATACTACCCATTTAACTTGTTATATTATCATTATACTTATTTTAATGATATTCAAAGTCTCATTTGGGGTTATACTTTCATCAAGATTAATATTCAAAAGTTACCAAAGTGGTAAGGTTTTATATCACAATATCATCATTATTCAGAATTATTTATTTCTAAGCCACTTCTTGGAAAATTATTTGATATTCGTAGCATACACCCAATATATTTTCTTCTCGAATGGTTTTTTGGATAAGTATACATTTTCCATTGATTTCACTCTTTTAAATACTCAGGATACCCATATAACCTTATTATGTAAAACCAAAATTATTTCTTTACACTTTCATGAATTATTTATTTCAATACCTATATTTTCATTAAAATGAATAAAACATTGTTTTCACTATTCACCAATGTTTTAATAAAAATATTATGCATGTTTAAATTTTATAAATTAGTTTTAAATGAATATTTTTATCATTTTCAAAACAAGGTACATTTTACTTTTTATTAAAATGATGAAAGAATATTTGTTTTATCATACATGGAATGAATATAATTTATTTCCATTATGACTATAAAAATATTTAAATATTTATTTATACGTCTCTATGCTTTTTTTTAGAAAATTGTTTTCCCTGATATTCTATACATTTATTGATTTGTAAATTTATTTTCAAATTGAAAATTGTATTTTTGTCAAGAATTCTTGTAACGATCTATTTATAGTATTTCTATTCATTAATGAAAACAATATGTGTATTCGACACTAGGGATATGTTGTAATGATGTCATCAATAATTTTTCTTTGGATGGTTTATAATTAGTCTGACTGGGGAATGTATAGACATATTGTATGTTAGTTATTCTTATATGTATTTTTTTAATTAGACATGTTTATTAGGTTGTATTGTTTGTTAATATGATGAATGAATTGAAATCGCATTTGGTAGGTGGGATTGAAATTACGTGGCCACTTAATGCATTGATAGGTCTCATGAGACAAACTATTTTTGGTATTTAGATTAGGAATTTTCCATTTACATTAAATGTTTTGGAATAAAGACTTTATACTATGTTTCTGATTCCTGACATTATGAATTTTATCATTATGAAATTAGTAATTGATGTCCAGGTGATTATTTGATTAGTAATGATAAATAAGGATTAGCTTCCAGCTAATGTGATTATTTATATTTTACTTTTTTATCATTATTTATTCCTTCCATATAATTATTTGTGATCATGTTATTGATTAAATAAATATCGTTTTTAGTTATTTACTTTACATATTGATTATTACTTATTAACTCATGATAACATCCACTATTTATTACCCATACTCAGAATTTGACCCCAACATTATTTTTTTTCTTTCCTTAAGATATGAATAAGGTATCTTAGAATGATTTCAATGATATAGAATACTATTATTCACTATGTTGTATTATATAATTTCACATGTGAGGTAAGATTATGATATGTAACCAGTTTTCCAAAAATACAAAACTACTTGATCCCTTGCGATGATATATCTTGTATATTATTCCAATGTAATAATTTAACATCAAACTCTATGCTACTAGGGTTGGGGTCTCTATTGTAAAAGAATTATTATAGAAATATACACTATATTTGTCCTCTCTATTTTGAGGGCCCCCAATTCTATAGAGGTGTATATGGAGCACTAAACTCAGGTCTAATTCCATGTTTATCAAGTTATTGAATGAATTATTTTTTGTGAGACTATGTTCCATTGTTAGACATCGATCTATTCATAAAAAACCTATATACTTCTGTATAAGTATTATAAAACTTGTAAACATATCTATGGATTGTGATTTTTGATTCAATAACATGATGCATTTCTTATTTTTAAATTATCAATGAATGTGATGAATTGCCTTTATTTTCTTTTTGAATTATTTAATAGAGTTCCAAAAACATCATATTGGACCTACTCTAAAGGTATTTTTTTGTTGAAAATCACCTCCTTTTTTATCTTTTTATTTTTTTTGAAATATATTTCAAACTATGATATTTTTTCTTTCATAACTATAATATTTCTCATCAACTATTATATAATTTATTTTCTTGTGTTATTTTTTGAAATATGTTTAGTCCTTCTATACTGAAAACTACATTAAATATCCAAGGTTTAGTAGCATTGTATCTTGGATTCTCAAACATGAAATAGATTACATGGGGTTATTAATCATTTTCTTTATAATTGCTTCATCATTAAATCACTTTAAAAAAAATTATTTCTAATTATAAAATCATTTCTTATAATAATTTTTTTTGAAACAGTTAACATATTATGATTATTGCATCAAAAAATTATACATTATCTAGAATCATATAATTTTTTCCCAATATTGTTTATTCAAACATTATTGATTTTTACTGAAAAAACCTTACCTAACATTGTATATAATCAATTATATCTTTCAAAAAAATTATATTTTTCAAAATAACAATTATGTAAGATTAAAAAAATTAGCTATTTAGTTGTACTAAAATTTTCATGTTTTAATTTATACTTCAACTACATTTTCCTTTTTCTTGATCTGGATTTTATTTGGAAATTATTTTATTTTTATAATAGATTTAGCTAAGATAGAATAAATATAACACATTTATAATATTTTTTCCTTTATTGATCAAACATCTTATACACTTCTTAAAAAATAGTTCTTCAATTCATTTTTCTTCTCCGGTTGTTGATGCTTTTGGGATGTTATCACTTTTTATTTATTTCATCCCCTTAATTTTTTCACCCTTTTCAGTCATTTTAAATACATTTTGTGATAATAATTGTATTCTATGTGGATAAATAAAAATTGACACAAATAATAACCCTAAAACCTTACCCTTTGATAAAATTTTGGCTATTGAAAGGTTTTTTTCTATCTTTATTTTCATACCTGAACTGATTTTATCCCACTAAAGCCTTTTGTTGGATTCCTTATTTAATTCTAAAGAAAATATAGATTAAATTATTAACTTTATATATTTATATCTTTATTAGAAACAGACTTTTCTTTAGACCTTTTAATTAATCTTTATTTCTATTTATCAACATATTCTTCTTTTATGTGCCAATTTTTTGTTGAATAAAGTATTAAATAAAATTTTATTTAACATTTACTTAATCTTATAAATCATTGGTACGTGGATTATAATTCTTGTAATACAAAAATGTTATAGTTTCTTCCTTATTGAAGTCAATAATGGACTTCCCATTGTGTTTCTCAATTTCATCAATCTTTATTTTTAACATATCAATTTTAAATATATAATAATAATTATGTAAGTAATATTATCCATGATTTTTTTATTTCTATACATTCTCAATATTTAATTTTTTAAATTTATTTGATATTTCCCTATTTTAGGAATTAATTTGGTTTTTTATATTTTCTTGAGATTCAAATTCTATTCTTTAAGTCTTACAGTCTCATTCAACAATATTTTAATCTTTATTTCCATTGTATATTACATAGTTATTTCACCTTATTCTATAATATAATCACTATATATTTTTGAGTCATTTTTTTTGATTCAACCCCTTCTTATTATTCTTATGCTTAATTTTTTGGCATGATAACACTTTGTGAAGTTTTTTGGGAGATTCCTTATCAATAAAATTTTCTTAACCATCTGACTCACCATATCCAATTAACATAATGTTTCTTATGATGAATTTGATGAAATTTTTTTATTTCCCTTTAGCTTTATTTTTTTTAGATTCTATCTTAATTGTTTTCCTTATTATCTACTTATTCATCACTACATTCAAGTCTAGTTTTCAAGGGATATATGGAATATTAGTATCCATGTATCCTTATACCTTCTTCTTGAAAAAATAAAACCCTTAAAACAAAGTCAAAAGTAGTATGGATTCAACCACTCTCTCACTCATTGCTCTGGTGTCCCCAAGGGGTTCCCCCTCCTCTGCGCTTGGTTCTCCAGTAATTGGTGTTGTCTTGAATCATCCCCCTAAACCATCTTTCAAGGAGTCTCTTCTGTTTCCTACCCTGGGTGTGGACCTGGTCCAGAATGCTTCATCAGCTGATCCAGTGGTTTCTTATTCCTTCTCGGAGAATGGCACCCCCATGCTCGAGGTTTTTTAGGCGTCCTTCACAGCGGCAAACATGGATCATCAGTAGACCTTGGTATCGTGATTCAGTGCTGACTAGCCTCCTCTAACTTTTCCCCAATATTGTGTCAGGTGATGGGGTTTAGATCTCCCAGCAGTAGTGTCAATACTAGATCGGAAGGCATTCGACTTCTTCTTGGCTTTTATAGAGGTCTTTGTGGAGGTTTGGTGTAGGTGTCCATGCACCGTGGGGTGATAGAGGTTCTCCAAATATCATTGGTCGATGGATGTACATTTTGGTAGGGAATACTCCAGGGTTTTGGTTTGGATCTCACTTCTAGGGCTACCTCTTCAAATCATGAATGGGTCCTTACTTAAGGAAATTGGGGATTCACCGGGATGTTTTCTGTGCACCGATGAAAGGACAAACCATTTGGAGGAAGCTTTAGTTGTGAGGATCTATGTTGAGGTAGATATTTCCTGGCTGATCTAGGATCACCATGTGATCAGGATTGACGGGATGAAGGATCTTCATCAACCTATTCATTATTTGGCCTTTCCTAGGTGTTTCCTTATCTTCCATATCTCCAGTCATTCTCTACAGGTTTGACACAAATCATGAAAGGAATATTTCAATCCTAAGGAGATACTGTAGTCTTTTCCTCATAATCCTTGCTCATGGTTCCCTTCAAGCTCCGGGGGACGTGACTAGGGAAAAGGTGTTGTTTCTGTTCCCTCTGTTCAGATGTTGGATGCCTCCTCTTCCAAGCATTTTTATTTTGGTGATGGGTGTGCTTCCCCCCCCTCTCACGATTTGATTCCTGTCCAAGGAGGTATGAGAGGGGTTTTATGGGTTCAATTTTTATAGGAGGGTCCTTCTCCCATGGGGATGACCCTCAACATTTTTCCATGGTTTTGTTCTCTTCTTATTGATAATTGGGTTCCAAATAGCATATGAATCTCAAAGATAACCATGTTGGAGTCAGGCTTGAGTGATCATGAAGCCTCCCCACTCTCCTTGTCTAGGAAGATTCTACCTCAGGCCTTGACCTCTCATCCAGTGGTGTCCTCCTCTCTGTCTTTTCCAGCACCACTTTCTTCTCCTTCTCCTCCTCGCTCTCCTCTAGAAACATAAAAGATGAATCACATTTTTATGGAAGGGAAGGAATTTTTTTATCCAAGAGTTAATCCCAAGGCTCTTTACAGAGGTGTGGTTTCTCCAGGGGAAACCATGTAGGGGCATGCTGGTATTTGAACTAGATCTCAATCTAAATCGGGTGTGCTGGTATGCGCAATCTCGTCTCATCATGCAAAGGGCCAAGATTCTGGGAAAAAATATAGACATTCTCGAATCAATATCTAATGTCTTAATATGGAACAGTCATGGTATTAGGGCTAGTGAGAAGTACAACTTCATCATCAAAGATTTTAGTAACAATCATGTATCTATGGTAGCTATCCTGGAACCAAAATATCTCTATAGCACGATTAATGAGTATTCTCAAAGGCTCAAGAATCGTGGTTTTATGAACGGGGATCCTCCCAACTCTGTATATGGATGTTTTAGAAGGACCAATTTATCATTGATCTTCTGAGTGCGTTGGACCAGTCACTGACCACTAAAATTATAGTTAGGAATCAAGTGTTTCTCTTTTCCTTCATCTATGCAAAGTGAAATGCCCGGGATATAGAGTTTTTGTGGAGTGAGTTAGAAGGTGTTAACCCAAATGATTCACATTGGATTTTCAGGGGAGATTTCAACATTATCGTAATCTCAGAGGAGAAGAAAGGGGGAGGTGATTTTAACAAGAATTCCAGTCATGATTTCGTTTCTTTCATTGCCAAGAATGGCCTTATGGATGTAGGCTACAAGGGAAGCAGCTTCACCTAGTGCAATAAAAAATGCGGAGGGAGACGCACCTACTATCAACTTGATCAATGCCTAATTAATGAGTCTTATATAACTATGATTCTAGATTCAAAAGCCATTCATCTGGTTTAGTGCCTTTCTAATCATTCTCCACTCTGTATTTCTTTGGTTGACAGGTCATCAAGGGAGGAATATGTCCTGTTTTTCAAATTTTTGTGGGAGGAACCAAGTTTCTTTGATGTGGTTAGGGAATCATGGGATCTTCATCCCTGAGGGAATCTGTGGATCAATCTTCACAATAAGATGAGACGACTCATGAATCTCCTTCGCACCTAGAAAAAGAAGATTACCACTTGTGATCAGGACTTGATCAGGATAAGTAAAGAGGTGGAACTCTTAGGGAATTTCTTGGAACAAGATTGGGATGAATCTCTGTTTAATGAACTTAGAGTTAAAAAAGATCATCTCACTGATACCCTTCTGATACAGGAGAGGCTGACCGAAGAGGGACCTAAAGTCAGATGGATTCGTGATGGGGATACATGTTTTGGATACTTTAACACATGCATCTGAGAACGTCTATGTGTTCTACGGCCTAATATTTGCAGAGAATATGTCTCCTACTCTAGTGATCGCGATGAGGTAGGGGCCATGGTTAATGGGGCCATCAAATCTTTATTGGCTATTCCCAATCTAAGTATGCTAATAGGTATCCAAGAGGTGTTTTGAGCTTTTTGATGGCATTCTAAACTGTGTTTTGGAGGACATTGATGGAGGCTTGAAGGGGAATCCGGATAAGGATTAAGTTCACAATGCAATTTGGTCTTTGAACCTAGATAGTGCACTAAGTCCTGATGGCTTCCCTGGATCTTTTTACGAGGTGATGTGGGGATTTGTTAGAGGGGGCCTTGTGAGAGCTATCCAAGATTTCTGTTAGGGTGGAGATCTTCCACCTATTGCCTATGAAACCAAGATGGTTCTTATTCCTAAGGTGTGTAATACTCAGTCCATTTATCAGTATCAGCCTATAAATATGTGTAGTATACCATACAAGACTCTGTCCATAATTCTCAACAAAAGATGGTCTATTCACCTAGATTATTGGATGGCCTTAGAATAGAATGGTTTCATTAAAGGGAGGTCAATTCAGGGATTAATTGGAGTGGTCTAAGAAATGGTAGGTGGCATCAACAACAGGTATTTCAGGTGCAATTTGGTGGTTAAGTTGGACATGATCAAGGCCTATGATAGGGTAGAATGGGGCTTTGTTCTTAGAATCTTGGCTTGCATGGGGTTCTCAAATTAGACTGGTGGCCTTCTTTTCTGCTGCTTCAGCTCAGCATGGATTTCAACATCATTTATGGGTAAGAAATTTGGGTTATTCAAGGCTTTTCGTGGTCTGTGGAAAGGGTATCCTTTTTCCGCCACTCTTTTCATTATCTCCCAAAATGATTTCAGTTGCTATATTAATCAAGGCCTCAACATGGGTACAGTTCTCCCTTTACATAATAGGACTTCTATAAGGGGTATCTGACACTTTATGTTCACAGATGATACTATTTTATTTATCAATGGTTGTAGATGGTCAGTGCAGGGGTTGAATGGGATTCTAGGAGAATACTGCAAGTGGGGTTCTCAGGTGGTGAACAAAGAGAAAAGTATTTTTCATATAACGAAAATTATATTTGAAAGGAGGGTGGGGGATGTGAGGGATATCTTGAGTATGGAGAGAGGCGCTTTTCCAATGGAGTACCTCAGGGCTCTGGTTAGTACATCCTCTCTTAGGTTCCATCATTTTGATAAACTCATAAGAAAAATATCAGGACACATCTACAACAAGAAAAATAGGTTCCTATCATTTTGAGGTCGCATAACATTAGTGAACAATGTCCTAGTTTCCATTACCAAGCACATTCTCTCCACCCAGTAGGTTCCCAAGAGTTCGATTTCCAATCTAGATAATATTATGGTGTCCTTTATATGTAATGGGAAGATGGAAGGCATACATCATTTGGTATTAGTGAAACTTATTCCAAGACCTCTCTCTAGAGGGGGAATCAACCTAAAGAGTGTATCCTCAACCATGTAAGGGATTCTTGCAAAGCTTTCATGGGAGGCTCTGGAAGGTCGGTCCCTTTTGGGTAGGACTATGAAGGACATATATGGCCTAAACAATTGTGATAAGAGAATGAATCCATCCAGGATATGGAATCTAATTCACCCTTACATGGAGATTCTACAACATCACTCTCAGTGGTTAGTGGGAACATGGAACATCAATTTTTGGTAGCAAGATTGGGGGGCAGGTAGAATCTATCTCTTAGGATTCCCCACCCTAGACATTTATTTTAGAGAGGAAAGTGTTTATCCCAAGTTCCTCCAGGCCATTCTTGATTAGAATCAACTCACTATTTTTAACAACATTACTACTAGTGATGATCTTGATAAACTACTATTCACAGGCTTGATGTTGGGTATTTTTTCCATTAAAGATTCCATCCATGTGATGAGGGACATGTAGAATGATGATATGTTGGGGGTTACTTTGTGGTTCAAGGAGCTTCCCTCTAAATTTAATTTATTGTTGTGGCATGTGTGGAACAAAGCCTTGCCTACTGATGAGAATTTGCAACATATGGGTGTGAATATGGCTTCCAGGTGCTGGTGTTGTAGGTTCGTTAATCAAGAAATAGTGGGAAAATTATTCTATGATAGTGAATGGGCTAGATGAGTATGATAGACCATAGGGGCATTCTTCGACTGGGACACATCTGATTGGGTGCAGGGAAATTTTATTAGCTCATGGTTTAGAGGAGTGGGTACTCATGGGTCTGAGAGAAAGGCCAAGACCATCATTATTATCACATCATGTTGAACCATATGGCAGGTCAGGAACTCTATTTTCCACAAAAATGGTTAGGGATATCAGGTAAGTATAATCTTTAAAATAAAGAACATTCTTCTAGATCTAGTTCGGTGGTACCCTGATTGTCAATCTACACCATCTATGAATTAAGTTGTCTTGAATCCATCAAATGAAAATCAAGATGGAAATCTAGGGAAGGGATGTTGGGTTCGATGGCACCCTCACATCCAGGGGATCAATCTCAATAAATATGGCTCCATAATCAGGGGGAGATGCATGAGGATGAGGTCTTTAGAGACTAGAGGGGCTCTTCAACTGTAGCGTTCATAACTTTCTATGGAAGGGGTGATGTATTACAGGCGGAGGCTTTGGCCATTGATACCAGGTTGGAGATATGAAACCAAAGGAAGATCAATCTTAATACAATGGAGACAGAATCCAAGATTTTGTATAAATCACTATTAGTAAAGGGAAATCGTCCTTGGAACATCGCATACACTATCAAAAATGTAACCTACTCATGGGTAGTCATACAGATGTCTCTCACACATGGTAGGGGGGAACATAGTGGCAGATTTTTTGGCCTCTATGGAATCTTCAAATCAAATCATGTTTTCTTTCTTTTGTTTGGGTTCTTTTCCAAAGGATGGGATGAAATTTGTTTCCAATGATGTTTTGGGTTTACATTACTTTAGACCACCGTGATGTTTTATTTTGGGTTCCTCTATACGATGGTTTTTCAAAATCAATAAAAATGTTAGTTGTCAGTCAGTATCCATGTCTCCTATATTTATAGAAATTAATTTGATAATTTCCATTATTATTAACTCTTCCCCATGTGACATACTTTGAAATTATTTAGAGGGTCTTTGAATAGCCTTTCATACCTTCTTTTCCATTTGGTAAACAGTCAATATCATCCATATTCAAAATGTTGAATACTATAAAATTAATTTATTTTTCTATATTTCTATTTATACTAAGTTCTACACCACTTTATGTATCCTAATTTATGAGTGTCACATAATTTTTTTATGGTGAAATCATCATGAAATTTATCTTCAATTTCCATTAAATTAACATCAGAATTGTATGGAAGAATACTCATTAGTCTATGCACCATAATAGGATCTATAATAGTTTCCCTAAACCCTCTAATGGTTATAACTTTTAGGTTCACCCATGTAAAGAACTCATAAATTATTTCATATTATTTAATTATAATGTCTTTAAGATATAATTTATTTATATTTAATTTTACTTTATTCACCATATTTTATCCTTCATGGATACTACAAATTTTTATTCAAATAACCTTTAATATTTTTTGTAAAATTGATTTCATAAATGTTTTTTATGATAAAGAGGATGATACAGAATTTATTGTTTTTTCATCATGTTCAATATTATTTGTATCAATAAAATACCATAAAAATGACTCACTTGGAACTATAAAACTATAATATAAATGATTTAAAACATAAATCCATAGGCAGAGAAGGGAAGTTATCATTATATCTTTCCTAATATGAAACCATTTTCCAAAAAATGATGAAATTAATTTATTATTAATAGAGCTAGGGGGATCTATGAAAAAATTGATAGAATATATAGAGAGAGACTATGTCCTAAAATAATAATTGTTAGGATCACACAGAGGGTTAAAACCACTAAGGGGTGAATATTTGTTTATGAAATTTTTTAGAGTAAACCAATATGAATATTTGTTTCCTCCTTATATTGAATTGGATTACAATGTGATATAGGTGAATTCCAAGCTTTGACTCATGGGGAGTATGGGCCCCCATAGTTCAGAATTCATTATATCACCAGGATACCCTTAAAGAAGGTAATGTGATAACTTTTAAATAGGATCCAATTTAGGATACAAATGTGAAATCAGTTCAATTTTTATATGAATGTAAAAAGAATGTAGTTTTGAATTTTAGTTGGTAGAGAACATGACCATAACTGACCTTAGTAGTGGAATTTTGGTAGTATCTCTCGAAATTTTACACCTATACTAAGACTGTGGGGCGGGTAGAGGGGTGCGAGTTAGAGGAAGGTTTTGACCCGTCCTATTTGTTTTGTGATTTTGGAGATGCAACCTTGAGACTGAATTAAATATAAGGTGTGCGTTAGTAAAAAGAGTTCCCCTTGATATTAGTGGGTGTCACTTTATGTGTGACCTCTATGTCTTATAGATTACCGGCTTTGATTTCATTCTTAGGATGGACTGGTTGGTTCCCTTTTGAGACTATGTTGTTTTCTATAGCCATAAGATGTTTTTTTATCATGAAAGGGTGGATAGATTCTACAAAAAGATGAATAGTAAATCTAGGTTTCCAAGCTAGACCCGAGAATCATGGGTTGGGAAAGATGATAGTCTATATTGAGAGTTATATCTAGATGACTAGGGTACATTTCAGATGGATTTTCCTCTAGTGGTTGATCATTTAATGGATGTTTTCCCAAATGACTACCCAAGTTTACCTGTAGTAAGAGAGGTTGATTTCTCTATCAAGCTAGTTTTAGGAGCTACAAATGTATCCATTCATCCTTATAGGATATCTACGATAGAGTTTCATGATCTCAAGAGGTAGTTAGAAGATTTGGAAGTAAAGGGTTTCATCCGACCTAGTACTTATCTATGGGGTTTGCCGGTCCTTTTTGAAAAAAAAGTGGATGGTACCCTCAGGATTTGCATAGATTATCTGAAATTGAACTATTTGATGATTAAGAATCAGTATCCCTTACCATGAATATATGATATCTTTGACCAGATATATGGATCTCAGGATTTCTCCAAGATCGATCTGAGATCCAACTATCAGCAGGTGCATGTTAAATTATCAGACATACCTTGCACAGCCTTTCAGAGCACATATGATCTTAATGAGTACCTTATATTATATTAGGTCTCACGAGCTCTAGTGGTTTTCATGGCATTGATAAACCATGTGTTCCATCCTTATCATGACTTTTTTGTTGTGGGTTTCATGGATCATATCTTGGTGTATTCTCATAATCTACATGACCATAACAAACATCTTGAGATCATTTTAAGTACATTGAGAGATCATTAGTTATATGTTTGGCTCTTAAAGTGACACTTATAGATGGATCAGATTCACTTCATAGGACACATTATCTTGGATACAAAAGTATCAATGGACCCATAGTAGGTGAGATCAGTAGTTTCTTGGGAGTATTCCAAGAACTTCTTTGAGGTGAAGAATTTATTAGGGTTGGCTAGTTACTACAGGTGTTTCAGATAGTACTTCTCTTGTTTAGTATCACTATTAACATTCCTGACTAAAAATAATTCAAAGTATGTTTTGATATATTTCTATGAGATGATCATTCAGGAGATGAAATATAAATTTACTTCAGCACCGATACTTATTTTTTTAGAGCCAAGGAGGAGTTACATTGTGTATTATGATGTATCAGGTATCAGTCCAAGAGTAGTTCTTATGCTGGGGGGTTTAGTTGTCACACATGTGTCTCAGAAGTTGATGCAACATGAGAGAATTTACTTGGCACACGATCCTGAGTTAGCTACGGTTGTTCACGTTTTACACTGTTGGAGACATTACTTACTAGGAGATCATTTTTTGGTGTTCACAGACCACAAAAGCCTAAAGTATATATTTTCTTAGCATGATATAAATTTGATACAGTGAAGGTGGGTTTAATAACTTTAGTATTTCAACTTTGGGATTTCTTATACGCTTAGAAAATCCAATGTAGTGGCTATTTTTTTGAGCAAGAGGAGTCAGTTTCAGGTAGTGCAGCATGACGGTAGTGAATTGAAGATTATAGATTTGTTCTATGAGAATAATTTAGAGGTGAATGGTAGTCAAGGTTAGATATTTCTATCATCTTTAACTATTACCTCTACTCTATTGGACAAAGTGAGTATGTCGTAACTATTATATTTTAAAGGCCTTATTCTATGAAAGAATGTGGTAGGTGAGGACCCTCATCCTGGTTGGACAATAGGAAATAATGATATTATTTTTTTATATGTTTGGGTTTGGGTTTTAGTATATATATGTGAGGAGATAATGAAGGTTTTTCAAGCCTCTGTATGGGTAAGGAATCCTGGTGTCACCAAGATGTATCATAATTTACATCATTAGTATTTGTGGCAAGGAAAGAAAAGAGATGTATATATTTTTTTCTTTACGTTCTCCACCTATCAGTAGGTGAATGCAGAACCCCAACGACTAGATGAGATTTTATAGTAGTTACCCATTTCTTACTGGAAATAGAATGATGTCATGATGGATTTTTTGATGGGTTTACTGAGGTTTCCCTGAGGTAATGATTCCATTTGTGTTGTTTTTTATAAGCTCGCGAAGGATTCAAATTTCCTTCCAATCAAGGAAACCATCAGTGATGATGATATTGGGAGGTTTTACATCCTTGATATTTTATGACTGCATGGGTTTCCGTATTCTATCATTTCAGATAGGGATGTTTGGTTTACTTCTTGTTTCTGGAAAGGGCTACAGATGGTGCTGGGTACACAGGTACTTCTAAGCATGACTTACCACCCTTAGACCGATGGTCAGTCAGAGCACACGATTCTGGTGCTTGAGGACATGCTTCAAGCATGTGTCCTATATGTTTAGGGTTTTTGGGAGATACAAATAACCATATTGGATTTTTCCTATAATAATATCTTTTAGGCTAATATTCATATTTACCATCTAAATCTATATAGTAGGCCATTCCAATCACCCCTGTGTTAGATGGAGATAGGAGAGGTTGATATACTGGGACCATGTATTATCTAGGATATCACTGAATAGGTTCAGCTAATTTGGAAGCAGATGGATACTGTGTAGTCTCATTAGAAATCTTACACTGATCTCTGTAGACCACCTCTGGATTTCATGGTTGGGGATCAGATTTTCATATATGTTACACCAAGGTTAGGACACAAGATAATCAAGAGACAATGTAAGATTTCAATAAGATACATCATGATATTTTAGATTCTAGAGAGGGTAGGTTCAGTTGCCTATTGGTTGTAGTTACCTCAGTTGTACTATTCTATGCATGAAATCTTCCATGTTTCTCAATTACTGTGTTACTTTTCAGTCCCATGTCACACTTTTAAGCATGAGTAAGTTGAGGTGTAGGTAGAGTCATCTTTTGAGGAGAATCCTATATGAATTGTGGATTATAGATCAAAGGTTATTCATGGTTAGTATTTTCCTTTAGTATGGGTGCTATGGAAGCACGATAGAGTATAGGATAAGACCTAGGAGAGGGAGGATAATGTTTGATCATAGTGGCCAGATTTGTTCATAAATACATATACATAAACCTTGAAAGGGAAATTTAGGGATAAAATACTTTAAGGGGGAAGTTTGTAAGTACCTAATTATTCATTAAGGTATGGATCATGAGTTTTTCATCAATCCCTTGTTTAAATGCTTCAATATAAACTAATGTGGGTGCTTGTTGAGGTCATGGGAGGTTTGGGGTAGTCTGGGGGTCGTTGGAATCCCAGAACCCAACTCTTGGAGTGTTTTGGGCCTGCCGAATGGTTATGATAAAATATGTGGGTCAGGACGCACATTTATCCTAACCATGTGAGAAGAGGTAATGGAGGCTATAACTTTTTCCTGGTTTTGGGAAACTGTGCGGTAGTGGTTGTATGACCATGTGGAAGTTTCAAAAAAGTTTTATAACTATATAGAGGGTACCATGTAGTTTGACATACCATGAAATGTGACAATGTGAGTCCCATAGTCTATTGTATTAACCGTGTGAAATGGCGCACAGTTAGGAAAACTGTGTTCCTTAACTATTTGACACAGTTTTTTTGAGAAAAATTACCATTTTCCCTCAAAATATTTTTAACCATGGTTTTCTTCTCCTCATTAATTTCAAAGTAGAGGGATACTATTTTTTCTCTCCTTGGAAGCCTATTATCTCATTTCAGATCCCTACACCTTCTATTGTTCAGATCAACCGTTGTTAATCTCCTTGGATTCATAATTGTAATTCCTTGACTCCTTTTTAGCGATATTCAATTCTTCTATTTATTGATTGTGCTATTTGGATTTAGGCTGATATGACCTAATATCCTATTCTTCATCTATTCTTCAGATTTCTACCAAACTAAGATGAATTAGATCTTGATACTAAACGAGGTATCTATCACGAGTCTACAGTAGGTGGTCATGTGATTTTTGTTGAATTTCATGTTGTTTATATATGTAGGAGTGTCGTACCCCCATTTTTGGGTTGTTTCCTTGACTTATAAATTATACCTGTTAATTCATATCATTTTTCAGGTAATTAAATAAGGGTTTCAAAGATTTTATTAGGTTTAATACCTGGAATAAGGGCATCACCATGGGTGAGTTCCCAGTTTGACCATTTAATGGTCATTTGAATTAGGATACCTATGAGGTATTCCATGAATTCCCATTCCTGGGTTGTTAAAAATGGATTTTATTATTGAATAGAATTATAATTTTGTTAAATTGTAATTGATTTTACTAAGGGTTTTGGATTAGTAATTTTCCCCTCTGCCCCATATTATGCCTATGCCTGTTTAATCATGTTTGGAATCTTTTGGTTCAATTATGAACCTTCCCACATGAGTTAGGTTATGTTAAAGCCTTATAATGGTTAATATTATAGGATATCCTTGTTATATGAATTATTCCCATGGGATTAAGGTTAGGCCAAGCCTTATTGGTTGGTCCTAGTTGGGACACACCTTAGTTGTGGGATGTATGTTGGATGCTTTGGTGATGACCCTTGTTTGTCTAATGATTTTGTTAACTTGAAACTATTATGGTTAAATGGTAAATTACATTAGTTAAATCATGGAATATATTGTAATTCCATGGATGGGATTATATTTATATCTTACCTTGATCCCTTGAGTGAACATTGGATTCCTTCGGAATGCCTTGGATGGGCTCAATGAGTTTTTTTCTGTAATTGTAAAGATGAGAGTGAACCATAGATGTCATGGATGGGATCCTAGAGGCTATGAACTAAAGACCAAGTGAATCATTGATCCTTATAGGATGCGATGGATGGCCTCAAGAGGCATGGAAATGTCATGAGTGATACTTGGGGTTCCCTAAATGACCACTAAGGACGAGCTCAATTGACATGGACCTACCACACCTAGAGTGACACTGGGCTCTTATGAGGTTCACCGGGACAGGCTTGTTGGGTGTTGTTAGATTTTCACCTAGAGTGATACTTTAATTTCATATTTGTAATGTCAAGGATTGGATCAAGTTATTATATTTATTTGAAATGGTTTATGACTCATCTACTAATCCAAATCACAAGCTTGGTTTCAATCATTTCTTCCTCTTACTTAGATAGTCTTCTGAGGCATCTATTGTGATTACTACTATATGAAGTATTTTAGGGTTTAATATGGATCTTGAGACTTATAAAAATCAATGAAATTGAATTTTTAACTCCATGTCTAATTTAAAATGAAATGGAAACATGTTCTTATAGGACTGTTTACTTTTGAGTACTTCCTTGCTTATTGAATAATTTTTAGGCACTGCCTATTATATGTATTCATTCATATATTGTTGTATACATTGGGTGGATAACTATTGGGATTTATTATCACAACAAATTTTGGACATTATTTGGTCCCAAACAAATTATATGATTACAGGTGTTGATAAGTGGAAACTCCCTCATATAGGTACTTGATATGCTGCTTAGGTGTAGGAGAGTATGAGACCAAGCCAAGGATTGCGACGATGAGTCTTTTTTCCCTTTTTTTAATTCCATGAATTGTATTGTATATTAATTTAGTGTAACATATTTGGGAAATTTTCTAGAACCTGTGACATGTATCATCATTTGTATATGATATGACATCTAGTTATATATGTTATCAGTCTTCCACTGTTTACTTTTGTTGTATGATATTACTAATTCACCTATTGATTTGTTATTATTTTCACTATGTTACACTATAATAATGAGGGTATAGTCTCCACACTATCAAATATAGTCCATCGATGTTAATATAAATCCTTTGGTATTTGCGAAGATGCGCTTGAGGCCATGTGGCCAACTGGGCTCGGAGCCCTGTTAGGTGGCTTCCAGGTTTGGGACCTTACAAAAATAATTACCATAACATTCCAAATTACTCATAAATGATTCCTTGATGATATTATATTCCTTATTAAAAAAATTTGGATGAATCTTGGTTTTTAAAATTTTATATCATTTAATTAAATATAAATTATTTTAAAATATCATAAGTGTTATTTTGACACTATTCAATAATTGACTTTTTAGAAATATCATAAAAAATTTATTCCTTAGAAAAAAACAATATTAAATCATCCCTAACATGTCAAATTAATACATAAAATTTGTTGATGAAATCAAATATTTTAAATTATATTAATTTAAATATTATTAATATCATTTATTTGATTCTTTCTTTAATAAATCAATTACTTCCACACCATTATGTCATAAATTAATTTAATTATTTATTTTATAATTTTTTTAAATAAATTACCATTATGTAGGTAATATTTTTTTCTTTATAATAACTATTTATATTCAATGATATCAATTATATAACGCCATATTAAAATTTATTTAGTAATAAGAGACATGTTTATGAAATCATTGTCTCTACTTAATGAAAATGTCATAAATTCCATAATCACACCCAAGTTGCTTCCACAGTACACCATTTAGGCCCAAAGATTTTATTGGTCGAAAATAACTCATACAGTAATATTATCACAAGTTCCATGGTTGTTTCAAAATATCATAATATTATTTTTACCTATAATTACCCGATTTACCTTTAACTGTGGTAAATAAAATACAAAATTTAATATTAAAAAAACATTAAGTTGATCATATTAGATCAAAATTTTCATACTTATTACAACAATTGAAGTACATTTTTAAAAATTCAATTTATATATGTATATAAATCTAATTTAAAATTAGTCCCATTATTAGAATGAGAAAACAATTTTTTAAAGTAAAACGTGCCAAAGATGACGTAGTTTTTATATCCATTTTCAAAAAGAAATTGATTCGAAAAAACCTAAAATAGATTAACTAGTAAAAACTAAATATAATTAAACTTTAAAACTAATTAAAATATTAATATAACTATATATATATATTAGACAAAAAATATTTTTGAACTAAAATGCAATATTTTTCTCTATACATTAAAAAAATAAATATTATAAAAAATATATAAAAAATTTATCCATGGTAAAATTTTATGTCCATATTCTAAATAAGATGTTTATTTTGTAAAATAGAATTTATAAAATTGAAAAAAACTAGATTTAAAATATATTTTAAATTAAATGGCTATAAAAATTCTTTTTTTGAAAAACACTCCTTTTGTACATAAAATTGAATTTGTTCTTATATATTGTCTTGAAAACATATAAGATGAATTTTAAAAATTATATTACATTTATATTTCATTAATATAATCCAAAAAGTGTTATTTTATTATTTTATAAACACAATTATTCACACTTAAATCGTTATCCATAAAACTGATCATTTCAATTCAATTGATTTTTATTTTCATTTATAATTAATTTATTAACCAATGAATCATTATATAAACATGTGTCACCCCTATTTTCATAATTAAAATATTAATATTAA
Organism: Viscum album; assembly: GCA_963277665.1. Classification (NCBI taxonomy): domain Eukaryota; kingdom Viridiplantae; phylum Streptophyta; class Magnoliopsida; order Santalales; family Viscaceae; genus Viscum; species Viscum album. The sequence continues at coordinate 1,646,894,870 of OY728159.1, forward strand.
TTCCCTCAAATCTAATAGATATTTTATAATGAAAATATTTAAATAATAATATTTTGTTGTTCATTTAAACTTGATGTGGTGTGTCATGTATGTTATCAAACATAGTGTATAATTTTAAAAACTCAGAATGTTACATTCTCTCCCATTTTGGAAATTACATCCTTGCAATGTTATTTCAGTTTTAGTAACTAGTGTATGAATTTTCAAAATACATTTATTACAATCCCACATCAAAAAAACGTTTAAAAAACTTCAACTTTAAAAGAAATAAAGGGATGTATGAAGGTTACATGAGACATCAAATACTAGGGTTACATGTAAGATAACATGGATATGGAAGAAAATAAAACTATCAATATTTGATGGAGAGTGATAAAAATCATGGTTATGAGAATGTTAAAAATCACAAAATTACAAATTTGTGATGGGTTAAACATCCTTTGATTTCATAGTAGGAATAGTAAACAAAAAACATTTTTATTTTAAGATCTTTTTCTTAGAGTTGAGTAATTATTTTACTACATATAATAAGAACATAAGGAAATATACTTACTTAATAGGTATAGATTCATACTTTAATCAAATTCCACCACAAAATCATCTTTTTCTTCAATGATGGGTTTTCAAGATGATTTTTTACACCTAAATCACTAGAATCAACTTAAAAATAATCACATATTCCATAAAAGATTAACTATATATTTAACCTACCGAGAAACATTAACCAAAACCAATATGGCTAGGATAATATAAAATAGTTCTATAAAAATAATAAACCATTGGATGAATAAAAACTAATTTCAATCTTAAAAATTCAACTATAATACCAAAATGTCATCATAGACCATTCAAAAAATAACTATCCGTGAAATTACATAAAAATATTCTAGACTAAGATTGAAACCCAAAAATGACTTGACCACATTATCTTTGAAGATAAATTTTTAAATGAATTCAATTACTCTTGAATCCTCACACAAAAAAGTAATCTTTCTAATAATCATCAAGATACACTAGCATTTACATAAATAACTCAAATCAACCTAAGTCCAAAATTTATTCTTACAAAATATAATTCAACCTTTATTAATAAAATAAAATACCATAGTTTTAAATTTAGATTGATAAAATAGGATTCCTAAAATATCTAGCATCTTTTAAAATAACATTAATCACTTAATCAGCAATTCATTTTTCAATACCATGGCTATCTTTTCATAAAACATATATTACCAAAATATACTTATTCTTAATCTGTCAAATATTTTAACTAAAAATAAAACACCATAATAACCACAAACTTTATATAGGCTAGTGATAGGTGATAAAGACTTTTTGTCCTTTGGTTGTGGGTTCTATTCCCACAGCCTTGTCTGATGCGATGGGTTGTCACCCTTCCTATCAGTTTTCCTTTTTCTAAAACTATATAATTATTATACCATTATAAAAATATGATAATTTCCTAACAAATAACCACAAAATGTTTTAATTTCAAAGGTTATCTCATACCATTAATTTTTCATCCCAAAATTGAATAACCCTTAATTATTTCAAAAACAAAATATCATATGAAGGTTATCCATTAATTTATAATTATATCCACAAAGGATAATTATTCATCAAATAACATTTTCACATAAAAACATCAGTGTTATATGTTACACAACTAAAACAATATTCAAAAGTACACCCATCATAAAAAGAGTATTAATACATTTAAACATTTACAAATCCTTAAGTATACCATTACTATTAAATCCTTTATATGTAGATTTCTTAATATTTCAACATTCTTCATAATCTATTAACTATGCATTTATACCTTATCTATTAATACCCCATTCTTAAAAATATAAGATATGGATTAAATTTTCATGATTCATAATTATCAGTCAAATCATGTTTCATAGTTTATGGATAAGAACATAATTCTTATATTTAATCAAGATTTTTTGTATCTTATTAATGTTTCTTTTCTCTTTCATTATGTTTTCATACTTTAAAAAAATAAAATTTCACAACACTAATGGTATTTATCCTTTTGAAAGAGTTTTTCAAGATTAGATCTTGAAATAATATGAAAAATACACCATAACCCATAAAATTGGTTTAGAAATGTTTATGTGTTGTATAACTAAAAGAATTTCTCATAGGTGATCTGAATACACTGAAAGGTGTCAAAATATTTCGAACATGATTTTGTGATAATATTGATGATCAAGTAATTTGGTAGGGATAAAAAATTTATGAAAATACTCTTTAATTATATCTTTATAAATGACCCTTAATCTACTGAAAGGAATCATCACTTAAACATGAAATGAATTATTAAAATAATAATCCTCTATACCGTAATGATAAATTAATTTTTTTTATAATACTCCAATCCATCAACCAAATTATATCTCAGTTGTTTAGGTTTTATCCAATCCACCTAATTTACTGTAATCCTATAAAATTTTCCATATTATAATAACCCTCTTGGTTATATGTTATATTTAGCCTACACCCGGATAACATCCTAACCTCTAAAGTTATCTAAAACTTTTCTCTATTACCAACTATAAGGCCCCATCCTTAAAGATTTCATAATCTGGAGTTAATTCAATAATTCAAATTCATTTACATTTAGGTTATTTTATGTTTATTGTTTTAGAGAATTATTCCATAAATATTTCATAACAACTCTACTATTATAAATTTGTCAAGTATACTAACTATCTATTTTTTTTCATAATCTAAAACATTTTTAAAATAAAACATGAATTATTTTTCTTGATAAAAATATTCATAAAATTTATCTTGTCTTCCTCCTTTATATTACCCATCCTTATAAACTATTTAATACATTTATAAAACATTCATTGAGCACAAATATCTTATTAATGGGTATAAAATAAAGAATGTAATTATTAGTCCATGAATATTTTAATCTCATGAAAACATTTTCAGAAATTCACAATTTTTAACCAATACAAAATAAAACCTTTATCTTACCTCATGAAAAATAAGATTCCTATGAAACTCATATAAATCATAAATCATTTGGGTAACTTGTGGAATCCATAACATTTTTACATTCTAGACTTTACGACTACATAAAGAGAAACCTTCATGGTTAGGTTTGGAATACCCATCATAGTATATTTCCTAAATCTCATTAGAGAACCCAACTAGTTAAATTTGTATCATTAACTAATGCATTGGAGAGATATCATAGGCTCACCCACCCCCCATTTTATCAATAATCTACCCTTATACATTAACAATTCCCAAAAACCTTTACGTAATCATTACATATAAAACAAGAATAAAAGAAAAATAACATTTCCACCTTAAAATCACAAGATATCATTTCAAGATATTGATATAATAAATTAATTCTAAAAAACATTATCAATACCAAAATAACATAAAAGGTAATATAGTATTTATTTTTCTTTTAAAAACATTACATATTTTAGAGGAAGCTAAATATCAAATAATTGTCAGAGTGACAGAATGGGTTTTTGTCACCGTATATGTTAAAAAAACACTCCTTTTGTTGTTTAGTACAATTATTCGTATAAAAATATTCCTTTTGAAAACCAGTGAATGAAATCAAATATAAAAGAGGTTTATTAAAAAACATATAATATAAAATGGGGTATATTATCAAAATATGACTTAATGAAAGGATAATGAGATAAAGTACCTTACCTCGAGTAAGACTCATATCTTACATTATTTATCTTTTGGAATAATAAACATAATTTAAATTAAACTTTTTTGAAAACATTTTATAGTTTTATTATTATTTTATAACACTTATTACCGTGTTATAACAATTACAAAATTATTTAAGTTCATGTTGGAAGTTTTGTCGATATTCGGTAATTAAGTCGAAAATGAGCTTGGTATGACGTCAATAGTCCATGTGGTCATAATTCCATCATCTCGAGAATAATATTCATGACATAATAATCTATTTTATATATCATTTATACTTTTAAATCCATTCATTAAACATGGATATGAAAAATGAACAACGTTACGATCATGGAGATGGTATGATGTACGTACGTATGAGTAACATTTACATTTTGAATTGATCATTATGGAAATAAGGTAATTATTATGTTGTATTTAAAAAATTATCATAATATTATTAACATAATAATAATAATTTAAGTATACATATATATATATATCTTTCAAGTTATGTGGTTAATGAAATTTTTTCACATTGCTTCATGAAGGTGATAGTTTACATGTACGCACAAATGACGTTATCAGTTTTATGTTCAAGGAAAGTAAGAATTTAATTTATATATTATTCTTATATAATGATAAATATTTCATGAACATCACATATAAACATTAATTCCATAATTATGAGCATACTTGAGAGACTCTAATGAAAAACTATCAATATTAGTTTGTGAGGAGGTTGTTCTCCGTACACATGAATGAAATGTTCATTTCCCATTTGATGAAATTGGAGATGTATTTAGGTGATGATATTACCATAATAATATCAAATAATCTTTAATATAAAATATTTATTATTTCACCAGGATGGAATAAGATTTTAAGGAAGACAATGAAGAAACAAAGTAGAAATACTTAATTAAAAACATTACCTTTCCTTCATATGGTCAACTTTCTTAACACCTTAATACCTCTAAAAAGGGTGTTATGACTAAAATAAGACCTCTAGAATATGTTTAGGTATTTGAGGAATGGTTTTTAGAATATCTTGGCTAATAAAAAAGGTTTTAAAGTGTTATTAATATAGAGGAATGGGTTCGTTTTTATATGAGAGGGAATGAGCACCCTTGGAAACCCTTAAAATATTAAATTAATATAAATTAATTTTAACTCCAAATTACTCCAAATTAAGTTAGTTGTAAGATATGATAATGGTCCGAAATAATATCTGTGAATAATGGTTTTACATATATTTATTTTATTTTAAACAAAATATTCTTTGTTTTAACCCTTATTTACCTTTTTAATTCTTACCATTTTATAATGTAATTTACACTTTAAAGGTATAAATAGTTACCATAACTTGAAAAATTACCAATAAATGAGTTATTTATGATATTATATGACTTATCACAACTAGTGAGACCAATATTTGTTTTTAAAAAAAATTATATCATTTAATAAAATATAAATTATTTTACAATCTCATAAGTGTCAATTATAACACTATTCACTAATGGACTTTTTAGAAATATCATAAAAACTTGATTCCTTTGAAAAAACTACATTAAGTCATATTTAATACAAAAAATTCATCCATAAAATTCTTGGATGGATTCAAATATTTAAAATTATATTTATTTTAATGTTATTACTATCATTTATCCGATTCTTTTTTTCATTAATCAATTACAACATCACCATTATGTCACAATTTAATTTAAATATGTTTTCCTAAAAATTATAAATAAATTACTATGAGTTAGGTAATATTTTTGTATTTCTAATGACGATATATAGATTAATATATAACTTATATAACTCCATATTATATTTTCTTTAGTAAAAGAGACATGTTTATAACATCTTTGATTATACTTTAAATAAAATGTTACAAATGTAACAATCTCACCCAAGTTGCTTCTGAAGGCCACCATTTTGGACCCAATTTCGTTTGGTAAAAAATGACTCATCCAATAATATTAGGATAATTTTTAGGGTGTTTTCATAATATTATAATATTATTTTTATGTTTACTTACTTGATTTACCTTTAATCGTTGTAAATAAAATTTAAAAGTTTCTATTTTCAAAAAATTAAGTTGATCCTATTATATAAATTTTATCTTAATTATTAAAACCATTTATATAATTTTTAAAAAATTAAATTCAAATAAGTGGAAAATTTTAATTTAAAATAAATTTCATTATCGGAATAGGAAAATGAGTTTTTAATGTAAAACATACAAAAATTCACAATGTTTTTATATCCGATTTCAATATGAAATTGATTATAATGAACGAAATTAGGTTAAATGATAAAATATTAATCTAATTAAACATTAAATATAATTATATTTATAATCTAAATATATAAATAAATTAGATGAAAAAGTTGTTTTAAACTGAAATGTATTATTTTTTCACTATTCATTAACAAATTAATATTATCAAAAAATAAAAAAAAAATATTCAAGGTAAATTTTTATTTCCTGAATCCAAATAAGAATTTTATTTTTTCCAAAATTATTTATAAAATTGAAAAAAATATTGATTTATAATGGTTTTTCCATCAAAATTCAATAAAAATGTCTTTTTTGAAAAAACACCTCTTTTATGTATAAAATTGTATTTGTTCTTATATCATTCCTAGAAAACATATAAGATAAATTTTAAAAATTATATTACATTTATTTTAATTAATATAATCCAAAAATTGTGATTTGAAAATTTTATAAAAACAATTATTCTCACATAAATAGTTTTTCATAAAAACACATCCTTTATATTCAATTGGTTTTTATTTTCATTATTATTAATTTATTAACCAATTAATAATTATATGAACATGTTTAAACCCTATTTTCATAATTAAACTAATAATATTCATTCCCTACAATCTAACAAATATTTTATAATGGAAACTGTTAAATAATAATATTTAGTTGTTCAATTAAACTTGATTTGGCGTATCATGCATGATATCGAACACAATGTTTCATTTTAAAAACTCAGTATGTCACAATGATGGTGATATACTCTATCATATGGTGAATCATGTTAGGGTTCATATGCAACATTGATATATAGAACCTATTTATTGGATCCCAAGTTAGGGTATTATAAAGTGGTATTAGTGATAATTTTTTATTTTCTCTTACTATTTTGGTATAGTGTATAGAAAAATTAAAATGTGTCAGGACATTGTATGGATTTTATTCCTTTTAATAGCCATCCCACATATGATGAAGTCAATATTTTATTGGATGAGATTTTTTTTCATGTATTTCATTGTTATAGTTGATCTGATTGCACCTCCATTGGTACACTTGTTTTATGATTTCATCAATTTATGTGATTTTAACTCTTAGACTAGTATATAAAGAGGGTGTGCTTTTATTCATGAATCATATCATGCATGTAGGGTTTTGTGACATGGGTTAGTTATTTAACATTTCTACAAAAATTTATAGGGTGTTCCGTATAATCATATGATGGTAATTTATTAATCATACCATAAAGATGGTAAAAACATGTATTTGGGTTGTATTAAATTGTTAATTGAGAAGTATTTTCTAAATAAAATGAAAATTATTACATAAGTAGTGTATTACTCTATAACATTTAATTAATATCTTATTTAACTGAGCCTTATCTATAGAACATTTTGGTTAAATTTATTTTTTTTAAAAAAATCACAAGATGAGTTATTTTTTTTCACTGTTTTTACTAAATAAAATTCCAAGTAGAACTTATCAAGTGTATCTCTATAGATATTACATGAATATGAAATCAGTGGATCCATTTATTATATGAATTATAGATTATAAAAAATAGAAAGGTATAGATTTTTGAATCCTGTATATATGCATGTAAATAGTATTGATTCAATGGGTGTTTGGTGTTTGACCCTATGCATTGGTGGTTAGTTATGTGAGATCACCCATGTTATGATATATCCCTATGATATGAATTATTGGGATGTGATGATCTGTCTGGTGTGAGTACATGAAACATTAGTGATTTATGCCCGGCATAGTGAAATGTCGTATATAAACCTCTGTGTGAGATCATGTGAATAGTTTTTATCTTAGAGGTTATCATGTGACCTTGACATAAGGTGATGGTCACCGAGGGAGTCATAATATGTTTAATTCTTGATGTGTGTTTCTAGGTGGGAGAGCCTAGTGGCCTTCTTTGGCATGAATCTAGGTTAGGGAGTCAGTATCTTGTGACCTTTAGGAGTAACCCATGGGAGGGGTCAACCTAGCTTATGAGTGAATTTAATTGGGTGAGGTATGTTTGTATCTATACCCTTTTGACATTGGTGTATGTGATATTCTACCCAATATTTAGGTTTTTCACATCATATAACCTTGGATTTCAGGTATAAACATACATATGTGGGTAATATCACTCTTTTGGTTAGTTTTTTGGAAGGAGTGTTTGTTCATATGACAAGTTCAAGTAATGTTATAACATGTGGTATTCTCCTAGAGGATGTGGACATAATTTGGAATATGTTTTCTGTAAATAAAAGCATCCTCAAAAGGGGATAGGTATGAGGAAAGTGGAAATTTATGGCACTCTTTATATGACATATACCTTGAGTTTTGTAGCTTTATTAATAAATATGTTTTTCAAGGGTATGATCAGTTAGGTTCTTGACCCCTTCAACTTATGATGTGAATTTAGGTGCACAATGTTGGTTCTTTAGTAGTGAAAATATGTTTTTATTGATCATTTGAAATATTTTTTATTGGTAATATTTTATGGTTTTTAGAAGAAACAATGATAATTTATTCTTGGAGATACTATCATATCAAAAAGTAAGGGCCAAATCTATGGACATGTTGGTCAAGTTTTGATGAAACATGGATTATTAGAGCTTCAGACACATCATCATGGTTTGGTTTTACATGGGCATGTATCCATAGATCTTCAATTAAATATAAGAGGAAATCATACATTGGGTATATGTTTTGTTGTTGGGATTAGGGTTGAGAATTATTGGATCATACTATAATGATACTTAATTAAATGGGAAACAATTTCTTTTTCTTGGGGAATAATGTGAGTGATATGGCGCTTACAATTGGGGTGAATTGAGGATCCTTGATGAGATTTGTGGTCTTTTAGGTATGGTAATGGGATTATTTATAGATCTTGTGCGATGAAATAGTCAATATTGGTATGAACCACAATGGATGCATTAGAGGATGATTTTCAAGATGTGAAAGAATGTATGAGAGGGATAAGTAGGCATATAGTTCTAATGTGACCATTTTGTAACATCTCTCTGAAAGTGGTAAAGAATGATATGGATAGTGTAGAGAATGTCATCAGTCATTTAAAGTCATTACCCTAAATTAGTAAGTTTTTATTTAGATAGTGAGGTTACTTTTCCCATGATCCTAGAGTGGGTAATGAGTTACCTTTCATAGTGATTCTCTTGGTAGATTTATCTTAGCCCCATATAGTCATCATGTTTTGTGATGTACGAATCATGGGATATGGGGTTATAAAAATAAATAAATAATGTGGAGAAAAGGATGATTTTAAGGCGGGGAGTGGGATTTCATACATAGTAAATTTCATTTATGGTTTCATATATGGTGTTAAATGGTGCCCAAAACATTACATCAGCCATTGGTCTGTCTCAAAGTAGTCAAAAGTGCTTCAGTTTAGTGGTTTGTAGTGATTACAATATGGAATAGCGGTGAACATGGATGATTGAGTGTATAACTATGGGATCTATATCAGGTGACCAGTTTAGATTTTAATTGATATACTACTATTATAATTTTTCCCCCTGAGATTTTAGAAACCCTGTATGGGAGAGTTAATGATTCATCAATGGGTGGAACCAAGTGTTCAGAGGTAGGGAAACCAGATGATGTTTGACTTGTGCTCTTGGGTTGTGTTGTTTGTTGTGAGTTGATAACCACATTGGTTGTTTTTTATATATCTTATTGGTAAAAATTAGTAGTGTATTTGTAATCATATCCAAGAAGGCCAAGAATCATCAATTTTTCATTTGTAATTGGATATTATGAGTTAATATTGAGGGAGATGGGTTCAAGTGAGTATCATCTTGGTCCTCAATGTCAGTAAAAAACATTGGATTAGGGTGTACTAAAGCAATGCGATTATTTATATAGGGACTCATTTCATTAAGTGTCTCAGGAGTGAGATAACAAGTTCCGGGGAAGAGGCTAAGGGATTATGGACTGGTGTGACCTAGTAACATCAACCAGTATGGTAATATGTTATGGGTTTTGGAAACTCATGAACTACGTCTTATTTATAGTTTCATGGTGTAGTTTATTAAAATAATTTTAATTATAATTCATGTGATGATGTGGTTTCTGATTTTATTTTAGGTTTTGGGTGTTTTGGCTAGAAAAATATTACGAGGCTACTATGGTAGAGTTTTTAGGACCGTGTTTCATGAAGTAGACCTCGTAGTGTCTTTTATTGATCTTTTTGACATTAAATGGTAAACCTGTAATATAATATATTATATAGTTATAATATTTTAATACCCCATATTCTATAGAGGTGTTAAAATTCAGGGGGTATTGAGTTTTTTAGTTTTGGGGAGTTTCTATTTTGAGAATGGGGATATAAAATGACAATATGAATGTACAGGGATCCCAAATTAACATTAAAAAAAATTCTATAATGATTTTATAGTTCTATAGGGATTCTTTATGAGTATTGGGTGATTTGGGGTGATTTTTCTATATTATTGGAGTTTTTTATCAAATTTTCATGGTCTGGTGTGTATATTTTATGAGAAACTATAAAACATCATGGGTGTGGGGTGTTTTTTAATTAAAATTATGTAGTTCATGGTATATGTTAAACCATGCATTCTTAAGGGGAAGTTTTGTGATGTGGTAGGGATTTGGGAAATTTTTCATAGTTTCACAGGTTAATAAAACTATTTACCTTATTATAGAATGTTCTATATATGAATTTTATGGTTAGAGAAGAGTACGAAAACAATGAAAATAGTGTGGTAAAACCATGCTGGATGGATAGTTTTGGGACAATTCAGACTACATGATTGGTGAATTGTTTATAATATCTTGTGGCCAAACTATACACCCCATACAAATTGATTTTTCCCCCAATATCCCTTATGGTATGTCAAAAAACCCCAATTTGTTATCATATTTTGACCCAATAGACTCCTCTACATCTTCCTTAACTCTATCTCTTCCCTTGGTGGATATCTTTCATCCAAAGTATTATCTCACTTATTTTTGTGGAATTGATGAGATTGAGGGAAATATTTAACTCTACCATAATCTTTTCTAGGTGCTTATCACTGAAAATAAAGAACATGAGTTTTATTTCTAATACACCCAATTTTGGGTCTTTGATGAGGTTCTTGTATTTATTCCACTCCAAGCCTATGAGAAAGAAAATTCTCGAAGAATAGATGTATCTATGATTAAGACATGTTGTCTCTATGTATTTCCCATTTAGGTCCTTAATTTACCAAGTGCATGGAGTTTCGGTCTTTCTGACATGTCATCTATTGACCCTAGAATTAAATTAGAACCTTTAAATTTGAAACATTAATTTATTATACCCTTATACATAATTTTAATTAGTGAATTAAAGGTGAATCCAATGTTATGTCACCCTTGATACTTTGACCTTATGAAAGGATTATGAAAACTGGGTAAATAAAGTGTTTGTAATTAAAGTTATTGGTTATAAAAATGGTATATTAGGTTTTAGATTTGTGCCTTGACGATAATATGAATTCAAAATAACTAATATTGATTTCAGATTAAGATTCCTTATCTATTAAATAACCAATTTAAAATGTGACTACAATCAAATTCCCCAGTTTTGTAATTGAACATTAAATAACTTTTGTAATGGTTTAAAAAAATGGTTGTCCTTGTAATAGAAGGTGAGATAATGGATGATATTGATATGATATATGGTTATACCATTATTTTGGGATGGAAATAAATGTTATATTTTGAATTGATGGTTTCTAAAATGAATTGGAATTAGAAATTGGAATGGGTAATGCTAAGGTTTACAATGGGAATAACATGGTAAATAGTGAAATGGTAAATTTTGTAAAAATAATGAAATTAAATGGAACATTTTGAATGGTAATTGATGTGAGGTATAAATTCATTTGGATGATCATGGTAATTTTCATGGAGAATGTCATGATGAAAACCTGGATTGTTTATAATTCTTAATGATTGGGGATTTCAAGAGGAGAAATTTGGATTCTAGATGGTAAAAGAGTTAGGAATTCAAGGATGGTCTCTATGGATTCCAAATGATACCAAATGTTTTTGAATAGAAATATGTATACCTATATTTCACATGATGCATGATATCTAGGAATACTGGCATGGGTGTTGGATTCCATGGTAATGTTGGGATGGGTGCTCAGATTCTAGGTGATACTTTATGATACTAGAGAATTCATTGATGAGTACCTAAATTTAATGTGCTTACTTGTGGAGGTGAAGTCATTGTGACTTTTCCAGAGACACCTTGTTACAGGACAGAGTAGGTCGCATCGAACTTAAGAATCACCCTAGATCCTGGGACATCAGTAGTTCTATTTATTTATTTATTTTATTCCACCCTATGTATTTTATATACCTCTCATTAAATTTTTTTATCGCACTTGATATTTATCGACTCTATTAGTGATGTACTACTAATATATACTCACGCCCTTCTTGGTAATACATTGAGCTTGTCTACTTAAGTAGATGATACCTATTTATAGGATTGTTCTTGGGGAAAGGCTTGATGGCATTCATATTTTTTGGGTCATTGGAATGAGGAATGGATGTTCAAGACCTGGTTGGGACTCAGAGATAGTTTTTTGGGTATTTCATCGAATTTTATCTTTTGGTATTATTTGAGATCGATGTATATATATGAATTTTCATTTATGTTTGACTTCATGATTAAATGTATTCAGTTTTATTATTTCATAACATGTTTTTACCTTTTTATTATTGGTAAATACATATAAATCATTCATTTGGTTTATGTGCAATGATGTTTTTTCCATTAATTTCATAAATTGTTTTAATTTTTTATATGTTTATTGTCTCCCCACTATACCATAAGTGACTCAAACTTATATTAAGTATCCTGTATCATATTATAATATGAACATGTGGTAATGTAGCACACTAACTAGGAGCTCTAGTTCAATAGCTCCAAGAATATGGTGATATTAAAACAAAATTTGTAAATATAGAATCGTTGAGAAAATGTAAGGTTATATATAAATTTAAAAACAATGATTCTAAATAAAAGTGACATTTTTGTTGTTCTATTATTGAGTTATTTGGTAAAACATCGATGTGTTCCAAAAGATAAAGTTAACAAAAATTGATGAATATAGGTTACACTATCTCAACCAATAAATAAATATACATGGTATGATTTTTTAATGGGTTGTTTTATTGGTGTTAAAATTTTTCATATTGTAAGATATTAAAAAAATAAATGTAATGAATTTTTTAAGAATGGAACACCCATTCGTTGGTGAAGGGGAGACTTGAATAGGGAGAAGAAAGATCGGTTTCACAAAAAAAAAAGATTCTCTAGGTTGAAGGAAACTGATTTTAGAGATTAATAAAGAGTTAATTATATACCAATAGATATGTTTATGGAATAATAATCATAGATATGATGACATTATTTGGAGAAATAATAAATAATATGTAGAGTTTGTGTAAATAACGGTGGATTGGATAAATAATGATTTACAAAAATTAAATAAATCTGAAGTGTTTCAAGGGTATATTGAAGAGGATAATCACAAAGGACACCTAAATGGTTTGAAAAAACATTCCATAAAAAAATATCAGGAATACAATGAAAGAGACATCTTATTGAGGAAGAAGCATGATGAAGGTTGTAAAAATGATGTTTTAGTAGAGGAAATATTAATAATTGTTATTAGTCTTACATTTTATTTTTAGAAAATTATGAGAAATATGGATAATGGAAAATGGGACATTGAATTTCAAACTTTTAAAATTGGTATTATTCTAAGGAGAACCAAAAATAAAGTGGAAGGATGTTTGATAAAAAGGGTCGGTTCATTAGGACCAATAGAAATACTCTATGTAATGATAATGAGGAAATACCCATTTCCCCATGTTCATGAATACTAAAAGTGAATATTGGATTCCTATAAGTTTTAGGGGGAGATATGATCCCTATGGTGACTAAATTGTATGGAAATTTATATAACATGTGATTTTAGAGAAAGAACATAGAGTTTCAAGGAATACTCTATATTTTTAAGTGGTTTCATGTGAAATTATTAGCAGTTTCAAATATTGTATATAAATACACATGGTTTTATAGAAATTATAATGGGTATATGAACTAAATCATTAATACAAATTAGTGAAATAGAAATTCAGGTGACATATAATTAAATTAGGAACTAAAATTAGTGATGATGAAATTCAAGAAGTATGGACACTAAATTATAATTAAAGTGGTTTAAATTCCTTATCTAGAATTTTCATGACGTATTAATAATAATTTATATTACTAACAAAACAACTAGTCTTATTCTAAGAATAAAAATTGGGAAATAACTAAATTCATGGACTAATTCATGATTTACATTTTTTTCTAACAATGTGGTATAATATAGGTTTTTTTCATGACACTAAAAGCTATTGATATGTGATTATCATTATGAATATCAAATTATTTCAGTTTATAAATATATAAACTAACATATATAGAGTTTTTTATTTATTTTTTAAAAGATAAATTCCTTATTTGGTAAATAAAAAGTTCGTTATGAATAATGGAATATCATGTAAATTACATGGTGTTAGATGTTTACCATAATGAGTGTTATCAATTAGGTCATTATGAGGCATGAATAAATTTTTTTACTTTATATATTATTCACTGGTTTCATTATTTTTTTTATTAATTTAATTGAGGAATTTTTGTAGGAAGATAATGATCAGGTTTCATATATTCATAAAAGTAAGTTACTGTAATGGAAAATATTAATTTTGTTAATATAAACTCTCATTACCTAAATCAACTTTTAACTCAGTAGGTTCAGAGTATTTTTTTACTCTTTTATAAGATTTCTGTTCACTCACTAAAATAATATTGATATTTTAGAAATAGTTTTGAAGAGGCCTTTTTGATCTTGAAAGAAAATATGGTGGTATTTTAATGAATATACAATGAGGCCCTTGGTAACCCAACAAATATTTCCAATATTGGAGATAAGGATGTCAAATAAAGTTTTCAATAAGAGGAGTATTTGAGGAGTAAGGTATAGAAATTTACTAATAATAAATCAGATACATATGATTCATTGTAAAAAATATTTAAAGATCCTAAAAGTTAGTATGTGAAAGCATGTTGTTTAGAGGACTAAAGTTTGTATAAGAGTTTTAATGAAAAATTAGAGAATATAAGAGATATATACCCCTATGTATGTCATTGATAAAGTGGAATAACATGAAGTAAAATATATATAAATTATACAATTAATTTTATTTTCAATGGGGAAGGTAATTACACCATAAATTCATACATTAATTTTGGAATTTTTGGAGTTATATAGTGGAGAATAATTTTTGATATAATTTAAAAAAACACAAAGTCAGGAATAAGTTATTATATTTATTTATTTTCAATTATTTTTTAAGATATTTTAAAAAATGGTTCATTTTTTAGAAAAGATATAAGGTCATCAATAATGAATATGATTTTTGATAGAATATGAAATTCGATCATCATTATTATTGGAACAAATTCAAATTGGGGAACCACCATATATCCAAAATTTTGAATATGAAATGTGAATACAATATTCATATATGGAAATGAATATTGTTGATTATTATTGAGAAATATTATTTTGAATGAAATGAAGTCACCTTGGTTACTATATGAGTGTAATTTTGAATGAAGGTGAAGCAATACATAGATATATCTATATATCAAAAATATTGAATATGGAGATTTCTTAAAGGATGATGGATGTGGATTGGATTCATTATATATTGGGGTAAAATATTTTGGAATTTCATTATATTGTATGTGGTGTGAGAATTAAAGGAGTTGTATGTAGATTCTTGGAGATGGGATTTAATGAAGGAAGTTAAACCATACTGCATTGGATATAGTCATGCCATCAAATACTATGCATGATTCAAAGAAAAAATAAAAAATAATATTTTTTCATGTAGTCACATTTCACCATAATCCATTAAACCATGAAAAATTTTGTTTATCTATTATATAGACCCCATAAATATTTATTTTGAGTATGTTTGAGCTGGATAAGGTTTTTCACCATGAAGAAACAAACAACACTATAATAGTTTTTCATAACAAAAAATTATACCAACATTAGAGTAAATGTTATAGATATACAACATAGATATTTTCCATGTAATAACCATGTTATATCTATATAGAAAATATTTATGGATCAGACCACAATTTCATGGCCATTTAATATTTTTATAGATTCATTTGGTAAAGGTCGAAGGATTTGTGCTGTGATGTTGTTTTCCTCACAGAAATGAATCTAATATTTTTTATTATTTAGATGATCACATCATGATTATAAATGAGTTTTAAAGGACATATTATATATTTTTTTGTTGATATATGGCATACAAGAATATCAATTTTTAATGGATACCTTAAAGCTGCAATCTATTTATAGTAGAAATGTGTTACACTGTATATGATACCATGGAATCATGATATACTGATTCAAGAATATTATTTATATTTGGTTTCAATTTTATTGTATGATATATTAAATAGGATTGTAGAGATATTATAGGATTATTTTGAAGAATTTGACCATATTAATTCATATGGGACACTAGACACGATATTGTATCTTTTATAAAATAAATTTTTATATTAACTATTGATCAGAATGTTGGATACTTTATTATTCATAAAAAACTACTTTATAAATTCTTTTGGTAGTTGAAATTGATTTCTAAACCTATATTTGGAAAAAAATAAAATTATATAATATCTATGAATAAACAAGGATTTCATTGATATATATGGAATGTTTAATGGAGGCCAGTTATAATGGAGTCTCATTGATATATCTAGATATTTAAGAAGAATTTATAGTAAAGAAATAATAATACCAGTTCAGTTTTTTATTCACATTAAAGAATTTTTTTATCATTATAATAATGTGGAAGTCATATATTCAACACTCTCATTAAGGATTCATTCTCATATATACTTGACGAATATTTATGATAATTGGAGATAAACATTGCCTCATATTTTACCTGATAATGCAAGGAGAATCACATTCTTTTAATAATAAAGAAGTGAAATTTATCTACATAATCTGTATAAAATTTACCCAAATAAAATTGATGAGGATAATAAGTGTGGAAGTTTTATTTATATGTAGTTTCTATCCCTAAAACAATTATAAATCTAATTCACCTTATCACGGGTGTCTATGATCAAAACGTTTACCCACAAAAAATTATATGATAGTTTATTTTTATACAATAGAAAATTTTATTATGTGTGTTCTTTGGATATAGCCTGGTGTTGGTAAACCAATTAAAATACTTGTGTTTATATGTGCATTATAATTTTTCTTATATGTTTTATGATTAAATGTGATCATTTTATGTAGAATTATATATTGAGTACATTACTTCCAAAAAATGAATAAGATATAATGAAGGGTGACGAAAAAACTTTAAATTAGAAAGCACAATAATTCACCAACTACACTAGGTAAATTAGGATAGTAATCACAAACCTATATCCCCAATAAAATAAAAAATTAAAAAAGATAAATACTGGGAAAAATCAAACAAAAAACAAAATATTAAAAAAATTAATTTATCTTAACTTAATCATTATTTAAATAGCACTTGGAGTATATATGTATGTTATAATTAAAATGAGTTTTCAGTGTGTGAAAATGATGAATAAAAACATCTCTTTATATTTAAAAAATTGGTATAATTACACTCTAATTCACGAGGAATATAAAATATAAAATTAAAACATATTAATTTGGCATAGAACCATTAAAAAATTTCATGTACCCATCAGATATTTTGTATGTTTTTGTAAGTTTCTTCAAAAATATATTGGGACATGTTTCATCTATTCAGGTTTCTTTTATCTTACTATGTTCAATTTCTACAACCTCATGATTTATATGATGAAAATTATAAATATTATAATGATCATGTACAAATATGGAATAAATCATGGTCTAGTAACTGAAAAAATAAATACTTATATCACATAAACTAGATAGTAAACTAACAAAACCATTCAAATTGAGTTAAATTTTAAGAAGTGATTTAATCAAGTTAATATCCTGAATTTATTACCTATATTAAACTATGGTTTTGAACTGTATTATGTACCTCTTCTTTCTTCTTCTGCACCATTTTTAATTTCACCCTTGTATTATTTTATTTTCTTTATCTTCCATTTTCTAATTCATTGAAATTTTCATCTCATTATCTTTATTTTATATCTTTTGTTCCTCTAATGAAAAACTTTATCACCCAATCTTAAAAATTAAACATTATTATAATAATAATATTCATTATCTTCCATAATTTTTTATTTATTAAACCCCTTAAAATTATCATTTTTGATTCTATTCGAACCCTAAATTATTACAAACATTGTAAATTAAACATCAATTTTTATGTTGGTTTCAAGTTCATGATTGAAATGTTCAATTTCTTCCATTGGTGTAAAATCATCAAGGATCCCGTTTATCTCTTATCAAAAATAATTATTTCTTTTAGGAATTATAGTATGTTTATACACTATAATCTTTACAAAGTTTCAATTCCCACATCTACCCATCACTTTGTTTTTATGACTTTTTTCATAGTAAATATCCTCTTCCCCAAATTAGAATAAAATTTTAAAAATATTAACAAAAATAAAAACCATATTGGTTTAAAATATTTTTTCTCAATGATTAGATTAACTTTTGAATCAAATTCAATTTAGAAACGTACAATGTCTATAGGAAGATGAAAATTATCAACTTTTACCGAAAAATCCCCAAAAATCCATGTAAGTTACATGAATAGTAAATCAAAATGATTTAAAGTTATAGATTTTATCTTAAAAACATAGAAATGTAACTTTATAAAAAGAATAAATTTTATAAAATTGATGCTTTCTCCAAGATCCAAAATAATTTTTGAAATTCACAGTCTCCAATCATTCAAAGTTTGGAAACAATTTTTGAATTTTGTAACATTAGTTGTGGATTATTCCAAACTATTTTAGAATATTCATCAATTAAGGATATTATACTAAATTTTTATATTTTCTTCCTATTTCAAAATTTTAACACCTTATTTTGTTTATTCATGCCACATACAAGTCAATATGGAATGCTATTAGGGGTTTATTCCATCTTTTTCTCATTTATTTATCTAGATTATATAATTTCTCTTGAATTTTTATTTAAATCCTATTCTTGATCCCCTAATTCATTTTTATCATCCTTGACTTTTTCTTCATTATTATTCTCAATATAATATTTTTTCTCTCAAGACCCTTAAAGTTTCATATAAAAATAACATTCACCTCCACAAGAGGGTTACTTTTTATGTTTCTATGAATTTTACATTCCTCTATATAAATAATTTTTTTTCCAAATTTATAAATCATTACATTATGAATTTCTACAAATAACCATTAATTAGAAAACATTTATATAAACTTCTTTATTTTTGATTGATCAGTATACATTAGTTATTAAATAAAATATTTTGATGAAATTTTGAATTATTGATATATTGAACTAGTTTTAAATTGAACTTTATTTTGTAATTTTTTATTTATATATTATTGGGAATGTGGAGGCCATTTTCCTCTTCTATGGTATAAACTTTGGGAACCCACCTAAATACTATTTATTTTTAAATGGTTGATTGAGTTAATTTTTTAATATAAAACCTTGTTTTAGTTGTTTCCTTCCATATCACACACATATATATATATTTAAATCAATTATATAGATGGATTTTAAAACCATGAGAAATTACTAGAAAATTTTACTCCTTTATATCCCTGATAACTAGTTTAAATAACATTTATTTTCTTTTTTGATGTTATATTTAGGTCATTATTTTTATTTTTCATCCCCTCAAACATTTTAAATTACTTTTTTGACAAAAAATATTTATTCCATCTTCTAAAATCCATAATCTATAGTCCATTAAAAAAATATTCATAATCTTTTCAAGAAAACCATATATCTCCATTGGTGACTTCATTTTTATGTCTCCTCCTTTAGATACTTCAAACATCATTATTATTTCATGTATTATAATTTATTTAAAGTTTGTACTAAGATAAATTATTATAATCCATGATAAGTAAATTTATAAATAAGTGATTTAATATCTACCTAGATTTATATAATGATTCATCATATTTCTGTTGAATGTTTTTAATTCATTCTTAACTTTTAATATCTTGGAAGTAATAAGGTATTTGGAAATATAAGTTTATATGAGATCATCCCATATTATAATTGAATGTGGAGTTTGGTGATTCAACCAATTATTTGCCTGATCACTTAATGAAATGAGAAATTATAATAGACTTATAGTGTATACTCTGTAACACAATTGATTTTAGATGTGTCAATAATTTCAAAAAAACATTATAAATTTATAATTTAGGATATTTTACCATCAATCATCAAAAATGAGTATTTTTTTGCATCATTTGGTTAATAAATACATTTATTTATAAATAATGTTCATGAATTCTGTGTATCCTAATACTAATATATGATTCTCTCATAAAAGGTATAATATAACCCATTAATGGAATTAATTGATCTTAGTCTGAAATTGGATCATACAAATGATTAATTGTAACATACCATGATTTTAGTATATTTTATTCAATTTAAATAAATATTCTATTTAATATCTTGTATAATATAAAATGCAGATCTTATGTAAAAAAATATTTATTAAAATAAATAAATGATGAAATTTAGTTAAATATATTAAAATGAAATTGATAAATTAAATGAATTGATAAATTTAAAGTGTTCAATTTATTTAAAAAATTAGCATTGATTATAAAGGAACTATAGTAAACTATTTTGATTAATTATAAATTTTTATTTTATTTTAAAATTTTTACAAATTATATCAATAAAATATATTAATAAATTTTCGATTAATAATTTTTAAAATCAATTATTAACATCCCTGAAAAAAATAATTATTTATAATTATAACTACTGTAATAATTCAATACTAAAAGGAAATTTTTTTCTTTAAAAACATTGTTTTTAGATTATACATTGTTATTTAAAATATAAATTTCTATTATTTATAGAATTAAATTCATTGAAAAATATATTTTATACATTTAAATAAATTAATAGTAATTCTTGAATTTATTTTAATTTTTTATAGATAAAGATAAAATAATTTGTAGTTAAAAATTTATTATGTTTTTGTAAATTATTTATTTTTATCTTAATAAATTAAATTAATAAATTTTTAAAATTTATTTCCTTTAAATTTATTCATAATATATTCAATAAAATAAATAAATGTCCATATAATGTTTTATATTATGAATTGAATTAAAAATTTTCATTTATGCTTTAAAAATATGTTTAATGTGATTTGTGTGCAAATATTAGAACTAAAATGTCCACATTTAAAAGTTGAATATAATAAAATGGTTTTTATATTTGGAATTATAATGTTAAAATTTGGTAAAAGGCCAATTTATTCTTAATTATAATGAATAGTTACCACAATAAGAGTTATGTAATTATGGTAAAGGATAAAAGATGTTAAAACTAATTGATATGGATTAAAATATCAAAGATAATATTTATTATATTGGTTGAACGTATTTATATATCCATCATATGATATTTAAGTTTTATAAATTTTATCCACTTTACTTTAGAGTGTCATAAATTATATTGGAATGTGACAAATATTTAAAATGGTGTCACTAGTCTCACTTATCAAAAGATACCTTCATACATCCCTTCTCCACACACGTTGTGCACCATAGAGTAACAAATATATTCTCATTAAATCAAATCACCCTTATCCATGACATAGAGGATTTTTATCCCTAAAAGTGAAATATAAGAAGTATTAAGATGTAATCCAATGGTGGATATCAAAGGAAGAGTTAATTGTCTTAATTGAGTTATTTGAAGTTTATTTATTTTGTTACCTCATAAATTTCCATTATACATAACATAATGTAATTAAATAGGTATTATTATCATACATAAATGCAATTATGTTGATGGAACAACCCTTATGTACCTTCCTTCAATCAATTGTAAAAAAACATCGTTAGTGTATTCCAACAGACTATCGCCTCCATGAACAATATATATCATTTTTCATTAGCACCTTAGGTGTATGGTCCAAAAATTTATTTAATGAATATATATAATATTTTTGAAATATTAATCATCTTGAAAAGTTATATTATAATTATAAAATGACACATTTTTACTCATTCTACAATTATAATGTGTTCTTATTTGTGTCGTTTTTACCACCGACATGAATGATTGTATAATGTTTGTGACATAAATTATAAATAAAAAATTCTGGTAACGATATATAATAATTATGAATTTAATATATTTTTATAAATATTATTTAGTAATGTTCAAATTTATATTTACGAATTAGTTCAATTATTTTTTAATTCAATAATCATCGAAAAAGGTAAATATTATTTTTTCTACGTGAACCGCCAACATGATTTCATTGAAATGTCTATATGAATCAATTAATATATAAATAAACACTCTAAACCCTCATGAAAATTTTATATATTATTAAACAATTACAAAGGATCAAATACCAAAACCACTAAAGGCGGACATAGGAGGAAAATTGAATTGTGAATACATAAATATTAATTTTAACAGATAATTATTTCTAAATTGGTAACAAAAAACTATATGTCCATTGTATGAAGTAATTTAAATATAAATATGATTAGGATATAGATTTATAATAAATCAAAATATATTTTATATGAGGCTAGAGTGTTTCTGACTAAGTAGTAGTTTGAATTAAGGGTTTGTCATCTCAAATTTGCTTATTTGAGACATATTTCAAAATATTCACAAATTTTCATTTATATGGGGTATATATTTCCCATTTTAAATTTTATACCATGAATATATTTCATATAATTTTATTTTAAATTCCTTTAAAATTATTTCTTTGAATTTTATTTTTATGTTTAAAAGTTACAATGGGATTTATTTAAATTCAATGCTCTAAATGTTTTGAAGTTGTTTACCTAACTCTTTAAATTAATTATACATATTGTTTAAATTTATTAAATAAATTTATTTGATATAATTATATTATTATATGTGGGAATTTTAACTTATCTTTTACCCTCTTTAAAAATGCTAAAATCTGAATCGTTTTAATATTTTTCTGAACGTGATATTTTTTTCATATCTTACAAAAGTATGAAAAGAATGATTTTTTAAAATTTACTAGTCAACTAAAATTTTCCTCTATAAATACCATTATTTATTATTTAAATTAATTTAAAAGTCTCTATGGTTATTCAAAAATAATATTATCCCCATTTTTTGAAATTTTTATTTTTATTAATGTTATCAGGAAAGAAGGACATTTCATATCCTTTTTTAATTAATATTTCAAATGATTTTATAAACATATTTTAAGACATTTTGAACATATTTCAATGATTACTATGAATAAATAGGGATATTATATAATGATATAGTCTATATATTTTAATTGGATGGATTATGTTCATGTTTTATGTTGTTTTTTATGAATTTTTTTTTATTTTCATGGGTTTATTATATAAACATGGAATTATGATGTTTTATTATTCTTATGTAATACATATATAATATATTTATTATGAGTTCAATGGGACCATAATTTTATATCCTTATAGTTAATTGTTCATGTTCTTGTATCTAATTAGTTTATATGAAAGGAACTAAGAATTTATCTGAATCTACTAAGGGACTATTTCCATAAAAGTTTAAAAAGAAATCAGATTGTACCCAATCCATAAAGGGAATCTCTCCAATATGTAACTATGGACTTGGTAGTGATCATTGAAACTAGAAATGATTTTATATTCTGATTTTTCTAGGACCCTCTTATTCCTATATTATTATTTTAGGGCTCAATATTTTTTATACAAATTATTCTTGTCTTGTGATATTCCAAAAAACTTATTCACATAAGTCTAGATTTTGGATATAAAAATTGTTGGATATAATTTTTGTATGTTTTAATCAGTTACCTTTATTATTTTTTCACACCCAAATGTTCATATTATGATCACTTGTGATTTTTTATTGATATCACCCATGTTTTCCCATACAGAGTATATCAGATTACCATTTCATAGGGTTCCATTTCAACCGGTTATGAAGAAAAGTATTAAGTGTGATAATAATAAAAAGGTTAACCTATATATATATGTGTGTTTTTGAAATATATTAAAAAAATTCATTAATATTTTTTTAAATATATAGTATCAAAATACAGTAATCTTATATGTTTTAGGGGTAAACTATTCTGAGATGTGTGTAATATTCATTTCAAATAATGTTATATGAAATTATTTTTTGTTCATATTTACACATTTAGTTTCAGGGTAAATATTATATACTTCTAGGGATTATAAATAGAGGATTAAACCTAAATCAAACTATGATAATTTGACATCCAAAAATTTCACATTCTTGTATATTCATATAGTTTAAAGTTCTTCATTGAGTTTGATGTGTCTCGAGGTGAAATTTTCATAAAACATTTGAATTTTTAATGGGAAACATAATTAATTTCATACTTTAAAAAACCATGTAATTTAAATATGGAAACCTTTTTAGTTTTTGATAGTGGGAATCAAACAATTAACACATGATTTGGAAACATTGTGAGTAAAACATGTAACTATCTTGGGTTTGTGTATTATTGTTACTTTATTTTCAATTTTGGTTTCCCCTAAACCACCCAACCCATTAAAAAAGATAAAATAAGTAGCCTACCAAAACCTATTCCTCCAAAAAAAATTAATGGTTGTTTATGGGTTATTTCTTGGTGGATTTTTACACATATTAAAAAGTAAAATTCCTTTACTTCTTTCTTTTCTTGGTTTCTTTATATTCCTACATTTATCTATATTAATAGTATTTATGTGGGATGATTTATATTTCTAGGGATGTTTAAATTTTGGGTTTTGGTTTCTAGGGGTTGTAATCCATCCCATGTGGCCAAATTAGGTAGAATTCATCGAAGGATATGGTTACACATGTTGAGGTGGGTTTTCCAATTTTATTTCCTGTTATTTGAAATTTACTTGGTTGATTGATGATTTGAATTCATTTTAATCATGGAAAGTAGGTCATATAACTTATATATTATGTTTATCAATGTTTTTATATAAATTATTTAAATTTTCTATCTCAAAAATGGGTGGACACATAGTTAAATTGTAATTTTGATTTTAAAGTGTGTGGTGTGCATTCCAAGTGTTTGATAAAATTCCAAATGTGGGTTACTTATAGATAAGTAATTTACTCATTATTTTTTTGGGTAAAAATAAATCCCTTATGATTAATATTTATCTATTAATGGAATTACATGTTTTTTAAATAGGATTATGTTGTTTTATTTTGTTGATTGACTATGCCTGTATATATTTTGGCCTGATAGTTCTAATATGTTGTTATGCATTTTTTAATAATTTACCTTCTTTCCAAATATGATTTTAAAATGTGATTTCAAAAGCTGTTCTTTATTTTTTTAAAAGAAAATTCCTATTTGGAACCTTCTTATAAAGATATTTTATTAATTGGTGATTACACCCTAATTTATTCCCCTTGTTATCATTTATTTGTGCATTTTTTCATGTGTTGATGCGTGAAGGAATATTTTTTCATGTTTTAGAATAGTATTATAGGTAAGGGCTCTTATTAAATTGTTTTTGGTGGTGTTATGGATCTTGTTATTAGAATATATTTCCTTGGGTCTTCTTATAGTCTTGGGATTGAAATCTGCAGGTTTTTTGGCCCATATCCTTTAGATATTTCTGGAATAACTATAATCTACTAAGTAGGAAATTAATGGATATTTAATTTTATATTTAATAGTTGTAAAATGGTTAGTATCCCAAATTTGGATTCTTTGACCTATCTAGAAAATGTGTCACTAATTTGGCTAGTTGATAGAGCTTTAGATGTTGAGTTGTGGGACCATTAACCTACGGGTAGTTGGATTCACTTATTCATATAGAGTATTTTACCATTATTCCCTATGGTTTTATACATGATATGTATCATATGTTATTCATCTTTATTGGTTATTTCCATGTGAGTTTATTATTTCAGTAATCGAGTTTACTTTTGAGGCATTCATATCCTTTTTGGATTAGTATTTATGTTGAGTAGTTTTAGTCTCTACATTATATTATGCTTTACCCCTGTTCCTTACATAAATTTTAGTAGTGTGTGTTTGTGATTTCAAATAAAAAAATGGGACAATTTATTTCAAGTTCTAATGTTCATTGAAATTTTTTTTATTTTTTTTAAATAATATGAATGGGTTTTCTTTAAAGGTGATGTATTAAATTAAAAGGGATGGTTTAAGTCAAATTTTCAAAAGAAAAAATTATTGAAATGGTTTTATATATACTATTTAATTTCAAAACATGGAAATTAAATAAAAATAAAATCTACTTCCTCTATATATTTTGAAACTCAAATTCATGGTTTCATTTATACAATAACTTAAATAGTCTTTTGGTGTTATCCTACTAGGAATTAGATCAAACCCTACATGATCAAATTATTGGTTATATAGTCTTCATATATTTTAGAGGACTTTTAGGATGTTGTATTATAATTTTTATTTCTATCACCCCCCTTTGGAAAGTTGTTCATGTTTAGATATGTTGGTGACTTGGGAGTTACAGGGTGATAGTGTTGTTGTGTCCTAGGTTCATGGGTTGGACAATGTCATGTTTTGTATTGGAATCCTTATCCCTTTACTCTTATTTTTTATTAGTTTACATCTATTTTATGTAAAATAGTTATATAAAATGATTTTTAATTGGGAAATGTCCTTGTAAATTCATTCGGTTATTTTTAATTGGTATACCATTTTTGAGTGATTTTGTTTTAGTATATTATTATTTTCTTTGAATAGTTTCCAAATTTTTATAATATTTATGTCAAGTTGATGATTGGAATACATTATTTAACCTTTTTTTCTTGATCATAAAATCATTCCCACTTAGTCACTCAGGATTCCATAACATTGGTTTCCAGATTGAGGTGATCAGGAATGTGCCTCATGCCTTAGGGAAGGATGGCTTGGGTAAAATGATAGTTTAAAAAATTTTGTTTTTTTATTAAATTGTGAAAAATCCCCCATTTTATTTGGGGGATAATGGTAGATTTGATATGGGGGAATTAGAGCTCATGTAGTGGGTGTATAAGAGTTCCCAGATTTCTCTTCATTACGATAAACCATCCATTACCATGGGAGTTTGGGATATTTTTAGTCTTGATTTAAGATATTTTAATATTTGAGATATTTTTATGTGTTTTTCTTATAATATGAATTTTAGGGATATCTAGAGAGTTATAAAATGAATTAATACCATTATGGTTAAATTATATGTAATCTTGTTATTCATGGTATATCAAACCATCTGTTATTAATTTAGGATTATTTTCTATAACATCTAGTGGATATCACATGTTTGCCACATGTTTTGAAGAACCATGTATAGTGGTAAAGGTTAATAAATTTTCTTTTACATATTTGGTTATTCTAAATCTTATGATTAAGGATGCTTTAATGTGAGTAATTGGGTGTAATTTTGTAGATAATGAATGTTCTTTAAAAATGTTTTAAAAGTAATTTTATTTTTTTGGTAATTGAGTATATTATAAAAACTATGTTTTTTGTTTCTTCAATTTATTTTTTGGAATGGTTTGAAAATTAGTTATAATTATTTAAGTGTATGATGCAATTTTGGGTCTTGTTAGTTTTCATGGAATGTATTTTTCTAGTTTCAAGATAAAATAATGTGGTTTCATGTATTATGTAATTTTTGTAATAGTGAAATTATTTATTTTAGTTGTAATTCATGTTATTAAAATGTATTTTTTTTTGAATTAATGTGGGGATGTAAATAAAAAATAATATATTTTTAAATGATCATGAAATTTTATTATAAATGATTTTTTGTATTCTTAAATTTTTTGGTTTATGTTTATGTGTATCTTTTGTTGGGATTTCGGCTGGTTTGATTAAATGATGTGTTTTGATGATTTTTAGAATATAACCTTTGAAATAGAATCAATAATTCATGGAGTGAATTCCTTGGGTAGACACTATATTAATCATTTAGATTGTTTTCAAAAATTTGACTCTTCCAATACTCTCGATAGAGTAGAAGATCTATGTTCATATCATCTTATGGATCATGCATGTGAGTTTCCTAATCGATACCTACTAGTGTTTTCTAGTGATCAAGTATCCTATGTTCAAATGGAGTGGCTATATAAGATCAAAATACCATTGAGTCACTAGTAACTTTATAAACCACTACAGTGAGGTGAACCATTCTTAGAACCGTAGGGTTAGTTTTGGATTGGTGGAATCTCAATATCCACAAAAAGTAGTTTTAGGTTTTATCATGCGAATATTTCATGTCCAAATTTATACAACAGTTTTATCTAAAGTATATTATAGTTAATAAAGTGTTGGAGTTATTGGGTGTTTAACTAAGTGACCAGTCAATGAAGGTGTATATTGAATAGTTCACAGGATAGGTCACCTTATATCTAGAGTAGATTATAATTTACTTGAAAAAAATTGGTTCTTTATAATAGACATTATCCAAGATCTTAGGTTTGTGATTTTTTTAGATTAACTACATATTTGGTCATGGTGTATAAGTTTGTTATCATTGAA
Source organism: Viscum album (assembly GCA_963277665.1). NCBI lineage: Eukaryota > Viridiplantae > Streptophyta > Magnoliopsida > Santalales > Viscaceae > Viscum > Viscum album. The sequence goes on from OY728159.1 coordinate 1,646,923,626, forward strand.
GAAATATTTATAAATAAATATAATGTAGGTGATTCATGGACCCACAATTGGTGTTGGCATGGGTGAACCAACTTGAAATAAGTAGGAGTACAAAGGAGATGATAATGGGTGGCCTTATTTATAACTTTTTCTTCTTTCTTAATTAAAGTGAGACCTTAACACCCTTTATACATGGAATGTTTGGGGACACTATGCCCTCATGTCTAAAAACCTTGAAGAATTACCATCTATGTTTCCATATCAGTCACTTTTAGAGTATTTTTAAGATAAATGAACATCAAAATAATAATTTTAAGGCCTATTTTGATTTGGGTATTATTCTAGGGTGTTGCTTTTTTTGGAGGGGTGGAAGATGAGTAGTGTCTTTAGGGGTTCCCTCTTTTGTATCATTATTCTGTTTTATCTTATTTTTTTAATATTTTGTATACAATTCCATTTTTTATAATGGATGGTAATTTTTTTTCTCAGTGTTTATTTATTTAATTGTGTTTATTCCCTATTAATCTAGTTTCTTATTTTCAATTATTACGATTATAGACTTTGGGATGAGGTTTTCTTGATGGATAAAATTGGGATTCCCTTGGTAAGAGTTGGGGTAACCGTGATATATTGTTGGTTTCTAGTTTGACAATTAGAGCTACTATGTTGGTATTTTTCTTATTGAATAACTGTAAATTTGTGTTTGTGGAGTTTGGAACCAAGTTTTACCTCATGTAACTTCATGACCTAATGTCAGAACCATGTCATTCTATGTTAAGGCATGTTATTATTGCTGGTGTTTCTACTATTTTCGTGGAATGAGTTTTTTTGGTGATCAGGTCTGGGGAAATTTTATATGATTATCATGGATGATATATCATATGATTTAATAAGGTTATATTGTATTTTCTTATTGTGTTTGTGACCTTATCCTTTCCTCTAATGATTTGTACAAATTCATCTATTTTGGTGGTATTTTTTTCATTCAGATATTTTTATCATTTTTTAACTATTATAGAAAAAATTATAAATGGTGGGGCGTCCAATGGTTGTTCTCAATGCATATTCCATCCATGTAATGGAGTGATCATTTAGTTGTTTTGGTCAAGATATATTGTAGATGTTAATTATTTTGACCTCTGATATATAGTAGTTTGGGATCTTTATTTGTGCTTTAGTTTGACTAAGAACTAGAGAAGCACTTGTGAGTTTTGATATGTGTTTGTGTTAGAGTTATTGAATTTATAGTGGATTATAGTAGTGGTCATCCCAATATTTCATATTATCTTCCACATCATCTTCAGTGGGGTGTCATACTTTTTTAATTATAGTGGAATCTTCATATGTGAGTTTCAAATTGGTTATAAATATTCTTTTGAGTGATGGGATATTCACACCCAATATTCTTAGTTTCAAGATTATAAATATGGTTATATTATTGGTTCCCTAGAATTAGTGGGTTATTCATGACAATTACATTTACCTAATTTGTTTATGAATTTATAGGAGTGGAAGCTGGCATGTAGGGGGGAATTATGACTCTAAAAAATTTCATTTTTTATATATCAATAGTACTAAATTCTTCAATGAGTTTGGATTATCTTAGAGTGAAATTTTGAAAAATTTTGGGAATTTTTTTCTGGGCCATATTTTTAGGTATATGGTTTTCAAAACCACATCGTAGAAACTATGATTCCTATATTATTATTATAATTGTTGTCTCACAGTTACTGCATGGTTTAGTAAACCATATTATCTTATCATGTTTTAATTTTTTAATTTCACAATATTTTTAATTAGGGTTTACCCTAAACTATTCACTCATTCAAAAGGCTCTACCTAAGTACCTATCAATCCCACTTACTTTTATTCTAATCCCTTGTTTTTTTATGGGGATGTCTTGGTGGATATTTACCTGAATTAAAAGGTAAGATCCTTTTATTTCAAATTTTATTGGTTTATTAATATTTTATGCTTTTCCCTTAACCCTAGGGGCCATGTTTGCTGATTTAAATGTCTAGTGGTGTTTTAAATTAACTTATTTAGTTTATAGGGGTTGTGATCATTCCCTTTTAAAATATTCAAATATCTTTAATCAAATATGACATTGTTTTGTTTTTTGAGGTGGGTGTTTCTATTTAATTTAATTTTATTATATAATTCCATGTATTTTTGATAAATTAAAAAAATTAATCTACATAAATATGTGATATCTTATATTTAAGTGTTTTTTCAAAAATTTTATACAAATTATTTTGGATTCAATTTTAAAAAATTGAAATATTTGATTATTGAAAGGTAATTTAAATTTTAAATGGTGTGTTTTGTATTTTAAGTGTTTAATAAAATTTCAAAGGTGGATTCCTTCAAGAAAATTATTTTATTTGTTATTTTTTGGGAAAATATTTGTTTACCATGTCAAGTGTTTATATTTTAAATGCCTTTTGAGTTTTCTTGGTGGGATATATGTATATTGATTTTATTTTTTGATCATGATATTTACTATTTATGCATATTGGTGAATTGATGATGTTTATGTGTTTTTTAGAATCTACATTTTTTTATAAAGGTTATTTTAAAAATGTATTTCCAATGGTTTTCTTTCTCGGTTTAAGAAAAAATTCACAATTAACCCCTTTGACAAATGTATTTTTTTAGTTATGGTTATACCCTTTTCAAGATCCATTATTATCAATTTTTTTATTCTTGTATAAATGTGTTTATGGTGAATTAAAAATTCATTCATGATTGTGATTATCCTATATGGTTAATGTTCTTTTAAATTAGTGTTAGAGGTGGGCTATATCATATTATTAGATTATACTTCATTGGTCTATGTGATTATCATATATTTAGAATATCATTGTTTAGTGTCCTAGCTCTTTTAGTTATTCTATGAATAAAATTAGGTTATTATATAGGAAATTGTGGAACTTTTCCTTTCCAGCTAAGAGTTACACATAGCCGGTAGTCTCTATTTTAATGTTATGAACTCACAAGAGTATGTGTCACTAATAAGGCTAGTGGGGAATGATTTAATTTGAAAGGTATAGGACCATTAAATTTTTGGTAGTCGATTACACCTGTTTACATCAAGTATTATCCCATTAGACTATATGGTGTTACCTCCTGATATTTATTATATATTATGATTCTTTATTTTTAATTTATTGTGTGTTTTTTCTTTTTGGAATTGAGTTTACTTTTGATATATTGATATAATTTATAGTTTAATATTAATTTTTTACTTTATTTAATTCATTTCATTATTTTAATTATATTATGACCTTTAATGGATTTACATTATATTATGTTTTACCCCTACACCATATATTTGAGGATTTTTTATTAATGTTTTTAAAATAAAAAGGGACTAGTTTATTTATGTTCTTGTGTTCAATGAAATTATTTTTAGGTTTTTAATATTATGTGAATAGTTTGTTTTTCAATGTGATTTGTTAAATAAAAAAAGGAATTTTAACACATATTTTTAATGGTATGAATTATTAGAATGGTTTTGTAAGTATTGATTCATTTCAAATCATATAAATGAAATAAAATGAAAAAATATTTTCTCAAATTTATTTTAAAACTTAGGTTGTTGGTTTATTTTATAAATTGAATGTAAAGGAGTAAATATTTTATCCAATAGGGAATTGGCTCGATCCCAGCATATTCACAATGGTAGGTATTTATTCATCATGCAATTTATTAGTCTTTTAGGTTTTTAGATTATATGTTTAATTTATACCATACTTCTTATGGAAATTTTGTGATTTTATGTTATAGTGGTGATGTGGGAGTAATACGGTGATGGTGTGGTTGTCCCTTGAGTTCGTGGACTAGTTTGGGATATATTGTATATTGTCTTCCCAAGCCCTTGGATCTTATTTAATTAGTTTTCTTCTTTAATCTATAAAACATTTATATAAATTATTTTATATCAAAAAATTTACTTATAAAATAATTTGGTTATTGTTTATCTATTATTATATGTTTGGATATTTATTTTGTAGTATATTCATATTATCTTATCGTGGTTTTCCAATTCATAGAAACCCCATGTCAGATTCCTGGATAGAACCCATTTCTTTTATAGGTTTTATTTAGGAAAAAATCATTTACAGATGTTCACATGTGTTTCCATGGAATCATTGTCTAGCCAAAAGTGATCAAAAATATTCCTTATGCTTTATAGTGGGTTATCTAGGGTGATCTATTAGGCTTAACCTGGTGGGTTTTTTATAAATAAATCAAAACTGGAATACAATGATTCTAAAATTACATGGTTTGATATAAGGTGTCATCATTTTTAAAATCATAGAAATGGTTTTTCTTTTCATATGATTGGTCTCTCTGATTATTACTATTTGATAATCATAGTTTCCATTTTAGTGTAAGTAAATGACTAGAACCAGGAAAAAATAGAGAAAGTTATTTTTATTCTCCATTCATGATTTCTAAAAACAATATTTGTATTTGGTTTTACTCAATTTTTTACGTTTTTTGATTTTGATAGGGTGTAACTTCACCACCTCAAAGATTAGATATTGAAATATAATTGAAAACTCTAAACGGTATGACAATTTAAACTCAATTTTACATGTTATCCTATAAAATATTTTTTAGGGGAAGTTCTTCCTTCAAATATTATTATTCTCCCCATTTTCTAATTCTGTTTGATTTTGTGCATGGATTGACACTCTCGATAATGATAAAATTTAAAATTTGAAGGTATGGAAGTGACATTTCATATCCCGAATAAATCTATGATAATCTATCATTGAAAGGATAAATATATAATGATGGGTATCTATCTCAAATGGTTGGTTATAAACTCATCATAGAAGATATTACTATTGTGAGAGTGTATTTCATTTTATTTTCAGATGAATTTCTTAGACTTCCCCTATATAATAAATTTTAGTTTGAAATAGAACTCATATATAGTACTATGACTATTTCAATGAATCCATATAGAATGTATCTAATTTATTTATAGGATTTGAAGAAAAAACTCCAATAGAATATAGATAAGAGATTCATACACCCTAACGCCTTACCGAGGGGTGAACATGTTCCATTTTTAATAATAAAGGAGTTTCAATGAATTTTTTCTTTGATTACTATTAATTTAACAAGATCACATTAGAATTTCTATTAATCCTCATATTGTTGACTTGTTTGATCAACTCATAGGGCTTTAATACTCCTCAAATATGGAAATATGATCTGGATATCATCAATCAATGGTCAAATTTGAGTTTATACTATAGATAACAAAATTTATAATGTATAGACACTATAAATTTTATAGTAATTTTATTTGTAATTAAAAATTACCCTTCTATCTTCATGGATCAAATGAATATAGTCTTTAGATATTACCTAAATATATTTTGTGTGGCCTTTATAGATCATATTATAATATATTCAAAGATAAACTAAGAGAATATATATCATTTTATAATTTTTTATGACCTTTAGGAAAAATAAATTGTATTCCAAATTTTTCTATTTTTAAATTGGAATATAGAAATTCTATTTCTTAGATCAAATAATAACAAGTAAATGTATATCCATGGATCCTTAAAAATTTATGTTATTGAAAAATGTTTAGACTGAAAAATATGTGCATGATTCATAATTTTATTCATTTAGATTGAGGTTTTAGATACTTTCAAATAAATTTAGCATGAATATCAAGCATACTAAATAAGTTGACTTAGAAGGGAATTAAGTTCCTCTAGATTGAGGAATGGGAATAACATTAAAAGAGTTAATGAAGAGTCTTCTGATAGCACTCATATTCATATTACCTTGTAGTGGATAAGGGTTTTTTATATATAGTGATACATCAAAAAAGGGATTTTGATGTTTCTTAATGAAAACTGACATTATGGTAACATATACCTCCTCCAAGTTTAAAGTTATTGATAAATACTTCTCAACTCATGATTTAAATATGGTAGCAGTAATTGTTTTCTTAAAATATATAGTAATTATCTCTATGGGGAATGGTTTGATATACATACTAATCATAAAATATTAATTTATTTATTCTCATAAAAGTAGTGTAATATTTAGTCAGTAATTTGGTTGTATTTAATCAATTATTATGAATTTTCAATACATGCCATACTAAGAGGAAAAACAAGGTACCACATTTTCTAACTAGAAAGAATCATGTAACATTATCTATATTAAGGATTAAAAATATCCAATAATTATGTATTTTTTGAGGATGGAACTTTAAATCATAATTATGGTGGATAAATAATATATTTCTAAAATTTATGCTTATCTATACATCTATTTGATGATAAAAAACACAGAGGTGGAAGATATAAAGCTGTAAAAGAGGTAAGTAATGTAACATAGTTCAATATTGACCATGATGGAATGATAAGGTTCAGGAACTAAATATGTGTTCCATTAGTACTATAATTGAAAATAGATCTACTAGATGAAGCATGTAGTTCAACATTATATATTTATCATAGATTTAAAAATATGTATTGAGATATTAATAAAAAATTCGGGTGGGTAAAATGAAAATGGATGTTGATGAGTATGTATCTCAATACTTGGTATGCCGTCTAGTTAAGGATGGATGTTAAAAGATTATGGGGATGATGAAACCATTACCCATACTAATATCCAAATATAAAAAAATGACTTAAATTTCATCATACGGATCCCCATGACATCTACAAGACAAAAATTCATCTAGGTTATAGCCAATAACCTTATTAATTCAACACATTTCAATACTATCAAAAAATATTTCATTCATAGAAACATTTACAATATATAGATCAAGGATGTGGTAATACTACATGGAGTAACAATATCAATTATTTCTAATTGACATCTTAGGTTTACCTTGAATTTATTTAGAATTCTTTAGTAACAATTTAATATGGGAGTTATGTTTTAGAACTGTATATTATTCTCAAGTAGTTGTAAAATATGAGAGGACCATTCAAAGACTGGATGATAGGCGAATATCCATTTCAATTGAATTAAATGGCTATTAGGATCAACATAATCCCTTGGTATAGTTATCATATAGTAATTGTTTCTATTCCAACATTCATATGGAATAATTGGGGGCTCTATATAGTAAGATGTGGAAAACAACAATATTTTGGGATGAAGTTAGGGAGAAGAAGTTGTTGGGATTGAATCATTCTCAAGAAATACTAAATTTTATTCAACTAAACCAATTTTTTGTATTAAAACCATTAAAAGTATTTACAAAAATAGGTCGATATTTTGATGAAATTTGGAGTTTGAATTTTGTGAAAAATTGTTCTATTAATATTTAATTGGAATAGTGTTATGAGGTTAATGAATAAGGGGTTGTTATGCACTAGATACATAAGTCTCTCTGATATTCCCGGTCATATAAGGATGGTAGCTTAATGACTAATGCTTCCAAAAAATCTATATAATGTACATTATATGTTCCACCTATTTATTTTAAGAAATTACATACCAAATCAATAAAATGTATTGTACCCAAAAGATGTGTGATTGGAAGATTATCTGTCTTATATGGAACAACTAGTGTATATCTTGAATTGAAGGGAAAAAATTTGTGGAATAAGACCACTCACCTTGTTAATGTTTTATGGTGAAATCATATGTTTTTTGAAGCAACTTTAAAACCTAAGGATGTAATGAGTAAAAATTTTTGTCAATTATTTCAATCTATGTAATTATAATTTTATTTGTAAACTATTTCTTATGTGGTAGAATGTAGAATCCCACTTTTTTAATATATAATTCATTTATTTGAATAAATAACGTTTGAATAGACTATTTGAAAAATAAATAAATTAAGTAAATAATTATTAATTGAAATAAAAAAATCGGAAGTTTATTAAAATATAGTTAAAATATATTAAAAATAGGAATATATTTTTTGAATAAAATTGTTCTAATTTATATTAAATTGTATCATTGTTCTAAATAAACTATTTTGATTTATTTTGATGAATCATGTATTTTTTTAGATTTATCAAATTTAAGTAATTATGTCAATAAAATTTGTTGATAAATATTCATATAATAATTATTAATATTAATTAATAATATTCATGAATTAATTTATTTGTTATAAGGAATAATAATCTAATAATTGTTGTCTAAACATAAAATTTTACATTATAGGCTTTATTTTTATAATATTTTTTTTCTTTAAAAGAGAAAATTTTATTATTTAAAATATTAAGTATATTTAAAATTATTTTAAATACATTTAAAGAAACAAATGATAATTCATACACTATTTATCAATTGGTTGGATATGAATACAAAACAATTCTATTGGAAAAGAGATATTTTTATGAGAATTATTTTTATGTATAGATAATCTACTTATCCTAATAAGTTAATTTAATCACTATTGATGAATGAATTTAATGAAATTTATTAATCATATATTAAATAAAATAAATAAAAAATCGACTAATGTTTTTACTAGGAAATTAATGAAATAAATTTCATTTTATGCTTTTAATGTACATTTTATCTAAAAATGGATTTTTTGTGTTTTGTTCTGTAATATAAAATTAATTTATGAAAAATATAGACATAGAATATAACAAAATGGTTACCATATTTGGAATCAATATATTCAATTCTCAAAATATTACCCATTTTTTACTCATATCGAATATTTACCATGGTAATATGTTACGTCATAATAGTAATGGTTGAAACGGGTTAAAAGGGGTTAAAACTAAGGGATAAGGCTTCAAATATCCCTAATACCTCATAATTATTTTATTTTTTGATTGAATTTAGATCTCTATCAACTAATATCTTAATTTGGGCTTCATTATTTCTTCTTTAATTGAAAATGATATTTATTATATTAGAATGTTATAAATATTTACAAGGGTTCCACTCGTCTCACATAAAAAATGCACCCTTCACCATAACTTCTCCACACACATTGAGTACATTATATCAACCAATATCTACCCAAATAACTCTCTATAATAATTATACATGACTTTTAGGTTTTTTCATCTTAAAATTCCAACATATGATGGCTAGGGTGTGATCCAAAAGTCGATACCTAATGAAGAGGTAATTGTCTTAACCAAGTCCTTTCACACTTCATTCTTATTTCAGATCCTTCAAATTTAATTTAAACATCCTAATATAATTAAATTAGTATCATCTTTATACTTTAATTTTATTTTTTTATAACTACCATTGTATACCTTTTTTCCATCAATTAGAAAATGAAAATACCGTATGTGTGTTCGTGAAGACTACCCTCTCCAAGAGTGACATATTTTATTTTTCATCACTACATTTCATGGATGATTATAAAAATGGATTTCAAAAATACATATGATATTTATGGAATTATTAACCTTATTTAAGTGTTATATTATAAATTTAACATAACATTTTTTACTCATTCAACCATTATAAAGCGTTCTCAATTTGGTCAGTTCTCCAACCTACATGAAAAATGTCATATTGTTAATGACATGAATGATTAAGAAAACATAAATAAGAGGAATAATATTTAATATTGAATAATTTCATATATTTTCACAATTATGGGTTTTGAATATTCAAATATATATTTACTATTTAATTTATTTCATTTGTTAATCCAAAAAACAATGAAAAATGAAATTTATATTCATTCTATGCGAACAGTCAACATAAGTTTCATAAAAGGGATATATGGATCCAAAACTATATAAAAACATACTATAATCCATAATTAATTTTTTATATGATTATTAAATGAACATGGTGAAATTACTAGAGCCTCCAAATCAGGACATGCATAGAAAACTGACTAGTAAACAAAAAATATATTGATTTTAATGAAGTATTTTTACTAATGGGTAATTAGAAAATATAAGTGAATGGTATCTATTAATATAAAAATAAACATGGTCTAATATAGATTTATAATTAATAAAAATTTATTATAAAAGAGTTTAGAGAATTTATTCCCTATTAGAAGTCTGGGGTATGGGTTTCTTATCTCAAATGTCCTTATTTCATATATGTTTCAAATTGTATAACTATATTTAATTATATGATATATATACTACCAATTTTAAAAATTATATCATGAAAATATTTATAGTCATACTATTTTATGTACTTTATCATGTGAATTATTTCAAATGGGTTATGATGTTTTCAAATTCAAAAAAAGTTTTATTTAAAATCATTGATTTTAAATTCTTATGGTCTATTACAAAAAACATTCTCTCATATATCCATATTATTTATATTTATTGAAGAATGTTTTTTGATATAATTCAATTATTTTTCAGGTATTTTTAAATTATATTTGACCATTTTTATAAATATTTAAATATAAATATATTTAACATTTTCCATATGAGTCCTTTTCTATTTTCTTCAAAGATTTATAAATGGAATGCATTTTTAATTTTTAGCACTCTAGTGAATTTTACCAACATCATGTGTATTATTTTTATCTATATTACATTACATTTTTATGGTTTTTAAAATAGAATAATGATCTCATTGTTCTATGATTTTTGTAATATTATCAAAAGAGAATATATATATATATTTTTGTTTTTAACACATATTTATACCTCCATTATGGGCATATTTCACATTTATTTAAACATAATTTAAATATTATAATGAATTACTAGGGATATTATCTAATGATAAAATCCATATATTTTCATTATATATATATTTACCATGCTATATTGAATTTTTCATGAAAACTGTTTCTTTTCATGGTTCAAATAAGTGATATTGGAATTATTATGTTTTCATTTTATTATGGATCATATATGAATAGTTTTCACTAGGTGGAGGATGGGAATAAAATTATATATCACTCAAAATCATTGGTTAATGATTTATATCTCATTACTTAATATAAAATGGACTTGGGAGAGAACCCAATGCACAAATGGAATTTATCTATAGAAATTTAAAAGGAATGATATGTGGATCCAATACTCTAAGGAACTTATCTATTATGTGATGATATTCTATGAAGTGTGACATAAAACAAAATTATTTCTATGATTATGTGTGTGACATACTCTTATTCCTAATTTATTATTTAATTTATAATTATTTTTTAATCATACGACTTATGACTTATGTCAGTCCAAATCCGTATGCTATGAATCATGATGTATGATATAAAACGTATTGGGTAATATTTTCATATGTTATGATAATGTAACTTCATTTTGTTATCATACCATTATGTTCATTTTATTCTCACTTATAGTATTCTATTAATATCTTCCTTGTTTTACCTAATGAAAATTTTGTGCTCACACATTCCTATTATTCCATTTTCCTAGATAATGAAGAATTCTATTATGTTTGATAAGTCCAGAAGGGTACCATGTGTGAATAATGGATACGGGTAATGTTAATTATTATTTATAAATATGTTTTTTTGTGTAACTAATCTTTAAATACAATAATACTTTAGGTTATGGTGTGTCATTTAATTTTAGATGTTCTCAGTATTCATCTAAAATGGTTCAATAATTATGTATATTATACTTGGGTCACCTCATTAAACCCTTTTAGATTTCCATTCACCATTTGTTCACTAATCATTCTCATCAATTTTTTCTCAATATCATAATTAAAATCAATAGACAATCATCTTATCCTTCATAATGAGTGGATCTAAAATTAAATATCCAAATAAAATTATAAAAATAGTTAATGGATATTGAAATATATATAAAAAATTAGAAAATGAAATTATAAAAGAGAAAGTTTCTTTAATATTGGGTAAGAAATTTCTATACTGAAGTCTAATTTCATATTTCTTAAACAAAAAATCCAAAAACATGGTTTTCATTTCATTATCACAAATCAGAGTTTAGATATATATAACCTTATATCTTTAATATAAGGTAATATTATGGGAGTACAAGGCCAAACCATTGGAAACACGTTCATAGAGTGAAAAAATATAAGAAATTAACTTAAAAGTTATAGAATCGTGAATGTTGAATTTTAAAAATTATAATAATTGAAAATTAAAATTTATTAAAACTCAAAAAGAGGGAAAATATTGAGGCTTTAAAATCTATCAATATTTATAATTCACAATGTATTGGAAAGATGTTTTAGATTTATTAAGGCATTCAAGATTATATAAATATATAATGAAAATGGAGTTGATTTCAATTTTTTATAAATTCTCAATCTCCTAAACATAATTTTATAGTATTTCTTATGTGTTGAAATTTTAAATTATTGAATATGGAACTTATTTTTTGAAGAAAATTTTTAATACTCAATTGAAAGTCAATTCAATAATACTTCTTCTCTAGAATAGTATAATTAAGTCCTTAAATAAAAATGTTTTTTCAAATAAACCTTATAAATACCATTATTAAAATATGATAAAAAACAATATAATAATAAAAATAAATTATCCTCAACCATGGAGAATTATTTTATAAAGTTTTATCTGAGCTCCAACATCAAATGGATTGACCAAGAATTGATGTAGAAAGTGGAAAAAAGTACATGAAGAAAAAAATAATCCTGTAGTCCTCAAGTTTCAATCATATATCTTATTAATTCCTATTTCCCCATGGAATTTATTCTTTTTTTATGCCAATGTTATACCTTTTGGAATTCAATATTCCCACATTTCATTTTCAAAATATACAAATTTATTTTATTGAATTAAAATTATTTTTTAATTATACAATAAAAAATTTGAATGACCACTGTAATGTCCTGGAATTTTCACATATTTTTTTTAAATTATATGGAATTATTTTGAGACCACGCTCTCTAACGACTCGTGATTCTGAGGCCCATTGAGCTCGGGATGGAATTTTGAACTTTTTTAAGGTATAATCAGTAAACGTGTGAATTTTTTTTTAAAAAATTTGAACCAATGCTCTAATTGAAAATCAGAGGGAACCATTTAACTCAAAATGCTAGGATTCACCTAGAAATACTTAACTTCGTCTGAAAAGGGTCGAATGAAAAAGTTAATTTTCGAACTTCTCAAGAAAAATAATAAAATAACTTAAAATTTTATTTTATTTCTTTTCTCACCAAAGACTGACGACATGGTGACACTGGATGAAGAGAGAATGTTGTGGTGAGACGCATTAACGGATCTCATTAATGGCCAATTAACATGTAGCATAAAGATGCTTTAATGACGCATAACAATGATGCTATTTCATAAATGAAACAGCATAACAGAAATGTTTTGACATGTTTTATTTTTAATAGTTTGACACATAGGTGGGACGAGGATGAAACTGTGAGGATTATCTTATGAACCTCTAATGGATTTTCTTTTCCAATGAAGAATGGTGAATTCTGGCGAGACATCGTCGACTTTGACGTACCTCGAAGAACAATGAAATCTATCAACCTCTTAGAAAATAAAAGATGAAGTGCTACAACATATAATGTCAAGGAAGTATGGGTTTGATTTTCATTTTATGAATTCCCAATTCCTTTTCTAAACAATAAAGGAAGATTAACCCATGAACAGTTTAATCCATAGATTGTGCATTCTTGAGGGAGGGTGTTGTTCTTGGGTATTCTATTAGGAATTAATTTCATTGATGGTAGAATTGTATTCCTCAGACCTTCCCCTATTTTAAACCTCTAACATGGAGAGCGTGGGCTGACATGAATAAGTCTTGGGTCCCACCACACGTGAATTCTTCATGGTTATATAATCAAATCAGTGACAAGAATAGTTTGGGTCCAAGGAAGGGATGGTGATGACTCGAGAGGCTCGTAGGCACAGGAAGATCGAGTAACAGACCACCAAAGAAACTCTGGTGGCCCTCAGAAGGAACCGCTGGTGCATTATTTGACCATGACATAAAAGGGTCCTCGTAATGACCTGCATGGTAGTAGGAGGTTGGATGCGGCATCGGGCCTCTTCCCAGCCAGGCGGACAAAACGGTATGCCCTTGGCAGACCGGGCATGGAGCAGACCGGCCGGGCCAGACCCATACCAGACCGGACCCGGGCTAGGTCAGTGGACCCCAGACAGGGTCGGTCTGACCGGGTCAGACCGGACCCAGACCCCACCGGCCCTCGTTTCACTGAAATGTCAATAAATCTAAAATTAGGTGTCTGATTGATGCACCGTCTATGGAATGAGGACCCTTGAGATGAGGCGGTCCTTCTGAGATACTCTATGGGAGTTTTAGTAGGGTTTGTCATACGGATGATTAGGATTGGACTTGAATCCAATAGGGTCCTTTTTACTAAAATGCACATATATTACAGACCAGGCATCCGTTCAATGCACCATTTGTTTCGTTGGAACCCTAACGATGGAATGGTCCTTTGGGTTATTCTATGTGAACTTTGTGGTGGTTTAAGTTTGACCAATGGCTCGAGCAGCAACCATGTGGATCATTTGTGTCCCAGAAGACTAGCACTAACCATGTGGATCCTTAGTGGCCCAGCAAACAAGCAGCAGCCATGTGGATCCTTAGTGGCCCAACAGACGAGCAGCAGTCGTGTTGATCCTTAGTGGCCCAGTAGATGAGCAACATTTCATCAGGTATGAGTCCCTCAACAGTTTTAAATATTCATCACTATAGTAGATGAACCTTTTTCCTATGATTTATATTGTATATGGTTTTATGTTTCCGTACTTCGTGGTCTTACTTCATGGAATTACTTGGTGTATTTTCTTTGCGGTTTCTTTGTGGTATTTAACCTTTATGGAATGGGGTTCCCTTTTGAGTATTGTGTTACCCACCCCTGTATTGGATTCACCCGAAAGTGTTGTTTCTTGTACAGAAAATGGATATTTCAATGGTGGACTTGGTGTCTTAGGACCTGGTGGGGCCCAGTGAGATCAGGCAGACAGGGCGTACTCCAACAACATTGTGTAGCTACCCTACTCTTACCATTAGGTGGGGTTCTTAACAACCATCTTGTTCACAATTTTTAATTGTACTCTTCATTTTTCAGTTTTCATTTATTGGTTTTGTATTTTGGTCCACTTGTTTTCAATTTTACTTTTACTCAGAACTTGTTTCAGTATACTTGTTTTCCCATTTCAGTTTGTGGGATGTGGTTGGGTGTGTGTGTGCGTACAGGTACTCAAGAAAATGACTCCCACTTTTAGGTTGACGCCTTCGGTTCTAGTTTCCAACCCATAGCCTTCAAGAGGCGGGCTTGGGGTATGTCATGGCATGGGTCCTGGGGGACATTTCGTGACAAAGTGGTATCAGAGGTGGTTGATTCTACCTCATAGAACGAGAGTATATTGTTTTTTGTATTGGGGATACAATTTTAAATTTTGTGAGTTCGACTTTCATATTTAGGGAATCCAATGTTGGTGCGGCGACCGACATATCCATGCAACATAACCGTAAATTCTTCTTTTTATCTCTAAACATGAAAACACTGGTAGTATAAGTGTCTATTTATCTTATTTTTTATAAGATTCAGCTCAACATGTATAATCTATTGACTGTGGTTCATCTTGATCTATTTCAGGATGCCTCAACACAGATAGCCAGATCTGTTCTTGAGACGTGGTCATGAGGATAGTCCGCCTAGTGATGATGAATCGGTTCAGGGACCAGTTTTAGGGACGGCCCCACCAGGTGGTATACCGGGGTTACCACAACCTATTTATCAGCTAGTATTCCCATCTCCAGTGGTTCAAGTGGATGAAACTTTCTTGACTGAGTAGTGTATGACTCTTTTGGAACTTAGCGATGAGGCAAAGGGTTGGTATGTTTATCATGGGAATCCGAGGCAAGGATCACCTGAGATACAGGGTCAGCAGGACCTACGGATTTCAAGTGAATAAAGTAATACACAGGAACCCGAGGGTTCATAGGAGGGAACGTCATAGTTTCCATAAGGGCATGATTTTCTTTGCTTGTTGTGAAAAGTGACATCTCGAATGAGATTTTACCACCATTTAGGATGCAGGGCAGGAGAGGATATAGTTATAGACTATTGAGGCTTATTACCTTGAGACTCTAGGGATAAATCAAGGTATGATGTGTGTCTTTATACTTTAGCTACAATATTTACAGACACGTGTACTAGTGATTTCCCTTTCCTTCCACTTCTTCTTGTTTGATACCTAGATATTCCAGTTAAGACCGTTGACTTGACCCTCACATTTAGAGACTCGTACTGTAGGATACCCAATGACTACACACTGGTGGCGATAGTGCGACCTGACTCTTGGAGGCAAGAGTATCAGTTGGGATCTCTTGGTAGTAGTGTTGTGGCGTTATGACATCATTATTTGTATGGACATGTACCATTCATGACATGATTGAAAGTATTAGGAAAATTATGTGGTTCATCCACAGATATGGAACTTGATTTCCCTTTATCGGCAGAGGGTAAATCCTTACAGCTCTTGATAGACTCAGGCAGAGGAGGTTGTAGCAAATTCTTATTCTACTGGCTAGTTCAACCCTTAGTGCAGTGAATGTAATGATTCCTCAATTTCCTTAGTGATAGTAATATATAAGGATGTATCCATTAAAGATGTTCCATGTTTACCTATCTATTGAGTGTTAAACTTATGCATTGATCTGTACCCTAGGATGGCACTGATATTCACACCATAATATCGGATGGCTCCCACAAAGATTTTTGAATTGAGGGTAGAACTGGAGGACTTGCAGGAGAAGGGCTTCATGAGGCCCAACATTACACCATGGGCAGTCCCAGTATTGTTTTCCAAGAAGGAAAATAAGAGTTTGAGGTTATGCGTGGACTATCAAAAATTGAAATAGTTGACCATGAAGGTTAAGTATCCACTACCAAGGATTGATTACCTCTTTGATAAACTAAAGGGAGCAAGGTGGTTCTACAAGATAAACCTCAGATCAGGCTATCATCAGCTTCAGGTATGGGATGAGGATGTATCAAAGATGGCCTTCAGGTGTCGGTATGGACACTATGATTTCTTGGTGATTCCTTTCCGTGTGACCAATGCCCCATACATGTTCATGGTACTCATGAACAAGATCATCCAGCCTTACATTGATCATTTCATGGAGGTCATTATTGATGACATCTTGGTGTATATATAATTTGAGGAGGATCACGCTACACACCTATGGATAGTCCAGGACACACTCTAAGAGAACTATATTTATGGTAAACTCTTAATGTTCCAGTTCTGGACACGAGAGGTCCACTTTCTAGGACACATCATCTCAGAGGCTGGAGTTGCAGTGGACCTAGTGAAGATAGAGGAAATTATATCTTTGGAACCACCTACAAACGTGACTGAGGTGCAGAGTTTCCTAGGGTTGGTTGGGTACTACTAGAGGTTCATTCCTGACTTTTCCAGAGTAGCAGCACCCTTTTCGGATTTGACATAGAAGGGTAAGTCCTTCCGGTCGACAAAGAGATGCCAGTATAGTTTCCAGGAGCTGAGGTAGAGACTGATGAGTTATCCCATCTTGAGACTAATCAGGGAGGGTGTTGGGTATGTAGTTTTATATGTCACATTAGGGACTAGACTAGGTTTTGTCCTAATGCAAGATCAAGTAGTGATCTTGTATGGCTCACGATAATTGATGCATCATGAGAAATAATATTCAACCCATGACTTGGAGTTAGTAGCAGTGGTCTTTCCCCGGAAGATGTGGCGGCACTACTTTATGAGTGAATAGTTTATAGTTTACTCCGACCATAATATCCTTAGGTATATCCCCTATAATATGGACCTGAACCTGAGATAACAGCGATGGGTAGAGTTCCTCTAGGACTATGACTTTGATATTGTCTATACTCTGGGGAAGGGGAACGTGGTATCAGACACACTTAGCAGGAGGACCAATTTGCATCTGCTGGGTGAGGTGACAGAGCAGCTAGCCGCAATGCAGATATCTTTCGTGGATGATGTTGGAGCAACATACCTTCAGTTTTGGACTATTACTCCCCCACTCTTAGAGTGAGTCAGGGAGGTACATCTGGTGGATGTTTACTATGAGGCCCTATGTGCTCAGTTATCCTTAGTACATGCTCTTAATAGATTATCGTTAGGTGGGGAGCATGTCATCCTTTTTAGAGGGTGCACCATAGTACCAGTGGCATTGCAGGAGGAGGTGTTGAGGTCGCTCCATACATCTCATTTGGAAGTATATCCTTGGGTGGTGAAGATGTACTAGGACCTCCGATGTTAGTACTGGTGGCCAATAATGAAGAAGGCAATGGTCGGCTTCATCTCACGATGCCTCACTTGTCAGCAAGTGAAGGTCGAGCATTAAGTTCCAGTAGGCTTGGCTCATCCCCTTGAGGTACCAGAGTGTAAATGTGATTGTATCTCGATGGAACTTATGATGGTACTACCACATACATCAAAAGTCCATGATTTTATCTAGGTTATTTTCGGTTGACTCACCACGTCAGCTCACTACCTAACCATCTAGGAGAAGGGACCAGTAGAGGGCTTGGGATGCCTCAATGTCTAGGAGATAGTGCAGCTCCATAGATTTCTTTTGATGATTATCTCAGACCTAGATGCACTCTTTACATCCTATTTGTAGAAGATATTATAAGAGGAATTCGGGACTCAACAGTGCTTGAGCACAACTCTTCTTTCCTAGATAGATGGTCAGAAATAGTAGGCCATATAGACATTGGAGGACATTCTTCATGCTTGCATCCTAGATTTTGGTCATAGTTGGGAGGACCACCAGCCACTAGTAGAATTTTCATACAACAAAAATTATCACTCCACCATTGTCCTGACACTATTTGAGGCCTTGTACGGGCGGCCTTGTAGATCACCACTATACTGGACAGACCCAGGGGAGTCAGCACTCATGGGTCTAGAGTTGGTACGGGATATCACTAAAAAGGTGCAGATCATCTAGGAGTGGATGAGGAATGCACAGAGAAGGCATAATTCTTATGTTGATAGGAGATGAAGACCCTTGGAGTTCAGGGAGGGAGACCATGATTCCTTCAAGTCTAAAACTAATGGGGATTGAAGAGATTTGGACGGGGTGAAAAGTTATATATGAGGTTCATCAGACCTTTCCAGATTCTCAGTAGAGTTAGCAAGGCGGAATACTACCTAACTCTTCTCCCATAGATGCACCGGGTGCATGATGATTTTTATGTTTTGCAGATAAGGAGGTACGTGCATGATCCATCGCATGCCATCAACTGGGGAAAGCTGTACATTGATGATGGGGTGACATTTGAGGAGTTCCTAGTGGAGTTAGAGGATCGACGAGACTAGATCCTTCATGGAAGGTCAATTTCTCTAGTGCGCATTCGGTGGATGCATGAGAACCTATAGGAGAGCGTATGGGAGTAGGAGGCTAAGATTTTTTCTCATTACCCCCATTTGATTGATTAGTCCTTGTTTTGGATTTTGGGGATATAAATCCCTAAGGTGGGGATAATGTAATTCCCCATAATTTCCTTGTATTTTTTTAAAATTATATGGAATTATTTTGAGACAACATGCTCTGAAGACACATGATTCTGAGGCCCAGTGAGCAAGGGATAGAATTTTAAACTTTTTTATGGTATGTTTAGTAAGTATACAAGTGGGGTTTTCTAAAATTTTAAATGGTTCTCAGATAAAAAATAAGAGGGTACTTTTAAACTCATAATGCCAGGTTTCACCTTAAAGGGACTTAAATTCAGATAGAAAGGGTCGGATAGAAATGTTAATTTTAGGACTTCTCGAGAAAAATAATAAAATAACTTAAAAATTTATTTTATTTCATTTATTACCGAAGGGTGATGTCACGACAATGCTGCAGTGCAACGACGAGGTAGCGACGAGATGAATTAATGGAGCTCATTAATTGATCGTTAACACGCAATGCTGTGATGATTTAATGACAAATAATAGTGATGTAGTTTCATAAATGAAATAGTGTAATTATGTGACGTCACATCATAAAAAAACACTATGACGTGTTTTATTTTTAATATTTTGATGCGTTGGTGGGATGGGGATGAAACTGTGAGGATTCTCTGATGAAACTTTGAAGGATTTTCCTCCCCAATGAAGAATGATGAACTTCAGTGGGATGTCATCAGCTTCAACGTACCTCAAAGAATGAAGAACTCCATCAAACTCTTAGACCCTAGAAAAAGAAGTGCTACTATAATTAATGTCAACTAAGTAGGGGTATGATTTTGGTTTTATGAATACGACATTATTTTTCTAAATGATGAATGTGAATTAACCCATGAACAAGTTAATATATGGATCGTGTGTTCTTGAGGGAGGGTGTCATTCTTGGGTTTTCTATTCAGGATTAATTTTATTGTTGGTATAATTTTAACCCCCAAACATTATATTATTTTAATCCTCTAACATGGAGGGTGCAATCTGACACGAATAAGGATTGAGTGCCTCCACACATGCATTCTTCGTGAATGTATCCCCAAATCGGTGATAAGAATAATATGGGGACATGTTAGAGATGATTGCGAATCGAGAGGACCATAGGCACAGACAGATCGGGAAACGGACCACTGGAGTAAATCCGGTGGTCCGTGGAGGTGGCCAGTAGGGGCCTGCGACAGTGGTCGCAGGTGGAGTGGAGCGGTGTGCCATGACACTGCATGAAGGATCAGCCCGCATCTAAGCCTCTCTGGTGATCCAGCAGCACGTGAAATACAGCCATGTGCAGGAATTTCAGCCGACCAACTTGGCTAGATGCATCAGCACCAGGCCGCAGTCATTTGACCATGGTGGAGAAGGGGCAACGCAAAGACCCACAAGGTAGCAGGAGGCCGAACGCGGCATATGGCCGCGTCCTAACGAGGTAGATGAACCAGTCCACCCTGGTAGACTAGGAAGGTCATGGGATACCCCTTGGCCCAGACCCCCCAGTAGGCTAGACCCACAGGCCCAATGGGCTGGATAGGCTGGACCTATGTTAGACCGAACCCGAACCCAACCGGTCCCGGTTTCACTGAAACGTCAATAAATCATAGACCAGGTGTCTGATTGATGTTTCGTCTATGGAATGAGGACCCTTGTGAATAGTCAGTACTTTTGAGATAATATACAGAAGTTTTTGTGTGGGTTGGTGTACAAGTGGTTTGGATCGGACATGAATCCAACCATGCCCATTTTACTAAAGTGCCCAAATCTTAAATATTGGGCGTCCATTCGACATGTCGTCTCTTGTGTTGGAACCCATACAACAAGATGGTCCTTTGAGTTATTCTATGTGGGACTTTGTGGTGGTTGAGGTATGACTGATTTCTTGAGCAGCAGTCTGGTGGATCCTTAGTGACTCAGTAGATGAGTAAAAACTGTGTGGATCCTTAGTGGTCTAGAAGACAAGGAGTATTTGTGTGGATCCTTATTATCCTGACAGATGACGAGAAGTCATGTGGATCCTTAGTGGCCTGGTAGACGCGAAACAACTATGTGGATCCTTTGTGGCCTAGTAGACCAGCAGCAACAATGTGGATCCTTAGTAGCCCAATAGATGAGCAGCGTTTCATCAGGGATGAGTTCCTCAACAGTATTAAATGTTCATCACTATATCATATGAACCTTCTTCTTATGATTTAGATTTTAACTGGTGTAATATGTCCATTTTTTATGGTCATACTTCATGGCCTTACTTGGTGGCTTTTCTCTGTGGTTTCTTTGTGGTATTTCTCCTTAGTGGACTGGGGTACCCTTCTTATTACTGTGTTACTAACCACTACACGGGCTTCACCTGCACGTGTTGTGTCTTGTGTAGACATCGAATGTTTCAACAATGGGCTTGGTAGCCTAGGGCCAAGTGCGGCCCAGTGAGATCAGGAAGACAGGGTGTACTCCCACATCTTACAGTATCTACCCTATTCTTACTATCAGGTGGGGTTATCAGTAGTCGTCTGGTTTATAGTTTTTACTTGAACTCTTCAGTTTTCAGTTATCTTTTGTTGGGTTTGTATTCTGGCCCACTTGTTTTCTGCTGTACTTATACTCAACACTTGGTTCAGTATACTTTTTTACCCATTTTAGTTTTCGGGATGTGGTTGGGTGTGTGTGTGCATATAGGTACACAGTAAAATTCCTCCCACCTGTAGTCAGCGCTAGTTGCCAACCCCTATCCTTTGGGAGGTAGGCTTGGGTTATGTCACGACACAGGCCCCAGGGGATGGGTCGTGACAACCACATGAAATGTTCCATAATCTGATCAAAACATGTTTTCTATTTAATTCTTGTCCATTTAACAACTTCTAAAACTGGGAGAGACCCATGTCGAATGGAATTAGCCTCATTCATCTCTCTATTATTTTCTAGGAAAATCCCCATTTTTATATATTTGAATTGTAAATTGAAATTTTGAATTGAAAAAATTATACCTTTTGATCACTTTTTGTATTATTATTTTATAATGGATGTAGGAGGAAAAATTAACAAAAAAATATACAAATTCATTATTTAGTTACAAAAACTATGTCAAATAAATTATGAGATTTTATAAAAATAGTGAGAAAATAATATACACCATTATATATATATATAATATTTAATTACTATAGGAAATATTTTTAATGTACTTTATAGTTATACAATGTATCTAAATCTTAATATAATATTTAATGAAATTAAATCCTAAAAATCATTCGTGGGAGTAATCGACAGTTAAAACTGAAAACACCAAATGGTAAAGTATCAATTGTAGCATTCTTTATTGAATGAGAACTTCTCCTTTATATGATATGTTTAATGAATATCTCTTAGTTTTAACCAAAGGACTAAAAACTCTATAACTGATCTATAGAATTTAGGAGTCAAATGTCAAATATATAGTAGTATCCTTCTTTATAAGACTTTAAAACTTATGTAACAATGGAAGAAGAATAATTGGATTAGTCATTATGTTTTTACTGTTCATAGTGATTATATCATCTTTATCACACAAACATCAAATAATTGATTTTCTATTATTTATTGAATCAAATATTCTTATAAAAGAGACAACTTATTTTATAATTTCATAAATTATCTTGAAATTAAAGAGTATAATTTTACTGTAGCGGTGGTGGGTACTGTAGCAGCCGGGTTACTATTCACAGAATGGGCCTTAGGCCAAAAATTTGGGCCGACGGGCTATGTAATGGGATACATGCCCACTGGGCCTTCGGGCTATGTAATGGGTCTCCCTCTACCTAGTTAAAAAAGGTCTTTGCTTTGCTTTAAAAATAAAATGAGGCTTTGGTCCCATCCTTTCAAAAGAGTATAATTTTAATTAAAAATTTCACTATTAACTTTTCAAGTATCCAATTAGTGATAAAAGTCTAAAAAATTATCATAACTATATACTATGTTATCTTATGAGATGTATGGTTAAACAATATATGGAAATTAAAAAATAACTGGTAGTATATCATATTATGATGATATATCCCACCTCTTAGAATGAATTACCACACCATTCCCAAGTTTCCTTCACAATTATTTGTTTAGTTTTAAGGAATAACTCCTTCAATTACACACTTGTATTAAAACATTATAAAAAGTGTTCTCAAAACATGTTAAATTATGTTATATATAAAAATTATTGAAATAATATACAAAATTATTTCTATATAAGACTACTACTTCTTTTAGAAAATATATCTTTTACAATTAATAAAAATTTATACAAACTCTTTGTAACTAATGAAATCTTAATTCACATATAATTATTATAACTCTACATAATATAAATAACCCATATTTAAGAGTTTTATATGAAATATTTTATTTTAATACATTGTCATGATCAATTAGGTTTATATTTTTATAGAATTATAAAAACTATTACATAACAAATTGGACACTTAAACTTAATTAAAAGTTTTTCTACAAAAAACGTGTTCTTAGGTTTAAACTCATTTTTCATTACAGAAAATTTTTTCTTCATTAAAAATGAGTCACCATAAAATAAAAGTTTACTTATTTAATGTATTTATTCATCCTTAGTCCCTTAAAAATATTATAAAATGAGTGATGAGAAAAAAATCATAGTAATTGATATATAATTAGTGTAAAACTATTAGTCATTATAAAAACATGAATTCACATAATAAATCATTCCATTTTTCAAGAAATAATCATTGATCTTAGAAAAAATAATCACATTGAAATTAAACTTATGTTCAAGAAACCTATTAAAATATAATGAATGTGAATAAAAATAATGAAGGTATATTTAGACATCACATTCCAAAGAAATGTTCAATCATGTTTCTTTCATATGGAATAACATAAAATATCTTAATTTTAGTCATCTTCTCATTAGACAATAAATCATTAACCAATTCATTTAGGGTATATATCCCAGGCCCATACATAATAATTTATAATGTAAAATAACCATTAGATGAATAGAATATACCAAATATTTCACTTTTCATTATAACACTCTTCGGAACTTGTAATCAAAATCACTCTCAACCCTCACATAAAAATAAGTTGAAATATATTTTTTCATAACTCCTTAAAAATGAAAAATTTCCCAAAATAATGGGAATTGAATATTCTTATGAAGAACATGAAAAAATAAATAGGAAGATTCATTATGAATAATGTTCATGATGAAAGGAAAAGGTGGTCATGTTGTAAATTTTAAAAATAATTCTTTTAACACCTTTATTAGAAAATAAAAAATTCACTGTATGGAAAACATTGGAATATTAGTTTTAAAACCATAATAAAAAATTTAAATTATATATTAATATTAAATTTAAATTCTTTAATTTATAAATAAAAACTTTCATGAAATGATTTACCGAACATGTATTTTGAAGAAATGGTATTTAAAGAAAATCATTAGACCATGGTTTGAAGAGAAATCCTTTACCTAGTGTCCAAACTCATAATGTATGTCATTTAATTTCCTAAATAGTAAAATTGTAAGGATCCAAAAAAATATAAATAAAATTCACCTATTTAATTTATTTAAATTTATCATGAAATATTATTATAGAAAACACATGCACTTCTTTTGTTTTATTATATACTATTGGATTTAGAAGGCCGTTAAGTATCATTAATGTTGATAATATGGTTGTTGAACCGTGATCATTTGATTAGTATAAATATAGGGTTTTAACGAATCCAATTGACACAGAGAATCTAAGGGAGATATCATTTCTAGGATTTTATCTTGACTAAGCCCAAGTTTAGATCCAATAACTTAAGCATGAGTGATATCTTTTATGGGATAATTTCAAGCTCATCGAGATCACGACCCAAACCGTTTTCACTGAACCGCCTCATAAAAGTCCCACCATCACACACCTTAATATTAATATTTTTCTAGTTTATTAAAGTGATATGTATAAAGACCCTTGAATTATGAGTATGTACAATATTTTTTATAGAATAATGAATATATTTTCATCCTATTATTATTACTTTGTAAATGATTTTTATTTTCATACAATAAAGCACAAATTGTATTTTTGGTTAATATTGAAACTCAATTAATACAATTGTGAATTAATGGATTTTTATATAAATAATATTTTAATAAAATATTATTATTAAATATTATTTATCAAATATAAATTGTTTTATAATTTTTATGAAGTACAATATAAAATTTTATAAGGTTATGAAAACTATTATGATAAAGAAACCCATAATTTCTTAATAAATATAAATTTTATTTTAAGAATTAATATTCACAAATATAAAAATTTATTTAGATCAAATAAATATTATTTTTTGAATCAGGATGTCAAAATTATCCAACATTTAACTTTTTATAATTTTTTGAGACAGTCTAATTTTTAGGTAAAAATTAAATACCGTATAAACATACTTTATGAATTATGAAATATTGATGACCCAAAAGTGAAGTAATAAATACTATAAAGGGTATCTATGAAAAATATATTTATTACTTTTAAAATAATCTGATTTTATATTTATTATATTGATTTTAAAAATCATTTATGAATCCTCCAAAACAATTAAAATGTTTTAAGGTTTTAAAATAATTTCTTTGAAATTGTAACTCATATCTACATAAGAAAGAGAATTATTTTATTAATTTTTTACCTTTGACTTTTAAAATAATGCTAATCACTCCCATTTTGAAGAAACCATGGGAAAATTTATGGTTTGGTTTGTTGTTTTAGGATATTTTATTATGTAGAGTTCAAATTCTAAATAATATAGATTTCCCCCTATTTTCCTATATAAACCCACACTATATATCATTTCTATTCCATTAAAATCCTTAGATAATGACCACACTATTCCATCCACTCTATAGAGTCTTCCCAATGTTCCCTCAATCTCTTAATAGTCCCTTCCCAAGTTTTTGAAGTCACATAGTCAAGTAAGGGACCTTCCTCTCCTTCTTTCAATTCAACCACCTTCTTTAGAATTTGTCTTATTAATTGGATTTTTTATGAAATAATTTATTTATAAACATACCATACTAGATATCGGATTTTTTTGAATTATATATCATTTATTCAATCTAATTTTTATGTTCACCTAAGCCATTACTATGTGGATATTTTGTAAGGGGTTTCTCCCTTCTCATTTCCATTAAAGAACTCCTTTTATATTATATCTATTAAATTCCATTTTATTTTGTTGAGAAATGTGGTAGAATATTTAATTTTTTTCCATTTATTTTATATGGTATTGTATCTCCATTTTTACTCTCATTAATCCACCAATGATCCATTATGTACATCCGTTACCATTACAAAATTTTGTAATGAATATTTTCTTTTCTCTTATTTATTCAAGAATATTATTTACCTTATGTGATTTATCTTCATTTCCATATTATGGGATATGTTATTACATATCCCCATTACTTTACAATTTATGTCCAAATGGTGATTGACCCCTCTATCTCTCTTTTATCCCTTTTATTAATTTTTAAGAAACACTGTTTTGTTGACAAAAGTTCACCCATGCCAAAGCAATTGTGTAATGAATACCATTCCCATTTTTCTATAAAGGGTATTAAAATTTATGCATATATAATTATTTATTGATTATTCACATGTATTTATTCCATATTCCTTGACTATGGAATAAATTATGATGATGAATGAATCCATATTGTAAGATCTAGGTCACACACTTAAGCATTAGAATGAAATGTATATAATGGGTGAGCCCAGACAGCGCTCCAATTCATTTTGTAATATTTAGTATCCTGATACATATTTTTGGGATATGTAGTAAACCTAATTACATTTTTAGACTCTTTCCACCATGATTTCTTAGCCAGTTCATTCTTGACCAATTTTTATGATTCTGTTTTTTAAGTTGTTTCCACATTTCTCATGTTATGATTATCATGCTATATCAGGCCTTATTATTCATGTTCATTTTATTCCTCATTTATATGCCTATTTTCAAACTTGTATCACTTATACCATGTTTATTCCATTACTAGGATTTATATCTCACCCCCTTTCTTATGTATTTCCCTAGGTTATCCAATGTAGTTTTAAGTTCGATGGAGTATTTTGAGCATGTTAAAGAAGTTTTCAATAAAGATATTATATTCTTTATTTTATGTTGTTATGTAATGTAATAAATTCCCAAATACAATATACTTCTTGATCATCTAGGTGGTATTAATTGTATAGTTATGTAATAAATCAAGTATTAATGTGAAATAAAGAGTAGGATTGTCTTAGTCGGTATTGAAGGATATGTTTAGTAATTTTTTTTGATTTGGGTTAGAAAATTCTTGCAAAATCCATATGGGTAAGACTAAGTATAATAAAAAATATATAAATTTTGGATACTATAGAGTAATTGGTTTATCAATAAAATAAATCCCTATCTGGGTACTACATGTGGATGTGGTTCTCACATATATGTACCTAAGAGTAACAACTATAATAAGGTGTGTCGGGCCAGACTCAGTGTAACATGGTACATGAAAATGGGCCTTCCTGTACACCTATTTTTACACTCCTAGGTATATACTTTGGTAAATTCATTATCTCATTAGAAACCATTATTATGAGAACAAATAATATCGCATAATAATATATTTTAGGTAATAGATTATCGATAACATAGATTGAATGCTAAAAATTCAAAAGTTATGAAAATAAATTTAATTTATATTTTATCACTTTAATTTCATTGGTTTATCATTTATGTTTTCAACACACTTAAAATAATAATCCCAAATCCTATATTGGATAATGTAGAACTAAAATTAAAAAGTTAAATTTAGGGTTATTGTCCATAGTTATACGCATTCCTTCATATCATGAAAGTTTACAAAAACTATCAAAACACCACCAAAAAGCATGGAAGTCGAGATGTCATAGAAAATAGAAAATTGGGAAATTATTGCATCTCAATTATATTACTCATACCCTATAAAAATATATAGGACGAAATTCCCATTAAACCTCATCATACTCCCTTTGATGGAATTTGTTGCAATTATGGGCATGGATTGGATTTATCTATATTGAACTAAATAAATTACCACGAGAAGGAAACCACTCTCTATATTGCGAATCAACCCATGATTCTGTACAAGTGTATAGTGGAGGTTGAATTTTCTTTAAAACCATCATCTCATGAATGGATATTATTTACCTATATGAAATAGTGTTTAGATCAAATGATTGAGTCTAAAGAAAAAAACATTTTTGAATAAATACCTATTGTGAGGAAATACATAGATGTGATCCTGAGGAATTTCCTAGTCTCCCTCCTAGAAGCGAGGTTAAATTTTCAACAATATTATACCTATAGAGTTTCTATTTTACAAGACTTCATATAGAATAGATATTGTGGAAATTGAGGAGTTAAAGAAACAACTATAGGAGAAAATAAAATGAGGGTTTATTGGGAAAAAATTCCTCGAGGAATTTTGTTAGTGTTATTAGGGTGATTATGTTTGTTTAAAAATAATGATGATATTAAACTAGTATGGTTGGTGTTCCCAAAGCATATATTTAAGTTGGTATAGTTTTCCAGTGTTTTCCAAACAATTTGGCCTCAAAATAGAGACTGTTTTTGGAAATGGAAGGATTTAAACATAGAATCTATGATATATGGACCGAAAATGTGGTACGTGGAATAGAGAAGAAACATCGGAAAGGGGGTTTCCAAAAAAGAGTTTGTGGACCAAATCTCATAGCCATGATGTGTGGAGTTCATGGACTACAAAAGGGTTATGTATAATGTTGGCGGTTGTTATGTTATGTGGATGAGGGCACTATTTTTAACTACTCAAAAGGATAAACGTGACACATGAACTGCATAGGACATATATTTCATGGCAGGCTCAAAAGTTTTTCAATAGAGGTGGTGATTTTTGGATCCAAAAAGGGTTTTTTGTTTTCATAAGGCATTATTCGCCATAAAGGATTAAGGCATTATGAAAACTGCATAGCATAGTTCGCGGTGAAGGCTATACCGCATTAAATTTTTGGTTAATTCATATTAGTAGGTTTTACATATATATTTTCCTATATAAATCCCCCCCAACATGATCATTAGGTGGAGAAATTTTTCAACAGAAAACATCACCACTTTGGAAAGAATTCAGTGAAGTACGAAGTAGTTCGTGATGGGGAATTATGATAAATGGAAGAATTCATAAGAGAGTATTTTGTGAAGGGTGAAGTATTTTTATGGAACAATTACATGAATGGAATTTACGAGGCTCTGTATACCACAATGGAAAAGGTACCACATAACATAGGTGTTCCACTGAAGAGAAATGTGTTCATAGAAGAAGAGGTGGCTGAAAAAAGAAAGGGTAGCCTGCAGAAGAAATGGTGATCCCCAAAACCAGGGGCCGCCCACGAAAGAAGAGGGGGCCCACAGAAGCAAGGGTGGTTTGTGGAAGGAGGGGTGGTCTGCAAAGAACTCATTCCACCTAGTGAAATGTAGTTATTGGACAGAGTATATTACTCAAGAGGGTGTGGTAATTGAGTATCTATAAAAATTTCTGATTAAAAAGTATTTCTAAAAGGTTTCCCCAAAAGGTTAAATATATCCCAGTTAATCAGGGTTATATTGTTATAAAGGTTTGATTGTTTAAATAACTTCATAAAATATTGATTAGTTTTCATTAATCATAATATCAGTTATTAACATTTCTTTTGAAGCTATTCTATTAAGACAAGACAATTATAACTTCTTTACAAGAATAAATATCAAAGTAAATTTAGTGATATCTGAAATATACATTAAAGTAGTAAAAAAGAGAAGACTAAATTAATCATCATAGAAGATATGAAATAAGTGGTTCAGTCTCATGCCAAGACCTAATCCAATACACTTGGTGATCACCTACCACCAAGAAATTTATATAAATAAACTTGATCCACACCCTGGATTGGGGTTAACAATAGTACACAGGACTGTCCAGGACACACAAGTACCTATTCCATGGTTCTTCGTGGGTACAAACAAACAGGCCATAGAGGGACCTCTTCCACACCTATTGTGGGTATACACAAGAGTAAAAGAATGTTTGATTAAGGATTTTATGTATCCTTTAGTTTAATGTAGGAGGCAGAATTTTTTGTAATACATATACACACTCTGCTCGAAAGTTAATAAAATGATACACAATAGAGCAGAAGTATTGAGATTGGTTTATAAGTGCTCTAAGTATTAGTCTTTGCAGCTCTGGACTTCTGAGACGAGGAAGATTTAGAGATCAAGTCCTTGTATGGAAAATATTGTGTCGTAAGTCAAACAGATCTAGCTTGTGTTCTTCGTGGTGTTTTATAGTTCAAAGATGTTCTTAGGGTTCTAGGATTCTAGTATTTCTTGTATGTTCTTTAGCAGAGTCGATTTACATGAGACAATTCTCCAAGTGTATTTTGATGTCGCGCTCACGCCCACCAGCTTGTTCTCTTTTTTAGTATCGTGCAACTGCTCTCACGTATATCATGTTTTTGTTTATAGGCTTCATTACTCTTTTATCATGGAGTGCATGTGTTTGAGCCGACATGTTTCATGTATTCTACACCTCGTACCTCGTACTTTCAAGGACATGTCTACAAAAGAAACATTAATTAAGTCAGCGCATTAAAATCTTCAAATATGATCTTTAGATATCAAATCAAAGGTTGAAAAAACATATTAAAAAATGGTGTCACAATATGTCATGGAAATGGTGTCTCCTTCACACGGTGTCTGGATTGGTCATTGTGTCTTTTGGCTACACTATTTGGATGTCATGATATCTGGATGTCAAAATGTCTGGATTTCACAGTGTCTGGATGTCATGGTGTCTTGTTCACAGTGACTGCTTCACGGTGTCTGCTTCATGGTGTCTTGTTCACAGTGTCTGCTCCATGGTGTCTTTTTCATAGTGTATGTTTCACAGTGTCTCATGGTCATGGTGTCTGCTTCAAGGTGTCTTGTGGTCACGGTGTCTGATTCACGGTGCTTGCTTCACAGTGTCTCATGGTCACTGTGTCTTATTCACAGTGTCTCATACTTAGGCAAATATCTGTATTCAAACATAAGTAGTGATATTCATGAAATGAATTAAACTTAATCATTTGTCATAGAAATCATTATAAAGTGAATCAAAAGATAGTATATAGTATCCAAACTGAGTGTATAGAACTTAAGTTCTTTGGATATCTTTTTTCTAATCTACTATACATTTGATGTGAGATAGATTACATAGAGTTTACATGGCTTATAGACTAAATAGGATTTGTCATCCTTAAGAAATGATTAATGCATGAGGAGTACAATAATCTCCCCCTTTTTGATGATCACAAACCATGTATATTTATAGTATATATTTATCCTAACAATATATATCGAATGAATATAACATATATAGAGTGAGAGTTTTCTTCTCCTATATATTTTTTCTTATATTTCTCCCATATTTGTTTCATATAATTCTCCCATATTTTTCATATATTTCTCATAAATTTATCCTATATTTCATATATATTTCTCATATATTTATCATATATTTATCATATATTTCTCCCTCTTTTGGGATTATCAAAAAGTAGGTTGGAAAAGAAATACAAAAGAGACAAGAAAAATGCATAATTTATTAGATAAAAAGAGTGGAATTACAAAAAAGTAAAGGAAATGAAACAAGATTCCCATAAAAATAGATTAAAAATTGTATTTATTCACTGACTAGTCTTATATTTTCCTTTAGCAGCAGTAGTAGAAGAGAAATTCATAGGAGCAGAAGTAGAAGTAGAAGAAGGGAGTGAGCTGGTTGATAAATAAGGTAAAGGAATACTTTCAAAGACAAAGGGAGCCTAAGTCGGTGTAGTAGAAGATCGAGGCAGTTGTTGATCAAGGATCACAAGCCTAATCTGACTCTGTGCCTGGCTGACAGACATACAAGTGTAGGATAGGGTAGAGGTGAATTTAGGTAGACTTGGTCTCAGAGGTGCAGCCGTAGGAGAAATAATGGTTTTACTCTAGACATGAAGATAGGGCCTCAGATGTTTGATAAAATCTACAATGATCTCTCCACCATACTACATAGCCTTCTCAAATTCATCCTTTTTTCCCATAAACTTATCCAATAGATGAGTGTACTCTATGAGCCTTTGAACATGGGTCGTGAAATCTTGAGTAACAAGAGGAATCCTCATATTTTCTATAAGATATTTAAAGTGATTGGTTATGTCAGTCTTTGAGAAACTCAGTTGAAGTAGAAATCCACTTTCTTGGAAATTTCTTATTGAGCATCATTAGAAATTTTTGAATGGAATTGAACCAGATCAAGAACTCTGTCACTGTTCTTGATGACTTCATATATAAAATCATTATTGAAAACACTAAGTACAGTCTGAAGTTCTTCTTTGACCACTGTTATGAGCAGGTCACTATTTGGGGAAGGTTGAGATGATTTCCCAAGTTCCTTAGAAGCATTGATAGCTGAGGTCAGAGATTTCAGTTGGTTTATCACTTTTTAAAGACACCCCGTATATTCATCGGTGAGCTTCTTAAGATTAACAATAAGATCTCTCATATCCTTGACAATCTATTTATTCTTTTAAGTGACCTTTTCAGCTAAGGAATCTAAATGAGGTTGAATCTGGGACACAACATTCAGTGGGGTTTGAGGAACAACAAGTTTTATAGGATGATTAGCAAGCACTGGTCTTGAATGCATCTCTTTCTACATTTCTTCAATCATACCTGTTAGAGTCTTCACTTCATTACTAAGCAGTCTATTTTAAACTCTAACTTCATGAATCTCATGAAGAATTTTGGGTTGAATCTTCCAAAATAACTTTTTTCCAACAATAGTTCGGCATCTTTCTCACTTAGATGAGTTACAAGAGCAGGTTGGGAATTTCGGACTTTTTCAACACTAGATAAAAGGGTAGCTCCAAATTCTTTCAGATCATCTTTACTCACCAAGGATGGTTGTTCTGATGAAGGATCAAAAATAGGAATTGATACATGCTCAATTTCTTTATCAAGGGAAATATTAGGGACAGATTTCAGTTGGAATATAGTAGAAAGGTCAAGGCCTTTTACTAAAACTTGATGAGAGGAATCCACATCATAAAAACTAATTAATTTATACTAAGTGTCTATAGGAATTGAAATTATCAGGTTTGGAACTTCAGTAGATTCCGGATTTGGGGGTTGCTCCCCCTCAATAGTTGAATCATTCTCAGGACTGAGAATCTTAGGGTCTTGATCTAATTCCACAAATTCATCTCTTAGTTTCTCACCTATTTCTTTCATAGCCAGCTCTAGACATTCCTCTGTCGAAGGAATGACTTCAGGAATAGATTGTTCGACTGGGAGTTCTTTAAGGTCAGCTTCTTGCATAACAGGTAATTCTTCTTCTATAGGTTCTTCCATATCATTATTTTTTTTCTTTGACAACAGATTCAGTTTCAACCTTAGGTTGAACTTATAGATTAATAACATATTTATAATTAGAGACATATTTTTCACTTACTACATGAGGAACAAAAGTAATATCTTCTTTATTAGAAATAGTTTCCCTAGGAGGCAAACCAAAATCTTCTTATTCTTCTTCAAAATACTCAACAAACTCATCTGGTTCCAAACTATATCAGAAATATCTCTTGGTCCTGATGGATGTTCTACTAGATTGATTTTTTCATAAATTCTATCATTGTCTTCCACCCATACCTTTTTTCCAAAGATTCCAATTGATTTTAATCATCTTGATAATGAATTTTGAAAGGAAGAACTCAAAATCCTTGATAAATTCCTCATTAGGTCCAATAATACCTTTGTCATGAAGCATGGATGAGATAAGTTGAGAGTAAAATAGGGAGGTTGACTTGGATGTTGCTTTGATCAATTCACACATATGGTGTATGGTATACTTACTAAGGTTGATCTTATGCCAATTTTTCATAAGATGAATCAGAAACACATCCTGATATTTTAGAATAGAAAAATCACCTTTTCTAGGGCTAATCAGGTTCTGTATAAACTTAAAAAACAGTATTGATTCTCCATTTAGTTCGGTAGAAATGGCTCTTCTCTTGTCTCCATTTCCAGTTAATCTTTTTAGAGCATCTTCCAACACAAAGAACTCACTAGAAGGTAGAGGTCCTCTCTGATAGTCCTCACAGATGCCTTAATAAGGTATCCTAAGGCATGCATCCCATAACCTTGAAGAAAATGAGCATTTCTGGCCATTTATCCAGCTTTTGAAAACATACCCATCTTCAGAATCAAAAAAGAATTGAACATATTTATAAAACTAAGCCACTAACTTAGGATATATAGGTCTATCTTCCTTTTAAAACCACTCTAACCAGTATTTCTATTTTAAAAATTTCAGAACCAAAGACCTATTTGACATAATCCATTTGGGGAAAACCTATTTCTCAGGTAATACAACTCAGTTTACCAGATTTGGGTTTATATGGCCTTTAGGTGCTAGCTTGGGTGCGATTTTTTTCTTCTTTGAGCTACGTTTCTCAGGAGTCGATGATGAAGGGCGTTTCATCAAAGTCATTCTCCTAAGGATTGAGAGATAAGGGTCTAAGGGTTAAAGAAGGGTTAAAAATTGAGTGATTAGAAGAGATCTTGAGTAAAGGACAAGTTATACTTCATTTATTTTATCATTTAGGAATACCAAACGTCACAAAAAGAATGCTGGAAAATAAATAGGTGAAATGAATAATTAATGCGATACGTTTTTTAATTCGTAAATAAAAAACATAAATAATCATTAGGGTGATACTATATCAGGTCTTTACAGTGATACAATAAAATATGAAATATTAAGATATAAACCAGTAAGTCATTTAATTAAGATTTTGCATGTCTAATTCATGTATGATGTAGTCTGTTCTTTTAGAATTTAGTGGTTTGGTGAATATATCAGCAAGATGATACTCATTACCAATGAATTCCAAAGTGATATCATCCTTTGACAATGATCCCTCAAAAAGTAATGTCTTAAATCAATATGCTTTGTCCTAGAATGTGAAACAGGATTTTTCGAATTGTTAATAGCTCTTTTGTTGTCACAATTTATAGGTACATGCCTGAATTGATATCCCTAATCTAGTAATGTGTGTTTTATCCACAAGATTTGTGCACAACAACTGCCACCAGCTATGTATTCAGATACTATAGTAAATAATGCAACAAAATTTTGTTTCTTACTACACCATGATACTAGTGACTTTCTTAAAAAGTGACATGTTCCAGAGGTGCTTTTTCTATCTGACTTACATCCACCAAAGTCAGTATCAGAATAACTAACTAATTCAAATGATTTTCCTCTAGGATAGTATAGTTCTAGATTTGGTGTATGCTTGAGGTATTTAAAATTTCTCTTTTCAGCATTTAAATGAGATTACTTAGGATTTTATTGAAAATGAGCACACATACACATAATAAACATAATGTCAGGTCGACTAGAAGTTAAGTAGAGTAAACATCCAATCATTCCTCTATAAGTGGTTTGATCAAAATATTTTACATCTCCATCAAGATCTAACTTACAATTGATACTCATAGAAGTGTCACTACTTTTAGTGTTATCCAATCCAAAATGTTTTAGAAGATCTATAGTATGTTTACTTTGAGTTAAAATAATACCATCATTATTTTGAAAGATTTCAAATATGAGAAAGAATTTTAGTTCACCCATTAAACTCATTTCAAACTCATTTTGCATCATTTTATAAAAATCAACACATAAATAATTTCTTGAATATCCAAAAATGATATCATCTACATAGATTTGAACAACTAAAACATCATTTGAAATTTTTTTTATAAAAAGAGTAGGATCATCTATTTCTTTTGTAAAACCTTTGAAAATAAGAAAAGTACTCAGCCGATCATACCAAGATCTTGGAACTTGTTTCAAACCATATAAAGCTTTTGATAATTTAAAAATATGATTTGGAAAATGGGGGTTTGTAAAACTAGGGGGTTGTTCAAAAAAGACATCCTCAGCTATATACCCATTTAATAATTCACTCTTAATATCCATTTGATATAGTTTGAAATTCATATGTGCTGCATAAGAAAGTAGGATTCTTATAGCTTCAAGTCTAGCTTCTGGTGCAAAGGTCTCCTCATAGTCAATTCCTTATTCTTGACTGTTTCCTTGTGCCACTAATCTAGCCTTGCTTCTAACTATGTTACCAGCCTCATCTACCTTATTTATAAACACCCATTTAGTGCCTATGGTGAATGTTTCCTTCGGTCTTTAATCAAGTTTCCAAACATTGTTCCTTTCAAACTAATTATGTTCTTCTTGCATAGCCATCACCCAAAATTCATCATTGATAGACTTGGCATATTTATTAAAATAAGAGCAGGATTCACTTTTGTGAACCAGAAAGAAGGTCCAAGAATATCTAGAAAAATCATTTACAAGAACATAAACATAGTGATTCCTATTTAAACTAGAAACTCTAGATGGTCCAAATAAATCCATGTGAACTAGTTTGAGAGGTTGATATGTTAATACTTCTTTCTTTGGTTTGAAGGAAATTTTGTGTTATTTCCCCTTCGATAGGGATTACACACTTTTTCATTTGGAAACTCAAGTTTGGGAAAGTCTATAACTAAGCTTTTTAAAGTTATATTTCTAAGGGAGTGAATATTACAGTGTCCTAGTCTCTTATTACATATCCAAGACTCTTTATAAAATACACTTAAACATGAAGCATTTTGAGAAGATAAAGAATCTAAGTTAACAGAGTAAAAAAATTTATTTCTTAATGCAGAAAACACTAATTCATATTTAGAATTAAAGACATTGCAAGAATAATCTTCAAATCTAACATGAAATCAATCATCACATAATTGTGAGATACTAAGAAGATTATATTTTAATCCATAAACAAACAATACTTTAGAAATTAAAATCGAGTCAGCGTTACCGATTTGACTGAGGCCAATGATCTTTCCTTTGGCATAATCACCAAATGTGACATGTCCTCCAAATAGTTTTATTTGATTATTGAAGCATGAGTAGTCCCCTGTCATGGGTCTTGAACATCCATTTTCCAAGTACAATACACTTTTATAATAAATCTTTAAGTATCTTTCATAAAAAATGATTAAGAAAAAACATATTTTGGTACCCATAATTTTTTGGGTCCAGTAATATTAGTAATAAGTGATTTAGGAACCCATATCTACCTCATAGGTTTCCTATAAGCATTAATTAAAGTATTTGAAAAATAAACTCTATTTGGTCCAGAAAAACGTGAAACAGTAGAAGATGTATCATAAATAGAATTAGTTGATTTGTGTCCAGAACTGGGAGTAAAACTATATGTCCTAGATTTTAAAAAAAATTGTTCTACCAAGATTTCTTTTTCTAGGTTGATAACCAATGCCTGTGTTTTATTTAGGGTAAATTTGTTTTTTTAGCATTTGAGTTAGGGTATTCTTCCCATTTGTAAACATTTTTAGGTTATTCTTCAATTTATCATTAGAAAATTTTAATTTGTTTTTCTCTTTGAGCAGTTGAGCATTTTTCTCTTTTTCAATTGTGAGTTCATATTTAACAGTCATAGTAAGAGAATATTGTTTATTTAATGATTTATATTTTCCTTTTAGTTCATTTAATGTTTCATCAAGCGTGTTATATTATTCAAACATTTCTTCATTAGATATATTTTTAGAATCACTCTCATTTTCAGAATATTATGAATTATGTAAAGCAGAGTCCAATGTTACCTCAGATGTGTTTATCATAAAACACATATTAGCTTTGTTTTCTAGTTCATCATGTAATGTTTCCAAGTCACTTGAACTATCCTCAGAAGCACTCTAGGTTTCATTCATGGCCTTTTTATGCTTCCTGTCCTTGTCCTCGTATCTCTTTTCTTACTTGAGCTTTGGACAGTTAACCTTGATATGCCCTTTTCGCTTACATTCATAGAAGACAATCTCATCAGTCTTGTCACTTCTTTTTTAGTCCTTCTTCCAATTTCTTTTTTGGTCATATTTTCCCTTGAAGTTAGGCTTTCAAAAAAATTTATTCTTCTTGTAAAATTTCTTGAATCTTATGGCTAATTGACCCATTTCCTAATCATTTTCAGGTGATGATTGTTCACTAATGGAACTTTTTATAGAAGCTTCCACTTTTCTTTTGTCATTGTGTTTACAGGTGGTGGTCTTGAATGCAACAAATTTCCTCTTTGGTTCATCCTCATATTCCTTGTTGAATTTTAGTTCCTATTCATAAATTATTAGTTTCCCAATGAGTTCTTTTACAGGTAGCTTGTGAAATTTGCATGATTCTATAATATAGACATAGGTTCCTCTCTATCTGTCAGGAAGACATCTGATAATTCTCATAATTTTTTCCTTGGCAGTGACTTCTCTTCCAAGAGAAATCATTGTGTTGAAAATCTCATTGAACCTAGGACACATGTTAAAGATAGGATCATCAGGTTTCATTTTAAAGTTATCATATTTATTACAATAAGTATTAAGTCTCATTTCTTTTACACTAGATGTTCCTTCATGTGAGACAGACAGAGTATCCCAAATTTCATGGGCAGTTTTACAAGTAGAAATTATATTGAATTCTTCATATCCTAAGGAGTAGTATAAAGCATTCATAGATTTGAAATTATTATTGTAGTAAATTTTGATAGGTTCATCCCATGTGATTCTATCAGTAGTAGGAATATTATATCCATCTATAATGGAAGAAAAAATTTCAAAACCCATACTCTCTAAGTGCATTTTCATTTTAATTTTCCACTGATCATAGTTGGTTCCATTAAATAATGGTGGTATGTTGGTTGTAACACCTTCCAATCTATTATCCATACTATATAAATACATTGAAAGAGCTAGAAATTTATAATTAACAAAAATTTATAGACCTTCAAAGTACAACTACAATCACAATTGAATAAGGTTAAACAAAGTCTTAATAAACAACCTTTTATACCAAATGTTGGTCGGAGTAGATTATTCAAGAGGGGGGGGGGGGTGAATTTAGTATATATAAAAATTTCTAATTAAAAAGTATTTATAAAAGGTTTTTGCAAAAGGTTAAATATAACCCAGTTAATCAAGGTTATACTGTTATAAAGTGTTTACTCTTTAATTAACTCCTTAGAAGAATGATTATTTCTTAGTAATCTTAATGTAAGTTATTAATATTTCTTTTTAAGCTATTATATTAAGACAAGACAATTATAACTTCATTCCAAGATTAACTATCAAAGTGAATTTAGTGATATCTGAAATATACAGTAAAGCAGTAAAAAAGAGAAGACTAAATTAATCAGCACAACGAATCTGAAACAAGTAGTTCAGTCTCATGCTGAGACCTAATCCACTCCACTTGGTGATCACCTTCCACCAAGCATTTTATATAAATAAACTTGATCCACACCCTAGATCGGGGTTAACAACAATACACAGGACGTTTCAGGCCACACAGGGACCCCTTCCACAGTTCTTCATGGGTACAAACAACCATGCCACATAGAGATATATTCCCCACTTATTGTGGGTATACAAAAGAGTAAAAGAATGTTTGAGTAAGGATATCTTGTATCCTTCAGTTTAATACAGGAGACAGAGTGTGTTGTAAAACAGATACACACTCTGCTCAAAATTTAATAAAATTATACACTATAGAGTAGAAGTATTGAGATAGGTTTAAAAGTTCTCTGAGTGTTATTCTTTGCAGCTCTAGACTTATGAGATGAGGCATATGTAGAACTCAAGTCCTCATATGGAAAAAAGAGTGTCACAAGTCAGACAGATCTAGCTTTTGTTCTTCATGGTGTTTTACAGTGTGAATATATTCTCAGGGTTATATGATTCCATTATTCTTTGTGTGTTCTTCAGCAGAGTCGAGTTGCATGAGACAATTCTCTATGTGTATTTTTTTGTCGCGCTTACACCCACCAGCCTGTTTTCTTTTTCAATATCATGCAACTAATCTTGCGTATATCCTTTTTTTGGTTTTTGGGACTCATTACTCTTTTATCTAATGATTCAATATTCTTAGACATGCAAAGTATGTACACTGAAATCATAAAGGAAGAAATATCATCAATCCATTCAAAAATAATTTCTCAGTATTATCTATTAGAAAGGTTAAAGGATGATCAAGTAAATGATATATAAATTCAGAATAATGTGGTAGCCATGAGAAAAGGGAAGTCCTCAATGTTTAAAATTTATGAAGAAGCAACTGTGAGATTTTGGTCAATAATATGTGTTTCATCAAATCCTTAGTTATGGAAGGAACTGTTGGATAATGCACATAGTTCAACTTTCTCCATTCATCCTGGAAGCACAAAGATGTATCATGATATCTGTGAGTCGTATTGGTGGGACAATATGAAGAATGAGATTTCTAAATATACAACAAAGTTATTGGTATGCTATAAAGTTAAGGTTAAAAGGTATAAGTCTAAGGGGGTGATTAAACCATTACACATACTAACATTGAAATGGGAGAACATCACCATAGATAATGTCACCAAACATCTAAAGAAATCAGGGGGAAATAATGATATATGTGTTGTTATTTATTATCTTAAAAAGTCAACTCACTTTATCGCAATTTGATTGGACTTTTCATTAGATCAAATTTCATAGATATATGTCATTGAATTGGTAAGGCTGCAAAGAGTTCCACTATCGATTAAATATAATGAAGATCCACAATTCACCTCCATGTTCTAGAAAATTCTCTAACATGATATCAACACTGAGCTAAACTTCAGTACCACCTATCATCCTTTAACTTATATCCAATCTAAGTAAACTATTCAAACACTGGAATAAATGTTTCTATCATGTTTTATGGACATTAAAGGATGATGGGACTAACATATTCCTCTAGAATATTTTTCATACAAAAATAGTTTCCACTCAAGCATCCAAATTACTCCCTATTAAGCCATTTATGGGAGGAGTTGAAGAAAATCGACAGGTTAGGATGAAATCATGGAACTAAAACTTCCATGTCCTCAAATTCTTGATGAAATGGTGGTGAAAGTTAATACCATTTATCTACACATCAAGGCTTCAAAGATTTGATAGAAGAGATATGATGACAATAATCTAAGAGACGTATAGTTTAATGTTAGAGAGATGGTATTCATCCAAATATCTCCTTGGAATAATATAAATAGATGTCTGATTAAGGGAGAAATTATTCCAAGATAAATCTCGCCCATTGAGATATTTATTCACATCAGAGCAGTGGCCTATCAACTTGCACTCCCGCCAAACCAATCTTAAGTAGAAGGTGTATTTCATATATCCCTTTAGAGGAATTACATACCATATCCCTCATGTGTACTCTATCCAGAAGTGGTACCATTGGAGAATAATCTTTTATATGAAGATTATTTAGTGAGGATCTTAGATCATATAGAAAATTTTCTATGAAATAAGACAATGCACCTTGTCATGGTGTTGTCGAGAAACCAAATGTTTAAAGAATAAATGAGGCAAATAGAGTAGGTGATTAAGCAGAGATACCCTCATATATTTATTATGGGAAAATAAAACATTGTGTGAAATATTTCTAAATGTGGGAATATTATAACGACTAGAACTGTTATAAATATAATTCTTCATTTGAGTTATTTAAATGTCTCATCATCACATATAGTTACAGAAAACAAATGCAATTATTTTGTTATATTATATTCTCTTCTATTTAAGATACTCTTATGTATAATTACTATTTATAATAAATTCATTAAACATTGATCATGTGATTATTATAAATATAGGGGTTTATCAAATCCAATTGGAATAGAAAAGGGAAGTGATGGCCTCAAATAATAGGATTATACAATACAAATCCCATTTATTAGAGCATATATGGGAGATAGAATTTATTGGATTTTACCTTGACCAAGCTTGATCTGAGATCAAAAAACTTGTGCAAGATTGAGAATATTTATGGGAGAATTTCAAGCACATCGAGATCACAGACCAAACATTATTTGTCGAACTGCCCCATAAAATTCCTACTGTCATGTACCTTACTCTTAGGGTGTTTTCTAGTGTATTAAATGGACATGTTACAGGACCCTAGAAATATATGTATATATATTTTCTTTTATATAATGATGAATATATTTTCATCCTATTATTGTTAAATTTTAAATGTTTTATATTTTGATACAATAAGAACTAAATTGTAATTATGGCTAATATTCAAACTCAAATGATGAATTTATTAAATAATTTATTTTCGAAATAAATAATATTATAATAAAATATTATTATTATAAATTTTTTTCAAATATAAATGATTATGTAATTTTTATGAAGTCAAATGTAATTTTGCATAGCAGTTCGAAAACTATTATTGTCAAAAAACCCAGTATTTCTTAATAAATATTGATTTTATTTTAAAAGTGAAAATTAAAATATTTATAAAAATATTTATAAATAATGAATAATATTATTTTTAATCATAATAATTAACTGATCTAGTGGTTAAATTTTCATAATTTTATGAGATAATTGAATTTTCGAGTAAAACATAAATACCGTATAAATATACTTTGGGTATTATGAAATCATAATGACCAAAACGTGATTTTATAAATACTAGAAAGGGTATGGAATACCAAATATATGTTTTACCTTTAAAATAATGTGTTTTATTGTTTAATTTATTAATTTTATACAACCTTTATGAATCATCTAAAACCATTAATATATTTTATGGTTTTAAAATCATTTCTTTAAGAGTGTGACTCACCTATACATTAGCAAGGGAATTATTTTATTATGTTTTTCCTTTTAAAATATTAATTATTGGAAATAAATACTATATTTAGAAACCATGGGAATAAATAATTGGATTGTTTGTGGTTTTGGATATTTTATTATATAGAGTCCAAAACAAAAATAATAAAGAAACCCCCCTCTTTTCCTATATACACCCACAAAATCTTCCATTAATCTTAACTAAAAATAATTTTATCATGAAAATACTCTTCACTAAACTCTCTAAATTCCTCCTAAGGGGCCCCAAATCTCTCAAGAAGCCCCTCCAATGCTTT
The DNA here is from genome assembly GCA_963277665.1 of Viscum album. Taxonomy (NCBI): domain Eukaryota; kingdom Viridiplantae; phylum Streptophyta; class Magnoliopsida; order Santalales; family Viscaceae; genus Viscum; species Viscum album. The sequence continues at coordinate 1,646,967,087 of OY728159.1, forward strand.
GGAATTCACACACTCATGTAAGGAATCATCCCATCATTCTTGCAATTCCAGCACTATCTTTGTATTTTTTTTCTTAATTGTAATTATTATAATGTAATTCATTTATAAAAATCCCATAATATACAATTTAAGCTATTTTAATTAGGAATAATTTATTTTATTTCATTTTTTTCCTTCACCTAAGAAATTACAATGCCAAAATTCTATAAGGGATTTATCTCTTCCCATATCCATTCAAGAACTCCTTTTAGGTTAAGTCTATTAAAATAATTTTATTTTTTGGGGGTATGTTCTTATATATTACCAATACTATAAATTTAATTTAAAATTAATAGATCCATATTTTAACTCTCATTAAGTCTCATGTGGCCCTTTATGTACACCTGTTACCATTTGGAAATTTTGTAAGGGATCTTTTCCACACTCCTCTTTATTCAAATATCTTCTTTACCTTATATATTTTATCTTCACTTTATTATGATGGGGTGTTTTATTAAATAACCCCATACATTACTATTGATGTAAAAATTTGGATATACCCCCTTTCACTTTTTGTAATCCCATTTATTAATTTTTGTGTAACGTTGATATACTTTTGAAATTTCATAGCAATTTTCCATGCTAAAACAATTTGGTAGTAAATATGATACCTATTTTTCTATTAAGGATATTCAACTTTATTCACTTATAAATATTTATTGGGGAGTTACATGTATTTATTCCACATTCCATTATCATGTAATATATTATGATGATGAATTAATCCATGTTGTATGATATATGTGGAATAATTAAGAATGAGAATGAAATGAATATGATGGGTGCGCAAAAATAGCGCTCTAATTCATTGGGTAATGTTTATTATCATTATAGGTCACATTGGGATAGGGAGTGATCCTGATTACATTATGAGAATATTTTCTACCATGATTCCTTAGCGGGTTTATCTTTGACCTGTGTTTATGATTCTGTGTTTTAAGTTGTTCCCACTTTTCTCATGTTATGATTATCATGATATATCATACCTCATTATTAATGTTACTTTTATTCCTCAATTACTTGCCTATTTTATATAATTCATCACTTATTCAATGTTTATTCCCTTATTATGCTTTATAGTTTAACCCTTTCTTATTTATGCCGACAAGTTATCGCATGATGTTTTAAGTTTGTAGGAGTATTTTGAGAATTCTAAATTAGACTAATAAAGTTGTTGTATTCCCTATTTTATATCATTATGTAATGAACCTAATTCCTAAATAATCTAGAATTATTTATCATCAAGGTTTCATTAAGTTTAGTCTTATGTAATAAATCAAGTATTTTTGTGAAATAAAGAGAAGGGGTGTCTTAAAAATTATACTAATCATTTACTTAATTCAAAATATTTTTCGTTTTACTCATTTATTATTATTCATTTTATTTAATTTATTAACTTGTTTTATTTAGTTACTAAATTATTTAAGTTAACATCAAATATTTTTAGGTCTCTCAGTTCCTAAAATCTAAAATCTTTTTATTAAGTTGATCTTGGTAAAATAGATCAAGGTTCGATAATATCAATAATATAAATATTTTAATAATTTTTACTTTTATACATTAAATATACTTTTTTAACCATCCATGTAAGGTTGTAATGAAAAATAAAATACATCATTTCATGGATGTGATAGTCTACACATACATGCGAGCAATGTTTCAATTTTCCAAAATATGGGAGGGAATAAATTTTGATAACATTTTATCTTTATAGAATCAAAATTATATTATAAATATAATTCATATTCATTAAATATATCTATATAACCATCCATTTGAGGATATAGTCACTATGTAGAAATGAGTGACATTTTAATTTTCCATTGATTGGAATGGAGGTAGAAAATATTTGTACCATAAAAATAATTACATTTTATTATAGTTAATATAATGATTTATTTATATTAGTATAGTTATATAATAGTTTAATGAGGTATAATTAAAAATAAAAATAAATAAAACTTGGTTAATACCTTCATGTATTCCTTGGATATACTACTTTAGCATATAACTTAATCTTTCTTAGTTTAGTTTCTCGGTGAGAAAATGAATTTTGGAATATGGGAAGCAGAGTTCAGTATGGATATATGATATAGATTTATTAAAATATTGTTAATAAAGTGTGTGGACAATTGATGGGTGGATGTCTTCTTTTATAAGTGAGAGGAGTGAAACCATCTCAAATAACCTTCAAATTAAAATGTTATAAATGTATTTCTCATAGTCAAGTGGCAAAAAGCTGTCAATTATTTTAAAGATAGTATAAGGGAGGGTAAATATAATCTCATAAAATTAAATTTGGATAAGTTTCACATATATTTGGTTCCTTTTAACTTATCTTAATGTCTCCATCAAACCCTTTAACACATACAATAATGAATAAATTTTTACTAAGGTAACATAATTTTAAGAATAAAAATTAAAAGGAACTCACTTCCATATTTGAGAATGATGATACCAAATATGGAATCCCTTTTCTAATATTAAATGTATAGATTTTGTTAAAATTAATTTTAATATAAATGTATAAAACCAAATTAAAATCATTTTCCATAAAAATTCATTTTAAAAAATTAAAATGAATATACAAAAAATTATGTATAAAATTGATCCAGAAGTCATTTATTGGTTAATGAAAAAAATAAAAAGAATTATGTGACTTAAAAATTTAAACCAACCACAAGTGGATCATTATAAGTAATTAATTAATTAAACTAATAAAAAATAGTTCTTTTAATATAATATTACATTACTTCAGTTTCAAAGTACCAAACATAGATTTTCAAAGTTGAACATACTATTTCTTTTAATATTTGTTATTTTACTTATTAAATAAATATTCAATCTCTAAAAAAGTTTTTACAACATTAAATTCATTATTATATCACGATTATGTAATAAAATTTTAGTATCTATAAAATGGTATTTTTCAGTATTAAAATATAAATGATCTTTTTTTTTGAAAAATTACAAAAAATAACCTAAAATAATTCAGACATGATGAATTAAAAAATAAATTCTATTTAATAAAATGTATATTAAAAAATATAAATTTTTTAATTTTAAATAAAATAATTTAATCCATGGAAACCAATTTGGTATGAAAAAAACTATTTATTTTTTTGAGTAAAAAATAATATAAAATTATTATATTGAAATTAAATCAATGAAAGATAATTATGATCATTAATAAGGCATGAAATTGATTTATTATTAAAATTAAATTTATCTTCACCTCCACCCCCTTAAATAAATTAAATCCTCAAAATTTTATTCCTTTATAAATAAAGGAGGTTATTCTACCCTCATATCCATTTAATTATCCTATGTTCCTTGCTCAATCATATAATTAATACGAAAAAAATTAATAGCTTGGTTATATAATTCTATAAAATATTCTCCCAAAGAGAAATAAATTTTACTCAATTACCCCACATAATAAAATATTCTCTTCTCACTATATCACACCAAGGCTTAAGACGTGAGATAAATCAGGTACCACTTTCCTTAAACACAAACATGAAACACAACATGTACATGAGATAAACTCAAGGGTTGTAATTCCTATTAATAAAATGATCCCACTTTCTCTAAAATTTCATATGGTGAAATATTCTATGGAATTAATTTTACTTTTTTTAAAAAAAACATAATACCATACCAAAGTGATATTTAAAAAAATAATTGTCACCAACCTCTAATGAAATATATTTCTTGTGGTTATCCGTATAAATTTTCTTCATGCCTTGAACTACCCTCATGTGATGATGGATCATTGTTACTCTCTCAACCATATCTTCTACTAATAATGGTCCCAAAAAGTTTCATTCCCTAAATTAATCCGAACATGATATATCCCAACATCTTTTATATATAATACCTCCAATGGTGAAATCTGTATACTGGAACAAAAAATTTTATTAAAAGAAAGTTTCATTATTAATAGATATTGATACCACCTTATTTGACAATCAAACGATCAAACCCAAAACATATCCCCTAATGTGTGGATATTCCACTATATCTATTCATTAGATTGTGGGTGGAATGTTTTACTAAAATATAGCTCAGTACCCAAAGGATTTTTAAGTCCTTTTCAAAAATTGTATGTAAATCTGTGATAATAATCAGACACAATATATAGAGGGAATCAATGCAACCTAACTATATCTTTATGATAGATCCTAGAAAGATGATAAAAATAAATATTATCTAAAATTTGAGGAAAATTATTGTAGTTATACAAACAATAAATAATTATAAAATCGCATTATTACCTTAATATGTATTTATTAATATCATAATGAAATATATAGATATATTCATTAATTTCCATTTAAGATTTGGTAATTGTTGAATCATTACCTTTGGTAGTTATTAAGAATATTTAACTGATTGAAAAGTAAAATATTTCATGGTAAAGTCAATTATATCTCTCTTTATCCCTTCAAAACCATAATATTCTCAATGGTATCTATATGTCATGGTACTTCTGGGATGAATAGAAAATGGATATATGTGATCATAAGAGAATAATTGTTTCATCAACATAAAGACAATCATTATATGTAACTTCGTTTAAAATATTATAATGGCTTATTTTTAATGGTAAACTCAAGATATTTTCCTTCATTATCCAATTCAATCCTTTCATGAAAACCATATTTTTATTTCTAAGAATACATAGTTCTTTCTGAAAAATATGACTATACTATTACTTGAGACAAAAGAGACAGGGTTTTCAAATGTAAAAATTCTAATATTAGATTTATTAAATCATTACATATAGAATCATTTCTGAAAACAGCATGATTAATGATATATTATCATTTTGACATAATAAAATTTTGACCTTGTATTCTTTATATAGATGATATTGAATCATACAATTAAAAGCCATTATTTGTTCCACTCATATTCTCTACACCATGTTCATCACTTTTTGAGTGAAAATATTCATAAAAATTTTATTATCTATATATATTTAAAATTTCACCACTTATAAATGATGTCTCTAAAATTTTTAAACAAAAAATTTTGGCTTTATGGTTATGTTCATTCATAGGACATTTTTTTCATGGGAGTTAAATTTGCATGATATATAAGAAATTACCTAATCATTTTTCATAAAAACATACATAAGGACCATCACAAAAGAATCACTATAAATAAAAAACACCTCATTTATTGATATAAAATATGACACTATATCTTTAAAAAATGTTATATTTATTTCCTAAAAAAATATCATAATCCATTATCAAAAGGAATCAAACACTAATTTGAGTTAAATTAGTTAGTATGATAGATTTCTGAAAATATTTTTCTAAAAAATGTCTCTAGTTACATAATAATATATGAAAACTTGGATTATTAGTAACATTTTTAGGCCATCACCACTTTTATATATATCTTTAGTTTTTTAAGATCAAATTTTATTAAATATATTGAAACAATATATCCATGTAATGAAATTTGTTGTAACAAAGGTTTCAATTTCTAAATTTTCCATAGAACTAAGAATCCATATATGGTTCTCATGATCCTAGAAACTCATATAGTAAACCATAATTTCATCAATTAATACTACCAAATATTTATCAATTACTTATTGAAAACTCTATTCATTTGAAACAAAAATACAATAGGTGTATTTTTTAACTAGTAAGTCATATCAACTATGTTGGACCATTTATAATATAATGGTTTTCATAATCACAAATAATGTCAATCTAAAAATTCTATTATTTCATGTAATTTAATATCTCTAAGTAAATCAATTATGTCATACTATACAATTCATTTCAATAACTCAATAAACTATATTTATGCTTAAATATTTTTACAAGGGTATATTTCTATTTACTTATGGATGTCACTTAATCTAGTAGTGCTCTGGGTAATATAGACACTTAAAAAGTTTCTCTGAGTCCCTAGAACTGTTATTTTGGATGACACACTGATGATCGACACACTGATGATCGACACATCGATGATCGACACACCAATGAATGACACACTGATGATAGACACCCCGATGGATAACACACCTATGATCGACACACCGATGATCAACACACCGATGGACGACACATCGATGATCGACACGCCGATGATTAAGACACCACTAGATGACACACTGATGATGGACACATTTATGGACGACAAACTGATGATTGACACACCGATGATCGACACACCGATGATCGACTCACCGATGGATAAGTCACCAATGAACAACTCATTGATGGGTGATAGACCGATATCACAAATGACTCACCAATAATCTAAGTCACTAATACCGATGAAAATAACTCACCGATACTTGGATTCACCAATGTTGACAGACTGATGATGATAGACTGATGCAAATGAGTCACTGATATTTATGACTCATTGATAGTCATAAATACTCTTTCAAATTTATTTTTAATGGTCATATTTCGACAAATTAATATTTATGAAATTATTTAATGTTGTCTATAGGACTATCAGTAGACAGTTTGAGGTGAATGCACATGGGGATATCTTCATTCCTAATGGACCTTGAAGTATAAAATTATTAAAATCCAAACTGTGAAAAGTGTTGGTGTGAGATAAACCACACAAATGTGCTAAATAGTGAAATAATAAGAACTCGAAAAGTTGTGCAAGAACTCAAATATTAGTACACAAGGAGTTCAATAAGACAAGAAAGAATGTGCATAATTTCTCTGGACATCCTTACATCGAAGAAATTTTCACACCTGGAAGCTAGAGTACAGAGGCTATGATACACTGTTCTGAAGTCATCTTCCAGAAGAGGACTCGAATATAATTTTCTCTCCTTCAATCTAGCCAAGAGATTCACGGCCTAACACACCGACATTTCTAAACTCTTTTATTCATTTATAACTATGCTATGATCTTGTGTTTACCTTTTTGAGCAGTGTGTGCATCTGTTTGCTTCAAACACACTGTCTCCTGTGCATAACTGGAGGATACTCAATATCCTCACACTCACTATCTTTTTTCTCTTGTATACCACGTAGAATAGTGTAAGAGATCAAGTGTGATCTGTTTGTTGTTTTCCCAGTAATAACTATATTAGAGGTCATGTGTGACTTGGAAAACCTTGTATGCTATTGTAAACCCCAATCCATGGTGTGAATCCAAAAGTGTATTAATATAGACTTCTTAGTGGTACGTGATCATCAAGTTGAGAGGACCAAGTCTTTATCTTGAGACTGAACCTCTTGTTTTTATCTGCTGTGTATTTATATTTTAGTTCAATCTGATCTATATTTATTTTATTTCAAATAAAACAAAATTTAACATTGATAGTTAGTTTAACAAGTGTTTATATTTGTTTTGAATCAGTAGATTAATTTAAAAAGTTTGATTAATCTTTAAATTGGTAAAGCTAAGAACTAATATATCTTATGAGAAATTAATTAAACATTTAGAACTGTAATAAATTCACTACAAATTGACTTTGATTATATTTTAATTAGAGGTATATCTTTCAAAGAACATTTTTTAACACAAATTTTTATAGATACTAAATTCACCCTCCTCTTGAGTGATCTACTCCGACCAACATTTGGTATCAAAGGCTTTTAATAATTATTGTCAGTTTCAACTGTGATTGTAGTTGTTTTTCAAAGATCTTAAAATTTATTTTATTTCTAAATTTTTATCTATTTGAAATTATTTTACAGTTTATATCATGGATAATATTTTAGAAGGGTCTGATACCAATATACCACCTTTCTTTAATGGATCTAACTATGTTCAGTGGAAGCTTAAGATGAAAATACATCTATAAATCATGGAATTTGAAATCTGGACTGCTTCTGAAAGTAAATATGCAATTCCTGAAACTGCTAGAAATACTTGGGATGAACCTACCAAGACTTCCTATAACAATAATTGTAAAGAAATTAATGTTTTGTACTATGCACTTGGACAAGAAGAGTTTAATCATATTTTTTCTTGTAAAATTGCATATGATATTTGGGACACTTGGTCTTTTTCTCATAAGGGAACATCTAATGTTAAAGAAATGATATTAAATAATTATACTATTAAATATAAAAACTTCAGAATGAATCCTGATGAATCTATTTCCGATATGTATCTCAAGTTCAATGAAATTGTGGATACCTTGATTTCCTTAGGAAGTGAAGTTACAACCAAAGAACATATTATGAGGATTCTATGATGCTTACCAGAAATATGGTGAGGGACATCTGTGTCTATTAGAAAATTGTGTGACATTCATAATATGCTAGTGAAGGAATTTATGGGTAAATTAATGATGTATGAAGAGGGGTTAAAGGTAAATCAAGAAGATGATAAACCAAAACAATAGTTTGTAGCCTTCAAAACTACTGCCTCTAATTTAAAGAAAAGTTGAAAGATTAGGCTACTGTTTAAAGCTAAAGTAGTGAAGAATCATCTTCAGATGGTGATGAAGAAATGGATCAACTGGCCAAGAGATACAATAAATTTATAGGAAAAAAATTCTTTCAGAAAGCCCAATTACAAAGCAATGTATGATAACAAGGGAAACTGGAAAAATTATTGGAAGAGAAATGATAAATTAGAAGTGATAATTTTCTACAAATGTAAAAGGAAATGACATGTCAAGGATTACCATCCAAATATGAAATATAAGAAGTATGAAAATAAGTATTGAAAGTATAAGAAATAAATGAAGTCCACCTGGAGTGCCTTTGAGGATAGCTCCAGTGAATCTAATTATTCTCACAATGAGAAGGAGGATATGGCTCATATGTGTTTTATGACAAAACACAACTGAGGTAACCTTAGACTCTCCAATACACAATTCATATTACTTTGAAAAATAATGTGAGTATGAGAATATGAAAAATGATGAATTATTTGAATATTACAACGTACAAGAAGAAACATTCAATGAGTTTAAAGATAATTATAAATCTTTGAAGAAAAAACATGCTCTTACTATGACTGTTAAATCTAAACTTACAACTGAAAAAGAGAAAAATTCTCAATTGCTCAAGGAAAACAATGAATTAAAAATGTATAATAAGAAATTGAAGAAGGACTTAGAAAAGTTTACCAATGGAAAACATATCCTTACTCAAAACCTTGGTAAACAAATAGCTCATAAGTATAATTCAAGGATAGGATATCAACTAGGTCAATGGAATTTTTCTAAACTATATTTTGTAACCAAATTTGGAAGATCTACTTTTTTCTTCAAAATCCAGAATATTACTACAAGTTTCAGTTCTAAGAAATATTTTACTGCATTCAATTATTCAGGACCAAACAGAGTTTATTTTTCAAACACTCTATATTATGCATATAAGAATCCCATAAGACAATTATGGGTTGTTAAAGCCTATATTAATAATATATGTGGACCTAGACAAATATGGGTACCAAAGTTGTTTCTTGGATAAACTGTTTTTTAGGTAAACTGCCTAAAGAGATCTTGTAGAAATCGGTGGTACTTGTACAGTTTGTGTTCAAGACATATGATAGGGGACTATTCATGCTTTAAAAGTTTTATCAAGATTGATGGAGGAAATGTCACTTTTGGTGACAATGGTAAAGGAAAAATCATCAGCCTAGGCCTGATTGGTAACCCTAACTCTATTTCAATATCCAAAGTACTTTATGTTGATGGATTAAAGTATAACCTTCTTAGAATATCTCAATTATGTGATGATGGATCTAATGTAAAATTGAAAAATGATTCATTCCTTGTTTTTTATGCCAAGAATAACTTATTATTTACTAATCTTAGAAATGATAATGTATATGATATAAATTTAGACACACTAGCCTCACAGATTTTTTTTGTTTAAATGCCTTTTAACAAGATTCTTGGCTCTAGCACAAAAAACAAAAACATTGCATCATATAATCTCTTAGGAAGTTAACTAGAAAAGGATTAGTTAAAGACCTACCCAAATTAGAGTTTCCAGATAATAAGCTGTGCAATCCTTGTCAAAAATGAAAGCAACATAAAATCTCTTTCAAACCAAAGAAAGAGGTAACTACATCTCACCTTCTTGAGTTGGTTCACATGGATTTGTTTGGACCATCTAGTGTTTCAATTATCAATGGGAAACACTATATTTATTTCCTTGTAGATGATTTCTCTAGGTATACGTGGAATTTTTTCTTAGCTCACAAGAGTGAAGCTTGTCCTCACTCCACCAAGTATGCTAGGACTGTAGAAAATCCTAGGGGAGTTAATATTAAATCATTAATAAGTGATCATGGCTGTGAGTTTGAGAATCAAGATTTTGAATCTTTTTTATCAAAAAATGGCTATAATCATAACTTCTTTGCCCCTTGGACACCTCAACAAAATGGTGTGGTGGAAAGAAGAAATATAACTCTACAGGAAATTTCCCGAACTATGCTTAATGAAGAGGACCTACCAATTTATTTATGGGCTGAAGATATTAATATAGATTGTTATATAATAAATGGAGTCTTAATCATACCCATTGTTAAGGAAACTCTTTATGAGTTGCAGAATAATAGGAAACCCAAAGTAATTTATTTTAAAGTGTTTGGATGTAATGTTTATATTATGAACACTAAAGACAATTTAGATAAAATTTCCCCTAAAATTGATGAAGTAATATTTCTTGGATATTCTACATCAAGCATAGCCTATAGATTCTTTAATAAGAAAACAAAGTGTGCAGAGGAATATGTACATGTCAAGTTTGATGAAACAGATCCACATGAGCCAATGAACATACTAGAAAATATTTAAGAGGATATGTCCAATCTGGATATTAACGATAAAACCTCAAATAATCATATAAAGGAATCTTTGAAAACTCATAGTTCTAGAAATTCTCCAAAACATAGCCATAATGAACCAGATTAAAATGAAAAACCTGAAATAACTAGTCTTACCTTTACTAGACCAACTAGTACACTTAAAATTGTTCCTTAGATTATGTTGTTAGAGATTTAGATAGAGGAACACAAACTAGAGCTTCCTTGAGATACCAGGTTGAAAATCAAGCATTCTTGTCACAAATTGAACCTAAAAATACCAATGATGAAATCAATGATGAATTTTGGGTAATGTACTTTCAAGAATAACTTAACCAGTTTGAAATAAATAAAGTTTGGAAACTTGTAGAAATACCAAAGGATATTTTGACTATAGGAACCAAATGGGTGTTTAGAAATAAAGTGGATGAAGCAGTAAATATAGTTAGAAAAAAATCTAGGTTGGTTTGTCAAGGATATAATCAATAATAAAGAATTTATTATGAAGAAACCTTTGCACCAGTAGCTAATATTGAAGACATTAGAATCATACTTTCCTATGCAGCACACTTGGATTTTAAACTTTAACAAATGGATGTCAAAAGTTTATTCTTAAATTTTTATATAGTTGAGGATTTTTTTGTGGAACAACCCATAGGTTTTAAAAATCCACATTTTCCAAATCATGTGTTCAAATTAGCTAAAGATTTATATGGTTTCAAACAGTCTCTAAGATCTTGGTATGAATGGTTAAGTAACATCCTTATTTCTAAAGGATTTACAAAATGACTTGCATATCCTAATTTTTTTATAAAAAGAAATTCAAAAGAAGTTTTAATAGCTCAAATATATGTAGATGATATTATCTTTGGATATTCTAAAAAAATTTATGTAATGATTTTTCTAAAATAATTCAATGTGAGTTTAAAATGAGTTTGATGGGTGAAGTTAAATATTTTCTTATATTTCAAATATTTCAAAATAAATAAGGTATTATTATAAATCAAAGTAAGTACAATAAAGATCTTGTGAAAATATATTACCTTAATAGAATTAATTATAGTGAAACCACTATGAGTTCTACATGTAAGTTAGATCTTGATGAAAATGGAAAATCTGTTGATCAAACTGCATACAGAGGAATGATTGGGAGTTTTCTGTACTTAACTACTAATAGGCCAGATATTATGTTTAGTGTGTGTATGTGTGCAAGATTTCAAGAAAACCCAAAATAGTTACATTTAAATGCTGTTAAAAGAGTTTTAAAATGACTCAAGTATACAACTAATTTAGTACTATTTTATCCTAAAGGACAACTTTTTATTTATTTAGTTATTCAGATACTAACTTTGGTGGATGTAAGTTAGATATAAAGACTACCTTTGGAACATGTCACTTTTTGGGAAATTATCTAATATAATGGTGTATTAAAAAGAAAAAATTCAATTTCATTATCAACTGCTGAAGCATAGTATATTTCTACTGGTAGTTTTTGTGCACAAATTTTGTGGATGAAACACACCTTATTAGAATATGGATTTCAATTCAGACATATCCCCATAAACTGTGACAACACAAGTTCTATTAACATTTCTAATAATCCAATTTCTCATTCTAGAACAAAACATAATGATGGAAGACATCACTTTTTGAGATATCATTATCAAAAAGGTGATATAAATCTTGAGATTATCAGGACTGAGCATCAACTTATTGACATATTTACTAAACCCTTAAACTCTGAGATAATAAAATACATCATACATGAACTATAAATGGTAAATCATTAAAGTTCTATCAAAACTCTATTATCAGTGAAAATAATTTGTGAAACCAATAAGTAAAACTGATATGTGAAACTGATTAGTTAAAATGATCTGTGAACCCGATCTATGAAACCGATTAGTGAAACTGATATGTGAAACCGATCAGTGAAACCAATCTCTTGAGTCTGATCTCATGAAACCGATCTTGTGAAACTGATCTCGTAAAACCTATCTCTTAAAAACTATCCCTTGAAACCAATTGTGTGAAACCAATTCCTTCAAGGATACTTTTGTAATTCTATCAGTTTTAAATAAAATGATGCAATTTTATGTTCTTTTTACCATTTTCTATGTGTATTCTTTACGATTTACAATCCCTAAATTATATAAAAAATTCAATCCACTTAGACCTTTCACATTCCCCCTACCATAAAACCTTCTTCTATTTGACACTATATTTCTTAATCCATGACATTTCAACTCTTTTTGGACTTAATATTTAGAAATGGAAAGGAATAATTGCATGATGGAAGAGTTGAGGGAATCATCGTCTGCTAAGCGTTAGAATGGTGACTCCAGTGGTACTGCAAAGCCACGTTTAGGAAGCATAGTTGTTACAGCTGAGAAAAATTATTTTCAGAATGGCTTCTCTCAAGAAATTCACTTTTTCTGAGGGTTCTAGAATCTCAATGATGGATAAGCTTGCTCTTAAACAATGAAAGTTCGTTTTTCCCTAGTTTGAGCAAGAGTTTTATCTAAACATGAAGATATTTCTAGATGGATATGAAGAAGAAGGAATGGAGTCTATATTAAAGGGAAAATAAATTACTATTTCATTTAAGGAGAGATACTACCATTGAATTTGATGGAGAGTAAAGATTACATTTTAAGTTTATTCAACATCAAATCTACCCAAGGAAGGTAGATTTATTTATTGTGAAGTATCAGGATGTATTCCTGATTTACCTCATGAAAAATGGGATAAAGGTGAATCTTTTTAGGTATCTAATGGTGTATCTTTCTGATATGATAAAACCCTTCAATAAAGAAACATGTTTGTACTATCCTAGGATGATCTCTATAGTGCTAAGAATTTGGGATGTGTGGAAAATGGAGATGAAATGATTAGTGCCTGTAGTGGTTTCTACCTTCAGAAATAGATTTCCAAGGGAATGAAAATTTTCTAGAAGACATGGAAGAAATGATGGGTAGGAGATGAGGAAAGACTATATGAGGAGTTCAATCTGATTGACCATCTAACCAGACCAAAGGATCAAGTTTATCCAGGCCTAAAACTAGGAGATGAATCTTTCTATTCAGATGGAGAAGATAAATCTAATTTTCAAAGGTAAAAATGATCTTCCTCTGATGACAGGAGTGGTCCTGATATTGCTGAAATCCCAAAAGATATGTCTTATGGATCAGCTAGCCCACCTTTGGATTTAACCTCAAGGGAACCGTTGTTAGGTGATAAGGATGAGGAAGAGATAAAAGTCACTAGTGTGGAAGGATATGTAAGTAAGTTAGATGAGGAGTCTGATGACGATGATGATGATGATGATGAGGGAGATGATGAGCATGTCAGTGATTCTTTAAAAGTGAGACAACAAGTAGTTGAAATATCTAGTGAGGAATATGTATATGGAGCTAAAGATGGTGTGGATCATGTTGGAAATGAGGATTTTGATCATGGAGATGCTAGTAATGAAGACAAACCTCATAATTCTATTGTTGAAAATCAAGTAATAATTTAGTATTTGAATTAAATTATAGCTTGTGGCCATGAGGAAGAGGCTGAGGATGAGCTGCCTTAGACTGAGGAAGTTCCTGGAGAAGTGGATGTGGCTAGATCACACGCAGAACCTCAAGTTCAGTTGGTACCTATGCCAAGAAATGTTAATTTGGATAGGGGATGGGATGAAGAAGAAGACGAAGATGAAATTGTACCTGATCCTCTGGAAAGAAGGGTCAGGATTGACACTATTATGCCAAGAGACTGGACCTGTACTTGAGAGTGGAGTAATTATCCAGGATACATTCTATTTTTTTGGGATATAATTCTTATGAGGAGATAGCAGCATCTCCTCCTACTCCTCAAGTTCAAGTTGAAGTAGAACTGGTTGAACCTCCCTCACCAGTTTCACCACCTATAGTTGCGCCAGTAGAATTGCCAGTTCCTAGTGACTATGTCACTAAGATTGATTCAGATCAATTAAAAAATGATATCTATGAGTTAGTGAGATCCTCAGTTTGATCCAAAAGTTAATCCTTTACTTCAATGAGTATTTTGGATGCTGATACTACAAAAAAATGTCAAGAATGGTGATCTAAGAGATTCAACCTAATCCCTTTACCATAAATGAAACAATCATTAGATACAACACCTTTTTGAGAGAATAAGTAAGGAATATGATCAATGAGTCAAATTCTATAACCACTGATTTCAAGACCTATTTTAGTGGATTGACGGAATTCCTTAGAAACTTGTTGACATTTCTACTGAGTGTAGATTTGAAGAAGTTGAAATAAGATCTTGGAAAAATGATCACTAGTCCATTCACTTCTATAGGTGGGAGAGGTGTTGTTGCTGATTTGGAATCTCTCAAGGATGTGATAAGGGAAGAACTCAGGAATCTTCATAGTGATTCAAATAAGGAAAATCTTGAAAATAAACATACAAATATAGATATGGTTTACAACATGGTATGGTAGTGCACAAATGAAGCCTCTGATGCTCATAAAGAGATTATAGAGAAAGTGGATAAGTAATTTACTAAGATCTATACCAAGCATGATCTCATCAATATCTTCAAGTGTTTATCCAAAAATCTCATAATTCCTCAAGTAACAAAAGCCTTCAAGAAACAAGTGGAAAAATTGAAGGAGTTTACCCCTCTGATGGATAAATTATGGGATAATAAGGATGATTTCAAAAAGGCCATTCAATATCGTGGTGAAATCATTAATGATTTCATCAAAGTCCTCAATCCATATCTGCATGTTCAAGATGAAGTAATTGTGGTTCCTCCTAATACTTCCATTCACACTACCTCTCAGTCTCCTACTATGATGACTATCTCTTAGGCCCTTTCTTAGATTCAACCAGTCATTACTGAGCAACCTCAAAGTCGTGTGTTTTCATAAAGAAGACCTAGACTTGCAAAAAATTTCCTTACAGGTGTTGCCTTTCTTGGTGTTGTCTTCAGACCACCTCTTCCCACTTTCAAACTAAAACCTTCCGATCCGACTCTTGGTTCTTTAGTTAAAGGAAAAACACCCCAAAATCCAAAACCTCAGGGGTGGATTGTGTATTTTATAGGGATTTTCTCTTTATTTTGTTGGTTTTACCCTTTTGACCCTTCATGTAAATCCTTTTTTTCTTCCCTATGATTCTCATTTTTTTTATGTTATTTCCCTTTCTTCTTTCTCCTTCTCTTAACTTTTTTTTTCTAATCCCAAAATGGGGAGAAATGTATAGGCATAAATTATTAATTTTAGGGGGAGAAAATATGGTATATTCCACATGGAATATACTCACCATAATATATATACATATATTTCCTATGATCCAATATTTGAGGGGGTGTTTTTTTAAAACACAAACAAGGGAAAGTTTTAGTTATATTGAAAAATCACATTCGGTGAGGTATGATAAGTAAATTAATTACTATTAATTAACATCATATATATACCATAATTTTTTATTATCAAAAAGTGTGAGATTTTCGGACCCTCTATGATATAATTGTTTTCATAATCACAAATAATGTCAATCTATAGATTCTATTATTTCATGCCGTTTAATATCTCTAAGTAAATCAATTATGTCATACTACAAAATTAAATTAAAAAACTCAATAAACTATATTTATACTTCAATATATTTAAAATTTTATATTTCTATGTATTTATGGATGTCACTTAATCTGGTAGTGCTCTGTTTAAGACAGACACTTAAAAAGTATCTCAGAGTCCCTAGCACCCTTAGTTTGGATAACACACTGATGATCGACACACCGATGATTGACACACTGATGGACGACACACTGATGATGGACACACTGATGGATTACATACCGATGATTAACACACATATGGAAGACACACTGATAGATGACACACTGATGATCGACACACCGATGATTGACACACCGATGGAATACACATCGATGATTGACACACTGATAGATGACACACCGATGATTGACACACCAGTGATAGACAGACCTATGATCGACTCACCGATAGATAATTCAATGATGAACAACTCACCGATGGGTGACAGACCAATAGCAAAAATGAATCACCAATACTCTGAGTCACTGATACTAATGGAAATAACTCATCGATACTCAGAATCACTAATGCTGACAGACCGATGATGAAAAACCAATGCAAATGAGTCACTGATACTTATGAATCACCAATAGTCATAAATATTGTTTGAAATTATTTAATTCAAATTAATTTCTAACTATCATATTTAGACAAATTAATGTTTTTTACATTATTTAATGTTTTCTGTAGGACTATTCATAGATAGTACGAGGTACATGCATGTGGGGAGATCTTCATGCCTACTGGAACTTTAAGTATAAAAGGATTACAAGCTAAACCGTGCAAAGTGTTGGTGTGAGGTAGAATGCACGAATGTACTAAATAGTGAAAATAAAAGAACTCGAAAAGCTGTGCAAGAACTCAAAGATGAGTACACAAGGAGTTCAATAAGACAAGAAAGAACGTGTTGAATTTCTCTGAACATCCTAACATCGAAGAACTTTTCACACATTGAAGCTAGAGTACAGAGTTTGCAATACTCGGATCTGATGTCATCTTCCATAAGAGGACTTGAATATCTTTTTGTCTCCTTCAATCTAGCCCAGAGCTTCATTGCATAACACACAAAAATTTCTAAACTATTTTCTCTATTTATAACTATGTTGTGATCTTGTATTTAACTTTTTGAGCAGTGTGTTCATCTATTTGCTTCAAACACAATGTATCCTGTGCATAACTGAAGGATACTCAATATCCTCACACTCACTATCTTTTTTTTTCTTGTATCCCACATAGAATAGTGGAAGAGATCATGTGTGATTTGTTTGTTGTTTTTCCCACAAATAATTATGGTCGAGGTCAAGTGTGACCATGACATCCTTGTGTGCTATTTTAAACCCCAATATAGGGTGTGGGTCCAAAAGTTTATTAATATAAACTACTAAGTGGCATGTAATCACCAAGTGGAGAGCATTAAGCTTCGGCTTGAGACTGAACCTCTTTTTTTATCCGTTATGTATTTATCTTTTAGTTTCATCTAATTTGTGTTTATTTCATTTCAAATAAAACTAAATTGAACTTTTATAGTTATTTTAGAAAGTGTTTATAACTATTTTGAATCAGTAGATTAGTTTCCAAAGTTTGACTAATCTTTAGAATGGTAAAGATGAAAAATATTCAATCTTATGTGAAATTATTTAAACATTCAGGAATATTATAAATTCACTAAAAACTGAAATTGATTATATTTTAATTGGGGGATATCTTTCAAAAAACATTTTTTAACATAAATTTTTATAGATGCTTAATTCACCCCCCCTCTTGATCAATCTACTCCGACCAAAACACTAAATCATAACATCTGTACATAGTATGAAATGTCATCGGATTCCCTCTCCCTTAAAAATTATCTAATGGTATCAATATCCATGGTTAGTAATAAAAATTATAATAAACATATATATGATTAAAAAATTAATTTATAAGAGGTAATTATTACATGTTTTAACAGTGTTGTTATTGATTTCTCTATTATCAATGAAAATCCTCATAGAACCATCCTTATTTTAAAAATCACAAAAATATTACCCTATAGTGATGCAATAAGGAAATTGAAACCCTTCCCAAGAAAATCTTGTAATAGGTTTTCCAACTCTAATAGCTCTATTATAAACATTTGATATGGGGAAGTAAAATTTATCCTATATTCTGGAACTAAATAAATGGAAAATTAAACCACTATACTAGGAATAATAAAATTAAAATCATCATAAAATACATCCATATAGTAATTTTACCCTGGAACATAACTAATTATAATAACTTACTTATTTTATATAATATGGTAATTATAACTTTCAATTAATATTCGATAATTTTTTCTAATTCTTGATATATAATCACAATAAAAAACTCATTATTATATATAGAGTGAAACTCATTCATAAAATCAAATATAACAACCATAGAAATAAAATATATCTTATCATGGTAAACTGAAATCAAAGCCATACCTAGAATTAAAAAAAACTCTATTATTGGTAAGATATCAAGATATAAATGAATAACTATTATATAAATGGTAATTGGAGGATTACTAAAAGTATTTTTTCTCTTAATACTTCTCCTAGTAATTTTTTTCATGACCTGTCTTAATGGGGCTTATACCTTACCTCCTAAATCCTTTCTCCAATAGGCCAGGGGATGGTGACTAGTGTCGAATAAGAATATTACTAACATGGGTGTCCTTAGCCTAAGTACATGTACACACACACACAAACATATAAAATCCCATACAATACTGAAATGTAAAAACACTAAAAAATATGCATGCATAGATCTAAATCCCATAACCAAAGTATGACATGATGTATAAGAAAGTAAACATGGACAAATATAATATTACTAGAAAGAGATTAAAAAATCTCAATATGAAATTAAAATAGGGACTCCTATTAAGATACTAAAGGAACACACATCTATTTATCTGGTATCATTATGTATCATTTGTTCCTTATCTATCTAAGACTCCTTCTAAAGGCTTCTCATTTGTATAATACACAACTTGTGCGTAAAAAACCCATGCATGGGTTAGTATAACACTACTCAGTAGGAAATAACAAAACCACAAATCATAAAAACAAAGAAACAATAGTTATCTCTATATAGGTACATGTATACAATGTATATAACTAGAATATCCAGATACACTCAACAAAGACACACAGTCTAAATGTTTGTCAGGTCTATAATCTAGTATAGTATTCCTGCTATAAGGTTCCACAAAGCACTTCTCTGATAGGACACACTCAATGAGTCTAATATCACTGATGATGTTCGTTAAAGAGGTAGTTCTCATTATGTATCTCCATTATAATTATATGCTAAAATTCTGAAGAGAAATGATACACAAATGAGGATCACACCCAATTCTATAGGGTATACAAACAACTCAATCTATATTAACAAACTAAGTAGAGGATCACTGAATTCATAGTTTTGGTCATGACCATATCTGGAACTCCACCTAGGGCATGAAGATGAATATATGGTCTAACTCTTGCCCTCACAGAAGGATTCCACAACTCTAGACAAGATGTCTTATTGAATGTATCATTGTCTTATATATTTTAGGTGATTCTATAATTACCCTTAGGGAATAGATATGGGGATCATACCCAAATGTATCATATCCAACTTATATAGGACAAGGGCTCTAATAAAACATTAATGTATTAGGTGGCATGTTGTTGGGGTACACATTTTGTCCCATCAACCCCAAGTCCTACCTATGTAAAAATACTATGTCAGTGTCCATGTGGATAGACATGGTGTGTTTCTTCCCATGTAATTCTACCCCATTACTAGTATAAGCCTTATCCCATGTACATACCAGCCTATCCATGTCCTTATAGAAGTATATAATGTTCATATGGTTGTGTACTCTCTATCCATGTCTAGGTACACTCTGAGGTGCACGCCAATCCATCTAGGAGGTGACCACACACCATGTGATAGGGTCACATATCGTGTGATCCTTAACTAAATCCTAAAACCATAGATACTTCTAGGAGGTCCCCAAATTCTATGTAATATCGGATTACATTCCATGTGTATTGGGTTTTTTTCAAAATCACTAGTTCATCCTTCCATGAATAATCGCACCACCACCGCCGTGTAAAAATCTAGCCTCAAAATCACTGGGAATCAGGGATCCATCCCAGCCAATCCCCACCATGGCCATTTACCTTAATTATTCCTTCAAATCAATTCATAGAATGCCCCCATTTGTTTTTCATCAT
The DNA here is from genome assembly GCA_963277665.1 of Viscum album. NCBI lineage: Eukaryota > Viridiplantae > Streptophyta > Magnoliopsida > Santalales > Viscaceae > Viscum > Viscum album. The sequence goes on from OY728159.1 coordinate 1,646,987,743, forward strand.
TGAACACTGAAGAACATGGAAATTGCATACACAAATATTTGAATCCGCTGTCACCTCAATCTTCAAACCATCATTATGATGTACCGATATCAGATATAAATTTTTTAACCATTATGACAAGAACCAAGTGTGTAACATTTGATTCCTTGGTGGATTTTGAACCTTGGGACAATGAAGAATGCCTGTGATGAATAGATATAAATGTAATATATGAACAAACAAAAATAGAAGTAACTATCATTGGACAATGTTTTTTTTGGCCTCAATCCAACACCGTTATACTGACAATTAAGAATAAAATAATCATAGTGAACTCATTCTAATAAAATAACCACAATAATAACATCCTGCAAAATAACCAATTTAAAAATCAATCTATTAGTCGGTTGATTCACGTTCATCATAGAAATAGAGAATAGGGAAATAATGTAACCAAAAAAATCCTACCTATATTCAGATCAATTGCTAATGAAGAATGGGGATGAACCCTGATCATTGGTGAGATCCTTTAATTTTGTCTCACACTAGTATTCAATCTTAAACCTTATTGTCATCCTCTAATAGAATCTCCTTTCCCACTCTCCAATGGATTTCCAACAATTTTTATAGTTAGGTGACTAACCCTAAATTTTTTCAATAAGCATCTATTTAAATAAAAAATTAGTTTATTTCATCACTAGTTAAATAAAATAATTTTATTTAATTATATTATTTATTTTGGCACTTGTGACAACTTTTCCACTAATGTCGCATGATGAAAATGGTAATGTCATGCCTAGGATACAACTAGTGTTCTGAACTCAATAATGCCCCCAAAATTATGACATGGGACACTGTTTATATGTTCTCCCACTTTTTCAATAAAAATATTTATGTGTGCCATTTAATATATTTAATATATTTTAAACATTTGTTTTTGGTGCACTGGGAAATAGAATCTCACACTTTCTAAGCACATAGTCTCTAAAATAATCCATAAAATGTCCAAAAATAATGATTGGAAAAGCCTATTCATTACATTTTTTATTGGAGTTATGTCTCCATACCTTGAGGTGTTATTTTAATTTTAAATATAAATTTCCTTGAAATAAAATAATTTATAGATCATTAATCAAATAATACATTGAAAAAATGAGTAAAAAAGTAATGTACTAATCACAACATCATTTCATGGTATATAACCTTCTATAGTAGTAGAAAATTAAATTTCCACACCTTTCCTATTTTTATCTTTATGATTAACTCCATTATTAACTATATTTGAACATGTGATTTAATAATGAACCATATCATCATAATTAAAACATTTTATTTCCAACAAACCATCCAATTTCCCATTATTATTCTTATTAGAACTATTTTCCTTATAGTCATGAGCCAAATGACCAAACATACCACACTTGTAATAGTTTTCATATCCTTTAAACATTATTTAAAATGATTCATACCAAATTTAGGAAATTAGGGGTGTTACCTCTATATTACCCTATTCATTTTTTATTGATTTATTTCCACATTAAATGTTTATTATTCTTGATGTAATGAGAAATATAATTCTTATGAAAAATAATATCAACTATATCAATGCATCTAAAAACTTTCTCATCACTTTTAAACTCATGGGAAGGTAATTATAATAATGGACTGTGTATCAATCCCATCTAAAACTTATAAATTTTACTCTCATGGTCTATAATAAAATTTGGGGTGCACCAAAAAAATCTAGTAAAATATTTCGTGAAAATTGGAAATTATTATTATTCCTTTTAATTCATCATTGGAAATTACTTTTTCATTTTATGTTGAATAAGTTTATTGAAATACATTTCAATAAAGAAATCATCCAATACCATTAAAACTATGGTATCAGTTTCATTTTTATACTTAGTATTTTTAATTAAATACAATAACTATTCATATTGACCTTAAAATGATAAATTGAATGAATTAACTTTTGAAAATATGACGAAGACAAATATTAAAATATCTTCTCTCAATAATTTATCAAACCAACATCCACCCTATGGTCTGAGGTGCCAATAAAGGTCGGAGGGGGTTGTTTCTTGAAATTATCCTTTATTAAAATGTTCCTCTCTAGAGAATTTGGTTTCTCTATTGAATTGGATTCACCATTTATATACTATTTTAATTGAGTTAACACAACCAACAACTAATTATTTCAAAACCCAACTATTTAAATTCAATGATTAAGAAGGATATTGTTCTCTTTATACCTTCCAAATTCATTAAAAATGTTACCTCTATCAAAAATAATTCTAAAATGTGTATAGATTATATGAATAATAATAGAAAAACTCAAATATAATCTGATGATTATATAAACAAAAGTTAATCATTCCTAATGTATATTTTCTAAATAACATCACAACCTATAAATTTATCTCAATCATTCATCTGATACCAATTATAACACCTGGTAACTTAAATCAGCAATAATTAGAAGTTTTATTATAATAATTGTATTTTATTACATTCCCTTGATCATTTATGTTTATATATTTAGTGAATTAGCAAAATAAATACATTAAATTTTTATTTCTTCTACTTGGTGTACATTTTATTCCAAAAAACTATGTTCTTATATTTAAACCTTTGTTTTGTCCATGACACATTTTTAATTGATCACAATGAGTCACAATAACTGGAAAATTGAATTTTCCAATATACATATATATCATAAATCCAAATGAATATCATTTGAAACCATGGTATAGGAAACAAAAATAGCTTAGTAATGGATATAAAAATAATGTAAACCCATGAACCCATTGAAAAACATGAAAACCAATATAAAAATATTACTTTCCCAAGAATATACATTGATATCATAATAAAACATAATCACTTATGAAATAAACCATTGGTCATGAAAACCTGTAAAACTAATAGTAATCATTGAAAAACTAAGAAGTTATCTTTTTCCATTATATTGATTAATTTTTTCACTCATGTTTCACCCATATGGAATAACTTTTAATCAGTTAATTAGAATCATCTTTTCTCTTTAGAATAAAGAATTACCTAATGTATTATTGGGATATATATTGGTACCACCCATCATCATATAAAATAACCAAGAAAATTTATATTAAAAACCATATATAATATTTTACCTTTCATCATAATTCTCTTTTTAACTCATGATCAAAATAACATTCAATCACCTTATAAAGATAAAGGGGAAATTCCCTTTTTCTTTGTTAAATATTTAAAAAAGAAAAACTCAAGAAAAAATATATTCAAATATATCTTATAAACCCATAAAAACATGAAAAGGAATATACATATTGAATAATGTTCACGATGGATAGAAAAGTAAGTCATGTAGAAAATATTTTAAAAACAATATTTTATCCCCATTACTAGGGAGTCAAAAATGAGCCTTAGGGGAAATACGAAAAAATTAATTTTTAAAATTTAGTAAATATATTAAAAAATAATATTAAATGAAATTAAAAAAACATTTATGTATAAATAAAAAAATTATTTAAACAATATAAGGAACACAGATGTGTGTGGATAATTATTGAATGAAAAACATTGAAATAAGTTTTAAAGAAATATCCCTTAACATGAGTCCCAACTCGCCACGTAAATATTTTACATTATAAATAATATATCTATATTGAACAATTATTATATTTAAACCATTTTTAATGTTTTAATTTATTATTATTCTTTATGTCACATTTATTACTATCTTTTATTTAGTTAATAAATCAATAAATTTCTCATTGATTATTTGGAGGTCGTTCTGTTCATAATCTCTAAATTGACTATGATATGTTTACAATGGTCAAAGGGGCCATGGTTACAAAATATCTATAATCATAATATTTTAATAAATATTAATTTTATACATTAAATTTAATTTTTTAACCTAATATGTAATGTTATCAAGAAAAAATAAATACATCATTTCATAGAGGTGGTATTCCACATGTACACTCGAGCGATGCTTCCATTTTTTAATGTATATGAGGGAAGTAAATTAGATAATTGCATATATATAAAGAATAATTATTATATCATAAATATAAATTATATTTATTAAATCCATATATGAAACCATCAATGTGAGTTGGTGATAAAAATTGAGATACGTTACATGGTGGAGGCAACAGTTCATTCTTGCACATGAGTGATGTTTTTAATTCCCATTGGATGGAAGGGATGTAGAAAAATGTTGTACCATCAAAAAAATAAAATTTTAGTATATTAAATATAATGATTTAATTATATTTTCATTTTTATATAATATTTTAAGAAAGGTTAAGAAGAGAGAAACTTAAAATGAAACTTGAAATAACTTGGTTAAGACCTCCACCTCTTCCTTGTATATCCTGCATTTTAATACACTTTAACCCATCTTAGTTTCATATTTTAGTGATAAAATTAATCTAATACATGAATAAGGTATTTGGGGTGGGATTTAGGAATTTCTAGGCCTACCTAAGGTTCTCAATCTGTAATTGGAAGTTAGGGGTGAAGGGATCAATTTATAAGTGAGAGGAGTGGCCCCTTTGTAAATACCAATAACTTGAAAATATTATAAATGTTGTTATCATTGTAAAGTGGGAAAAAGTGAAAAATATTTATATTAAAGGATAATTAGGGTCTAAATAAACTAATAAAATCAAATTTAGATAAGTTTTAGTGATATTTTATTCTTCATTCCTTAGTTTAACCACCCTCCCTCTATAACACTTTTGACCATTATTGTGGTGACTTGCAATTTACTATGGAAAAAATGTTATGAATAAAAAAATGGAACTCAATAAAAAAATTAAAAATAATGATCCAAAGTATTTATTATATTTTATAATGACTTATTTATTCAATTTGATAAATAAATTCATATAAATTCAAATAACACAGAAAAAACAATTTAGAAAGAAATGAATTTTAAAAAAAAAATGTCTTTAAAATGAAATAATTCATATAACTTATCATCAATAAATTTATTTTATTTCAATATAAAAGGATAATTATTAAAATTAAAAATGATTCAAAAAAAATTTAACCTTGGAAATTAATAATTAAATAAATGGATCATAAATAGTTATTTTTTTAGAAAAAAACATTAACTTGGTTTCCAAATGAAAAACCATGATTTTATAAAATGATAATATGTTTTTGTAAATGTTTTATACATATTAAATATATACTTTCCCTATAATTTTTTTTAACAATATTTTTTGTTATTCTTATATCATGATGATATAAAAAAGTTATTGTATTTGTAAAAATGTTGTTTTTAACTATTCACCAAAAAATCAATTATTTTGGAGAAGGCCAGGAATATCATTACTTAGTGTTTTATACATGATAAATTCATAGATGAAGTAAATTAAATAAAATTAATATTATTTAATTTAGTGATTTAACTTATAGAAATACAATATATTTTTTAGAAAAATATTCAATTAAAATAAATCTTTTTCTTTTTTGATTGAAAACCTATATAAAATTATTATATTGAATATAAATCAATAAAATATAATTATATACAATAATAAGCCTTTTAATTTATTTATTATAAACATTATCTTGGATATGACATTTCTATGTTACCCTATAAACTGTTATAGCATTGAAAGTGATTATGAAATTTTAATTTATAACAATAAGAAAGGAGGGGCCTCAAAAAACCATAATTGATAATCAAGGTATGAAGAGATATTATATGATTTACGTCAAAAAAATTATTTAATTAAAATATTCCACTGGTTCTATAATAATCATATATTATATTTTTCATAAAAATCATGTATTAATTAGTTAACATTGAATATATATATATATATATCCTACAATAAAACTCATCCGTTCTCAATTATCCATGTTACACTAACAAAAATATATGAATACAACGCATTTAATTTATCCAATTAGATGATAATGTAACATTTCAACCTCATAAGTGTGGAAAAATATTTTCATAGTCTTACTCAATTAAGGGTACTGATGTTATACCCCTTATATAGGGAAAATGACGTATTTTTAAAAAAAAAACACTAATTGATATGATACACATTGAACCGCCAACTGAATAGATCAATCCTTAATATTGGAATATTTAAGGAGGAAAAGAATAACGTTTCACATATAAGGTACCATGTAAAACGAAATTATTATTGATTAGTATGAAATATTCTCCCAAAAAATACTAATAACATTATGTATAACATTACAAGTGGTATTATAAAGTGAGTAAATCCATATCGTAAGTCAAACATACTTCTCATGAGTAAACTATATATCTATTTATAATCCTATACTCATTTTAATATGAACATACAATCATAATTAATGAATTTCCATGGAAATTATATATTATATATAACTGAAATATTAATCTCAAAGGAGTTATTTATCATGACACATTCATGTTGTAAGTCAAGCACACACGAATGATTTACATGGTGGGAATTACCTTTGTAAAAAAATTAAATTTATATTTATTTATAAAACCTTCTGGACATATTAACTATACTATAAAAATTTGATTGACATGTTCAACATATTTATATATAATTTTTATAAATTATTCAATGTAATTGTATAATTATTAGTAATGTAACACCCATATATTTGGGTTCATTAAATAATGATGATTTTGATTTAAGTGTATATTGAAGTATGTTTGAAATAGTTATATGGTTAAATTTCAATACTAAATAATGATATATATATATTTATTATCGAATGATGGCTGGAAGCTAGATATTAATGTGTCTTTGAGAAAAGAATTATGGGAATTAATTGGAACTTTATTTATGATAAGATAATTAATTCATTTGAATTTTTTCACTAGAGTTTGAATTGATAAAATTTTTATAATGGTCAACTATTGAAATTTTTTTAGTGTTTAAAATGTTATTTCATTGAAATGTGATATATTATAATATAAATTATAATGGACAAACAATGAAATTAGTGAGGTATTGATTGGTAGCAGTCTACCCTAGAATATATTGTGCTGAAATATAAATTTTAATATATTATTGGATGAATGAAATTTTGGGTGGGAGAGAGAATATATTTGATAAAGGAAATGGGGGTTCTGACCCATTAGATTAATTGTTTTTAATGGAAGTTAAAGGATAAATTGTGGTGGAATTATTGGTGAATTAACAATTTTGGTCAATAAATAGAGGAGTATCTTGACATAATCCTATTTTTAGGCTCCCTCCAGATTCTATTTTGGTGTTGGTGGAAATATTAAAAAAAAATTGAGAAATCATGATTCGGGGATGGGTTTCTTCTAGAAAATTAAGATATGTTTAATATATTATTCTATATATTATATTTGAATTATTTAAGGTCTATAGAGACATTAATTTATTATAAAATCCTTGTTTTTTATGTTATAATATAATATATGTCCAATTGGTGCCTTAAGATATATTTCACCGGTTGTTCCAAAACATGATGGGGGTTGTGCCACTCTTTGGAGTTCTCCCCTATGTATCTCTTTCATCTATACTTGAATCCTAAAGATATTAATGGGAGTAGTTCAAAATTACCTTAGGGGAATGAAATAAAATGGAGATAATTCACCCTTATATAGAGAGTTTCATAGGTTTATTCCATAATGGCATAGTCTATTCCAGGTTAACTTAAAAACATACCTCCTTCTCTAAAAAGTAGTTCATGATATTTGGTTTATAAATTTAGGTTAATAAAGTATTTTTCAGGATATTTATAGATGGGTTTTTCAAAATTATTTATTATAATTTTTTCTAAAAATGTACAAGGATCATATAGATATCGGTCTTTTATAGGTACACATTTATACGTTATTGATTTATTATATGGTAAATGATTTTATTATATATATTTTGAGAAACAATTCATTTTAATATGTATTTTTAGTAAAATTATATTTAAAATAATAGGGAATAGTTTGGGTTTAATTAAGTGTTTTAAATACAGTTTATCAGGTATTTCATGGTTTCAATGTGTTTGTGTGTGAAAATATTTTTTAGTGATACCTATTTTTGAAACCTTTATGATTTTACTATAGTAATATTTCGACTTCAATAATATAAAATAATGTGATAAATATTCTGGTTTAACAAGACTACAAAGGGAACACATAACTTCATATTATAGTAGTGTGGAGGCTTTGGAGTAAATAATCCATGAAATAGTTCATCCAAAATGACATGGAAATTTTGGACTCAATTCTAATCGGTAGGTTAAAGGATCATCACTTTATAGTGTGAAACTATCATGGGATTTATTAAATTTAATTATTCTCTATAAATTCATTGCATAGTTTTAGTTTTTAGGAAATTTTATTTATTTAATGATTCATGAAATGGCGAGTTTCCATTGTTTATTAATAAATGGGGATCTTCCATTGGATTCCTACGAAAATGGAGAGTTTAAAAAAAAGTTGTTTTAAAAAGAATATTTGGTTTTAGTTTTGAATTTAAATTGATATTTTATTTTTAATTTCTTCAAATAAATATTGTTTTTATTCAAATAAATTATTCATAGTTTCAAGCCTTAGCTTCTGGAATGTTTTTAATAAATCAATTTTTTTCAAATAAAACAATATTTTGATTCGTTATTTTTTATTATCATTTAATTAATGGGGATTACTCATTAATGGATATTTATTAGATTCATTTAGGGAATATTAATGAATTTATTCTCACCCATATATTATCCATTTATTGGACATGTAGACATGTTTGATCATGATGTGAGGAAATAAAAGGTTAATTAATTTATCTATATAGAGTCATTATCGTAACATGAGACACCGTGAGGGAGTTGTGAATCAAGGTGTTTCCAAATTAAAAAATTTCTTTCTTACGCATTCATTTGGATGTTATTCCATTATTATAAGAAACTTTTTTAAACATTTATTACATTCTCACTAAATCTAATTTAATTTTATTCATGAATAGAGATATATATAATATAAACCACATAGAGATTTTATATGGTTCACAAACACTTGAATACATGCAAGGAGTATGCACTTGATATTGTGCCAATATACTAAAAATCCCTTATAAATAAATATTTTGGATCGTAACAAATTTAGGTAAGGTCACTCATCACTATTTATCACTTCTTTAAAAAATTTTGGTGACTTCATCCCTCATAATAAATCTCTATATATAAAATGGTTTTACGGAATACATCAATACCTTCGAAAGTTTACTCCCATATCCTCTTTTGGAAACTACTCCATTACTTTTCTATTTATAGATTTATTGGTATCTTATTAGTTTATTGTTATTATAGTCATAATATTATCATCACATAGTCCACAAGTAAATTATATCATAATTAATAATGAGTTACTCTATTGTATACAATGATCTACTCCCAATTTCAGAGCCAGATATAACCAACTCCTTTTGAGAAGAGTAGAATCATTTCTCATCAAACAAATATCACCCAAAACTAATACTAAATATATAATTAATAAAAAATAAGAACTATCCTATTCTTAATAATTACAAATATTCATATAAAATTTACAAATAAAATTAAAATATTGATTTAAATACAATCATGCAGATACTCAATCCTCTTTAATTCAGATATTCAATTATATCCATGATAGAAACAACCTTCCATCTTATTGTTTCTCTATTTTAGGAAAAAAATTACATTCCATTAATTTATAGATTTGTTTTTAAATAAAAAGTCTCTATATTTTACTCCCCCCATTTATGTTTGGATCTTTGAATTAAGAATTGAAATTCAATAATTTGATAGATAGTGCACCAAGTTCTTCAATAGACTCTCAACAATTTTTTTATATATGAACCCTACTTATGACTATTGTAGTGGTGATTAGGGGTTCATCCCTAGTTGTGGACTCTTATAGAAGGTGTATTGAGTGAGACTAAGTAAACAGGAAAACCAAAAAATGAAACAAGAAAAAATTAGTGGAGTGGTGAGAGTAATAAAAGTGATGGTTTTGATGGGATGGAGGTTGGAATGTAAATGATAGTAGAATTGTGACTGCAAGGAGTGGAAAACCCAAACTAGATGGGAGAAGACCATCTGAATAATAAATTAATTTGATTAGATTATCTAATTATTATAATTTTATATATTTATTAATTATTTTTAATCCATAATTCATGGATATGTGTGCTTGGACCAGGTGAAGTGATGTAGTCCATTTCCTTCAAGTGGAAGACTTATAGATAAATAGATTCTCTAATATCCCAATTATAGATTAAATTGATCTACTCAATGAAGTAATGATATAAAGTACCCTAGAATGGACTATCCTGTTATCAAATGGACTTCTATATGAAAATTAACAGATAACAATAAATCTATACATGCTTTCATTGAGTTTGGGAAGTTGAAGGATATATTTTACTCACCTATTGAGAAAAGTGTAGTATCCTATCACACTATACACTTGAATGATATAAATATTCTCATCATCTCAATCTCATTCCCCATTTGATTTTTATCTAACCATTTTAATGAAATTATTCAATATATCCAAAAAAGTGATCGCAAAACTGAGGAACAAAAATATTCAAGAAATCCCCCAACATGGGATTCAAAAACATCTTCTGAAGCTATAGGATTAAGCGTCCCCTTATTCCTCCCTCTTGATCTAACCCCTAAAAAGTCACTCTTCTGCACCATTTAATTGAATTTTACCCTCTAACAATCTCTATATTCATATATATATACCCATTATAACATCCATACTTTATACCAAAAAGAACCTTCTTTTTTATAATAACACACACACTTTGTACCCCAACAATAGTTATGGAATTTTGAGCGTGATATAAATACTTGGGGGTCCACCATCTGTACATTCATAATGTATGAATTCCACTTTTTCAGAGCACTATACCTCCTCCAAAAGTAATGATGCAATAATTTTGATTCACATAATCAAGATGTTTACATAACTCTTTGGTTGACATGGTTAAATGGAACCACATAACCATTTGATCTGTATATGTGATTAACCACATATCTAATTCCCTTCACGTAGTTGATTCCTCATGTAGACTAATGGTTCCACAGAGCCATTTTGTTCACATATATGATCTTAATATGTATGTTTTTCACTCACATAAGTAATTGATTCTCATGCAGTCATTTTGACATTAAAGATGATTGGACAACCTTGCCAAATGTTGATGTAGCTGATTAGATGACATAGATTATTTTACCCATATTTGTGACTCCTAGAACATTCTACCACTAAATTCACACTAATATTATCCAAAATCACTAAATCACTGAGAATGATGTCTTATCAAATTGAATTTATTATCTTAATCATGGGAAATGTACCCTCCTAGGTCTTTTTTTAAAGAGAATACACCATCCTGTAAAAATTGGTTCATTTAAATCAGGGTCGGAGTATCATCATCCTTCAATAGTAATAGTGTATATAGATTCTCCAACATTAGATCATCTCAAGATTTAATACACTTGAGTTCCAAAATTTGTACCACTCATTTCAAATCCCTCTTCAAATGGGGACATTCACATTGAAAAAGGATTAAATGGATTCTCCCTATTTAGCGTCAATGATTCATTAATTTTAGGACACAATAACAAGTGTATCTGAATCCAAATTGACAGAAGGTGGTGATGTTGAAAACATTAAACTGCAAACTCGAATGGGGAGAACTCGACTTCCAGATGTTCCTAGGCTAGTACCATCATGCAGTTGATCCATATGATCATATTTTAACAAGGAATTAATTATTTTTTTGTATTTCATGTAATGGTATTTATATATTATATCAATTTTTCCCTAAAAAGATAATTAGTTTGAAAAAATACTTATGACTACAATTTCACTATAGATACTAAAAAAATTGATCAATTGAGAACCTAAAAATAGACAATTTTATTTTAACATTTATTGAATATAAAATTCCACTATATCTGTAACAAATTCAATGATTCTCTATTACAAGGTAAATTTTCAACACAATAACTTTTAACTAATAAAATTTGATATAGAAATTTTTGATAAAATAGAACCATATCAAACACCCCCACACATAATCTTTTTCACTATTTGGTAATGAAATTAATTCAATCATTTATTTATATAAAATCCAATTAAATATAAATAGAAACCTACATAAATAATACAGCATACACCCAAATTAAATAAATTCATCAGATCATCCGTTATTCAGATAATCATGCCTCTAATGTGACTTTCCACACCACCCCATTTTAATGCATTCCTAATACTATTTAAAGGAGTATAGACTAGAGAGACACAAGTTTAATTAAATATATATCAAAAGGAACAATAGATTTAACTTTATCCTAGGTTTCTCATACCAATGATCCACTTCCCACTATGTTGATTCAACTAAAATTATTTTCTAAAAAATTAGTTTTTCCCAAGTTCATTTGGGTCTAATATTACCCTCACTATCATGAGATCATTTTTGAAAAGGGAACATCATTTAAATTTTTTCCATCCATAAATATGTGCATATAATTATCTAAATCACTTATTTATTAAGTATTAATTTAAAGAAACACACATGGTACCCGTATGTCTTACACTCACCATGGGATCCCAACTGTTCATTTTATATGAGATTAAATGGATTTATAATGTTATCAATTTGGTTGGCTCCATAAGGTGTTCTATTTTACCCAGTATAAGTAACTAGAATCAAGTTATATATTCTTCTTCCTTAGTTTATAGTTCCAACTCCATAAGAATCAAACCCATAAAATAAAATTTTCCATGTTTTCATGCATGATATCAATAATGATAGTGAGTAACAACACAAATCAATCATTAAATCCTCAAAACATTAGAACTAGTGAGTTACCTCATTCGAGATATGATATTTTCCCATAGTCCAAATAAATTGAGTTTTATCTGAAAATACTAGAGACACCCAGAAGTTTTACAAACATATAAAACATCTATTAAAGTAACAAAAACAATAAATCTATAAATATTGGGGATAATTTGATATAGAAGAATTAGAGAACATCTAAGGCATCGAAAAAGTACCTATCCCCGCCCATAAAACACCACATTTTCCTAAATTTTGTATCCTATGTTGGTGTAAAAATTTCATTCAAAATTTACTTTCAATTCATAAGATCTTAGATTTATTATGGGTTTCTAAGAAATAAAAAAAGTAAAATTTCCGTAGGATACTTGAAGGGTGCAATAGTGGTTTCAAAAAATGGATGAAATTGATTTTAAAGGTGTAAACCCCCCACAGACAGTATATTAGAAAATAAAAAAATATTTTACAATGTATAAACAATACTCCCTTGATGTAAAATCATGGTAGAATGAATTCAAGAAATGAATGTTCCTCGTTTCCTAGAAAGGAAATCTTCCAACCATTCTTATCTCCTATAAAAATGAAAAAGTATGAAATGTGAAGAAAAAAGGAATGTAAACAATATAAAATAAATACTAAAAACTAAAAAAAATAAAGAAAAAGGAATGACCATGGGATGCCTCCTATAAACCACTTAGTTTAGATTATTTGGTCGTAATACTAAAAAATTGTTCAATCTTGAAGAAATAATAGGTCCGCCCAAATTTTTACCTACCCCTTAACTTAATGTTTCACTCTCTTCCCATTGAAAAAAAATGGATGGTTATCATGACCAACTAATCCACTGTCCCATGGAAAAGCACCAAGAAAATTGTAAATGGTCCTAACCACAAATAACTGTGTTTACCAGGAAACAACTTCAACCAATAATTTAAGAGAATAAGCATTTATCCAACTTAAAAGTGTCTATTTAGAATTAGATAATCCTAAAAAATCATTCTTTCATTATAGATCTTGAAATTTTAATAATATTATCTCATAATTTTATCCAGATCATGTAACTCAAGATACCTCCTCTCCCCAAGAGTCATACAATAAAAATTAAATTAATTTTATACCAAAAGATACTTTTGTTTTAGATTTTTAGGAAAATGGTAGGAAATTCCAAAAAGAAATAAATACGGTTCCAAGCCTATTTAGGTTTTAAAGGAATTGTTATAATCCCATAATGTATCATATAACTTTACAGAATAATATTTTCTATAGGTTTTCATAGTTTTTTCTAAAAAAACGGTTCCTTATTAGAGACTTCACCTTTCCCACTATAATATGGATGGTAGGATGTATATTTTCTATGTAAACAACCATCCTTTTCCATTAGGGCCTTGAATTTTTTATTTTTAGTGTGAGATCCATTTTCAATAATGAAACCCATGGATAATCCAAATAGTGATAAAATATGCATCTTAAAATATCTAATCACACAACTAGCATGCTTATTTATAAATTACACTCCCTCAAAAAAAAATTGTCACATATTCAACTAAAACCAATATGTATTCATTTCCACATGAACAAGGGAAGGGACCCATGTATTCTATTCCCCCAACATCAAAAAAATTTTCTTCCAAATTTCCCATTTGGTAATCACTTTCGTCCTACCTATATTACATAGTCATTGACATTTCTTAGACACTATAAACACACTTTGATCATACATAAATATATTGGTCTTGTTAAATCTCAATTATAAAACCCTATAATTATGAGTTGAAACCCACTTGAATTGACTACATTTATTTTGTCAAAAGACATCTTCTCATAATAGAATCAGAAAACCTTTTTTTACAGTAGGTGGTCATTATAGATAAGGTGAATATGTTCCAAGAAAAAATTCTTCCTTTGGTTATGGGAAAAGTTCCTAGGTATAATTCTAGCAGTAAGAGAGTTAAAAAAGTCATCATACCATGGAAAATTTATTATGAAAATACCAAAAACATTTAATTTGGAAAGGAATACTTTATCTACCTTTTTTCTTCATTTTGAGTATTGGGTAGCCTAGAAAAATGTTCAGCAATTAAATTTTCAACCTCATGTTTTTCCTTGATTACTATGTAAAATTATTATAATATTAAATACTTTATAATAAAGTTTGGATTTTTTTTCTTTTTTAGAGAAGAGATATTTAAATGAAAATGATCTTTAAATTAAATTCCTCTTAATACAATTAGATATGACCTGAGTTTCTATAAACATAAAACTAAAAATATGAGTTTCTTATCTAAGGTGGTATAACTCCATTGAGCCTCATCATGAACTATTATATAATAATATACTAAATAAAACTTTTCAACTTTTCTTTAGCCATGAATATCTCTCACAACCATGTCACTATAATATAAAAAAATCAAAAGGATTTTACCAGTTAGGGGTAGTGATAATGGGTGAAGAAATGATCTTTTTCTTATAAAAATTAATATAATCTGAGAAATTATCATCAAATAAAAATGTAGTTTCCTTAATAATAAGGGAACATATTGTCTTAGTTATTTTATAGATATCTTTAATGAGTCTCCTGTAAAATATACCTCTCCCTACAAAACTTCTGATTACCTTAATATTTTTAGGGAGAGTGAGCTTTTGTATTAATTCAATTTTATTAGTATCAACCTCTAATACATCCTTAAAAACATTGTGACCCAAAAAAAATCCTTCAATAACCCTTAATTTTCATTTTCCTAATTTTGTAAAAGGATTGTTTCTTCAACCATTTATAATCTGAATAATAGTTATTATAAACAATTACCAAAACCATAATCGACTTTAGAAAAGTCATCCATAAAACTACAAAAAATATTTCAATCATATAAAAAAATCATTATGCACATATAAATTTTTATAAGAGATAGACATAAAAAAAATATTATTCACTCATATGAAAATGTCAAAAATAGAAAGGTAATCATGGTTTTATCTTTGTCCTCAGATGTGAAGATAATATAGTTATAAATGTAGAAACCATCTAGAAAATAGATAAAATGATTCCTAGATAAACTTTATAAAATTTTATATTGAACTGGAAATTGAAAATGATTTTTATAGTTTCATATTTGATCTTCCTATAGTTTATATGGAATATACATTTTTCCATTATTCTGGATTGATTTTTCCATTATTTTCATTAGAAATCACATTCACTCCACACTTTTTAGATACCACCTGAATTTAATTTACCCATGATAATTATAAAATGGGAATGATTATTCCATCATCAAGTAGTATAATTACTTCTTATTTGACATCTTGCTTCATGTTTAGGTTGATCCTTCTCTGAGAATCTATTATTGGTGTACATGTGGGTTCCATGGGATTATTGTGCATATAGAATGATGAACTAATACCATTAATATCTATAATAGAACATAAAATAACGGTCTAAAACATTCTTTATGCACTAAGAAGGTGACACTCTTTAAATCCATCAAATGTATATGAATTGCAAACTAGTAATATTGATTTATCTCCCAAAAAATTATATTTTAAATGAATTTGTATAGGTATGAGATCCATAGTGGGGGTAACATTTATCAATGGAATAATCATTGGTTTAGGTGGTCTAAGGTCCACAGGATAACTCAAAAATAATGAAGTGTAAAAATTTTATTCTTTGACATTATTTTCATTCAACGAAAACTCATCACATCATTCTTAATTAAATGGGGTCAAAATAAGCTCTAAAGAAAATTCATCTATGTGAACCATGAATTATACTTAAAAAATATTTAAAATATCTTTGACCTTGGTTGAACTAATCCTCATGAATGCACCTAAATGGAACTTATTTTAAACACAAATTTTATCATGAATAATTTGAAACACTTCTTCCTTCTCATCAATAGATTCATTAACTCATGAAAGCTCAACTCTTGGAAAGAGTTGGTCTTGGAGATGTTATTTAATTTCTATGAAAACATAATATTAATAATTATATTCAATAGGTTTAAAAATTTATTTCCCCTTTGAAATGTCAATGATACCCCCATGGCATGAAAGGTCCTTCCATGAATAATAAATGACTCTTGGTCATACTCAATATCCAAAATGTGAATGTTAGTATGAAAAAAAATATTACCTAATCTTGCAAATAAGTTGTCTACCCATCCGACTATGTAAGTAATAGATTGATCTATATGTTTGAAAAATGTATTAGTAGGTTATGGAACTCTTAGTATCGATTGATGGAACATAGAAAATAGTTATAAAATTGATACATTATCCAAGATGACACATACAATTAAGCTAGTAACATTTTTCACTAAATGTTAAACGAATAAATAAACTCATTAGATCATGACTTATGGAAGGTATCCAATTTTGTAAGATATCACTCCACTCCTCAATGAGATTATAAGTAGTTATATTTTCCAAGGATTTTTTATATGAACCGATCATCATGAGGAATTTTAGATAATATTGGATTCAAATTTAATCCTCAAGGGAATACAGATTCTCATCTTCTTCACAACTTTCAAAATTTTAAATAGTTGAAAACCATTATTTTCCTTCTTATTTATTTTAGGAACATGAATAAATTGTGAAAACATCACTATAACTATAGGAAACCACTTATCTTCCTATAAAATCATTTTAACTCATTTGTTTCCCCTGACCTTTAGGTTTTCTTACTATGACATTTAAATATCTAAAATAGGGTTTAGATGACATTAATAAAGCTATTCAAATTTTCATATTTGAAAAATTCTATAGTAGCGGTTTTTTGTTCAAAAATAGTTTCACTATGGTTGAATTTTGGATCATTTATAACTACCTATTGATGTTAGGGACCACTTATAGTTATGAAATCTATGGAATTTTCCTAGGATATTAATCTGATATACTGGGCAGTTTTCTTTTATATCTAAATCCTTCATTCCTAACCAACTATCTAACTTCAAACTCCAGTTTTTTAAACCCAAATATTTTTTTCCTTATTGAAATAACATTTTTTGGTTATTTCTCTTCATAACTACATAACAGTTATTGGAATATTTGATTAACATCATATTTTGTGGTAAAAGAATTAGCTCTTGGCTGATGTTACAACAAATTATGTTGAAAGTAGGGGAGAAGTACGTCTTAGTACTCTTTTCTCTTTGCAAGAAAGGTTTGGGTGATTACGATATCTTTGTTTATAATTATTTGAGAAAAGGTCATCTCCCAGGTTCATTTGGGGACCATTCCTATTAAAATTAACATTTCCTTGAACTTGGGAAAACATATCATTATTTGGATAGTTGGTGTTTGAGTGTAAAGACATACCACATTAATGGAATTACTCCCCATGAGTTTGTTGAGTACATTCATTATAAAATCTAGAATATTTTTCTTCATCTTGGAGTGTGGGTTTGTGTTATTTTTGAAGAATATTACTTCTTAGAGAAAATAATTTGTTTGAATTTTGTTCCAAGTTGTTGAAAATATTATTAATATCATTAGAAGTTTACTAAATAGATTTATTCTCTATAAGACTTATTGACTAATGAATGATGATATGGAATGAGACTATTATAGAAGGTATCCATGACAAATTTTTATATGTAATAATGATTGGGGAACTACCCAAGTATCCATTTTAATTTTTCCCAAATTTTATGGAATAGTTTACCTCTATCTTGTAAGAAACTAGTGGTTTTATGCCTAATTATAGTAATCATTCTATTAGAATAAATTTTCCAAAGTAGCATTGTATAATTGGTCCCATGATTCAAAAAAATCATCATCCATTTGTTTGAACTATGTTTTGTACTTTCCATCCAAGAAAAAAGGGAATGCAATCCATTTTAATTATCCCCCACTCTATCCCCTAAGTAATAATAGTTTCACTATCCCAAGGAAGTCACTATATAATTATAGTGAGTACTCATTGGGTATTCCATGGTAAGATGGTAGCATAGAAATGTGGTACTTCTTGATTAAATGGTTTCTATATCTAGGAGTCTGACTAATGCAAGATGTGTTATTTGATTTTGTGTTAACTTTATACTCCCTAAGCCTTGAAGTGCTCTAGGAGATGTTACACCCCTAAGAAGGGGTGTTGACTCACTAGTTTTTTAATAAATTATATTTCCACTGAAGTTAAACTCTTTTTTCTTGTTAGTATATGATCCACTCTTTTGATTGCACAAACATTCACAAATAGAGTAAAATAAAATAGCATATGAACCAAAAAAATACAAGATTCTGTATCAATGTTAACTAACTCCTTGTTGTGATTATTTTGATTCCCCAATCACATTTTCTTCACTTTAATCACAAGTGGTTACAACATAAAATTATTCAATAACATATCATATTAGTAATATTTCTGGAGTCCCATTGAACAAAAAACATTACACTGCCTGAAAATAATATGAACACAAACAACACAAGAAATACCACTTTAGAATATTCCCTTCTCCTATAACTATTTATGATGTTATTTATTTTAATCCTTCATGATAAATTTATTATAAGATTATCACTTTATCAATATTCCTAACATGAGAAATATTTTATCTTATACACTACCCTCTTTCTCACTATCTTCCAAACTTCTCATAATCCAAAATGTTTCTTGTGTTATCTATGCACTTCATGCAATAATTCACTACGTATACAACAAATCATGTCCCAAACTATTCCTATACCCATTAAATGATCATATCATAGAATATATGATAAGTCATGTAATATTGGTTCACTTTATTGATTATTAACATACATATTCTCGCATCATTCACCACTTCATGTTGCTTTTAAAATGTAAATTTTTCAAACTGTATGCTAAATTGTTCATACTCTCATAAAATTATCAAATCATAACATATATAATAAGTTGTATACTATTGGATCACATCCTTGATTTTTAGAAAATTGATGCATGCATCTTAAAAAACAACAATTTTATATTCAACTCTATATTATTCAAATATTATGATAAATTGTTCTCATGCTCATGAAATTATCATAGCATAGAATATATGATAACTCTCATACCATTGGATCACTTCAATGATTCTTTGAAAACTAGTTCTTTCATCTTATAATAATTAAATTTCCCATTAAACTGTTTATTTTTCAAACAATATGGAAATTATTCCTATGATCATGAAATGGTTATAGAGTAGAATAAATGATTAGTCGCATACTACTGGACCACTTCCTTGACTCTTAACAAACTAATTCTTCAAAATGGATTTAATTATTTTTCATCTTATTTTTCATATACGTGATAATCTCTTTATGAAATGTCATCAGATTGTAATTTTCATATCAATTGACTTTCATAGAATATAGCATAACATATCTCTTCACATAGAAATTAGCATATTAATTCCCTTGTCATAAATCTTAGCGTAGTAATTCTCTTGGAATAGAACTTAGTATAATAATTGGAATGGCATTTCACTTAGTGTATCACTCGAAATATAATTTTATCCTTCTCTAAAATCACAACTATATTTAACAACTATAATTTATTAAAATAATATCTTCCACTCCTGGTAAACACTTCTAATATTTTTCTTTATAATTATTGAGATTTAGTTGAGTATATATACGAAATAACATTTAATTCATGATAACCAATCAAAATAGGGTTAACTATTCTACTATTTGTCATTAAAAAAAAAAAATACTTTTCCTATATATGAAAATTACATTTCCTCTACATACTACGTGAAAAACATTGATGTTTTATATGATCACTTTACCAGAATGTGGACTTTTTCATACTACTTCCTCAAAATTTCAAATGGCGTTTTTCCATGGCAGCAAACTACATATTATCTTTATTTAGAAAGAATTTATTGAATAACATTTTCATATAGTAATTTTATCAACAATATATTTCACATATAGTACACTAAATTGTTTCAATTCACAACACTTGAATATAGAATAGAAAATCTATCATATAGAATTCATTGTATTCACTTTGTTGATGTTTAGTGAAATGATTGTTTTAAAAACAATCAAAATTCTATTAATTTTTTTTATATACCTAGAACACGTAGGATTATCAATTGTGTTATATGAACCAGATTTTATTTTCCATCGAATTTACCTCAAATAGTATGCTAAATTATTTCTAGGCACATCATAGGATCATAGAATAATATATGTGTTTTAAAGCATACTATTGGTGAAAATGTTTGATTCTTTCTAAATTATATCATTTATATTTTTAAACAGTGAAAACTTATTTTCAAGGTCCCCTAATTCATAAACACAACATTACAAATTATTCTTATGGTTTTTATAAATCCATAGTTAGTAGGTTTCTATAATACCATTGAGATCTGGATAATCCCACATCGAACTTGACTTCAAACACAATCATTTGGAATGAAAACCCTTTGTAAATACTTCATTAAAAATTGTTGAATTTTACATGGAATTCATATAAAATCCATATGAAAATGAATATTTTCATGACTTTCAATAATCTTCCCTGTTGTAAACAATGTGTCTCTATTGACACAAGTCCTTACGCATTAATATTAATTCAAAAATCATAAACATTGTTACATTGACCCTTAAATCCTTTCCAAGCATCACTACTTCATCCACCTACATATATTGTGTTATTGACTAAAGATGCAACCTATGATCAATAATATACCCACTTTGAATTTTGATGTCAATATCACCACATATCAATCAAGTAAATATGTGGTTCTAATATTCTTCCACTTATTTTCAATAAAATGAAAATATTATTTCATATCTAATAATCTCAATATTCTTCTTAGAAAACATTTATCCTCCCTATAAATATTATTTCGTGAAAATTTATAAGAGAGGGATGATATCTACAGGTTCTAGACAATTTGATCCTTCAGTTAATAAAATCAAATTCTATGTGGGATAACCTGGTGTAGATGAAAAGAGATATATAAACAAGGATGTCTATTTTATTCACGAACAACCATGCAAGTGAAATCATTCTCAAAAAATATAAATTTTTCTTATAGGGGTTGAAAATAATTAGATCCATCAATGAACAACAAAATATATCATACACATTAGTAAGCACATCAGAATGGTTAAGTACACAAGATATATTCTACAGTTTCTCTCATCCTTAGATGTTGAAATACCCCCTCAAGGGGTGCAGTCATTTTTATTATCAGAGAACTTAATGAGCTCCATGATGAACAAAAATTATCCTTTAATTCCTTAAATGTCAGCAAATGACATATAAAATAGTAGGGAATCCGAAGGAACCTTTTATCATATGTCAAGTGATAGGTAACAGATGAATGTAATGTTTTTATCTAGAGTTCCTAAAACTTTTCTCTTGCATAGATATTTTGAAAATGCATACAACCGAAAAAAATTATAAATATATTCTACATTAATATCTTTAGCTTCTACCTTTTATTTGATAATGTTCTACAAAATAAAAATATACATGAATCTTTAATAATGAAATATATTTTAAAAAAAATATATGACACTCTGATTATCACATGAAATTTTCAATAGTGTCTCGATTTAATTATTAAAATAATCTCAATGCACTTTCATCCAAATCATCTATGTGAAATAATGTATCATTGTAACATATTATACGTCATTCATGATCAGTGTCATTAAATTTAGTTTCTTCTTATACCAACCAACATAACCCCCACCTAGAAATAAATTTCCTCCTAAATTTTATCTTATATCTATACAATGTCCTTCCCAATCATTATCGATAAAACTCATACATTTCAAATCTACACAGTCTTTGTATAGGAGACCATAGTTAAATGTTCTTTTCATGTATCTCAAAACTCTCTTGGAGGATAAAATTTGAGACTATTTAGGATAACTCTAAAATATGGAACATAGTGTCACTACATATTTAATATATGGCCTTAATGCCATTATATATTTTAAATGTCCAATTATTCCTATAAATTCATTCTATTTAACACTTCTTTCAAATTCATTATTTCAAAATTTGGTTCCAACTAAAATGGGAGTTGAAACTTATATTCAATTCTCCATTGAAATGTTTTTCAGAAAATTTCCTAGCATACTTTTTTTGGGGAGAAATATTTAATTTTGTTTCATCTCAATGTAAAATCTTGGAAATTATTTCACATAACCAAGGATGGAAATATCAAAATTATTTTTTATCTAATCTTAAAATTCTTCATATATACATTCCTTGTCACCAAAGAATATTATTTAATGTACATAATAAATGACTATGAGTATTTCCATGAACATTTATCTCACATAAAGTATACTTTAAACATTACCTTTTATAAATTTCCTATCCCATAAACAGCCAAATTATTTCAAATACCAAAATCTAATGGCCTTTTTTAAACCATATAATTATTTATTCTATATTCAAATATATTTTCCATCATTTTCTAAGAAAACCCCATCTATTTTCTCAATATAGACTTCTTCATAAAGGTCACCATTTAAAAATGAGGATTTTACCTCTATTTGATAAACTTTATAATCTTTTTTGGATACAACTACAAATAACATTCTAATAGTATCCTGTATTTCTATTAGTGTAAAGTTTTCTTCAAATTCAATTTCATCCATTTCAGTGTATCATTTTCAAACCAACCTCAGTTTGATCCTTAATACCTCAACTTTACCATTCATCTTATTTATAAAAAACCATAGTGTTTTAAGAAAATTTTTATTCTTAGGATTTGAATCAAGATCACAAGTGTAGTTCTTCACAATATGAACATGTTCCCCATTCAAGTCATTTATCTATTCCTCATGCTCAGTTGATTATTCAATTATTTTTGGTTCAATTTAAGAAATTAGTGTATTTTAATTTTAAATATTAAATCTTCTTCTAGTTAGAATATCATCATATTGAATGAAAATGGTAATTTTAGTTTCATCATGTGTATTAAATTTTGTTGTAATTTTTTCTCTTATTTCAACTAGATTCATCTTTATCACTAGATTTCTTATAAAAAATATCATCAATTTCTAGATATTTCACAATAACTTCATCATTATTCACTTTTAGGTGCGTCAAAACCATTTTTCACATGATCCATGATTTTAGTTTCATCTTATAATTGGTTTCTTGAACTAGAGTTATCTTCTTATTCTTTTCTCACTAAACTTATTATTTTAATTTTAATTAATTTATTCTTTCTTCCATAAAATTTAGTTGTGCCTTTTTAGTTCTTCCATGATTTATTTTTCTTTGGTTTCTTATCATTTGTCTTAGATTCTATAGAATAATTTTAGAGTAATTTACTACAAAATTTCCAATGTCATTATAATTGTAGCACCTTTGAGGTAATAGAACATTACTCTTAAAATTTCCCTTTACACATCTTTTTTATACAAGTTAAATTATTCTGTTATAATATTCATATTTATATTCATCATCAAGCACTTGATTTTGAAATTTTATCATCTTTAGTTTTGATCATTCAAATGGAATCGAAATTAATCAAATAATTGATATTATTTTTAAAGAATGGGATCCTCACCATTATATATATAATGAGTATATTATTTAATTCATCGGTAGTACGATCATCTCAATCTTCAAATATAGATAATTTCAGATCAAGCCTTCCAATACAATTTCTCATCTATTTTTTGACAATAGTTGAATCATCTATCATTTATCCAAAACAATTAATATTAATAACAATTACATTGACTCTTGTGAAGTAGTTATCAACATATTTTTCTTCACCATTCTTGATATTTTTAAATTTTCTCCTTAAAATTTGAAATTTGGCCTCCTTTACTCTCACATTTCTTTCATAACTACCGTCCAAATTATCTAAAATTTCCTTGGAATTATTAATCCTAAAAAACATTCATTAATATTTTTCTAAATGATATTTTGAAATAGAATTTTGGTCTTTTCCATAAATATCTATATTTATATTATTGTTAAAATTCGTAAGATCATCTTTAGAGAAGTTGGGAATCCTATTGTAACTGCACCTTTAACTTCACAACTAAGAGATTTAAGATAGGAGAATATCATATTCATTCAACTATGAAAATTTTTTCCATCGAAATTAGGAACAACCCTAATATTTAAAGAAATATAAATATCCATATTCATTAAATACTAGTTTCTAACATAGGGATGATTTTCTATTATATGCATTGAAGTACCTTAGGAGATGTTATACCAATGAGAAGGGGGTTGAATTAGTGGTGGTTTTTATGATATTTATTTATATTGAAATTATCACATATTATCCCATTAATATCTGATCAAATATTATGAATGATCAACATTTCTAGAATGTAGGAAAAGAAAAATATAATAGGATCATAAATTTTTTACAAAATTCTATCCTAATGTGAGACAACTCCTTACTTTGATTGGATAGACACCCCCAATCACAGATTCTATATAATAATAACAAGTAGTTAAAAAATAATGTTCTTAAATAGAATAGAATCAAACTATTCTTTCTAGAGTACCACTGGAACAACATATCTACAGTTCCTAGAACCAATAAAATCACATGAAACACAAAATAAAGACATCTTCTAAATATTTCATGCTCTTTCAACTATTGATAAAGGTCTTTATTTTATTTCTTTAAGATAATTAGATAATCAAATTCTACCTTTATTAAGATTCCTAACTATAAATAGATTTGATCTTGTATATTTTCCTCTTTCTCACTATCTTCCAATCATCTCACAATCCAAAATTCTTCTCTAGCTATTTGTCCACTTCATTGAGCAATCCACTTGTATACTTCAAATAAAATGTAAAATTATATCTATCATCATCAAATGATCATAACATAACATATATGATAATTCATGTACAATTGCTTCACTTCATTTTTTCTTATTGTATTGATGCTCTCATAGTATACCACTTCACATTTATTTTCATATGTGTATTACTCAATCACTATGGTAATTTGTTCACACACTCATCAAATGATAATATCATATAATATATGATAAGTCACATAATGTTATACCCCTAAATGGATTCCAAGAAAATTGATGCTTGCATCATAAAACACATCAAAATTTCATTCAACTATATATTCTTTAGGTAGTATTATAAATAGTTCCTATGATCATTACATATCATATATGCTAAGTCTCATATTATTATACCACTTTAGTGATGCTTAGAAAAATGATTCTTGAATCTTATGACACTTCAATTTTCTATTCAACCGTATATTCCTAAAATAGTATTCTAAATTATTCTTATTCTCATGAAATGGTCATAGTATAGAACATATTATAAGTCACAAACTAATGGACCACTTTCTTTATACTTTGAAAGATGATGATTTAAAATGCCTTTAATTATTTTTATGTAATTGACACTCTCTTTATAAAATTATAGAAAAATGTAAATTCTATATCACCTCACCTAGATAGAACCTAGTAGAGAGTCTCACTTTTCATTTCAATTATGATAGAAATTATCTTATCATATAATACAACATATAAATTTTCTTGGCACAACACATACTATAACACATTACATAGAATTTTATCATTTGTGAAAAATAAAAAACCTACATTCGAGAACTAAAATGGTGTGAAATAAGAGCTTTTTATATGGATGAAAAATTATTGATTAAAAATTGTGATATTTAACTTTTTATTTAATCGAAATAAATAAGCAGTTAACACCTAATTACCACCCAAAAAAATTTAACTATTTCAAATTTTTTCAATTCCAAAAAATACTCCCCCATTCTCTGTAAATGAATTCACCTCTGCATACTGCATATATGACATGTTATTTTTGTAAAATATTCTTCCTAATATGTGTACTATTGGATACTTCTTCCTCAAAATTCCTCATTTAATTTTCTTATAACATCAAATTAAAAGTTCTCTTTATTTAAATAGCATTTATTTCAAAGCATTCTCATATAGTATGCTTCTCAACAATATATTTGAAATACAGTATGATAAATATGTCCAATGAAAATAAAATTTTTATAATATAT
Organism: Viscum album; assembly: GCA_963277665.1. Classification (NCBI taxonomy): domain Eukaryota; kingdom Viridiplantae; phylum Streptophyta; class Magnoliopsida; order Santalales; family Viscaceae; genus Viscum; species Viscum album. Next base: position 1,647,014,555 of record OY728159.1, read on the forward strand.
GATATATGTAAAATAGATTATTTTTTCTTCACATTATTTATATTTAGAATAATATTGATTTAAAATTAAGATAAATTCCGCTTATTATTTTTTATGTATATTTAATGCATGGTATTCTTAATTTTATTTTATAAACCTTCTTTTCTTTTCCACTAAATGTAACTAAAATAGTACGCTAATTTATTTATGAACATCACATGGACAAATCAAAGTGTAAGTATCTTAAATTATACTATTTCTAGAAATTTATAATTCTTTGGAAACAATTCCATTTTTATCTATAAACTGTAAACCTAAATTTTCATGGTAGCCTCATCTAAAAACTCAACTTCTCAAAGTATTATTACTATTTACAAAAATCCATACTAAGTTGATTTACATAATTCCATTGAGATTTGTATGATCCCTCATGGAACCTAACTTTTCACACATTAATTCATCATAGAAACCAATAATCAATACCTGATGAAAATATAGGGATATTATCTATAATTCAAATAAAATCTACATAAAAATGATAATTTCAATAAAATTTAATAATATTCCCTTCTGGAAAAAAGTTTCACTATAGAAAAAATTCCTAGATCATTAATATCAGTTTAAAAAATGTCACAATTAAAACATTATCGCATAATAATTTCCCAAGAATCAATATTTTATCCACCAAAACATTTGACATATTTCCAAAAAATACAACCTAACATCATTAATCCTTATGCTATCTATAAAATTACATCGAGATGGTGGAGTGTGGAAATTTGAAACATGGTCAAAATTTGGGTTTTGTTGATTATTCAGATCATCCCCATGATTTTCCATTCAAAATTTCTTCTTGGTTTTCATATCATCCATTTTTTTATTTTAGGGATGAATTCAACTAGGATTCACTATGATGACCTATTTTAGATTCACTACCTTTTCAGAAAATGCGTTGTTGTTGATTTTTGTTTATTTGTTCACATGTGATCCTCCCTTCCAATGGAGCCAATATTTGGAAGCTAGACCTATGTCATCACTAAGCTCAATAAAAATTTATTATTTATAAATCCTATTTAATACTAGTATATTTTTTTAGTAGGGGTTGATCCATATGGAAGGAATTACATATAAGGTGTGTTGATTGGGACCAATAAGTGATAAAAATTAACAATAAATAATGGGTGGAGTGGTGAGTGGAATAGTGGTGATGAAGTTGATGGTATAGAGGTTAGAAAGAAGATAGAAGAAACAATGTGAGTGTAGAGAGTGGAAAACCCTGGCTATGATATAAAATACTAGGAGGTGTATATGGGAATTTTATTAGACGGTTTTTATTCTAATTTTACATTTTTTATTCATTTTCTACCTTCATTAATGAACAAGTGTGGTTGGTCCAAGTTAAGACATATTGGACATTTTATTTGAGCGTAAAGCCTATTGATAAATGGATTTTTCAATTTATAAATTTTATATTCCACTAATCTACTCATTAAAAGACCAGATCGCCTACCCTTTCATGTACTTTCCACATTATATATGGGCTTCCAGATGAAAAGTTAATATGAAATAAAAAAATTCAACACTTCTTTCACTAATTTTTGGATGTTAAAGGGAGAATATTAAAAAATCAATGAGAAAATGGTTAACTATAACCACATTCGAAACTTAAATGAATTAAATATCCAAAATAAATCAATCTAATTAACAACTTGAATTTTATCCAACTATTGTAAAAAAGTATTCAATCCATCCAAAAAAGTGATTAAAAAACTAGTAAATTAAAATAAAAAATAAATCCCCCAATAAGGGCTTTGAAAAATTACTTTTAATCTATAGGATGAAGTGGAAATTTGTCCCACCCTCTTGATCTTTCAATTGATAAGTTTCTTAGACCCTTGTTTGAAAGAAATTGTTACCTCCACCCACACCCACCCACTATTTCTATCTCTCTCTTAATAAATATATCACCTTTAAAATGTCCTTACTTTCTCAATGAAATACCCTACATCCTCATAATAAAGCACCTATTATATACTCTAGCTTTAGTTATGGAATTTTGAACCTAACAAAACTTATTGGGTGGCCATCATGTGTAAATTCATAAATTAATAATATCCTATATCTAGTGAACTATAAATCTACATGAAATAGAATTGTAAGAATTTTGATTCATTTAGCCAATATATTTATGTAGTAGTTTGGTTGACATATCCAAATGGTACCACATATCCATTTGAAATATGTATGTTATTATCCATGTAGCCAATTCCCTTTATATATATTATTCCTCATGTATTTGAATAGTGAAAAGTAACCATTTTTTAATGTATCTGACTAGATTATGTAGGTGCTTTCGCTCACATGGGTGATTAGATCTCAGGTTTTTTTCTTGATTGCATAGCCAACTAGATTATTTAGTTTACTGGATGACAAATATGATTAGATAACATAGTTGTTTCGAACCTTCACTTCAATTCCCAATCCATCCTACCACCAAATTCAGACCGATGAGATCTAGAATCACTGAAAAACTAAGAAAGATATCTTCATAAATGGTTTTTCTCAGATCAAACCTTGAAAAATCATAATCCCTAGTTTTATATTTAATTAGTATCATACAACCCAAGAAAAATGGTTCTCATTGATCATGGGGGAGCATCGTCACCCGTTAGCAGGAGATGTGGATGTTGATTCTTCAAAGGAGGCTCAACATGGGTTTCAGTATGCTTGAGTACATAATTTTGTACAACGCAGTTCAAAACCCTCTTCAAGTGTGGACTCACATATTGACAAAGGTGTTAATGGATTTTTCTTCTTCAATGTTAGTGGGCCCTCTATGGTAGTCCATGACAACAAGTATCTACAAATCCGAACTAGTGGTTAATGGTTCCATCGATAACCTTCAGCTGTAAACTCATATTAAGAGAACTCAACTTCAATATATTTTGAGTCCAATTCAATCATGCAGCCAATATAGATAATTTTCATTAAATAGGGAATATATATTTTCTTCTATTTTTTTAATTTTATATAAAATAATTTATATCTTTGGTTAATTTTTTCCCAAAATGATAAGTAGTTTACATAAATAGTTATAACTGTAGTTTCATAAGAAAAGCTAAACCCTTTGACCAATTGAGCACCTAAAAATAGAAATTTTCATTATAATATTAAATTAATATAAAATTCCACTAGATATATTCTAGATTTAATGATTCTCCATTATAAGATAAATTTTTATATGAGTAAAAGTTAATTCATCAAAATTGATGTTACTATGTATGATAAAATAATGCCACATAAGTTGACTACCTTGAACATCCTCTTCTTTAAATTTATCTATGGGATCATATTCAAGTAAATATCTACAATTAATCTTTTTCAATGATTTTGATTTTTTTTCTGCAAAATCCAAATGGTTAACTAACTTTCAAATCCTAAAATCTAGAAACAAATTCTTGTTTTTCAAACTCCACACAAGACCCTTTATTAATAATTCCTATTTTTTCATTTTTATTAAACCAATCCAAACATGGTACCCCAATTACCATGGTATAACACTTCACCTGGGAAAATACCTTCAAAATGGATTTCTCCATGCTTTCATGTTTATTTCCATTATCTCTAGAAAACTAGATAAATGAAACATCTTCCTTGACAATGTGTTTCTACTATGTAAACTCAATTTCACTACCATTATGTGCGTTCTCCACTTCCTTGATGACTCATATGTATAGACCATTTAATCTCATGTGAGAACTAATACAAATTCCAATACACCCATTATGTTCCTCCCTATTTTTATTGGGATTTTGTAATCCTAGTACAACTTCTTCTATAATTCAGCCCTCATCATCTCCAAATTACATTTTTGAATTAATCCACCAAAATCTTCACTATGCCTAGTGAAATTTCATGAATTCTATTTTTTAATCTCTATGAATTCTATGACATCACTATTTCAACTTCTCTAAAATTCCATCTACCATGGTGTAGAAAGCCTAGTCAATTCAAACTAAAATCACTCTAGATTTAAATGGTTACAAAACACCCATAACATCTCTATGAACATCATTTCCTAAAAAATGGCATAAATATTTGCAACACTACATATTGATATCCATGGAATAATTCATTATCAAACATATTTTATTAATGATAATGGGAAATATTTTTATATATCAACCCATATTACTATTTCATATAACATTAGTATTTCAGAGCACTATTACACGTCAAGTTCTTATAATCCTTATTTACAAAACATTACCATTTATCTTAAATCTTCAAATCTAAATCCTTTAGATGAAATTTCATCTCAACATAACATTTATAACATCTTTATAAAATCTTTACATATTAAACAACTCATGAATTCTAAATAAACATTACTTTATGAAAACATTCTCATTTATTACATTTGGATCAACATAATTAATGACCATCAATATATCCAACATAAAACCTCCTGGTTGAAATAATATCCCCCATTGTATTTTTTATAATACATCAATTATATAAATAAACTATCAAGATATGGTGATAATCATTCCCTCTTTCTGTTTCAATTCAAGAGCCTCCGAACATATAGATTTTATAGAATTAATCTCTCTCCCTTATTCAATAAAATACTAATGATTCAAAATCATTAATAATTAATTCCATTTTTACTTTTTTTATTAATTGTATTGGGTTATTTTCGCTATCTTTATCCTTCTTAATATTATTGAACCGTATTTTTATGAACAATCGTTACCATGTCATTATTCCAAGAACCTCTAAATTTAGTGATATTATGAACCATATATATTCACTTCAAAACTCTATAATATTCCAAATCAATGAACCATAAGCTTCTATTACCATTTGAATATAAAGTCTATATTTTTAGAGTCACAACTCTCGACTTTGGAAATACATACTTTCATAGATTTTATCCACATTATTTTTTCTTTCAAAAGAATTATGTACTTTCAAACACATAATGGATATCATTAATGTCATTGAAATTATTTCAAGAATACATAATTATAAAATAAGCTTCAACCCAATTTCAATTTCAGTTATTTATATTTAATTAAATTTAACTGTCGCATTTACCTCTTCACAATGAGCCATCAACAAATCCATTATTCTTTCTATGTCCAAATAAACTATGTGAAACAATATTCTAATTCCATAAGACTAATATGATTCATGTCACTCCTTTGATTCTTTATGATTATAATAAATGAGTAATTATGTTCCATTAACATCATACTTTATATGATCTCAATCACATATGCATAGTGCCATCAATATATAATAAATAATTTATAAAGTGTAAGAGTCGTTCTACATGTTGGAAAAATTCAAAATACTTTTCTATGATAATATAGTGATACCATTTAATTTATATCACCATTTTTAATTTATATTGATTCTATTTTCTTAAATGGGGCTAATCATCCATTGAATGTTCATCATCATCTCCCCTTAATTTCATCCGTTTTGGGAAACATATATTTTGATAATCTTCATCATAAGGGAGCCAAATATTTTTTAAAATACTTTCTTCTTAGTATATTTGACTATTATTGAATGTAACCCCAAGATAACATATTTTTAATTAAAAAAAATCTAATATTATACCATATATCTAATTACTCTTCAAGAAATTTGTCCACCATTTTCATTAGGGTGTTCCACTACCTGTTAAAGTCTAAATACAATATTTTAAATTCTAAAATTATACTAATACTATTTGGAAAATATATATATGTTTTCAAACCTGTTTCACTCCAAAGATGGATTTTTCTTACCTAAACTAGATCATATGAGCATATATAATCATATATAGCTTGAATTATTTTTCATACTGGCCATTTGATATTATTTTTGGATCATGTTTTGATTGAAACCAATTGATTTTGTTTATTACTAAATGTATATAGAGATTTATAATGGTTATACTTTAATTATATTTCACTCTACTTATTATTATGATTTTTATTATAAATTCATATGCATGCTTCTAACAATTATTATTTAATTTTTTCTATTCCTAATGAAATCAATCCATATTAACATGTTCTCCATCATTAAACTTGTAATCCTAATGGATTGAATGTCCCCTTAATGTTTCATCAAAAAAATATTTATATATAAAAATTACATGTATAGGGAGAGGGGTTAACTACTAATATACTAATATAATGAATATTAGTTTTACATTATTAATTAAAAATTGAAATTTTATCTGAATGTAAGACATTTCCTTTATAAAACCCTAAGAAAAAACATTTCTCTAAATGTTTGGACCTGAATTACTCTTTTAACATAGATTATTATTCATCTCTTTTGTGAGAGTAATATCACTTGATACTATTTCAAGCTTTAATTAACTATTTATATATTATGTTCCATTCTTTATTTTCCATAAAAGGAAAACTTCCCTAGTTTTCCACTATTACTTTGTAGTTTAATAGACAAAACCATATAAATGTGAATTATGTTTTTTTCTTGAATTTCCATCAAATCCAATTTGAATGTGTTTATCCTTGATGATATTTTATTTAAAAATCTTTTCATATTCTGTTTAATGAGGGAAATATTATTTATATTCCATAATATATTCTTTTCTCTCTATGATGGATATTGTGATTAAGCTATCAATGAAACTTGATGAATCCTCATTTTCCTTCAAAATTGAAAATAATATAACTTTATGAATCCATTTTTGGGTGGAATTTATTTTTCATTTGTCCATTAGTGTCTTATTTCTTTATAGTAATAGGGAATATTGTTATGAAACCAATTTTACATTTTCTATTATAATACCACTTCGTATAACCATCATCAACACAAATAAAATGTCTCACAATGAATTATTCATAATATTCAATAGACTTTCATGAATAATATGTATTAATGGGTATTTTAAGGGACCAGATATGCGTGGATTTACCCTTTTCATGTTCATAAAGACCAACGTGCTTGGGGAAGGCTCAAAGGATGTCTGGAAGGACTTGGTTTCGAAAACATGGAATTATAGAGATATAATGTCATAAAAGACCATTACATGATGTGAAATAGGGTTTCATGATGTGTAATATAATGGGTTTCCAAAAAATAAATAATGTGATGAGGTGAAACATTTTTCTGTAGAAACCAACCTCGAGGCATAACATAACATTAATGGGTATTACACGTCATGTAATCCCCTGATTCTATATGTTTTAAAAACATTTCCAGCCTATCGGGTGTCAAACTCTATGACTATAGTAGGGCTCTATCAATCCTAGGTGACCCAGCAACCCCATCATCGACATGTAGGGGGTTCCTTTCACAAGGATTGATTCCTAGATTCCCTCCTTCAATCCATATTCAATATAAGGTGAATTCTTCCTCTGTTTATTTGGTTTATCCTTGTTTGATCTCATTTTCCTCCTTTTATTATTAAATTTTGATGGTAGATGATCTCCCATGTTTCTAATAGGGTTTCTCTCTATTTTTATTGGTGCATTGTTGCCACAACATCCCCGGAGAGAAGCAGATCACACTGGAGAGATGATCAGATATCCATTGTGTTGATATGTTCCTATGAAAATAACTCCAACAACCTTTTGAAGTAAGGGATTCATTTCTTCTCTATTTATTTACATGAAATCATATATCTATCATGATTTATCCCCTTGGTTCATAATTAGATAGACCTGATAATTACTTGATCATGATTAAAGAATTGGTATCAATCATATAACGATGTTGTTGGTTTGTACTGTGATAACGGTTTGCCTCTATATTTTCTATATAGTGTGATATATATGACTTTCATGGTTTATATTTTTTCCCAAATGGAGATTGGTAAACAACATAAATATGGACATAATTGATAATTAATTATATAAAATATTAAAGAGACATGTTTAATGAATTTGGTTGTTGTTGTTACAATTTGATGATAATCAAATTGATGCAAGATTTCATGTTTATTTGAGTTGTTTAAAGAACTTTAGTCATATTTATTCTTGTTGATAAAATAATTAGAGGCATGTTAAAACAATTTTTAAATTAATTTATGATAGCTTGAGATATTTTTTTCTCTATTTTTCTGTAGTTGGTACCTTTGAAAAATGAATCAATTAATTCAATTGGAATAAAGAACCAGTTGTGTGATAAAATATAACGTAATTATGGGGCCTAAGTTTCCTTCTTTCTTGTAAATTCCAAGATCCTTGTGTTTTGGATCCATGAGATCGGGTTGTGTATGAAGGTCGTATGCCTTTCTTTAGGGCCAAAAGCTCATTTCTATGTTTGTTTCCTTCTACTTTGGATATGGCTGAGCTTGGAGGAATATTTTTTTTGTCCAAGGGGAGGCCCAAATGTGATGTGAGCCTAGGATGGCTGATCCTAAAGGTTCATTGTGGTACGCAGGTTAGGGTAGCCTAGTCTTTGAGACAACTGTTGATGCCTGGAGTTTTGAGATGCCTTGGTTTATGCATGTGGGAGTTGAGGAGGACACTAGAGATGATAAAATGGGTTGAATTTGGGCTTACCTATTGATATTAAAAATAAAAGTTTGTCTAATATGTTGTTTGGATGATGCACATGTTGTTTTTTAATCTTCTATCTTTTCCCCACTACTTGAGGTATATGGTTTTCGTTAATCTCCTTCCAAGATAGGAAAATATGTGCATGATATGACACATGATTTTCATGTTTAGCTTCTCATGGTGAGATGAGTCTACACTCCTACTATAAGTGGAAAAGGATTGTCAGGTAGTTCATCTACTCACTATGCTAATTCCCTTGTGTTTGGTAGCTTAGAATATTTTTCTAGAATGCGTTGGAAATACTGAAAGTGGTGATGTTATTAAATGAATGAAAAATGTTTAACTAATGGGGTTGGAGCTTTCTGGGATGCAATATTGAGGTTATAATTCTGAGAAGTTGTGGAATCGATTTTCTTAATCCTAGAGGGCATGGATCACTGTAAATGTAATGCAGATATTCCTAATAGTTAATTAATTAGTAAATAATTAATTAACATAAAGTGAAACTTAGAAAAAGTCGATGATGTAATTTAATGTATCTCTTTAAATGGTTGTGTTATTATAGGATATCTAGTCTTAGCAGTGGTAGAAGGGATTCTGAGAGACATTAGCTGCAGTTGAGTCTGGGACTAAGTTGTGCCCATAATGTGGTAGTGAGGTATATTATACCACTTACCTTTTGTGTTTCTATAAGATACTCCACCACATCAGTTAGGGAGACTGACACCCTGGGGATTCCGAGCTCTATGGGGTATTTTCCCAACATCCCAGTGGGAGAATGAATGACTGAATACCCCCTTTGTCCCTACTCTATTCTCTTACTAGTTACATGTGCTATAATACATGTTGGTTAGTTTTCCCCACATATGTGTGTGGAAGGCTGTAATGTCTTATGGTTATTTAACACACATACATTCTGGATATAGTTTCATAACTGATGTTATAGGTATAATGTGTATGGATTGAGGTATAATATATTATTTATGATGCACATTTTGCAGGTCATGGTGACTCCCAGAAACTACCTAGTTACTTTTGGTTATATGGAAGTGGTGGTGTGTTTTACGAGGTGCATGTTTTGGAGCTTCACCTAGGTGTCTACGGGATTGCCTTTTGGAGAGAGATGCTCAGGATGTGCGACATTGGGGAAAAGCGGGAAACTACTGGGGAAGTGGTAGTAGGGTACCCTTGATATTCTTTATTATATTATATACTCTTTTCTGTGATACATGTTGAGATTAAAAATGGTGTGGGTGTGAACTTAGTATGCATATTTAGGTGATGAGTTAGTTTCACTTGTTGTTCATTGTGCTTTTGCATGCTTTCCATAATTTTTCACAAGAGGATCTGGTGAGGATACAACTAAGTATGCTATTATAATCACCCTAAATATATAGAAACTATTTTTCAGGTCAGTTAGAGAAGGTTAGAGATCAGTCTAGTTACTACTATCTTAGGGTTAGTAGGAGATTTTTGGGATTCATGGTCAGTACCATCTTTACTTTTATTTTGTTACATGTAGTTTTTCCTTTCATTTATAGTAGTTCTTGCATGAAATTGCAATTATGTACATGGTGTTTCATTTATATTGTAGTATTAGTAGGAGTTAGTTGGTATCTAACTTGTCTTTATTTTTCACATGTTTTCTCTTAGAGGGTAATTCCTCCCATCTATGTGTTTATTATACCCTCATTGCTAGTTTCCAACCCAAGGCCTACTCATGGAAGGACTTGAGTGTCACAATCTCTCTTCTCCCATTTTGAGACTCAGAGGGGTACACTTTGTGGGGATGGGATTGTGAAAGAGTTATATTCGAGCAAGGTTGAGTGATAGGATAGGGTTTGGAGTTAGGAACAAGTGAGTTTGCATAGGAAGGAAGGGAAATAGTGTGATCTAAGTTTAGGAAGTATTGTAAACATAAGAGACAAGTTGAGACATAGGTATTTAGGACCCCCCTGCAATCTGATTCATATAACTTTATGCTTATAGTGGCTACTAAACAAGGGGAAACTTATTGAAGGGTAGATACTAACAAAAGGATAATGCATCATTCTTCTTTGTTCTTGTGTTTGAATGGGTCAGCATTGGGATAGGTTAAACTAAAATGAATAAAGAAAACAATTAATTAATGTTAAGGTATTCCTTATTCAATGTTTAGATGCTCTAACAATTTTTTCTTTTTCAGACATGGCTCTATCTCTGGTTCCTTGTCAAGTTCACATAGAAGTTGTTTAGAAGGTTCCGCCAACAGATCTTCGCAGAGTAGAGGTTGATGATGAAAAAACGTAGAGGAGGTAAATACAAGTGTTTTATCACTAGGGTTTATTGAGGTTTGAGGGATTCATTTTAGATGCAGTCATAGAATATTTGTTGTAGGATGTTGAGATATAATTAAAATCTATTTGTGATCAGAAGGATCCCTTGATATCGTTGGCTATGATAATGCTGCATGGGGTATTAAGTTAGAGGGGTTTCTTATTCCTCAGAGACCGTGAGGAGTCAATAGCCTCATGGATTGATTTCTGAGACCAGTTTAGATATGAGTTCCATTCTTTGACCATAAACGAAACCTGTCTCTTGGACCTTCTTACCCTTTAGTAGGGGAGCTCCAGTCTGCAAGAGTTTGAGATACATTTCAGGAACCTTCTAAAATATTATTTGGACCGGTTTCTAGATGAGGAGGATAGATAAAGGAATTTCAAGGAGTCTTTGCATCCAAAGTCCCTGCAATAGGTCACCCTGTTTATGCTAAAGATGTATCTTGAGTTGTTGGTGAGAGAATAGGTCATTGATATGATGTTAAGTAGAACCATATTTTTATGAGAGGGTATTTTTTAAGATTCCACCTAAATAATAACATTGGTATGGGATTCCTGGTTTTCAGGGTAGAATAGTTTCTGATCAGTCGGTGGTAGGTCCCAGCACTTAATGTTTCATTTCTTCAAAGTAGGGGCTTTGAATCCTATTCCAAGGGATTAAGTGCATGTTTTTATTTTAGAGGCTGAGTTCATTAGTGGAAATAGTGACTGAACATTCTAAGTAGTCAGTGTGTGCCAAGTGTTCCACATCAGGTTCTTTCATTGAGGAAGTTCCATCTGAGGTAGCAGTAGTAGGTTGCACAATTTTTTGGATTAGTAGATTGCATATGGGGTAGACAGAGGATAGCCTCAGGACTATCCCCATACTTATATACTATATTGTGGCTATTTATGTGTTCTTCATCATGGTTAGAGAGGTATTGGAGAAGTTTGTGGTCAATTTCATTCTTCATCTTTTCTGACTCAAGGAAATATAGACATCATTGAAGGTACTCTTTGATTTTATTCTACTTGGGTGCATGCATTCTTTGATCTAGGATTGAAAAAAATCCTTTATATTTCCTTCCCTTGTCAATACATAGGGACAAGAGGTAATGAAAATTGCAGTGCCCTTGCCATTGACTATGCTAGTTAGAGGTCGAGCTGATTTTCTTGAAGTGTGTGGAGACTATGATCTAGTGTCTGGTAGCACTTCTGTTGGGGTAATTTCTAATGATTATGGAAACAACCATATGATTTCATCCTCAGTAGGAATTGGTTGTATTCAGTATAATATATCATGAATTTATTTTGGTGTCAGTTTGTGTTCTTTGATGAAAATATAGATCCAATTAAGTTTTTTAGTGATAGAGACCCTCAAATGGGTCATAGGTGTGTTCCTTCCTTATCATCATTGATGGCTGAGCTGATGTTAAGTTCATTGAAGTTTCAGTAGTTGGAATTTCCTAGGGTCTTTGAAGAGTACCCAAATGTCTTTCCAAAAGGGGTGTCGCTTTACCCCATTAAAGAGAGATCGAGTTCAGGATCGATTTAAAACGAAGCATGTCTCCTATATTGATTTATCCATATATGATAGTGCCTTATGAGTTGTGAGAGCTGTGTATATAGATCGATGGTCTGTTGCAGTTTGATTTTATTTGGATGAGTGTGTCATAGTGGGGTGAACTTGTCTTTTTGTGAAGAAGGTTGATGGTATTTGGCAGTTCTGTATCAATTATCATCGCTTAAACTAAGTGACAGTGAATAACCTCTATCCTTGTTTATATACTGATGATTTATTCAATCAACTGAAGGGTGAAAGTTGGTTCTAGTAGATCGATTTGTGGCCAGGATACCATCATATGTGTGTAATGGATGAAGATATTTTGAAGACTACTTTTAACTATTATCATAGTATTTAGTAGTTTTTTAGGAAGTTTAGTGTGGAGAATGCTCCGGTTGTGTTCATGGGGTCAATGAATGTTGTGTTCCATGAGTTCCTTGATAATTATATGGTGGTTTTCATCGATAAAAACCTTTTATAATCTACATCTAATGAGGATCGTGAAGATTATCTGCATGTCATTCTAGATGTTCTTTTCCATGAGAAGCTACTTAGTAAGTTGTAAAAGTGTGAGTTTTGGGCTCAAGAGGGATATTTATTGGGAAATGTTGTCTACTAGAAAGAATTAGTTTTGGATCTTTCAAAGTTATAAGTAGTCGTGTCTTGGGAATCCCCTAATCCATTGGAATAATTGTTCAGTTTACTTGGACTTTTTGGAAATTATATGAGGTTTGTAGCTGATTTACATCAGTTTTTGTCTCCTATGATAATGTTTACTAGAAATGATCATGAGTTCTTGTGGACTAATTAGTGTCATGTGTATTTTTAGTATCTAAATGTGAAGTTAGTCAATGCTCCATTTCTTTTTCTTCCAAAAGAAGAAGTTCAATTTGAGGTTTTCTATGACATTTTTCGTCTTGGGTTGGGTTGTGTTCTTATGCAGTAGAGATCAACTGTTTCTTAAGGGTATCAAAAATTGCATACCCATGAACATAATTATTCCACCCAAGATCTTGAGTATGCAATGGTGGTGTATCTATGAAGTTTTGGAGACATTAACTCATCGGCGAGTGCTTTTTGTTCTTCACAGATCACAAAAGACTGAGTTATATTTTCTTATATTATGACTTGAACCTATGTTAGTGTTAGTGGATGGAGTTATAATAGGATTAAAAGATCAAGATTTTATATACACTAGGGAAGCGTAATTTTGTGGATGATGCATTGATCATGAAGTTGTGCAGTGATGAAGTGCGTCAATCTGGTGATTCATAGAGAGTAATGAAAGAAATTTCAGAATTATATATGAATATAGGAGATAATCAGGGAAGGGGTTGTCTATTATAGATGATGGTGCAGTCATCTCTGGTGCAATAGGTGTAGGAATCCTAGTTGGGGGATCATGAGGTGGAGGTTAGGAGATAAAGAGTGATTTGTGGAAATGCCCTTGATGGTTGGTTTGAAGATGAACAACACCAAGTGTTGTTTCAGAGATAGATCTTATTTCTTTCGGCAATGTGGGAGATATTTCTTAGAGAGTTCCATAGTTCATAGTTAACGATACATTCTGGCATGAAAAAGATATACCGAGCTTTGAGGAGTCATTTTTTTCCTGGGTTTAAGTGTGTAGTTGCAAAGTTTGTGTCTTGGTGTTTGATCTACTAGAAGTTGAAGGCCAAGCATCATGTTCCAAGTGGTTTTCTGAAGCCGTTAAATATTCCTCAGTGGAAGTTATAGGAAATATCGATGGGATTTATTATAGTTTTAACTTGATCATAGGGAGTATATGAAGCTATATGGGTGGTATTGGATCGTTTAATGAAATCAACCCACTTTATAGCTATCAATGAGTCTCCATCAGTGGAGGTTCTATCGAGGTAGTATCTAGAAGAGGTGTTGAGACTCCACAGAGTCTGGAGGATGATCATTTATGATCAAGACCCATGTTTTACCTCTAGGTTGTGTAGAGGTATCTAGCATGATTTTTCTTCTAAGATATAACTTAGAACTGATTTTCATTTGCATATAGATATTGGTCAGATATATCGGACCGTCCAAACTACTGAAGACATGTTGAAATCTTTTGTCTTATATTTTGGGGGTTCATGGATGAGGAACATTACCTTGATAGAGTTCACTTACAATAATATTTTTCACTACACCGTTGACATGGAACCATTTGAAACCTTTTATGACTAAACTTTCCATTCTCCATTATGTTGGATTGGGGTCAGAGAGTTAAAAATTATTAGGTTGAAAATGGTTAAAAACATGATAGAGATGGTTCAAGTGATTCATGATAGGATGAAGGTAGTTCCAGATCCTCATAAAACATATGTTGATCATAGGTGGAGACCACTAGAGTTTGATTTTGGGGACCATGTGTTCCTGAAGGTGACTCCCTATCGTGGGAATTGAAGGTTTTGTCATGGGAGTAAGCTTTCTCCTTGATTTTTGGGCCTTTGATAGTGTTGGTTCATATTGGATCCATGAAATATTGGATAGAATGTCCCCCTTAGTTAATCTATATGTACAATTTTTTACATATGTTGTAACTCTATCATTATCATCATGATGATTCCCACAACATCTATTGGGGTGTGATCAATTTTGACGATGATTCAACCTTCAAGGAGCAACCTGTAGTGATCTAGGACTTCCAGGAGAAGGTGTTTCATAGGAATGACATACCCTTAATTTTTGTCTTGTGGTAGTATAGTGGTGTGGAGGATATTACCTAGGAATGTGAGTCATAGATATCTCTCAGCACCCCAATCTATTTTATGTTTAGTTATTATCTTGTAACATTGCTCGTTTTGTGGTTGTAGACCATTTTCTTTTTATGAAATTTATTTTTCTTGTTACTTAATATGGACTACTCTGTTTTGAGAGGTATCTCCACCAAGAGATTTTTTATGAGATATTTTTTGTTATTGTGTGGTTTCATACTGTTCCTTTGATGAAGTGGTTTAACTCCTGTGGTTGTGAGAGCTTTGAGAGGTATCTCATTGGGTGGTTCTTCGGACGGCCCATTTTTTATTTCCTATCAACATTGGTTTTGAATTCTCAAGGTTGAGAATTTTTTTGAGAGGTATCTAATGTAAGGGCATGGATCTGTGTGGATAGACCCATTGCATGTTCCCAAAGATCGACATTCTTGGAGGAGTCTTGGAGGAAGTCTGGAGGGACTCAACTACCAAATAATGGATACAGGGAGATTTCACATCATGAAAGACTATTCCACAATGTAAAGGAGGGTTTCACAACATGTAATATATAAGGGTTAAAAAAACTAAAGTGATGAGGTGACACTTTTTCAGCAGAAACCAACCTCAAGTCATTACATGATGTGAAAGTGTTCTACGCGTCATGTAATACCTAGATGTTATATGTTTTAAAAAAATTTATAACTACTCAGTTTTTCTAACCCTATAGCTGTAGAGGCTCCCTCTCAATCCAAGGTGAATCAATGACAACATATTTTATGTTTTGGGTATTCCTTCATCATGTATTGATTCCTAGATTCCCTCCTTTGATCCATCATTGATCTAAGGTGTATTCTTCCACTGTTCTTGTGGTTTCTCCTAGTTTGATCGCTTTTTCGTCATGTTATTCTTTACATGTGATGGTGGATGATCTCCCATGTTTCTAATGGGGTTTTACTTGGTTTTTGTTGGTGCAGTGGTGTCACGACCTCTTAGATGGATGTAGATCATGCCGGAGAGGTTATTGGAGATCTGTTATGTTGATATGTTCTCATGAAATGAATTTCAACAACCTTTTGAGGTAGAGGATTCATTTATTCTAAATTTATTTACAAGAAATAATAAATATAACATTATTAATCCCCTTGGATCACAATTCAATTTACTAAATAATTATTTTAATTAGATTAAGGAATTGGAA
This sequence comes from Viscum album, assembly GCA_963277665.1. Classification (NCBI taxonomy): domain Eukaryota; kingdom Viridiplantae; phylum Streptophyta; class Magnoliopsida; order Santalales; family Viscaceae; genus Viscum; species Viscum album. Next base: position 1,647,030,835 of record OY728159.1, read on the forward strand.
TCGATCGCATATCAATGGTTTTTCTTTTACTGTGATAATGGTTTGCCTTTTAATTTTCTAGATATTATCATATATCTACCTTTCATGGTTTAACATGTTGTTCTTGATGGAAATTGGTAAATAATTTAAAGACAACCATAATAGATAATTAATTGGCTAAATTATTATAGAGGTATGTTTAAATAATATGGTTGTTGTTCCTGAAATTTGATGTTAATCAAATTGATGAAAGTAAGTACATTTAATTGAGATTGTTAATGAACCTAACTCATGTTGATGTTTTTTTGAAAAAATAATTAAAGGTATGTTATATTAATTTTTTTGTTAATTTTTTATAGCTTGAGATAGATTGTTTCATAGGATTCTTGTATTTGGAACCTATAAATAATGAATCATTTAATTCAAGATGGAATAACGAACCAGTTGTGTGATAAAATATAACGCCTTTTTAGTGTCAAAGTTTCCCACATACTTGTAATGGTCATGTGCCCTATTTTTTGGAGTTGTGAGATCTCATTGTGTTTTAAGGATAGATTCCTTTAGTTAGGACCAAGATCCCATTTCTATGTTTGGTTCATGCAGCTAGTGATATGGATGAGCCTGGAGGGCTTTGTGGTTTATAGGGTAGGGAGACCCAGATGTGATGTGATTCTGGGATGGCTAAGCATGTAAGGATATTATGGTATGTGGGGTAGGGAGGCCTAGTTTTTGTGGAAACATTTTATTCATGGAGTGGCAAGATGCATTAGTTTATGCATGTGGGTGTTGAGGAGGACACTAGAGATGAAAGAACGGGTTGATGTTGGTCTTACTAATTGATATGAAAGTCAGTTGTTTGTTGAATTTGTTGTTTGGCTAATGGAAAAGCTCTTTCTTTATCTTATTTATTTTCCCCAATTATTTAGGTAGATGGTTTTGGTTAATTCCCATCCAGGACAGTTGCAGATGGGTGGGGTATTCCATGTAATTTTTGTGCTTAACTTCTCATGGTTGGATGAGTCCACACTCCTGCTATAGGTGGAAAATACTCGATGGGCAGTTCATCTACTCACCCTTTTGAGCCCATTGTGTTTGGTAGATTAGAATGTCTTTCTATAAAACCTTGAAAAATATAAAGTGGTAATGTTGTAAAATTAACTAATATTGTTTGACCCATGGGGTTGGAGCTTGTTGGGATGCATTGATGAGGTTGTAATTTTGACAATTCATTGAATCAATTTCCTTATACCTGGAGAGAATGGATATTTTTTAATGTAATGTGGATATTTTTAATTATTAATTAATGGTTAAAGGATTAATTAACATAATTTGAAACTGATAAATTAGGAAAAAAGTAATTTGATATAGCTATTTAAATGGTTGTGTACTTATAGGATGTCTATTCTTAGCAATGGTAGTCGGGAGTTCGAAAAACAATAGCTACAGTTGAGTCTAAGACTCGGATATTCCCAAAGTGTGGTTGTGAGATATATAATACCATGTAATTTTTTTTTCTATACACCACTCCACCCTTTTAGTTAGGGTGACTAACACCTCGAGGATTCTGATCCCTGGGGGGTTTTCCCCAATATCGTAGCGGGAGGATGGATGGCTAACTACCCCCTTCGGCCTTTCTCTCTTCTCTTTGTAGTTACTTGTTCTAGTATACATGATAGTTATCTTTCCCCATATATGTGTGTAGAGGGATATAATTTATTATGGTTATTTTACTCACATATATTCTAGATATAGTTTCTTAAGGGCAACTATAGGTACAATGTGTATAGGTTGTGATGGCTTGAGGATCCTTACTTGGTCTATGGGCTATAATGGCTTGAGGTATAATACCTGATTAATGATACATGTTGTTTTGGATATATTGTCTCCTTAAAAAACTTGGTTACTTTTGGTTACATGGATGTGGTGGTGTGTCGTATGAGGTGCATGTTACAGAGCTTCTCACTAGTGTCTATGGGCTATCCTTTTTATAAGGAGATTCATAGGACATGCAACATTAAGGAAAAGAAGAAAACTAGTGGGGAGGTGGTAGTGGGATACTCTTGATTTTCTTTATTATATAATATTATCTTGTATTAAATGCTTGGTGAGAGTAGTCATGGTGAGGTTGGGAACATAGTATTCTTATTTTGGTTATGAGTTAGTTTCACTAGTTTTTCACTGTGATTTATCATACTTTCCTCACTTTTTCACAAGAGGCTTCAGGAAGGATCCTACTTAGTACATTGTTATACTCACCCTATGTATATATTAACTATTTTTAGTTTAGTTGGAGTAGGATGGAACTCAATATGGTTACTATTATCTTGGGGTTAGCAGGAGCTATTTGGTTATCATGGTCACTATTATATTTAATTTTCTTTTGGTACTTTTAGTTTTTCCTTTCAATTGTTGTAGTTATTACATGAAATTAAATTTATATAATCGAGATTTCTTTTATATTGTAGTTTCAGTAGGATTTGTTTGGTTTCTATACTTTCTCTCTCTTTCGTATGTGTTCTCTTAGATATTAATGTCTCCCATTTGTGTGTTTACTATACCCTAAGTGCTAGTATTCATCTTGGGGACTAATGGAGGTGGGACTCAGGTGTCACTATCTCTCTTCTCTTATTTCCAGCCTTATAGGGGTACAAATTTTGCGGAGGGGATGAGATAGGTATCCTTTAGTTGTATATATTTATTTCCTCCTAACAAAAATTTGTTGTGGGTCGAATGTCACCACAGAAATAACACATCTTTATTAGTATCCTATGAGAGTTTTGGTTATAACATATTAAATTCAAATTATCTTTTTTGGTTGACACTATATTGGTGTTCTTCGTATTAAATACTAAAATAACCATATAAGAATAATTAGTGTTTTAATTATTTCTTATAGCATTAATATCACCTTTAAGCTTCTTAATCCCCAAATACTTCTCCTTCAATTGGTTTTCTAAATTCTAACAGTGAGAATTATTTTAATTATATAAAATATTCACTTTCTCTTTACCCTGATCTCTTAGTGAAGACATTGATGTTTCATGGAGTTTATATTTTCCCTACATAACTTCAACTCATGAACATGTTTTTAATATATATCACTTTGTTCTGTAATATGAAAGACCCAAATCCAAAATCTCAGATCAAGTGCTAAAACAACATCTTTACATCTCTATTTGTGATACCAAAAAATGTTACCCAATTTAAACACTTCAAAACATTCAACCTAAAAAAGGAAATAATAGATCACTTACAAACCAAAGGAAATTTTTGGATTAGTGTTTTATAGGATTATGCAACATTAATACATGTTAGAGTTTATAGAAAAATTATATAAAAATCATTATCATTCACTATTTTTCTCCTACTCAACACTATACATATGAAAAACAATTTAAAACATGGGGCGAGCACAAAAAAATCTGAGTGATGGGTTTAAATACATAAGATGAACTATTTTATATTTTAAAATTATATTCCAATTATTTCAAAAACCTTTATATTTATGTCATATATTTTTATTAAAATAAAACATTTCATATAAGAAATAATTTTCCCTAAACAACATTTTAGGGTTTTCAAAATCAATTATAATGGATAATTTTTTAAACATTTGAAAGAAATATTATTTTAAATATCAATTTATTTTCAAGAAATAACATCCAATAAAATTAATATATATTTCTCTTTTTATAATTCCAAACTATACATTTGAAAATAATATTACTTTATGGAATAAAAATATGCCCAGTAAACATTGTGAAAACCATGTTCCCACTAGTAATATTGAAGGTTAAAATATTACTTTTATGGAGTATTCCGATAAAGGTTATGTGTTCACTACCCATTCCACATTATCATAACCAATACCAAAGTTCCAATTTGTAAATAAAAATTGTTTTAAAGCTTTCTTTTACCTTTTAAAATACATTAATATACCTTTAAAAACATCACATATATGAAAAAAATTCAAAGAGGAAAATAATTATATACCTAATAAACATATATAAATTTCTACTAGTGTAAATATTTTCTTTCATAGAGATTATAAGTTATAACAAATCATGGGTAACACTTGGGAATTAAGAATAGAAAAATGGTTTTCATTACATATAAAAAATTTCATTGAGAAATATACTGCATGGTCATCAAATACATGTAACTATGAATTACATCCCCGAATATTAAATAATATTTCAAACATAAAATAAAAAATTGTATACTATATAAAACCAATTCATGATATTAGAAAACCATTAAAATATAATTCATAAAATAAACCCCTTTATAAATAAGAGTTTAGAAATAAATAATTTTGAACATATATTTTCTCTATAGAAATGGTTTTGTAAACCATAAAAAATAAGTATATCAAAAATCATTTTTCATTACAAGAAGGGTTTTACAAACCATAATTTATAATTTTATTTTAAAAAAATACATTAAAATAATATTTTTATCTTGACATCATAAAATAAAAGTTTAAAATCCTGTCCCTTTACTACAGAAAGGGTATTGAAAAAATAGAAATTTAATATAAACATTTTTCCCCCTTAACATAATATTTAAATAAACATGTACTCGAATTATAAAGAACATTTTTTTGAAGTAAGACTCCAAATATCAAAAAATGTTTTTTTATTACTTTACCCCCCTCAGTTGAAGCTGTAAAGACACAATTAGGGACTCTATGTATCCCCTAAAATGGTCTGTAATACAAAGGAAAGGTTCCTTTTAAATATAAATCCTTCTATGTATATTCATATTTTTAGATTTCTAATATTAAAGACCACTACCTTTTCCTTTAAATTAATATAATTTGATATAATCTCATTTCAAATATGTCTATGTGAAATATAAAATATATTACTATTATTCTCCCCCAAGTTATTATTATATTAAACATCCATTAAAGAATCTTATCTCCAACTTACAAGAAAAATAGTTCATAATTGTATACAGAAAAATAAAATCACTATCCAAATCATGAGAAGATATTGAATTCCTAAATCTATAAACGTTAAAATCCTTAATCCTCCTGACATGAATATTCAAGATAGTCTGAGTTCTCTATGGATTAACGTTCATGAATTAAAACAAGGTTTTTTAAATTTGGTTGTTTTTTATAGTTAGACCATGTTGTACTAATCTTTTTATTTTATTTCAGGAAAAGTTTTTAAATCAATATGATAATTAAATTTCAATTATTTGATTCTATCATTATATTTGACACTAAAATATGATAATAATTCACTGGTTTTAAATATGAGTATTCTCTTAAATTAACGTAGCATAAATTTTACCTTTAATTGGGTATTCAAACTCACCACATTACTCTTAAGTAACTCATATTAACCATATTTTCACCTGACATGAGGCCCCTTACTATTAAATATATTTTTTATACCCTTATGTAATTTTTTTGATACCCTTATATATGCTCAGGTAACCCTTAGATAACATGTCTATTGAGTGTCTTAACCCTACATAAAGTAGGTTAGTACCCTTATGTATTAGTCTTAACACTTTAGTAGCCTATATGTTTCTTGGAATAATTTAAGTGATGTATTTTATACCCTTACATAACTCGGGACTACCTTTAAGCAACTCATTTGTACGCTTACATGAGTAAGATACCTTTATGCATGCAAACAATACTTTTACAAAACCATGTATTAACCTTATGTAATCAATCATTATGAATACGTGAAGAATGATAGTGGCACATACCCTTGAGTAGGTAATATCCTACCTTCATGCAATGTATATAGTTCTGTAAATATTATTACATGACCATTAAAACTCTAGTGGTTCCCTTATATAGAATTAAAATGAACTTTATAGAATATTTAAAATAAGAAATTTCCTTTATTTGATTCATATTCCTACACAAAGTATGATTTTAACGATTAAATTTTACAATATTAACATTGAATTATTCAAATTATATAAAATATTGTAAGTTTTATATTCCAAAAGATTATGACTTACTAATCAGTTATATTTTTAAAATAATATATTCTAGTTACCCAATATTATTGTTTTAAATATTCAACATTAACAATAATATTTATAAATTATTTTTAGTAAAATAAGTTTAAAGTAATTAATTAACATATTTCACATATGTTAATAACCATAAAATTAATTTCAAAACAAAAAATTTATTATTTAGTATATATTTTTAAATGATATCATATGAAAGGTGACTTTATTTTTAATATAATTATATACAAATTATTTCTTGTTAAATAATACCAATATAAATTAGAAAATATTTTTTATAACTTATTATATTTTTAATAAACATATTCCAAAATTTATTTTGTTTTTAGAAATTAATTTATACTTTTAAAATATTTTTTTAAAAAAATATTATTTAGTTTTTAATTTTGAAACACTCATTTAATAAAAATTTATTTTGAATAAATCTATCCTAGAATTATCGAGATGTTACATTCCACCACCTTAATGAAATTTTTCCCTCACAATTTTAAATATCCAAATAAATTATAACTTTGTAATTATGATTATTAAAAATATTTTCATAAATAATTTTAATGAAATTACTCCTTATGTTTGTTTTTATTCTAACATATGTAATATTTTCCCCAAATTCTAAAAAAATAATTCTAAGATAATTTATTACATTCCTTCCCCAAAACACATGGTCTTTCTAAAATAATAGACATCTAATATTCTTTCAACCACTTAAAATATGACAAAATAATACTCAAAAATAGTTTTCAACTTTTAAATTATCCCCTAATGATATTTTCATAATCACCGGAGTTTTCTATACCCTACTTTTATACCAAATATGACTGCCTCAAACATAAAATCCTAGATCCAGTACTAAAACATAATATTTGCATCACTGTATTTGATAACAAAAAAACGTTTTTGAATTTCAATTCATCAGTCCATATAACATAAAAAGAGAACATTATATCACTTATATTATAAATAAACATTCAGTTTTATGCTTTTGAGGATTAAGAAACCTTAATACATATTATAGTTTATTCTAAGTTCTATTAACACTTATCAGAATTTCCTAGAGCTAGACTCTTAAATTAAACCTTTCACTATTTATCTTCTAATCATCACTATAAATATGAAAGTAATTTTAAAACATGGGATGGTAAAAGATATACTCGGTAATGTATTTTAAAACATGAGGTGAAATCTTTTTCCTTCGAAATTATATAAAAATTATTTTATAAATAAATTCCTTTTATATCAAATATTTTGAATCAAATAAAACATATGATAAAACAAATAATATTCCCTAAACAAAAATTTAGGTTTTAAAAATCCAAACTAAGGATAAATTAAAAAAAAATTAAAGACATAATATTTTGAAAAATATTTATTTAAAAAGTATAATATATATTGAAATATAACACATTTTCGCTTTTAATACATCAAAACATTACATTCGATAATAATACCTCCTTATAGAATATAATTATAATTGAAAACTTTAAGAAATCCCTTTGGACACTAGTAATATTGAAGGTCTAAACATCACTTTTTTGAAAAAGTCTACTTGATGTTAGGGCTTGATTCCTCATTCCTCAACCTCGTAACTCATAACCAAGGGCCAAATTTTAAATAAAAAAATTTAAATCCTTCCATTATCATTATAATTCAATTAAAATTACCTTTAAAAGACATAACATATATATATATATATATATTATTTCTGAAAATAAATCAAATTACATATCTAATAAACATATTAAAGGATACCTTAAAGGGAATCTATTCATTTATAATGATTATAAGTAATAAAAAATTCATGGGTAACACATGGAAATTAGATTTAATCAAATTATTTCCATAATATGTATGGAATTTCAATTGGAAATATAGTTCATGAAAAAATAATACATGTAATCATGAATAAGAACCATTAATTTTAATGAAAAATCTACACAAAAAATAATAATTTATATTCTTTATAAAACCATTTGTTAAAATTTAACAACCTTAAAAATAAAATTCATAAAACAAAGTCTATTAAAAATAATCATTCATAAATAAAAAATATTAATAATTGATTTGCCTTACAAAAAAGCTTTTGAAAACCATAAAATATGAGTTTATAAAAAAAATCCATTATAATAAGTATTTTCCAAACAAAGAAATTGAAGTTCATCAAAAACTATTTTCTGTTACAATATGGGTTTTTCATGAAATTGTAAAATTAAGGTTCAAAATCATGTTCCATTGTATATGAAAAGGTATTAAAAAAATATGAATTTAATAAAATCACATTTTCCCCTTACCTTAATACTTTCATATAAATTACCTTTGATAAAGAATAACTTATTTTCTTGGTTCCATACTCTTAATATGATAATCTAATTCATTATCACCTTCCATATCTCACTCGAATCTTTAAGGACATAATCATGGTTATTATATGGAACTTTTGATGGTATGTAACTTGAATAATAGGTAACATTTAGATATCCAACCTTTACTATATATTTATATTTAAATATTTCATATATTAATAAAAATTCTCATATCCTTATATTCTAGAAATTTGATATAATATTATTTACATTTATGTTTTCATATAATTTAGTTTCTATTAATATCCTTCTTTCCTAGGGAATCATTATACGAAATATTCATAAAAAACCATATCTCCAACTTATGGAAAAATGATTGCATAGATGTATGCAGCCACATAAATCCACACTCTAAATCATGAGGGTATCTTGACCTCATATATCTTACCATTTAAAAATCTATAAACCTCACAAAATAAATATTTTATAGAGGTTCAGTTTATTATGTCTTACAGATAATGTTATTGAATAAAAAAATGTTTTATAAATGAGGTTGTTTGTTATACATAGGTAATTATTTACTAATACTTTATATTTTATGTAAATTAAAATAGCATGTAAACCTATTTGAAATGTTATATATATATGTGTATTATTTTATATATATATATAAGTTTCATAAGAGGGAAAAAACAATGCAATAGTATTAAATTTGGGTATGCTCTTACTATCTTGTGGCCTCAATTTTACCATTATGTGGGATTTCAAAATCAACACATGACTCTTATATAACCCTTTTATGTGGATTCTATCTTTATGTGAGATCCATTTACCTTTTACAGTATGGTTTTACACTTATGTAATTATTTTTATGGCCTTACATATGTTTGGGTTACAAATACATATCATGTATATTGAGTGGCGCACCCTTATGCAAGTCTAGATGGTACCCTTACCCAGAGGTCATAACCCTTATATGGCATTATTTTTATTTTATTACCTTTAAAAAAGGTGTTTTATACTCTTACATAACTCATGTTTAGAATTATTTAACTCAGGTGTATCCTTACATGAGTGTGCTACCTTTACACGTGTGAGATTTACCTTTACACAGCTAGGTATTACCTATACACAAGTTAGAATTACCCATACGTGAAGAAGGAAAGAAATGATCGCCTTTAATTGATGAGGAACCTACCTTTATGTAGTGCATAGATTTGAGTATGTATCCACACAAAACCATTTATACTATATTAATACACTTATATATAATTCAATTGAAATTTTATTGACATTTAAAACATTAAATTACTTTTATGCAATTCAACTTCCAATAAATAATATACTTTTAAATATAAAATTTTATAATTTTAATCTTATATTATTCAAATTTATAAAATATTGTAATTTTTATATTTTATTATATTATTATTTACTAATCACTTAAATTTTAAAGTAAATATATTCCAAATAATCATTATTAATATATTATTTATTCATTATATAAATTTAATTTTATTAATTAAGTGTAATTAAATATGTTATAAGTAAATAATTAACTTATTACTCAATTGTTAATAATCAAACATTTTATTTCAAATAAATAAAGAATTATTATTAATTATATATTTTAAAATACTAACATATTAATTATGACTTTATATTTAATAAAAATATTTCAATATATTTTTTGGTAAAATAATAAAAATATAAATGAATAACTATTTTTTAACTTATAATATTTTAAATTGACTTATTTCAAATTTATTTTGTTTTTAGAAAAGATTTTAATTTTTTAAAATAGTATTTATTTTAAAATATCTCTGAGTTTGTTTTAAGTTGTGAAAAAAATCCAATTAGTAAACATTTATTTAAATTAAATTTGTGATAGAATGCTCGGGATATTGTAGCTGGTTCTTCAATACATTCTATTTAGGGACACATTGGAAGTTTTATTTTCTGCTATCAATTTCTATTTACTTCTTAAAAATATATTTTGTAACCGTTGTTTTTTTAACCTTTAGTATTAATTAATTTTACTTCACCTCAGATATCTTAAAGCTTTTATTATTTTTCTCATAAAAATTCATTATACTTAACATGTGATTTAGTTTCTTCTTTTCTACCATCATTCCCCAACCATTCATGTTATGTACAATTTTTATCTTTAGAATTAAAAGAAACATCTATTATTGGGTTAATTGGAAAATAATATAGGAATCAATTTTTCACCTGGAAAGTAAAAACAATTTCATTATTTCATTATTCTTTGTACTCATCCATGGAACCATATGTGGGTGGTCAGGGGGTTCAAATCCTGACTGTAGTTTTCAAACACCCATTTTGAGTTTTATTGGTTTGAATCCCATTTACAAGAGTGGGACGAAAACTTATGGGAAGCTTCCCATATGGTGGATTTGTGACTAACTTGAATTGGTAGGAAGGGGAATATATGGAAATGAGGGTTGGTCCCGCCTCGATTAGGGTAGATGGATGTGGTAATATCTTCGATTTTAGACAGTCTAGTTCTCAATACATTGGGTTGTTTATTTGTGTATTTCAGGCTAGTTAAGGCCTTAGAATAATGTTGTGACTTCGGGTCATAAAATGGAACTTCATGGACATTGATGGAACTAGCTTCATTGATGATCAAAGGGATATTTTTTTCAAGAGAATGGTCTTTAAGACACAATAACTTCATGCTAAAAATATATATTAAATTTTTTCTAATAGGTGGTTTCTAATCCTAGTGGGAATAGATGATCCCAGAAACACTTGGGTTCCTGGGCATGTGAGTTCTTTTGTCCTTATAATCCACTCAACTAGTACTAATGACACTATTCTTCAATAGAGTTCATACCTAAACCTTTATCCAATTTATATTCTAAACTAGTAGAATTTTTTATATTTTTTTTAAAATAATACATTAATATTATAAATGTAGATTACAATGATATAATTCTTGTGATGTGTTAACATTAAATATATACATATGATGAATGTATACTAGAGGTATGTTACAAGTAGTGAAACTATGCATATGCATGAAACTCCTACTAGTATTGTAATACAACATGGTATATTGTATACTACCTATACATTAGGAGTGAAATATTACATTCATGAAGTATATACTTTTTTACAATCCTCTTATACAGTTTCCTTTGGTGTCTAATCCATCAAAAATGGATTTAAAATGGATTTTCAAATGTTTATTTAATGAGATTAACACACTAATCAATGGAAAAAAATTCAATGGTATCATTTGATGAAACTGGATAAAATTTATATATTCATCATTCATAGAGGAGTGATAGTAATTTTTATATATAAATAAATATATATTTATATATATATGGATTTCACTTGAAGGAAGAGGATCGATCATTAAAAGTGCATAGATGATATCTTCTCTTTACAAATCCATTCATCATTCCATAATGATCTAACTAGAACCCCTTCTTGTGTACGGGTATCCTATGTTTGTGAATTGAAGTCCAAATACTAGTGTATCGCCTAAGGAGGCATTAATTGTTGTTTTTTCTCTAACAATCATCGTCATACAATTCTTTATCAAAGAATGATATGGAGATTACAGATCAAATATTTCATGTATGATCTTTTTTTAGTGTTCTTCGTTATTCATGTATTTATGATTTAGTTTCTATATATGAAGCTTGGGTTTTTGTTTCCATCATTCTGATATAATAAATAGATGATAACAGGATTTTGATAAGTGGTATCAAATACTTCATTATCATCGAATCAATATTATTCATTCACTATAAAGTAAAGAAAATGGGTTTTCATCAAATATGTAATGTATTCAATTGAATATATATTATGTAATAATGTATTTATGGTTGTATTTTTCATAGAACCATTATTATGGTAGTTTTTAATTTTATCAAGATCATTAAAATACTGAGACATTATAGTATAATGCCACTTATAACACATCTAGTGAAAAACAAAGGATCTTTTATTGTTACGCATGATGTTTTCCATGAGATTCAGTACAATTTCAAGTGCGGTATTGATATTAAATTGAGAGAAAACATAATTTAAAGTGTGTTTTGATGAAATAATGTGAGTTAATCATGAATCATTCATTTTATGGAACAATAATCAGATGCATTGTGAGAATGATGAGTGTGGTGTGTGTGGCTTGATGGTGTTGTAGGAATGAAATGTGTGGAATATATCACTAGGGAGGGAGAGAGGGGATAAATAGTAACCTCACTGTTGAATCCCACATTTTAACCCTCCTCAGTTTTATGCCGCTTCCATAACTAATCCATAATGCAGGTGTTCTAAATAAATCTTATACAACTGCCCTGTCACACAACCACTATCGTTTTGTCACCAAGCACGGTGGCACTCATACTTGTACCACCCTACGAACCTATGCCCTAACACTTCCCTATACTCCCTGTGTGTGTAATTATCCACACTCACACACACTTCCGCTCTCAATCGGCAAGCCCCTAGTACCAACCATTGTCCTAATGGACTGTTAGGTTCTCGGGTTCACCAACCAAGGGCTTACTATATTTTTGGATAAATAAAATAACATTTTTATAAATAAAATATATATTCATATATTTCATAAAATTTTAAAATATAATAAATGTATTATTAAAAGATTTTTATATATTTCTATGGTTAATATGAAATGATTCAATTATTTTCCCATGATAAATCAAGTATTTATTAATTATATAAATTCAATAATGAATTGAATTGGGTCATTTATAAATTTTTTATAAATAATGAAGCAATATATTTTGTATCATTTCAACAATTTATCTAAGTGTTTTATAAAATAATTATATTTAAAATTGATTTTTATAATATTTTACAATTATTAAATAGTTAACATTAAGAATATCATATTCAAGTTTATATGATTTAATTTTTTTTAATGTAGTAAAAGGTAAATTACCTATTACTAAATTATATTGAATTATTTATAATCTTGAAAGAAAATATTTATTTATAAATCATAAGGTAAATTTATAATGAATTCAAAAATTATATAAATAAGGAAAATTTATAAAGAAGTTTGTATTTAAAATTTTGAACTATTCATAATTAGTTAATTTGAATTATTAAATTTTATGGGTCCTTAATTAATATATTATTTAGATCATATAAAAAGTATGTCGAGGTTAAATTTGTTCAAGGTTTAAATAATTTATAATAATATCATATTTAGATTTTGTAAATAGTTTACATAATTGAAACCAGATAATTTTTTTATAATTCATATTAATATATTATATTTAAAATTAAATTTCATATAACGAATAATATGAATGGTTTCATATTGAAAGTTGATATATGAATGTTTATATCAAATATTATGGAATATCCATAATGGTTAACTTAACTAAAAAATGTTTCTAGTATGATTATATATATAAATATTTGATAAACATATCTCATGTTTAAATTTATGAAATAATACTTTATTTTGAAGTTATTCCATGTCTTATTCATTTTTTTATGTTTTTATTGAATGTGAACATTTTGAATTTCCTATTTGTCAGACAAAATTATTCTATGAGATAGATTATTCAATTAAATGCTACACGCAATTCAATAAAATTTTGATTTCCATATACCCAAACCATGGTTTTTTAGAGTAATAAACATGAAAATAGATATTGAATATAGTTTGTGCATATTATGCGTTTGAAATATTATCAATTTAATTCTATATTGAGAGATTTATATGATAGTATAGTGAATTTTGGTTGTATATTACAGAAGATTAGAGGATTATTAAGTTTTTAGAAAGGTGGGGGTTTATTACTTGTGGCTACGGGCTTACTCACATAGAGATTTTAAATATCATATTCTTTATTATATTCCAGGAAAAGTTCAGGTACCTTTTTCATGAGATTATTTTTAATGTGTACAAATTTTTTGACTTCAAATTTTATTGGTTAATAACAAAAATCATGGGTTTTGGAAAATGATACATATTAATGTTGTGTAAAAAAATTAATTTTTTGGATGGAATATAAGTAAAAAAATAAAATAATTGGAGGGATGTATACATGTTGGTGATGAAAGAAAATTTTAAAACCTGAAACAAAAGATTTTTTTACAAATTGAGTGAAAAAATCAACTCTGAATACATTCCAAATTCAACAAGGAAATTGTGTGTAACTTTTTCAAATTGCACATTGTTTCCACATTAGGCCTGTAACCCACTTTTATAGTGATGGTGATGTTAAACCCCAAGAATTATGTTCCTGATAGATATATTACAAAAAGATAATACATTCACAAAAAAAATTCCATTAGTGTTTTTAAACTCACAAAACTATAAGTTTCATGAGAATAATGATGAAAAAATGGTTAAGATTCAAGGGAGGCCTCCAACAATAAAGGAATGGGAATTATGAAAACCATATTTTCATACACTAACATCATTTTTCATCAAAAATGTAGAGTTACATGACACAAATCCCAAGGAGTAAAAAAACGTCTATTATATATATTTAAACCCCCTGCATACACACTATTTTAGGGATGGACCTCTGGAATTTGAAGCACCAACCTCTCATTTGAGCAACCCTCATTTCACACACTTAAATAAATCCAATGCTCCCCATGGAATTCTATAGGTTTATAAATTGAGTGAAAAATCTATTTTAGGTCCTAAATTACTTTGGGTTATGTTTGTAATGACTTCACAAAGCCTCCATTGATTCCCTGACAAGTTCACGCAAGATTAAATTACTTTATGAAACTCCAGGCAATGGAAAACACAAAATATTTTCAAAATAATTCCTTTATACTACATACAATATCATTGTAATAGAGACCAAGGATAACACAACTTAAATTGTGCACACAACTCATTAGTTGTTCAACACAACCTTAGTGTCCCTGAATCAATACCTCCTTCTGCCAAACATGGTTGTGCTGAAAATTGAGTTCTTGGTTGAATTATTCCCACCCAGACTAGGTTTATATTTTTGGAAACCTCATATGAATTAATAATATCATTGTCTTTAATTCATAGTAACATTTATCCATTTTTGATTTAGGTAGTGATGTTTACTTTTGGAAAATATAGGATGCCCCATGTGACAAGCATGAGGTAAATCCCCAACATCAATGTATATTCCATGTGTATTCACTATAAGAACCCATAACATCACTCCTTTTATAACATGGGAATACTTACCAAGTTACATTATATCAATGTTACTAGTCTTGTCACAAAAACATAAATCGCATCATCAAACTATATGTATTTTTATCCCTATCTCAAATAGGGCATATAAAAAACCTTTATGAGGTTCAGTACATCTGTCTAAACCACTCAACATCCAAACTCAAGGTTTCTAATGGACCTTAGCATCACTGTTCTAAATTAACAATATTATCCTAAAAATTTACATGCATATATGGGAAATTTCCTCATTGGAATTCAAACTTTTCCCTGCCCATATGTGATAAGTGTTTGTGGAATAGTATAAAATAGACACTAAATATTTGAACTGTACCTAATCAACATTAAAACATTGATTCCTTCTAATGTATCAAAAACTAATCCCTAGGTGATGAACCTGTATCACCTCAGGTATTGATCCTATGTAGTGTACATGATCAGGATACAATTTTTTCTACTAGTTATGTGATGGGTGACAATCTTGAGTCCTTACCTCATGTGTTGATCATTATATTCCATAGGTTATGAGACTAGGATTCCTTATTTAATGAACTTATGTTTCTTAGTGTGATGATTTGTATACTCCTCACATCAAAAAAATTATTTCCCTTTTGTGATGAGTAAAAGGGTTATTAGGCATTGATCCCTAGATAACCTATATACTAAATATAATTTTCTCCACGATAATTGAGGTATGGCTTAGGTTTTTAATTTTATAATCCATATTTCACAATAATAAGATACCTTAAAATCCTAATGAGGATGAATTTGAAGATTCCAAACACAACCATCATCTATAGATTTCAAAATATGTGAAAAATCCTCACCAACTCTAATTATAGTTATCCACCTAATCTTGAAATCAATTGATGTAATTTATCAGAGTCTGGTAGAATATTGAGTTAGGTATCGGATTAAAAACATGTTATAGGTCTATAAGGGTGTCCTAGACTATACAACAAACTCCAATGAGAAATCCATGGAAGGAAGAGCTATTATCCCATCATCCAATTCTAATCAAGTATCCAATATAATCAACCATAGTAGTGGAGGTATCCCTATTTTTGAAATCAATAATGGGGGTAAAAAACAAGGGGGTCATGATGAGTTTAGGGGAATGGACCACTCCCAAAAAATTGTTTCAATATATGGCACATAATAAGGGTTTGAAAAAAATAGATAACCTTCCATGAATCTCTTCTCATGAAACTTGAAGTAGATATAAAACATTATGCATCACTAATTCTAATAATTATTTATTTGAAAGAATTTTATTTCCCATAGGGGATGTCCAACATTAATCATATTGGGAATAACATTTTCTAGAAACATTATGATGATTGGATCTATATATTATACATCGCACCAGCTTTTGTCCACTCTCAACACCCCTTAAATGACTATCATGGGTTAAGAAATAATGATGTTATGATAGACCCAAAAAACTATGCTTATTCTAGGATATATACTACTCTTAGTGATCCTAATGTAACGTCCAAGCCTAGGAGAAAATAAAATAGTTCCTTGCTCTAGTTGATCACAGTGCCTAAAGAACGCCTCCCATACACCAAATGCCTCTAACTAGTAGTGATGGATTAATTATGGTATTTTTGGGAGTCAATGCCCTCATAATCATATTAGAATAGTGTAATAAAAATAAAAAATCAATAGATAGTAGGAGAATAAGTAATAATAATTAAAATAAGAATAAAAATATTAGAGGTTGAATAAACATGGTTAATACTAAATATATACATGCATGCATGTCAATTTAACTTCACATTATCTAAATCTAGAATATACAGAAGGAAATAGAATATAATACATAAAAAATATAATAAAATGAGTAAAATTCCATAGGTTAACTCCGTAAGCATCTTGAGTACCAGATCAGTACTATGATTCTAACTCCCATGCACAATATAAAACACAATAAATAATCCACAGAACTACATATATTAGATCTTCTCTTGTACGCCAATGTAATGGATTCCAAACAAGGGTGTGATATATACTTAGTAGGACACCACCAATGTTTTCTAAAGTATAATATAGTCTGTGAATATATTATACAACAAAATGTAAGTAAATCTATAATAAAATATATAAATAACATTAAATAAGTTTTCCTAGGATATTAAGGGACACTAGGCCAACCATATCTGCTTTGGCCTAATCCTAAATGTCTCTGAACATATGTAGACATGAAAATAATTTGATTTATGAAATATATATAAAGATATACCTGCACTCGTTTTGGACACATGGATTAGTGATCAAGAGTCCGAATAATTATATTAATTATAATAATATGTGGGTATATATATAATAAAATTGCATAATTTCAAGGGATCATAACTAGGCCTGCCATGAAATCCAAATACAAACATGGGCCAAACCCAATAATGTTCACTGGCTTGGCGAACATGTCCTTTAATTTGATAAACTACCATTTCATGGATCCTAAATAAGAAGCATCATGGTTCATAATAAAAATGAATCATGGGATCATCTAAGGGTATCTATAGAGAAGAATCCCAAGTATCACACCAAGAGAAATATAGTCACCCATCACTATAAGAGTCTGTTTGAGGAGATTTGTAAAGAGAAATACCATGTGTCATTCTCATTATGGTATAAAGGCATAACCTAGTTAGCCCATACCAGGTTTCACATGTAGGGTAAAAATTATCTCTCATGGAATGGTATAACTATCTTTCCATCGATAGTATCCAAGGTATGTCCCCTAGCGTATCATTATCGCTCATAGGGATAATAATCTCATTTTTCCAATGAGATCATCCAAATAATTCCTTTATGCGAACCTAAGTATCACTCAAGGAAAAATAAAAACAACTCACTCTAAGAGTCTATCCAAAGAATATCATATGAGGGATTCCATGTATCACTATATGTTTAATATAACTCATGTTTAATGTGAGCCCATTCATGGAGTTCAATAAACGGAAACCCATGTATCGCTCAAGGCGTTCATAACTCATTTATTCATTTAATTTTAAATGAGGAGGAAGGCCATGTTTATAATATGCCACATCATCATACAAAATTAATTTAAGAGGGTTAGGCCCATATACCTTTACAAATAAGGACTAATAAAGTACATATTCATAAACATGCTAATACAACTCAAATTTACATGAGATGAATAATACCATTATTCATTTAAAACATCACTATTTAATTTCCCATTTTATTAAATAAGGTATAACATTTTATAAGATGATTTATCATTAAATAGGGTATATATCATCATTTTTATTCATATAATTCACATAATTATCCCTTATAAGAGGAATTATTTATCAATGTTTAAAAGGGTATCCAAGAGGAAACAAATAATTCTAAACAATAACATGTGAAACATCACCTACAACGGTGAAATAATTACCTATAAGAGGCATAGGTAATATACACATTTTCATCACACCCAAATGGGTTCATTGGGTTGATGTTAGAATCCTCTCTCGATGCAATTTAATAAACAAAGTCAATTTCATTCAATACATTAGGTTCTACAAATTTAATTCAATAGTTTAAGGGTAACCCATGAAAAATCTAGCGTTTGGAACAATGATGTATATAATAAACCAGAAATAATTTAAGGTAAAGTATATATACCACAAACCTTATAACAAGGATGGTCTATATGTCCAATATTGAGGCTTTAATCGATCTATTTTGAGAGAAAATGATGAAATAGATAAGTTAATTGAACATAGGGTGAATTAGCATGCACATAGCTAGCACATAAGATGAAGAGATAAAAATAAATGAGTAAGGGGGATTCATAGATATACCGATATTCATCCAAAATGTCAAACAACACTTGAAATAGAGGATTGATGGGAGATATACCTCTATACCTAGGAGAGGAGATGAGGTGCTCAACAGGAGGATACTTCATGTGGGTAAGAGGAGAAGAAAGGTGGAGGAAATAACTAAAATTATATAGGGGAAAATATAGATTTTCCCTATTTAAATTATGAACATGTTTTGGATGAAAATTTGGCCAAACAATGCGTCAATTTTACACTCATCACTACCCAAGTAACCCCATTGGTTTGGTTGGTCACACGGTTTGGCTAACCATTCACAGCCTATGTAAAATCCATCTATCATGTTGTCTACATTATACAAACAACAAAGTGTCTCATGTATCATGGTTAGAATAAACTATGTGATACCTCTATCCCCATTGTATTAGCGACATACATTCTTCTAGAAGGCCTCATGGTTTCAATCAAACCATCTGCCCCTTCCATATTCCCCTGATTTTGAGGTTTTAGAGATCAATGCTCCTGAAACCTAATAGAACATTAGAGTAACCTCTCAGACCTTTATGAAATCCCAAAAACAATACATTATAGAGTTCTAAATATTGTAATTATGTTATTAAACTCAAATTAAATAACATACCTTCTACTAAATGGTAAAATTCTAATTCCCTTAGAAAATTTACCTGGTCAAAAAACATAGGTCATTATAACCTCCCCACCTTAAAATTTACCATCCCCAACAAGCCTTTGGGAAATAAAATAACACCCAATCATCTGGGGTCATTAAGTTTCCAACATGTCGGCATGTTTTGATTCTAAATTCCCAATTCATCACAACAAATAACATT
The DNA here is from genome assembly GCA_963277665.1 of Viscum album. Lineage (NCBI taxonomy): Eukaryota > Viridiplantae > Streptophyta > Magnoliopsida > Santalales > Viscaceae > Viscum > Viscum album. The sequence goes on from OY728159.1 coordinate 1,647,050,957, forward strand.
AATCATACGGTACATAAGTCAAAGAAACTCAATCTGAGGATCATACCCTGAACTAAAAGACCATGATAGAGCATACTCAAGCCCATATAACTACAAAAATTATCATATATTCATCTCATTAATCAGCCTACCTATGGTGTACCCCACTATAGGTTCTACCATTTAATGTCCAATTCTGAGTCATGGTACCTCCACTATTAGAATATCCAAATATACATTCCCTTAGATCTATAAAGATGCCCTAGAATGATTCTATACTTGATCAGATCGTGATTCCCAATCATACACATTTATCCTGGTATTTCTAGATTTTCTATAAACATATTAGTTGACCCTTGTTCTATATTTTCCTCATCCTAGTGACTTTCTTCATGTGGTTCTTCACCGAAATCACGCTAAAAAAGTGGGGGGGAGAGATATCATGTCAAAATGCCTCTAGTCGATTATCCTCAAAAAAATTATCTTAGATGGTCGATGAATTTAAAATTATAGAACCTGATTCCTATAAGTGAATTTACCTCTATATTTTCTTCGATCATACTCATTGAAGCCCATATCCAGATTGATTTTTGTCTCTAGAAAAACCACCAATTATTTTTTTGTGTCCCATCACAAAAATGGATGTAAACCCAATTTGGAACACTTGGATCATTACCCAATTCAAAATTTTATCCAAGCCCAACTAAATCATGATATAACCTCATAATAATCAACTAGATTCTATGGAGCTCATCCAAGTTAATCCACTCATTGGTGTTTTACAAGTGGAATGTCAGTACACAACAAAGATGTCCCCATTTCTAAACACTAACTAAGCCCAATGGAATTCAAGTCAAAGAATTAATGTCTAGTTCCCATGACTCTTTATAAGGTTTTCCTACATGGGTACCAATATACCACTTAGGACTTCACGATGTTATATAAGTATAACTCCCACAGAGTTCACTTACCAAGACCAATGATGTTTAAATTTAGTGTGGCTTAAAACTGATGCTCCCTTAGTGTTTCAGGAAAATTTAAAGATATGGAACCTGATTGTGCCTAATCAAAAGGTACACTAACAAGGTTTAAAAATTTCAAAAAATGATATATGAAACTTATGATCTATCAAAATGATGTGTGTAGTACAGTTTTGAACCAACTATAACTAGCAACCGTATGGAAGGGAACTTGAACCGCTACTAGTCAACTTCTGTTAGAAGAAATCTATTGCACAATGAGACACATCATAATTACCTGACCATGATGCCTATACCATTTGATGTATCCCATTACCATTCATAAAAAACCCAAAATCCCTGAATAACTAACCATGTTTTTTATGGTTGTGTACTAATCCAACAACGTAATTTTCACGATGCTATAAAATAACTTACAAGATTCGAAACTCACAAACCTCAAAGAGATTTTATGAAATGTAGACCATTTATATATATAAATTTAATAATTTTCTCTATATTCTTGTAGGATATGTTACAATAGATTCAAAAAAACACTCCCCACCTTAGGAGTACCCTATTCTTCATTTATTGAGAAAGTGAACTCATCACATGACATACGCTCCATCAACCACTATCTCTTGGTCCTTGAGGTGGAAACACACTTTTATTAAGTGTTAATACAAAAGGAGAGATACACTAGATGCATGAAAGTGCACGAGTCACGATTTAATTTATATATAAGCATTATACTCTTTTTGAGTTACTTACACACATGCCATATCATCACGTGTAAAACTCAACCTAGCATGATTGGTGGTGGCATAACACCCCATATCTTAACAAAATGATCCTTAAAATTATGAAATATTATATTTCCTCTAACTCCTAGGTCACTCTACCTCAAAAGTGACTTGTTATCAAAGTGTAATAGCTCAATATTTAAATTATTATCACCGAAATCATCAGGTTTTCTATACCGTTTTAGAAATTAGATGGGTACCATGTGTATCAACGCATGCTACCCTAAGGTTTCACTAAAAAAATAGAACATATATAATACTATCAATTAGATTATTATTCCTATTAATGTAGTGTCTATTGGATCATAAAAATAACTATCATAGAGTCATACTATCTCTTATGGCTTCAAAACAGATAGAAGACCACTCATTCATCCAACACAAAAGAAGGGGAAGAAGGGTCACACAACTCAATAAGTGGTAAAACGTGCATAAAGAATTTCCAATCCACTAAAACTAAGCATTAAATGATTCTCAAGCCAGTAACATTATTATAATTATCACATGACCACCTTTCAGAACAAAGATGTCATTTTAGAAACCAAGATTCTTATATGGGATAATGACACCTGAATAGTACCATATGTTTGAAATGATTCAAAAGCATTTTTCAAGGTTTTAATGTTCTACTAGGGATACTTACCTCAAGATAACCCTTGTAAATACTAAAAATTTCAACCCTGTAACTATGTAATTCTAAGAAGATTCACTAGGCTATAATGCCTATAATTTATGCCCTAAATATAGAAGAAAATACATATGTAAAACACTTATGTCTCCATTCCTAGGAACCACTCATGAGATATTTTAAACTACCCTTGCTTGAGGGTGGAAATAAGAACACAACTAATGGTTTCATTTTTAAGGAATTACAAAAAATATCATTTAGTTCCCAAGTATTTCTAGGTTTGAATTAAACATCATTTAGTAGTAATAAACCAAATTACACTTAGAAAAATTATTTAGCTAACACAAAATGGTGCACAAGAAAGTTTCATTAACTTCTTTTTAAACACTTATATTTCACTATTAACCTATCATAATTATGTATTTTATCACATAACTCCATTTTAAACATCATTAATTTATTCATGAGGTTATCACAATTGGTATTAGTTAAAGAAAATTCCAATTCCAATATCTAGAGGAAAACAACCTTAAGTTTGTAATTGGAATTTTAATTATCTAATTCCACATATAAGAACAACTCAAAAGTAGTGAAAATGCATTTTATTGATTTAGAATGGGACTGGTCATGTAAGATGTGACCATACATCTATATGTGAGACCATATAGGCATCTGTATACACATTGAATAATTATCTTATATAATACAATAATTTCCCCATGGGGTTAAATATTAATGTAAACATAAAAAAGGTTTCCTATTTGAGACTCATAATATTCAACCATGGTCCATAATCCACAATAGATGATTTAATTATTAATGTTTCAAAACACCCTTAGTGGGTTATCTCATTAGAAACATGACCCAACTAACATACTTGGGTCCAGTTGTGTATTTAGGAATTTAGTAATACATGTTATCATTCCAAGGCGATAGAGTTAAATGAATTGATAATGGAAACCAATAAATTTAAATCCAATATCTAACAACATTAATAATTATTATAGTCTTAAGGAATATCATAATCTTATATAATGGTTCTATTATATGGGTTTTGATTTCCCAATTTATAAAGTTCACATACACTTTATAGATTTGAAATTGACTCCCATTTAATCTCAAACATATATGATTCAACCCATGTACCAATGGTAAAAGGATCAGACATGTCAGTATTGGTTACATAAGGTGTTACCAACAACATATTTGGTAAAAAATAAATTTTGATTAATGCTGAAACATTAAGAAACAACCGTTTTAAAAAATTATTACTAATCATGATATTACAAGAAATAAATAAATGAAAACATTATAAATAAGCATAAAAGTATATACAATAACTGTGACATATGATTATATAATCGGGGTAACACCCAAGCATGGTACATAGAAAACATGACAATTACACGCTAGAATCATATAAGCATGTTGTATGTGAAAAAATAATAAATAAATCACACATCATGTTATGTAAAAAAATAATGGTAATGAAAATACTAGGAGGGAACAAAACTAATCCTATTCCTAAGATACCCATCTTGTTATATAATAGGAATTCTAATAAACACACAAGCCTCATCAAAAATCTCAAATAGCCTAGAAATGTAATCTACATAGCATGGAATATGTATGGAATGAAAGTTTATATGTTATTATGATGATGCGTGTAAAGACACTTAATTTTCATAACAAGTCAAGGGTAAAATTAAATAAATCCCATAAATCATTAAGCAATGAAGATACACCAATCACTTGAGTTGAAATCATAATCAATTATAATAATGAAACGAAAGAGCAATAATCCCCTCCCTGTACACTTGGAAACTTCCCCATGTGTGTTTGATCACTCCAAGAATTGACTATTTTATAAGAACTAACACATTCCTAATATCCTATCCACTATCCCAAAATATTAAGATAAATGAAATGATGCTTTGCTAAAACTTTGTAACATCCTGACCTAGGATCCTCTAAAACAATTCCTTGATTTGGTCAATCACATGGCCTCAAGAGCACCTCCCCAAACTCTAGAGGTTGTAAAATAGTAGAGTGGGTTGAATGATAGTTTTTGGGGAGACTATACCTTCATAATTAGAGTAGATCTACAGTATAATGAAAAATAATCAACAGACAGCAATAGAAGTTGTAATAATAATGAGAAGAAGTAGAATAATATATGAGACTAAATAAACATTGAAAACACATAATAAATCCATGAATTCATGTCTATTTGACATTAAAATATCTAAATTAAGAACATATGTGAGTAAATGCCATACGATATAGTATAGTGAAACAAAATGAATGAAATCCCATAGGATAACTCCATGATCATCCTGAGTACTGATTCAATTCTATGATCCTAACTCCCACATACAATGCATGACACAAGATATAATCCATGGACCTGCGAACATGAGATATTATTAGGTACCCCCAATGAAATTGTGGATCGATCAGGGTGTGATACATTCTATGTAGACAACCACCAATGGTAACTAAATCATAATCCATTTTGTGGATATAAAATACAATAGCATGTGGGAATATTATTAAAGAAATATATAAACAAAATTAAAAAATACAACTCAGGTTTTTATGGGACACCTAGATAACCATACTATCGTCAGCCTAGTCTAGAATGCCTATGAACATATGTGGACACACATATATATATATTCATACATTAAATTTCAACATTGATATAACTGTATTAGAGATAGATCCATGACTTCATGATCTGGAATCCAAATAATAATAAAATAATGTATATATGTACATATATAATAATAGGGTGTAAACATAAGAGATCATAACTAGAACTATTATAAAAGATGAATGAAAACATGGACTGAAACAAATCATGTTCTTTGGATTACTAGTTGAGTACTTTAATCTTATAAACTAGCATTTCATTGGTCTATAGTAAGAGTTGTTAAGGTTCATAATGAAATGAATCATGGGGAAACCCATGGTGTTCAGTTGAGAGGAATCCCAAGTATAGTACCAAGATCACTATAATCACACGTCAATTTAAGAGCCCATTCAAATTTATTTGTAAAAAGGAATCCCAAGTATCATTCTCAGTATGATGTAGAACCATAAACCACAATGTTTTTCCTTAGTATCTCACGTAGTGGATCGGGAATATCTTGTGGAATGGTATAACCATCTTACCACTGAGCCTATCCAACTTATCTCTTCTAGGGTATATGTATCAATCATCAAGATATTAATCTCATTCATCCTATGATATGGTCCATGGAATTTCTAATGGGGAACTCATGTTTCACTCAAAGAAAATCCAAAAAACTCATATTTAGAGTCCATCCAAGTAATATCCTACTAGGGAATCCATCTTTAACTCTACGTGTATTATGAATCACATAATCTATAAGCCCATCCTTGGATTTTAGTAAATAGAAAACCCATGTATCACTAAATTCATTCATAACTCATTTATTTATTTAATTTTAAACAAGGATGAAGGACATTTTTTTAACATGCCACATCATAAGTCATAATTACTTTAAGAGGTTTAGACTCACTTATTATTTCAAATATGAAATAATAAATCTATATTCATAAACATGCCAGTACAACATAGTTGTAAAATATAGGTCTATTCCAATTATTCATTTCAAACAATACTATTTAATTACCAATTTTATTAAATAAGGAAGCACATTTCATAATATGTATTATCATTAAGAAGGGTGTGGTCTTAATTTTGATTCATATAGTTGAAGTAATTATCCATTATATGAAGGATTATTTATCACAACTAAAAAGGGTTTCCAAGAGGAAATAAATAATTCTAATATGAACATGTGAAACATCACCTATAAATGTGAACTAATTACCTTAAAGAGAAACATATTATAGACATATATGTATTGCACCTAATGTAGTGGTTTAGGTTGAGGTGAGAATCCCCTCTCAGTGAAATTTATTACACATAGGCAATTTAATAAAAGAAATTAAGTTCTAAAATTTTAATTGCACAATTTAATGGTAACACATGAATAATTAAAAGTGTGTAAAAATGGTGTATTTAATAAAAAATATTCAATTTAAGTTAAAATCTATAGAAAAACTACCTTATACCGAGGACGGTCCACACATCCAATACCAAGGATTTAATCAAGCCGATTTTGAGAGAAAATGAAGAAATATAAAAATTACCTGAAAAATATTGTAAATCATATTGAATGAAGATATAACATAATATGAGGAGAAAATGCAGAAATGAGGAAGTGAGAGTTATATACTTACTGATATGATTTCAAAGTGATGAATGGCACTCAAAACAAAGGTCGAGTGATGGATATCTCTCCTTACCTAGAGGAGAAGAGGAGGGTTCTGATGGGAGGATTTAGAATTTATGTAAGTAGAGGATAATGGAGGATAAATTAATTAAAAGGATGGATGGTAAATGGGATTTTACGCCCTTTAAATGTAGTTCATGATTTGGATGCACAGTAGTCCAAACCATGCAATTTTGACACACTTATCACTTCCAAAAGAACTCCCCCACATGTGGTGGACACATAGTTTGGATAACCATGCACAATACATAAAAAAATGAATATGCAAAGATTTTATAAGTATCTTCATATCTATGTGGATCTTCTTTCATGGTTAGAAAAAAATGTTCGCTACTTCCATCTCCATAAAATTATCTACCCAGTTTCTTCTGGATGGTCGCACAGTTCCAGAAAAATCACGTTCCCCTACTAGCTTCTCGCTATTTATAATTTTCAGAGCCCGATTCCCTAGAAACAATATCAAAAACCTAATAAACCCCTCATGCCTTCAAAAAAGTATACAAAAACACAATCAAGTGTTCCAACTCTAGAAATTATGTTCCAATACTTTGTTTAAAGAATATCCAATCCAAAAAATTGTAAAATACAAATTCCATTAGAAATTTTACCTTTTAAAAAATCATGGGTTCATTCTACCTTGTGAAGCCTCACCCCTTTTCCCCACCAAGATCAGCCAAATGAGGTTCATCAATTCCCTTTCTTGGATATTTAAACAAGAAGGGGTCATCTGCACTAGGGAAATAGACAATCAATACATGGAAGCTGTGAAGACACCTCCATTAAGGAACACACATGGGGGACATCCTCCCAAATAACACTACCAATAATTTTAATAGTCTATCCCTGTAATTCTATAACATATCACTCTCTTATATAGAATAGGCGTGGGAAATTTTGTTTTCACTCAACAAGACAACCACCTGAGGGTCTCAAAAGACGGAACCCACCACCCAATAACTCCAGTGTCGATTGAATCTAGAGTTCAATGAGTATGAGAATAATAATCCCATACTAGATTCTAAATCCCCCATATATAATACACAATTATAAATATGAGGGAAGAATAAAAATCCTACCTGATATGAGCCATCTTCATTTGATTCAGTGGCCCCTTCCATCCTTGACACACCACCAAATTCCTCGATCACTGTCTGGGGGAATGTTCTCTAATTTCTGGGATTGAAGCCTTATCCATATACCAAGAAGGTTAGTATGACTCTCCAATCATGTGTTCCATTGGAAACCATCCATAGGAACCATTCCATTATGATGAACATCACCTCAGAGTTATTCCCCATGAACCTATTATCCAACACATAGGTTCTCCCCATGCCAAATATTTCCCCTTCCATGAAGATCTATCACAAAGAAAAAGGATAAAAAAACCATGTTCAATGGTTATATTATCATGTAAACTATGAAACACATTGAATAAATACCAATGATCAAGGAACTCTCATTCCACTATCAGATAAAATTTCATGGTAAATGTTATGTCACCATCAATCTATCAGAGTATGAGATGATAGAGGAATAAATGGAGATTCCACCACCTACACATTTGGTCTATTATTTATTTAATTCTTGCACTAGATGGGAACTAAAAGAACTAGAGACTACTAAATTTCATCCTGATGTGGTGATATATGCTCTCACTACCCATCTTGAGGTTTTATATATGAAATAAGTCTTAATCACTCATAAAGGGTAGTCGAATTCGGTAGGAGTGTATCATGTTAATCCACCACTAGAATATGGAAATTTAAGATTCACCCCATTAAATCATATAGTTAAACCATTGAAATATCTATCCAATTTCCCCTACAGATATAGCATAATTCTGGGAACTTTATAGTAATAAGAGCTTACAAACTCTAATGTTTCATCCAAAACAAGGAATGGATTTCCTTGACTTGGTACAATCTATAAAGACCAAGGATTAACATGGATGGTTATTACATTATTTTATATTAATACATAGTACATTAAAAAAGTACATGCCTAATGATCATAATAGTTTACTATATTTTTAATCTTATAATAAAATCTTATAATTTGAATAAAGAACTTCAACATCTCCCATAAATATCTTAACCTTTATTACTCAAACACAAAACATTTATTCATAACCTAGCGAAAGGAAACGTAAGAAAGGGTGAGAATAGATTCCCTTTAAAAGTAAATAAAGGATATACCTAAGTATAACATGAATATAATTGTTTTAGGATATGAGAATAACATTTGAAGATCAAACCCTTCATATCAAAGATCATATACCAGAGTTACGGAATAATTCTTAGAAAATCATAAGACATGAATTGAAATGGAATAAATAATATAAGATAATAAATTATAACATAAGAATAAGACATAAAATCTTGGTAGAAACATAAACATATAAAATCATTCTCTATAAGTCAAGGATCATTTCCAAAACATCTAAGGGAAATTCATGGGGGTGAACCTACTAGGCAGGACACACCACCATCCCCAGTCCCAACCCTTTACTTATAGTGGATTAGGTTACACCTTATTCCTATAGTGGGTCAATCCCATTGACCTTTTTTTTATATTATCAGTCAAGGATCCCTCCTAAGACCACATAAGTAGTCAAGTTTCACTCTCAAGACCATCTTAGTCGTCAAGGTTCACTCCCAAGACCATCTTAGTAAATAAATTCACTTAATAAACTAAGTTCACTACCCATTTTATCCATGAATATCTCATGATATATAAATATTTACCCAATAATTGGATTTAGATATAGGTACCACCCATAATAATATTAAATCATACATATTTTTGGCACAAGATCATATAAAATTATCATATCATGACACATAAAAAGATATGGGTTTCATTAATATAATATATTAACCTATGAAATAAAATGGGTATCATAAAAAATTCATCATATCATAACCTATAAAACTGAGATAGGATTCATGATTATTTCATCATATCATAACATGTGAAAATAAGAAGGATTCATAAGAATAAATCCTATGTAATATAAATAGATTTCATAAATAATTTTCATCATAAATATAAACCATTCAAAGAAATAATAAGAATGGTGAACTCGGATAATATCCCCAATAGAGAATAAACTATCTAAAATGATGAAATATTGCATGGATAATGATTTTGAAATATCACTTGTAAAATTTCTTAAGATAAATAATAATTCATTGAAATGAACTTCAAAAAAAAATGAATTGTTTTAAAAATACATTTCATTAAATTTTTTTGAAAAAATTATAAAGGACTATTTTAATAATAATTTTAAAAATCAAGAGGGAATTATCCTTTCCACTTATGAAAAATTATCTTTAAATCATAAAGTATATTGAAAAAAATTCTTATAAAATAACTTTGGAAACTTACAAACTACGATTTGAAAAACATTAAAAACACTTCTTGACCATAAAACAATTCGGAAAACCTTTCTCTTTGAAAAATATTTAAAAAAAATGTTTCTAGAATATTTGGAAAAAATAATTTATTAAGAAAAATAAATCTTTTAAAATAGATAATGAAGCTTCAAATAAATAATGTTCCTGATGGAAGATAAATCTGTATATTCCAGACATTCCTTTTAAACTGTAAAATGTTTAGAAAAGTGCCCCTATTGGAAAATGAAAATAAGATAATTTTTTTAAAACCATTTTTATAAAATGTATAACATGGATAAAATTTTATTTTAATGAGCAAATAATAATATTATAATATTTTTGAAAACATTTTTAAAAAACATGGTTTTTGAATAAAACTGATTTTCAACCAAAGAGAGAGATAAGGTTAGATTTTCTTAAAAAAATTATTAATTATCTTAAGTACTAAATTTTGTAAAAACATCACCATTAAATTGATATATAATGAATAACCATAGGAGATAAAAATTCATGACAATTCTTGAGATATGGATCAAAATATTTCATTAATTAAAGTACAATTATAAATAATCCTGAAAAATAATGATATTATAGAAACATAGTCTTACCACTTTGGTAACAAGGAATCGAAATTACCATGAAATAATTACATTAACCATAAGATTAAAGTATCATGAAAAAAAATTTATTCATGTTATAAAATTTTAAATGAAATAATATAGAACTTGTAAATTAATGTAGGTTCATAACTTAACATTTTTCTTAAAGAAAGGAAATTGAAAAAAATTACATTACCAATTTGGTAACTTTTGTACCATAAAACCCATGAAATAGAGATAAAAAAATTAAATTGTAAATACACATAAATCTATTTATAATATTAATATAATAAATTCATGGTTAGTATATATACAATTAAAAAGAAGAAGTTCTAAATATGGCATAAGTCTCACAGAAATAATAGTGTGACTAGAAATCCCCTTTACACTTGAGTAACTTTTGAATCCTAAGATCCTTGAAATAAGAACATAAATTTAAAATTTTAATATAAATAAATATATTATATTCATGATATATCATTTAATAGAGAATTAAATACACCACAAAATAAGAATAAGTTCTGAATATTGAATATATCTTACAAAAATAAAAGTTAAACGAGAAAACCCTTACCTTAAGTCTTGAATTTCTAAATACACATTCAAAAATCCTGTATAAAAAATATTAGTTTATTATAATTCTAAAAAAATATTAATATATAATATAGCATATATGATTTTATTATTAAATTATAGTACCTTTTTTTATAATTCCATGTTAAAGTTATGTTTCATGTAATATCTTCTTGGTTTTTCATATATGTTTTGACTTGTTATGTTCTATCCTTTTTCATTGGTCATGATTTCAATATATAAAAAATGTATAAAATTATATAAATACCATATATATTCAGTATATATGAATTTATAATGATATATAAAATATAAAAATATAAAATGAGATACATCATTCATGAAGATGGTAGGCCGTACGTACACATGAATGTTGTTTCTGTTTTCTTTTCATATTGAATGAAAGAAATAAAGTAAATAGAAAATATGTATATAAATATATATTTTAATTATAGTATAATTATTATTTCATATATATCACAATTTTTTTTAAACCCATCATCAATAAAATCCATGCAAAGTGTGAACAAATCACATCACTTTGAGGAGGTGGTAGTCCACACGTCCACAAATGATGTTATCACACTCTCAAAAAATGTAAATAGAGAAGGTATGTCTTATATAATAATTAGATAATCATAAATAAATCAAAAATTTCATATATTAAATATAAAAATAGTAACTCAATCATTATTACCGACCATGAGATGTGGTAATGGAGAAACAAACATTGGTTGACGAGGTGGTAGTTAGTCATACAAATAAATGATGATTGTGTATCCCATTTAAAGGAAGCGTGTGAAGGAGTATGTCATAAAATTAACATAAAAAATCTTATTATATTGATTATTCTTAGGTTATTGTATAATCACATAAAAATATGAACATAAGGGGTGGATAAAGAAATAAAACCAAAGTACTCATTGAAGAATGTTAACTCTTATTAAAGTAAATCCTTATGGTTTTCACCAAAGGACATAATGGTTTATGTTTATAACAAATGTGAGGATTATAGATTGACATGATGGAATTTGGGAGCATATATTTTCATGTTTTTTATGATTCAATTGGATTTCTATGTGAGAATAATGTAATGGATTACTGTTGTTTTATAGTAGAGGAGGAGTGGCATTCTTGTAAATATAAAAAGGTAAACACTATTAAGAGGCCTCCATTACATAATGTTCCTCCAATAATGTTCTATTTAGATATAAACATGTAAATGGATGATATATATCCAAAATATGTGTTCTATACAAGTTTCTAGGTCATTTTGTCCCCTTAAGTTAAAATTTAGTCCCTTGGTAAACTTGTTTTTAACTTAATCGCTATAATTAATTTCAATTGTTTTCACTAATATTTAATTTAAAAAATTAAGTTCAACTTATTTGAAATTATAAATTATTCATATTCAAAATATGGAATCCATTTTTCTTGATTACTATCGCATTAATTGAATAAAATAATTTAAAATAATTTTGTAGAAGGGATGAAACAACAAGTTTTTGAAGTTAAAATGTTCCAAATTTTGAAATATTTTAATATTAAATTTCAATTTTTAATTTATTTTAATGACCTAAACTATATTAATATAAAAATTATTCAAATAAATATACTTTTAAATCAATTTATAATATAATCCTTCTTTATTAATTATTTAGGCGATAATTTAGTATTCAATTAAAATTCATTATTTTTCACTATTCATCATAAAATGAAACTTCATCGAATGATACCAAATAATCATGAAAAATAAATATTGATATTAAAATTTAATAAATGAATCTTGTTTTTAAAAAAATTACAAAAGAATATTTTTTTTAAACAAGTCTTCCATTAAAATATTTTAAACTGCCTTGTAGAATAATAATGCTTTTTATACCTAAAACTGGATTTGTTCATATTTAATGTCTATCAAACATATTTGATGAATGTAAAAATATTTCAATGATTTTTTAATATATAAATTTAATTAATATATCTCAATTATAGTGATTATTTTAATTTATTATTATAAAACTCTTTTGTGGATGTAAAAATAGTTTTTCATAAAAACACATCCTTAATATTCAATTTGTTTTTATTTTCATTTATAATTAATTGATTACCATGTAATTACTATTATAAATATGTGTAATCCATAGTTTCATAATTTAGTTAATATTATTAATATCTACCATTGCAATGGGTATGCGATAACTATAAAAACATTGTTACAATAATATTGTAGTTCTATAAAACTCGGTATTTCATGTAATGCAAGCTATAGAAGGAACATATAATGTTGTGTAACACAACAAAACATATATTTGAATTTACCAAAAGATAATATAAGTTTTATGTGTATAAAAATATCATATTATTCTTATGTATAAATAAATATTAACATATTGTGGTGTGCAATGAAAGGAATTGTAGAATTTTAATTTATTAAAAAATAATCATCCTTAAAAACTCAAGGAGTTACATATTACCCCCCAAAAAATGAATTCCACCCTAAAAAATTTATTTGGGTTCTAAATGTTTTAATAATCAAGTGATCCTATCATATGAAACCACATCGTATTAATAAATACTCAAAATTTCATTAAAAATGGAATTTTAGAAACATAAAGGTTATCGAAAGTAACACATAACAAGTTTTCAACAAAGGAGAACATAAGTGGAAAGTAAAAACATATACATGGAAGAGATATATAAATATATTGTTTTGATGTAAAGTGATAGAGAACATTTTCATGAGAATGTTAAAAATCACAAATCAATAAACCAAATAGGTTTGAAAAGGGTCATTGATGTCATAAAAATTATGATAATGGGATAAAATTTTATTTTAAGGACCTTTTAAAAAACAGTATAATTTTAAATGAAAAGATCTACTTACTTGATTTAATTTCCATTCATAAGAACAATACCATCCATTTTTTGTGCATTAATCAATTTTGTACTCATATCTTACTCCAAGAAATGAAGGTGAATTTTTTATCATCAAAGAAATAATATATCATAAGACCCATAGTTAGACTGATAAGTCATTCCATCTGTCTTCAGGTATCATGAAAACAAAAATGGTTACCAAAAGTTATTCAATATGCATAAATGTCCATATAGTGAATTAAAATTTTAATCTCTAAAACTTCATCAAAATTTCAACTCAAACCATTCCAAAATGGTTATCTATATAACCCTTCTGAAAGGTGGAATTTCAAAACAATAGAAAGAAAGTCCCTAAATTTCTCAAAATTAGCTTAACATTGATCCCCCATATATTTTAATATAACTCTTTTTTGTCACATACCAAACATGTATATCTTTAAATTAATTTTCTTTAAACATGGTAATAACTTGAATTACCATAAAACCATATAGAAAACATACATGCCTCTGTATTCTTTACACAGAACACTGATTATTCAATATATTCCTTAAATCAAAAAATGATTTAAACGTCATTAATTATTACATAAACCACTTTTTCAACAAATTATTTATTATTACATAGGTCATAAACACTATCATATTTAATTTATGGTTATAAATCATTTATTTATCAAATATAAACACAATTTCTCAACATCTTGAAGATATTGAGGATTATATTCCCTTGATCACAATATCACCATCAAATTAAAATTCCTTTCTTGTACATCAACACTATTTAATATAATTTTGAAAATTCATAAGTAAAATATAATTCATGATTCATATAACATAATTCTTGAATTCCAATACCTATTTAATTCAATCATCCCATATAATTATCAAACCATTAACTAGGATTCATTATCTTATTCTTGAATACCCCATTCCTAAAATATGAATTAAAAAACATGTATTAACATTCATCAAACTAAATTTTACGATGATTATAAAAAATACTATTAGAACAGAACATAACATTCATAAGTTTATCATTGTCTCTTCATCATCAACAGTAATACCATTGTTTTTACAACCTTGTTAATTCCAATATTGAGATTTCCCTACAAGAAATTTATTTTCATAATTCCCATAATATCCACATTTAAATCATTTGACAATCGATGATACCTTAGAGAGGATATTTATAGATAACATCACTTTTTATAGATTAAAAGTACATAAATTTTGTGGAATACTTAAAATATTATACAAATTGATGCCCAAAGACCTTTCTATTATAGGGCCTTTGGAAAGATGGAAACATAAACACTGGTACATAAATGAGATACATCATCTCTAACTAGGATATTCTTAACTAGAACCATTCTTATAAAAATAAAACATAATAAATATATTCATAACATGGGGGAGGAAAACATATAATTCATAATATTATATTCTTCGTAAGGTTAAAATGGGAGATATGTGAGTATAATAATGAGTATAAGGGGTATGGGGACGTGATCAAGAAAATATAAGAGAATACCCTGCATATCAAAGATCCTATACAAGAATCATGATATAAATCTTGGAATATCATTAGACATGAATCATAAGGAAATTAAGAACATAAGACATGCATACATTATATATGAATAGAAAATGGAATTATAACATACTCATAAATATATATAATGATTTTAATAGTAATCAAGGCACTGTTACTGAGACCATCTTAGTGGAAAAAGTATTTTACTGAACTGGGTTCACACCCCCATTCTATCCCTATATTACAGAACTGAGTTTACTACTCCTTGCCCTGTAATACTAAACTGATTTCATTTCTCATTCTAGACATGTTTATCTAATGTGATATAAATCTTTACCCAATTTATTGGAGGGAGATATGGGTCTCACCCATCTCATAATGAAATCATACACACATGTTCTCTAAGAATAATAAATAGTCATATCATAACCAATGAAATAAAATGAGTAATATAAACATTTAAACAAGTCATAACCTATGAAAAATATATGTTTAATAATTATTTCATCATAAACATAAGTCGTTAAAAGAAGTGGGTTTCAAAATCATATAACCTGTAAAAGATAAATGAGTTTTATATACATCATGTCATCAAAACATAATCTATTTATAGAAATAATATTAATGGAAACATTGAATAGTTTCTCCAAAAGGAATGAGTAACAAAAATAAATGTTATGTTATATAGTAAATAATTTTGAAAGTTCTTTCAAAATATTTCTTGAGGAAAATATCCTTTATTCTGTGAAAAAACATTTTCGAAAACCTTTTTCATTCTAAATGGATTTAAAAACATATAAATGATTCTTTGAAAACCATAAAACATTTTTGAAAAATCTTTATTTCTTGAAAATTATTTTCTAGTTTCATTTGAAAAAAAAATAAAACATTTTTGGAAATATGTTTTTTTAATAAAATAGATATCCAACCGAAGAGAGAAATCAAGTCAAGTTTTCATAAAAAAAATTCTTAAATATATTAAGTAAAAAATAGTGAAAAAATTTCACTAAAATATTAATATGTAATGAATAATCAGAGTATAATAAAATTCATGAGTTTTCTTGTGATATGTATCATAATATTTCATTAAAGTAAGTATAATTATAAACAATCTCCATAAATGATGTGATTATTTCAATAAACTCTTACCACATGGTAACATGGTATCATACAATCCATGTAAAAAAATAAAATTACATGACACTTAAAATATCATCAAAATAAGGATATTAATTATATAACATGTAAAATGAAATTATATACAACTCAAAAAATAATTTAGGTGCATAACAAAACATGAGACTCAGAGAAGGAAAATTGAGACAAAACTATTTTACAGATTTGGTAAAATTTTAAACTAAAACTGCATGAAATAAAGAAAATAAAATGGATATGTAAATACCTATATATTTAATTATAAAAATTTTATACTTCATCCATGGTCAGTATGCACACCGAAAAAAAGGAATGGATGGTTAATAAATCATGTATCTCATAGAAATAAAAAGTGAGATGAAATCCCCTTACCTTGTGTCTGGAATCTCTTCATACTCATACACGATTCATGTATTGTAAATGTCAGTTTAGTGTACATATTTACATATTCATATTCATATATCTAATACCATATATGGTTTTATTATGAACTTATATTACTGTATTTTTTTTAATCCTATGTTGAGGTTTCACTTTGGGTAATAATCTCTTTATTCCTCACATTGGTCTTAATTTGATGCATCTTTGGCCCTTATACTTATATGATGATTTATAGAATATAAAAAATGTTATAAAAATAATTTTTATATATAATATTTGTATTATAATAGTTTATATAATATATAAGTGTGAAATGAAATACACCATTTATGGAAATGGTATGTTGTATGTATGCATGAACATTGGTTTTGTTTTATTTCATATTGAAAGAAATAAATAAAATGAAATATATGTATTAATCTATATATTATAATTCTAGTAGCATTATTATTTAATATATATCATATAATTTTACTAAACATGTCTTTAATACATTCCATGTAGTGTGTGAAAGAATCACATCGCTTTGAGGGGGCGGTAGTCCATGCTTCCTCAAATGAAATTAGCATATTTACACCAAATGTAAAGTAAAAATATATGTGTGGTAAAATGTTTATAGAATATTTAGGAAATAATAAATATAATATATAACATATATAAATATATTTTCCATCATAATTCTCACCATGAGAGATGGTAAAGGAAAAAAAGAACAATCGTCATTTTGTGAGGTGGTAGTCCACTGTACATATAGACAGTATATTCATTACCCATTATATGGATTTGTGTGTAAGTGTAGGTATAAAAATTACAATAAAAACATTATAGAATATTTAAGATAATGTTGTTTTAGAAAATAATGGAATAAAGCGTGTGTATTGGGTAAATAAAGAAAATGAAACAAAGGAGCTTGAGAGATGATGTTACCTGTTAATTGGGTAACTTCTTTTGGTTTGTTCCAAAAGGAATCCATGGATTGATTTTTTCCCAAGGGGATGATTATAAGTGTAAGTTAGGGATGTTTTTAATTATATTGGGAATATATTTTCTAAACCTAAGTGGTTTGAGTGGTGTGAAGAAGAGGTATAGGTGGTGGCCTTTTATAGGGAACAGAAAAGACATACATGGAATTTTTAAAACAAGTTAGGTGTACCCAAATTTTTACCTAAAAATCCAAAAAAAACAAATTTTAATAAATAATTTATGGTTAATGGTCTAATAATGGTCTTCCAGTGGGTGTTTTACTATTTTATAGGTCTTTTGGGTCTTAAATTTAAGTTTTAGTACTTTGTTAACCTAGTTTTTCTCTTAATCATTGAAATTAATTTTAATCACTTTCACTAATATTTTCTATAAAAAAACTCGGTTGAACTTATTATATATTCTAAATTATTATGATACCAAATATGGAATCAATTTTTTCAAATTATAATCAAAGAAGATGCATAAATTAATTTAAAATTAATTCAGTTGAGGGGATGACACTACAAGTTTTTAAAGTAAAAAAATCCAAAAAGTGTGCTATTTTTTTACCCAATATCAAAGTTAAATTGATTAAAATGAAATAAATTTAATTAATTTAAACAAATATTATCTAATTAAATTTTAAAACCAAATTAAAATATAAATTAACCATATAAATAAACTAGATGAAAATGCTATTTTTAATTAAAATCCGGCAACTTTCACTATCCATCAAAAAATGAAGTTTCTCAAAAAAATACCAAAAATTTACCCTAATATTCTTTCTAAATTATAAATTCAATAATGATGTTTATTTTATCAAATTAAATTTATAAATTTTTCAAAAAATAATAATATTATTTTTCACAGAAGGACATTAAAAGGAGTTCATTTGAGGAAATAGTAGTTTTAAATATAAAAGGGCTTTCCCAAAAATTAAATATTTCATTATCAATAAGTTTTATTTTTATAAAACAGTTATAAAAAGTATTTTAAAATAGTTATTTTAATTCATATTACTATGTGTAATGGCGTTTCGTAGAAACAACAGTGTTTTGTGTAATGTATTCCATATCAGTGTTGCATGAAATGTATACCAAGTCAATGCTCCATGTAATCTACTCTAATTTAGTATTGTATTTAACGTACTTCATGTTTTTGTTCCCTATAACATATGCTTATTTAGTTTCATGAAAAAGGAATTTTTGACTTTGTTCATTGTAAGACATAAATGTAAATTAATTTATTTGATAAAAAAAAGTTTCATAAAAACTCCGGGTGTTACATTGTACCCCCTTTAAAATAAATTTCTCCATAAAAATTAATCATTAGGGTAAAAAAAATGAGGATAATTATACATAATCATATCCCTATTTTCTCACATAGATTCCTCTAACTAGTTATTTCTCCACAAAACATTGACTAGTGGAGTGGTCTTGTTTTGTATAACTTTATCTGTATGATCTAGAATTTCAACTGGTTGTTCCTCATAAGAAATATAATTCTCTAGCTGTATGAACTCTGAGTTTAGTACGTGTGAAGGGTCAGGTATATACTTCCTTAGAATAGATACCTGGCAAACATCATGGACTTGAGAGAAATTTTGAGGAAGTTCCATGTGGTAGGATAACATCCTGATATGATGAAGAATTTTAAAGATAATGATATACCAAGGGATCAGCTTCCATTTATTCATGAATCTCATAACTATATTCTTGGATGAGATTTTTAGAATCAAAATTTCACCAACTTCAAATTCTAGATCACTTTGTCAGTTATTAATATATCATTTCTACCGACTTTGGGATGCCTTATTATGATGCTGGATGTTGCTAACCTTCTTGAACATTTCTTCAACGGTCTCAGGTCCCAATATATTTCTTTCTCTAACCTCATACAAACACATTAGAGCTATAAATTTCATCCCATATAGGGCTTCATAAAGTTCCATCTAAATGCTTGGTTGAAAGATATTGTCGTAAGAAAACTCAAATAGAAGAAGGTGTTAATCCCAACTACCTTTAAAATCCAGAGAATAAGATCTCAGCATATCCTCTAGGGTTTGAATTGTTCATTCAGACTAAACATTTGTCTACGGATGGTAAGCTATGTCAAAAATCAATGTTGTATCATGTTTTTTCTGAATAATTCCTCAAAACATTGAGGTGAACCTTATATCATGATCCAATATAATAGAATTTGATACTCCATAGAACCTTACAACATCCTTAATGTATATCATGGAAAGATGATCTAAATAGAAGTATTTTTTTGATAGCGATAAAGTGTGTTGACTTAGTAAGTTGATCTACTACCACCCATATATAATTAAACCCATTAGTGGTTTCTGAAATTTCAATGAAAATAATCCATAGTTATATTCTCCCATTTCCATTCTTGAATGGGTAATTGATTCAACGTCCCCTTTGACTTTTTTCTTTTAGCCTTAACTTGTTGGCATAATAAGCACTGAGATACAAAATCTACGATATCTTTCTTCATTCCATCCCACCAGAAGTATTCTTTCAACTGCATATACATCTTTGTACTTCTAGGATGAATAGAGAATGAAGAACCATGAACTTCCTCTAATATCACCTTTTTTCAAATCTATTATGGAAGGAACACATACATCGTTCCTGAATGTTATAATTCAATCCTAACAATGTTTGAACTCAAGAACATTTATAACTTTCATTTTAATCTTTACATCTTCTATTTTCACCTCCTTGATCTTCACAATGATATAGGGTTCTACTTTCAATTGATAAAGATAAAAATTTTCCCATTACATTAGGATTTCTTGATCCCTCCTTTGAAAATCAAGAAATATTGGATCTCTTGTGATATTCATCATTGATAAGATAGCATGATCTTTGGAATCAAAAAAATTATCATCCTTTTTCACTTTCCTGGGGTGGTAATGTGTATAGAAGTAATAATTCATTATCAACTCGAACTATGTTCTCTAGAATAGGTTCATCTCCTTCTATGTGAATATTTATTTTAGACTTTTACGATTGGTATATATATCACACTTTTATCCATAAAGATAAATCCTCTATATCTTTAATGCAAAAATTACCACTGCTATCTCTAAATCATGAGTTTGGTAATTTTTCTCATGAATCATCAACAATAATGAGGGAAAAAGATAGAACCATTTATTCTACATAAAAAACATTCCAATCCCCTCTTGTATGAATCACTATAGATTACAGACACTTTTTTACTATAGGGTATTTTACACCTTAGTGTACCATCTAACCTTCTCTTTTGTTCCTTGAAATTTTTCTCATATTCAACTATCAAGAGGAAGTTGACTCCTTTTTTAGTTAACTTGGTCATAATATAAGATATTAGAAATAAATTTCCAACAAATAATCAATAATATCTAATGAAAACAATAATGTTACGGATCTCAATCACCATGGTCAATCTAGGCCAATATTCAATAGCCTGCATCTTTGATAGATCTACTACTATACTATATCTTGAGATTATGTGACCAAAAACATAAATACTTTTGTAGAAAAACATCACACATTATAAACTTTTCATATATATCCTCCTTCCTTAGGTTCTCCAGTACAATTATCAAGTGATCTTCATAATATTCCTTGCTATTTGAATACATAAGATATTTTAGAGGCCCGAAGCTTGACATACATGAACATTACATTACTTTTGCGGAATACTTAATACATAACAAAAACAGACACACAAGGACCGTAATAGTTTAGTGTCTTTAGAAACTTGGAACGTAATCTTCTAATCATGGTGAAAGATCTTCAACATCTCCCATAAAGATCTTCCCCTTTTTTTCTTACCTAAAACCTTTCTTTATATCCTGGGGAAAAGAAAACATAAAATAGGGTGAGCTCAAATGCTCAGTAAGGGTAAGCATGGATAAAATAAAACATACCATATACATTTGAACTTAAAAACATGAACATAATGTTTAAACATCAAAAGCTTGAGCAATGACATAAAAAATGGAAGTACGTAAGGCATAGATCATAAAGAAACATTATGAATGATAAAATAGCATGGGAATAAAACATGTAATTGTGGAAACCATTAAGCACATGATATGATTTCCATAGTAGCCAAGACATTTCTGCCAAGACCATCTTAGTGGAAAAAGTCCCTTTCTGAATCGAGTTCACTCCTCGTTCCAGTCCTATATTACTGAACCGGTTTAACTTGTTGTTCCAGCCATGTTTATCTCATGAGATATAAATCTTTACCCAATTCATTAGAGGTAGATATAGGTCCCACCCATCTCATAATGAAATCATTCTTACTTGTTCCACAAAATAAACTTAAAACATTCATCATAACCCAAAGAATAAAATGTGTTTCATAAACATCATCCCATCATTTCATAATCCATATAAAACAAATGGACATTTCATCATAAGAAAAGTGAACCATGTAAATCATAGAGACATTAAACTTAAAACATACACATATGAAATAATGTCATCTTATATGGAAAATGGTTTTGATAAAACATTTGAAATGAATTCTTGAGGAAAATATCCTTTCTTTGTAAAAATCATTTTCTTTTCAAAAAATGCCATGCAGTTTTAAAATAAAAGTATTTTTTTGAAAATAGTCATAAAATCATGTAGAGTATGCTTCATGAAAATGAGGCGTTATTAAACCGTAAAAATCCTTTGAAGCCGTATAAGTTAAAAAAAACATTATTCTCTTACTTTTGCCGGAAAAGTCAAAAAAAGTACCTCGTAACGTAAACAAAAGAAAGATTCCTTACATACCATATAGTAAAAGTAAAAAATTGGTAAAAAGGACTTTAAACATACACGAAAACAATTTTATAAAACATGGAAATGGATGATAGAAAAAACCCCAGTAAATATTTATGAATAAGCAATCTCGGATAAAAATGAGATTTGCAAAATTATCCCTTACCTTATGTCTGATATGCTTCGTATGTATCCGAAACTCCTGTATAATGATTTACATAATGTCATTGACTTATTACAGAATCATATTCATTGTTATTATATCATATATGGTTCACTTATGACTTTATATTACCCGTTCTTTTGTAAATTCCATGTTAAAGATCATTTTGGGTAAAATCATTTCATTTGTCGTTCGTGTTTTGACTTTTAATTATTCATATGATTAATTAGATCATGATTACTTAATTCCAGAATATAAAACATGATTTATATATAATATATATTCATAATATACATATATATAATAGATCGATAAATGGAAAGAAATACACCATTCGTGGAGACGGTAGGCCGTACGTACGCATGAACGCTATTTTCGTTTCCTTATTGAGTTGAATGGAATTAAGTAGATGAAATAAATAAATATATATATATATATATACCTAAATAAATTAGCTTTATATTTTCATATATTTCATTATTATTTCTTATATATACTTTATAATCATTCTTAAATGGTTAACATGGAGAATAAATCTCATCGCGTCGTGGAGACGGTAGTCCGTACGTACGCACGAGCGATGATATCGTTCCCATAATTATTGAATTGAATTGTATAGGATGATAAAATATATCATAATCAGGATGATGTTATAATAACTATGTATATTTATTCTTTACACCATTATACCCATCCATGTAAGGTGGTGTTGGAAAAATAGATTACACCACGGTGTGGAGACGGTATTCCGTACGTACGCATGTGCGGTGATTTCGTTTTCCGTAGGATGGATAGATGGTGAAATAGCATTGTTTCATACTTATAATAACATATCAGTATATTAGTGATACTTATGTTATTACTTCATAATGAAACAACTAAAGAAGAAGAAGTAGAAGAAGAAATAAAGTTGAAAGAATCGGTAACGGACATTACCTCTTCTTTGAAACGCCTCTTTGAGACCTCCTCTTAGGGCACTAAAATTGGTCTTTTAAGAATACCAGGACCTCTAGGATGTTTCTAGGGAAGTGGAGAAGAGAAGTTGGCAGGGGTTGGCCAAGCGTGAAGGCTAAAATTGGTGTGAGGAAGGGAGGGATGAGGTGCCCTTTTATAAGGGAGGCGAGGGGCACCTTTGGAAATCTTAAAAATATTAATTTATAATAAATCTAACCCCACTTAAAAACCTACAAAAATGACTCATATTCAAATATTAGATGATATAGGGTTGTAATATCATCAACCATTCAAATTTAGACATGTTTTGGTTTTATTTTAAACCTTATCATTTTTATTTATCCTTATTTAATCTATTTAATTTTATTTGTGGTAATAAAATTATAAATTTTAAATTATAACAAATAATTACTTATTTGTTGTGAATTGTCCATAATTGGATACTTTATAAAATTTTTGACCGTATAAATTTAAATTTGTAATTTTAAAATATTTTTGTGATTTTTAAACAATTTTATAATTTGTTATTTTTATAACGTAACAATAGTGTCAATTTTGACACTATTCATTTATTTGAATTTAAATAAAATATATACAGAAGATATGTTCAAAATAAAAGCTTTAATAAATTCAGAAAAGTTGATATGTATCTAGAAAATTATTATAACACATTAAATAATTCATATAAAATTAATTTTATTATTTTTAAAACCATTTATTTGGTTTATCTCTTAATAAAGTAATTACTGCAATGTTTTTGTATAATTATTTAATATACTTATTTGTTTCATAAAAATTAAAAATAAAATCCTATGATGCATCTAAATATATTACCTTTCACAATAATACTTTTAATCTAATTTTTCTTCTTAAAATCACAATATTTAAATTGTTATATTTATTAAATTATGAAGGTGACAACTTTGGCATCATTTAAAATAAAATAATATAAGTGTCATAATTGATTTTATAAGGCTAAAAATTGTCCAATATTAGACCATTGGATGATTAGGTTTTACAGTTATATGATAAATAAGTTTTGGTCAGGGTTTTGTGCCTTTTATGGTCACTATTAGTTTAATAAAAACTATATTCTTGATTTTTCACTAGATAAACAATTTTCTGCATCACTATTGTGTCACAATTAATGATAATTATTTAATCCCTAAAAATTATAAATAAATTCTTATGATGTAGATAATTTTATTAGATTTCTGGAGACTATTTATTTTAAAAGTTTCATGACGTTTATCACTAAGTTAAAATTAATATACTTATAAGATTTAAGAGAGTGAGATGTTGTCACTTTCTTTAGTTTTAATAGTAATTAATTTATTTTCATGGAGAAAAGCCCATTAAATGAATATAATCCGACCCTTAGGTGATATGGGTCTACTTTCAGTCATCCAATAGGATTTTGGAAGGTGTTAGGGTAATTTTATAATCTTATATTTACCCTTAATTACCCGATTTACCTTTAACTATGGTAACTAAATTTTACTGTAGTTACTATTCATAATGCCCAAAAATAAAAAGTTTCCTATTGACATAATTTGGACCCACTGATTCAAAATATGGAATCCATTTTTCCAAATTCAATACAAAAAAGTTTCAGAAATTAAATTAAAATTAATCTCTTTGTCAAAGGAAAATGGGTTTTTGTTTAAAACATTGCAAAAGATTGAATTGATTTAACCTACGAATTCATGGTAAAATCAATAATAATGACATAAATTATATTAAATGGTAAAAATATATTCTATTTATACTTTAAAACCATTAAATATTATAATTTATCCACATAAGTTATTACGATGAAAAAAATTGTTTTTAATTAAAATATAGCGTGTTTTTACTATTCATTAAAATATGAAAGTTATCAAAAAAATATCAAAACTTTATCCAATGTAAATTTTTATATCATGAATCAAAATAATAAGTTTATTTTGTAAAATTTTACTTATAAACTTCTCAAAAATTATATTTAAAATGGGTGCACCATCAAAAGGCGACAAAACTGCATTTTTTTAAAAATGCTTATTTTACCCAAAAAAAATTATTTTGTTCTCATACCATGTTCTAGAAAATGTGTAAGATGAATAATAATGTTATAAAATAAAAAATGTAGATAATACTATTCATAACGGCTTGTTTATAATAATATTATAACCATATATCGTTGTTTAGTGAAACCCGGTATTGCGTAGTACACACGCTACCGAGGAAGGTCGCGATTGCGTGTAATGAAAGCCAAGTTAGGGTTGCATGTTGTGAAAGACTCCTTTGTTGTTGCGTATAAAAAAATACAACCATATTTCATTTATAAATTTAATATATATATAAACACTCAATGTTGTGTAGAATGACTATTATCAAATGAACTTGAAATTGTATATAACATGATCCAAGAATTGTGTTGCATATAATGCAAGCTAATACGGTGTTGCGTATAGCACAAGATAATCATGGTGTAGCATAAAACACATGACATCAAATAAATTAAAAAGAATACTTATCATAAAATCTCAGGGTGTTACAAATATCAACTATAAAGGCTACCACAAAATGATCAAGGTAATATCTAAAGACTCTTTTCATTAAATCCATTAAGGTAGAATGAGAATTAGTAAGACCAAAAGGAATCACTATATATTCATAGTTTCCATACCTTTTATGGAATTCCATCTTCGGTATTACCTCCTTGTTAACCCTTAATTGATGATATCCAGAATGAAGGTCATTCATAATAAATTATTTATCTCTATGTAGTTGATCAAACAAGTTGTCAATATGGGGAAGAGGATACTTATTATTGATTGTGATATTTTTCAACTCATGATAATCAATGAAGAGCTACATTGATAGATATTTATTTTCCACAAAATGAATCGGTGAACCCCAAGGTGAAACACTTGACTAATGAATCCCTTATCAAGGTTTTATTAGAGTTTCTTCTTAAAATCTTGTAACTCAATTGGGTTCATTCTATAATAAGTCTTGGAAATTGGTGTGGAAATAAGTATGAGTTTAATTAAGAACTAAAAATTGTGTTTTGGAAGATGGTTGGGCAACTCTTCCAGAAGTATAACCACAAAATCATGAACAATATATATATCATTGATCTTGATTTTCTCACCAACCAATTGAGATAAAAAAAATATTTTTTAATGGGAATTAAGACCCATACACTAGATGTACTGTCCACATAATGTTCATAATTATTTTCACATGGTTGAATGATCATATGAGGGGTTTAAATATCAAACATAACTTCCATTCCTTGACAATTGATGTTATCCTTATGCTAATAAGACAATCCATTCCTAAGATGACATCAAATACAACCAAAGTAATAATGACATGATTTTTAAGAAGCACATTCCTTAAAACTTCAACTGGAGATGAATTATAGACTTGTGATGAAATCATCATACCATTATGGGTTCTCAATGCTAATTCCACATCTAATCATTTTTGTGGAATCTTAACACCCTTATAAAATTATTTAGATATAAAAGAGTGAGTAAATCCAAAATCAAATATGACATTAGTAGTTATATAGTGGATGGTAAGTGTACCTTTCATTACTTTTTTATCACACCCCTTGATATAAATAGGGATTTCATGATATTTCAATTTTCCCTTGGATTAATAGTTTTTTGATGTTGATCATCATTACCATCCCTTGGGTTTTGGAAGTGGTAATCATAATAGTCATTCTCCATACACTTGTATTAGTGAATCGTGGGAGATTCATTATGTGTATATTTCTCTCCAATGGCATTTTTATCTAACCCCTTCCCATTACTTTTCTAAAATAAATTACCTATTTACCTTTGTTTTTACACATAAAAGATTTATTATACCCCAGAAGGTAAATTCCTTCATACTTCTTAAACATTTAGAGAATAAATAAAAAATATTCTTCTTTTCACAGTAATTTTTGGAGTTTCCTCTGAACTCCATCTTCTATTTTCTTATCAAAACCATGAGGTTGATATGTGAATTTGACATCTATTTCAACCACGATTTCACAAATCACGGTCTCTTCATAGATACTAAAGTATCTTATGGATACCACCCTTTTGATACATGGCTTTAAGCTACTAAAGAACCCATCAACTTTACATTTGGTTATGATGATAAAATCTGAAGCATACCTCACCAGTCTTGTGAAATTATCCTCTTAGGTACCAACATATTCATCATCCATTTACTTAAACTCAAGAAACTATTTATTTTTCTTGGTATGTAGAATCCAAGGAATGAAATTATTGAAAAATAAGTTCTTTAACTCATCCAAATCCATGGATTCAATCTCATCTTAATTCTTCATATTCTTTATTAGAGTCCACCACAGATTTGCTCCACCTTCTAACCAGTAAACATCTAGAATGATTTTTTCATGTTCTGAACACTAGAGAATAGTGAATATATTTTCAGTAGTTGTGATCCATTGTTTAGAAAAAAGTGGATTAGAAGACCCTATGTAATAAGTCATACGTTTCCTCCTGAAAGACTCAACAGAATGTTTTCCCCTCCTTTTCTAATTTGTAAGTCCACAATGATTCATAGCTTGAGAATGTTTTTTAAGAAAAGAAAAGAGTTTTTTCTTTCTAAATCCCATATCATTTTGTTTCTTAGGATGACAATCATTTCATTTTCCACCATAATCACCATTAACATAGTTTCTTTAGGTTCCATCCATTGACTAAATCCAAAATCATAGAGTAAGAAATAATTATCATAATGAGAAGCCACATAATCATGATATAGTGATGTATAGGATGTATAAGTTATGAAACTATCCTTAATCTATGACAGATTAGTTTTATCCTAAGTTATTCATAGCCAAATTATATTTAAATCCTTCACGATGGTTTGTTAAGAGTTTTTGAATTACCAAAGTATATCCCCCAAGAGTGTCAAACCAGGTGTGAAATAAGGCCCATTGTTATGTACTTTATTACCTCGATTTAAGCATGAGACATATCATAAGAGTTGTTACCCATAGGTACATATTTGAAAGAGCTACATGTTCTCATAGTTTCCAAACATGGATGTATTTTTAGAAAACCACTTGCTTCATCATTTACCAATTTTATAAGACATTTTCCTATTCTTTTTCCTATCCGTAGACTTATCCTTATACATGTCTTTAGGGTTCCCACTAAGGTTTTTTCATCATATCTTCCAAAGGTTAACTAAACATTTTCTATGATATAAAATATAATTACCCTCTCTTTTCATATATAATCATTAAAAATTCAAAAGGATAATAATGGTCTAGTGCATTTGGAATCATGGAAACATAAACATTAATACGTAAATTAGATACATTGTCTCCCACTAGGTTATTCTTGACTAGAACCATTCTTAGAATCATCAAACATAATATATGTCTTCATAAAATAGAGGAAGGGAACATAAAAGGGGTGAGTTTAGATCATTAGTAAGGGTTAAAAAGGGAGATACATAAGTATAATCCTTATCATAAGTGGTATAACAACATGATAATACAAATATAAGATCATTCCCTTCATATCAAAGATCATATACAATAATCATGGAATAAATCATGGAAGTTCATAAGACATGAATCATATGGAAATAAATAACATAATCCATGAATACATGAAATAAGAATAAAACAAGGAATCGTGGAAGATAAATAAGAATGTATAATGATTTCCTTGGTAGTAAAGGCATTGTTTCTGAGATAATCTTAGTGGAAAAAGTCCTTTACTAAACCGATTTCACACCCAATTCCATCCCTATATTAATGAACTGAGTTCACTCTCCATTCCAGTGCTATAATAATAAACCAATTTCACTTATCATTCTCTCCATGTCTATCTCATGAAATATAAATATTTTTCAATGAATTTTAGGGAGATATACGTACCAAACATATCATAATGAAATCATACACACATGTTACAAAATATCATAAATAATCATATCACAAACCATGAAATGAAATGGGTATTATAAAAATGAATTCATATCATAACCTGTGAAAAAATACATGTTTCATAATCATTACATCATAAACATAACCCATTAAAATAAGAAGATTTCAAAAGAATACAAATTTCGAAATAGAAATGGGTTTTATAAACATTATTACATAAAATCATAATAAATTTTGAGAAATGATATGAATGGAAACATTGAATCATTTACCATTAAATTCATGAGTATCACTAATAGATGTTATGTAAGATGATAAATAAATTTTAAAGACCTTTTACAATATTTCTTGAGGAAAATATCTGTTTTTCATTGAAAGGAATTTTTTAAAACCATTTTCTTTAGAAATGGAATTAAAAACATATAAATAAATCTTAAGAAACCCAAATAAATTAAAATCATTTCTTCCTTGAAAATTATCTTCATGTATAATTTTATAACATTTTTGAAAACATTTTTTAAAACATGTATATTTATAAAATAGATATCCGAAAGAATAGATAAATATGGTCATATTAAAAAAAACATTTTCTTAAATATATTAGCTGAAAAAGTGTAGAAAATTGGTATTAAAACATTAAAATATATATAATAATTTTTAGAGAAGAAAATTCATGAATTTTCCTGAGATATGGATCATAATATTTTAATAAAGGAAACATAATCATAAACAATCTCGATGAACTATGAGATTGTTTCAATAAACTCTTACCACATAGTGTATGGTGATCATAGTCTATATGTAAGAAAATAAATTTTAATAAAGACTAAAATATCATTAATATAATTATATTAATGACATTTCTTGTAAAATTTATGTATATACACCTCAAAAAAATCATTTAGGTGTATAATAAAACATGAGTCTTAAAGAAGGAAAATTGAAACAAAACTATTTTATCGATTTGGTGACTTTTGAAACATAAAACCCCTGGATGAAATATCATTAAATTGATATTTAAATACAGATAAATTTAATTATTTGAATCATATAATTCATTCAGGTGTAGTATACACACCACATTAGAGGAATGGGTGGTGAATAAAGAATGTATCGCACAGAAATAAAAAATTGATATGAAAATCTTCTTACCTTGTGTCTTCAATCTCTTCATACTCTTAAATAATTATTATATAAGTAATGTAACTTTATTTTACATAATTATAAAATAATATTGTTGTATTTAATACCATATATTATTTTATTATGACCTTATATTACTTGTTTGTTGACAATCTCAAGTTATGGTTTCACTTCAGGTAATATTCGATTTGTTCTTCACATGAGTCGTAATATGTTATATATTTGGACCTCATACTTATCTCATGATTTATATAATATACCCCATGATATAAATATAATTTATATACATTATATGTTTTTTATAATAATCTATTGAAAATAGAAGTATGAAATGGAACAAACTGTTCATGGAGACAGTAAGACGTAGGTACGCATGAACGTTGTTTCCGTTTTTATTGTCATATTGAAAGAAAGAAAGAAAATGAACTATAAGTATATATATATATATATAATTAATATAGAATTATTATTTCATATATATCATATAATTTTACTAAACACAACCTTAATACATTTCATGTAGTGTGTGAATGAATCACATCGCTTTGAGGGGGTGGTACTCCACACTTCCTCAAATGAAATTATCATATTTACACCAAATGGAAAGTACAAAGATATGTATTGTAAAAGGAATAAAGAATTATGAATACATAATAAATATAATATATAACATATATAAACCTATTTTGCATCATAATGGTCCTTGTGAGAGGTGGTAAATGAAAAAACTAACAATCATCATTTTGTGAGGCGGTAGTTCTCCGTACACATAAACAGTATATTTATTACCCATTAGGTGGATGTGTGTGTAAGTGTTGGTAAAACCATTAGAGTAAAAAAATTCTAGTATATTTAATATACTGGTGTTATTATAAAATCACGGAATAAAGATATTATAGGGGGTGTAGAAAGAAAATTAAATAAAGGAGCTTGAGAGAAGACGTTATCTCTTAATCAGGTATCTCAATTTGGTTTACGCCAAAAGTGTTTCTTTGATTACATTATGCACAATATAAGGATTATATTAGAAATAAATGGATTTTGGGGTTTTCATTTGATAGATATTGGACTAAACTATGTCATTTGATATGTGTGAAGAAGAGGGAGAGTTGGTGGGCATTTATAGGGAAGGGAAAGTGCACACTTAGCATTTTTTTAAACAAGTTAGGTGTAACCATGTTTTTACTAAAACAATGTCACGAAAAACCTAGAAAACTCAATAATGGAATTTTAATTCCCTATTAATGGGTATAAAATTAGTTTTATACAAGTGGTTAGATCACTTTTATTCTTAAATTTATGGTTTAGTACTTTATTAACATAATTTTTCTCTTAATCAATGTAATTAATTTTGATAACATTCAATAATATATTTAGTCAAAAACTAATTTGAAAATATTAGAAATTATAAATTATTCAGATTCTAAATATTGAATCAATTTTTACAAATTATAATCACAGAAGTGGTAGAAATTAATTTGAAATTAATCTCACTGAAGGAACATCGTTGCAAGTTTTTAAAGTAAAAACGTCCAAAGGTTTGGTATGTTTTTATACCAAATATAAAATTAAAATTGATTTCAATGGATTAAATTGGATTAATTAATAAAAATATGATCTAATTAAAATTTTAAACAAAATTAAAATATAGGTTAACCTTAAAATAAATTATATTAAAAGGATGTTTTTAATTAAAATTCATTATCTTTCACTATACATACTAAAATGATGTTTCTCATAAAAAACCCAAAAAATAATAGTAATATAATTTCATAAGTCAAAATTCAATAATTATGTCTATTTTATCAAATTAAATTTATAAATTTTCCTAAAAATATTATTATTATTTTTCATATAGGGATATCAAAATTAGTTTAATTGAGAAAATAGTATTTTTAAACACAAAATTAATTTAACAAAAATTATGTCTTTTGTTATCATTATGTTTTATTTTTATAAAACTATTATAAAATATATTTGAAAATAAGTTATTACTATTCATATTACTATTTTTTACAGATAGGTTATAATTATATCATTTAAATAAATATATTAATAAAATGATGTTTCATAAATACATCGGTGTTGCATATAACGTATTACAAGTCAGTGATGTGTGTAACGTTTACCATGTCAATTTTCTATGTAACTCATTCTATGTTAGTGTTGCATATAATGTACACCAATTAAATATTCCTTTTAATTTATTTCAATTCAGTTCCATGTGAAAGGAATGTTTGACTTAGTGTATAGAAATATATAAATGAAAATTAATTTATTTAGAAAAAATTTCCATCAAAACTCATGGTGTTAAACTATTATTCTCATCGATTTCATTAACAAAAATTGTCATTTACACTTAATAGTTACTTGTTTTATTTTTATTATTTTCACCAGTCAAAAATTCTTCCTTTTCCTCTAATATATCCACTTGTATTATATAGTTAAGGATGGAATATTTTAGAAATTACTCTCTCTATCAATTACCAAAATTCCATGACATTTTCTTAAACATTGAAACATCCTTAGATTCATTGTTAGAGACATACCAAAAAATATCCTCATAAATATACCTATGGATATCAAAAAAAACTTCTTTTCCTTGTTACTAAAGTTTAACTAATTATTTATTTTGATACGAACTATAGAGACCCATGCTTAATATATATGAATATTACATCATTTTAAATAATTATACAACACATTAAAAAGTACATTCTTGATGACAATAATCATTTATTTTTTTGGAATCATTCAATGTAATCTTATAATTTTATGAAATGTATTAATCATCTTCCATAATGATCTTCCCCTTTTGTACTCATACATAAAATTGTTTTTATAACCTAGGGAAAGGAAAAATAATAATAGATGAGATTAGATGATTATTATGGGTAAATAATAGAGATACATAATTATAACACGAGAATAATAGTATGATGACATGATAATTACATTTGAATATCATCACTTACATATCAAATATCATATACATGATTCAAGGAAAAATATTTGGTAGATTTAAAGACATGAATAATAAGGAAACAAAGATCATAAGACATAAAATCATAACATAAGAATAAGTCATAGAATTTTAGAATACATATAAACATATAAAATTAATCCTTTTAATTCATGTCTTATTTCCAAAACATATCGATGCATTTCATGGGGGATGCACCTATTGGGAAAGAAACACCACCATACCTAGTTGAATCTCATTATTTATAGTGGATCATGTTATACCTTCTTACCTTTGCAGGTCATGCCCTTTGACTTGTTTCCCATCATAATAATCAAGGTTCCATCCCAAGACCCTCTTATTAGTCAATTTTCACTCCCAATAACATCTTAGTAGAAAAGGTTCATGACCAAGACCTTCTTAAAAAATAAATTCCCTTACTAAACTAGGTTAAATCTAAATTTTAGACATGTTTATCCCATGAGATATAAATATTTAACCATTGCATTGGAGGGAGATATATCCCCCACCCCCTATTACGTAATTATTTTATATATATGTGTGCCACAAGATTATAAAAATCATCATATCATGTCCCATAAAAAGAGATGGTTTCAATAACATCATATCACTACCTATAAAATAAAATTGGTATCATAAACAACAAATCATATCATAAATTTCAGAAAATATTCATGTTTCATAAATATTTCATTATATAATGACCCATGGAAATAATTGGGTTTCATAATCATATAAACCATGAAAGATAAAAGGATTTCATAAAAAAATTTCATCATATATACGAACCATTCAATGAAAGAATAAAAATGGAGACCTTGTATCATATCCCTAGTAAAGAATAAACCATATAAAAGTATTAAGTATTATATGGATATGGATTTTTAATGATCACATGGAACATTTTTTAATAAAAATATTCCTTCTTTGAAAATAACTTTTAAGACATGAAGCATTTTCAAAATTCTTTTCATTGAAAAAATCTTTGAAGAAAATATAAAGGAAGCTTTTAAAAATAATTTAAAACTTTTATTTAGAAAAATATTCTTTAAAATTTGCAAATTTATATTTATAACATAAAACATTTTGAAAACCTTTTTATATAAAAATGACCATGAAAAAGTATAAAGGATGATTTGAAAATCATTTGAAACACTTCTTGAACGCAATTTTTTTTTCCAAAACTTTTTCTTTAAAAACCACTATAAAAATAATTAATTTGTAGAATATTATAAAAATAATTTTACTTAAGAAAAATTAATCTTATAAACATTAAAATTAATCTTCATGTAAATAAAGTTAATAGAGTTGGATAAATATTTACATGTCAAACATTCCTTTTGTGCCATAAAATTTTTAAAATAGTGCCTCGATTGGAAAATGATTGGAAGATTAATTTTTAAAAACAATTATATTTAAAAGTAAAATCTTGGGTAAAAATATCTATTAATGATCATAGATGAATATTAGAAAATTTTTGGAAATATTTTTGGAAATCATGGTTTTTGAATAAAAATGATTTCTGATTACATAAAGAGATATGGTCAGATTTTCTTAAAAACCCTTTCATAATTATCTTAAGAACGAACAAGTGAAAATGTTAAAATTTCTTGGATAAATCATGAAAAAAATAGGCAAAGAAAATTAATGATAATTTTTTAGAAATGTATCTTGGCATTTTATCAATGGAACCATAATCATAAATGGTCCTGATAAATGATGAGATTATAGCAATAAGCTCTTACCACTTTGGTAACATTGAATCAATATCACCATGAAATAATAATATTAAATTAATCTTAAAATATCATTAAAATATGTATATTTATCATATAATACTTAAAATTTCATTATATACACCTCATAAAATAATATAGGTTCTAAACATAACATGTGTTACTATGAAGGAAAATTGAGACAAAATTACTTTATTTATTTGGTAACTTTTGTACCATAAACCACATGAAAGATAGATCACCAAAAATATATGTAAATAACCATAAATTTAAGTATAATACTTATATAATACATTCTTGGTAAGTTTATAATCTTTAAAAAAGATACAAGTGGTTAATATGGCATAAGAATAGTATAAATAAAAGTGAGATGAGAAATCCCCTTACTAATTGAGTAACTCTTGAATCATGAGATCCATGAATGAAAAAAATAAATTGAAACATTGGATATAATGAAATAGAGTAAATTAATGTTTTAAAATTTCATTGGGATGTATATACACCACATAACAAAAATAATTGGTGAATATTGCATATTTCTCACAGAAATAAATGTGGGACGAGAAAAACCTTTCCTTAAGTCTTAAATCAAATTGTACACATTAAAAACTCATATATAATAAATATATATTTAATATAAATAAACCAAAAACCATATTATTATATATAATACAATGTATGTTTTTTTTATGACTTTATATTACCCATTTATAAACAATTCCATGTTAGTGTTACGTTTCGGGTAATATCAACTTTTTTCATATATGATTTGACTTATTATTTTTGGTCCTTTTATTTGATCCTTATTTTCATATATAAAGATTTAAAAACATGATATAAATATTAAATATTTTCAGTATATATTTATTTATAATAATATATTAATTATATAAAGATATAATGAGATACATTTTCATGGAGACGGTAGGTCGTACGTACGCATGAATGTTGTTTTTGTTTTCTTATTATATTGAATCAATGAAATTAAATCAAAATATATGTATATATATTATCATTATAGTATAATTATTATTTCATATATATAACACATGTTTATTAAACCCATCCTTAATACATTTCATGTCTATTGTGAGTGAATCGCATCGCTTTAAGAAGGGGGTAGTCCACACATCCACACACGATGCTATCGTATTATTCGAAAATAGAAAGAATGAAGGTATGTGTTATATTATAATTAAATAATCATAAATAAATTATAAATATCATATATATCATATAAAAATAGTTATTCAATCATTATTCCAAACTGTGTGAGGTATTAATAGAAGAACAAATTACATCGGTTCGCGAGGCGATAGTCTTCCATATATAGAAATGATGATTGAATATCCCATTTGATGGAATTGTGAAAAGGTGTGGGTTTTTACCATAAAATAACAACATATAAGTATTTTTTTGGATACTAAGGTTATTATATAAGCATGGAATAATCATAATTTAAGTGTCAGAGGAAGAAATAAAGTAAAAGAACTCATTGAAGAACATTACCTCTTCTTCGGGTAACTCCTTATGGATTTCACCAAAAGATGAAATTGGATTTCTCTCTACCCAATTTAGGATTATAGGTTTATAGGAGTTAATTTTGGATCTTATATTTTTAGTGTTTGTATGAGATAAATGTATTAATATGAGTCAATAAGTGAGGGGTATGGGTGCCCTTTTTCATTGGAGGTGTGTCATTCTTTAAAAAAATTATAAACACTATTTAGAGATATACCTTATGTCATTAGAATCCAATAATGGACCATTTTCTATCATAGTGGGTAAATAGTCAAAATATGTCTAGAAATTTGATTTTTTACTTGTTTCTAGGCCATTTGGGCCCCTAAATTTAAACATTAGTTCCTTGGTAAACTTATTTTTATCTTAATCACTATAATCAATTTTAACAGCTTCCACTAATATTTTTGGTAAAAATTTGAGTTTACCTTATTAGAAATTATAAATTATTCTGATTAAAAACATGAAATCCATTATTCCAATTTTAATCACATAAATTTCATCAATTATTTAAAAATAATCCCACAAATGGGATGAAACAAATGGTTTTTAAATTGAAAATGTTCTTAATTTTGAAATATTTTAATATATAAGTTCAAAAATCAATTTATTTTAATTCACTAAATTTTATTAATATATGTATAATTGATCTAAATGTTCTATTAAATCAATTTAAAATTTAATTTTACTCTATTAATTAATTAGATGAAAATGTAGTTTTCAATTAAAATTCAGTTCTTTTTACTATTCATCAAAAATGAAACTTCTAATAAAAATAAAAAATACACGCAATGTAAAGTTTTATAATAAAATTTAAAAAATAAAGTTTATTTTTTAAAATTATAAGAAAAAAAGTGTTAGTAATTATTTTTAAAACAAATCTATCATTAAAAGGTGGTAAAACTCACTTTTAGAATAATACATCCTTTTTGCCTAAAACTGGACATGTTCTTATTTTATCTAAATAAATATTATTTGATAGAAGTCAAAAAATTTATTTGAATTTATAATAAAATAAATTTCAATAATACCACTCATTAATATTTACTGTTTTTTATTAAGTTAAAACAACATTTTGGCCATAAAATATTTTTTTTAAAAAACACATCCTTAATATTCAATTTTTTTTATTTCTCAATAGTTGATAACCAAATAATTCATATTAAAATCATGATTAATCCATTGTTTCACACTTTAAATAATATTATGTATATATTTTATTCCAATGGCTAGGTGATAACTTTAACAATATGATAGCAATAATATTGTAGTTTAGTAAAACTCGATCTTGCGTGTAACACAGGCTATCAAAAAAACATAAAATTATTTATAACACAAGCTAAACATAGTTTTTAATGATACTAAAGCTAATATAAGTGTTTCATGTATAAAAATTCAATATTTTTTTTGTTTATAAATAAATATTAACATGGTGTACTGTGCAATGAAAGCTATCAAATAATTTTAATTTATTCAAAAAAATCCTAAAACACTCTTGGTGTTACACACTCAGTAAGATTCATGATCCATTACCAAATGGGAAGATATATATAGGTATTTTATCAAATAATATATCTACACCTTCAATAAGTCCAACATTTTTTATGTATCTCAATTCTAAAAAAGAGCATACCAGGGAGGTGCTGACTTCATTTCCTGATAGTAGAGGGTCATGTACTCCATCAATGTGTATATTTCCCGTGAAAAACTATTGGGGGTGTGTATGGAGAATATCTATAAAAAATGGTCCCTATCCTTATCTCCTTTATGTATCCAGGTGTATTTTTTTAATTTTTTGAGAGAGAATAATGTTTTGAAGAATTATTACATTTGAAAAATCTATGGTCAAACACATTAACTATTATATCTCTCATGTGGAAGCATGTTAGTACATTTAAAATCATTTTCATGAAAACTCAGGCCCCTCAATATGTCTGCCTCTAGGAACCTACACCGGAGAGGTCTTACTGAACATAAGATCTAACACACTATTATAAAGCCACTAAATCCCTTCATCAAGCCCAGGAACCAAAATCCTATTTGAGTGTGAAAACCCCCGATGTAATCCATCATGGACAAGAAGGTACCTTCTTATATCATCTATACAATGGAAAAAACCTCTTTAAGTTACCAGAGTCAAAGAGAACCTAAAATATAGGCTTATGCACAATGTATATTACTATCCCTATCACAGGGTCCTTTGGAATGACATCAATGACTACTTAATCTTCTG
The DNA here is from genome assembly GCA_963277665.1 of Viscum album. NCBI lineage: Eukaryota > Viridiplantae > Streptophyta > Magnoliopsida > Santalales > Viscaceae > Viscum > Viscum album. The sequence continues at coordinate 1,647,090,550 of OY728159.1, forward strand.
TGTCTAGATCTATGACTAGGTGGATTGTTACCTAGTCAATTTGGGTGATTCCCTAGTGAAGGTGATATATGGATATTCCACTCTAGATGATGTTTATGAAGAATCTTGAGAATGATATTAGGTCCCTATCCAAGGATCATATAACTTTAATTTATAGTTGCATTATAATATGGTTTCATACTCCCATAGAATTATCCATGTTCAGTTAAGTAAACAAGAGACTTATATAGTCACTATACCATATCTTTCTACTACATCAATGCCACAACCATCCATGTCTTATATAAATCTTCACAAACTATGCTAAGACAATCAAGATGGACAACTATTACTAAAACCAGTTTGTACTCTTGATGATTTCATGCACCCATAATTAAGAGAAGGCCCCATGATATATCTTGTCTTAGAATGTTTCACCAAAAAAGAGAAATAATAATATTTTTTCAACAACTCCAAGATCATAGATAACTATGTGAATCTCTAAAATGAAGCATGTCACTCACCCCCTTTAGGAACTTCCAATCAACGCTGTCTAGGGATGGGTGTATTTCATCAAACAAAACATGTTACTCATGCTAATAACTTATAATTGATGGCCCATTATTTTTAAATAATGAAATAAGTTTTTTAAGGCTTTACAAACTCATTCTTTACAAGATGAATAATTGAGTACACCACCACAATATACCTAGTTGGTTGAAATTTCAACAGATCAACAACATCATAGTTAATAGATATATGTGGTTAAGTCTATATCAGAACCATTGATAAAAATTATTACATGTTAAATATCCTCTCTAGCATACCGACATGACCCTTTATCCTTGATTTACTCCCCTTGTCAATTAAGAGCTCTCTCTAATTTTATAATTAAGCAGCTACCATTGAGGCCTATCACGAATAGAATGTTTAATAGTATTATTTCCAATACATTATTTCTTTTTTTGAGAAATAATAGGGTGAAAAATGTTAAGTGAATATACACCCACTATACATCTAAAGATAATTTAATGCAATTGAAATCCATTGTTTCATGGTAGACACTGATAGAGGGATCAATATTATCCTAAGTTGGACACTTCACATGATGGGGATCAATTAGAAGGAAGTGAGCCCATATAAATTGATGATCTGTTCATATGAAAATTGTTTGTGGAATTATCATGAAAATATTAAAATGGAGACAGAATTTTATATCTTTATAGAAAACACTTAGTTCACGGTTGTATCAAAGGACACAACCCAAAAATCCCTTCAGGGAAAACCATGTATACTTATTCATGTGGAAATCCCCTCTTTATATCAATAGTTCCTCAAATACTCCCTCAATCATTGAGTAAGGGTGCTCCATGGTGATGTTTCCCCATTAAACTCTAGTGAATCTTGTAACTAAATAATGGATATTACAAAATATAAGGTAACAAACTCCATGTCAATGAGGTTGAGCGTGTCTATGCTCCCAATAACTGGTATTACACATTGGAAGATCATTGATAATATCTAAAAGACTACATTATCCTACCAATCCACCATTTATAATAAAAAAATCCCTGATATTGGAAACCATTTAATCATCCCCATAAAGAAGAAATGTTATCAAATTGCATCATATTTTGATATCATATAAGCATCAATGAGGCCAGAAATTTCTACCCCTATGAAAAATTGAAAGGTTCATCAATTGGATGACAACCGAAAAAAGAATCATACTTTTTAGAGAGAAAGTCTAACCAGATGAAAGTATACCCATCGTTATTTATTTGATAGTAATGTTGTGCTTCAGTATTTTTTAACCACATTATGTTGGATCACCAACTCATATATGAGTTTTTTGGGTATAAAAATATATATATTTCCTATGAAAATGAATAATCCAACTCTTTTAGGGTTCTCAAGTAAAAATTTTGTTACTAAGTGATTTCATTTGGCATGAATAATGTTGGATTCACTAATATGTGTACTATACATCACATCTTTTTGATGTTCATTGGGACATTGGTGGAATTCTATGTAGATGAATTTGTGGTCAACTCCCACAATGCTAGGATTATCTCATGAATTGTGAAAATGTTTCCAGTCTACTCCATCCCTATAACCATATGTTGAACTCCATTAAGTTTTTATTTCAGGTCACCTCTGTAAAGTTCCATAGTTTCTTTATCTTTTATAGGTGATTCAAAATTCACCCTAAAATGTCAATGAAATCAGCGAAATTTCTCCCCCATGTAACCTTCATGTGTGTTTTGGGACCTCAGGGATACCTCACACACACACACACACACACATATATATATATCATGTTTTTTTTCTCATATGGAAGGAAAATGTAATCCCTTTTCAATTCTCATATAGAAGGAGACTATCTATTAGTGGGATGAGATATTCCAAGTAATGATTGTGGACATCAGGTAGTATCTACTACACCCTCCAGTCTAAATGTCACCCATCTCAGAGAATCCTTTAGAGATCTATGTAGCTTCCCAATATTAATCATATGGTAAACTCATAGCTCAAAAGAAAAACAAAGGTAAGAAGATAAGCCTTTAATATCTTAGTTGTATGTATCTTGGCACAAAGACTATATATTTTCCCATTCATAAGAGCTACCTATACCAAATTTTAATAGTCCATAAATTAAATCAATATCTATAAAATAATGAGATACAACTAGTATACTAGTTTAACCTTCAAAATTATACCCTCAACTGCCCCATTTTGACTAGATAATTGACATGGTTGGCTGTGATTCTATAAAAGTTCAATACAAGTTTCATTTCCCACAATAATGTCAAGGGTTTGGAACTAGTATAATTTATTACCTCATATAAATCCTCAAATAATATTCCAATGGATGTTGACTTACAAGACTATGCCATATTATTTGTTGACTAGGCTATGCAATACTTGTTGATTCATATTGATGTTTCCTTTTAGGTCATGGATGGGGAAAGACTCAAAAACCCTTAAGTTAACATGGTTGTCCTTGGAAAAATCTTTATTACTCTATAATAATCCCTCATTCCATACTAATTCATTTTAGATTAAAGATACCCCAAAAATGTATCTGATTAACATGACCTTATCAAAGACCTTGATTTGGCTCTTGCAATTGAGGTATTGTGGATTTATGTTAAGGGTGATTGAGAGATTGTTATCAAATAGATAAATTGAGAATACATTTTCAAAAAAAAATCACATCATCCCCTTGTTTTAGAAGACCCATGAATTGATGGACAAGTTCCCTTCCAGACTAGAAGTGAAACATGTCTTCTTATCCCAGAATGACAGAGCTTATACCTTGGAAATACTATAAGCATCCCTCATATATCCCCACAAATATGACTCAATCATTCATGTTTTTCATAAAATATTCATCATTCATATTATTCATGGTGAAGATAATTTTAATGTGAATCAAATTTCCACTAGAAAATCCTTAGGATATACTCTAAATGACCGTTGGGGAAGAGAAATCACAAGAATGGACAACTTATTTTAACAAGTACCTCCAGCATGGGACTCTTTTATCAAACCAATCTTGATAATTTCTATTAAAGTGTATTTAATTTTACACTATAGTAAAGTCCCAGCATAGAGAAGATCATTCACAACCACATATTTAATGATAACATACTAATTATATCCGTTAGATAGAAATATATCGGGTGTTGTAGGATATCCATGCCAATTTATATGGGGCTTATCATGTAGGGATGAGTCTCTCACATTAGATATGAGGATTATGGTACTTTTCTAACACTATGGTTCATGACAATAATTGGTTCTCCATGATGTTCCATTCTTTTCAAATCCATTCCAACTTCAAGCATTATCCACTAGAGATCCTCCATATTACAATGTAATCCTCGAAATTTTCCTACTGGGGAATTTATGTTTTGGGACCATGTATATTAGATAAGGATCATTACTGTAGATTCATCCTAACTACTATTAAATTATTCTCAAAGTGGTCAGAATCCATCCCCCTCAAGGGGATTAATTATTAGGACCCACCATTAAACATTAGATATTATAGTTTTTTTAAATATAATTTGGATTTGAGGATATTTTAAGTTTAGAGTTTTATAGAATTAGGAAAAATTCTTTCAAAGTAAACCAATAAATTTCAATTAGACAATTATACTTAATATCCATTTTTTCACCAAAGGAAACATTTTTCAAATTAAACATGTTATCATTTCTTGATCAATTGTCAAAATTATCCCTTTATATCATAGTTTTCTTTATTATCCCTTAAGTCTAATGAAAACTATTTTAAAAATTTTGTTGAGTAGGAAAATCTCAATAAGGTACATAAAAATGAAATAAAGAAACCATTGTCAATAAATACATATAAACTCAAGAAAACATATTAAAAAAGTTAAACTTTTAACGAATAAAACATCACCACTTTGGATTACCTCATAAAATCATAAGTTTACTATAAAACTTAAAAAAACATAAATAATAAAGGTAACTCGTGTCATCATTTCCATATCATTACTACATTTATTTAATCTCTTAGAGTTATGTAGGGAGTAGCATTTATGGTTACATTTGGAATAACCACTACAATATATTCCCATAATCTCTTTGTAGAAACCCTACTAGTTAACTCCATATTATTACCCAATGAATTGGAGAACTATAATGGGATCATTGTCCCTTGTATTATCACAGAACCACCCATACTCATAAACAATTTCCATGAACCATAACACAAGAATAACACATTAATCTTGCATAAAAGAAGAATGAATTTTCCACTTTCAAATCACATTTCATTATTTACAAAGACACACACTCCCAAATGGATCCAAGTTGTTTGAAAATATAATTTTAAATGTGTAAAGGAAGCATCAATACTATAAATTGACATGAAATATAGAAATTTTTAAAGTTGGTATTGGGTAAGATGGGGGGTTCAAGTAGAGGTATCGACATTAAAAAAAAGCGCTGCATAGGAGGAAACATGTGGTTTTCATGTTTATTATCATTGTGAATCATATTTATTTTTCATTTTGATGTTTTTTTTAAATTACCTTATATTGTTTACATTTTCATATTTGATGAGTAATTATGGGTATGAAATGGGAGTGTCATATTCATCTGTGTCACGTGGTGTGATCCCTGAGTAATACCTTAACCAGAAATTTAAAAAGAAAATAAATTTATCATCAATTTTCTTTTATGGGTTTGTAGGTAAAAAAAAATACAAAAATATATATAATAATAATTAAAAAATATAAAAGGACACATCTTAGGTCGTGGGGAAAACCCCGTCATAACCAACTAAGTCGCGGTGACTCGAACTTAGGACCGAAGAGAGACATGGGAGTGCACCTACCACTAACCTACGACTTATAGTGTTTCCTTCTTCTATTTTATTTATATATATAATTATATTTTAAAATTTATATATCCACATATATATATATATAATAAAATATTTACATGTTTCTAGTATCAGTCTTTGGTATGCTGTAAAAAACTGGTTCGTTTTTTTCATTCCTTTTTTTTGTTTATTTAAAGGGACCTCAAGGGGATTCCATTGTGTTCCAATTGTGTTGGTTTTTGATATTAAAGGGATTTTGAGTTGATTTTATTTTAGATAAATCATAGATATATAAACATAAACTATCATCATTAATAACTCCTCTCATCTACCTATACCCCCTTATAAAGTTTATTTTTTTAAAACATTGGGGAAAATGTTATTCTAAGTTGGGAGGTTGAATGAATGAAAAGAAAAAAAACCTTGTTAAATAAGAAATGTGTGGAAGGAATAATTTCTTTAACCTTAAACATGATAATACACATTACACACTTTGAAATTGAATATCAAATAATTTAAAATGCCTTGATTCTGATTTTAATCCATTTATAATTCCATGAGAATTTATGTTTTAAAGTGTGGTTGTCTAATGTGATATTTCATCGTTTATATTTTCATCCAAATAAAAAAAATCACAACACACATCCTCTAGATTGTAGGGTTTTATTTTGAGTTCCTGGGCTCCCCAAATAAATATCATTGGTTTGGTGATCATTTATTTTTAATATGAGTATTCAATATAAAAATTAAAAATAATAATAATAATAAAACAATAAATTTGCGCGTAGAGTAATAAAATGACCTAATGTGTGGCTTTCAGCGCTTGGGGATCGTGACTCCATAGTTTTATGGCCTAGAGTTGGTAATTTTATCTCTATTTGTGGTAATATGACTTTTATTTTACTGATTTAACTCAATATGATTCCCCAGTATGTGGGTTTCACTTAATTCCCTATGGTCTTTGATCTAAGGAGTCGTCGGCAAAGTCTCGCTACATGGGTTGACTATGTTGAGTGCAATTTCCATTTCCATGAAAAAATAAAAAAATAATAACAAAATAAATAAATAATAAATAAATAAATAATTTAATACTCATATTAATATTGAAATGTGATTCCATCTAGTGCTTCCATCATTTCCCCTTTAATAAAGATGAACCCCCCATGTTTATTATGATACACAACACTTCATCAGGATTAATTGAAATTGGATGAAATGTGGTAATGAATTTGAACAAAGGAATGGGCTTGTTCTTGGTATTTGCTTATGAAAATATCTTCTATTAAAATATTTTTATGGGTTTCATAATTGTTTGGTATAAGTTTTTTTGGTGATCATTGTCTATTAAAATGTTTTTGGAAAAAGGATTTTGAATTTCATACTTTTGAGATATATTTTTATTAGGAATAGAAAAACACAATTTTGGGGTGTGATTAGCCCCTGAAATAGACTAATATTCATTTTTAATATTTATAATATCCATGAGATTAATTATTCATAAACATCATTTTAGTGCATTTTACACTATGAACATTATTTCACATTATGATTGAAATTATTTGTTAAAGTGATCTATTACTTGGTACATATTTGAACACATCCTAAAATACAAAATGGGCTTGATTTTATTTTTATATTTTATTTTCAGGTCTCCTAGTATATGAGTAACAATTAATGATTTTGGAGTACTTGAATTTTCACATTGGAATACCACCAAAATGGGATTTCATAGAAACACATTGTGGGAAAAATAAACTGGAAAGCATCCCAATAAAGAGATTATATCATCTAGAATACATGCCCAATGATTCCAAAAATTTAACTGAATATATATTAAATCATTTTCAACATTTCATAAAATAGTTACAAGAGATAATTCTGATGTTATAATGGAGTTTCAAGTGGCTCAAGTTGGAGATAAAATTCTAGCCCAGATTCTGTAACCCTGAAAAATAGCCCACCATTTCAATAATATCCCACAAAACAACATTCCATTTGGGCTGAAAATTTACATGAGGTTATGAGACATTTGGGGATCCATTTTCTCCTTCTATGGCCCACTATAATTCAGCAATATATAAGGTCATCTCGAGGCCTCTGTTTGGAGGATGCAAGTTGGATCCCACTTCGGGTCAACAGTGGAAAAGTCTAAGTTCCACATGATTTCCACCACCCTAAGGCTACCATACTCAAGTGGTATGACATTAAATATTGGAGGCTAGACCCAAGTCTCCCAAAATTCCTATTTAAGGTAGTTTTTTTAGAGGATTTTTTTATCTTTGATTCTTTCTTTCATTGTAATGTTATACAGTGATTTTTTTGTCTCATGTTTGTCTTTCACGTGTTGGTTGTTTGAAACACCTTATTTTTCAATAAAAATTATTAATCTTCTATTATTATGTTCTTATTATTATAAAATTGATACTATTTCTTCATATTGTGAATTTATTCACACCAAACCTTGTGAAATTATTCACACATCGGTGGAGATATTGTTTTCTTTTTTTATTATTTTTACTTCTTCAATTCCTCCCTCATGAGTCTACTTCCCGCTTCCATTGAAACCATAACATCAATAGAGGGATAACCCTCTTATGGGAAGATGCAAGGGAGTATAAATGGGATGTATTGAATGTTATTTTTCACTACATTATTTTATAATCAATTTTTTTAATTGATAATTTCATTTGATGATTTTAAAACTTCGTCTCCCTTTTTGAATTTTAAGGTCGCACACTTCAAATGGTAATATGAACCTTTACATTAGAGTGCTCAAAATATTGATCCAAAAAGTGTATAGGTGAATAGTATTAGGGGATATAGGTGTTAATACAGGCAGTGATGATGTTGCTTTATCTTATTAAATAACCCCATCTGAAATACAATAAATTGAAATAGTTGAAAAAGGAATGAAACTAATCCACCCCAAGTGATAACCTAGGATCTACTCATCCTTTTAAATTTATTTCACTTAATTATTTCAGTTTTGACTTAAACCTATCTAAAATAAACCCATATTTGTCCACTTAATATCCAAAAATAATCCATATAATGTATGTGTCTAAAGGTTTCTTCTTATGTCTCTGAGGATTCGACAACCCAAGCTAAATTACAAGCGACCGCTTAAACCTAAAATCCTAGGTAAATTTGGGCGAGACTGGTAAATATCAATTCAAATCAATTATAATGGTTTAAAAATAAATTGTTTATTATTGAATAATATACATCATGAGTGTCAAACCAGGTGTATAGTAATATAACACTCGTCAAACTCTAGACTAAGGGTCAAAATATACTCAACCAACTATTTTTTGGGTTATTAACCCTAGATAAATCTATTCCAAAACAAAATCCACTTATAATATCTATAAAATGTTTTATTTCTAGTAAAAACACACTCCTTTCATTACCATAATTTTATAAATTCCCATTTACAATGGATTATCCCAAGTGTCTTCACTATAGTTTTCTCACCCCAGTGTTCAAAGCGTGACTAAACTTTACTCTGATATAAATTATACTAAACCATATATTTCAAATATAGATATCACATCTTATTATATGATAATTCATTACATAACATAAAAATCCATTCCAAAATCAAATAGGTTTATAGCCTTTTGAATCTGGGATATATAAAAAATTATTCATATTTGAACTACATCATCTCCCACATTAATATTCATGAATTTCACACTTCTTATACATACCATAATTAAAACTTCCTACATATCTAGTGGAATGGAAACATAAGAAAGGGTGTCCTTATATTAAAAATAAGGATAAACATGGGAGATATCAATGATCACATTATCATAACATGAGAATAAGGGTATCAAAACATGAGATTGAAATTTAAAAAAAATCTTTCATATCATATATCATAATATCAAGTCATTTAAAAAATCATGGAAATTAGTAAGACATTAATTATAATTTAATAAAAGAACATGAACCATGAGAGCATATCATTGGCATGGTATATAGATTTATTCCATACACATAACCATAAAAAATAATTTCATTATTATTCTAGGATCCAAACCAAGACTACCATAGTGATTGGTTTCACTCCCCACTCGAACATATTAGTGAAGGTTCACTCCAAAAACTATCATAATAGAAATATTAAATTAATAAACTAGATTGAATCAACATTCAATTCAAATTTATCTCATGAGATATCCATTTTATCTAATGCATTGGATAGATATATAATTTCAGGCCCACACACACATAATGAAAATCATATTGATATATTCTGTAATATCATAAAACATTCATTGCATCATAACATATAAAATATAAATAGGTTTCATAAAAATTTATTCATGGAATAAAATATGTAATAGTAACATTTTTCTTAAACATTTCATCAATTAGTCATAGCATAAACCATGGAAAATGAAGATGTTTCACAAACATCTTATCATCATAATTATTAACCATACCGAGAAAGAATATGTATGGTGGCATGGGTTAAAATACCTATAAATGATTATGTAACATCAATGTATTTCAGCTTTTATTAAAAAAATATTTTAAAATAACACTTGGAATATTTCTTGAGGAGATACACTTTCCCCTTTGAAATCACTTTTTTTAAAATCTAATAAAAATTCAAAATATTAAGGAAATGTTTCAATTAAAAATAACCTTTGAACCTTTTAAAGGAATAAAAAATGATATATGTGTTTATTATGCAATGAAATTCATTTCATTCTATATAATTTTAAATAAATCATACCATCTATAGAGTTTTATGAAAAGTGAACAAGTACATTATTCAAAAAAAGATAAGAAGATTCCTTTTAAATAATTTTCTTAAAAGTAATTCTTGGGTAAATATGAATTTAAAAAATAATAAGATTATAATAAATACACTATTTAAACAATTTTTAGATAACATGAATATTTTTTAAAAAATATTTTCTACTAAAGGGAGGAATAAAGTCATCTTTCCTTAAAAAATCAGTATGTCTCCTCAGTACTCAAAAAGAGGAAAATTAAAGGAAAAATGTAATTTATAAAAATAACTAGAATATTATATAATTAATAAGTTTATTTAGAGGTTAACTATAATATTTCATAATCATAATTTAATCACAAAAAAATCTAATAAACAATGATATATTTATATAGTACCCTCATCTCAAGTCTCGTATTTCCTCATATATGTTTAAAAATACTTTATAATAAATATATATTTATTATAATTTTATTTTATAACCATAATAATATATATCATACCATATATGATTTTATTATAACATCTAATAACCTGGTAATTAATAATTTTTTATTAAAATCAATATTTAGGGTGATAACTACATAATCTTTCATGCATGTTTTGGTTTATTAGTGCTAATATTTATACTTTGGTCATGGTTATATCACCTACAGAATCATAAAAACGATTGTAATATTATATATATTCCTTATATATATATATTTCTTATTATAAATAAAATTTAGAGATAGAGAAATGAAATTCACTATTCATATAGATGGTTGACTGCACATACACATGAATGTTGTTTTCACTTTTCAACATATAAAAAGAAAGAATGGTAAATGATAATTAACCTTTATAGGATCATTTTTATATCACATTTATCATATGTATTGATTAAATATATCTTTATTAATATCCATGATAACTGGAAATAAAATAAAATCTCATTGCTCTATGTAGGTGGTGATCCACACGTACACATGAGTGACATTACTGTTTTTCAGTGGATGGAAATAAGGAGGATAATGGTTGTAAAATCATAATAATAAAAATTAAATATATGTAATATACTGAATTAATTATTTTTTAATAGATACTATGGATTTAAAGGAGTTATAATAAAGAATAAAAATGAAAATTCTCTTTTATGAATTATACCTCTTCGTTGAGAAATCATATATGGATCACAGATTATGCATTGAAATCCTAATTTATTAGATAGATCAAAAGCTATAGGATGTGGTAACCAATGATATGAAGATATTTTGGTAGATATTTTCTGATATATAAGGATCAAAATTTTTGAAAAAAAAGTGAACAAGTTCCCTTTTATAAATTAGGGGAGGGGAACTATTGGAATTACCAAAAAGATTAAAATATTTTTGAGTCATTCTGAAGAAAAATTCTTCAAAATGGACATAGATTCAAATAAAAAGATTTTACTATAAAAATATCATAATCTACGGAAATTTTCATATGTTTTTGTGTCATTCTAAACCATTTATTTTTATTAACCACTTCATGAACATATTTTAATCATAACCTTTGTAATGACTTTTTCAAATTAATGGGTTATTGTTTTAATTATATTGTGAAAATTGGATCATAAATTACTTAGGGATTAAATTTTTGACCATAGAGTAACCATATTGTTTTATTTATAATTTATATTATTTTATGTTATTTAATAAATTATAATTTTCATAAAATATCATGAATTTGTTTCTTTGATACGATTCATTTAATTATATTTAGAGAAAAAATAAAGTAATTAAATTAAAATATAAAACTTTAAAACATCAAAAATATATTTTATTTATCTAAAAAATTCATAAAACACAATAGTTCATCCAAAATCTATAACTTTTTCCTTTTTTAAAATAATTTATTTTATTTTTCTTTTAATTGAATAAGTACAATGTTGCAATTTCCTAAGAATTTAATGAAATTATTCAATCACTAAAAATTAAAAATAAATTTCCATGATAAAAAAATTAATACTTATTTAAAATAAAAAATTATGACTAAACTAATACACTTTTTATCTGAATCTAAAAATATTAGTGATATTTATTCTAATATAGTGGAATTTTGTATTAATAAACTAATTAATTAATATAATGTTCATAATCAAATAAAATACCAAAATGTGTCCATGTATTTAAGAAATTAATTTAAAAATATGAAATACACTTATATAATAGGATAAAATCAAGTTTTAGGGAAATTATAAATCCATATCCCAATTCCTTTTCCCTAATTAACCCATTTTACCCTTATCGGGGTGAGCGAAATTTAATGTTGTTACATTACATACTAACTGAAAATTAAAGGGACTTATTTACAAATTTTTATCCACCTAATTCAAAATATGGAATCCATATTTCAATATTAAATTTCTATAAGTGGAAAAAATTCATTTTAAAATGAATGTGCAAAATGTGATGAATTTTTTTTACAAAAACATTTTTAAGCATAAAACTATATATATATATATATTCTTATATAATGAATAGAAAAAAATAGTTGAATGTAAAAAAAATTGAGTATTTAATAAATAACTTTAATTAAAACCACTCACCAATGTTGAATAATTTATTTTTATAATTACACATTATGTGGATAAAAGTTAGAAGAAAATATTGTTAACATTTAAATGGTTTTATTTTAATTTTTAATTAATTCATAACCAATGAATTTATTGTAAACCACAATTTTTTTAATAATTTAGTTATTATTATTCATTCATTTAAATTTATCAGTTAAGTTATAACATTATAATAAATTATTCTACATTTAAACTCAGGGTTGCGTGTATAGAAATGTATCGATGAAATATTATTTGAAGAAAAATTTATCATAAAATGTTGTGTTGTTACATTTGAAGCCATGTGATTCTTTGTAATGCTTGGTTAGTAAGGAAGTTCATTATAGAACACAATTTAAAACAATATAAAAAGCATTTAGATCAATTTTCAATAATAATCCAGGTTAATACAACTCATAGGATGGGAGATTTTGGTGATATGAAGGTGTGAATAGAATTTTCTACGTCACCCCTTAAATAACTACATCATGAGTGTATATTTCCATTACCAACATCTCAAGTCCCATTATTTTTAAATAGAGGTTAACTCTTAGAGAACCCTCTACATTGGTAGGCACCCACACAGTTACTTCAACTTCCTCGATATTTTCATGCATGGGAGATGTACAAGATAAAAAAATTACTTTATTATGTTTAATTCAAGACATCATCAAGGAAACCCAAAACTGAGGTAAATGGAATTTTTTGTTTTCCTTAAGGATTAAATGGAATCAAGATGGTTAGTCATCTTTAGAAATTTTCCCCACTATTAGATAAAGCCACTATTGAGTTTATAGGATGATGCCCCCATTAAGTGATTGAAGTGACATGATATCTAGGAGACACATCTAAAATTTACCCTATAGACTACCCCAACAGATCCATTGAGTTGGTCTCTAAGGTTGTAACATTAATACACATAAATTTACCTTCCCCAACATCAATTGAACCCTCATAGACCTTTCTTAATAATCCATATATGGATGTAAATATTTGGTTAGATATGTTAAAAGGAAGATAAATATAATTGTGACATCAAATCATGAGCTGGATGATTAACTCAATAAAGAGTACCTTTTTAAGTCATTATCCTCAGCAGTGAATTTCCCACACTCTTGAGGACTTTATTTCTCAATTGAATAATTCTAGGACTCCACATCACTAGAATCACATGAATAAGAACTATAATACCACACCTCTTGGGATGAAACTTTATTAGTAGATGATTCATCTATCTCGCAATCGATTATAAAATGCACTGAGGTGGAAAAAGGATCCCACTATCCACACTAGCATTCTGGGGCTTCAATATCATCCATGTAGGTATATCTCTCCTAACAGACCACTTATATAGAAATTATAGAAAGCCTGGTGTCTGATAAGTTTATTCCATCCCTAGTTTTCCTTTACAATAATTCCTCTAGTTTATAGGATAGCTATTACATTTCAAATACTTATTATAGATTTGGATGGATTATATCTGTAAACCCATGTACACGGTAGTGTATATTATTCCTAGAATACTCTTATAATATATATTCTTAATATTAGGTCTATTCCTGCTCTTGTGGCCATTATAGAGGTATTAATACAACACCAGACTTTCCTTCTCTAGGGGAACTGTAATAGGATAGATGAATGTGTGTCACCTAACCCCTAAGGTAGTAGTTTTGACCTCATAATGGACCCTTATTCCTTACAGGTGATTTTCCCTAACAACATCCCACCCACTGAACTATTATTCATAAGGTTACTCTGATGGAACCACCACCCTATATACTCCCATAAGTCCATATCTATTTATGTCACAACCAAGTTATTCACATTTTTTGGGAGGAAAACACTCATATTTCATGTTGAAATCATGATCACCTCCATAGAACATTTTTTTGTGAACATTCCTTATAGATGGTTGAGGATTCATGGATGCCTCTAGGTATAAACCCTGATATACACTTGTGTCACAAGATGTTAGATATAGATGAGAATTAATTCATACTTTTATTGGGTGTGTACTTTGAAATATATGTTCTCATTGATCCTTGGAATCATCCTCTCCCAAAAAACAGTCTCTAGATAACACCTCTAATTTAGGGTTCCTTGTAAATTGCTGATCACTTTAACAGATAGGGCTATAAAGGGCCTGAAATTGATGTTTTTCACATTATTGACGTTGAACACCACCCAGTAGTCCTTTATATTTATCATATGAACTTTTTTAATAATGATTATAAAGGGTATAAGGCCACCTTTTGGGGGGTAATTTCTAATAGTAACTTGTACCGCATGATGTGTGCATTGATCAGCCCTTGTAGAAACTAAAATTGACCAGAAACAAACCATGTTATATACACTCCGATGGAATTTCTCAGTTGGCTATAAAAATATTCCATAATTGTTTTTTTAGGTTTAACATGTTTTAGTATTCAAATATTGATGTTATGACCAGGGTTCCCGGCTATAAGACCTTTCCCACATACCTAACCGAAAGAAACCAATCTCTCAAGAAGGTCTCCATAAATATCATATATCAGACTTTTGGATACCTGTCCGAAATTTTGTATCCCCATTCCTCATTCCACACATCTTATATATTCAGACAATATGACCGTAAATTCATCCATTTTCATATGATGAGACATTTCTTCATCCACCTCGGCATCTTCCATACACATTTATATAAGAATAGACTCACCCATGTAGTAGAGGTGATGTCTAGAATAATGAATGAATGGTTATTAAAAATCAATGTTAGCATGTGTAGAAGGATTTTCACTACCACCGGCATCTATTCTACACCCCCAAGTGTTGGTAACTAATTGGAACTATCTATACTAGTATCATATCAATTCTATTCAATCAATGTGTTGAAAGTCCCACAATATGACACTCGCCTACCCATTTTGGAGGTGAATGGTGTTTATATCAGGTGACCACCTATTGAGGATATCTGATAGTATTTTTGGTCAATAGTACACATGGAATTTTTATTTCCACAGTTCCTCATATAGGATAACATGTCACATCATGGGAGCATGTTATTGCTATACCTATTTCACTCACTATGCCCATATATTTTCATATATAAAGTTTCATCCTGACCTCATGTTCCATTACTCATACCACCCCATTTGGTTATTCAAAAATATAGCTTATAAAATTCATGAGTAGAAGGTTGGGAACTCCTCCACCACTACCCCTTCCCCCCTGATAATTATCCTCATTTTATCATAGATTGTATAAATTGCACTGGCTTCACACTCCCTAAGAGAGTGATTAGAAGTGATGATGTTATATCTCTAGAGCATTTCATTTCATGAAAACTAAAACCTCTTTATATTAATATTCATTGTTGAGATGATCATATCAATATGAAATTCTATGTTATATAGGGATAATCAGTTTTTAAACCAGATATCCACTTTTCTATTCTATTTTTATTTTCAGAAACACCTCATTATCAGAAATAACCCTTAAATGTTGACTGGTTTTTTTATTTATTTCCATTTGTAATCCTGTAACGGTAGTGGTGATGACAAAATTCACATTTGTGGAATGATCAACCATTTCTCTTGTCCTTTTATAATTACAAAAGGTTTTTTTTGAGAAAATAGTCATGCATCATAAAAATAGTCTTATGTCAAATGAATTCACCTTGGCTTCCCCAAAGTGCTATTATATAAAGAGAAAATAATTTATCATGAAAGATGATTTGTGAAACTTGGGTCATGAAAGATATTATTTTCATAGATTTTTTTTATTTAATGCTTGTAAATTCATAATATGGTTTGTTTATTGTAGAGGAGACATAAACAATTGGACATAAATGTTAGGTGGCCATACATAGATCACCCTCACCCTATTAATATGAATGGTACAACTTTTTTTTAGGTTCATGCAAACTATTTTCATATCCAAGATTCAAGGTTTCATGAAGCAGTGAGGAGAATCCCAAATTTTTTAATTACCCTTAGAATTTGGCCCATCAATCCTATGTCAGCTCCAATCTTTGATTGGTAATTTATTGGAACATATAAAAAACTTTGAAAAATGAAAAACATTATTCTATATTAGTCATGTGTAAAATACAACCTCATAGAGAATTCCAAATCAAAAAATTAATTTGTGGTAATCTTTATACATTTGTGCACAACTACCACATTTATAATGTATGACACATTCATAATGAAGGAAAAGTGAAATTCAAATAATTCCATAAAGGATAAATTCTCTGGAAAATTAATGTATCCAGAAAAAGTATTCTATTAGTAAATGAAAACTCAAAATTTTATTTTTTCAAGAAATATAATGTTAAAATAGCCATGTTTCTTGAGTGGCCTTTCATAAAAAAGACATAGTTATCAATCAAACTAAACATACATGTTATTAAATAATTTTTTATGAATTAATTATGATTTAAATGACAAAAAACCCTAGGATTCCAAAATAAATACAAATTTGGCATCACCCTCTCTATTTTTTGGATGAACCTATGGAAGTTGAAGCATTGAGATATTTTTCCTGCAACCCTTTATTTTGAGCACTCATATAACTCAAATTCTATACATGCATTTTTATTGGTAAATAACTTGTTTAAAACCCCTTAAATAGGTCCTAAATCTATTTTAATTATGTTAAGAATGACTTCATGACACTTATCTCAATTCCTTGATGAGTTGGAAAAATATTTCCTTCCTACACCCAACTCTAGTATTCTCGAAACACCAAAAGTTTTGTATGATTATGCCTCCATCATCAAATACCTATCCTTATGGTTGTGACCATGGATTTCACAACTCCAATGGTGAAAAAAACTAGAAATATGTGCAGCAAAACCTCTAGAAATCCGAATTGATTCCTCTTTCCTCCAAACATACTAGTATACAAGATGGGGGTTTAGGTTCCATAAACCCACCCAAATTAGGTTTATTCATCAAAACCTTATCCTCACAACCAGCATCATTGACCCTCATGCCCAAGATAATTTCTCTATGCATGGTTTGGGCAGCCTCATTTAATTCTACTTTAAAGAATAGGCACCCCAAACTCATACACCATGACTATTTCCTGAAGTGGGTAGTTTCAACAACTATTTATTTAAAAACCCACATGTGCATTGGACATCCATTCCCCAATGGTGGAATTATCAAGGGAAACTATCCAATTTACCCTTTATGAGAACATTCAGTTTCCCAATATCCTTCTCTCTTACAAAAATACCCTTTTCTCCTCCCAATAATAGTGGTAATGGGAAGCTCTATGTGAAATCCCCAACTACCTCTATGTAAATTCTATTACCCCAGTAGCCTATAGTCAGTGGTTACTTTATTAAATTGTCAATAGACATAAGGGATCACACCCCAAAAGACTGAATAGTTTATTAATCATGTCAAAATAGATAAATATTTTATTATCATTTAAATTATAAAGCATTAAATACAACACAATATTGTATTTTTGAACTCCACTATCCCACTTACAATATCTTTTATATTAATCATAAAAAACTTCCTTGAATCTTGGGGAAAATAAAACAGAAGTAATGGGTGAGATCTACTGCTCAGTATGGGTATGCATAAAGTGAAATAATTCATGAATAAATAAGTTTAAATAAATATAGAAATGTAGATAACTGAAACACATTCCTTTTATTGAATAACATATAATTGAAGAATAGTATTAAAAGAGTAAATAATTTACAAACAATGCCATATACATAATCCCATGACCCTGAAAGGGGTTAATTATAATCAACAAAAACATTCATAATGAAAAACTATAATATGAAATGTTAATACTCTTCCCAGTTAATAAACATAATTACAAACAATTCAGAGTAATATGATGAATGGTGTCAAAATAATACATCCCCTATAAAACTAATCATAAACCATCCAATGAGATAATAATAATTGTATAAATAAAACATATCCCTAGTTGAGTATACGGAAAATAAATGTTTTTTCATTGATGAATATAAACACCATAAAAATTCAATTAATCACATTTTGGGGGAAAATATCCATTCCACATTGAACATAACATTTTAAAAAATTAATAATTTATAGAATATTAGGAATAAATTTTTTATCAAAAAGAATATTGTAAACATTTAAAGGATGTATCAAATAATTTAGTGGTCTTGAAAGTGGGAAATTTCATACATGTATAGTATGTTAAGACATAGATTCCTTCCACATTTTTGTATGAAAATTAAAAAAAATACCTTGTTGGGAAAAAATAAGATGATTACATTAAATGTTTTCTATAAAAATCAAAAAAATAAAGAAAAATATTAATAAATAACTTTTAAAATTTTAAAAATATTTTTAAAAATATTTTTATAAAACACAGATACAAAAGATAAAGTACATTCAACCAAAATGAAAAATAAAGTTCAATTTTCTTAAAAATAATTTCTCAATAATTATAAGTACCAAAGAGAAGAAAATAATAATATTACATGAAATTTTATTGAATATAAAAATGATATGAAAATATTATTTTAATATATAAATATCAAACAATTACCTAAATGGAGTCTTAAACATATACAGTCTCAAATAATTATGAGATTGTGAAATAAACCCTTAACATTTTGGTAAATTTTGAATTGTCTGATCAATGAAAAAAATAAATTCAAATAAAATTAAATTAAATGAATATAAATAAATTCATGGTATAAAATATCAAATTGATAGTATATACACCATAAAAATTGAATAATTTTTTAATATGGCATATGTCTCACGGAATTAAAATCAAAATGAGAAACCCTAACCTTAAGTTTGACTTCATTAATATAAATTAAAATAAACTATATAATAAATATATATTTATTATGAAACCTTTACATAAACATTATGATATATAGAATACCATATTTTATTTACATATGACATTTCATGGGCTATTTTTTATCAATTCTTTGTTAAAATCACATTTTAACTAATAACAAATATATTTTTCATGTATGTTTTGATTTGGTATTTTTGGACCTTTTTACTTGATCATGGTTACATCATATAAATAATTTATATAATGATATAAATATCATATACAATCTTTATATATTTTTTATAGTAAATTCATATTAGTTAAAGATATAAAATGCATCACACTATCCATGGAGATGGTGAGCCGTACGTATCTATTAACCCATTTTCTATTTTTTCAATGATTATAATGAAATGAAAATAAATATTAATACAAAATTAAATATTAATTATTAAATTATATATATATATTTTATATTAATAATTTCAATCCTTTTTACCATCTATATAAAAACAAAATGAACAACATTTCACATTGTTATGTGGAGGCATTAGTCCACACATATGCATGAGGAACGTTATTGTTTTCCAAATTGTTGGAAGGTAATAAGTTAGAGGTGATATTATATTTACATAAGTATTATTAGTTTTTAAATATCACATATATTCATATACTTCATTCTTACTACAATTCTTATAAATTTTAAGACTAAAATGAATCGCATCACTTCACAAGGTGGTAGTCCGCCATACACACGAGTGATGTTATTGTATCCCCCCATGGATTGGAATATAATAAGGTGTGTATGATATAACAATAATAATAATAATAGTATAATAATTTTATTAATTTCAAATAAATAATAAAAATACATCATTACATCAAACCCATAAAGGTTGTGATTCAAAATGAATTGCATATGTTTGTGAGGCGGTAGTCTGCCAAACACATGATCGAAGATTTCATATTCCATTTGATGGTGGTGGAGATGGATATTGGTTATTAAATTAACATAATAACATGTATGTATATAGTATATACTGGTTTTATTAATTTATCATTGTTTTATAATATTTTAATGACGGGGAAGAAGAAACAAAATAAAAAATTCATTTAAGAATGTTACCTCTTATTTAGACAACATCTTTAAGTTTTCCTCAAAACCATCCTAGGATGGATTTATGATAAAAACAAGGACTCTAGGATGTTGGTTTCTAACTAACGAAGGGATTTGAACCACTCTATTCTGATAAAAATTATTGTGTAAGTGTAAAGATGATAGGGAAGGGGTGTCTTTTTATAAGTGGGGAAGATGACAGACTTGGAATATTTGAAAATAATAAAATGAATCAATGTTTTTCTAATGAAAAACAAAATATCCAAAATGGATCATTATTGAGATTTATAAGTGATAAGGTTTCAATATTTCCATGAAATATGAGTTGGAATAGTTTATAGGTAAGTTCACCCCTAATCAATTTAGTTTTATACCTAGTAAACCCATTTAAACCTTAACCGTGGTAATTTTTTATTGTCTTAAGTATTAATTATGTTAAAAAGTTAAGTTTAGATAATTATAAAATATTTATTATGATGATTCAAATTATTTAATCCATTTTTATATAACCAATTAATATAATTGGTAAAATTTAATTTACATTTAAACCCATAGAAGAGTTAAAAAAATAGTTTTTACAAATAAAAACTTTCAAAAGATTAAAAGGTTTTATTTCATAATTCAATATGAAATTGATTAAAATAACCTAAATTAGTTAAAAAAATATAAATAATTTATTTTTAATTTTAAAACTATTTAAAAAATTATCATTACATATTTTTTAAATGAAAATAGTTTTTTCAATAAAAAATATTATTTTTCACTATTCTTAGAAAAATTAAACTTTTTCGAAAATTCCCAAAAATATAACCTAATATAATTTTCTTTATTTTGATTCAAAAAATTAAGTCCATTTTTTAGAATAATTGTTCCAAAATTTTCAAAAACTAATTTATTTATTTGTTCAGAAAATAGATTTAAAAATTATTTTTTAGAAAAATTATTATGAAAACATATAAAGAGTGAAAAAAATTGATTACTTATTTATCAAATTATTTGATTTATATAAAAAAAATTATTCTATTAAAATTTTTAAATTAAAATTCATAGCTCCAAGTATAATTTTTAGGTTAAAACGTTTTTGTTTAAATAATTATATTAATATTCTATCATGGTTTGTTAGAATATGATGTTCACTTTTAAGCATGCTATCATAGAATTTGAGTTTATTTAAAAATAAATATATTATAATTTCTTTGGGTTTTTAATTATCTTATAAGATTCATTTTTTTCATATACATTATCAAACATAATGTTTTTATTTTAAAATATCAGGGTGTAACATTATACCCCTTAAATGAATTGTTCCCTTGAAATTTAATCATGAACTCTATAATAAAGGTTTTTTCAATTGAAAATCACATTATTTGAAACCCATATCATAAAAACTATTAATAAAAAATACTATTGATAGTTAATAATGGGAAATAGGAAGTCTATTTATAATAACACATAATCAGGATTCCATGTAGGAGAATATAGGTGGGAAGTAAAGAAATGGACTCTAAAGAAAAGTGTAATGTCTAAATAAAAATGGGGGTGATAAAGGTCATTGATCTTAAGAAAGTGAGAAATAATGACAAAACCAATGAACATAAAACCATAAATATTTGATTAGTTAAAATACCATTTTATTCATTAATATGAATGTAATAGGATACCATTTTAGTTTCAAGATTATTTTTCCTAGTTAAGAGATTCTTTTATAATAATGACACAGAAAACTACAAAATATACTTAAATTTTCTTCTGTGGTGGTGAGTTGATAATTATACACTACATTTCTTAATCAATTAAATGAATATCCTAAATGAATTATTTTATTCCTAAAGTAATAAAATTAGCTTTTAATGGATCATAAGATACATCAAACAATATCAACCTATTTATAATATATTTACTAAAACCAAAATGGTTATCAGAAGATATCCAATACAATACATTAATATTGAATACCTATATAGTAACTAAAAAATTCAACATAATCTATTTCATTAGTGGTTAATCCTTATGAATCGTCTAAAATATATTTAACAAAATTAAAAGTCCAAAAATTTAGAAGGAAGTTCACTAAGTCAACATTATATTACCTAGAAAATATAATATATCTCTTAAAGACATATACCCAATATCTGAATACCTTAATCACTAAAAACCCTTAATGAAAACAAAAAATTCTTCAAAAATAAAATATCATATTCTTGATTATATTATATCAATCCTAAAATGCATTAAACACCGGCGATGATAACATATACCATGAAATCACTAACAAATTTTAAGATCACCAATACTATCCATTAAATATATAACTATTATCTAAACATATATCACATGTTGAGGGTTATCTTCCAACAGTCAAGTAATTCCAAAAAGATCAACTTTCCACTGAATCACATTCCATGGTTATTGATGACATTCAAAATATGCTTTCAAATCCCTAAATAAAATTACTACATTAGAATCCTTATATGTTTCATGATTCTTATAACAGGAATACAATTTATAAAATACGTCTTCAAATTAATATATATATATATATATATATGTTTCTTGGTGTTAAATTACTTCTAGACATATACACAGACCTCACACACTGGAAAAAAGGTAGGCTAGACCCCCATGGGATAGTCCACCCATCAATCCTTATTTTTTTATTACATTTATTTAGTACATAGACAATAGGACTAGTGAGAATGATGACAATAAAATAGCAAAAAGTCCCATTAACTATACCAAATTATCAATGCACTGTCATTCCTACGCCATCCTACCTGCGTCACCCAACTTGTGTCACCTCCTTTCTGTGTCATGCATGTGCAATCGCCTTCATGAATCAATGCCTACAACACTTACTAAAAATTAAAATAATAGTGCTTGGTCACGTTAGGGATTCAACTCAGGACCTTCTGGATACAAAGGCTAGTTTCTGAGTACCACTCATTTGTGGAACTATCCACACATAATGTAATTATTTAATAAAAGACACCCAAAAACATTAATCATTCCACTTCGGTTGTATCAATATCATAAAATAACATTGATCCTTTGTCTTCTTTTGAGGAATATTCCATAAAATCTTGTGGAATTAATTTTCATACTCTCTTATATCCTTATAGTTGAAAATTTTAATATTGTAATATTCTTTCTTTCCATTGAAATCATTCTATAGATGCCCTTTATCTAAACACTTGAAGAAATATGGAATTCCCTTGAATAAAGTACCAGAGTATCTATTTACATAATTATCAACTGTTGGAAAATCATTCTCTCTCTTAACCCCATTATATATTTTTTCCTTAATGTCCTCTTCTTCTATTACTTTCAATCGATTCTATAATACTATTAGAACTGTGTCTCTATCTTGATACAAAATGATATTATGTCTTCATATGATGATAATTTTTAGGAAACGAGTTCCCTTTGATGAATTATCTTTAACCCATCGATGAAATAATCAAACCTTATATTTTAATTATGTGTGTAGTCTATATAATTCCATGAAAACCTTGTAATTTTGGATTCATACCTATCTATATTTTCCTCATTCATTTTTCTCACACTCGAGAATTTTATCTCCATATATTCTCATTACTCACAAGGAAAATATTTCTCTAAGATGATTCCTTAAAATACTTATACTCCATGTTTTCTATTTCCTCATCATATTTAGTGTTTTATATCAATTACCACCATTGATCTTCAATTCCTACTAGATGATAAACTTTTATGACCTTGCAATATCTTCTCTAAGGAACTTATCCATCACTCATCTAAAAATATATTTATAGTCCCATTGAATTTTTGACGTTACCTATACATGAAGTGGTGAAACAGTATTACACCTTATGGATAAATATAAGACTACACCATGTAGGAAGGGATATTTATCATAACCTAAGGTAGCTACCCCTATACGGTAATAATTTTTTTTTGTTCCCACTATAAATCTATCTCTAGCTTAATTATATTTCATAGGAGAAAAATACCTATATGGATTATGTTCAATTATATGGTTCTCATTCCATCAACTATGTTCTATTTATAACCAATTAAATACACTATGTTGGATCATAACGTTATGAAACATAATTTATAATCCCAAAATTAATGAAATACATAACATAAATTTAAATTTTTATGAACGATTAGTCCCATATTCATAAGAAGGGTTCTATCAAGAATGTTTTAAAATCATAAAAAAATTCAAATCCTTCATAATGGTTTGCTAAAAAACTATGAATTGGTACAAGAATATCCCTAGAGAGTTTCAAACCGTATACACATTATGACCTTTTATTGTGTACCTGGTAACACTCAAGTCAAAACTAATGCATCTTTTTTAGATTAATTACATGAAGGAATATTTATTAAAGAACCACATCCACTTTTAGTATCCAAAAATTGATGTATTTCTATGAAAATTACATAATTAATAATTTTAAAAAACATTTAGATTTTATCCTATACAAATACTTATCCTTAAATTCAATCATAGTGTTATGTTCTCTAATCAATTGTTTTCCTAAATCTAGTTCCCAATTATTGTACTAAACTTCTTATGATTCCCACATTAAAGACCATAAATCTAGTAGCCTAGAGTCAATGTTTTTATTATTACATTGGAATTAGAAACAAGTGATCATATCCCAAAAGAAAAATTGATTAGTAATATTGAAAATTTAGATATATTATTAAATATATTTGAAATTTAAAAATAAAAAATACAACATAGTTTTTTTATTATATTTTTATTATTACCCATAGAATATCCTTTATATCAATAATAAAACACTTCCTAGTATCTTCTGGAAAATAAATCATAGTAAAGGAGTGAGCTCTAATCATCAATAAGGGTGTTCATATAGAGGAAACTAGAGAGAATAAATAAGGATTAATTAATAAAACAATGTAAATTACTTAATCACATTCCATTTTATCTATAGGATGAATATAAATAATAATATCATGGGAATAAATTATGAATAAATATTTCAATATACATAATCACATTATCTTAAAAATATTCCCTGAATATTTTAACTAATTTATTAATCACATGGAATTCAATAATTGATTTCATAATGATGAAATATAGATAGAAATAAAAAAACATTCGATCAAGGCCTTATTCAAAGACATCAATACCATCAATGCCTTGTACTATGAAATATTAAATAAATGGATAAGGCCATAGCCAAAAACCCAAGATACTTTGTCTCATGAGACCTACCAATGCATGGATGAGCTATTGAAGGCCCCTCCTATCACTTAAAAATTCTAATAAATTTGTTATATGAAAGGGTTAAATCATGATCAACATTAATTATTAAATTTAAAAACTATTATATGAAATGTTAATACATTCCTCAATCAATAAACATAATCATAAACCATTGTGAGTAATATGATGAATGATATCAAAATTGTTCATCCCCATTCGAAACGAGTATAAAAAATACAAAAAAAAATTATTGATGGTATTATTACAACATATCATCAGTTTAGTATAAGTATATTAACTGTTTTTCATTTATGAATATAAATTCCATAAAAATTATATTAATTTTTTTTCAAGAAAATATCATTTTCACTTTAAAAATAAATTTTAAAAACCAATTATTTCTATAATATTACAAAAAAAATATTTTTCAATATCCATATAAACTTTTAAATTAATATTTTATGAAATTAGGTTTCATTATGGTGGAAATTTTCATACATTTCGTGTATGTTAAAATAAATATTCCTTTAATAATTTTTTAAGAAAAATAAAAAGATACCTTATTTGGAAGATAGAAGGAATGATACTTTTAAAACATTTTGCTTAAATCCAATCATGGGTGAAATTTTATTAATGAATTAATTTGGATAATGTTAAAAAAATTGATTTTTTTTTGATAACATGGACATAGATGTGGAAAAAAATCGACCAAAAATAGAAACAAAGATAGATTTTCATAAAAACGTTTTATAAATAAATTTAAGTGCCAAATAGAGGATAATTGTTTTATTACATGAAATGACCTTTAATAACAATTTTATAGTAATATATATTAGTTTTAAGATAGAAATACCAAAAAAATTCTCATAAGGGAGGCTTGAACATAAACAATATTGAAAAATGATGAGATTGTAAAATAAACCCTCATCACTTTGGTAACTTTTGAATTAAATTCCCAATGAAATATATAAAATAAAATGAAACCTAAAATAACATTAAAATAATTATAATAATGATATAAATATATGTATATACACCCCACAAAATGAATAAGTGGTGAAAATGGAATATGTCTCATGGAAGTAAATGTGGGATGACGAACCCTTACCACATGTTTGAATTCCTTCACATACATTCAAACATCATCTATAATAAATATTGGTTTTTTATCTAAATTTTACAGAACCATGATTATATATTTAATACCACATTTCATTTACTTATGTACTTTTTAGATTTTTTTATTATCAATTCCATGTTAAAATCACATTTCAGGTAATACCATCTTTGTTTTCATGTATGTTTTGATTTGGTATACTTGGTCCTTTTAAATTGGTCATAGTTAAATAATATAAAAAATGTAAAACAAGATATTAACATAATATATATTCTTCATATATGTATTTATAGTCATACATCTCTGTTATTGATCAAAAAATAAAATTCATTACACCTTTAATGGATACAGTAGGTTGTACATATGCGTGAAGGTTGTTTCCATTTTCTCAACGGATCGAACGAAAGGAAAATAAGGACCAATTTCCTTTAAAAGAATAATTATTATGTTATATATATAATTAATTTTAATCAAATACTTATTATCATCCATGTAAAAATAAAAATAAAATCATTTCATGTCACTATGTGGAGGTGGTAGTCCACACATAAGCGCATGCGACGTAATTGTTTTCTAACAGATTGAAAGGTAGGAATCTATATGTGATGATATATTTAAAAAATTATTTTTAGTTCATAAATATCACATATATTCACTAAATTTATCTCTAATACCTTACATGTAATGTTTAAATGAATGATGAATCACAAGACATCCCAAGGCAGTAGTTCATTGAACACTTGGGTGACATTATAATATCCCCCCATGGATTGGAAAGTAAAAATGTATATGTGATACCATAATTATATAATTATAATAATATTGTAAATAAAATATATATATTTTTAAAATCATCATCATATCCATCCCTAAAATGTGGTTATGGAAAATTAATTACATCAGTTCATGAGGAGATAGTCCACCATACACACGATCAAAAATTTCATTTTCCATTAGATAGAAGGGAAGATTTATATAGGTTATTACATTAAAATATGAACATTTGAGTATTTAAAATATAATTTTGTTAATATGTTATAATATTTTAAAATATTTTATAATATTTTAAGGAGGTGGAAGATGAAATAAAATAAAAATGCACATTTAAGAATGTTACCTATTCTTCAGACAACTTCTTTATGTTTCCGCCAAATCCTTCCTATACTAAATTTCTGATAAAAAGTCCTTAGGGATGTTATTATTTAATTATGGAAGTTATATGGGTAGTTATTTTAATATCCAAAGGTTTTTTTAAAGTGTACATAGTAGAGGGTTTGGGTGGCCTTTCATAAGAGGGGGAGAGGATACAGTTGGAAATTTTGAAAATAATATATTTTACCTAAGTTTATTACATTCCATATGTCTCTAAAATGAATAATTATAGAACCATAGTGGTGGTAAGGTCTATATATGTCCCTAAAATTTTATTTCATTAAGTTAACATGTCATTTTACCACTTATATTTTTTTTACCCCTCGCAAATTGGTTGTAACCTTAACCGCGATAAATATTTTTTATTATTTTTAGTATTAATTATGATAAAAATTAATTTTACCTTATTATATAATATAAATTACTCTCATTAAAAATATGGAATCCATTTTTAAAAATTAAATCCATATAATTTTAATAATCCAATTTATAATTAAACACACAAATGCATTGAAAAAACAGTTTTCCCAAATAAAAACATTCAAAACATTAAAATGTATTTATATCATAATTCAATGTGAAATTAATTATAATAACATAAATTAGTTAAATTATAATTATATTTAACTAATTTTACTATTATAAAAATTTGATTCCAAAAATAAAGTATATTTTTTAAATATTTTCAAAATTTTCAAACACTATTATTTTTTTCACAAAAACCAATAAAAATTATTTTTTTTAATTTTTTTATTCCAATCCATACTTCCATGATTAATGTCTACATTATAAAAGTCTTCTTTAAAAAATTATATTAATTGTATATCATGGTTTGTAAAAACTCGGTGTTGTGTGTCATGAAAGGAATCAAAGAAATTGAGTTTATTAAAATAGAAATAAAGTATAAAGTATTAGGGTGTAATAATCCATTATAATAATAAATAATTCTAATATAAGCAATAGAACATAATTTTTCTTTTTAAATCTTAAGTTGTTAGATTATGAGTTGTAATACATTAAACTGTATAACCAAATGACCTATTTGAATGTTAGAACATTAAAATCCAATTAACTCGTAATAAAATGTCAAAATGTATGATAATTTATTCTATGCATAATGTTAAAATATATCCTTACCCATTAGTGACAATCATAGGATGCCTCATGTGATAGGCACGAGATGAAAAAAAACATAATAGAAAGCTTTCATGACTAAGCCTCAAACCGTCTATTATCATTAATCATTTCGTGACTTGAGCTTCATTACGATTGGATTTTAATATGCATGGAACATTTCAATTACATTATCTTAAACTATGAAATCAATATACATAGTTTTTTATCCCTATCACCTAATAGTGTACATATGATTTCTTTATGTGTTTTAATTCTTCCAACTAAACCTATCCCCATCAAAACTCAAACTCATAAATATAGGATACCATATCAAATATACATTAACCATATTTGACTAGTATGTGATGTGAGTATATGGGAAATTTCCCCACTATATTTCAAACCTTTCACCACCCATATGTAACAAACATATGTGAAATAGTCCACACCAATCTCTAAATATATGAATTTCCCTCACTCGTCTTTAAACCTGCAAGTCCTCCTGATTAATCAAAAACAAATCCCCTAGTGAAAGATCTTGGGTGCCTTAGGTGATGATCCAAATTATTTTATTTGATGAGAGTACAATCTCCTTAAACCATTTAGGTGATAGGTAATGATCCTGAGTCCTTAAATTGTGTGTTGAGCATGATATTCCTTAGTTAATGAGGCTTTGAATCATTATGGGAAATTAATAAGTATCACATGGTAACAAATTATAGATACCTCACACACAAAATAACAAATGTGAGTTTTACTATGTGGTGCTTACAAGATTCCTGAGGCAACAAGACCTAGATGCCTCATGTACGGAATTTATGTTTCCCTAAAATGATTATAGGATACCTTTGGATTTTAACTAGAGAAAACTTATGTCACAAGCATATGATTCAATAAAATCCCAACAAAGAAGAATATGTATATTCCCAACAAAAACAATATCTATATATTGAAAAAAATACCCAACATATTCACCAACTCTGACCGTAGATTACATCCTTATCATGATAGAAAGTGATGTAGCTAACTATAATCCACTAGAATATCATATCAGAAATGGGATACATGAAAATGTATTATATATTTGAGGGATACACAATCTAGGATACAAAAATCCAAGGAGAGGTCTATGGAAGGAAGAGACAAAAACCCATAATCTCATTCTAATCATGGAGATAACCTCATCATCCAAGGTGGTGGAGGCTTCCTACCATTGAAAATAGACAGTAAATAGTAGGAAAGAAAAGGTATCAATAAACCCAAGGATATAGAACACTATTAGAAAATAATTTCAATGTGTACCCATGTGAAAGCATAATTAAACATTACCTGAAAAAATAAGAAACAATTAAATATAGAATACATAAAATGTAATAGTTTCAAGTTTTTTATGAATTTTATTTATATTTTATTGGTGAGACTTTAAAGAATTCATAAAATAAAAATCAAGAGATTCCTCCTAGTGTAGAACTTGTTAAGATATGTTTATTCCAATCAAGTATTTTATTACAAATATGGGTTAGCCTAGATTGAATTTTATAAGCAATGAAATTTGTGAGTAACTAAAGATTATTTTGATGGTTGGGGAATAATAGAGCTAGGTCACCCTTTATTGTATTTTTTAGCTAATTCTTGGCATTTATCTTTGGGGACACTATCCAGGAGACCCTAATATGGTTAGGTTTCTATAGGAATGTAGTCGTTTATTTAACATATGATGGATATAAATAAAATAATAAACTGACACAAGTTTACCTGACATGTCATATAATACCTCGGGCACATCATATAACGATAGTACATCATTTCTGATTAATATTCATTAAATTACACAAAAAATTTCCAATGGACCAAAATATTTTGGTCCATTTAGAATATTTGAGTCAAAAACATTAGTCCATCGATGATCAACAACATCTCAAAATACATTATTCATAACTGTCACCCTTGATAGACATATCATATATATTAAAATATTTTATAACCTGGGAAAAATAAAACATAAGAAATGTTGTCATAATATACTTAGTAAATGAAAACATTGGAGATAAGTAACCATAACACGATCATAAGAGCATGATGACTTAATCATAACATTTGAAAACCATACCTTCCATATCAAAGAAAATAATCATGAATTGTGGAATGAAGATATGTAATTCATAATACATGAATCATATGATAATTAGAGAAGATGATCCATGAGAGAATATAATTTCATAAGACAATGGATTGTGTCGTATAAATAAGAATTTAAAATCATTTCCATATTAGGAAAGGATCACTGCCCAGGCTATCATATTGGAATGGGATCACTCCTCAAACCATCATAGTAGTCATGGTTCACTCCCAAGACCATATTAGTGGAAAATCTATCTTTCTAAACTAATTTCACTCCTCAATCTATTCCTTTCTTTATCTTGGGAAATAAATCATTACCTAATTCATTAGATGGATATATTGGTCCCGACTATCATATAATTAAAACCATATTTATGTGTGCCAAAATAAAATAATAATTCATCATATCATCACCCATGAAATAAAATTTTTATCATAATAAT
Organism: Viscum album; assembly: GCA_963277665.1. NCBI lineage: Eukaryota > Viridiplantae > Streptophyta > Magnoliopsida > Santalales > Viscaceae > Viscum > Viscum album. The sequence goes on from OY728159.1 coordinate 1,647,122,274, forward strand.
CTCATCATATCATAACCTATGGAAAAGTTACATTTTTCATAATCATTTCTCTATAGTATAACCTATGAAAGTAATCATATTTCATAAGCATTTCTTCATGGTATAACCCAAGGAATTGAAATAGTTTTCATAAACAACATGACATAATAAACATATACCATTATGTTAAATAATAATAATGGTATCTTTTGATCATATCCCTTATAAGTCATATGTAACATAAATGGATGAAATCATATATGGAAAACTATTTTTGATCTATAATTTAAGACATTTCATGAAAAAAATATCATTTTCGATATGAAAATCACTTTTTAAAATTTAATTTTTTTGAAAATAATTTTATTTCAATATATCCTTGAAAAAATAATAAATTAATATTTAAATAAATTATTGGTCATGATGTCTCAAAATTACATTCATTTCATACACGTTAAAATAATGATTACATTCACATTTTTTATATAATCCAAATAGGAACTGTTTGGGAAAAGATTTGAAGATTCCTTTCAAAAAAAATTAACAATTTAGAAATGGGTCAAATTGTCTCTAATAACTAATTTGGTGAATAATATAACATTTCAAAAAAAAATCAAAAACATGTCTTTCTAAGAAAAGGGATTTTTGACCAAAAATATAAATAATGTCTAATTTTCTTTAAAACGTTTTCATAGTTGTTTTAAGTTACAATGAGTGTAAAATGGTATTATTACTTGAATATATCAGGAATAGACATGGGATAATAAATCTCATCAGAATTTTTGAGAGGTATATCATGAGATATCAACATTGGAGAATTAATTATAACCAATCTTGATAAACAATTAGATTGTAACATAAGACCCTTACCACATTGGTAACCCTGAATCATATGCCCCATGAAAAGATAAAATTAATGGAAAATTTATAATATTATTAAGATAATTACATTCAAGATATTATATTCCAAAATGAATATATACACACCTTGTAAAATAATATAGCTACATAGCATAACATTTGTCTCAAATAAAAAAAATTAAGAAACAAATCTCTAAACTTACGTATTGACTCTATAGTACTCATTAAAATCTGATGTATATTGAATATAAGATTGCTTATGGATATATTAAATATCCATATTCATTTATATCATGCCATATATTATTTTATTATGACATATTATTACAATTTTATTAACAATATTACACTAAAGACTTGTTTCAGGAAATAACTCATTTATTTTTTGTATATGTCATGATTTTTTATTTTTTGTCCTCTTACTTTAATCATGGTTTCATCATATCCATAATTTTAACTTTGATATTAATTGCATATATATTAACTATATATTTATTTTTAGTAATTCATGAAATTTAGTGATAGAAAATAAAATGCACCATTCCTGAAGATAATAGGTCGTATGTACATATAAATGATTCTTCCATATTCATATAAGATTAAAAGAAATAAAATAAATTTTAAAATATAATTAAATAATCATTCATATGACACATATATTTTATATTTTAATTAAACCCATACTCAATACCTTCAATGTAATGTGTAAATGAATAACATCTCTCCACGAGGCGATTGTCTTTCATACACCCAAGTGACATTATTATATTCCCAAAAAATGGAGAGTACAATTTATGGGTGATATAATAATTACATTATCATAATATCATCATAAATATAATATTTAAATAATGAATCCATCATTATAAGCATCTTTTATAGGTGTTAATGGAAAAATGAATGACATTGGTTTGTATGGTGGTATTTTTACATACACATAAATGATAATTCTGTAACTCATTTGATGGAAATCGAGATTATTGTAGGTCATGAACTGAATATAAAGAAATCATATAATATTTATGATATTGAAGTTTTTATAAAAGAATATTATAATAATAAATTATTTGGGGGAGGAATAAAAAAAAAAATGCTCATTGATGAATGTTACCTCTTCTCCATGTATCCTCACAAGGTTCTCATTAAAAGCCTTACTATGATGGATTTAGATATAAATTAAGGATTCCAAAATTATGGGAGGGGTGTTGGGAAGTAATTTTTGTTTTTATTTGATGAATCAAAATGGTTTTAATGTGTGAATAAGATAGGATATTATGTGGCCTTTTATGTATGGTGGAGAAGACACACTTGGTATTTTTGTAATGAATTGAGTGATCCTACATTTTTCATATGAAAAAAATGGAATAAAATGGGATCCTATAGATATATGTTGGTTTAATGGTTGAAATATTTCCATCCAATAGTATTTATACATGTTTATAAGTTATTTTTTCCTTACCATTGATGTTTAAACCCAGTAAAATAATTTTTACCATAACAGTGATAATTAATTTCTACTGCATTCACTACTAATATTTGTCAAAAATTAAGATGATCTAATTATATGATATTAATTATGATGATTCAAAATATATAATCAATTTTTCTAAATTTTATTCACATATGTAGAAAATATTAATTGAAATTTAATCATACAGACATATTGGGAAAGATGGTTTTTAAAGAGAAAGTATTCTATAGTTTTCATAGTTTTTATTTTAAATTCCATTATGAAATTGATTTAAATAAATTAAAATTTATTAATTGATAAATTATTTAACTAATTTAACATTATAAATATTTTAAAATATTATTTATTTTTATAAATAAATTAATCTAAAAGGTATGTTTCAATTAAAATTCAGTACTTTTTAGTATTCATAAAAAAATGAAACTTCTGAGAAAAAAAAAATAAAATCACCATAAGATAATTTTTAAATGATTATTTAAATTATGATATTTATATTAGAAAATTAATTAATGTTTAAAAATATAATCTTAGTATTTTTTATAAAAATAAATTAAATGATTTTTTAAATAGTATTTTCAAAACATATAAAGTCTTTAGCTAAAATTAAGTATTTTTTATCAATATGTTTTATTTATATAAAAACATTATTCATAATATCAAAAAAAATTATTTATTACTATTAATAACCCTATGTGTATATTCTAGGTTATAATACCCACATTTTAATAATATTAGAAATATGTCATGTTTTTGTTAAAACTCGATATTGTGTGTAATGCAATATAATCTTGTGTTGTGTGTATCGCAAGATTAACTTTGTGTTGTGTATAGAATAATATATCAATGAAAGTTAATTTATTCTAATAAAAGTAAAATAGTAAAAACTCATGGTGTTATAGTATAATAATTTTAATATGAATTTATCCCTAAAAATTCATCACTCTGATACCAACAAATGAGGATAATTTTGCTTGATCATATCTTCAATTTCCCACATAACTTACTCAAACAGGTGGTTTCACCACAAAATATTCCATAGGTGAGTGGTATTTTTTTATAGAAATTTATCTATATGATCCATAATCTCCCCCATTTGTTTCTGATAAGAATGGTTTTTCTCTGGTGGTGTGACTTTGAGTTCAGTACATGTGAAGGGTGTAACGTCCCGGTTCTGGAAGCCACCCAAAGGCACCCCATACTCGGTTGGTCACATGTCCTCAAGCGCATTTCTCCGAACGCCAGAGGCTACCGACTAGAAGCGACGGTATTGGGTGTGTTAGTGGGGTAACTATGCCCTCGTTGGCAGAGTACACAGTGGAATAGAAAACAATAAACAATAGAGGAAGCAGTAAACAATCCATACACAAGTGAACAGTGGAAGACTAAATATGATAAACAACAGGAGCACATGTAAATATGATGCATGATACATATGTCTAGGAAAGATTCCAAACAATTCACAATGTTGAATAAAATACTAAAAAAAAGTACAAAAGAAAAATAGATAAGAAACTCTTCAGCATCGCAAGCCTCGGCTTGGTCCCATGCTCTCCTACTTCAATGCAATCAAGTACCTGAAGTCGAAGGGTGCTTTCCCTTGTCTATACCTACAACAATATAATCTATTTAGGCCCAAAAGAATGACCCAAACAAGGTGTGGGACTAAATCCCAATAGGAAACCACCCGAAGATCTGTGCCTAATAGTCAATGAGAATATGGAAGGTAATAGTACAGTAAGCAGTAAACAATAACTAGTAAACAGGATGATACAAAACAGTAAACAATCCATAGATCAACAAGCAGCAGTGAACCAAACAGGAATCCCTCAGAGAAGTACTCTTAGCCCTCCCCTCTGGTTCTATCCAAGAATTAAAAACAACACTCTGGTTAGTACACTCAGCCTAACCCCTCTGGTTTGGTCATACAAAATTATAAGACTCTCTGAGGAAGCACACTTAGTCAATTCCCCTTATAGTCTAAGGTAGTCATGAACTCTCTCAGGATGGTCACACTGTCTATTCCCCTTATATCACCATGTTCTAGAGAATATCTGAGGAAGCTCACTTCTTCAATTCCTCATATAGCCTCAGTTCTATCATAGACTCTCTGAGGAAGCTCAATCGGTAAATTCCTCCTATAGCCTGGAATGGTTTAAGGAAATTCAAAAAAACAAAGACTCTCTGAGGAAGATCACTCTATCTATCATCTTGTAGTCTATAAAGCTCAAGACTCTCTGATGAATCTCACTCGGTCTATCCTCCCATAGTCTATAATATCCAAGACTCTCTGGGAAGCTCACTCGGTCTATCCCCTTATAGTCTACAGCACCAAGTTCTCGAAGCCCTGTTCCAGTCAGTGCATAATAATGCTATATGGAAAAATTAAACCTACAGAGCTACTTGACTAACCAATCTATAGCATAATAAGCATGTCAGGGAAGAGTACTTCATCCTACGGTCACAAGGCATGGAAAATAGGTATAACGGCCAAAGGCAGAACAAGACCAAAAGATCGTAAACAGAACAAGGCATGGACAAAACATCCAAGCATATCAATTATCCTCATATATAACCAAATTACCTGTATACCGGCATATAAGCAAGGCAGGAAAAAAAACAGGGGTAAAACAGTAAACACGCAATACCCTGTTCAAGGGTATTGGTGGAAATTGCACATAAAACTCAAAGACTTGTAACGTAAAGGCACAAACCACCTACCTTGATGCTAGTAGATTGATATACTTGAAACATGAGGATTGAATCTACTTAGAATTTCATAGATCTATGAAAACTCACAAAACATTCAACCCACAATAACTTGCAAAAGAAAAGGAATTGGAAAACGATGCTCTAGAAGATGAAAGAGCTTACAGTTGTGGTTCCAACGCAATCGATGGCGGATGATTCAGAGAACGGACAGAGGCTCGAGGGCTCGGAGAAGATTCGAGGCCATACAGTATGCTCTCGGTTGAAGAATTCCTAGAAGAAGACAATTCTGGGGTTAAGATGATACCCCAGTGTGTTTAATGAAAAAAAAACAAAGTACACAATGTGTACTATTGAAGTACACGACATGTACTTTTGAAGTACATGATGTGTACTTACCTTTTTCTTACTCTACTTTAGGTGGCCTCCACATCACCCCTACATGTCCATGTGTGTGTACTAGACACGCCCAGTACATGGCCTTGCGCGGCATCGAAGTACACGGCATGTACTTATAAAGTACATGTCATGTACTTATAAAGTACACGATGTGTACTTCAAAAATTTCTAGAAACTACTCTTTTCTTAAAAACTCTAGAAAAAGGAAAAACATACCTAAAAAGAAGGTCCAGGTTCTTAAAAACTTCCCCACTTAAGGAAATTCCTCCCCGAATTTCCCAAGAGAGGTGTGGAAGAAGAAACCCCAAACAGCTCTGGCCACTACGATCATACATCAGCCTCCCTCTCCCAAGTCTCATCCTGTACTCACTCGTGCTACCATAGCACCCATACCAGAGGAACATACTAGCCATGGAGAACCTTTGTACTATGGTCGACAATATGGATAGGATGCTCCTCAAATGATGCATCCGCTTCGAGCTCAACCTCGTCAGGTTGAAAGACATGAGATGGGTCTGAAAAGTAACGTAAAATATGAGAAATGTGGAAGATTTCATGCATATCCCAGTACCTCTAAGGTAACTACAACCGATACTCAACCGGACCTACTCTCTCCAACACCTCAAACAACCCGACGTACTTGGGTGAAAGATTACCCTGTCTCTGAATCCTCTTATTTCACAACCTTGGTGCAACACGCAGGAAAACCTGATCCCCGACCTCGAACTCCATAGTTCTTTTTCATTGATCAGCATAAGACTTCTGTCGAGACTGTGCCATAGCCATCCACTTCCGAATCAACTCTGTCTACTCTGAGGTCTCCTGAACAAGATGAGTTCCCAACAAAGCTGCCTCTCCTGCCTCCATCCAACACAGGGGTGGTCGACATGGCCTACCATACAAAGCCTCGTATGGTGTCATATAAATAGTCACTTGAAAACTGTTGTTGTAGGCGAACTCCACAAGAGGTATATACTTCTCCCAAGAACCTAAAAAGTCTAGAATGCAATCCTTGAGCATATCCTCAAGCACCTGAATTGTATGCTCAGACTGGCTATCTTTCTAGGGATGGTATGTTGTACTCAAAAGTACCTGTGTACCCAAAGCCTTCTGAAGCCCCTTCCAGAACCGAGAAGTAAAGCGTGCATACCTGTATGAAACAATGGAGTGTGGAACTCCATGTAGATGTAAAATCTCTTAGATGTACAACCATCCCATCTCATCAACAATGAAGGTCTCCTTGATCAGAAATAAATGAGAAATCTTCATAAGACTGTCGATGACAACCCAAACAACATCATTCCCTCGAGGTGACCTCTGCAAACCTATCATGAAGTCCATCGCGACATCATTCCACTACCACTTCAGAATTGGTAACTGCCGCAATAGACCTTCTGGTCATTGATGCTCCACCTTCACCTGCTAACAAGTGGGACACCTTAGGACAAAACTAGAAACATATCTCTTGATACCTGGCCACCAATTCTAGCAGTGTAGATCACAACACATCTTGGTTATACCAGGATGAACTGCCCAAACTATGGAATGAAACTCCTACATCAGCTCCTCGCGTATGTCTACTGGCACCCATACGTGTCCCTGTAAATGAAATATCTCATCCTCACCTCTGTACATCATGGAAGAGGGTCCTCTCCCGACACACTCTCCCACAGGACTAGGCCTTCTGAGTCTAATTGCTACCTCATCTGTACCCAATCAAGAAGTGTTGAGGTAATAGTTACAGAAGATAGAAAAGTCTTCCCCTGTCTATCATGCACCTACAAATGCATCTCAGAGAACATAACCATAAGCTTCCACTCACTGCTAGCCTCCTGAACTTCCGGTATCCGAGTTCTTCTTCTCAACGGGTCAGCCACTGCATTGCCCTTTCCTGGTGTATAAGTAAGATCAAAGTCAAAGGACTGAAGATACTCGACCCACCTGCGCTATCTCAGATTCAGATTGCGCTAAGTGAAGATGTACTTGAGACTTTTGTGGTTGGTGAAAACCACAAAATGATCACCAAAAAGATAATGTCTCCAATATTGTAAGGCATGAACAATGGCTGCCAGCTCTAGATCGTTCGTTGGGTTGTTCCTCTCATGTGGCCTCAACTGCAGAGACCCGTATGCAACAAATTCATCTCCCTGCATAAGCACAGCTCCCAGACTGATACCTAAAGCATCACAATAAATGGTATAGATCTTGCTCGGATCTAGAAATACTAGTATCGGTGCTGACGTCAACCTCCCTTTCAGCTCCTGAAAGGCTGACTCACAAGAGTCTGACCATAATAACTTTCCCCCTTTCTTGGTCAGACCTATCAGTGGTGCTGCTAGGCATGAAAAGTCATGTATGAAATGCCTGTTGTATCCATCCAGCCCTAGAAAACTCCACACCTCAAAGACATTCATCAGATTCTCCTAGGAAAATACAGCTCTCAATTTCTCTGGGTCTACTGATACTCCTGTATCTGAGATAACATGACCCAAGAAGTGAATTTGATCCACCCAAAAGTGGAATTTCAAGAGTTTAGCATAAAGTTAATGCTCTCTTAGTGTACTCAGTATGATCTCAATATGGATAATATGGATGTGTCGAGTGTGAGAGTACACCATGATGTCGTCCATGAAAACCACCACGAAGGAATGTAAGTATGGATGGAACACTAGGTTCATTAGTGCCATGAAAACTTCAGACGCATTCGTGAGACCAAACGGCATAACCATATACTCGTATAGACCATAACTTCTCTAGAAAGGTGTAAGAGGTATGTCATATAGTATAATGTGCAATTGATGACAACTGAACCTCATGTTAATCTTTGAGAAAACTCGGGACCCTCAAATCTGATTGAAGAGATCATCGATCCTTTGAAAGGGATATCGGTTCTTGACCTTCAACTGGTTTAGCTTCTGATAATCCACAAACAGCCTGAGGGTATTGTCTGCCTTCTTCAAAAATAGGACAGGCGAACCCCAAGGAGAACTACTGGGTTGGATGAAACCCTTCTCCTGCAACTACCCCAACTACTTCTTGAGCTCCTGTAACTCAGGTGTAGCCATCCTATAAGAAGGAATAGACACTGGTTCTACTCCTGGAATGAGATCAATAGAAAATTATACCTCATGATCCAGAGGAAAACCTGAAAAGTCCTTAGGAAAGACATCCTTGAAATGATCCACCACTGGAGGAAATTCTAAATGTGATGTCCCCTGGTCATACAGATAAAGACTAGAAATCTGGGTTGTAACTCCTCCTAGACCATGATGCTCGAGTCCTACTTCACTCACCTAGACATCCCACTCACCTCTATGAAGAAAAGATCCACCCTCTGGTGATACGAAACTCACCCTGCAGGGATAAAAATCGACGACTTTTTGGAAAGGAACTAGCCAGTCCATTCCAAGAATGACATCATAGCTTGTCATCTCTAGGAAATAGAGGTCCCAAAAGAAGTGACACCCTGAAACCTCAAGAGGAAACTCTATACACTGACATACACTAACCGCTTTAGTCCCCAACGGTGTGTCTAGAGTCAAAGTATCAGCAGAGGAAAAGATGAAGAGCCCAAGGATCTTTATAATATAAACATAGATAAAGCTATGCATAGCACTAGTATCGAAAAGTTCTGAAGATAAAACTGAGGCTACTAAGATCGTATCTCAAACTATAGAAGGTCTAGGATCCTGCTCCTGATGGGTCTGCTCCACAATGAAATCTTGGCATGTACCCCAGCCCTACGACCCTGGCTGACCACTCTTAGGTGATCCACTTTACTATCGCCTGTAACCTGGTGACTAACCACCATGGTCGTGACCACCAACTCGGCCTGCACAGCCAGAAGAACGCAAGTTCCCAGACTGGTGAGAAACTGGCGATGCATCTCCTGAACGCGGGGTCATAGAAGAACCCTTACTACCAGCTGTAGGTGAGAAGATCTAACAAAAATGTTGAAGATGGCCCATCTTGCCGTAAGATCAGCACACTATCGGGTCTCTCTGGCACTGAGGCCTAGTATGTCTGCTCCTCCCACATTGGTAGCATACTACCTTCCTACCCGAAGATACATCCCACCTACTCTGATCTCCTTGAGCAGACTCCCTACCGTGCTTCTTGCTATCAGTAGGAGGAACACTAGCTCTAGAGGTAAAACAGACCTAGCTCACTGCTCCAAAATCCCTCAGATTGCGCTCTGTGATCAGCGCCTTGTTGACGATAGATGATATCGAAGTCAACCGAAAGATGTTCACCTATGATTGGATGTCGTTCCTCAGACCATCCTCAAACATCCATGTAAGGAACAACTCATCACCTCCTAGAATAGGCATGAAACGCTACAGCTCAGTAAAGCGAGGCGAGTACTCCATAACAGAAAGTGTACCCTACTCCAGAATCATAAACTCCTGGGATCGATCGGCCCTCAAGGTCTTCGGGTTGAAGTAATCACAGACGATGTGCCAAAACTCATCCCAAGTCATACTCTGATGGTACCCTGAATGTGAGATCACCTCCCACCACCTCTTGGCGGAGTCTTGGAGCATATAGGTAGCGAGCTTCACCCTCTTCTCTGGAGGTATCTCCACATTCTCGAAAATTTTCAGTGTGGCCTCTAGCCACAGCTCTGCATCTTGAGGTCCTCCATCCACTAAGAAATTAGGAGGATGCTGCTGCTGAAAAACCCACGTCAACTCTACCATCGACGGGGTAGGAGGCGGCGCTCCCTTAAAGGTCTAAATCATCCTCAGAAAGTCTTCCCTAAACTATGCATCAGCTCTTGCAACTGGTATAACTGCTGGTGCAAGGCTTGTATAGCAGGAGGATCTACAGGATGTCCCTGATCAGCCATATCTAGTGTCTGATCACCGTCTGGCAGCTGACGTAAAATCGGAGGATGTCTCGGTGGCAGAGCTCTGAAAGGTCAAAAGCATACCTTAGATCAGTATTATCAAAGACTGAGAACACAAGAGTACAAGAGGGGGACATGATAAGGATATATTCAAGTTCATCAAAACATGAATACATGGCAGGTATAAAAACTACACGGCGTGTTCCTTTAATCCATTCACATGGGCGTGTACTTATTCCACAACTAGTCATTTAACGCCCCAACCACACGTCGTGTTGTCCCCACACACGGCGTGTACTTGAACTCTATTACCCTTCCCGAGTCTCCATATATGGATAACCCACACGGTCCTCCTAATCCTAGACTACATGGCGTGTTCACGAAGGACACGGCGTGTACTTGAAAAGGATTCAACGACCCTTGTTGTTAGTTACATGGCTGACTACACAGTTTACTCTTACATGGAGTGCTTACTAAGAACATGTCATGTACATGAAGGTTTTCCCCGACCTGTTTTTTTCATGACATGGTTGGGTACTTAGGTTACATGGCACGGCGTGTGATAAAAGGGCATGGCGTGTAAAGTCGAAGATTCATCCATCTGTGTCGTTAGTCACACGGGTAGACACACAATCACTACAACACGACGTTTATTTACTGTACATGGTGTGTTCCTGAAGATTTTTCACAATCTTATGTTTCTGACCATAGAGTTAGTGACACGATTTACAAACTATGCAATGTGTATTAATAAAGTACATGCCGTGTATTCTGTGTTTTTCTGGGAAGTAGCTCAGAAACTGCTCTGAAGCCCAAAAAATAGAGAAAACAAGAGTTAAGGTTCCAAATTCTGATCCGTGAGGGCCCATACTCCCTGCGAATCAGATCTTGGCATCTTATAAAAGTTATAACAAGGAAAGCAGGAAATGATCCACCAAATTCCGGTCCATGATGGCCCATAACACCTCAATAACCAAGGCTTGGATTCCATTTAAGCAATGTACTATACAAACAAATTATCTATCAAACAACAAAGATTCTATCAAAGAATCTATCACAATATCATGTATAATCTACAAAATGTCTATCACAACAACATACAATCGCTAATGCATCCTAGATGGAATGGCAAGAATGCATGGCATGTGATTTATAACAAGTTCCTATATAATGCATGAGATGGAATACCCTCATCTCATCGGGTTGCGATAGAAAAAGAACTGCAATAACAACAACGGTAAAAACACAAAGCATTTGAATCACCAAACGGTGAAATCATATCAACTATAAAAATTGAAAAACCTAAAGAAATTTCAATAAGCAAGGTAGATTGGATTTTCCCTGTACATGGGTTAGATACTCCCGGGCACATCTTATTACCAAGTACCTATTCCATCCAATCCCTGGTTATAGGCTCCAAACAATAAGTCAAGAGAAAATAATTCCTTTTATACCACTTTGTAACGTCCCGGTTTAGGAAGCCACCCAGAGGCGCCCCATACCCGGTTGGTCACATGGCCTCAAGCGCATTTCCTCGAATTCAAGAGGTTTCCGACTAGTAGCGAGGGCCTTGGGTGTGTTAGTTGGGAAACTATGCCCTCATTGGCAGAGTACATAGTGGAAGAGAAAAAATAAACAATAGTGGAAGCAGTAAACAATCCATACACAAGTGAACAGTGGAAGACTAAATATGATAAACAGTAGGAGCACATGTAAATATTATGCAAGATACATATGCCTTCGAAAGCAGCCAAACAAGTCACAATACTGAATACAATAGTAACCCAAAGTACAAAAGAAAAATAGATAAGCAACTCCTCAGCATCGCAAGCCTCATTATGGTCTCATACTCTCCTACTCCAATGCAATCAAGTACTTGAAGTTGAAGGGCGCTTTCCTTTGTCTATACCTACAACAATATAATCTGTTATGGCCCAAAAGCATGACCGAAAAATGGTGTGAGACTAAATCCCAGTAGGCAACCACTCAAAGATCTGTGCCTAACAGTCAGTGAGCATATGGAAGGTAATAGTACAATAAGCAGTAAATAGTAACCAGTAAATGGGATGATACACAATAGTAAACAATCCACAGATCAACAAGCAGTAGTGAAGCAAACAGCTAACCACAAATAGGAATTCCTCAGAGAAGTACTCACATCCCTCCCCTCTGGTCCTATCCAAGAATTACTAACAACCCTCTGGGCAATACACTCAGCCTAACCCCTCTGGTTTGGTTATACAAAATTATAAGACTCTCTGAGGAAGAACGCTCAGTCAATTCCCCTTTAGTATAAGGTAGTCAGGGACTCTCTGAGGAAGATCACGTGGTCTATTCCCTTTATAACCCCAAGGTCTAGAGACTCCCTGAGGAAGATCACTCGGTCAATTCCTCCTATAGCCTCGGGTCTATCACAGAATCTCTGAGGAATCTCACTCGGTCAATTACTCCAATATCCTAGAATGGTTTAAGTAAATTCAGACAAAACAAAGACTCTATGAGGAAGCTCACTCGGTCTATCCTCCTATAGTCTATATTATCCAAGACTCTATGGGAAGCTCACTCGGTCTATCCTCTATAATCTATAATGTCCAAGACTCTCTGAGGAAGCTTACTCAGTCTATCCCCTTATAGTCTACAACACCAGGTTCTAGCGGCCCCGTGCCATTCAAGGCATAATAATTCTATATGGACAAAGTAAACCTACAGAGCTACTTGGATAACTAGTCTATAGCATAACAAGCATGTCAGGGAATAATACTTCATCCTACAGTCACAAGGCATGGAAAACATATATAACGGCCAAAGGCAGAACAAGACCAAAAGGTCGTAAACTGAACAAGGCATTGGAAAAACATCAAAGCATAGAAATTATCCTCATACATAACCAAATTACCTCTACACAAGCATACAATCGAGGAAGTAAAAATGACATGGGTAAAACAGTAAACACGCAATACCCCGTTCATGGGTATTGGTGGCAATTGTACATAAAACTCAATGACTTCGAACGTAAAGGCACAAACCACCTACCTTGATGCTATGAGATTGATATACTTAAACCACGAGACTTGAATCCCCTTACAATGTCGTAGATATATGAAAACGTACAAAACGTTCAACCCATGATAACTTGCAAAAGAAGAGGAATTGGAAAACGATGTTCTAGAATAAGTAAGAGCTTATTGTTTCGGTTGCAATGCAATCGACAGCGGTAGATTCGGAGAACGGACAGAGGCTCGGGACTTGAAGGAGATTCACAGCTATACAGGATTCTCTCAGTTGAAGAACTCCTAGAAGAAGACAGTTCTAGGGTTAATATGCGACCTCGATGAGTTTAATGAAAACAAGTACATGGTGTGTACTTTTTAATTACACGACGTGTACTCACCTTTTCTGTAATCTGCTTTAGGCGGCCTCCACATCATCCCTACATGGCCATGTGTGTGGCCCAGACACAGCCATCACACAGCCTTGCACGGCATCGAAGTACACGGCGTGTACTTAAAAAGTACACGGTGTGTACTTCAAAAATTTCCAGAAACTCCTCTTTTCTTAAAAACTCTAGAAAAAGGAAAAACATACCTGAAACGAAGGTCTAGGTTATTACAAAGGGTTAGGTTTGTACTTATTTAATTTTAGATGCATGGAACACATCATGTGCTTGAAGGGGGTTTGGTGGGAGTTCCAATCAATAGGATACATTCTTGATATGATCATGAATTAAAAAGGTACTGATATACCTAAGGATCAGTTTCCCTTTCTTTTTGAATATCATAACCTTCCTCCATAGAGAAACTCTTAGAAACACCTTTTAACCTACTTTAAATTATATATCACGTGATGATTATACGCATTAATTTTTTGATAAAGCTGATCTGAATCGATGTGTCAATGAATGTATCAAACCTTATCTTTCATTTATTAAACTATATCTGGTCCCAATTTCATTCTTTCATCAACCTCATTCAATCATGTTAGAGATCTAAATTTCTTACCACAATGGGATTCAAAATGATCTATATTAATTCTTGAGTAAAAGATTTTGTTCTATAAAAACTTATCTAGATGAAGGTATTGATGCCAAACTATTTTGAAATCCAAAGAAAAATTTATCAACATATCCTCTAAGGGTTTAATTGTTCTTTTAGATATACCATCTATCAGTTAATGAAACACTATGCTGAAATCCAACTCCATATTAAGATATTATAGAAAACTTCACCAAAACTCCGAGGAAAGACTCCGATCTTGATCAGATACCTTGAAATGTGGTACTCCATGAAACCATACCACTTCCATATTGAATATCCTAGAAAGATGATCCATTGATAAGTCTTCACTAATAGATATTCCTAACTTAGTAAGGTTATTGACTATAACCCATTTAGAATTATTCCCTTTATATGTTTTGAGGAGTCTAGTGACAAAATACATGGTGGTGTTTTCCCATTTCCATTCTAGTATGGGTAATTTATGTAACATCCCCTTAGACATCTATCATTCACCCATAACTTGTTGAAATACAAGTAGCTAAGATACAAACTATATGATATCTCTCTTCAGTATATCCCACAATAAGTACACTTTCAAATCCTTATGCATCTTAGAAATTTATAAATAAATAGAGAATGAAGAACTATGATCTACCTCTAATAAATCCTTATTAAAATAGATTATGGACAGAATGCATATAGGGTTTCTAAATATAATCATTCCACCATGATCAAGGTTAAATTTATGAACATTTCTAAACTACTTTTGTATATCTACATTTTCATTATTCTCCTATTTTATTTTCACTTGGATAGATAGATTAACATTCAATTGATAAAGAAAATATTTTCACCTTACTTCATGATTTTAAGATCCATACATTTAAAATCTAGAGATATTGGATCTTTTGTGATCCTATTCATGGATATTCTAGCATGATAATTTCAAATCAAAGTGTTAGTCACCTTGATTTATTTCCTCGGGTGGTAATGTATTGAGTAGTCATAATATTTAATCAGTTCTAACTATTTTATCTAGAAAATTATCAACTCCATCTTTTTGAATATATAAATTAATTATTTTTTATTAGTATATACATCACACTTTTTTCCAAAAAGATAATTCCTCAATATTTTTAATGAAAAATTTACCATAACTCACTCCAAATCATTATTAGTTTAATTTTTACCATGAATATTCAATTTTCATTGGGCATAATATATACCAATGTAATTATACATATAAAAACATCCAATTCGTTATTGTATGCATAAATAAATATTAAAAACCCTTCTCCACTATAGGGTAATTTAAGAACATTTGTATTAACTAATATTATTTTCTGTTCCTTGAAATTTTCCACACATTCATTTATCCCGAGGAACATAGCTCCCTTATGAGTAAAAATTGACAGAGGATTATATATTCATGAGAAATTATCTAAAAATCACTGATAATATATTTCTAAAACCATGGAAACTATGTATCTTACTTAGTAAGTATGGTCGGGGTCAACATTCAATAACCTCTATCTTGGATGGATCTACTGATATATACTCTCTTGAGATTATATGACCTGAAATTAAAACATTCTTCAGTCAAAATTCATAACTTATAAAATTTTAAAATATTTTATCCTTGATTATGTAAATTAATAAAATTATCAAGTGATATCCATGCTCTTACATTATTATTGAGTGGGTAATAATATTATCTATAATGGATACCACAAACTAATAAAGGTAATCTCAAGACTCTATTCATTAAATCCAAGAAGATAAAGGTGAATTATTCAGAAAAAAATCAATAACTATACATTCATTGTCTCTAGACCACATAAATAATGTTGTCTAGGGTATATCCTCATTCTTAACTCTAAATTGATGATATCCAGAATGAAGGCACATCTTGGAAAATTATTGAGCTTTGTGTAGTTAATTAAATAAGTCAACAATATGTTGAAGAAGATCATTGTTTGTAATTGTAATCATGTTCATATCCCAATAGTCAATGAATAGTCACATAAATCAATAATTATTTTTATAAAAAATAATTGGTGCATCTAAGGTGACACATTAGGAAGAATAAATCCCATGTCAGGGTTTTCCTTTAGATGCTTCTTCAATTCTGATAACTCAATTGGGGACATTCTATAGGGAGTAATTAAAATTGGTTTGGAACCATGTATGAGTTATATTGAGAACTCAACATCATATTATGTTAAATATAAGTAAATTATTCTATAAATACACCATAATATTCCTGAAAAATAGAAATATAATCGATGTCGAGTTTCTCCCAACCATCTGAGATAAGCACCCCTTATGAGTGGGAATTAAGACCAATACAAAGGATGTGATTCCCATAAAATGTTTCTACTTATTATCACATTGATATATGATCATAGTTTGTTTTTTAATATCAAATGCGACTTCCCTTAATCATAAATTGATGTTTGATTTATACAAATAAGGCCAATTCATGCCTAAGATGACCTAAAATTCCACTAGAGAGAGAATTACAATATTTGAAGGAAGCACATTCCCACAAATTACAACAAGAGGGGAATCCTAATATTGGGATACGATCATCATACCATTAGGTTTTTTCATTTTTAAATATAAATATAATCAATTGGATGAATTATTGATACCCTTAAAAATTATTCATATATGAATGAATGGTTAGACTCATAGTCAATAGGATATTAGTAGTTTTAGATTGGATGGTAAGTGTACCCACTAACTTTTTGTTTTAACACCCCTCATCATAAATAGTGATCACATGATACTTTACTTTTTCTATCATCTATAGAATTTCTTAACATCAGTCATCATCATTAACCTTCATATTTGGGAACTAGTTAGAAAATTTCCCATACAGCTTGCATTTGAAACACGAGAGCATGGATGGTGAATTTTGTGAAAATTTCTCTCTATTCGAGTTGTTATCTATTTTATTCACATCACATAGGCAATCAATTACTTGATGAATTTTCCTTCTACACATTAAATATTTACTATACCCCTTCTGAAAATTTCCGTTATGCTTCTTTAAGAACTTTGAGCTGAATGAAACAATCATCTTCTTCATTTCATTTTTTTAGATATTAATTTCCACTCCATATTCCTTTTCTTTTCAAAACCTTAATATTGATATGTAACTCCAAAATCCATTTCCACCTTGATAAAATATTGAACAATATCTTCATAGATATTAAACTATCTTATGGATAATTCCATTTGGATACTTGGATTTAATCCATCGATGATTTGGTCAACCTTACATTCAGGTTGGACAATAATACTAGATTCATACCTTGCAAGTCTTGTAAAAATATCTTCATAGGTACCAACTAATTAATCATCCATTTTATTTAACCCAAGGAAATCCTTCTCCATCTTCATATAAATAATACGCAAAACATAATTCTTGAAAAATAAGTTCTTGAAGTCATCTAAATATATGAAGTCAATTTCATTATATTTTCTTGTATACTTGATAAGTGTCCACAATTAATCTGATTCACCTTCCAAATGGTAGACAACCAAAATGAAGTTTTCCTGTTCTGAACACTAGAGAAGGGAAAATATATTTTTAGTCGTGATAATCCATTTTTCAACAACTAGTGGATAATAAGACCCATTGAAATAAGGTGGACATTTCCTCATGAAGAACTGAATAGAAATTTGTTCCCTTCTTTGTTTTTTTGGAAGTACAACATCATTTTTAACTTGAGAAAGTTTTTGCGATAATAGTTCGGAGATTTTTCATTATAGTTACTATAAAATTTGTATTTTCAAGAGTAAAATCATTTCAATATTAATCACACTCATAATTAATGTGGTCCCTTCGAGTGTTATCCATTTTCTAAACCATAAACTGCTGTGAAAGAAAGAAAAATCATAATGGGGAACCACATAATCATGAAAAATAACTTATAAGATTACTAAATACTGGAAAATTCTTCATTAATATATGAAACCCTAGGTTTATCCCAGGTCATTTGTAGTAATATTCTATTTAAATCCTTCATGATAGTTTATAAATAGTTTGTTAATTTTCAAATCATATTTCTTTAAGAGTGTCAAACCAGGTGTGTAGCAAGTCTCGTTGTTGTACACTATGTAACAACCACATCCATTAAAATACACCCTTTTTGGATTCATTACACATGGATACCTATTTTCCCAAGCCACATTCACTTTTAGTATCTAGATAGAGAAATAATTTCTTTCAAAACACTCTCTCTATCTATTACCAAAATTCCAATACATTTTCTAGTAATTTGACTCATCCTTAGACTTATCCTTAAAAATGTCCTTAGGGATGTCACAAAGGTTTTTTCATCATAGATTCCAAAGGTTAACTAAATATTTCCTTTAACAAAAACTATAGTTACCCAATCTCATCATACATTGATAATACATCATTTTTTATTAATATTAATTATATTACAAAAACACATACCTGAAGACAATAATAATTTAGTACCTTTGAAAACATGGAATCATAAAAAATGGGTCATATGTGAGAAACATAACATCACACTAAATTCTACCTAAATAAAAATCATCTTATACAATTCATAAATAATAAAGTTATTTATAATGTAGGAAAATAATGTATAAGAAATATTGATCTTAGATTTTCAGTAAGGGTATACCATGGAGACATGTAAGTATAACTTGATCATAAGGGTATGAGGACATTATCATAACATTTGAATAACATACCTTTCATATAAAAGGTCATAATATTGAATCATGGATTAAAGATTAGTAGTTCATAAGACATGAACCATAAGATAATCAATGAACATTATCCACTAGAGCATAAAAGTTTTACAGGACATGTTTTTTTGGTATACACATAAGCATATAAAATCACTTCCATATTAGTCGTGGCTCGTTACCAAGGAAATAATATTAAATTATTTTCATCACCAAAACCATAATAGTAGTCAAGGATCACTCCCATAACCATTATAGTAGACAATGTCCCTTAATGAACAGAGTTCACTCCTCATTCCAGTCATGTATTTCTCATGAGATATAAATCATTACCAAATGCATTGGATAGAGCTATATTTTCCACATATCGTATAATGGAAACAAAATTATTTTGTGCTAAAATATTATAATAATTCATCATATCATAAAAAATGAAATTAAATGGGTATAAAAAATTTCATCATATCATATCCTATATAAGAAAGATAGCTTTCATAATGATTTCATCATAGCGTGACCCGTGAAAAGAAGTGGGTTTCATAAGAATTTACTCATGTTATAACCCCCAGGAGAGAAACGTGTCGCATAAACATAATGTCATAAAAAAACAAAAACTATATATAGAAAGAGTAATAATAGAAACCTTGTATAATATCCCAAGTAATTCATAGGTAACATCAACAGATGAAATCATATATTCCATATAATTATGATCAGTCATTTAAATCATTTCATGGGGTAAATAACATTTCTGATCTGAAAACACTTTTTTAAAGATAAATCATTTTTCATATCATTTTCTTTTAAAATAACCTTTGTTGGGTCGGAGGTGATGGCAAGAGGGGGGTGAATTGCCTTTTAAAAAATTGATAAACAAATAAAAAATCAAAGTAAAGTGCAGCGGAAAATAAAAGAGGCAATCACACAAGAACTTGATAACGGAGTTCGGCCAAAACCCGGCCTACGTCTCCGCTCCCAACTCAACCGTTGAGAGATTCCTACCGCTTGATTTTCAATGGTTGTAGCAAGAAACCCACTAGGCTTTGAGGTAGCACTAGGACCTATTACAGCTTGCTTTTAGTGGTTGAGCAAGAACCCAATGCTTTTAGTGGTTAAGCAATAACCCACTAGCCTTTTTACGGGTGAAGGCTAGCTCACCGATCTCAAGCCTTTTACAAGGTAAGGCTTGAAAAACCTCTTCACACCTTAGTGGTGGTGTGAGAACCCAAAGAAAGGGAGATGAGGAAAGAGTTTGGGGTTTGTAGGCACAAACCCAATTTTAAAGCTCAAAAAGAAATAAAACAATAAAAACCGTTATTTAGGAAGACTTGGGCGCCAAATGATTGGTGGAGCTGATGTAGCGTGCTTCTCCCAAGCTTCTTGAGGTGCTCCTTGGATTGGAATTGGATTGAGCACTAGAGGATCCTTTGAGGAAGTCCACCGGAGGTTGGCCAATAGATGGAAAATGAGTATAGTGGCTTTGTAAATGTTCCGGTTAGTGTCCGGGGCTTCCTCAGCCTTTATTTATAGGCTAGGATCCTTTGGGGAGGCTTCGGAGCCGTTGGAGAAGGCTTTGGAGCCGTTGGAGGCCAAAAGAAGGTTGACTGGTCAACCCCAACGGCTAGTTTGACTGGGCTACCGGTTGGCCGGTACAGTCCCACCGGTTGGCCGGTGCCTTGGATGAGAAGAAGAGTCTTGGTCCAGGCTCCACCGGTCGACCGGTGCAGAGCCACCGGCTGGCCGGTGGCAAGACAGTAGCAAACACTATTTGAGCTGGGTGCCACAGGTCGACCGGTGGCAGAGCCACCGGTCGACCGGTGGGAAGGCAGTAGCTTCCACTGTTTGGTCTGGATGCCACCGGCTGGCCGGTGGTGAAGCCACCGGTCGGCCGGTGGACTGAATTTCAGTCCATTTCTGCCTCTTCCTTGGTCAACTTCTTGGCAATCAAATGCCTATCAACACAAACACTTAAAACACAATGTTAGATAAAAATGAAAGTGATTGTGATCATGAAAATCAAACAACGAGAGGTTCGAGATGTACAACAATCTCCCCCTATTTTGATGATCACAATCACCAAAACAATCAAAGTAAAATACTGAAATTAAAGACATTCTTAAAGGATAATTTGAAAATAAATCAAAGCATGATAGAGAAGACTCTCCCCCAATCAATCAAGGAATTTCTCCCCCTTTGTGATTATCAAAATAGAATGGGGCATAAAACTTGATTGAGGGAAACATTGAAAATCAAGATTTTTAAATCAATTGGAATTTTTGAAAATTGAATTGAAAAATTTGAATAACAGTTTGAATTGAAAGTTTTGAATCAAAAACCAATTGAAATTCGAAATTTGAAACCAAATGAATTTTTTTTGAAATTGAGAGTTTTGAAAAATCGATACCAACTGTTGGATATTTAAAAAAGAAAATTTGAATTTCAAAGCCAAGTGTTGAGTTTGAAATGAAAACTTTGAATACACAAAAAGGCTTAAAAAATCCTAACTCCCCCTAAATAAAAACAATAAATCACCGGGGAGAGGGATTTTGAAAAGAAACAAGTTTAGGCCCGGAGAGACTCGCAAGGAGGGATTTTTCAATCCAAACTTGTTTCATGGCGGGTCTTCTCCTATAGAATTTTTCCGAAAAGTAAAAAGATTTGGGTTGACCGTACCGGGCATTTTTACAATTACATTCATATATCATGTGCCCAGGTTTTTTACAATAGTTACAAAATTTAAAACTAGAGCTCCCCCTTACAAAAACAGTGGGAGCATGGGAGGAGGAAGCTTGGTTGGTGTAGCCAAGTCCATTGGTGGTTCTAGATATTCGTTGGGAACCTAGGAGATTGTTCAAATTTTGTTCCCCTTGGGTGAACTTGGCTAGGGTCTCCCTAAGGTCTTTTATGGTTGATTCCATAGAATCAACATTTGGAAAATTTTGGATTTTAAGGGTGAGTTCCTCCTTCTCTTTGAGAAGTTGGTCTTTTTCGGAGGAAAGTTTTTTGAAAGACTTTTTTAAAGCAACGAATTTAGAAGAGAGTTCATGAAAACCTTTTTCTAATTGGTCTCTAGCAAATGAGAGTTCTTCATAAGAAAGATGATTTAAAGAATTGGAATTTGAAGAGCAAGAGGAGGAGTCGGAAGATGTTACCTCATGGAATGCCATTAGGCATTTGTTACCGTTGTCGCTCGTGGAGGAGGAGGAGGAGGATGAGGTGTCACTCCATGTCGCCTTGAGGACCTTTTTCTTTCCTTTTTCCTTTGGCGTGGCCCGTTTCTTGTTGAGTGGGCAATCGGGCTTGTAATGGCCCTTTTCGCCGCACCCGTAGCATTTTACCTTGGGCTCGGCTCTTGCGGTGGGTTCTTGCTTTCGGTGCTTGCGAGATTTCTTCTTCTTCTTGTGCTTCTTCATGAATTTTTGTATTTGGCGGGCTAGATTCTCCATTTCCGAGTCGCCGCTTGATGATGAGGAAGATGAGGAAGGAGATGAGGAAGAAGATGAGGAGGAGCTTACTTCCTTTTGTACCTTGAGGGCGATGTTCTTTGGATCTTTGATAGGTGTGCCCTCCTTTTGTGCTTGCCTCCTCATTGTGATCTCGTAAGTCATGAGAGATCCGATGAGCTCTTCGACCGGCATGTTTTTGACATCCTTAGCTTCTTGGATTGCCGTCACTTTAGGTGCCCATGAGCTCGGAAGGACCCATAAGATCTTCTTGACCATCGTCTCGGCTGAAACATCATCACCAAGAGATTTCCTTCCATTGCACACGTCAGTAAAGCGAGTAAACATATCAGAAATAGATTCATTTGGGTGCATAGAAAAAGACTCAAAATCTTGTCTATACATGTCCAATCGAGTATCCTTTACTTTGTTGGTCCCCTCATGGGTAACCTCCAAAAGTTTCCAGATTTCATGTGCGGAGGTGCATGTGGAAACTCGATTGAACTCATTTCTATCTAAGCCGCAATGGAGAGCGTTCATGGCTTTGCCATCAAGCTCAAAGTTTCTAATATCGGCGGGGGTCCATTTGGATTCATCGGGGGAAGAGAGAGTGTAACCTTGCATGACTATTTTATAAATGGGATATCCTATACTTCTAAGAAAAGTGGTCATGCGGGTTTTCCAATAATTATAGTCGGACCCATCAAAAAATGGAGCCCGACCCAAAGAGTAGCCCTCGGGGGCGAAAGAGGTAGATGCCATTAAAAAAAAAGATCTTAACTTTGAAACCGGGTTAAGGAATTACTCAAAGGTCCCTCTGATACCAAATGTTGGGTCGGAGGTGATGGCAAGAGGGGGGTGAATTGCCTTTTAAAAAATTGATAAACAAATAAAAAATAAAAGTAAAGTGCAGCGGAAAATAAAAGAGGCAATCACACAAGAACTTGATAACGGAGTTCGGCCAAAACCCGGCCTACGTCTCCGCTCCCAACTCAACCGTTGAGAGATTCCTACCGCTTGCTTTTCAATGGTTGTAGCAAGAAACCCACTAGGCTTTGAGGTAGCACTAGGACCTATTACAGCTTGCTTTTAGTGGTTGAGCAAGAACCCAATGCTTTTAGTGGTTAAGCAATAACCCACTAGCCTTTTTACGGGTGAAGGCTAGCTCACCGATCTCAAGCCTTTTACAAGGTAAGGCTTGAAAAACCTCTTCACACCTTAGTGGTGGTGTGAGAACCCAAAGAAAGGGAGATGAGGAAAGAGTTTGGGGTTTGTAGGCACAAACCCAATTTTAAAGCTCAAAAAGAAATAAAACAATAAAAACCGTTATTTAGGAAGACTTGGGCGCCAAATGATTGGTGGAGCTGATGTAGCGTGCTTCTCCCAAGCTTCTTGAGGTGCTCCTTGGATTGGAATTGGATTGAGCACTAGAGGATCCTTTGAGGAAGTCCACCGGAGGTTGGCCAATAGATGGAAAATGAGTATAGTGGCTTTGTAAATGTTCCGGTTAGTGTCCGGGGCTTCCTCAGCCTTTATTTATAGGCTAGGATCCTTTGGGGAGGCTTCGGAGCCGTTGGAGAAGGCTTTGGAGCCGTTGGAGGCCAAAAGAAGGTTGACTGGTCAACCCCAACGGCTAGTTTGACTGGGCTACCGGTTGGCCGGTACAGTCCCACCGGTTGGCCGGTGCCTTGGATGAGAAGAAGAGTCTTGGTCCAGGCTCCACCGGTCGACCAGTGCAGAGCCACCGGCTGGCCGGTGGCAAGACAGTAGCAAACACTATTTGAGCTGGGTGCCACAAGTCGACCGGTGGCAGAGCCACCGGTCGACCGGTGGGAAGGCAGTAGCTTCCACTGTTTGGTCTGGATGCCACCGGCTGGCCGGTGGTGAAGCCACCGGTCGGCCGGTGGACTGAATTTCAGTCCATTTCTGCCTCTTCCTTGGTCAACTTCTTGGCAATCAAATGCCTATCAACACAAACACTTAAAACACAATGTTAGATAAAAATGAAAGTGATTGTGATCATGAAAATCAAACAACGAGAGGTTCGAGATGTACAACAACCTTGAAAAAAAATAATTTAATATTCAACGAAATTGTTGGTCCTAACATCAGAAACTTTTGTTCACGCCTTACATGCTAAAACAAATATTCCTTTCAAAAAATAAATTCGAAATCCAAACAAGAATTTTTTTGAAAATGATATGAAAGATCCATTAAATATGTTTTTATAAAATAAAAAATTGGTAAAAATTTATATAAAAATTAATTTGGATAATAATAAAACAATCATGATAATATGTATAGAAAACATGGTTTTGGAAGAAATTTTTTTTCTAACCTAAGAGAGAAATAATGTCTGATTTTCATAAAAACATATTATTAATTATTTTAAGTACTAATGATTGGAAAAATGGAACTATTACTAGAATACATCATGAATAAATATATTATATAAAAAATCAATAGAATTATTGAGACATAATTCATTATATATCATCATTTAATACTTAATCACAAACAATACTGATATACATTGAGACTGTAACATAAAACACTTACCAATTTAATAAACTTGAATCCTAAGACAAAATAAAGGATAAAATAAAATTAAACACTAAAATATCATGAGTATAAATAAAATAATTATATTATATGTCAATAATCTTGTATACACACCATGTAAAGTAATATAGGTTCATAACATAATATATGTCTTAATGAAGGAAATTTTAGACAAAAATCTCTCACCTTAAGTCTTAACTTCTGTACTAGTAATTAAAACCTCATATATAATAAATATATGTGTATTATAAAACTTTTACAGAACCATATTCATATATATCATACCATATATTATTTTCTTAAGAATTTTTTTACTTGTTTATTGACAATTCTATGTTAAAGTCGTGTTTCAAGGAATAACTACTTTGTTTTTCAAAAATGTCATCATTTATTATTTTCTTCACTTAATTTGATCATGGTTTCCTAATATAATTAATTATAAAACTTTTATAAATATCATATATATATATATATGTATTTATAATAATTCATTAAATTTAGATATATAAAATGAACTACACCATTCATGAAGGTTGTAGGCTGTTTGTATGCATAAATGATATTTCAATTTTATTTTTGGATTAATGAAAAGAAAAATAAATGATATATTATAATTATAGAATACTTTTTTTCATATATATCACATATGTTCATTATATATAGCATTAATACCTTCTATATTGGTCATTAACTAATAACATCGCTACGGGCAACGGTAGTCCATCGTGTACACAAGTGACGTTATCATATTCTCAAAAAATGAAGAGTGTGAAGGTATATGTGATATAATAATTCCAATACCATAATAAAATAACAAATAAAATATATAAATAATAAATCCATAATTACAACCAACCTTTAAATGTGGTAATCGAAAATGAATGACATTGGTTCGCAAGGTGGTAGTCTGCGGTACACTGAAAAGATGATTTTGTAACCCATTTGATGGAAGTAGAGATGGTTGTAGGTCAAAAAATTAACATAGAAATATTTAATTATCTGTAAGATACTGGGTGTATTATATAATAATTTTATAATAATAATTTATGGTGTGCAATGATGAAATAAAATAAAAATTCTATTTGATGAAGGTTACCTCTTTGCTGGGTATCCTCTTAAATTCTACTGTAAAAGTCTTCATATGATGGATTTCTATACAATATAAAGATTTTAGGAAGAGTGGATTAAATTATTAAGTTATTTGTTATGTTCTTGGAAAACCCAAAAGGGTTTTATGGTTTGAAAAAGAGAGTAGAGTGGGTGTCCTTTTATTAGAGGGGGAGAGGACACACTTGGTATTTTTGAAAAGAATTGAGTGCTCCCATATTTTTTATTTTTAAAAAGCGAATCCAATGGAACATTATATAAAATTATAGTAATAAAGGTCTAAATATGTCCCAAAATAGTTTTTAGGCAATATATATGGTCATTTTAGCCTTATCTTTTTATTTTAACCACTCGGTAATCCCATTTTCAGCTTAACCATGATAATTAATTTTTATTGCAATCACAATTCATTTTGGTAAAAACATATTTTGAGATTTTAATTTTATAAAAAATATTATGAATCTAAATTTTTTATACATTTTTTCAAATTCTATTCATATAACTGAAAATCTTTAATTTAAAATTAATCCCACAAACGTGATGGGAAAGAAGGTTTTTAAAGTGAAAATGTTAAAAAATTTCTTATGTTTTTATATAGAAATCTAATATAAAATTTATTCTAATGAACTAAATTTGAATAATGGATGTATAATTTAACTAATTTAATTTTAAAATAAATTGAAAATATAAATTAACATTATGAATAAATTAAATTACAAGGGAATTTTTAATTAAAATTTATTACTTTTCACTATTTCTGAAAACAAATGAAACATTTCAGAAAAAACCAAAAAATTCACAAAAATATAATTTTGACATTATGATTACAAAAATAATGTTTTTATTATCAAATTAATTTTATTAAACTTTAGGAAATTAAATTTATTATTTTTCACAAAAATAAATAAAAAATCATTTTTTTCAGAAAATTGTATTTTCAAAACATATAACGACTTTACAAAAAATTATGTATTTTATAACAATATGATTTTATTATATAAAACTATTATAAATAATATTTAAAAAATAGTTATTAATATTAAAACCTTTAGGTTTAACGACTGGGTTATAGTGGTCACATTTCAATATATTAATAATATATTGTGGGATTGTTAAAACATGGTACTATATGTAATGCATGATGACCCATTGTTTCATGTAGCACAAGCTTAAATTGTTGTTTAATGTAAGTTAATATATAGAATTAATTTAATTTATTTTAAAAAATAATAATTCATAAAAATTCAGAGTGTTACATGCCATCCAACCCATCTCTCCACAAGGCACAAAATGCATTATCAATTTCCATGAGTTGGTGACAATCACTAGCACATCGTACTTGGACATTTAATAGTTATTCCACCCTTTAAAATATGGCATGATCTATCTATAAATCATAAATCCATTCCAAATATCCAAACATAGTATATATAGAGATGAAAAAAACAAATATCATAAATATATTCACTTCACAATTTACAATCAATAAATATACATGATATTCATATTCCACCTTTTCAAAATATCAAAGGAAGATAATGACTAAAGAGGATAATAAATAATAACCCAATATAAAAACAACCAAAATCCTCTAAAATACTTAATTCCCATGACCCAATTATACATACCATCCCAAACCAATTTTGGATTAAGGTAATCAAGAAGATCCATTAAATTTTATGGTGCCTATAAAATTACCTATATCCAATAAAACAAGGCATGTATTTTCCCAATGTCTTATTTAAGTAATGATTCAAAGGACCAGTATGACTCTGCAATGAATATAGAGAATTTCTTTCTCCATGAAAACCAATAATTAAAATTTGAAAACCACATTTAAAATATCACTTTAAAAACATATCTCTGTAGATTTGATTCCTATTCTAAAAACCCATTTCAAAAAATATATAGATAAAAGGAACAATAATAATGAAATCATACTACATGGAATAAGAATAATTATAAACAATATTACATATCCTATAATGGGTTTTAGGCATATATACAATGACATAAAAAAAGAAAAAGACCAAATAATAATTCCTGAAGGGATCTAATAAAAGTCATTGAGTACAACATAATGTGAGGAATAATTTTATTGTTGACTAAAAAAGTACAACATGTTCAGAATATCCCTATATCTTCCCCCATTCCTACATTCCATGAGAAATATCAATGAAAATGGGAAATTTTCTTTTCTATAGTTCACATATTGACTTGGGTAAGATATCCCTATATTGTTCTTGATATATGATAAGGCATCATGTTTCTATGTCACTCAGACAACCAAGGTGTCCCATGTTTCTAAAGTTCCAATCGCATAAAAAAATAAAAATATTCATTTCATAAAATATAAATTACCCTAGTTAATCAATAATCAACCAAAAGGTGAATCCATTTCAACACACCATTTTTAAATCCATTTGGAACCATAAATCCTCCTTAAGTGATTTTATCAAACACATAGAATAAATTTGAACCAATTATTTATGAAAATAAATCTTAAACCATCAAATTTCCCTTACATTTTATAAATCTTATCAAACATGGATACACTAATATTATCGATACAATTTAACGGAAAATTGCTAAGCTAAACCAAACGAAATAAAGATCTAAAGGTATTATAGGGAGAACCACCCTAAAATAGAGACACTTACCTTGGAATAAAATAAAAATTAATCTATTTTACATAAATACATAAGAATAAAGTAGGATAACTCTTCACACACATAAATCACTAAGAATAAACATATATTCCCCATAAAAACCCAAGTTATGGCCACATAGCATGTTAGGGTTTCCTAATTTGATGAGAATTGAAGAATAATGTAATAAAAATGGTATAGAAGGATGTAATAATTAATAAACATCCTCAATTCAAGAAAAACCATCAAATATCAAGGTAGATCTACAAAAATAAAAGGATGAAGAAGATACATGTACAGGGGATATTTTTACATGAATGGGGAGGATTATAGGTTAGTTTGAGGTAAATATGATAGTGAAAATTTTGTAAATTCCCAAAATTTTAATGAGATCGATAGCACCTATGGTTTTCCCCACAATTAGAAAAACTATGTGCTAACCGTACAAGATGCATTGTCACCCCATAACAAGGTCTCATAGTTT
Source organism: Viscum album (assembly GCA_963277665.1). Lineage (NCBI taxonomy): Eukaryota > Viridiplantae > Streptophyta > Magnoliopsida > Santalales > Viscaceae > Viscum > Viscum album. The sequence goes on from OY728159.1 coordinate 1,647,151,512, forward strand.
CTTTAAATATCTTCATGGTTAGATAGACCATGTAGTTTTTTTTCTAAAAATACTTTACCCCACTAAAAATTTCTCTAACATTGTTGGACATATGCTTACTACAATTCTTGCTCCACCAATGCGATAGGGGTTGTTTTCACTGATAAATGAGTTTTTTTACCTTCAACACCTAGAATCTACAATAAAAGATATATATATATATATGTGTGTGTGTGTGTGTGTGGGTGTTAATAAATCTCGAAATAAGACATACCAGTGACTTGGACAGTGTCACAATTCATCTCATGGGACCACTTTATTCACCTAAAAATTCCTCAAGTATGCTCAAAAGGAAATAGATGAGGTCACTGATCCCACACCAAAGATTACCAATCCCATGTATTATGCTTATTTCCACCATGTTTCCAAATAATATGAACCAAATGGATAAAATTATCATATATAAACATATTCTAAAAATCTATGATACAAACATGTTAGTCTATAATAATAGTGTCAGGATGAACCACAAAATCCCCCCACTCCATTAGAGGAGGTGGGTCTGAATGTTACTTTTTCATCTGGGAAATGTGAAAGAAAATATGTATTGAGGTGATCCATGGTTCCAAGTCCAACTTCTATGCTACCTTTCCTAGTAACTCTACAATCTTAAACTTTCTAACATAACTTATGTCCAATTTACCCTAATTTCCATAGAGAAGATTTACTAGTCAAAAAACTCCAGGAAACGTATAATCAATAACCTAAAAAATAATGGGTGATAAAAATGATTGTAATATTATTTATAGTGAAATTTAGAAATCATTTACCTCATTCAAATCAATTTCACTTTCTTCATCCTCTATTGGATGAAGTTGGGTCATAATAAGGAATTTTAACCTAACTTAGCCCAATATAATAGTGTATGAAAGGTCCACCCATAAAATTACTTGGAAGGATCTATCTTGATTGATCCCTAATAACATTATTTTTATATAAACTCAACCATTTATAGATGCCTCTCCCATGATCATTCGAGGTCAAGCATGCATGTTCAAAAAATACACTTATGAATTTGGATGTCTTGTTCATTCTAAACATCTATATATGGGTGATAAGTTGTTCATAACAAACTCTAGTTCCTACTGATTCTTGAAGGATCTTAAAAAATCATAATGTAAAATGGGAATCCTTGTTGGAAACTATAGCTGAAGGCACTCCATTAATCAAAACAATCACTCAGATATACATGTTCTTGAGAATCTAAACATTTTTCAACTCTCTATTGGGATTACTTAGTCAACTGATCTATAATCACAGTAATAAAATATTTACCACTAGGAGTACGAGGTATATTGATCTTTCTATCCATGGAGGTCTTTTACTAATTCCATACTAGAAGGGGATGAGACTAAAGAACCATATATAGTCTCTGATTCCCATCATTAATCCTCTAGTAAGTAAAACATCATTTAATAAAGTCATAAAATGACCATATTATCCTAAGAATCAAATACCTACTCATTAATGTATAAATAAACTATGTATCCTTTTGGTGAACAACCGATCAAGAATAATTCCCCTCATGCATCACCATATACCTCAATATCATAGGACTCAACAGCCAGTTTTTGATGAAGAGGGTAATATAATGAGATCAATAATAATCACCTAATGTCTACCCACTTTTTAAATCTCTGATAGTATACTAGAAGTTCTTGTTTTATTCCTACTCATGCCAAAAAAGATCAACAAGATAGGGTGATACTTTTACACAAGTTATAGACACCATATCCCCATACTCTATCATCTCTAGACTAAGATTATTAAAACTTCCATCACACTATTCCCATCAATATACCATTTTATTAAATAAACTTATAACTTTATATTCAATGTGTATGTGACCAAATTCACCTTCCTGTTCATATTGGCGCTTTCAAAGTCAAAAAGTTTAAAGATATTCTACCCAGTATATTTAAATGAGGTTCAAGTCCCTTTAGGTTCAATTATAATTAAAGAATTATTTAATTAAATATACTATAAACTGATATTTTAAAGGATAGTGGTTCCAATGATTCAATTCATGGATCATAAGTATCAACTATAGTTTATGGATGGGGTAATTTTCTTCATGTGGATATAGATGATGAGGTAAATATTCTACCAGATGATCATCCTCTATAATCAGACACAAAACCTCATACCTAATACATCATAATAGACTACATACCCCTTAAAACAATCAGGAAGAATCAAAACTATGGCTGATTTCATCAATACTTCAAAGTATTAAAAATATCTTTGTCACTTCTTACACCAATCAAAATTCAATGCCTTATGAGTTATAGATTCCATGATGGAAGATAGATTGTACAAGTCTTTAACAAGACACCTATATTATCTATCCAAGACTAAATAAATCATGATCTCGAACACATTCTTAGGACACTATTAAGACTTAACTTCATTGATATTCTCAGAATAAACTGAACTCCCTTACTCAAAAATTACATTACCCAAAAACCTTACCTGATGGATCCAAAATTAGAATTTATAAATCTAATCATACATCCAATTCTCTATTAATGATTCCAAAATAACATCTGTATATTCTCTATAATCCTCATCCATCTTGTATTTATTCAATATATCATTAATGAACATGACCATGAATTAGTTCAAAATGTTATTTAAGATTCAATTCATAAAATCCATAAGGATCACTGAATAATTTGTAAAGATAAATAGAATAACAAAAAACTCAAAAATATCATAACATCTTATCAATAGAGTCTTAGTTATATACTATTCTCAAAGACTTTTCCGATGCATCATCTACCATAATCCCGATATCAAAAACCAGTGGAGTCCCCAGAGTTGATGAAAAAGATAATTGACTTGAGAAAATATGCAGTCATTTTTTTATAGTCACATAATATATATATATATATATATATATATACTATGAAAAGTATGAGACACCCATATTCCGTTTTTGAAAAAACCCAGTGATTTCCATTGTGACAACATTAGAAAAATAAATCCATTGATTTCATGGTCCTCCAACTAAGACATTAACACATTCAAATATGATAGGGCTATCCACTATGATCGTAAGGAAATATGGCTCATACTAGGGAGGAATTCAATACTAACCTTGACCCCTCGTTGGGGTAGAAACTATTAAAAATAATCGATAAAATACTTAGGGTAATAGTATACAACCATTGGATAATATCCATATAAACTCTAATCCATGAAATCATATAAAAACATAAAAAACAAACATAATATAAATATCAAAAATAGAACAATATTCCTTACACTCTCTTACATAATTTCATACTCACCATGGATTATTTGAGTGTTCCTGTCAGAATATAGAAACTAAAACCAGTGGAAATAATAGTCAATAATTTCTTATAATATGATCATCATATCCATATAGATAATGAGATTAAAAAAATCTAAGTCCAAAATAAGGAATTACCACACAACTTCCATGTTGGAAACTAAAACATGACACTATAAAAACGTAATAACTTTCCACTTATTACGTTTTAATGATTTAAGTAGATCTATAATAAAGAGAATTTACTCATCAATTATTCCTAAATCATTAATCAATAATAAAAAGATAATGTAATGAGAATAAATTATATCAAATAAATCCAAATCTATAGAATACACAATAAGCACCATACATCACATGGTTTTCTACCCAGATTTATAGTCCTTGCGGTCTATATCTTCCACTTATTGATGTCTAGACTCATTCCTATCCTAATCCTTCTTATCCAAGTGAGATTCCACTTTAGACTAAGGGTGATATACTACACCTCTATAAGAATACAATTTTATCTATGAACCCTTATAAAACAAAGAACTAACTTCACTCCACTACAATGGGTTTCTATAAAAACTATAAAGAGAACCTATATATCAACACCAGTGGATCATCATTGGAGCCTCTAGTATAACACTCTGATAATATAAATTATATTTTTCCATTAAAAACCTAACGTGTTCTATATCTTACTTCAAACAAAACATTGAATCAAAATATACTACATAACATTATATAATAGCCACTGTTGTGATGTAGAAATGGATGATAAAATAGGAATAATTGAATTATCCAATGTATATACATAAAAATAATGATAATTATTAATACTAAGGAATTGAAGATAATTCTATTATTGAAACTAAAAAATTAATAAGAGTGATATATGCTTCCAAATGAAACATGTTTAAAATTTGGATTTTTTTTCATTTTTTATAATCTAAATATATTATGGATAACATATATTTTTAATATGAACAATATATTAACCTGAATTTTATTATTATTTTATATGAAATAAGAAATAATAGTTAATATTTCTAAAAAATTATTTTTCAATGAAAACAATTGTTATTAAATTTATATATTTTTATTTAAATGAAAAATTAATAAATTTTATAATTATTATTTGAGAAAACAAACCTTATTTTTAGATTCATAATTTCAATATTATATTAATATAAATTTTTTTGATTTTTTTTTTTGAAATCATTGATTTTTATCTGATTGGTGAAACTATCAATTTTTCAAAAAACTATCACTTTTATGAAATTATATTAACACAATAATACCTTAAATGTTTTTTTCAATTGATATTTAAAAAATATTTTTATAAATTAAAATAAATCAATTAAAAGTACTATGTTTTTTATTATCAGGTATCTTAGAAAAATTGGACAAGGAAAATGTATTAAGATAAATAAGCTATATAAATTTAGAGAATAAGATTTTATAATAATCTCTTCCATAATGAGTAGTCAAGTGGAAAGGGAGATGATCTAACCATGTGATATATGTTTCAATTCCCATGTTATAGAGACCATTTACCATCAAATTCGCCTCTAGGTAATCTTATGTAATGATTAAGTTGATACCCAAGAGAAATTTCATAAATTCTATCCAATTTGCTGTTAACCTCAATAAAAGATGAAATATACAATTTCTTATATCCTAAACAATAATAGTAGAATCACTTTAAATTCAGAACTTATTTCTTCCAATTATTATTGAAAAAGATAACCTAATTTATGACTCTAACCATTTCAGCTCCAAGAGATTATTCCAATCCTCATGAGCCATATAAACAACCAAGAATTTTACCACTATGATTATGATAGATATTTCCACATCCTGATGGACTAGGGTTCCCATTGGAAGCTCTGGAAAAGTTAATTTTGATCTAATTTTGAGAATAAGGTATCTATAAAACATCCATGGTTCTATATTGATGCTTCAAATTACCAAAAATTCCCAATATTCAGAATATAGTGAAATCAGGGAAACTATTATCAACTTAATAAATTTTTAGTGTATAAAAACTCTTGTCTTTACTAAAATTTAATTTATTATATAAAGGTATAGTTATTAAAACCCATAATATTGAAAATCAAAGTGAATTTGGGTGATTAGGTATGTAGCACGTCAACTTGATACTTTGATACCACAAAATTTTTGAAAGCTTCCTTAACATGTTTATATTATTCCATAGATTTTAACACTACAAGGGGTAACCTTTGGATATATATAAGAATGGGGTGAGCTATATATACTAGTAAAGTAATAAACAAAAAATAACATGATGATTGTATTAAAATTTATTCAATAGGTATTGAAATGGGATATAAAAGTAGTGAGATTAATAATCATTTTAAATGAGGTATAATACAATATGATAACATAAATGCAACATGTCAATAATGAAACAACATTAAACATGGAATCATAAAAATAATTCTCAAGTGTAACTTCTAAGATAAAATAAAATGGTGGAAAAAGTCCCATAATAGATAAGTTTTACTCCCCAATCCCTTATATTATGTCTCATGTGACTGAAACATTACCCAATTAATTATAGTGCTGTATAATTCTAGGAACAATCATTTTTTCATATCATGTGCATGGATAATTGTGCAACAAAAATATTTCAACATAGGATCACATTTCATCAATGTTGATCACATGGTTAAGGAGTGTGGGATAAATACATAGAATACAGAAATCATAGAAGGATTGGTATTTCTATCTAAATACCCTTGAGTGAAAATTGTGATGGTATTAAAAATATAATGGTTTGGCATGGAAAAATTGTAGGATAACTTCAGCAGTATAATAGGTGTATTTAATGAATCATGGGACAGATTTATGAGGGTTAAAGTGATATTTCATCACTTTTAAATCATAAGGGTGGTAATATGGATATGTAAGAAAGTAATAAAACATGAAAAATTTGGAATTAAATGTAAGGAGACAAAAAGAGTGCTTGAATAAAATATTGGAATGTGAAAATCACAGGATAATTTTGGCAGGATAACGAGAGTACATAGTGAATCATGAGAGGGATTATTGATATTTAAAGGATCTACCAACACATTCCAATCATAATTTTAGTCATATAGATGTGTAAAATCAAATACTATAAATAATAATGGAAATATAAATTCTATTTCATAAATAAGGTGCTTGAACAAATAGAGAAGTAAAGGATCCTCTACTTTCATTATGGTAATGGCTTATTTAATGTTCATAATTAGAGGGTATAAATTATGTATCATTCAAATAAAAACAATTGGATAACAAAGGTATTTTTATAAAATAATTAAAAAATAAAATTTAAAGACTCAAATGGATAATAACAAATAATGTTATAGAATGGGAAAGAAGATAAAACTATCCCTTTCCTTGAGAGGGTGCTTCCAAAAGCTTGGGAGGAGATGTTTCATAGATTGGGGGCACCTTGGGAGGGATATATAAAGGAAATTTAAGAGTATATAATTCATAATGGTTTTTGAGTTAAGATAAATGGGTGATTGTGTGTGTTAATATACCAAAATAGGGAGGAGTTCTTTATTATTTTCCAAATGTAGGTTTTGGAATCTGTACAATAAATTAATCAAAACCACAATCCATAACATGGTTTTTCCCATGGTCTTTATCATAGATGTGTGTTTTTCATTATTTTATAATTCCATGAACTGATCACATTAAAATAATACCATTGGTTATATGGAAGTGATCCATGTTTTAAAATAGTTGATTTTAAAATCTTAAAATATAATATAGGTTTTTAGGATTCATAAAGGATTTATAAAATTAATAAAATAAAATAAAAACAATATTTCAAATTGGAAAAATATATTAAGTCATGGATATTTTTTTTGAACTTATTACAAAACTTGTGAGTCATTATGATGTAATAATAAAAACCATATATATATATATATAAATATATATATACTGTATTTAGCACATGAGCCTTAACCCAATTGGTGAGGACTGCTTAAGTGCATCCAGGAGACCTGGTATCAAATCCATGAAGAGGCTAATTTCCAGGAGTACTGCAGCAGTACTATAGCAGTACTGTAGTAGGTATTGTTTGACACTGTAGCAGCCGGGTATATTCCCCCGTTTGGGCCTTCGGGCCACTAATTTGTTCCCCGAGTCCTTTAAGGCCTTCAGGCCATCCAGGCCTTTGGGTTAGTAAGACCTTCGGGCCACCTCAAGGCCTTCGGTCCACCTTAAGTGTATATGAAAAGTAGACAACCTACATGGAACAAGCTTTAGAAGGAGGAAGATCAAGGAGCTTTGACCATATCAGAAGATAAACGAATTGCAAGAATGAGAGGGTATTAGACCTCCCATCGGGACAAGCCTATTCATGCATGAGAAAGCCTAGACGAATAGCCATGCAAAGGTGAAGAGCTAATTTCACGATGAAGATTCTGGGGAAGAGGAGTTCCAAGTAGTTAGTCTGGGTTGTATGTAAGGTTTGAAGCCTATGGGAAATGAATACATAAAAGGCCTATGGGCCATGTAATAATTTTGCCTATGGGTCTTGTAAGGGTTCCACCTCACCCCTTGAAATTGGATTATCAAAAATCAATAAAAAAATTAAGGCCTTAGGGCCATTAGAGTGGATATAATGTATTTAATTATTACATGAAAAATTTTCTCTCTCAAGAAATTATGAAAAACTAAACATTAAATAATTTAAAAGTGATTATTCCAAAATTAATATTTATTTCATAAAAAAATTATCCAAATTTTATAAGTTACTATTTCAAATTAAAGTCACCTTTTTCGTAAAATACTTGTTTTTTTACAATAAGAGTTTTATGACCTGTATAAAAATTACATTTTCCCTTCCTAAAAATATATTATATATTATATTTAATAATTATAATTTATTAAAATATATTTTATTTTAAAAAATAATGAATTCATCAAAATTAATATCTTAATTGAAATTGAATATTACCCAAAAAATGAAATTCAACTTTTATCATTTTAAAATATAATTTTTATCAAACTCATTATGTAATAATTTATAAAATAAAATAATTAGGAATAAATATAATATTTATATTATTGAAATGAGATATATATATATTCATACTATTAGATCTGTGAAATGTAGCCCTTTATTACACTAGTAAACACTCTAAGGGTATGGTGCGTGATAGTGTGATTTTCTTGGGGTTGTTCAGTGTATATGGTTTGGGTCATGATCTCGATGAGGTAGAACTTATCTCATAAAAATTTTCAATCACTATTTAGTTTTTTAATCTTAGTTTGATATTGGTTAAGGGTAAATCCCAATGATGTTATCTACCGTATATATATTTTTCTTAAATGGGATTCGTAGTGTACAATCCTACTAGTCGCGAGTATTAGTTCTTTTGTCTATTTTAATAGGATATTATCATAACTCTTTATATATAATAACCACATGATTGTTTTAAAACATATTTATTATCAAAGGTAAAGATTATTAATGGTATTTTAAATATAATAAGATATATCCAAAGTTGTGTGTGTGTTTTATATGAAAACATTGCATAATATGGAATTTATATAAATCACAAATGGAATTTCATTTAGAAAAGGTTAGGTTGTTATGTTATTCCCCCCTTTAGAAATTCATCACTAAAAATTTTCATTTCATAAACTAAAACAGATAAGGGTACCTTTATTTTATCACAACTTTCACTACCTATGTCACTTCCTAAAACTTGTGGTTTCACCATAGCACTTTGACCAAGTGAGTTTTCTTGTTTCATAAAACGTTGTCTCAAAGATATAATATTTTCACTAGTATCTCCTAATATGAGAGGTAATTATCTAATTATACCACCTTTGGATTTAGTACATGTGAGGGTTCTAGTATGTACTTTCTAAATAGGGATACAGGGATCGCATCATGTACTTGAGGTAGGTTAGGTGGGGGTTCTAGTCAATAGGCACCACATCTATCCAATCAAGGATTTTAAAGGGGTTGATGTATCTAGAACTGGGCTTCCACATCTTCCCAAAACTTATAATTTTCTTCTATGGTGATATATGAGGGAACACTTCTTCACTTACCCAAAACTTGAGGTCTCATGGATGATTGTTTTCTTATATTTTCTATCATCTTTTTGTTGATCTCATTTGATGTTAAATGGTTTGAACCTTTTTCATCATCACTTAGAAAATATTAGTTCCCTTAGGCTTCTTCAAATTAACTTTATCCCAGTATGTTGGATTCTGACACCCCCTCCCATACAGAGCCTGTAACACCCCGAGATTTTATGACAAGTATTCTTTTTAATTTATTTGATGTCATGTGTTTTATTCTACACCATTATTAGCTAGTGCTATATGCAACACCGTATTAGCTTGCAGTATACGCAACACAATTCTTGGATCGTGTTATATAAAATTTCAAGTTCGTTTGATAATAGTCATTCTACACAACACTGAGTGTATATATATATATTCAATGTATAAATGAAATATGGTTGGATTTTGTTATACGCAACAACAAAGGAGTCTTTCATAACACGCAACCCTAACTTTCCTTTCATTACATGCAATCACGACCTTCCTCAGTAGCGTGTGTAGTACACAATACCGGGTTTCACTGAACAACGATATATGGTTATAATATTATTATAAACTAGTAGTTATTAATAGTATAAGATACATTTTGAATTTTATAACATTATTATTCATCTTACACATTTTCTAGAACATGGTATGAGAACAAAATAAATTTTTTTCGGGTAAAATAAGCATTTTTCAAAAAATGAAGTTTTGCCACCTTCTGATGGTGCACCCATTTTAAATATAATTTTTGAGAATTTTATAAGTTAAATTATACAAAATAAACTTATTCTTTTGATTCATGATATAAAAATTTACATTGGATAATGTTTTGATATTTTTTTTGATAACTTTTATATTTTAATGAATAGTAAAAACACGCTATATTTTAATTAAAAATAATTTTTTTCATCCTAATAACTTATGTGGTTAAATTATAATATTTAATGGTTTTAAAGTATAAATATAATATATTTTTACGATGTAATATAATTTATGTCATTAGCATTGATTTTACCTTGAATTCATAGGTTAAATCAATTCAATCTTTTGCAATGTTTTAAACAAAAACCTGTTTTCTTTCAACAACGGGATTAATTTTAATTTAATTTATGCAACTTTTTTGTATTGAATTTGAAAAATGGATTCCATATTTGGAATCAGTGGGTCCAAATTATGTTAATAGGCTATTTTTTATTTTTTGGCATTATGAATAGTAACTACGGTAAAATTTATTTACCATAGTTAAAGGTAAATTGGGTAATTAAGGGTAAATATAAGATTATAAAATTACCATAACACCTTACAAAATCCAATTGGATGACTAAAAGGCGACCCATATCACCTAAGGGTCGGATTAGATTCATTTAATGGACTTTTGTCCCTGAAAATAAATTAATTATTATTAAAACCAAAGAAAGTGACAACATGTCACTCGCTTAAATCTTATAAGTATATTAATTTTAACATAGTGATAAACTTCATGAAACTTCAAAAATAAATATTCTACAGAAATATCATAAAATTATCTACATCATATGAATTTATCTATAATTTTTAGGGATTAAATAATTATCATTAATTGTGACACAATAGTGATGCAGAAAATTGTTTATCTAGTGAAAAATCAAGAATATAGTTTTTATTAAAACTAATAGTGACCATAAAAGGCAAAAAACCCTGACCAACACTTATTCCTCATGTAAATGTAAAACATAATCATCCAATTTTCGAATATTTTACCATTTCGAGCCTTATAAAAGCGATTATGACACTTATATTATTTTATTTTAAACGATGCCAAAGTTGTCACCTTCATAATTTAATAAATATAACAATTTAAATATTGTGATTTTAAGATGATAAATTATATTAAAAGTATTATTGTGAAATTTAATAGATTTATCGTCATCATAGGATTTTATTTTTAATTTTTATGCAACAAATAAGTATATTAAATAATTATACAAAAATATTATAGTAATTATTTTATTAAGAGATAAACCAAATAAATGGTTTTAAAAATAATAAAACAAATATTATATGAATTATATAATGTTATCCAATAATTTTCTAGATACATATGACCTTTTATGAATCTATTAAAGCTTTTATTTTGAACATATATTCTGTATATATTTTATTTAAATTCAAATAAATGAATAGTGTCAAAATTGACACTATTGTTACGTTATAAAAATAACATATTATAAAATTGGTTAAAAATCACAAAAGTATTTAAAAATAATAAATTTATATTTATATTGTAAAAAATGTTATAAAGTATCCAATTATGGAAAACTCAAAACAAATAAGTAATTATTTTTTATAATTTAAATTTTATAATTTTATTACCACAAATAAAATTAAATAGATTAAATAAGGATAAATCAAAATGATAAGGTTTAAAATAAAATCAAAACATGTATAAATTTAATTGGTTGATGAGATTACAACCCTATCTCATCTAATATTCAAATATGAGTCATTTTTGAAGGTTTTTAAGCGGGTTTAGATTTATTATAAATTAAGATTTTTAAGATTTCCAAAGGTGCCCCTCTCCTCCCTTATAAAACGGCACCTCCTACCTCCCTTCCTCACACAAATTTAAGCCTTCACGATTGGCCAAACCCTGCCAAATTCTCTTCTCCACTTCCCTAGAAAGATCCTAGAGGTCCTGGTCTTCTTTATAGACCAATTTTAATGCCCTAAGAGGAGGTCTCAAAGGGGCGCTTCAAAGAAGAGGTAATGTCCGTTACCGATTCTTTCAACTTTATTTATTCTTCTACATCTTCTTCTTTAGTTGTTTCATTATTAAGTAATAACATAAGTATCACTAATATACTGATATGTTATTATAAGTATTAAAAAACCCTATTTCATCATCTATCCATCCTACGGAAAATGAAATCACCGCGCTTGCGTACGTTCGGAATACCGTCTCCACGCCGTGGTGTAATCTGTTTTTCCAACACCACCTTACTTGGATGGGTATAATGGTGTAAAGAATAAATATAAATAGTAATTATAACATAATACTGATTATGATATATTGTATAATCCTATCCAATTCAATTCAATAATTATGGGAACGATATCATCGCTCGTGCGTACGTACGGACTACCGTCTCCACGACGCGATGAGATTCATTCTACATGTTAACCATTTAAGAATGATTATAAAGTATATATAAGAAATAATAATGAAATATATGACATTATAAAGCTAATTTATTTATGTATATATATATATATATGTATGTCATATACTTAATTCCATTCAACTCAATAAGGAAACGAAAACAGCGTTCATGTGTACGTACGGCCTACCGTCTCCATGAATGGTGTATTTCATTCCATTTATCGATCTATTATATATATGTATATTCTGAATATATATTATATATGAATCATGTTTTATATTCTGTATTTATGTAATCATGATCTAATTAATCATATGAATAATTAAAAGTCAAAACACGAACGACAAATGAAACGATTTTACCCAAAACACGCTTTAACATGGAATTTACCAAATAACGGGTAATATAAAGTCATAAGTGAACCATATATGATATCATAACAATTAATATGATTCTGTAATAATTCAATGAAATTATTTAAATCATTATATAGGAGGTTCGGATACATACAAAGCATATCGAACATAAGGTAAGGGATAATTTTGCAAATCTCATTTTTATCCGAGATTGCTTATTCTTAAATATTTACTGGGGTTATTTCTATCATCCATGTCCATGTTTTATAAAAGTGTTTTCATGTATTTTTAAAGTCATTTTTACCCATTTTCAACTTTTACTATATGGTATGTAAGGAATCTTTCTTTTGTTTACATTATGAGGTACTTTTTTTTGACTTTTTTGGAAAAAGTACGAGAAGAATGTTTTTTAACTTATACGGCGTGAACGAATTTTTACGGTTTAATAACGCCTCATTTTCATGAAGATTAATCTACATGATTTTATGGCTATTTTCAACAAAATAATTTTATTTTAAAAGTGCATGGCATTTTTTGAAAAGAAAATGATTTTGACGAAGAAAGGATATTTTCCTCAAGAATTCATTTCAAATGTTTTATCAAAACCATTTTCCATCTAAGATGACATTATTTCATATGTGTATGTTTTAAGTTTAATGTATCTATGATTTACATGGTTCACCTTTCTTATGATGAAATTTCCATTTTTTTATATGGATTATGAAATGATGGGATGATGTTTATGAAACCCATTTTATTCTTTGGGTTATGATGAATGTTTTAAGTTTATTTTGTTCCCCAAGTAAGAATTATTTCATTATGAGATGGGTGGGACCTATATCTCCCTCCAATGCATTGGGTAAAGATTTATATCTCATGAGATAAACATGGCTGGAACAGAAATTTAAACTGGTTCAGTAATACAGGATTGGAACGAGGAGTGAACTCAATTCAGAAAGAGACTTTGTCCACTAAGATGGTCTTGGCAGCAATGCCTTGGCTATTATGGAAATAATATCATGTTCTTAATGGTTGCCAAAATTACATGTTTTACTCCCATGATATTTTATCATTCTTAATGTTTCTTTATGATCTATGCCTTACATACTTCCATGTTTTATGTCATTACTCATGCTTTTGATGTTTAAACATTATGTTCATGTTTTTAAGTTCAAATGTATATGGTATGTTTTATTATATCCATGATTACCCTTACTGAGTATTTAAGCTCACCCTTTTTATGTTTTCTTTTCCCCAGGATATAAATAAAGGATTTAGGTAAGAAAAAAGGGGAAGATCTTTATGGGTGATGTTGAAGATCTTTCACCACGATTAGAAGATTACGTTCCAAGTTTCCAAAGACACTAAACAATTACGGTCCTTGTGTGTCTGTTTTTGTTATGTATTATGTATTCCGAAAAAGTAATTTAATGTTCATGTACGTCAAGCTTCGGGCCTCTACAGTTGGTATCAGAGGAAAGTTTTAGTCAACCTTTGGAAACTAGGATTCGAGAACTTTAGTGAGATCCCTAGAGATATTTCTAAGGTATGTCTAGGGATGTCCCTAAGGTTAAGTATAAGTATAGGTTATAGTTCTAGAATTATGGTAACGATATTAGATTAAACCTAAGATGTTAGATATTGAAGTTACTCCCCCATTATTATAATTTTTGCCTCTCACACTATTCTTTTTGGGTTTTAGAAAATGGCTGGAAACAAGATGATTCACGATAATGGAGGATATGATGGAAAATGGAATGATATTCTTCATGAGAAACCAAATGAAATGGGATTTGGAAGTCCAAACATCATTATTATGCCAAATCAGCAATCTCATAATATGATCAACAAACTCAAATTTGGTAAGTTTCCTAACTCGGCTAATAAGAGAAAGATGGAGTTTCTTGATGATCATAGAGGAAAGAAAGTTCAATTTCCCCTATGTAAATCATGTGGGAAGAGGCATCAAGGAGAATATTTCAAAGGAACTAGAAGATGCTTTGGGTGTGGAAAAGAAGGACATAAAGCCAGTAAGTGAAAAGGAAAAGGTTCAGTTAACACCATGGATGAGGATAATGGTATTGCTACGACATCAACAATGGTTAAATGTTTTAAATTTCGAATGTAAGGGCATTATGAAAACCAATGCACTAAGGGAAAGTCTCATGAAGAGAATCAGTACGGTCGTATGGGTAGTATTTATGTTGATGATGATGAAGAGACTACAAATGATATGTGAGATGAAGGAATTGTTGAAGCTCGGTCAATGGTTTATAAAGGTAGTGGAATGATTATATGTTTATCAAGTTTAATGTTGTGTAAGTACTCTCATGGTACTATGGAATAATGAGACACCTAAGGATTGTTACACTATTGTCTTTCCTTAAGTTTTGAAAGTGTATGATTAATGGTACTAGTAACCATGAAAGGTTATTCAGATATTTTTGAAAAGTAGATGATATGCTCATAATGAACGGATAAGGAGAAAATTAAATGTTTGATAGTATTCATGAGCTCATGACAGATATAAGTAGAAGGTTATATCATGGTTTGAGTATATAGAATTTTTGGATTTTGGTATGTGGAAAGAGTTAACTTTTGACAGCATTCATGATTTCACTAAGGTTTAATGGGTATTCATTTTTCAAGAGAATACATCATTAAGGTATTCACATGATTGGAATGTGACCAACAAGATATATGGGGGATAAATGATGGTTGGTTGATGCCATTTCAAGTAATTGTTTTCTTTATAATATGAGCTTGGACCGAAGTATTTTAGATTAAGATTAGAATGTATTATGTTGGAAATAAGTTAGTATTGTTTAAGGATATAACTTTTTTCGATATTATTGATGGGATGTTATAGTAATGTAGTTTTAGAAAAAGGACAACCTGCAGGACGGGCGACAGCCCATCGCGTCGGACAAGGCTATGGGAATCGAACCCACAACCGAAGTGCGACTGGCCTTTATCACCTACCACTGGCCTACAGGAAGTCTATGTTTAGTAGAAACTAGTTTTATTATATTAAGAAGTATGATATATAAGTCCATTTTAGGAACCATATATGATTAATCTCACTATAGATCGAATTATGTATATTTAATAATTTTTTCAAACCTTTTGTTTGAGATAGATGGAATGACCCGTCATTCTATCACATGGTCTACTAACATTTCACGAATAAAAAATTCAACTTCATTTCTTTAAGATATGAAGTGGAAATTGTTCAAGGCACGAACAATAGTGAGATTGTACCAAAATAATGTAAGTATTTCTTCTAATTCAAATTCTTCATCTTTTTGGAAATGATCTTGAAAACCAAAAATGTTGTCCTAGTGCCCTTATATCTGATTAATCATATGATACCTTATATCATCACAAATATATGGTTTTGTGATTGTTGGCTTTTTCATAGCCATGTTCTCTACCACTCTCCATCAGAACATGATGGTTAGATTTATCTTCCATATCCATATTTTCACCTACGTTCTCCTAGGTGGAAACCCAGTGATTAGTTAATTTGGGTAACCGTTACGTTTCATACTTTAGTTTTTAAAGATAAGTTTTGGTATTCCTTTTTATGATGTGGGTTTCTATTAAAGAAACATTCTAATAGTAGACCATGTATAACCCCAACGAATTTCGAGGGCGAAATTCATTTTAAGGGGGGTAGAATGTAACACCCTGATATATTATGATAAGTATTCTTTTTAATTTATTTGATTATATGTGTTTTATGCTACACCATGATTATCTTGTGCGATACTAAACACCGTATTAGCTTGCAGTATACGCAACACAATTCTTGGATCGTGTTATATACAATTTCAAGTTCGTTTGATAATAGTCATTCTACAAAACATTGATTGTATATATATATATATATATATTCAATGTATAAATGAAATATGGTTGGATTTTGTTATATGAAACAACAAAGGAGTCATGCAAAACACGCAACCCTAACTTGGCTTTCATTACACGCAATCGCGACCTTCCTCGGTAGCGTGTGTAGTACACAATACCGGGTTTCACTAAACAACGATATATGGTTATAATATTATTATAAACTAGCCGTTATGAATAGTATTAGCTACATTTTGAATTTTATAACATTACTATTCATCTTACACATTTTCTAGAACATGGTATGAGAACAAAATAAATTTTTTTTCTGGTGAAATAAGCGTTTTTCAAAAAATGCAGTTTTGCCACCTTTTGATGGTGCACCCATTTTAAATATAATTTTTGAGAATTTTATAAGTTAAATTTTACAAAATAAACTTATTATTTTTATTCATGATATAAAAATTTACATTGGATAAAGTTTTGATATTTTTTTGATAACTTTCATATTTTAATGAATAGTAAAACACGCTATATTTTAATTAAAAACAATTTTTTTCATCGTAATAACTTATGTGGTTAAACTATAATATTTAATGGTTTTAAAGTATAAATAGAACATATTTTTACCATTTAATATAATTTATGTCATTAGCATTGATTTTACCGTGAATTCGTAGGTTAAATCAATTCAATCTTTTGCAATGTTTTAAACAAAAACCCATTTTCTTTCGACAACGGGATTAATTTTAATATAATTTATGCAACATTTGTGTATTGAATTTGGAAAAATGGATTCCATATTTGGAATCAGTGGGTCCAAATTATGTTAATAGGCTACTTTTTATTTTTGGGCATTATGAATAGTAACTACGGTAAAATTTATTTACCATAGTTAAAGGTAAATTGGGTAATTAAGGGTAAATATAAGATTATAAAATTACCCTAACACCTTCCAAAATCTTATTGGATGACTAAAAGTAGACCCATATCACCTAAGGGTCGGATTAGATTCATTTAATGGACTTTTTTCCATGAAAATAAATTAATTATTATTAAAACCAAAGAAAGTGACAACATGTCACTCTCTTAAATATTATAGGTATATTAATTTTAAATTAGTGATAAACTTCATGAAACTTAGAAAATAACTAGTCTCCAGAAAGCTAATAAAATTATCTACATCATATTAATTTATTTATAATTTTTAGGGATTAAATAATTATCATTAATTGTGACACAATAGTGATTTAGAAAATTGTTTATCTAGTGAAAAATCAAGAATATAGTTTTTATTAAACTAATAGTGACCATAAAAGGCCCAAAACCCTGACCAAAACTTATATTCCATGTACATGTAAAACCTAACCATCCAATGGTCTAATATTGTACCATTGTGAGCCTTATAAAAGCAATTATGACACTTATATTATTTTATTTTAATCGATGCCAAAGATGTCACCTTCATAATTTAATAAAAATAACAACTTAAAAATTGTGATTTTAAGATGATAAATTCTATTAAAAGTATTATTGTAAAAGGTGATAGATTTATATTCATTATAGAATTTTATTTTTAATTTTTTTGCAACAAATAAGTATATTAAATAATTAGACAAAAATATTTTAGTAATTATTTTATTAAGAGATAAACCAAATAAATGGTTTTAAAAATAATAAAATAAATATTATATGAATTATTTAATGTGATCAAATAACTTTCTAGAAACATATTACCTTTCATGAATCTATTAAAGCTTTTATTTTGAACATATCGTCTATATATATTTTATTTAAATTCAAATAAATGAACAGTGTCAAAATTGACACAATTGTTATGTTATAAAAATAACATATTAAAAAATTGTTTAAAAATCACAAAAATATTTAAAAATTATAAATTTAAATTTATATGGTCAAAAATGTTATAAAGTATCCAATTATGGAAAATTCACAAAAAATAAGTAATTTTTTTTTATAATTTAAAATTTAGAATTTTGTTACCACAAATAAAATTAAATAGATTAAATAAGGATAAATCAAAATGATAATGTTTAAAATAAAATCAAAACATGTCTAAATTTGATTTTTTGATTATATTAAAACCCTATCGCATGTAATATTCGAATATGAGTCATTTTTTGAGGTTTTTAAGTGGGTTTAGATTTATTATAAATTAATATTTTTTAGATTTCCAAAGGTGCCCCTCTCCTCCCTTATAAAAGGGAACCTCCTCCCCCCCCCTTACTCACACCAATTTTAGCCTTCACTCTCAGAAAAACCCTGAAAAATTACCTTCTCCACTTTCCTAGAAACATCCTAGAGGTCCTGGTCTTCTTCAAAGACCAATTTTAGTGCCCTAAGAGGAGGTCTCAAAGAGGTGCTTCAAAGAAGAGGTAATGTCCGTTACCGATTCTTTCAACTTTATTTCTTCTTCTACTTATTCTTATTTAGTTGGTTGAATATGAAGTAATAACATAAGTATAAATCATATAATGATATGTTATTATAATTATGAAACAACCCTATTTCACCATCTATCCATCCTACGGAAAATGAAATCACCGCGCATGGGTACGTACGGAATACCGACTCCACGCCGTGGTGTAATTTGTTTTTCCAACACCACCTTACTTGGATGGGTATAATGGTGTAAAGAATAACTATAAATAGGTATTATAACATCATACTGATTATGAAATATTTTATCATCATATCCAATTCAATTCAATAATTATGGGAACGATATCATCGCTCGTGCGTACGTACAGACTACCGTCTCCACGACGCGATGAGATTCATTCTCCATGTTAACCATTTAAGATTGATTATAAAGTATATATAAGAAATAATAATGAAATATATGAAATTATAAAGCTAATGTATTTATGTATATATATATGTATTTCATCTACTTAATTCCATTCAACTCAATAAGATAACAAAAACAGTGTTCATGCGTACGCATGGCCTACCGTCTCCATGAATTGTGTATTTCTTTACATTTATCGATATATTATATATATGTATCTTCTGAATATATATTACATATAAATAATGTTTTATATTATGGAATTAATTAATCATGATCTAATTAATCATATTAATAATTAAAATTCAAAACACGAATGACAGATGAAACGATTTTACCCAAAATGCTCTTTAACATGGAATTTACAAAAGAACAGGTAATATAAAGTCAAAAGTGAACCATATATGATATAATAACAATGAATATGATTCTGTAATAATTCAATGACATTATTTAAATCATTATATAGGAGGTTCGGATACACACGAAGCATATCAGACATAAGGTAAGGGATAATTTTGCAAATCTCATTTTTATCCAAGATTGCTTGTTCGCAAATATTTACTGGGGTTATTTCTATCATCCAAGTCCATGTTCTATAAAAGTGTTTTCATGTATGTTTAAAGTCATTTTTACCCATTTTTTACTTTTACTATATGGTATGTAAGGAATATTTCTTTTGTTTACGTTACGAGGTACTTTTTGTTACTTTTCCAAAAAAGTACGAGAAGAATGTTTTTTTAACTTATACGACGTGAACGGATTTTTACGGTTTAATAACGCCTCATTTTCATGAAGCTTACTCTACATGATTTTATGACTATTTTCAAAAAAAATACTTTTATTTTAAAAGTGCAAGGAATTTTTTGAAAAGAAACTGATTTTGACGAAGAAAGGATATTTTCCTCAAGAATTAATTTCAAATGTTTTATCAAAACCATTTTCCATCTAATATGACATTATTTCATATGTTAATGTTTTATGATTAATGTCTCTATGATTTACATGGTTAACTTTTCTTATGATGAAATGTCCATTTGTTTTATATGGATTATGAAATGATGGGATGATTCTTATGAAACCCATTTTATTCTTTGGGTTATGATGAATGTTTCAAGTTTATTTTGTGGAACAAGTAAGAATGATTTCATTATGAGATGGGTGGGACCTATATCTCCCTCCAATGAATTGGGTAAAGATTTATATCTCATGAGATAAACATGGATGGAACGGAAAGTTAAACCGGTTCAGTAATACAAGACTGGAACGAGGAGTGAACTCAATTCAGAAAGGGACTTTGTCCACTAAGATGGTCTTGGCAGCAATGCATTGGCTACTATGGAAATAATATCATGTGATTAATGGTTTCCACAATTACATGTTTTATTCTCATGCTATTTTATCATTCTTAATGTTTTTTTATGATCTATGCCTTATGTACTTCCATGTTTTCTGTCATTGCTCAAGCTTTTGATGTTTAAACATTATGTTCATGTTTTTAAGTTCAAATGTATATGGTATGTTTTATTTTATCCATGATTACCCTTACTGAGAATTTGAGCTCACCCTTTTTATGTTTTCTTTTCCCCAGGATATAAATAAAGGTTTTAGGTAAGAAAAAAAGGGGAAGATCTTTATGGGAGATGTTGAAGATATTTCACCAAGATTAGAAGATTACGTTCCAAGTTTCCAAAGACACTAAACTAATACGGTCCTTGTGTGTCTGTTTTTGTTATGTATTAAGTATTACACAAAATTAATGTAATGTTCATGTACGTCAAGATTCAGGCCTCTACAGTTGGTATCAGAGGAAAAGTTTAGTAAACCTTTGGAAACTAGGATGCGAGAACTTTAGTGAGATCCCTAGAGATATTTCTAAGGTATGTCTAGGGATGTCCCAAAGGTTAAGTATAAGTATAGGTTATAGTTCTAAAATTATGGTAACAATATTAGATTAAACCTAAGATGTTAGATATTGAAGTTACTCCCCCATTATTATGATTTTTTCCTCTCACACTATTCTTTTTGGGTTTTAGAAAATGGATGGAAACAAGATGATTCACGATAATGGAGGATATGATGGACAATGGAATGATATTCTTCATGAGAAACCAAATTAAATGGGATTTGGAAGTCCAAACATAATTATTATGCCAAATCAGAAATCTCATAATATGATCAACAAACTCAAATTTGGTAAGTTTCCGGACTCGGCTAATAAGAGAAAGATGGAGTTCATGATGATCATAGAGGAAAGAAAGTTCAATTTATCCTATGTAAATCATGTGGGAAGAGGCATCAAGGAGAATATTTCAAAGGAACTGGAAGATGCTTTGGGTGTGGAAAAGAAGGACATAAAGCCAGTAAGTGCAAAGGAAAATGTTCAGTCAACACCATGGATGAGGATAATGGTTTTGCTACGACATCAACAATGGTTAAATGTTTTAAATTTGGAATGAATGGGTATTATGAAACGAATTCCCTAAGGGAAAGTCTCATAAAGAGAATCAGTACGGTCATATGGGTAGTATTTATGTTGATGATGATGAAGAGACTACAAATTATATGTGAGATGAAGGAATTGTTGAAGCTAGATTAATGGTTTATGAAGGTAGTGGAATGATTACATGTTTATCAAGTGTAATGTAGTATAAGTAATCTCATGGTACTATGGAATAAAGAGACACCTAAGGATTGTTACACTGTTGTCTTTCCTTAAGTTTTTAAAGTGTATGATTAATGGTACCAGTAACCATGAAAGGTTATTCAGATATTTTTGGAAAGTAGATGATATGCGCATAATTAAGGGATAAGGAGAAAATTAAATGTTTGATAGTATTCATGAGCTCATGACTGATATAAGTAGAAGGTTATATCATGGTTTGAGTATATAGAATTTTTGGATTTGGGTATGTGGAAAGAGTTAACTTTTGACAGCATTCATGTTTTCACTGTGGTTTAATGGGTATTCATTTTTCAAGAGAATACATGAATAAGGTATTCACATGATTAAAATGTGTCCAACAAGATATATGGGGGATAAATGATGGTTGGTTGATGACATTTCAAGTAATCTTTTTTTATATAATATGAGCTTGGACCGAAGTATTTTAGATAAATATTGGAATGGATTTTGTTGGAAATAAGTTAGTATTGTTTAAGGATAGAACTTTTTTCGATATTATTGATGGGCTGTTATAGTAATGTAGTTTTAGAAAAAGGACAACCCGCAGGACGAGCGATAGCCCATCACGTCGGACAAGGCTGTGGGAATCAAACCCACAACCGAAGTGCGACTGGCCTTCATCGCCTACCACTGGCCTACAGGAAGTCCCTGTTTAGTAGAAACTAGTTTTATTATATTAAGCAGTATGATATATAAGTCCGTTTTAGGAACCATATATGATTAATCTCACTATAGATCGACTTATGTATATTTAATAACTTTTTCTAACCTTTTGTTTGAGATAGATGGAATGACCCATCATTCTATCACATGGTCTGCTAACATTTCACGAATAACAAATTCAACTTCATTTTTTTAAGCAATGAGGTGGAAATTATTCAAGGCACGAACAATAGTGAGATTGAACCAAAATAATGTAAGTATTTCTTCTAATTCAAATTCTTCAACTTTTGGGAAATGATCTTGAAAACCAAAAATGTTGTCCTAGTGCCCTTATATCCGATTAATCATATGGTACCTTATATCATCACAAATATATGGATTTGTGATTATTGGTTTTTTCATAGCCATGTTCTCTACCACTCTCCATCAGAACATGATGGTTAGATTTCTCTTCCATATCCATATTTTCAGCTATGTTCTCCTAGGAGGAAACCCAGTGATTAGTTAATTGGGGTAACCGTTACTTTTCATACTTTATTTTTTAAAGATAAGTTTTGGTATTCCTTTTTTACGATGTGGGTTTCTATTAAATAAACTTTCGAATAGTAAACCATGTATAACCCTGACGAATTTCGAGGGAAAAATTCATTTTTGAGGGGGGTAGAATGTAACACCCTGAGATTTTATGATAATTATTCTTTTTAATTTATTTTATTTCATTTGTTTTATGCTACACCATGATTATCTTGTTCTATAAGAAACACCGTGTTAGCTTGCAGTATACGCAACACAATTCTTGGATCTTGTTATATACAATTTCAAGTTCGTTTGATAATAGTCATTCTACACAACATTGAGTGTATATATATATAATAAATGTATAAATGAAATATGGTTGGATTTTGTTATACGCAACAACAAAGGAGTCTTGCACAACACGCAACCCTAACTTGGCTTTCATTACACGCAATCGCGACCTTCCTCGGTAGCGTGTGCAGTACGCAATACCGGGTTTCACTAAACAACGTTATATGGTTATAATATTATTATAAACTAGCCATTATAAATAATATTAGCTACATTTTTAATTTTATAACATTATTATTCATCTTACACATTTTCTAGAACATGGTATGAGAATAAAATAATTTTTTTTTCAGGTAAAATAAGCATTTTTCAAAAAATGTAGTTTTGCCGCCTTTTGATGGGGCACCGATATTAAATATAATTTTTGAAAAGTTTATAAGTTAAATTTTACAAAATAAACTTATTCTTTTGATTCATGATATAAAAATTTACATTGAATAAAGTTTTGATATTTTTTTATAACTTTCATATTTTAATAAATAGTAAAACATGCTATATTTTAATTAAAAACAATTTTTTTCATCGTAATAAATTATGTGGTTAAATTATAATATTTAATGGTTTTAAATTATAAATAGAATATATTTTTACTATTTAATATAATGTATGTCATTAGCATTGATTTTACCTTGAATTCGTAGGTTAAATCAATTCAATCATTTGCAATGTTTTAAACAAAACCCCGTTTTCTTTCGTCAACGGGATTAATTATAATTTAATTTATGAAACTTTTGTGTATTGAATTAGGAAAAATTGACTCCATATTTAGAATCAGTGGGTCCAAATTATGTTAATAGGCTACTTTTTATTTTTGGGCATTATGAATAGTAAACATAGTAAAATTTATTTACCATAGTTAAAGGTAAATCGGGTAATTAAGGGTAAATATAAGATTATAAAATTATCCTAACACCTTCCAAAATCCTATTTGAAAACTAAAAGTCGACCCATATCACCTAAGTATCGGATTAGATTCATTTAATGGACTTTTGTCAATGAAAATAAATTAATTATTATTAAAACCAAAGAAAGTGACAACATGTCACTCTCTTAAATATTATAAGTATATTAATTTTAACATAGTGATAATTTTCATGAAACATCGAAAATAATTATTCTGCAGAAATATAATAGGATTATCTACATCATATAAATTTATTTATAATTTTTAGGGATTAAATAATTATCATTAATTGTGACACAATAGTGATGTAGAAAATTGTTTATCTAGTGAAAAATCAAGAATATAGTTTTTATTAAACAAATAGTGACCATAAACGGCCCAAAACCCTGAACAAAAATTATTTCTCATGTAAATGTAAAACATAATCATCCAATTGTCGAATAGTGGACCATTTGGAGCCTTATAAAAGTGATTATGACACTTATATTATTTTATTTTAAATGATGCCAAAGTTGTCACCTTCATAATTTAATAAATATAACAATTTAAATATTGTGATTTTAAGATGATAAATTCTATTAATAGTATTATTGTGAAGGGTACTAGATTTATATTAATCATAGAATTTTATTTTTAATTTTTATGCAACAAATAAGTATATTAAATAATTATACAAAAATATTGCAGTAATTATTTTATTAAGAGATTAACCAAATAAATAGTTTTAAAAATAATAAAATAAATATTATATGAATTATTTAATATGCTCCAATAATTTTATAGATACATATGACCTTTTATGAATCTATTAAAGCTTTTAGTTTGAACATATCTTCTGTATATAGTTTATTTAAAGTCAAATAAATGAATATTGTCAAAATTGACACTATTGTTACGTTATAAAAATAACATATTATAAAATTGTTTAAAAATCACAAAAATATTTAAAAATTATAAATTTAAATTCATATGGTCAAAAAATTTATAAAGTATCCAATTATGGAAAATTAAAAACAAATAAGTAATTATTTTTTATAATTTAAAATTTAGAATTTTATTACCACAAATAAAATTAAATAGATTAAATAAGGATAAATCAAAATTATATGGTTTAAAATAAAATAAAAACATGTCTAAATTTGATTGGTTGATGATATTACGACCCTATCACATCTAATATTCTAATATGAGTCATTTTTGGAGGTTTTTCAGTGGTTTTAGATTTATTATAAATTAATATTTTTAAGATTTCTAAAGGTGACCCTCTCCTCCCGTATAAAATGGAACCTCCTCCCTCCCTTCCTCACACCAATTTGAGCCTTCACGCTTGGCCAAACCCTGACAAATTCTCTTTTCCACTTCCCTAGAAACATCTTAGTGGTCCTGGTATTCTTCAAAGACCAATTTTAGTGCCCTAAGAGGAGGTCTCAAAGAGGTGCTTCAAAGAAGAGGTAATATCCGTTACCGATTCTTTCAACTTTATTTCTTCTTCTACTTATTCTTCATTAGTTGTTTAATTATTAAGTAATAACATAAGTATCAATAATATACTGATATTTCATTATAAGTATGAAACAACCCTATTTCACCATCTATCCATCCTACAAAAAACGAAATCACCGCGCGTGGGTACGTACGGAATACCGACTCCACGTCGTGGTGTAATCTGTTTTTCCAACACCACCTTACTTGGATGGGTATAATGGTGTAAATAATAACATTAAATAGTTATTATAGCATCATACTGATTATGATATATTTTATCATCCTATCCAATTCAATTCAATAATTATGGGAATGATATCATCGCTCGTGCGTATATACGGACTACCGTCTCCACGACGTGATGAGATTCATTCTCCATGTTAACCATTTAAGAATGATTATAAAGTATATATAAGAAATAATAATGAAATATATGACATTATAAATCTACTTGATTTATGTATATATATATGTATGTCATCTACTTAATTCCATTCAACTCAATAAGGAAACGAAAACATCGTTCATGCGTACGTACGGCCTACCATCTCCGTGAATGGTGTATTTATTTCCATTTATAGATCTATTATATATATGTATATTCTGAATATATATTAAATATAAATCATGTTTTATATTCTGGAATTAAGTAATCATGATCTAATTAATCATATGAATAATTAAAAGTCAAAACACGAACGACAAATGAAACGATTTTACCCAAAACACTCTTTAACATGGAATTTACAAAAGAACGAGTAATATAAAGTCATAAGTGAACCATATATGATACCATAACAATGAATATGATTATGTAATAAGTCAATGACATTATTTAAATCATTAAACAGATGGTTCGGATACATACGAAGCATATCAGACATAAGGTAAGGGATAATTTTGCAAATCTCATTTTTATCCGAGATTGCTAATTCGTAAATATTTACTGGGGTTATTTCTATCATCCATGTACATGTTTTATAAAATTGTTTTCATGTAAGTTTAAAGTCCTTTTTACCCATTTTTGACTTTTACTATATGGTATGTAAGGAATCTTTCTTTTGTTTACTATACGATGTACTTTTTTTGACTTTTCCGGCAAAAGTACGAGAAGAATGTTTTTTTAACTTATACGGTGTGAATGGATTTTTACGGTATAATAACGCCTCATTTTCATGAAGCTTACTCTACATGATTTTATGACTATTTTCAACAAAATACTTTTATTTTAAAAGTGCATTTCATTTTTTGAAAAGAAAATGATTTTGACGAAGAAAGGATATTTTCCTCAAGAATTCATTTCAAATGTTTTATCAAAACCATTTTCCATCTAAGATGAAATTATTTCATATGTGTCTGTTTTAAGTTTAATGTATCTATGATTTACATGGTTCACTTTTCTTATGATGAAATTTCCATTTGTTTTATATGGATTATGAAATTATGGGATGATTTTCATGAAAACCATTTTATTCTTTGGGTTATGATGAATGTTTTAAGTTTATTTTGTGGCACAAGTAAGAATGATTTCATTATGAGCTGGGTGTGACCTATATCTCCCTCCAATTCATTGGGTAAAAATTTATATCTCATGAGATTAAAATGGCTGGAACAGAATGTTAAACCGGTTCAGTAATACAGGATTGGAACAAGGAGTGAACTCAATTCAGAAAGGGTCTTCGTCCACTAAGATGGTCTTGGCAGCAATGCCTTGGCTACTATGGAAATAATATCATGTGCTTAATGGTTTCCAAAATTACATGTTTTATTCCCATGCTATTTTATCATTCTTAATGTTTCTTTATGATCTATTCCTTACATACTTCCATGTTTTATGTCATTGCTCAAGCTTTTGATGTTTAAACATTATGTTCATGTTTTCAAGTTCAAATGTATATGGTAAGTTTTATTTTATCCATGATTACCCTTACTGAGCATTTGAGCTCACCCTTTTTATGTTTTCTTTTCCCCAGGATATAAAGAAAGGTTTTAGGTAAGAAAAAAGGGGTAGATCTTTATGGGAGATGTTGAAGATCTTTCACCACGATTAGAAGATTACGTTCCATGTTTCCAAAGACACTAAACTATTACGGTCCTTGTGTGTCTGTTTTTGTTATGTATTATGTATTCTTCAAAAGTAATGTAATGTTCATGTACGTCATGCTTCGGGCCTCTATAGTTGGTATCAGAGTTAAGGTTTAGTCAACCTTTGGAAACTAAGATGCGAGAACTTTAGTGAGATCCCTAGAGATATTTCTAAGGTATGTCTAGGGATGTCACTAAGGTTTAGTATAAGTATAGGTTATAGTTCTAAAATAATGGTAACAATATTAGATTAAACCTAAGATGTTAGATATTGTAGTTACTCCTCCATTATTATGATTTTTTCCTCTCACACTATTCTTTTTGGGTTTTAGAAAATGGCTGGAAACAAGATGATTCACGATAATGGAGGATATGATGGACAATGGAATGATATTCTTCATGAGAAACCAAATAAAATGGGATTTGGAAGTCCAAACATCATTATTTTTCCGAATCGGCAATCTCATAATATGATCAACAAACTCAAATTTGGTAAGTTTCCTGACTTGGATAATAAGAGAAAGATGGAGTTTCATGATGATCATAGAGGAAAGAAAGTTCAATTTCCCCTATGTAAATCATGTGGGAAGAGGCATCAAGGAGAATATTTAAAAGGAACTGGAAGATGCTTTGGGTGTGGAAAAGAAGGACATAAAGCCAGTAAGTGCAAAGGAAAAGGTTCAGTTAACACCATGGATGAGGATAATGGTATTGCTACGACATCAACAATGGTTAAATGTTTTAAATTTAGAATGTACGGGCATTATGAAAACCAATTCCCTAAGGGAAAGTCTCATGAAGATAATCAGTATGGTCGTATGCATAGTATTTATGTTGATGATGATAAAGAGACTACAAATGATATGTGAGATGAAGGAATTGTTGAAGCTCGGTCAATGGTTTATGAAGGTAGTGTAATGATTACATGTTTATCAAGTATAATTTTGTATAAGTAATCTCATGGTACTATGGAATAAAGAGACACCTAAGGATTGTTACACTGTTGTCTTTCCTTAAGTTTTGAAAGTGTATGATTAATGGTACCAGTAACCATGAAAGGTTATTCAGATATTTTTGGAAAGTAGATGATATGCGCATAATGAAGGGATAAGGAGAAAATTAAATGTTTGATAGTATTCATGAGCTCATGACTGATATTTTTAAAAGGTTATATCATGGTTTGAGTATATAGAATTTTTGGATTTTGCTATGTGGAAAGAGTTAACTTTTGACAACATTCATGTTTTCACTAAGGTTTATTGGGTATTCATTTTTCAGGAGAATACATGATTATGGTATTCACATGATTAGAATGTGACCAACAAGATATATGGGGGACAAATGATGGTTGGTTGATGAC
The DNA here is from genome assembly GCA_963277665.1 of Viscum album. Lineage (NCBI taxonomy): Eukaryota > Viridiplantae > Streptophyta > Magnoliopsida > Santalales > Viscaceae > Viscum > Viscum album. Next base: position 1,647,181,134 of record OY728159.1, read on the forward strand.
ATTTCAAGTAATCATTTTCTTTATAATATTAGCTTGGACTGAAGTATTTTAGATAATGATTGGAATGGATTATGTTGGAAATAAGTTAGTATTGTTTAAGGATAGAACTTTTTTCGATATTATTGATGGGATGTTATAGTAATATAGTTTTAGAAAAAGGACAACCTGCAGGACGGGCAATAGCCCATCACATCGGACAAGGCTGTGGGAATCGAACCCACAACCAAAGTGTGACTGGCCTTTATCACCTACCACTGGCCTACATGAAGTCCCTGTTTAGTAGAAACTAGTTTTATTATATTAAGAAGTATGATATATAAGTCCATTTTAGGAACCATATATGATTAATATCACTATAGATCGACTTATGTATATTTAATAACTTTTTCTAAACTTTTGTTTGAGATAGATGGAATGACCTGTCATTCTATCACATGGTCTGCTAACATTTCACGAATAACAAATTCAACTTCATTTCTTTAAGAGATGAAGTGGAAATTGTTCAAGGCACAAACAACAGTGAGATTGTACCAAAATAATGTAAGTATTTCTTCTAATTCAAATTCTTCAACTTTTGGGAAATGATCTTCAAAACAAAAAATGTTGTCCTAGTGCCCTTATATCCGATTAATCATATGGTGCCTTAGATCATCACAAATATATGGCTTTGTGATTGTTGGCTTTTTTATAGCCATGTTCTATACCACTCTCCATCAGAATGCGATGGTTAGATTTCTCTTCCATATCCATATTTTCACCTATTTTCTCCTAGATGGAAACCCAGTGATTAGTTAATTTGGGTAACCGTTACGTTTCATACTTTAGTTTTTAAAGATAAGTTTTGGTATTCCTTTTTATGATGTGGGTTTCTATTAAATAAACATTCGAATAGTAAACCATGTATAACCCCGATGAATTTCGAGGGCGAAATTCATTTTAAGGGGGGTAGAATGTAACACCCTGAGATTTTATGATAAGTATTATTTTTAATTTATTTGATTTCATGTGTTTTATGTTACACCATGATTATCTTGTGCTATACGAAACACTGTATTAGCTTGCAGTATACGCAACACAATTCTTGGATCGTGTTATATTCAATTTCAAGTTCGTTTGATAAAAGTCATTCAACACAACATTGAGTGTATATATATATATATATTAAATGTATAAATGAAATATGGTTGGATTTTTTTATATGCAACAACAAAGGAGTCTTTCACAACATGCAACCCTAACTTGGCTTTCATTACACGTAATCGCGACCTTCCTCGGTAGCGTGTGTAGTACGCATACTGCGTTTCACTAAACAATGATATATGGTTATAATATTATTGTAAACTAGCCATTATGAATAGTATTAGCTAAATTTTTAATTTTATAACATTATTATTCAACTTACACATTTTCTATAACATGGTATGAGAACAAAATAATTTTTTTTCTAGGTAAAATAAGAATTTTTCAAAAAATGTAGTTTTGTCGCCTTTTGATGGTGAACCCATTTTAAATATAATTTTTGAGAAGTTTATAAGTTAAATTTTACAAAATAAACTTATTCTTCTGATTCATGATATAAAAATTTACATTGTATAAAGTTTTGATATTTTTTTGATAACTTTCATATTTTAATGAATAGTAAAAACACGCTATATTTTAATTAAAAACAATTTTTTTCATAGTAATAACTTATGTGGTTAAATTATAATATTTAATGGTTTTAAAGTATAAATAGAATATATTTTTACCATTTAATATAATGTATGTCATTAGCATTGATTTTACCTTGAATTCGTAGGTTAAATCAATTCAATCTTTTGTAATGTTTTAAACAAAAACACGTTTTCTTTCGACAACAGGATTAATTTTAATTTAATTTATGCAACATTTTTGTATTGAATTTTTAAAAATGGATTCCATATTTGGAATCAGTGGGTCCAAATTATGTTAATAGGCCACTTTTTATTTTTGGGCATTATGAATAGTAACTACGGTAAAATTTATTCACCATAGTTAAAGGTAAATCGGGTAATTAAGGGTAAATATAAGATTATAAAATTACCCTAACACCTTCCAAAATCCTATTGGATGACTAAAAGTCGACCCATATCACTTAAGGGTCGGAATATATTCATTTAATGGACTTTTTGACATGAAAATGAATTAATTATTATTAAAACCAAAGAAAGTGACAACATGTCACTCTCTTAAATCTTATAAGTATATTAATTTTAACATAGCGATAAACGTCATGAAACTTCAAAAATAAATAGTCTTCATAAATATAATAAAATTATCTACATCATATGAATTTATTTATAATTTTTAGGGATTAAATAATTATCATTAATTGTGACACAATAGTGATGCAGAAAATTGTTTATCTAGTGAAAAATCAAGAATATAGTGTTCATTAAACTAATAGTGACCATAAAAGGCCAAAAACCCTGACCAAATCTTATTTCTCATGTAAATGTAAAATATAATCATCCAATTCTAGAATATTGGACCATTTTGATCCTTATAAAAGCGATTATGAAACTTATATTATTTTATTTTAAATGATGCCAAAGTTGTCACCTTCATAATTTAATAAATATAACAATTTAAATATTGTGATTTTAAGATGATAAATTCTATTAAAAGTATTATTGTGAAATGTAATTGATTTATGTTCATCATATAATTTTATTTTGAATTTTTATGCAAAAAATAAGTATATTAAATAATTATACAAAAATATTGCAGTAATTATTTTATTAAGAGATTTACCAAATAAATGGTTTTAAAAATAATAAAATAAAAATTATATGAATTATTTAATGTGCTCCAATAATTTTATAGATACATATTCCATTTTATGAATCTATTAAAGATTTTACTTTGAACATATCTCCTGTATATATTTTATTTAAATTCAAATAAATGAATAGTGTCAAAATTGACACTATTATTACGTTATAAAAATAACATATTATAAAATTTTTTAAAAATCACAAAAATATTTAAAAATTATAAATTTAAATCTATATGGTCAAAAATGTTATAAAGTATCCAATTATGGAAAATTCAAAACAAATAATTAATTATTTGTTATAATTTAAAATTTAGAATTTTATTACCACAAATAAAATTAAATAGATTTAATAAGTATAAATCAAAATGATAAGGTTTAAAATAAACAAAAAACATGTCTAAATTTGATTGGTTGATGATATTAAAACCCTATCTCATCTAATACTCGAATATGAGTCATTTTTGGAGGTTTTTAAGTGGGGTTAGATTTATTATAAATTAATATTTTTAAGATTTCCGAAGGTGCCCCTCTCCTCCCTTATAAAAGGGAGCCTCCTCCCTCCCTTCCTCACACCAATTTGAGCCTTCATTCTCGGCCAAACCCTGAAAAATTCTCTTCTCCACTTCCCTAGAAACATCCTAGAGGTCCTGGCCTTCTTCAAGGACCAATTTTAGTGCCCTAAGATGAGGTCTCAAAGAGGCGCTTCAAAGAAGAGGTAATGTCCGTTACCGATTCTTTCAACTTTATTTCTTCTTATACTTCTTCTTATTTAGTTTTTTCATTATTAATTAATAACATAAGAATCAATCATATACTTATATGTTATTATAAGTATTAAACAACCCTATTTCACCATCTATCCAGCCTACGGAAAATGAAATCACCGTGCGTGCATACGTACGGAATACTGACTCCACGCCGTGGTGTAATCTGTTTTTCCAACACCACCTTACTTGGATGGGTATAATGGTGTGAAGAATAACTATAAATATTTATTATAACATCATACTGATTATGATATATTTTATCATCCTATCCAATTCAATTCAATAATTATGGGAACAATATCATCGCTCGTGCGTACATACGGACTACCGTCTCCACGACACGATGAGATTCATTCTCCACGTTAACCATTTAAGAATGATTATAAAGTATATATAAGAAATTATAATGAAATATATGAAATTATAAAGCTACTGGATTTATGTATATATATATATGTATGTTATCTACTTAATTCTATTCAACTCAATAAGGAAACGAAAACGGCGTTCATGCGTACGTACGACCTACCGTCTCCATGAAAGGTGTATTTCTTTCCATTAATCGATCTATTATATATATGTATATTCTGAATATATATTATATATAAATCATGTTTTATATTTTGGAATTATGTAATCATGATCTAATTAATCATATGAATAATTAAAAGTCAAAACACGAACGAGAAATCAATCAATTTTACCCAAAATGCTCTTTAACATGGAATTTACAAAAGAACGGGTAATATAAAGTCATAAGTGAACCATATATGATATCATAACAATGAATATGATTCTGTAATAAGTAAATGACATTATTTAAATCATTATACAGGATCTTCGGATACATATGATGCATATCAGACATAAGGTAAGGGATAATTTTGCAAATCTCATTTTTATCCGAGATTGCTTATTCGTAAATATTTATTGGGGTTATTTCTATCATCCATGTCCATGTTTTATAAAAGTGTTTTGATGTATTTTTAAAGTCCTTTTTACACATTTTTGACTTTTACTATATGGTATGTAAGGAATCTTTCTTTTGTTTACGTTACGAGGTACTTTTTTTGACTTTTCTGGCAAAAGTACGAGAAGAATGTTTTTTTTCACTTATACGGCATGAACGGATTTTTACGGTTTAATAACGCCTCATTTTCATGAAGAATAATATACATGATTTTATGACTATTTTCAACAAAATACTTTTATTTTAAAAGTCCATGGCATTTTTTGAAAAGAAAATGATTTTGACAAAGAAAGGATATTTTCCTCAAGAATTCATTTCAAATGTTTTATCAAAACCATTTTCCATCTAAGATGACATTATTTCATATGTGTATGATTTTTGTTTAATGTCTCTATGATTTAAATGCTTCACTTTTCTTATGATGAAATTTCCATTTGTTTTATATGGATTATGAAATGATGGGATGATGTTTATGAAACCCATTTTATTTTTTGGGTTATGATGAATGTTTTAAGTTTATTTTGTGGCACAAGTAAGAATGATTTCATTATGAGATGGGTGGGACCTATATCTCCCTCCAATGCATTGGGTAAAGATTTATATCTCATGAGATAAACATGGCTGGAACAGAAAGTTAAACCGGTACAGTAATACAGGACTGGAACGAGGAGTGAACTGAATTCAGAAAGGGACTTTGTCCACTAAGATGGTCTTGGCAGCAATGCCTTGGCTACTATGGAAATAATATCATGTGATTAATGGTTTCCACAATTACATGTTTTATTCCCATGATATTTTATCATTATTAATGTTCTTTTATGATTTATTCCTTATGTACTTCCATGTTTTATGTCATTGCTCTAGCTTTTGATGTTTAAACATTATGTTCATGTTTTTAAGTTCAAATGTGTATTGTATGTTTTATTTTATCCATGATTACCTTTACTGAGCATTTGAGCTCACCCTTTTTATGTTTTATTTTTCCCAAGATATAAAGAAAGGTTTTAGCTAAGAAAAAAGGGGAAGATCTTTATGGGAGATGTCAAAGATCTTTCACCACGATTAGAAGATTACGTTCCATGTTTCCAAAGACACTAAACTATTACAGTCCTTATGTGTATATTTTTGTTATGTATTAAGTATTCTGCAAAAGTAATGTAATGTTCATGTACGTCAAGCTTCGGGCCTCTACAGTTGGTATCAGAGGAAAGTTTTAGTCAACCTTTGGAAACTAGGATGCGAGAACTTTAGTGAGAACCCTAGAGATATTTCTAAGGTATGTCTAGGTATGTCCCTAAGGTTAAGTATAAGTATAGGTTATAGTTCTATAATTATGGTAATGATATTAGATTAAGCCTAAGATGTTAGATATTGAAGTTACTCCCCCATTATTATGATTTTTTCCTCTCACACTATTCTTTTTGGGTTTTAGAAAATGGCTAGAAACAATATGATTCACGATAATGGAGGATATGATGGACAATAGAATGATATTATTCATGAGAAACCAAATGAAATGGGATTTGTAAGTCCAAACATCATTATTATGCCGAATCAGAAATCTCATAATATGATCAACAAACTAAAATTGGTAAGTTTCCCGACTCGTCTAATAAGAGAAAGATAAAGTTTCATGATGATTATAGAGGAAAGAAAGTTCAATTTCCCTTATGTAAATCATGTGGGAAGAGGCATCAAGAAGAATATTTCAAAGGAACTGGAATATGATTTGGGTGTGGAAAAGAAGGACATAAAGCCAGTAATTGAAAAGGAAAAGGTTCAGTTAACACCATGGATGAGGATAATGGTATTGCTACGACATCAACAATGGTTAAATGTTTTAAATTTGGAATGTACGGGCATTATGCAAACCAATTCCCTAAGGGAAAGTCTCATGAAGTGAATCAGTATGGTCGTATGGGTAGTATTTATGTTGATGATGATGAAGAGACTACAAATGATATGTGAGATGAAGGAATTGTTGAAGCTCAGTCAATGGTTTATAAAGGTAGTGGAATGATTACATGTTTATCAAGTGTAATGTTGTATAAGTAATCTCATGGTACTATGGAATAAAGAGACACCTAAGGATTGTTAAACTGTTGTCTTTCCTTATGTTTTGAAAGTGTATGATTAATGGTACTAGTAACTATGAAAGGTTATTCAGATATTTTTGGAAAGTAGATGATATACGCATAATGAAGGGATAAGGATAAAATTAAATGTTTGATAGAATTCATGAGCTCATGACTGATATAAGTAGAAGGTTATATCATGGTTTGAGTGTATAGAATTTTTGGATTTTGGTATGTGGAAAGAGTTAACTTTTGAAAGCATTCATGTTTTCACTAAGGTTTAATGGGTATTCATTTTTCAAGAGAATACATGATTAATGTGTTCACATGATTGGAATGCAACCAACAAGATATATGGGGGATAAATGATGGTTGGTTGATGACATTTCAAGTAATCGTTTTCTTTATAATATGAGCTTGGACCGAAGTATTTTAGATAAATATTGGAATGGATTATGTTGGAAATAAGTTAGTATTGTTTAAGGATAGAACTTTTTTCGATATTATTGATGGGATGTTATAGTAATGTAGTTTTAGAAAAAGGACAACCTGCAGGATGGGCGACATCCCATCGCGTCGGACAAGGCTGTGGGAATCAAACCCACAACCAAAGTGTGACTGGCCTATATCGCCTACCACTGGCCTATAGGAAGTCCCTGTTTAGTAGAAACTAGTTTTATTATATTAAGAATTATGATATATAAGTCCATTTTAGGAACCATATATGATTAATCTCACTATAGACCGACTTATGTATATTTAATAACTTTTTCTAACCTTTTGTTTGAGATAGATGGAATGACCCGTCATTCTATCACATGGTCTGCTAACATTTCACGAATAACAAATTCAACTTCATTTCCTTAAGAGATGAAGTGGAAATTGTTCAAGGCATTAACAACAGTGAGATTATACCAAAATAAAGTAAGTATTTCTTCTAATTCAAATTCTTCAACTTTTGGGAAATGATCTTGAAAACCAAAAATGTTGTCCTAGTGCCCTTATATCTGATTAATCATATTGTACCTTAGATCATCACAAATATATGGCTTTGTGATTGTTGGATTTTTCATAGCCATGTTCTCTACCACTCTCCATCAGAACATGATGGTTAGATTTATCTTCCATATCCATATTTTCACTTATGTTCTCCTAGGTGGAAACCCAGTGATTAGTGAACTTGGGTAACCATTATGTTTCATACTTTAGTTTTTAAAGATAAGTTTTCGTATTCCTTTTTACGATGTGGGTTTCTATTAAAGAAACTTTTGAATATTAAACCATGTATAACACTGACGAATTTCGAGGGCGAAATTCATTTTAAGGGGGGTAGAATGTAACACCCTAAGATTTTCTGATAAGTATTCTTTTTAATTTATTTGATTTCATGTGTTTTATGTTACACCGTGATTATCTTGTGCTATACGAAACACCGTATTAGCTTGCAGTATACGCAACACAATTCTTGGATCGTGTTATATACAATTTCAAGTTCGTTTGATAATAGTCATTCTACACAACATTGAGGGTATATATATATATATTCAATGTATAAATGAAATATGTTTGGATTTTTTTATACGCAACAACAAGGGAGTCTTGCACAACATTCAACCCTAACTTGGCTTTCATTACACGCAATCGCGACCTTCCTCGGTAGCGTGTGTAGTACGCAATACCGGGTTTCACTAAACTACGATATATGGTTATAATATTATTATAAACTAGCCGTTATGAACTGTATTAGCTAAATTTTGAATTTTCTAACATTATTATTCATCTAACACATTTTCTAAAACATGGTATGAGAACAAAATAAATTTTTTTTCTCAGGTAAAATAAGCATTTTTCAAAAAATGCAGTTTTGCTGCCTTTTGATGGTGCACCCATTTTAAATATAATTTTTGAGAAGTTTATAAGTTAAATTTTACAAAACAAACTTATTATTTTTATTCATGATATAAAAATTTACATTGGATAAAGTTTTGATATTTTTTTGAGAACTTTCATATTTTAATGAATAGTAAAAACATGCTATATTTTAATTAAAAACAATTTTTTTCATCGTAATAACTTATGTGGTTAAATTATAATATTGAATGGTTTTAAAGTATAAATATAATATATTTTTACTATTTAATATAATGTATGTCATTAGCATTGATTTTACCTTGAATTCGTAGGTTAAATCAATTCAATCTTTTGCAATGTTTTAAATAAAAACCCGTTTTCTTTCGACAATGGGATTAATTTTAATTTAATTTATGAAACTTTTGTGTATTGAATTTGGAAAAATATATTCCATATTTGGAATCAGTTGGTCCAAATTATGTTAATAGGATACTTTTTTTGGGCATTATGAATAGTAACTACGGTAAAATTTATTTACCATAGTTAAAGGTAAATTGGGTAATTAAGGGTTAATATAAGATTATAAAATTACCCTAAAACCTTCCAAAATCCTATTGGATGACTAAAAGTCGACCCATATCACCTAAGGGTCGGATTAGATTCATTTAATGGACTTTTTTCCATGAAAATAAATTAATTATTATTAAAACCAAAGAAAGTGACAACATGTCACTCTCTCAAATCTTATAAGTATATTAATTTTAACATAGTGATAAAATTCATGAAGCTTCGAAAATAAATAGTATCCAGAAATCTAATTAAATTATCTACATCATATGAATTTATTTATAATTTTTAGTGATTAAATAATTATCATTAATTGTGACACAATAGTGATGCATAAAATTGTTTATCTAGTGAAAAATCAAGAATATATTTTTTATTAATCTAATAGTTACCATAAAAGACCCAAAACCCTGACCAAAACTTATTTCACATGTAAATGTAAAACCTAATAATCCAATGGTCGAATATTGGACCATTTGGATCCTTATAAAAGCGATTATAACACTTATTTTATTTTATTTTAAATCATGCCAAAGTTCTCACCTTCATAATTTAATAAATATAACAATTTAAATATTGTGATTTTAAGATGTTAAATTCTATTAAAAGTATTATTTTGAAAGGTAATATATTTATATTCATCATATAATTTTATTTTTAATTTTTATGCAACAAATAAGTATATTAAATAATTATACAAAAATATTGCAGTAATTATTTTTTTAAGAGATAAACCAAATACATGGTTTTAAAAATAATAAAATAAATATTATATGAATTATTTAATGTGCTAAAATATTTTATAGATACATATGACCTTTTATTAATCTATTAAAGCTTTTATTTTGAACATACCTTCTGTATATATTTTATTTAAATTCAAATAAATGAATAGTGTCAAAATTGACACTATTGTTACGTTATAAAAATAAAATATTATAAAATTGTTTAAAAATCACAAAAATACTTAAAAATTATAAATTTGAATTTATATGGTCATAAATGTTATAAAGTATCCAATTATGGACAATTCACAACAAATAGGTAATTATTTGTTATAATTTAAAATTTAGAATTTTATTACCACAAATAAAATTAAATAGATTAAATAAGGATAAATCAAAATTATATGTTTTAAAATAAAATCAAAACATGTCTAAATTTGATTGGTTGATGATATTAAAACCCTATCTCATCTAATATTCGAATATGAGTCATTTTTGGAGGTTTTTAAGTGGGGTTATATTTATTATAAATTAATATTTTTAAGATTTCCAAAGGTGCCCCTCTCCTCCCTTATAAAAGGGAACCTCCTCCCTCCCTTCCTCACAACAATTTGAGCCTTAAATCTCGTCCAAACCCTGCCAAATTATCTTCTCCACTTCCCTAGAAACATACTAGAGGTCCTTGTCTTTTTTCAAAGACCAATTTTAGTGCCCTAAGAGGAGGTCTCAAAGAGGTGCTTCAAAGAAGAGGTAATGTCTGTTACCGATTCTTTCAACTTTATTTCTTCTTCTGCTTATTCTTATTTAGTTGTTTCATTATGAAGTAATAACATAATTATCAATGATATACTGATATGTCATTAAAAGTATGAAATAACCCTATTTCACCATCTATCCATCATACGGAAAACGAAATCACCGCGCGTGCGTACGTACGGAATACCGACTCCACGTCGTGGTGTAATCTATTTTTCCAAAACCACCTTACTTGGATGGGTATAATGGTGTAAATAATAAATATAAATAGTTATTATAAAATCATACTGATTATGATATATTGTATCATCCTATCCAATTCAATTCAATAATTATGGGAACGATATCATCGCTCGTGCGTACATACAGACTACCGTCTCCCCGACGCGATGAGATTCATTCTCCATGTTAACCATTTAAGAATGATTATAAAGTATATATAAGAAATAATAATGAAATATATGACATTATAAAGCTACTGTATTTATGTATATATTTATATGTATGCCATCTACTTAATTCCATTCAACTCAATAAGGAAACGAAAACAGCGTTCATGCGTACGTACGGCCTACCGTCTCCATGAATGGTGTATTTCCTTCCATTTATCGATCTATTATATATATGTATATTCTGAATATATATTATAAATAAATGATGTTTTATATTCTGGAATTAATTAATCATGATCTAATTAATCATATGAATAATTAAAAGTCAAAACACGAGCGACAAATGAAACGATTTTACCCGAACGTTCTTTAACATGGAATTTACAAAAGAACGGGTAATATAAAGTCATAAGTGAACCATATATGATATCATAACAATGAATATGATTCTTTAATAAGTCAATGACATTATTTAAATCATTATACAGTAGGTTCGGATACATACGAAGCATATCAGACATAAGGTAAGGGATAATTTTGCAAATCTCATTTTTATCCGAGATTGCTTATTCGTAAATATTTACTGGGGTTATTTCTATCATCCATGTTCATGTTTTATAAAAGTGTTTTCATGTATTTTTAAAGTCCTTTTTACCCATTTTTGACTTTTACTATATGTTATGTAAGGAATCTTTCTTTTGTTTACGTTACGAGATACTTTTTTTGACTTTTCCAGCAAAAGTACGAGAAGAATGTTTTTTTAACTTATACGGCATGAATGGATTTTTACAGTTTAATAACGCCTCATTTTCATGAAGCTTGATCTACATGATTTTATGATTATTTTCAACAGAATAATTTTATTTGAAAACTGCGTTGCATTTTTTGAAAAGAAAATGATTTTGACGAAGAAAGTATATTTTCCTCAAGAATTTATTTCAAATGTTTTATGAAAACAATTTTCCATCTAAGATGAAATTATTTCATATGTGTTTGTTTTAAGTTTAATGTCTCTATGATTTATATGGTTCATTTTTCTTATGATTAAATTTCCATTCGTTTTATATGGATTATGAAATAATGGGATGATGTTTATGAAACCCATTTTATTCTTCGGGTTATGATGAATGTTTTAAGTTTATTTTGTGGCACAAGTAAGAATGATTTTATTATGAGATGGGTGAGACCTATATCTCCCTACAATGCATAGGGTAAAGATTTATATCTCATTAGATAAACATGGCTGGAACGGCAAGTTAAACCGGTTCAGTAATACAGGACTGGAATGAGGAGTGAACTCGATTCAGAAAGGGACTTTGTCCACTAATATGGTCTTGGCAGCAATGCCTTGGCTAATATGGAAATCATATCATGTGCTTAATGGTTTCCACAATTACATGTTTTATTCCCATTCTATTTTATCATTCTTAATGTTTCTTTATGATCTATGCCTTACGTACTTCCATGTTTTATGTCATTGCTCAAGCTTTTGATGTTTAAACATTATGTTCATGTTTTTAAGTTCAAATGTATATGGTATGTTTTATTTTATCCATGCTTACCCTTACTGAAAATTTGAGCTCACCAATTTTATGTTTTCTTTTCCCCAGGATATAAAGAAAGGTTTTAGGTAAGAAAAAAAGGGGAAGATCTTTATGGGAGATGTTTAAGATATTTCCCCGCGATTAGAAGATTACGTCCCAAGTTTCCAAAGACACTAAACTATTACAGTCCTTGTGTGTCTGTTTTTGTTATGTATTAAGTATTACAAAAATGTAATGTAATGTTCATGTACGCCAAGCTTCGGGCCTCTACAGAGCCTCATAATAAGCCATTTTAATTCTTGAATGTAAACTATTTTTATATGAGAACTCCATTAGGGGAAGTTGTTTTCCCAAAAAGCCTAGAAAATTCATTGAACATGATATCAACATATCTGAAATAGTTTGAATGGTTCATTTAGAATTACCATCCATCTAAGGGTGATATATACTCAATTATATATTCAATTCTTGTTGAAGGCTTCCCAAAAACCTTGAGGTAATCCTTAAATCACAATTAGAAACAATAGAGAGTGGGACTCCATGTAGTCTTATGAAATCGGTTATATATTTCCTAATGATTTAGTCAATAAATAAATCATTATTGATAGAAATGAGATGTGATAAATTGGTAATGAAATTGACCACCACCTTGATGTATTTTTTTGCCTTTAGGTGTCCTAGGGAGTCCTATTAAAAAACAAGTAGTTATGTATTCTAATTTTCTTACTAGCATGGGAAATGGTTTAATCATAACATTATACTTCTATCATTCAGCCTTTATTTTTTTGCATACCAAGAATTGAGATACAAATTCCAAAATCTCTCTCTTTATGTTATCCTACCAGAAGTTTTTTGTTCACACATATATATATATACATATTAGTGATTATTGAATGAATAGATAAGGTTGAGATGTTAAATTTATCCAGAATTTCCCTCATTTCACGTTTTTATAGGACACATATCCATGTTCCAAACCTTATATTTCCTTCTTCTCAAAGGGGGAACTCCATAATATTCATTATCTTCTTTTGTAAAAATTCATCATCTTTTTTAGAATCTTTGATTCTCTTATGAATTGATGGTTGAGAAGTTATTTGAGAATGGTAGGATAAAGATTATTTTATTATTCCCATATACATAATTTTTATGTAAAAGAAAATTGGATCCACTGTAATCCTCACCATGATATAGTTTCAGGATCCTTTCAACTCAGATCATCTCCCACATTGTTTTCATTCCCCAAATTGTAATGGCTTGAACCATCATAATCCATGATCTAATATGACCACCTATGTTACTGAATATTAATATCCTTTTTTGTGAATATATACTTGAGTATTTTATGGTCTATATATATATATATCTTACTTCTCCCCGTAGAGATAATATCACCAAATATTCGATGTGAACATCACTAAAACAAATTATAATTCAGGAATTATATAGTTATTCTCATGGATATTTAGTTGGTGGGTGTCATAGGCTTTCAGTTTTTCATTTTGTATGAGTACACAACTAAATATGTTTTTCGATTTATTGTTTTAGAAAAAAATCTATACCTACTGGTGGGTAATTTAAGCATACGTTCTCTAATTAGCCTCTTATTTTCCTCTTTAAGTATTTCCTCCCATTCATAATTTTAGAAGAAAATTACTTCTTTCTGAGCAATCATTTTTAAGGGGCTTAAAAAACATGAATGGTTTCTCAAAAATCAATGATAATACCTAGATAATCCAAGGAATATATAGATTTCCATCACATAGGTCGGTATAGGAAACACTTTTATCATCAACGTTTTTGAAGGATATATAGATATCCATTTTCTAATGATAATATAACCCAGGAATGTTACCTATCTAACCAAAAAATTTATTTTTTGTAATTTTCATTCATATATTCATTTCTCAAAGTCATCAATGTCATATTAAAATTATCTTCATATTCCTATATGCTTTTGGAGTATATAATAATATTATCAATAAATACAACCAAAAATTTCTCATGTTAATCCACAAATACACTATTTATAAAATCCTTCAATATATCTTGAGAATTAGTGAGTCTAAATGGAAACGAACACCTAGTTCTCATACATTTTTTAAAATTAAATATTTGGGATATCCTACTTCTTCACCTTATATTAATAATATACGGACCAAAGATATATCTTAGAGAAATACTAGGATCCTCATAGATGATTAAATAATCCAATAATCCATGGTAAAGGATACTTTTTCTATTTCATGGTCTTGTTCCTTTCAAGATAATCATTGTATAGGTACATTGACCCATCCTTCTTTCTAATGAATAGGATTAGTGCCCATCATGGTGAATCACTTGGATGTATAAACCCCATATCCAAATTATCTTGTAGTTGCATCATCAACTCCTCAAGTTCAGCGATGAAAATTCTATATGCATTATTGGATATACAAAAATCCCCAAGTATAATATCGATTGAAAATTAAACCTCTCCACTATAAGGAAGACCATAAATTTCTTTAGGAAACACAACTACACCTTTCTACACAATGGGAATGCCTTCAATGTTTAACTTTTACTTATTCTCAATCTTTTGAGCTAGATACACTCGTTCATAGGAAAATAATATCCATTATTGATATGATCATACAAAATAAGATTCAACCTTCTCATTTCACGTGTATAGAATCAAAGGGTGATACAAGATATGATGGTTAACTTCCTTCTATTTTAAATTTATATTGGATCTATATATGGAAAGCCAATCCATACCCATAATTGAATAAAATTCCACTAAAGGTAGTGTCACAAGGTATGATGGGAATTTCAGCCTAAAATTTTTGATAGGGAAGAATTTATATACTTGGGATTCAATAATTTTACCATTTTTTGTTTTCACTAAAATCTCTACTTTCAAGATTTATAATTGTGTTTGAATAATTATACTATACATGAGAGATAAAAAATAATGCATAGTACCAAAATCAAAAAGTATGATTTCTATTCATGAATGAATAACAAGAGTACATGTCACCATTTGGTTTTCCAGATCCACCTCCACATTTGTGAATAAATAAGTACTCCCTTGCTCCCTAGGCCTTGGGAATTACTATTTTTGCTTATCATAGATATCCCTTGTCTTAGTATATTAGATTCCATGTTCCTTGCAGTAGAAACATTATACAATGGGATGAGGAATTAACAAATCATTCCTTTCTTCTATAATAATGTTGGGTTTCTCCTATTAGAAATCACTAACTTGGTGCCCTTCCTTCCTTCACCAAAAGTATTTCATCACCCCCATCAGGTAATTTCTAGTGTGATTCTTTCCACACCTTTGATAAGTGGGATGTTGAAATTTAGTACTTCCATTATATTTATTGATCATACCACCAGAATTAAACTCCAATTTCTACTCCTTATACCCACTACCACAAAACTGGGCAAGGTAGGCACTTGCCTTTATCAGCGCTAATGGAAAAGCACTAATAAAGGGGTAGGACTTTATCATCGCTTTAAATATCTCTTTATCAGCACTTTTCTTAGCGCTAATAAATGTTAAATTTATCAGCGCTTTTCTTAGCACTGATAATGTTTATTGTAAACATTAAATAAAAAACACATGTTATAACTATATATATATATAATTAAATAATTATAAGTTTAATAACGAATATATTTATTAGATTTATAAGATTTATTAGATTTATTTATTCATTATATTTATTAGATTTATAAATATATATGTTTTTTCCAATGAATTGGGGTCAATGAATATATCATGTGTATGTGTTAATCATACTGTGCAAGAATAATGTTCATTTACAGATTATAATTACATATCACATTGATGTGTTATTGATTTATAATTCATTATGTTACCCATATACTTTATATGTTCTAAAAAATGTACACTTATAATTAAAATTACATTATATTTATAAATTAAATATATATTTTATTATATTTTCAATGATATATATATAAATATACCTTTCAAATAATTTTATAGGTATAAATAAAGATATATTTAATTATAGTTATAATTATTAATAAATATATATATTTATTTATAATAAATATAAATTTAAATAAATATATAATCATATAAACAAATTATTAAATTTATACATTTATCAGCGCTTTTATTAGCACTGATAAAGTATGGATTTATCAGTGCTTTTTACTAGCATTGATAAAGGTCCCAGTGGGATTTATAAGTGCCACCAGGTCCTCCTCCTCCCCACACCATGTCAAGATTTTGCAGAATCCCTACCCTACGCCTCTGCTGCTACCTCCTCTCCATCATGGCCTCCTTCTCCTCCTCCTCTTTCGTGGCTTGCGCCTCATTCTCCTCCCCAGGTTCCTACTTATCCTCCTCCTCTTGTCGCGGCTCCTCCTCCCCACACCCTGTCAACTGCAAAATCCCTACCCTGCGCCTCTGCCACTACCTCCTCTCTGCCGCCTCCTCCTTCTCCTCCTCCTCTACCACGGCTGCCGCCTCATTCTCCTCCTCCGGCGTGTTTCTTTTCCTCCTCCTCCTCTTGTCGTGGCTCCTCCTCCTCCACCACCACTGCGACTCCTCCTCCTCCTCCTCCTCCTCTACCACGGCTCCTCCTACTCCTCCTCCTCTACCATGGCCTCCTCATCCTTCTTATCCACCTATACCTACTCCTCCTCCTCCTCTTCCTCCTCCTCCTCCTACTCCACTGCCTTCACTGCCTATGCTGCCTACGCTGCCTCTGCTTCCTCCGAGCTGCCTCTGCTGCCTCCGCGCTGCCTCTGCGTTGCCTCTGCTACCTGCACTACCTCCGCTATCGACGCCTCCTCCTCCTCTTCCACCGGGTCCTCCTATTTAAGGTGAGTAAAATTGAATTTTCATGAATTAATTATGTTTTCATTTATTGTCAATATTGATCTTAATTATGATTTGGCTCGATTCTTGAGTGTGATGCTTGTGTGTGTGACACATGTATATGTGGTTGGTTACTTGTTTGATCTTGATTAGCTCTCCCCACTATATATTTGTGATAGAAACCTGAATAGAGAGAGATTTTTTTTTGTGAAAGCTTGTTACACTAGATTAGCATTTCACTCCGTCTAGTGGTCCTTAGTATGGATTTTTTCTAATTTTGGATACTACCCCATAGTTAGGCCAGGTAGGGTTTGAATCGTTTGTGTTGGTGAATTCATGTCATCATGTGAGGCATGCCAACAGGATGAGACATATGTTTATTATGTTCTATATTGTACACTATTCTCCTTGGGTTCGAAAAAAACGAACCTTAATAGGGTTTCTACCAATTCCTACCCACTACCCACTCACTCTTGGTTGGGTCATATACCAATTTATATATCACATCTTTTCATATAAAATAACAGTGCCACCAACCTCTCACATTGGGTGTGATTCACATATCCTCTAGTTCCACTACATAGTAGTTTCTCCCCTCTCACTTACGGTGGGTCTCACCATCACATCACATAAAAAACAATTTGAGGAGGGAATCTCTATATACAACCTCTCACAAAACTACTCCAAACCAATACTAAGTGATCCCCATTTCTATATCTCACATCATATTATCGTAAAAAAATGATCTAAGGAGGGAATCACAATATCCAACCTCTATCACAAGTCAAAATGCACCATCAGTAGGTGGATCCCATGGAAGTCACACACTAATCCCCTTTGACCAATTCCTTCTCACTCAAAGTAGGGTTCTACCAACACCTTATCACTTAAATAAAGGCCATCTATCTTGTCTCATGCCAAAAAACATATAAATATTAATCTAAGGAGGGTATCTAGATAGCCAACCTCTCGTACTAGCTAAACCACATCATCAATAGGTGGGCCCCATGGATGATCACACTTCAACTAGGTGAAAGTCATATGAAGTACCAATATCTTAGTCAGTCTGACCATAAATGATAAAAGTCACCATCCATTTAGCCTTTCATAATAATCTCTTTAAAACCATCTTGGTTATACATGAAAATTATTCCCAACCTATCAAAATTCTAATTCTGCCTATAAGGGAATCTACTGGGTTTCTCACAAGCCTAACCCATCTCTACTCATTGATACCAACACACACTCATCTCTACATGGTAATGTCACAACCCACATGTTATACTTGATCTAGGCCTTGATAGTATAGTCTATATCATATTCTAATTCCAACATTAAAACTCCTTAAAACTAAATAATGACCATCCTAAGAAACTCACACTAAGAGACTTGGATACCCTATTCTAAGTCATCCAGACTATTACCATCACCCTCACTTAGGTAACATATCATATCTCCCCTTGGAGATCTCTTAATCCAATTATAAGGAGGCAATCCTCTATGTCACACTTCACCAATCCCTATATAGAATATCCTACTCATCACACACACCATGACTCTTATATATACTTAAGAGGGTGTTCCCCATCATATTTGAGATATAAAACTATATTATCCATCTTCTTTAGGCCTAAGACTCTAATACCTACTCAAATAGCCTTAGAAAACCTAACTAGGCTATAAAAATCTCATACCAAACCCGATCCTCTCATAAACACAACTAGAAACCTCACCTCCATGGAGACATAATCTCTGGATGATCACAAAATCACAAACATTCAATAGAACCCTCACTCTATCACTTGGTGGATCAAAAACACCCTATTTTATTTACTTAATTTTCTCTTTATTTCTATTCCTTTCACTAGAACACATAAAATCATGCATGAATGCACAATCAAGCATAAATTGGAACATGTTTTTGTATTATAGGGTCCACCTACCTCAAAAAATGGAGTAACCCCCTCACCAAGATCAAATAATCCTCAACCAATAATATACATGCCTTATATAATCTTGTACCAATGATTGAGACCCAATCTCAAGGAACAATTCCCAAATAATTAATTATAGAAACTTATAATTAATTATTCACCTTAATATAATTAGTAATTATCTTTTAAAAACTCACTGGGAAACACAACACCACCTAAACCACACAAAACATGATGCGTTCATCATACGAGGATAACCTTTATCCAATACAAACAAAATATACATCATCTGAATTGATTTGAAGATGAAATAGTGAAATAATCACACAAATCCAAGATAGAATCATCCCAAATCATAGGGAAATAAAGAATAATAGTAATTTAGGAAGTATGAGGGAATAACTCATTAATGCACTATAAAAAACTCCCAAGAACCACCCCTCATCAGGGGGGATCGAAGAGAGGAAGAGAATGGATGAATCCCAAGAACCACCCAAGATTTGCTATTCATGAGAACGCCCCCACCATTTTTGAAGTATCTAGTTTTTTATATAAATTATACTCATATTCATTATCCCCTAACCTATATAACCATCCTTTGGATCTCAAATAGGATGAATATAAAAAAATAATGGATGAATGTCAATCGGTTGACAAAAGAGTATGAAGAAGGCATGAAAGAGTTTATCAAGTTTGCAAAAGATCATGCATATGACCCTTCGCAAATCATTTTTCTATGTTTACGCTGTTGTTATTCAAAAAAAATTAGTCCAGAGGAGTTGGAAGAACAATTTATTTGTCACATAATAGATTAGAGTTTTACATGTTGGAATAAACACAGGGAAACAATGAATGTAGGTAGTGGATGGGATAACACTCCATTTTATAGATCATCTGATATGAATACAAGTATGAACAATGAATATGACCATATGGAGGATGTGATTATAGATGTGAATGATAATGAATATAGTATTGAGGAAATGACAAGGACCATCAAAGATGAATTTTGTGATGGCCAAAAATTATTTTAGAAGTTAAAACGTTGTGCAAAGACACCATTGTATGTTGGTTGCACTAAATATACAGCACATTCAGCCATACTGAAGCTGTATAATTTGAAATCAGACAATGGGTGGAGTGACACCAGTTTTATGAAACTACTTGCTCTCCTGAATGACATGCTCCCAGAAGATAATAATCTCTCGAGCCGAAAATATAACGCAAAACAAATGCTACCTTTGATGGGTATGATCTCTGAAAGAATACACTTCTTCCCGAATGACTGTATACTATTTCTCAAGGACCACAAATCACTTAATGAAATACCAAAGTGTGCTGCTTCTCGATACAAGAAAGATTAATCTAGTACTACTAAAGTTGTATGGTACTTTCCAATCATTCCAAGGTTTAGGCGCCTATATGGAAGTGAGGAGACTACAAGAAAATTAACATGGCATGCAGATGCAAGAATTAATGATGGGATAGTACGTCACCCGATAGACTCTCCTGAGTTGAAGAGAATTGATCATGATTATCCTAAATTTGGAAACGAATCAAGAAACCTTCATCTTTCATTATCTACAGATGGAGTGAATCCTTTTGGTTTTCAAAGCACTAGTCATAGTACATGGTCGGTTGTGTTGGTAAATTATAACTTACCACCATGTTTATGCATGAAATGAAAATTCATCATGTTATCTATGCTCATATTTGGACCAAAACAAATGGGTAATGATATTAATGTTTATTTAGCTTCATTGATCGAATATCTGAAATTATTGTGGGATTCAGGTGTTACATTGTATGATGCTTACAAAAAAGAAGATTTCACTTTGAGATCCATGTTGTACAGGATGATAAATGACTTCCCTGCTTATGGAAATTTGTCAGGATATAACATTAAAGGAACTCAAGGGTGTCCCATTTGCGAACAAGGTACATAATCAATTAGGTTGAAACATTCATCGAAAACCGTGTTTCTTGGACATCGTAGATTTCTACCTCGATGACATAAGTACCGATCTTGGAAGACATAATTTGATGGAAGTTCAGAAGAATGTACAACACTGTCTCCACTAACAGGCGATCAATTGTTTGAGAAAGTTCAAAATTTGGACACTAATTTTGGTAAACCTAATTCTAAAAAGCTTACGAAAATCGGTTGGAAAAAGAGATCCGTTTTTTTAATTACTATACTGGAATTATCTGTATGTCAGACGTTTTCCTGATGTTATGCATATAGAAAAAAATTTATTTGATAGTGTCATCGGTACATTGCTAAATACACCTAGGAAAACAAAAGATGGAATTAAGGCTATGTTGGACATGGTTGAGATGAGGATATGAGAAGAGTTAGTACCAGTGAAGGGTGAAAAACAAACATTTATTCTTCCTGCTGCTTACACTCTTTCTAGGTAAGAGAGATATCAGTTTTACAACTTCTTGAATGATATAAAGGTTTCAGAGGGGTATTCGTCAAATATCAGGAACCTCGTGTCAATGAGAGATTTAAAGTTAAAAGGTATGAAATCTCATGACTGCCATGTTTTGATACAAGATCTCATTCCTATTACTTTACGTTGAATTTTGCCCAAGAATTTCCACCATACATTAAGGAAACTATGTTTCTTCTTCAAAGATATATGCAGCAAAGTTATAGTCTTGGAGAAATTGCCAATTATGGAAAGAGAAATTGTTTTCATATTATGTGAATTAGAAATGTTCTTCCTGCCTTCGCTTTTTGATATGATGGTTCATTTGATGGTCCACTTGGTGAGAGAGATTCAACTATGTGGTCATGTACATTACAGATGGATGTACCCCCATTGAATAGTATATAAATATTTTTAAAGGTTATGTCAAAAATCGAAGTCATCCAAAGGGTTTTATTGCAGAGTGATATATTTTTGAGGAAGCTGTTGAATTCTGTATTGAATACCTGTCTGGTGTGGAAAGCATTGGCCTACCGAAATCTTGTCACACTGGGCGGGTTGAGGGTGAAGGAATTTCTGGAAGACAGGTTGTCACAATCAATATTACAGATCGAGAGTAGGCCCACCTTTATTTTTTGCATAACAATATTGACATTGACCCATATGTTGAAACCCACAAAGAAATTATTAGGTATTTGAATCCATCTATGGATGAAATATGGATATCAGATACACATAATCGACAGTTTATAGGATGGTTTCGGGACCATATTTTTAAGAAGTAAGATGAAAATCCAAAGTCAATTTCAGACCGACTTCGATGTCTAGATGGAGGACCAAGTGTGTATATATTATCTTACAATGCTTATGTAGTTAATGGTTATACATTTTATACTAATGAACATGATGAAGACAGTACCATGAAGAATAATGGGGTTACACTTGTGGATGAAGCGATGAATGTTTCTGGTGCTAACGGAAAAAATCCAATTTATGTGAATATGTCATACTTTGGCATCATCAAACAAATTTGGGATTTTGATTATACGGAATTCCAAGTTCTGGTTTTTCAATGCAAGTGGGTTGATAACAAGATTGCTGTTAAAATAGAAAAAATTAGGATTCTTGAAAGTTGATTTCAGTAGGGAAGGGGAGAAAGATGAACCGTTTATAATGGCATCACAGGCAGTGCAAGTATTTTATGTTCCAGATCCTGCAAACCGAAACTGGTCAATTGTTCTATTATCGACCAAAACAACTTAAGGGTCAGATGAAAATTCAATGAATAATTACCCTTTCATTGGGACTTCACAATCATTTCGTAGTGGTCCCAATGTAGAAAATGTTTTGTATGTTATAGGAGACCATAATGAAGGGATATGGATAGTCAATAGAGGGGTAAAATACCTTCAGCCTTTAAAAAAAGAGTGTTCAATAATAAGGTTATTTTTTTATTGTAATATAGATTCTGTTACATTATGTTATTATCTATTCACTGCTTCATTTATGTGATCTAAATTAAATGTTAAACCACTTCTACAAATAATGACTTCTACACCTACTGATGCACCCAATCCCGAGACACAATAGGTTTCTCAACCTTTTGCAGTTGGTCCCACTGCTGAGGTACAACATGTTTCTCAACCTGTTTTTGTTGGTCCCACTGCTGAGGTACAACAGGTTTCTCAACCTATTGTTGCCGGTCCCAGTGCCAATTATAGCACTTCGGAGAAACATAATGATGATGCAGAAACCAAGGAAATGGTAGGCAATAAAACCCCAGTGGCACAAAAAAACAGGTGCGCTGTAGTTTGACAGTTTTACCCAAAATCCTTAAGGCAAAAGCAAAAGGCATCAAATATGAGGTGGGATGGAATAAGCGAGGCTAGCATGTAAACCCCAACAAATCCATGTTTAGTAGCTATATTGTAATCGTCACTCGACAATGCCTGCCGATTGATATAGAGTCATGGTACCATGTTGTCAGCGGGCTGAAAACATTAATGTGGGAAGAGATTATGATAAAAGTATGATAACATTTATTTAATTTATTAAAATAAAATAAAATAAAATACTGAAATATTGACTAACTATACATCATCTCTTTCAGAGTGCATTTATAATAAATGTATCACACAAAGAATATGTATTAAGACTAGCAGGAAGGGTTCATATAGGCTTTCTCACCATTTTAACTAAATGTCATCTGAAAGATGTTGAAGAGAAAATCAATCTTCACCCACCTCCTCTTTATGCACACTTGATATCCCAAGGAGGGTGGGATGCATTTTTCAACCGTCGTGTGGAGTATACTTTTCAGGTACATTGTGTTTGGTAACATGTTGTTTAATGTTTATTGTATTCATCACTTTGATTGGCATTTTTTATTTATGAAACAGCAACTGAGTACTGAAATTAAATAACGGGCAGCAAAACCAGCATACCCCAATCGTAAAGCAAGGATGGGGTATGCTTCAATTGAAAAACAATTGGTACATATTTTAAAAGTACTATAATACTTTTATGTGACATAAAAAAACATTGTAACCATGTTTCCCTATTTATATGCAGATTGATGAATCAAAATCCCAAGCCACTTCCATCCCATGCCATGTGCTATGGAAGGAGGCTCGTGTTAATAAAGAGGGGAAACTAGTAGATGAAAACACACAAAAAGTGTGGGAAACATGTGTAAGTATGACATAATATAATTTTTTTTTCTTTAAATCACTATTACATAATGATGATTACTTATTTTCCCATATTTTCTATTTGACATAGTCACGGGAATCAACAACACCCATTCTATATCCACATTTAATATCATTACAAGTTCATGTGGATATGAAAATGAAAAGTGTCAATAATCACAAAATTGTTTGTGAAAAAGATATGTACGGAGAGGAAACATTATAATTCATTAATGCTAACATTGTAGCTAAAAACAACACATACGACTGGCTTGGCGCCTCAGTTATAAATGTATACATGAGGTATGTTTTCATGATTTGATTTTACAGAAGCCGACATACTCTAATAATTTTGGCTAAATACATTTCATATTTTTCGCAGGCATATATATGAAAAACAATTGAAGGGATTTACTCGTGAATAAAAATTTAGACTCATTAGTCCTCACACCATGTCTACACAACAAAAATAAATAGATTCTGATTTTTAGGCTGAATTAATGTCAAACCTGCTCAGAACATTTCAATGCAAAATTACGACTGACAGTCTCTTTTTAATACCAACATTGCAGGGGTAAAACTTTACATTTTAATCATATCAATTATATTTTCATTTCTATCATTACTTATTCCTTTTTTTTATTTTGAGGCAGCATTGTATTCTTATTACAGTCAATTCGAATACTCCAAAGATTTATTTTCTGGATTCACTACATGGATATCTAACAAAAAGACCACACATGATGGCAATTTTCAATTTGTAATACACTAGATCCAACATTTTAGAACTAAATATATAGTTATATAATTTATATTATCTTTTAATGAGGAATATATTATGATAGGGTTGTGTATGAATATCGTTTATAGGCTGGAATGAATCCAGGGAATAAGGACGACAAGGCGCATGAGATCTACAAATGGAAAATTTTCAGGGTATATATAATTATATTTCACTATCCAAATATATAAAAAAAATAGATTACTTATTTTTCTCGATGTTTCCGCAGTGTCCGAAATAAACAAATGGAAAGGACTGTAGTTATTATGTTTGTAAATTTATGAAAGAGATCACATTTAATGAACAAACTAGCATCCATGAAGAGGTATTTTTGAAAATAATTACTAATTCATTTAAAATATTTATTAATCCTTTGTGTATTTATATTTTTTCAGTTCTACTGTGATTGTAGAAAAAACTCATTTTCACAAGATGATATAGATGTGTTTAGAAACGAATGGGCAGCATACCCAATGGAAGAATGTAAACAAATAAGACAATGAAGGTGAATTCCTACTACTTATATTATCTTTATATGATCACTGATATCTCCCTTTTTTACACTTATTGAGCATCTATGATCACCCTTTCTTGTGTTTCATATCCTTAGATTATGAAAAATGGTTTTAGAAATGATTTGAGTTTCTAGTAAATAATAACTTAATGAGAGACTCTTATGAACTACTGACATATTACAAACCAAGAAAATGCATTCAGATTGTTTTGATAATTTAGGAAAACTATCCATGAGTCATTTGTGAAGTGTATGAATCAACCGAACCTCAATTCGATGCACGGTGTGACCGGTATGGCTAAAAGTGTCTGATATCAGTTTGAAATTTACATTAACTTTAGAAAACAACACAAGTGACATATTTCAAACGGATAAAATGTGTTCAGATTGGTTTGATACTTTACGAAAATGATCCATGAGTCATTTATGACTTGTACGAATCAACCACACCTCAATCTGATGCACAGTGTGACTGGTATGGCCAAAAGTGTCTGATATCAGTTTGAAATTGACATTAACTTTAGAAAACAACATAAGTGGCATATGGAAAACCAAGAAAATGCATTTGGATTGTTTTAATACATTATGAAAATGATCCATGAGTCATTTTTGACATGTAAGAATTAATTTCACCTCATTCTGATGCACAGTGTGACCGGTATGGCTAAAAGTGTCTGATATAAGTTTGAAATTGACATTAACTTTAGAAAACAACACAAGTGGCATATGGAAAACTGAGAAAACGCATTCAGATTGTTTTGATACTTTAGTACAATGATCAATGAGTCATTTTTGACGTTTAAAAATCAACCACACCTCAATCTGACACACGGTGTGACCGGTATGGCTAAAAGTGTCTGATATGAGTTTGAAATTGACATTAACTTTAGAAAACAACACAAGTGCTTACAGAAAACTGAGCAAACGCATTCAGATTGTTTTGATACTTTAGGAAAACGACCCATGAGTTATTTTTGATGTGTAAGAGTCAATCTCACCTCAATCCGACACACGGTGTGACCGGTATGGATAAAAGTGTCTGATATCAGTTTGAAATTGACATTAACATTAGAAAACAACACAAGTGACATACGGAAAACCAAGTAAGCACATTTAGATTGTTTTTATACTTTATTAAAACTATCCATGAGTCATTTTTGACATGTAGGAATAAACCACACATCAATCTGACACACGGTGTGACCGGTATGGCTAAAAGTGTCTGAATTCAGTTTCAAGTTGACATTAACTTTAGAAAACAACACAAGTGACATACGTAAAACGGAGAAAACGTATTCGGATTGTTTTAATACTTTAGGAAAACGATCCATGATTCATTTTTGACTTGTAATAATTAACCACACATCAATCTGACACATATTGTGACTGGTATGGCTAAAAGTGTCTGATATCAGTTTTAAATTGACATTAACTTTAGAAAACAACAGAAGTGACATACGGAAAACCAATAAAATGCATTAGGATTGTTTTGATACTTTTGAAAAACGATCCATGAGTCATTTGTGACGTGAAAAAATCAACCTCACCTCAATCTGATGCACAGTGTGACCGGTATGGCTGAAAGTGTATGATATCAGTTTGAAATTGATATTAACTTTAGAAAACAACACAAGTGGCATATGGTAAACGAATCAAATGTGTTCAGATTGTTTTGATATTTTAGTAAAATGATCCATGAGTCATTTTTGACATGTATGAATCAACCACACCTCAATCTGACTCACGGTGTGACTGGTAAGGCTAAAAGTGTCTGATATCAGTTTGAAATTGACATTAACTTTAGAAAACCAGACAAGTGACATACAGAAAACTAAGAAAACACATTCGTATTATTTTGATACTTTAGGAAAAATATCCATGAGTCATTTTTTGATGTTTATAAATCAACCACACCACAATCCAACACACAGTGTGACCGGTATGGCTAAAAGTGTATGATATCAGTTTGAAATTGACATTAACTTTAGAAAACAACAAAAGTGACATACGGAAAACTGAGGAAATGCATTCGTATTGTTTTTATACTTTACAAAAATGATCCATGAGTCATTTGTGATGTTTAAGAATCAACCGCACCTCAATCCAATGCATGGTGTGACCGGTATGGCTAAAAGTGTCTAATATCAGTATGAAATTGACATTAACTATAGAAAACAACACAAGTGACATACAGAAAATCGAGCGAACGCATTCAGATTGTTTTGATAATTTATGAAAATATCCATGAGTCATTTGTGACTTGAAAAAATCAACCACACCCCAATATGACGCACAGTGTGACCGGTATGGCTCAAATTTTCTGATATCTGTTTGAAATTGACATTGACTTTAGAAAACAACAAAAGTGACATACGTAAAACTGAGAAAATGCATTTGAATTGTTTTTATACTTCATGAAAACAATACATGTGTCATTTTTTATGTTTAAGAATTTACCTCACCTAAATCCGATGCACGGTGTGACTGGTATGTCTAAAAGTGTCTGATATTCATTTAAAATTGACATTAACTTTAGAAAACAACACAAGTGACATACGGAAAACTGGGAAAACACGTTCGGATTGTTTTAATGCTTTAGGAAAACAATCCATGAGTCATTTGTGACATGTAAAAATAAACCTCACCTCAATATGATGCATGGTGTGACCGGTAGAGATTTTCATTAGATAAAGAATCAGTATTTATTAAATGAGATAAATCATCCAAAAAACATATTGATTTTAGATTATTCCCTTTCATTGTTATCAGAATGAAAACATTTGAGTTTATCATTTCCATATTTTAGTTTCACACTTCCATATTAATGTATTCTTTCATATTAATGTTTTAATTTATTTCATTATTGTATTACTAACATAATATTTGTTTTCTTATATAGGTGAATTTTTTTCCTTAAATTCAGATGCTTTGTTCGGCAACAAATATCGTGGATGACAATTTTTGATAGGGGATCACGGATATAAAAGGATGAAACATTATTGTTTATAACTGATGTTGGATAATTGTAATTGTAACCATGTAAAACATTGTTTGAAATGTATATACCAGTGTGTTTTTTTGTATTCATGATGTTAAGTAAATGTATATAGTATTGTTTGTCAAAATTTTCAGTGCGCTGTGTCATATTTCAGTTCTTGGTTCATGTGCAGGTGCTATTTTGTGCAGGTGTGCAGATGTGCAGGCACTGCTATTTTGTGCAAGTGTGCAGATGTGTAGGTGCAGGTTGTGCAGGTGCAGGGGCAGGTGCCTTTATCAGCGCTTTTTTGAGCGCTGATAAAGGATTCCTTTAATAGTTCTAAAAGAGCACTGATAAAGACTCCCATTATCAGTGCTCAAGATAGCGCTAATAAAGTACCACCATTATCAGTGCTAAAAAATCACTGATAAATGACCCCCTTTATCAGTTCCTTTTTTAGCACTGATAAAGGTGGAATTTATCAGCACTTTTCGGAGCGCTGATAAAGGGGACCCCCCTGTATCTATGCAGGCATTAATAGTGCTTTTCTAGTGATATTAATGTCAGTTTTTAGCGCTGATAAAAGGCCAAGTTGTTGTAGTGAACAATGAAATTCTTGAGATTCATTGATCACCATTTCAACATTGAGGACACATCGAAAAATTTCTACATAACTATCAAAGTTCCAAATGGATAATAATTTTTATAGACTCATCTTCAATCCACCAAAAAAGTAGTTAACATTACATTTAGGGGTGACAATAAATATGGATGTATCTTGTGCATGACTTGTGATGTTTTCCTCATATCTCCCAAAATATTTTTCATCCTTTTTCTAGAGGCAAATAAAGTTCTTTTAAATTTTTAGTTGGAGGGTGTGAGGAAAATATTTATCAAAAAACATTTTCTTGAATTACTTCCACTCCATCTCTTCATTATCCTATTTGGGATTCATATTCTACCCCAAAATTTTCTATTGATAAACTTCTCCTTCTATTTGATAAACATCCAGTATAAACATCACATTATTAGATAATTAATGTACTAAGAATACGTTTTCAATTTATTTAATCCAATAATCTAAAAACAAGGGATCTAACAAAACCACTAAAATTTAGAGGCCTTTGTTTCATAAAAATATAAATTAATACTTTCACATTCTTATATGGATTTGAAAATTCCTCTGAATTAATATTTTGGTTCAAAACATGATTTAATTGAGAAGGTATATTCATGAAGTTCATGATTCTTTCTTCTGTCTGGTTGCGAATATTATTTGGGATGTCATCACATTTCCCCTCCAATTAGGTGTTGACCCTATCCCTACAACTTAGATCAATTGACTGGGATAAAGGAAAAAATTTGGGATGATAATTTTTAAACTATTAAACTCATAAAAGGGAAACTATGATAATTAGAGGTAGAACTCATAAATAATGTATATTTCTTAACCTATGAATTTCATTGACTCAATCTTTGTTATATATGATCTATTTTGTAATATATAATATTATGAAATTTTTTCCCTTCATAATCTTTTATAAAGAGCTTGTGTTTCTAAAAAATATTATCCACTATGATAATCAAACAATGAGTTCTTTAATGCTCATTTTCTTGAAACAATTCCTGATTGACTCTAGCGCAATGCGGTGTTTTCATGGTTGTTACCCCTAGGTGTATATATGATAATGCCATATGTTTCTGTAAAATCTAGATAGTAATTTATTTTATAAGAAACCAATTGATATATACTTTAAAAAAAATTGGGTTGTTTTATTTTGATTAGTATTATCCTTCTAGCATTCTCTAAATTTTTCTAATCCTAATCCCAAAAATAACTTAAATTTCATCTCATACAAACTATGAAAACCCTAGTCCTTAATACATAATGATTAATGATTTATTACATATATACACTCTTGATAAAAACTCAATGATCAAAAATACAATTTTATTTGGTTTATTAAGTAAATAGAACATCAAATTGATATATAGATACAAAAAAATTAAAATTTTATTAGTAGTCTCCTAATATTCCATAACTTTTAAAAGAGCATGGCGTAACCTGGGGACATATATAAGAAATAGGTGAAATATAAATCCTCGTAAGGGAATAAAAAATGTATAACATGATTAAATTATAACATGTTAGTCCATATGTATTTAAATGGGACATAGATGTGGTGAGAATCATAATCATTAACAATGAGGTGTGATACAACATGATAGTATAAAGAAAACATGGGATTTCAGAAACAGTATTAAAAATGAAATAATAAATATAGATCAAGGATAGCTACTAAGACATCATAAAATGGTGGAAAAGCCCCATAATGGATTAGGTTTACTCTCTAATCAAATACATGATATCTCATGATACAAAAATGTTACTCAATGCATTAGAGAACTGTATTATTCTGGGAACTTCCATCGCTTTCATATCATTTACATGAATAAGTGTTCTACATAGATAATTAAACAATAATCATATTTTATAACATTTAATCTAACTATTAAAGAGTTTGGGATACATAAATAGATTTCTCTAGTTAAATAATTATATTTAATTCTAGGTTAATACCCTTTAGTATAAATGGAGATTGTATCAATAATATAATTTTTCAGTATGAAATACTTAAAGGATAACATTATTAGCATAACGAGGGTACATATTGAATCATGGGAGGGATTAATGAGAGTGAACATGGTATATTATTACTTATAAATAATAAGGGATATAAGAGGGATATTTAAGAACATAATCCAATGTGATCAATTAGGAATTTAAATCTATAAGACAAAAATATTTCTTGAATAAAATTTTAGCATGAAAAAAATCAAAGGATAATTTTTGCAAGAAAATGGGAGTATATAATAAATCATGAGAGGTCATAATGAGAGTTAATGTGGGATCTCATAACATTAAAAGATTAATGTTATTAATATTTATGTGGAAAATAACATCCCATGAATAGTAATTTAATGACAAAAGGCATTACATAAAGAAGGTGCTTGAATAATGGGGAGAAAAAGAGGATCGTTTTCATTTGGAATGAAAAAGGATTAGGTAAAGGTCATAATGAGAGGGTACAAATGATCCTTAATGAAAATAAAATCAAGTTGATATTAAATATGTTTTTATAAAGGCATTACTATATAACCAATTGAGATTAAATAGGATAATTATACAGAAGGTTCTATAATGAAAAATAATCGATAAAGATCACTTACAATGAGAGCGTATTTCAAAATTCTTAGGAGGTGATTCTTGAGGGATTGGGGGAAACATGGGAGGGATATAAAAAATAAATATTAGATTATAGTCATTCTTACTGGTTTTTTAGTGATGGGAAATGGGATCATTTGTGGGTTAATATAGGAAAATAGAGGTGCATTCTTTATTATTTCCCAAACATATGTTTTGGACTCTATATAATAAAGTAATAAAAACCACAGGCCATACAATAGTTTTCCCATTATTTATACCAAATATGAGTGGTTTTAATTATTTTATAGTACCATTAACTAATCAAATTTCAATAACACCCTTGGTGGTGTTTAATTGAATCATGTTTACAAATAATTGATTTTAAACCCATAAAATATAATATAGGTTTTTGAAGATTCATCAAGGGTTTATAAAAGTGATAAAATAAATAAAAACATTATTTTAAATGGGAAACATATATTTCATTGAGGATAAATCTTATAGAATATATTACATTATTTTTTGGTCATTATGATTTCATAATATCAACCAAATATTTATATGTTATTTAATTTCTATTTGAAAATTCAAATTCCTCCCAAAATATTGAAGAATTTGCCAATGAATAATTTAAATTTGATGAATCAGAAAATAATATTTATTTTATAGAAATAATTATTTAACTATGATAAATTACACTTAAATTAAAACCCTTATATATTGAAAAATACTAGTTTTTTTAGTATAAAAGTTTCCTGACCCTTATAAAAATTACATTTTTACATAATAAAATTATATTATATTTTATATTTAATATATAATATTTAATAATATTATTTTAATAAAATATATTTTATTTAAAAATTTGATGAATTCATCAAAAGGAATGTCTTAATTGAAATTTCATATTACCCAAAAATATAATTTGAATTTTTTCACATTAAAATATACTTTTTATCAAAATCATTATGTGATTATTTATAAAGTAAAAAAATAAGAAATAAATATAATAATTAATTTATTGAAAATAAAATATTAATATTCATACTGTTAGGTTCAACATACATAGTTATTTATTACATCTAAGAGTACTCTAAGAGTATAGTGCATGACCATGAGATTTTCTTTGGGTGGTTCCATGTACATGGTTTGGGTTATAATATTTATGAGATTGATCTTTTCCCACAAATGGTTTTGTTCGTAATTTAGTTTTCAAATCATGGATTAGTCTTGGTTGATGGAAAATCCTATAGATTATATCTCACATGGAAGATCTGATAAATGGGCTTTATTGTGTATGATCCTAATGGTCGGGACCATCGCTTATTTTGTTTGTGTTAGTAGGACGTTACCATAAATATTAATATATTTTAATAATATGATCATTATTCAATAGATATATTATCAACTGACATGATTCTTAATTGTATCTTAAATTTTATAGGATATAAATAAATAACTACATGTGTTTTCTATAACCACATAACATAATAGAGAATTTAATTCATCCACAAAGGGAATTTAATTTATAAAAGTTCATATAATTAGAGAGTTTATTAGATTTTGTGATTAAGGTGAAAAAAAATAAATGGTAGAATGATGTTTGAAGGGAGTGTTATAGTGAAATAGATCATTATGTTTGAACCTTATTCAATACAGTATCTCTCCCACTATTACATCAATGGGATTTTTGAGCCAAGGAGTAGAGATCTAATGTTGTGTTAAAGGAGAAACCAATGTGAGTCAATGATGGGAAGAGGCATTTTAAATAATCCATGGAACACCTTCCAAAAAGATGAAGTACTGACACAACTAAAAATTAGGTGATTTTTATCCAACCTATATTGGTTACATATGTTACATTTATAATAAAAATAAACAACAAATAATTGTAAGAAACTGTCCAAATGAACTCTGTTATGCACTAATCTTTATATTAGAGTGAAGAAAGTGGGAATGATCCATGCCATGCTGAATCTTCTAATCCAATAATAATCATGGATATAATTTTCAAGATTTAAAAAATAATACAAGCTATTTAGAATGACTTTATTTAGAAGTTTCCATTATAGAACATCTTTATGTGGATAAATAGTTTACTCATTGATGGTTACATTGATTAATTCTCAAGGGGTAGTTGAGGAGAAGCAAAGAAATCTTCTATAGAGATATGAGAATCCAAAGAATAATCAATGGGATATAATTAATGAATAAGTGGAAATCCAATATAGTTATCTAGATATAATTTGATAGATAATTACCCTCTAGAAATCTATCTTGACCAGTACATAATGTTTGAGTAAGAGGACTTGACTGCTATTTAGATAGATAAATCAATGTATACATTGTTTCCTTATTTCAATAAATATAATAAAACTAGTTATGAGAAAGGTTGTTTATGTCTAGTTACTTCTTATAAGATTCCAATTGAACTAAGCCTAAAGAGCTTCATTAAAGAGTTTTATACACATGAAACCCAAACTACCCCTAGTGAGAGGTTTATAACATTTTTTCTAAGGGTAAGTGACCATATTACATTCTATATTACTATCACACTATACAAAATTTTTTGTACAAGTATTGATATTTTTCATTAGACCCACGGTCTACTTATAGATAATAAATTAATGAACAAGTTTTTAGACAAAAATGAACTTCCCAATAAAAAGAATACCATCCATTTAGAGATCCTATCCCTTCTAAGATGAGAGTTGTTTTTAATCTTATTACCAATATTTAGGAAGTATCTCACTTTTGGTCTCCCTCAAAATAAAATAATAACAAGATAATTGAAGGGTATGATCCCCTATCTAATTTATATTTATATCTAGACACTAGTTTCTATAGTGGGGGAAAACACTTTCTTAAGTAAATTATGTACTTATCTCAGTTGATGGTTTTCTCTAATATGATTTCAAAATGATGAATCATTCCTTTACGGTTATAAATGTTCCTCTTGGTTCCTCATAAGAAGATAATAACATCATAATAATATAGAAGATGGTTTGGAATATCATGTCCCCTTGATTCATGAATAGTCTTGATCATTCATTGATTACTTATTTGAGTGTGGATTCAATTGAGGTAATCATTATATATACGGAATAAGAGATCTAAAATAAGTTCAAAATTCCTTACCCCTTTTGAGAATTTGATGTAGCACTTAGGATAACCATTAATGAGCACTAAGATGTGAGATAATCCAAAAATAGATTTCAAAAATCCAATAAAAGTAATATTGAAGAAAAAACATTGTAGCATTTTATAAATGAAATTCCAATCTATAGTGTCAAAGTAATTATTAATATCAATCTTGAGAGAAATGGTACCAACATTATTTGACATTATGAGAAGGTTGACACACATTAAGGAAGTACCAATTCAATGTTAAATACACTTATCCTTAAAAAATACAAACTGGATCCAAGAAATGATATTATTGTAAATATAAGAAAGAATGTTTTTAATAATCTTTCAGAAAATATTTTAGACATTACTAAATAAAGAAATTTTATTGAAAATATATATATCACAAGAATTATAAATATTTGGAATAAGAGTGAGAAATTAAACATTAAGGCCTTGAGGAATGATTCCATTAATAAATAATGAAGTGACCAAGTTGTAAAAGTGAACATGTATAACATCCCAATATTTCTAAAAGAAGAAATTTGAAAATCCACCATGGATAGAAGTACTAGTAGGGTTATGGCTGAAAACAGTATTCATAATTTCTAATTCATTAGGAATATTGGGTAGTAGAGAGTTAGCCTCAGGGAAGACCAACGTAGGTATAATTCATTCAATCAAGTCCCCAATAATTCCATTCCCATTTAAAGGTTGTGAGTTTTATGAAAATAGTTGATTAGTGAGGATTTCTATATCATGAATGATATTTCCACCCACCTTCATAAATTAAAGTATCCTATATTATTTTTAGTCCCTCTAAAAGGAGTTATAGAACATTGAGATCCTATCTATTTAATTGAGACATTTAATTTTAATGGTTTCCTTTTGAATATCTTATTTAATTTATAGAAGGATATTTATTAGGTAAGTGATGAAAATCTCTTGATAGATATCATGAGAGAAGTCCATGTTTATGAAGACCTCATAAACCTATTGAAGTGAGGCTTCAAGAGAGGTGATTTCAATTTCAATGCTACATAATGTCTCTATACTAAATATCTTGATATTTTTTTCATGTTTTTAAATTTTAGGATATAAGAAGAAAAATCAATTCCAAAATACATGGAATTATAGAACTCTTGGATAATCCTTCCACAATTAATGTGGTATTCCCATGATTTAATGAATATAAAAGGGAGATATAGTTTCATATCCCTGGTTATAAGGATAAAAAAAATGGATGATAATTAAAGTTGAACATGGTAAGGGTTAGGATAGATACATATACCCATTAATCACAAGATATTTCATTAGTAAAATCCCAATAAATCTCAAGGGAAATTGTTATATTGGGTGCATCATAGACCATGTATATTTGAAACCAACTAGTTTGATCTCATTGAACTAATTTCATTCCATGTTGACCCCAAACTCCCTGTGAAATATTTAGCAATAGAAAACACTAATTTTTTCACTATGGGGATAATGGTGTTATAGTTAATGAGGAGAATCCATGTATCAATAATACTACCCATGAGCTTTCTGATTTCTTATTAAAATCCTCCTCTATACCAGTATCTATTCCTAGAATAAATAAAAGTTAAATATATATGAAATTCAAAGTAATAAATCACACATGTTATCATCTGATCATCAATACATTAAAAAGATAAGATACCTATATAATAATAAGAAAATACATAGACAGTTTCCAACATGGATGAACAATTATTTAAAATAATTAGATAGTTACCAATTTTTTTTGACACTAATGAAAAATAGTATGGATGATTTAGTTCTGATGCTCCTAGAAGCTTGGGATTTATATTTTGAATATACCTATGTAGAGAGATGAACATTTAAAAATTGTAAACTCTATGGAAATTCCAAAAATGGATATTAATTTGGAACAATATTTAGATTTGGGGTTGTCCTTCATTTCCCTTCATCTTGCTTTCTTTTTTCTTGAGGACTTCCTTGAGTTTTCATCCATTCTAGTTCTGCTCCTAATCAGAACATGAGACACATAACTATAAAAATCTTTATTATAAATAGGAAAGGGTGTGATCACAAAAGTATAAATAAAAAATATTCTATCCATAATAATGAGGGATGTAGTTGGGGGATACTGGTAAATAGTGTAAGAATAAAGGAAAACCTTCATTTCATCCTCCTATTCAACCATTTTTGTCCAAGTCTTATTTGGATTAGACAATAATACATTAATAATAGAGTCAAATTATATAAAACATAGAAATTACAAACCATTTAATGGATTGGTAAACTTGTAAATATTTTCATCATAGTAGTTATGACCCTCCAGTGAAGGTATTATAACAATGGTATTATTAGAAATAGTTGTATATCTAAGCATGGGATTTGAAGTGTCGTCTGGAGGTATCAGTCGATGGGTATGACATTATCATTTGATAATTATGAAGCTTTTTAATAAAATAATACATAGTTTCTTTATAAATAGGTGGTATGAAATCCCTTCTATCTAGTAATCCCCCTCTAGAACTATGTTTAATTAGAACCTCCTCACCTGTAAGAGGGGGTTTGAGGTTAGGGATACAGAGAACAATCCATTTTCATTAGTTAAATTTATATTTACCATATTTTTACCAAGATTTTTTATAGTGTATGGATTTTAAACCAGAATAAACTCTCCACAATTAGACACAACTTAAAGTACCTCACCTATAATAGGGGTTAGGG
Source organism: Viscum album (assembly GCA_963277665.1). Lineage (NCBI taxonomy): Eukaryota > Viridiplantae > Streptophyta > Magnoliopsida > Santalales > Viscaceae > Viscum > Viscum album. The sequence goes on from OY728159.1 coordinate 1,647,218,804, forward strand.
GCAGTGATGCTTGGACTAAGCTGTTATCAGTTATATTCTTTCTAGAGTAATTTCCCTTCTATAGATTAATTTATTTTACCTTCATATCCTTCTCCACTTATTTCAAATAATTATTACTATATGTAGTGGGATTAATGAATTGATTTTAGTTGAACCTAAAATTATTAATAGAGTGACCAATGATTTTTCAAAATAATTTTATCATTTCTTTGTGTGGACTAGTGACTCTACAAAGTAACATTTTTATTTTTTATTCATTATTTTAGTAATTTACCAAAATAACTTAAAATATAAATCAACAACTGAAAAATATATAAATTATATCATTATTCATATGTTATAATGATATTATAAATTTCTATAACCATACTCACTCACCGAGTTATAGGGTGTCCATGTTTGGGTTGATCTGACCACATACATGAACAATACAATATAACTCTATAATTGGTGAATATAGAGAAATAAATACTAGTTTTAATATAATTTAAAAAATAATGTATAGTTTTTTTAATTTTTATAAAAATCTAAAAATAAATATTTAAATTATTATTACAATATCATATTTTATCTCAAATATTACCGAAATAAGACAAAATTGATTTCAGTTTATGTAAAATAACTAAAACACTTATCGAATGATATATGGGTTTTATAAATAAATATAATTTTTCTATGAATATAATTTAAATTGAATAGGAATAATGAACATGGTATCAATGAAATGGTTCTAATATCAAAATTATAAAATATTTATGAAACAATTAAAATTATTAACACCCAATTCTGAACATCAGCTATAAATTAAAAAAAATCAAAATAAATTATCATAAATGAAGTATATAAAAGGTATTATATATGAATAAGGTTATGAAGTATAATATTATGGTAGTTATTTTATTTTAAAGAACATTAATGTGCATTAGAGGAAGTTGTGAAATATGGTAAGGGTTTCTTATCTCAAAGTTTCACCCTTAGAGATATATTTCTTATTATTTTATTATTTTAATTTGAAATGGTGTACCAACATACCCTTTAATATTGTGAATCATGGTTCTATAATTATTAATGGTATTTAAATTTTCATTTGAAATTCAAGGGGTTTGACGGAATTGTTAATTGAGCAACAACAGATTTATTAAAAGAAATTCTTTCTCATTTCCTAAAAAACTCTACACTTGATAATGGTCTTATAATACCATTTTATACTTATGATTACATTTCTCAATGGTATTTTATCTGTTTATCAGTGAAATTTACTCATTTTCATTTATATAATCTTAATTTATGAAACTCTTTTTGATGAGAATGTTTAAACTTGGAACAATTAACTCTCAATCATTCCATAATATTTTATCTCTAAGTCCATATCTTCTTTACCATCAACGTTCTACTCTATTTTTGGAACTCTAATATAGAAATTTTTCTAAAATACTAAAAAATATATTGAACACTATTATAATAAAAAAACTAATACACATTTAATGATTTGGTTTTCAAAAAATGGTATTTAAAAATATTAAAAAGGGTTTTCTATCCTTTTAAAATAAAATGATTTATCTTCCACCCCACATTTATTTTAAATTAGTTTATATCTTCTCAAAGATCAATTTCTGAATTTTATTTTTCAAAAATAAATGTTTTAAAAGTATTAAATTCAAAATTTTCAAAATATATTTTGAAAGTGACCTGTAACATCATTTATTCTACGATGATATTTTTTTATAAAATCTATTTTTAGGATTTATTATATGAGAACACATCATTAAACCTTTTTTTTTATCGAATGAAAATTAATCTATAATTTTTAATGGTTTATAAAAGAAATTATTTTCCTTATAGTTGTATAAAATTTATAGTTATAAATTTCTTTAAAATATCAATTATATTCAATATTTCCAAATAGATTTTTCTAAAACTCTTATAAATGTTTTCTCATATAAGTTATTTTACATTGAAATATCTTATTATAGATCAATTATATTCTTCAAATTTTATCATACCTATTCATTTGCTTGATGTATTATCAAACATTTTTTCTTATCTAAGATATGATCCATCACTACCTTGGTATTTCCAAACAAGGCATAAATTGTATTCTAACACCTTTACATTGTGAATACCCTATTTTCCATTTCATTGATAGCATCTTTTTCACCTAGATTCTACAAAAAAAATGATTAGGGAAATTAATTAGTTACTTTTATACCCCTTACTCTATATGGTTCTTGTTTGTGGGATGATTATATAGAATTCATTCCATTTTTTTGATTGGCTAACTATTGAAATTTTTTATATTTTTTATTCTGATATGGATGCTCATTAATTAATCAAGCAAGTTGAATATGCATTATTTAAGCATTAAAATTATTTCTCCAAATGAGTTATGATCATTTTGTACCTTTTATTAACATGGAGAAAATTCTTGGTGGTCTGTATATTTTTATTCCAAAACATATGATTTTTGGAAAAATTGATTACTTATTTCTTATTCATTCCCTCATGTAATGAATTCATTGGAAATAATTAGTGATGGGAGTAATCTAATTATAAATAGCCCCTTAATTCATAAAAAATGTCTAATTAAAATCCTATCATGGGTATTTTGGTGTTTTTCTTCCTATAATAATATATTTTCTAGACATGCGGCATTGATGGTAAGATCTTGATGTCAACTATCATGATGTGATGGCTTAGGTCATGGAAATAGTTATCCAACATTATGAATTTTGTCGATAAGCTATTGATTATTATTATCCATGTGATCTTTTAATTTTTATTGTTATACATGTATATATTATACATTAAAGTTAATTCTATTATGGAATTTTTTTAATTATTTATTCAACCTATATTATTAATTCTAATGTTATGTTCACTTATGATCATCAATTGGTATCTATTATGTTTACCTTTACTAAGAATTTGTGATCAACCCTACTTATTCTTCCATTTCCCTATGACATTGAGAAATGTATTTCACATGACATGTATAACCAAATAGCTTGTGTGGTGAATTCTTCTAACATATTTAGGACATATTATGTATCTAATAGTTTCTAATATAGTGGAAGTAAATTTCCGTTATTTTAAATGGTCTCTATTTGTTTATGATTTTTTCATAATTATTTAAATTTAAAATCCCAAAACGTCTTAGGAATGTAGGTAAGAAAATATTTTCTTTGTGTCATGTAATTATGTGATACTTATGTCTAGGAATATACAATTAGTATCGAAGCCAGTATGTTAAGTATTTATTATCAGTACTGGAACTGGGAGTTAGGATTTGAGCTAATATATCTTGTTATTTGGTTATAATATTTATAAACATCACATATTGATAATAAGTCACCATATTATGCCCAAAATAATCCATCGACACTGAACCTATTGACTTTTGATCCCCCCTGAACTACTTCGATGAGGCTCATACCACTTCCTCTTCTTGAAAGAGGATGTTCTTTGGAAATCTAAAACTATTGAATGAACCCCACTTGAATATTTATTAATTTATAAATATACCTCCTCTGAAACCTATTTATCCACAACCACAATTTAAGTTGGTAAAAATGTGAATATGCATTGATCTAGTCTTGACCATCAATCCCATTTCAAAATGTCGCTTCTTTAGGTTTTCAATTGTGAGGAGATTAGAAGAAAAATGAATTAATTTTCAATTTGTGCTGTGGACTTCATAAATGAGTATCCTCCTTACTCTATTTTTAAAAACCCACATGCCTTCACTGCCATTAGTGTCTTGGAATGGAATTTATAATTAAATTATTTCTTAAAGGTAGTACATGTGAGATCCTCCTACCTTTTTCAAGTACCATGGATTCTAACCACATATTAACATTTCATTAAAATGTGTAACTAGTGAACATAAATTTAAAAGTATTGGGGGTCTTTTTAAAATAAAATATATGGTTGATAGTTTCAATAAATTCATCACACCCATGGTAACCTTTGTTATAGAGGATAAATAATGGGTTCTACTTGGTGAACATATGATCATGGACTGTCAATAATTTCTGAACTCTTTCATCCTTTTGGACCAAAGATTAAATCATATGGATCATTGATTCTACAAAATAAGGATTAACTAGAGGGTTTTATTAAATAAAATGTTGTTCATATCTCACCATTCACTTCTAAGAGGCCTTTTTTAGATGGTATTCTATATAAAACAAGGGAAAAAAATCATTGAATACACAAATGAATGGTAATAAAAAATAATTAATCCAAAAAAAATAATAAATTTCAAAAAAAAATAGTAGTAGAATAAATAAGATTTTAATTAAGGAAGGGGTTAAAATATCAAAAATTTAAACATTTTTTTTCACTTTTTGGATTTTTTCACACAATTTGAAAATCCCTGGACCAACTATGTGAAACAACACTGGAAGATTTACAGACCTTGCTACATGGCCCTTGAAATATTACTATTAAATGCCTAAACCATACACATCTATTTTTCTTCCTAGTTTTACATTAAAACTAAAAATTTCCTAAATCCATTCATGTGTTCTTCCTATAAAATAAAATAGATGATAAAAGACTTAAAATCTCATCAAAACCCCAAAATTAGGATTATATTTAAATAAACAATCATGAACACACATGGAAACTCGATGTTAGGAATGATAGAGAATTAGCCAAGAACTCCCCTACACCTACCTATCAAGCCTCATAGGTCTTATCACCTAACTACCATAGGACCCCAAATAACAAGTGTCCTTTGAAACAATTTTCTAATGAATCAGACTAAATCAACCAAAACCGGATCACCACAAGGTCCGAAGTGAATTCTAAATCACCATGGGCTAGTGAAAAGAACCAAGGAATCACACATAACCATTTGATAATGGATTATCTCATGAAAATTTTGGATGACCCATCCTTTCATTAATCTTCCACACCAACAAAAAAAACATCCTAAAAAAAATTGATTACACTCAACAATGAATAAATATAGATATCATAAATATCATCACATTACAATATATAAACAATACATATACATAATATCTATAGTCAACATAGTCAAATCCACACACATAGATCAATAACAAAGATGTAAATACATAACATATCAATATACCAAAATCTCACAATTATCGATAATGTATAATCTCTAAGAGACAAACTTATCCACCATCCCAATCAAACCCTTGATGATGGTAATCGATAAGAACAACTAAAATACAAATTTACCTTACCTATACCTATGTAATACAAAAAAAATATCTGCAATTGCCAAAGTCATATATATGGTTTGTTTCCAAATCCATGTAGTATTCCACCATGATTCTATATAATATATTTCTCTATGAAAACCATTAACTCTAGTTTGAAAACCATATTTAAACCAATTTATCTTTTAAAACATCTCTTTATAAATTCCTTTGTATTTCTCCAAAAGAAACTAGGTATCAAAAATATAAATAATCAAGGATTAATAAACAAGAAATGATACCACATAAAAGATACATAACAATAAAAAATATTAAATATCCATCAAAGAGTTTTATGAAAAAATACAAGGGTGTGTAAATAAAATTAGGATTAAGAAATAATTCATCATGGGATTTAACTAATGGGATTGAGTAAAACATTATCTAATGCATGATTTTATAGCAGAGTAAGATAGTATTACAAGTTTGGAATCTCACTCAACCTTCTTCTGGCCCTATATTCCTAGGGATCACTTAGTCTGCATGGGAAAAATTATTTCCAAGATCTCACTAAATACATTTGGTAACACTTACCTAAGTAGTCTACAACATAATCTAAGAATTTAACTTCCTATGTCACTCACACACCCAATGTCTCAATGTTCCATACATTTCAAATCACATAAATAAATAAAAATACTCATTTCATAAATGGAATATTCCCCTAATTAACTAATAATTGTTCCCAAGAAAAATACCATTCCACAACACCTTTTAAATTCTATTTTAATCCATAAATCCTCTATGATTCATTTTATCAAACAAAACACATGATTTTTAAGGACATAGTTTTTAAAAGACTATTAAAACCAAAAAAAGTCCATTAAAATTGGTTAAATTCTATAAGATATGGATTCACTAATATAATAAAAAGCAATACTATAAAAAATTGATGAACTAAACCAATGGAAATTAAGAACTAAAATTAATCCATGTAAAAGTATCATTAAATAAATACAAATAGCTTTTAATTAAGTCAAAACATGTTAACTTAAACAAAAACCACAAAAATTGAGTATTAAATGTCCTTAAATGATAAAATCACCCAAAAAATAATGTAAATATAGCATCCATAATTCCATATTCGACCACATATCATTCTAATATTTCCTAACTCCATGAAAATGTAATAATTATGGATGAACAATGGTGTAGGAGGATGAAATCAAGAATATTCATAATTATATAATAAAAACATCCAAAGATCAAGGGTGATACACTTAGAAACCTATGAGGAAGATACACCATAAAAATGCAAAAGATGTGTATGTTAATGAGAGGGAATATGGGTGAATTTGTTGTAAGTATAAAAAGGGAAATTTAGTAAATTCAAAAAAATGATGAGATGGATATTCCACATTATTTTTTCACATGGTTTGGAAAATCGTGTGCTAACCTTGTGGGAGCCAATATGCCTCTAAAATAATTTTTCATGGTTTCTGGAAACTCATACAAGCTTAAATATACTATAAAGAGACCATTTGAGACATCTTTTCCCATATATTTCCCACTTACATGGTTATTTATATTGTAATAACTCTGATCTTCTTTTTAGGTGTGTTTTCCTTTTCTGGTCATTTTTTAGAAAAAGTGGTTTTCAGGAGGTTGTATAGGGGCGCACGGTTGGTGCACAGTCTAAAAAAACTATGCGGCCAGCCTAGGAAACTGTGCACCCTTGAAAGTGGGTTCCGCATGGGATGTGCATAGTTTTTCAAACTATGTGGGAAAACCGTGCGAAGTACCTAGGTGGGATAGTGGAAAACTCACGGTTAGTGCACGGTTTATCAAACTGAGTGGGGTAACTGTGCTTCCACTTAATGTTAGGGTTTTTAAGTCCTGAGCCACTCGGGATTTCCCATTCCTCCACCATTCTTCCTCCCACTCATGGATCACATGGGTTTTGAGATTTTCATAGGTTGGGGGAGCTCCTTGGCTCGTTTTGGAGGCAAATCGAAGGGTTTTCTTGGTGGATCGAAGGCGGTTCTCCTCGGGTAAGTCTCTCCTCTTGGTTTCTTTGGGTTTTCCTCTAGATCTACATCTCTCTCTCTCTCTTAGTTTTCTATATCTACAACCATTGTGTGTAGATCTAGGGTTGTGGTTTCCTTGGGTGTTGTTTTTAAGACCTGTGGATGTTAGGGAAAGGGATATAGAGCGTTTGTGGTGGTGCATTCGCCGGATTTGAGGAGGTGTGGAAGCTTGTGGATTGACTTCGTCAGAACTATAAAGGTGGGTGGTTTGTGCCTTTCGGTTTAATGTCATTGAATTGTATGTCCAAAATCACCAATACCCATGAACGGGGTATTGTGTGTTTACCATTTTTAACCTTGTTAATTGCCTTATTTGCTGGTGTGTGCGAGTAGAGGTTATTTGTACGTGAATAGGGTTTATTTCTATTCTTTGGAGGTGTTTTCCATGCATGTTCTATTTATGACTGATTGGTTCTGCTTAGACTATTAGGCTTCTTTGTTTGCTTCCCATGCCTAGTATTGTAGGATGGAGTAATCTTATTTATCTGATAAGAAGATATCTTGTAGACTGGTATCCAAGTAGTTCTTGAGGTTTACTTAGGCCGATACATGTTATTATACTTGTTTGACTTACACAGGGCCGTGAGAACCTATTGTAGTAGACCATAGGGATAATGGACGTAAGGGCTTCTCCAAAGTGTCTTATAATTTATGATGCGAGACAACAGGGGGAATTGACTTTGAGTGCTTCCCCAGAGAGTCTATAGTTCCTCGACACAGGCCACAGAGGGAATGTGATGTAAGTGCTTCCTTAGAGCACCTTTAGATACGATAAGAGACTATAGGGGTAATTGACATTGAGTGCTTCCTCAGAGAGTTTATGCTTAAGCTGAACCAGAGGGGTTAGACTATGTGTACTTCCCAGAGGGTTGCTTGTACTTGTTAGGTAGAACCATAGGGGATAGGTTGTGGGCACTACCCAGAGGGTTACCTGTTTGTTAGCTTCTTGCTTGCGTTTCTAGGTATGACCAAAGGGGATAGGTTGTGGGTACTTCCCATAGGGTTACCTGTTTGTGTTTATCTACTTGGATAGTTGTTGCTTGATATTGAAACTATGGATTGTTTACTGTTGAGTACTTTCCTTTTTACTACTTTTTGCACTTTTACCTGCCATATATTCACTGACTGTTAGGCACAGATCTTGTGGTGGTTACCTACTAGGATTTAGTCTCACACCCTATTTGGGCCACGCTTTTAGGCCCAAACAGATTATACTACTGCAGGTATAGACAAGGGAAAGTGCCCTTCTACTTTAATTACTTGATGTGTTATGGAGCTGGAGAGCATGGGACCAAGATTTGGCTTGATATGATGAGGATCTGTTATCTATTTATTTTGTACTTGGGTTTATTACTATTTTTATTCATCATTGTGACTTGTTTGGTTATTTTCTGAGACATATGTATCATGCATCATGATATATATCTGTGTGTGTGTGTGTGCTCCAATTGTTTATTCTTTCAGTCTTCCACTGTTTACCATTGTTGGATATTTACTGCTTCTGCTAATGTATATTCGATTATTTTTTGCTGTGTTACTCTACCAATGAGGGAATAGTTTCCCCACTATCACACCCAAGGCCCTCACTGCTCGTCGGCATCCTCTGGTGTTCAGGGAAATGCACTTGAGGTCATGTGACCAACCGGGTACGGGGCACCTTAGGGTAGATTCTGAAACCGAGACATTACAAAGTGGTATCAGAGGAATTATTTTCTCTTGACTTATTGTTTGGAGCCTTTGGCCAGGGATAGGAAGGAATAGGTACTTGGTAATAAGTTGTGCCTGGGAGTAGCTAAACCGTGACAAGGGAAAATCTAATCTACCTCGTTTATTGCAATTTTTCCGGTTTGCGATTTTACAGTTGATTTGATTTTCACCGTTAGGTGACTCACATGTATTGTTCTATTATGATTGATATTATTGAGGTTCAATTTCTATCGCAACCCGATGAGATGAGGGTATGTCGTCTCATGCATCATATAGGCACTTGTTATAAATCACATGTCATGCATTCTTGTCATGACATTTAGGGTGTATTATCAATTGCATGTTGTTGTGATAGATATTGTGTAAAATATACATACTGTTGTGATAGTTGTCTTGATAAAATACCTGCTGTTGATAGGGTATTGTTTGTGTATAGTTTTTTGTTTATAAATTCCAAACATTGGTTCTTGAGGTTTTATGGGCCCTCATGGACCATAATTTGGTGGATCATTGCGTTATTTTCCTTGTTATAACATGTACAAGATTACAAAATTTGATTTTCGGGGATTATGGGTCCTCACGGATTGGATTTAGAACTTTAATATTCATTTTAGTGTTTTTCTAGGCTCCGGAGTAGTTTCTAAGGCTTACTGTCTAGAAAAACCTTGAATACATGTCATTTGGTTTTGACTACACGCCATGTGTTCTTCTGTTTGGGAAGAAATGGTTTTTCTTAAGTACACACTGTGTACTATATGTACACTCCGTGTACTCTCTAACCGTGTCATAGGTCATGTGGGCAGAGACACAGTGTTGAGAAATATCTGTAGTACACGTCGTGTACCGGATGTGCACACCATGTGTAGAAACCCCGTGTCCACCCGTGTGACTAATGACATGGATGGATGATTACATAAGCTATACATGTTGTTTCAGGACTGAACATACTGTGTAGACTAACCCAGTTACCCGACCATGTCAAAAACAACACGGGTCAGTGTTATCCTTCCCCATACACACCGTGTTCATCTGGAACACACCTTGTAGTGTGAGTCATGTGTTAGTCTGTGTCTCTAACAACACAGGCTAGGTGAATCTTGTCTAGTACACTCCGTGTATATCTTGAACACGTCGTGTATTCTTTCCTTAGGAGAGTTGTGTGGCTTAACCGTGTAGAAGGATTTGGGCAGCGGAAGAGGATTCAAGTACATTCCGTATGTTAGGAGAACATGCCATGTGTTTGGGGTGTTACACGACTAGTTTAGGAAGGAGTACACGCCCATGTGAATGACTTGAGGGAACACGCCGTTTAGTAATTGTACACGTCATGTAGTCATGTTTTGCGAAGCTTGAATGTTTTATTTATCATGTTCCCTTCTTACATGTCTAGTTTTTAGTCCATGATAATATTGATCTAAGGGGTTCTTCTATGACTCCTCATTCAGGAGAAACACCGCTAGTTTCTCATCAGTCAAGGAACTGGAGTTCTTCCGGTCATTTGGGTCGAGGTGTAGGTCATGGTTGGGGTATCAAGTCGCCCATTTTTTAGCAACAGTAGTGTGGATCATCACAGAGTGGTCAGACATGGTCACAGGGCCGCAGTGTAGGCCAGACATTTTTAGTGGAGTATACCCAGTTGAATCAGGATCTCAGAACATCTACAGTTCGAGGTACGATCTTAGTAGCCTCAGTTTTAGCTTCTTCTCTTTCTGATACAGGGGTTTCCCATAGATTTATATCTTTTGTTGTTGTGGAGAGCCTTGGGTTCTGCATCTTTTCTTCTGCTTATATCTTGATGATAGACACTCCGTTGGGACTAGAACGACGAGTGTGCGTCAGTGCAAGGAGTGACCTCTTAAGGTTGGTGGGTGTCCCTTTATATCTGAAATCTATGTCCTAAAGATGATAGGTTGTGATGTAATTCACAGAATTAACTAGTTAGTTCCCTTCTAGGTAGTCATCAACTTTTATCATCGCAGGGTGAGTTTCACATCACCATAGGATTTGTTGTTTCTTCAAAAGGGCGAGTGGATGTCCAAGTGAGCAGAGTGGGACTCCAACATCATTGGTTGGGAGGAGTTACAACCTAGATTTCTAGTCTATATCTAGATGACCAGGGGACTTCATAGTTATACTTTCCTCCAATGGTGGATAATTTTAGTGATATCTTTCTAGATGAATTTTTATGTTTGCCTATGGAGCATGAGGTAGACTTTTCTATTGAGATCATGCCAAGATCGGAACTAGTGTCCATTCCTACTTATAAGATGGCTACACCAGAGTTATAGGAGCTCAAGAAGTAGTTGGAGGAGTTTTAGGAAAATGGTTTCATCCGAACCAGTACTTATCCTTGGTGTTTGCCTATCTTGTTTGCGAAGAAGGAAGATAACACCCTCAGACTTTGTGTGGATTATCGGAAGTTAAACCAGTTGATAATCAAGAAACGATATCCCTTTCCCTGGATTGATTATCTCTTTGATCAGCTTCGAGGATCCCAGGTGCTCTCAAAGAATGACTTGAGATCCAGTTATCATCATTTTCGCGTTAGACCATCTGATATTCCTCTTAAATCCTTCTGGAGTACGTATGGTCTATACGAGTATATGGTTATGTCATTCGATCTCATGAATGGGCTAGAAGTTTTCATGGCACTAATGAGCCGAGTGTTCCATCCATACTTGGATTCCTTCATGGTAGTTTTCATGGATGATATCTTGTTGTACTCTCACGCTCGACTCGACCATGACACACACCTTGAGATCATTTTGAGTAAGCTGAGAGAGCATCATTTATATGCTAAGCTCTCAAAATGCCACTTTTGGATGGATCATATTCACTTCTTGGATCAATCCATCTTAGATACAGGAGTACCAGTGGACCCAGAGAAAGTGAGAGTAATATTTTCTTGGGAGAAACCAAAGAATGTCTTTGAGGTAAGGAGTTTTCTAGGGATATCTAGATACTACAGACGTTTCATTCAGGACTTTTCATGCTTAGCACCACCATTGACGAGTCTGACTAAGAAGGGTGTAGAGTTCTTGTGGTCAGATTCTTATGAGTCAGCCTTTCAGGAGCTGAAAGGGAGGTTGAATTCAGCACCAATACTAGTCTTGCCAGAGCCAGACAAGATCTATACTATTTACTACGATGCATCAGGTATTGGCATAGGAGCTATGCTAATTCATGGAGATAGAGTCATTGTGTACAGGTCTCAATGGTTGAGACCACAAGAGAGAAATTACATGATGCATGATCTGTTGTCGGCAGCTGTTGTTAATGTTCTACACTGTTGGGTTGAGTACCTGCATTATTTTGACATTTATCTTGCATACATTCCTAAGAAAGTAAACGCAGTGGCTGATGTGTTGAGAATTAGGACATAGACATAGGCAGTTCAGGAGGACAAAAGTTAGTGGAAGCTTATAACTCTGTTCTCTGAGATGCATTTGGAGGTGTGCGATAGACAGGGGTAAACATTTCTTTCTTATATAGTTTTTACCTCTACTCTTCTTGATCGCATGCGAATGAGGCAGAAATCAAATTCAAAAGGCCTAGTCCTATGGGAGAATGTGTCAGGAGAGTACCCTATCCCTGGATGGACCATAGGTGAGGATGAGATCTTTCATTTCCAGGGGCACGTATGGGTTCCAGTAGACATACACAAAGAGCTGATGTGGGATTTTCATTCTTCAGTTTGGTCAGTTCATCCTGGTGTCACCAAAATGATTCGTGATCTACCCCATCAGTATTGGTGGCCAGATATAAAGAGAGATGTTTCTAGTTTAATCATGATTTGTTCCACTTATCATCAAGTAAAGGCGGAGCACCAACGACCAACAGGGATTTTGAAACAATTACCTATTCCCGAGTGGAAGAGGAACAACGTCACGATGGATTTCGTGACCGGTTTTCCAAGGTCACCCCGAGGGAATAATAAAGTATGGGTTTTCATTGACAGGATTATGAAGTTTTCTCACTTATTACCGATCAAGGAGACCTTCAGTGTTGATGTGTTGGGACGGTTGTACATCCGAGAGATTGTACATCTTCATGGAGTTCCAAACTCTATTGTTTCATATAGGGATGTGTGTTTTACTTATCAGGTCTATTAGAGGCTTTAGAAAGAATTGGGTACACAAGTACCTTTGAGCACAGCTTACCACCCACAGACGGATGCCCAGTCCGAACGTTCGATTCAGGTGCTTGAGGACATGCTCCGAGCATGCATTCTGGATTTTGGAGGTTCTTGGGAGAATCATATACCTCTTGTGGAGTTTGCCTACAACAATAGTTTTCAAGAAAATATTCAAATGGAACCTTATGAGGCTTTGTATAGTAGGCCATGCCGATCACCCTTATGTTGGCTGGAGGTAGGAGAGGCATCTTTGCTGGGACCTCATATTTTTCAAGAGACCACAGAGCAGATATAGTTGATTAGGAAGAGGATGGCTAGTGCACAGTCTCGATAGAAGTCTTATGCTGATCAGAGGAGATGACCATTGGAGTTCGAGGTTGGGAATTAGGTTTTCCTGCGTGTCACACTGAGGTTGGGACACAAGAGGATTAGAAGACAGGGTAAGCTTTCACCGAGGTACATCAAGCCATTTGAGGTGTTGGAGAGAGTTGGGCCGGTTGCCTATCGGTTGCAGTTACCTCAGAGGTACCGAGCCATGCACAACGTCTTCCATGTTTCACATCTTCGACGTTACTTTTCAGACCTATCTCATGTATTTTAACCTGAGGAGGTTAAGATTGAAGTGGATGTGTCATTAAAGGAGCATCCTATTCGGATTTTTGATCGCAGTACAAAGGTTCTCTGTGACTAGTATGTTCATCTGGTATGAGTTCTATGGCAGCACAGGCAAGTATAGGACGAGACTTGGGAGAGGGAGACTGATGTACGAGCACAGTGGCCGGAGTTGTTCAGGGTTTCTTCTTCTGTGTCATGCTAGGGAAATTCAGGGATGAATTTCCTTCAGGGGGAACTCTTTATGAACTCAGATCTTCTTTTCAGGTGTGTTTTCCTTTTCTAGTTGTTTTTGATAAAAAGTGGTTTTTTAGGAGGTTGTGCAGGGGCGCACGGTTGTCGCACGGTCTGAAAAAACCATGCAGCCAGCCCAAGAAACTGTGCACCCTTGACAGTGGGTTCTTCATGGGCTAATCATGGTTTGTCAAACCTTGCGAGAAGTCTGTGCAAAGTCCCTAGGTGAGATAGTGGTAAATTCACGGTTGGAACACGATTTTCCAAACCGTGTGGGGTAACCGTGCGGCCACATAAAGTTATGGTTTTTAAGTTCAAGGCCACTTGGGATTTCTCATTCCTCAACCATTCTTCTTCCCACTTGTGGCTCACCTGGGAGTTGTGATTTTCAGAGGTTGGAGGAGCTCCTTGGCTCGTTTTGGAGGAAAATTGAAGGGGTTTCTTGGTGTTTGAAGGTGGTTCTCATCGGGTAAGTCTCTCCTCTTGGTTTCTTTTGGTTTTCCTCTAGATCTACATCTCTCTCTCTCAGTTTTCTATATTTACACTTGTTGTGTGTATATCTAGGGTTTTAGTTGCCTTGGGTTTTGTTTTTAAGACTTGTGGATGTTAGGGAAGGGGAAATAGAGAATATTCGGTGTTGCGTTAGCTGGATTTGAGGAGGTGTGGTAGATTGTGGATCGACTTAGTTAGAACCCTAATGGTAGGTGGTTTGTGCCTTTTGGTTTAAGGTCTTTGAATTGTATGTGAAAAATCGTCAATTCCCATGAACGGGGTATTGTGCGTTTACCATTTTTAACCCTGTTAGTTTCCTTCTTTGCTGGTGTGTGCGAGTAGAGGTTATTTGTATGTGAATAGGGTTGATTGTTATGCTTTGGAGGTATTGTCTATGCATGTTCTGTTTATGACTAATTGGTTCTACTTAGCCTATTAGGATCCTTGTTTATTTCCCATGCCTAGTATTATAGGATGGAGATATCTTGTTTATCTAATATGCTGATATTCTTTAGACTGTTAGCCAAGTAGTTCTTGAGGTTTACTTCGAACGATACGTGTTGCTATACTTGTTTGACTTACATAGGGCTGTGAGAACCTGGTGTAGTAAACCATAGGGAGAATGGATGTAAGGTCTTCTCTAGAGTATCTTATAATTTACGATGTGAGACCACAAGGGGAATTGACGTTGAGTGCTTCCCTAGAGAGTCTGTAGTTCCATGATGTGGGCCACATAGGGAATTTGACCTAAGTGCTTCCCTAGAGCACCTTTAGATACGATACGAGACTATAGGGGGAATTGATGGTGAGTGCTTCCTCAGAGAGTCTATGAATAAGCTGATCTAGAGGGGTTAGACCATGTGTACTGCCCATAGGGTTGCTTGTACTTGTTAGGTAGGACCAGAGGGGATAGGTTATGGGCACTTCCCAGAGGGTTACCTATTTGTTAGCTGCTTTCTTGTGTTGCTAGGTATGACCAGAGGGGATAGGTTGTGGGTACTTCTCAGAGGGTTACCTGTTTGTGTTTATCTTCTTGGATATCTATTTCTTGATATTGGAATTGTGGGTTGTTTACTATTGAGTACTTTCCTTTTTACTACTTTCTGTACTTTTACCTGCCATATATTCACAGACTATTTGGCACAGATCTTGTGGTGGTTGCCTACTGGGATTTTGTCTCACACCCTATTTGGGCCATTATTTTGGGACCAAATAGATTATATTGCTGCAGGTATAGATAGGGGAAAGAACCCTTTTACATCAGGTACTTGATGTGTTGTAGAGTTAGAGAGCATGGGACCAAGCTTAGGTTTGAGATGCTGAGGAGATTTTATTTGTTTCTTTTGTACATGGGTTTAGTACTATTTGTATTCATCATTGTCACTTGTTTGGATATTTTCCGAGACATATGTATCATGAATAATTATATATATATATATATGTGTGTGTGTGTGTGTGTGTGTGCTCCAGTTTATTATTTTAGTCTTCCACTATTTACTATTGTTGGATATTTACTGCTTCCGATATTGCATATTTATTTCTTTTCCATTATGTAACTCTGCCAATGAGGGAATAGTTTCCCCACTATCACACCCAAGGCCATCATTTCTAGATGGTAGCCTTAGGCATTCGGGGAAATGTGCTTGAGTTCATGTGACCAACTGGGTACAGGGCACCTCTTGGTGGCTTTCGGAACCGGGACGTTATATATATATTTACTACTAATCATGAACTACCCATGCATGAGTTTCTGTTTTCTATTAAA
Source organism: Viscum album (assembly GCA_963277665.1). Taxonomy (NCBI): domain Eukaryota; kingdom Viridiplantae; phylum Streptophyta; class Magnoliopsida; order Santalales; family Viscaceae; genus Viscum; species Viscum album. Next base: position 1,647,235,010 of record OY728159.1, read on the forward strand.
ATTTATTTTTTGAAATCAAAATTATATAAACTCCAATAATAGAGAAATAAGGAAATAAAATATAAAATAAGACATACTGGTGACCCAAAAGGTGTCACAAACAACATGATTTCCACTCAACAATTCTAAAGTTATAATAGTTTTAATTAGGATGATTCCCTTCCTAAATAACTTTTTGAGGGAAATGAGAAAAAAATATAATTGGTTAGTGAAATATTAATCTTATACCACAAAATGGATGTGATGATTTGACTCCGTAATTTTATTGGGAGTAGTTTCATTAAAAAAATTGGTGAAAATATGTAAAAAATGATAATCATATAGTAAGAGATTCTATTATAGATAATAGTTTCATTATAAAGAAATTTAACATTGAAAAAAAATTAATATAATAGAAACCATTAAAAAATACATATACTAGTAACCTATGAATTTTGTTAATTGAAATAAATATTATTTCATAGAAGAGATGCTTTTCAAGTATCTGAACTATTGATGTTGGTCGATTGCTGAATCTAGATGTTTATATGAAGCATAAAATGATTCAATTAAGGTTTCAAAAAAAATGTGTGATATGATGAATGAAATTTCACTCTCTTCTCATATATTAAATATGTACATATATATTAGTGACTTATTGAGACAACTATAAATATAATGTCTTTTTTCAATAAAGGAAATAATCTTATTATTATCTATATAAATGGTCCTACAATATGAATCAAATTATAATATTTTTACTCTTTGTTCTCAGGTGTTTAATATATGAAATGGCTATATAATGTCTGGGTTGTATTACTATATTTATAGTATAAGTGGGAAAAAGGTAAAACTAAAAGAAAAAATTTAGTTAGAGAGTCTAAAAATGGTTCTAATAATATCCATGTTCATTGAAATCTATTCTTTTTATGAAAATATGGTAATGTTTCCATGGAATAAAATTTGATTAAAATACTTTAAGGAGTTTTTAAAACTCAATGTAATGTCCATGTTTGGTATCAATACAATATAAATTAACACTTTAATTTTAAAGGTTATGAGATACCGAACATATTATTTATAAGTGATATTAATATACTGGAGGTCAACATGATTGAAGAGTTGATAAAAAAATGTAGTTTTAATTCAAATAATGATGAAAATAGTTTTTACATAATGTATTTGAGTTTAATGGATTATATCGAGCATAAATGAATCTTATAAGGATGGTTATATTTATCTTATTTCACTAATGTGAAAAGTTTAGTTTTTCATTAGTTAATATTTTTTATAAAGAAAATAGAGACACATAATCTTATACACATGGTTTTTTATTCTTCAGTTTATATAACATATTTTGAATATTAATGTATATGATATAAAGATAATATTTTTCCTAGTAATAATTCTTGCTAATAAAATAAGTACTATTTCCCAAAGTAGAAGAATTTTTTTTGAGTCTTTACATTATATTATAAAGAAAAAAATTGTGTTTAAAAGGCTAGTTAGAGAATGTTTGGACACGTGAAGTTAAAGTTTTACAAATAAATTATTATACTGGTCTAAAATAAAATTGTTTTTTAAATTTATCATAAATAATTTTAGGATGGAGTGGTAAAAAACAATGTAAATAGTTATATTATTTCAAGAAATTTTTTTGATATAATAAGGGTTCCCATGATGATAATGTTAAACTTAAAAAAGTTATAAACATATAATAGGAATTTCACATCATAAAATTTTTTGTTGCGATATTATGTAGTTTGAAAAAGTTTAATGATATTAACATTTGAATATGATTCCTAAATCTCAGCATTATTCAAACTAGCCTTATTTATATATGTTATTCATTAAAGAGTTTATTGGGAATGTTTTATCATTTTTTCACATAGATATGTGATAGGAATTACATATTGATGTAATAATTTACCCTAACCCCAAAAAGTGTATAAACATATGGATTTTTTCATTTTCTATCATACATTATATGTTAGGAAGGAACTTATATATGGGTTTTTAAGTATTGATAAAACATTTTTAAGAATATAAATTGTATCATATTATACAAAATTCAATCTACACTTCATTATTATCTCACATTGGCTGTAAATTTTTTTGATGTGAAATGATAATAATACCCTCAATGTAGGACTTTGAGTTATTGAGAATTAATTATCCTTAAGTATTTTAATTATTTTTTATGATCTGTTATGGTTAGCATGAATAATTGTTTTTCTCACTACAGAGGGTTATATATGGGATATAAGGAATACATTCATGATTTAATAAGTAGAGCCAAATTAATTATATTGAATCACTAAATTATTTCACTTATAATGTCATATAATCATTGATATACATACATTTTTGTGATTTTTCTCAATATTTATTATCTTAGGTTAGTGAGTAACCTATCATGTAAGCAATTATAAATTTATACATTACATATAAAAGTCAAAATAAAATTTTTTAAAAAGGGGGTGGGGGTATGTTGGTATTCATGGTATTGGTTGGAGCACAATTGATATGGGATTTTTCCAAATATATGAAATATAAATACATATAACCCTTGATTGATTGGAATGATGAAATGCATGGACACACTTAGTTGAGTCACATATAATGTGATCAACTACTCGGATGAAGGACATATGATGTTATTATTTTCAAAATGAATGGAATGTTGTATACTCATTAATCTAGTCAATATTTTATATAGAATCAATATAAAATCTATTGGCCTATATAATATTGACATGTTCTGTGTCATATGGTCACTTAATTTCATGGTCAGAGGGATTATATAGGTATAAATATGAACTATGTTTTACATTTTGTGGTTGATTTGTTTTTATAGATATATGAGTATTTTTTATTGAGGTCACACCTGACCCCTTAGTATCTTGAGTAGTAGTTATTCTTTACTTAAGACCAGTCCTTACATACATTTATGAAATATGTACTTAAAAATTTATTTCAACACTATTAAGTCCTACTAAGTCACAATTTTACTCCTTTCAATAATGATTAAACTATATACAAAATTTATGTTCACAAATAAAAAGGTATTGGTAAACCACATCAAAAAATAATTTAGATAGATTCAAAAAGAGTTTTGGAGTTTGGAAAAAATGTTTCATATGAATATAACGCAAGTGGTAGTTTATTGTATATTCAAATAAAAAATATTTATAAGATATATATATATTATATTAATATGATTCATGTTATGAATGTATATATAATATTTTCATGTGATTTATGGTTTTCCTTTGTTGACATCATATTTAATATTCATTCATAATGGGGAATCATAAATCAAAAATATATTTATATAAGGAGTTATCTTATTTTTAAGTGATAGATCATGTTATAATTTGATTATCATAGTGATCAATAATCACATGAAATGTTCATATAAGATCTCATCACCTTAGTATAATGTTCATTGCTTCACAGTGAAGGATCTAGCACCCCTTAATGTGTATGAGTATCCTCAGGTTGTGAATCGAGATCTAAATGCTCTGGGATCACCTGTAGATAAACGAAGCATCATTTTATTCTCCTTTGATCATACTCATAGCATAATTCATCAAATAAATAGACATATACTACAAATATGGTGTTTTAGGTATGCTATGTTTTTTGTGTTCTTCATTATTCATTCAAAATTTGTATTATTGGTGATATTTCATTGTTTTAATTATCTATTTCCTATAATCATAGGATTTTCTAATGAATCCAATTATAATAAACATGTTTAAATCACTGAACATAGATTATTTTCCATATATATTATCCAACCTCATCTATATATTATTTGAAGTCTCAAAGGGAGATATCTTCATTTATAACTTTATATCCTTGATATCATTCAATACATTCTTTATACATGAATCATTCTCAAAATTTAATTAATCTATCTCAAAATATTTATATTTATTACTAATAAAACATTTTAAATTATAAAAACAAAATCAATGATTATAATATATACCTATTAATATTACAAAATCTCCTTTCAATTTGAAAAATGGATTCCAAAAAATAATTTATTTTTCTTTATTGAATCCATATTTATCATAATCATTAAATATATACATGATAAATATGTTATTTTGAATCAATAATAAAGAAAATTTTCTATGATATGTCTTTTTATAACCCGATACACCCTAATGTGGATTGGAGGATTATGGTGTTTCATAATTTATACATTTATTTTCTATAAATACATTTATATGTTATTCCCCCATTAGAAAGAACTTTTGAAAACATTGATAATTAACTAAAACAATCTCATAAAATCACATTCATGGATATGAAAATGTAATACACACAAACCATGGATATTTTACTTTTTTCACATGCACTGGGATGTATCCCAAAAGAATACACTTGGAATTGCGTTGATGTACCAAAAATATTTTATAACTCACTGTTTTAGAGGGATTTTTTTTGAAGTCACTTCTCACCAAGGATGACAACTTATTGAAAAATTTAAGGAATTGATCAAGGATCCCCAAGAGTAACCTCCTCTTATTCCTTTTTGAAATACTATGGGAGATATTATTTTGAGACATAAAGGTATCCTCTACGTTTATCAACATGAAGTTTGAATCATGATCAACATGCCGTATTGAAGTAAATTATATCATAATTTTAGATAACATGGTCCAATTTATACCATGTTATACTCCTAATTGCATACCAAGATATCGTAAAATCCTTGTGAAAAGAGTTGAATATTTCATATTTAAAAAATTCACATAATTTAAAAAAATTGATATAGTAATTATATAATATGAATTATCCACTTTCTAGACTTCACAAATAAACATAATAAATTTACACTTCCAATCATTATCTTTAATGTATTATAATCCAAAAAAAAGGTCACTGCTCATTAATGTAGATGCTCACTAATGTTCATATTGTTGAATCCCTTTCATATTCTTCCTTATACCTTAAAGTAACTACATTTCATTTATATCTTTTCTATTTTATTTTTAATAATAAATTTTCTCTTCCATTAATTCAAGTCGTCTCCCTCTATATTTATTAAGAGGTTAGAATTAAAAATCTAAATTTCAGAAGTTAAAAAGTATGAATGTTCACTACTTCCAATTCATCCCTTGGTCATTATTCAAGAATATCTAAACCATTAACATTCATTATGTATTTTGAAGTTCATTTCATAACCACTAAATGGTTAAAGGAGTCTCAAATAAACAAATATGTATGTAGCCTCTAGTTTCTCAAACAACAAGGAATTGAATTAACTCAAAACACCAATTTTGGGCTCCACATCAGACCCATCTGGTATGGTACTCCAATTAACATTACATAGTCATTATCTTGAAAAAACACCCTTCACTATGGATTTCTATGTTATTTCTTAACCATTTCTACCTTGACTCTGAAAAACCTGATACATGATACGAATTTCTCCATGTTATGTTGCTACTCAAGGAATTTATTTCAACTAACTATATATGAGTCCTTTATAGATTTTATATCAATTATGTATAGAATAGTTAACCTCATATGAAATAAAAATAGTTTCCAAAACATTTTTTATAGACCTTACTATTTTGTAAATATAATTTTATATCCCAATATTAATTCTTATATTGTGTGTTTGTAAAGACCCCAACCCTAGTAGCCTGAGGATGGTGCCTTATATTATTAAGTTTTTATAATAAATAAGGAAGTCACATCCTAAAGTGCTGAATAGTTTAGTTGTCTTGAAAAACTAGATACACACATAAGTTTTACATTATAACTTGAAAAGAAACACAATATAGCAATTCTATTGGAAACACCCATAAACAGATATATTAACCCTTCTGGTCATTCATAATATACATCATTGCATCTTGAGAAAAAAATAAAACATAATAAATGTGTAGTCATTGATGCTCAGTAAGGATATATAATAAATCATAAGCTAATATAAAAAATAATTCATGGTGAATGAATAAAAACACATTCCATTAGAACATAATCATGGTCATAATATAGAAAAAAGAAAATCTTAATAAATAATTAAAAATAAATAATCACATGAGAAAGAAGATTAATAATTGATATTATACTAGCCAAATATTCACATGGATAATCAATTACTAATATAATAATAAGGTAATACATATGTCAGACATCTGAAGCATATAATCAAGGCCTCAGCCAAGACATCTAAAAATAAATTGTTAAGGCCTCAGCCAAAACCATATATGTTTTGTCTCATAAGACCTACAGATGAATATTGTGGATATCGAGGGACTCAACCATAACTTAATAAGTTCAATGAATTCCTCATATGAATTCAGTTAAACATAAAAAAAATATACATATGAAATGTAAATTACATTTCCCAATCTGTAAATATAATCAATAAGCATTCTGAGTAGTATAGTGAATTGTATCAAGATAGCACAACCATAGTCAAACTGATAAAAAACCATTTAATATAATACGGTATATGATAATAATAATATATATATCTCAATAAAGAATAAAATTCAATATAGGTGTTGAAATATCTTAAAATACTATAATAAAATCATTGAGGAATTATTGAGAGAAATGCACCTTTTTCTTTTCATTGAAGATTTATTTTGGAAAAATCATTTTAATTAGTCATAATTGTTTGTATAAAACCAGTAACTAATAAATATATTTTTCCTTGGAAATTTTTTTGATTCTATAAAAATAATTTTTCTTTAAAATACATTTTGGATGGTACTTTAAAGTGAGTAAAAAATCTAGATATTCCCTTTAATCGGGCATGTGTATCGAGAATAATTAAGAATGGATCCTTGTAAAAGATGTATTTCAACATAAAATAAATAATAAATAATATATATAAATGAGTTTGGAATTTAAAAAATAATTTTAAATAATTATATAAAAATAATAAATAACTACATTAGTGTATAAAGGGATAAAGCATAACCCAAATTAAAATGGAGGTTTGAGAAGAAACCCTTATCTTATGTCTAAAAGTGTTCCTAACATGACCTTAATGTCATAGATATGAAAATTAAAATAATTAATTAATTAATTAAAAATATTTTTGTAGGTATTTTATTTAATATAATTTTAACATGTTCATTTTTGGTCTTTTTGATGAGTTATAAGATACAATTTTATCATTTGGAAGCATTCATTTTCATGGTTTTCATGATTGGTTTACAAATATATGATTATGGATGTTCATATAAAATGAGAATATATTTCCATAATTGATGTTATATTTCATTAATGAAAATAAATAAGATTAAATTTTTATATAATTCATTTTGTTTTTTGGGGTGAGTATGGATCATTAAACAATACATTAGTGATAATGTTTAGATTATTTTGGCAATTTTTTTGTCATCACAAACTAGTTATATTTTCTTAATTAACATATTGTATATATAAGGTTTACATAACATTAAATATGATGTAATATATATTTTATAATATTTTTTAACCATAAAAATTAGTTTTTCCACCTTTGAAGGCATTAATTGATAACAGAAAACTCTTTGTCCTTGAATGCGATAAATCAACACATCACAGATGATGTTTTTATTTTTTGAAGAAAATGAGAGGGAAGGGAATTGATGATGGATTATTCCCTAAGAAATAAAATTATAGTATATAGAAGATACTATATATATCATGAAATTTTTGGATATTTAGGTGAGTATAAGATAAGAAAAGAATAGAACTTGAAAAAAAATTACATGAAAAGATAGAGGTTTGTACCTCTTGATTTTCTCTGCCTTGAGAACCTCTTTAAGAAGATTGGTTTTGGTATTTTTTTGAGATCAAAGAATAATGGATATGGGGGAGGGGCATAGGAAGGGGATTGGGAATAAATTGGACAATCCTAAATCTTGGAAGGTGTGAGGAGAATATGAGGTGAGGGATGATATAAATAGTGGAGGAGATGGCTGTTTTCTCCTTATTTTCTTCATTGGTTTATTATTTTACCTCAAGACTATGAATATTTTGATAATTATCATAAAATATATTAAAATAATGAAGTTATATTCGATATTATTTCACCTAAATCATCTATAAACCAAGGAATTTTATATTTAACTTATAATGTTTTTGTACTGTAAATTACTGAATTTTATTATTCACCAAAAAATTCAAGTATTTTAGAGAAATCATAAAAATTTACCCTAATGATTTTTCAATGTTTATAATTAAAAAATTAAATCAATTTTATGAAAATAATTTTCTAAATATGTGAAATTTAATTTTTAATTAAAATTATCATTTAATTAAAAAATAGAGATTTTAAAATCATAACTGATTATATAACACTTTAAAAAATTAACTAATGTCTCATAAAAATATATTAAAATCATTAAAAAATATACTACTAATTTATCAATAAATATTATGAAAATTAATTTACTTTTAAATCATTTTATTAATTATAAAATTGTAATTAAATATTTATGACTTACAAAAATACCAACTCTAAATAAATAATTTTTAAATTCTTTATTTAATTATACAATGATATAATTATATCATAAATTCATTTATAAGATGTCTAAATTTTATTTATATTTTAATGAGTGAGGTTACTATTCATTTGTTTGGTTTACTATTCATTGGTTAGTTTACTATTCATAAGGGTCGTATACTATTCCTAAGGTCAAGCTAAAATGTCATCGGTATAGGTTACTTAACTTCTATAAATATATATTATTTCATTATTTATTCATTTATAAAGTTTTTATTGTGTTCTATAATTAATTTTAAGAGATTTATATTGTATGATGTATTTATAAGAAGGAAAATTTCATTGATAGGATTCTAGTTTGTTACATTCTCCCCTCCTACAAAACATTTTTCCTCAAATTTTCTAGACTGTCACCTAATAAAAATATTTGGTTAGATTATAATCATAACTTCATACGGTTCCCACATCACCACTTTAATTTTATGATTTTTCTAATGTACTTCTACAAGATGATTCATCCGATTCCTTGAAAACTTCTCTCTGATGTCTAGAATTTGGATAGGCTCTTCATAGTAAGATAAATCAGATTCCAATTCTATTTCTTCATAATTGAGAACATGAATTTTTTTTGGAATTTACTTCCTTAATAAAGATATCTGGAACATATCATGAACATTGGAAATGATTGATTTAATATCAAA